>CM062815.1:626413720-627895597 GCA_031772625.1 Pinus tabuliformis | reverse complement strand
ATTAACTATATCGGGGCGAAAGTGATTGGTTGATGGGTAGGTTATTAATTAACTAAGAGAGTTAACTAATCCCTTTGCGCAGCAGGGAGTTACAGTTCTTAATGAATTACGGGTTAATTCATTAATCCCCTTTTAAACATTGGTTATGGTTGTATTCAACCAGGGCGGGATATATTAAAAATTTTGGGTTTTATGTATAATTAAATAATACGGGAAGGGTTTTAAGGTGCGGGAGTTATATAATACTAGTTAGGAATTAATATGAAAAATGTAATGGAAAGCGCTAAGCAAAACATTGAAGTATATATTCAAACTTAGGCTAAAGTGGAAAAAGGGGTCTTTTTAGTGATATTGTGCATTATTTCTAAGTAAAATAGGATTTTACTTAGAAAAGCTTTATGAAATGAAATGAATGGTTTATGAATGATATTAAGTACTTAGGCTTTTAAATCATTGGGCCGAGGGTCCGGTCCCTCCAGAAGTCAGAGAAATGCTCTGAGCCCCTTTGATTTTCAAAGACTTTAATACTTTAGGGGGAATTAGTGAAATCTTTAGGGACAACTGTGATGGGAAGTTAATAATTTAACCTTGTTTTGCTTGTACTGCATCAAGTAAAATGTCTGTCTTGCACTTGTGATAAAAGTGAAAATTGACACATTTCAGAGACATTATCCATCACAAGTAATTCTACAACACCATCTACCTACCCTATCTACTTTAACCTGGCATTTTTTCTTCTTTATTTGGGTGCACTTGGACTGGAAAACCCTTATCACACTTTTCTTTTAAATATGAAAGTCTATCTAAATCTAACCTTATTACATCCAAGGGCTCAGATTACACTGTTGAGCTCCTTTTTATTTACTCTACCTATCTAATTATCTTCCAAGATTAAACTGTTTGGCTAGATATTTATTCTCTATCTCTAAAACATAAAATTCAAATATGAATGAGCCAAGTTTAAACAGTTTGAATCTTCATCAATTGTGGCATAAGTTTAACATGCTACACACAATTGCTTATTACAGAAAATGAAATAGCAGTGGCATTTAGACTTGCACACTTTCCTGGTCTGTTTTTTGTTTGGGGTTCATTTCTTCTCATTTTTTGACCATTTTATTCTTTTCACCCTTTGATTTTTCTTTTAGGGTATACCCTCTTTACATTTTTTAAATTTTTTTATTTTTTTGGAAATATGGAAAACCTTGCAACAAGAAAGCTATGAACATATTACAGAGCTCATCAAGTCAATCATGAAATATGACACCTATTGGTATAGGAGCATAACACAACCAACTGTTGAAACTTGTCACCCTCAAGAATCAGCTTCAAACTCAATAAACCAAGGGAAAAGTGTTCTTATTCAATTGTTTTGCAAGTTGTGGTTCTTGTTATTGTGGAGTCGCCTTTTGTAAGGGAGCTGGAACTTGATGCTCACCTTCATCTTCTTGAATTTTAGATCTTTTCCTTGATCTCAAGTCATATTTCCTAAGTAGCTCTACCCGCATAAAATCAGAAAACTGCTTCCAACATTCATCAATTTCATTGCGATGAACTGCTACCTGGTGCAGACAGTGTAGGACTTGGTGTAAGTGGAGTTTTAGGCCTTCCAACCCTCTTGAAAGCTATCCTCTTAGGATCTGAAAGGGCTTGAACTTTCTGTTATGAGGTGTCTGATCTTGTATGGGATCTTCTTAGAGCTAGAGTTATTGCTTTTATCCAAAACAGCTAGAAATTTCCTCCTCACTGAACAACCAGAGGAAACTATTGAAAACCCAGGGAAAAGTGTTCTTGCCTTCTATCCTCAGCAACAACGCTAATTAATGTTATACCTTAAGAAATCAATTTCTTGGCTGTGTGGAAATTGTGCTTAAGACATTAATGTTTATAGTTATTGTCACTTGTTTGTCACTTAATTATATGATGTGTTCTCAAATGAAGGACCTCGGAGACTTGTTTTTTAACCCTCAATACTTAGGTGAAAAGGAAATATTAGAATGCCATTGATTGTTGAATATAAATGATGAATGAAGAAAAGCTTGAATAAGTCATAGACAATATGTTGTTTTACATAGGATCTACTATCTGTGACACTTGGAGAAGTTAAAGATAATATGTTGTCTTACACAGAAACTACTATCTGTAACTTAGAAGAATTACAAAGGTGTGAACTTCAAGCATAGGAGCGCTCTTTTAAGGAATTTTAACTTTATTTACATAAGCAAATAAAGACCTGTAGCTTCATTAATATACTTAAAGGAAGAAAACATAATATGACACATAACAGAGAAGTCACAAAATCATACCCAACAATATATGGAAAACTTATGATTCTTTCATTAATCAATAGTTGTATCAAGAATTCACTGGCCTAGTATTCAGGTTCTCCAAAATTCGAACCCCTTCTCTCTAAATTTTCCCTTTTTTATACATTATGAGACAGTTGGTAGTCACCAAAACTGTCAAACTACTTAACTATTTCCCTAACTGTCTAAAGTAAAAAATATTACAGAATATTACACAGAGGGTAAAAGACACCTCAAAGAACATAAAATAACAGGAAATAACGGAACTTAGAAGATTATGGCCGTTCTCTGTTTGAAACTGTATCTTGAGCCTTAACGGAGCAGTGGATGAAGGGCAGAAAGCTTTGGGAGCACTGCGGGGGGTAAAGAGTGTGTGAGAGCATCAACGAGGTTGAACCCCCGCGGTGATTCCTGGCCGCACATTTTGGTCAACCATGCTAACGTCACGGTCAACTGTGGGGGTCGATCTCTGATTAACCTTCGTGCTCATTACTTCCCCCAGCACACCTTAAAGGACTTATCAAACTATCACTTGATCACGCTTGTCGAACTTGTATGACATTTAAACGATGGCGGGCCATGGAACTTAGAAAGAATTAACACTAGTTCATAAAACATGTCGCATCCACCTTTTCAACACGCCTTTGACTCCCTTATGGACCCGATAGGACATAAAAATGTATTTAATAATTCATCAGGTCCAATATTAAGGACTGAACCTGATGACTTTGCCGACCCGATCTCCGGACCCGATAGGACATAAACTGTATTTAATAATTCATCAGGTCTGATATTAAAGACAGAACCTGATGACTTTGTTCAACCGATCTCGGACCCGATAGGAAATAAAACTGAATTTGATGATTTATCGGGTGCAATCAAAAGATGAAAATTGATCACTTTCTGACCCGATATTGCGACCCGATATCTGACGGATCCCACCTCTTCTGATGGATGTCTAACATTAACCTAGACTTCAACAAATTTAAATTGTGTTTGATACCTCGTTGCATCTGATCTTTGAAATAAACCCATTCTTAGTTATGTGATTGCCGTTGGATCTATGGCCTGTTGATTGGACAACCCAGATCTTCTCATAGGTTTATTAATTTCAAAGCCCTTGAAAATATAAAATCAACCATTTCTTTCATGTTTTTTAATTTTTCTCTCATTTTGTAATAAAATGAAAATAAGACTTAAATAACAATGGACAATGAGTGCTACAACATCTTGTAAGATTTTAGAATTCATGAATTATTGGAATAAATGATATTTTATTACATAAGCACTTTGAAAGGGCACTTCTGAATCAATTTTAATATCACACTTTGAATATCATGTAGTTCATACCCTTGTTACTGGGCACTTCTGAATCAATTTGAAAGGATCTTGGGTCACTATGAAATGATTTATTTTATGAGGCTAATTCGTATCTATCTTGCATTTCCTTTTGCCTCATTTAAGGCACAGACTAGACCTTTCCTGAGGCCCTTCTCGACCTTTCTGAGACCCCCCCGTTTAAGGCATTTTTGTATTAATTTTAGGCCTATTCTAGGACCTATTTGGGCCCTCTTCTTGCTAGACCTCAGTAGTATTTGACCTAAGTATTTTCAATGGCATCTTTGTGGACAAAAGTTGGGATTATTCTGAGTGAAGTTGGAGGACATTATTGTGTTATCTCTCTATGGTTTCTAGAATAATATGATGCTCATTTAAGCCTCTATTCTAGGCTCTTCTGAAAGCAATCTATATATATTCAAAATACCTCCAAGGGAAATTGTTTGTAGCCTTATCCTCACCTTTTGTAAGATTTATCATTTTTTCCAAATTTGAAGGGTTTGCTGAGCTATATCTAGAGCTCTCTGGAGTTTCATCTAGGACTGATCTAGTGCTTATTCAAAGAAATGATAGAAGCATGTAAGGATATGATGGCTATAATCAAATCATTCCTTGCTTCTGAAACAATTACAAGAAGTATATTATTGGCCATCTCAAGAGCAGATCTCTCTTCACTATTGGTATTGGTGTATTTTCTTAAATTTCAATTTGATTTTATGTTTTTCAATAATGATTATTATATTAGAAATTGTATTATGTACACTTTTGATTACTTTCTATTGCCTTCTATGAATTAAATATTTTTTTTATCCACAATGTTTGATTATTTCAAGGTTATCTTGTAGTCATATCCTATTATTTTACATATTGCTTAACTAATTTTACATAGTAAATGCTGGTGCAACAGAGAGAATAGGACTTCCATCCCAGCAACATGTTATCTATAGGTGGATGTGGCAAGATAAGCTAGATGTGTTGTAAATGGCCATATTTTGGTTGGCTATTTGGAGCATTACTAAGAATAACTTGCTATTAAATACAATAACTATATCTATTTTCTTTTTCCTTTGTAACACCTTGTTGACTATTTATGCACTGTATCTATTATTAAGAAAATGTTGTTTTCAACACCATGCCAACTATGTCTATTGTGTTTCCATTTATTGAAATTAGTTGTAATTTATTATTTTAACATTAATCTAAACTACAAATAAAACCATTGTGTATCCATGTATAAAGCAAGATTGGTTCATGTTCTGGGTGACACTGATTTTGCTTTCTTTCATATGCAGATGAAAATGGGGAAACATGGCTTGTTTGTGTTGCTTTTCATCCTGCACTATGTGTTCTTGCCGCAACATGCAAATGGAGGTGAAGACATAAGTCTGAATATGGAGATGAATATGATCCATGAGCAATTGACAAGCAAACACGAGGTGATACAGACACTTTTACGTGTAGACTCCATTAGAACAAGGTCTCGGCAATACAAGAATACTTCTTATCATCACAGGAGGCTTGGAATTTGAGGCTTTGAAATGTCAATAGCCTCTGGTATAGTAGACATGGGAGCTACTCTTTACTTTGTGAATGTGAACATGGGAACCCCTCCTCAACAAGTTATGTTGGTTCCAGACACAGGCAGTGATCTTGTGTGGGTGAATTACAATCCCAATATCCGATTTGCTTCCACAAAGCCTCTTCCCACTTTCAGACCCAGAAAATCCTCATCTTTAGCATATGTTCCTTGTAATTCCAAAGATTACAGAGAGATTTCCTGAATCCCATCGATAACATGTTATGGTTCCACGAAGGCCTGCAAATACAACCAGGTTTACTTGGATGGTGCCACCACCAATGGCCCTTATATCTGGGATACCATAACCTTGAATTCCACCAATGCCAATGGTAGGCTATTTGGGGAAAAGGGGTATTGATGGTGTTGGGTAGCGGAAGCCCCGCGGAACGAGTATGGGGTGCGAAGCCTGGAATTTTGGGTAATATTAGGGTAAAAGACTCCGCGGAAAGCACGGAGCACGAGCTATAGTAGGTTGAGTCAAAGGGTAGTCCACCCGAAAATAATGTAAAGAAATAGTAATAGAGTCAACCCGCGGTGGGATCGCGGGCCAAGGAAAAGTATAAATAGAACGAGGCTCTAAGAGGGAAAGGCAGAAAACTTTTGGTTTTTGGCCCGAATATGTAATGGGTAAATAGTCTGAGAGTAGTTGTAAGTCCGAGTCAAGGGAGTAGGGTAGAGGGTTGAGGCTCTATAGCTGTGTATGCAGAGGCCTGGAAAGTCTGCAACTGTGTGTGCAGACCCCTGCAGCTGAGTGCGCAGGGTGGATCTGGATGTATTGTTGAAGATTGATAATAAAGATAAGTTTCTTTTGAATTCTGTGTTGATTGCGACTTTACTCTTTTATGATAAATGAACCATTATGATTTCTGCATTTGCTACGGTTGAATACATGTGAATTGGGTTAATCTTGATGCACGAAGTAACCAAAACTAATAAATGTTTTCTTAAAGACCGTTTTAACTAGATCAAACCAGTAATAAGTGATTCAATCTGTAATAAGCGTGATAAGGGTATTCCGATCTGCGCGGATCTGGCGTTAGCACGAGGCTGCAGAACAGCACGCGAGCCCCAACCCACATCCAAGACATCCCCAGGGTGCAGAAACCTGGTTCCAGTACCCTCCCCTACTACCTCAGGTGAGACCTCAGTTTGCGCTTCGCGGGCTGTTGCCAAAAGGGCCGGTAGCTACGGGATTTGTTTGGCTAAATAATTCTTCCGAACCTGGGTCAAGCCCATATAAGCCAACAAATGGTTCCATTGTCAGGACCAGGATTTGCTTAAGGGGTGTTTAATGTGGGAACACTGGAATCCTACAAAGAAAGATCTCGAAGATTGGTGGGATCTGAAGCTCCATGAGTTCGCGGTTCAGGAAAACAGGAACTCGCGGATATTAGAGGAATAGTGGTTGGATCGCTATATCCTCATGGACATACATGAGATCTTCTTCATAACATTCCCGATAGAATTGTATGAGTGGATTGAAAAGTTAGTTGATAGTGTGGGAAGGTGCAGATTAGACTAGCCGATAGTGTGGACCCTAGAACTGGTGCGTAGAATAGAAGCCACTGAAGACAAACTCGCGCGGCGCGGTCGATCACTGGGTAGATTGAATCATTGGAGGATTTATCACTGAATTCGCAATAGATACCACTATAAGCTACAGCAAAGCGGAAAGACAATTTCTCCAAGGACCGCGGGGTCGGTACATCAAGTCATTAAACACTTGGATTAAGATGTTGTTGTGCGAAAAATAAATTATGCGCATACATTAATGTCTTGGGTAACATAGAGTGGAAGAGGTTACTGAGGAACGGGAGGAGTAGGGAACAGTCCTCTGATTTCTATCTCGCGAGAAAGCGAGGAAGATCTCGCTAGGTTCTTGCCCAGAAGTGCAGTCCGGTTGATTACAGAACGCCTTCCGCTGATACCACCTCCATCTACGCCATCACCCCCATCACCCACATCACGTCTGCCCACACCACCTCAACCCTCACCACCTCTTCCACCACTTCCTAGAACAAGGATGGCGGCCGTAGTCAAGTTACCAACCTTTCAAGGTATAGGGAATGAAGATCCAAGTTAGTTCTGGTTTGTGATAAACTCCATATGGGACAAGCAAGGTATAATGGATGAAAACATAAAAAAGGCTACGATGGTCAGTGCACTCCACGACCGCGCACTGGCATGGTACATAAAACACTCAACCGACCATCCAAATGAAGCACTAGCAGCTATACAAGATGTTCTTAATAAGGAGTTTGGCCGACCAAAGTCTGAGGACCAATTGATCATTGGGTTCAAGGAAATAGCAATGCTCCCTGGTGAAACCCAGTGGGATCTGGACCAAAGATTAAAAAGTACTATTTGCAAAGCTAATATGATGTTGACTAACGGACAGCATTGTGCGTAGTTTGTGGCATCGTTAACACCCCATCTAAGGACAACTCTATCACAACAGAAGATCTCAACCCAGGCCGAGGCACTAGAGACAGCTATGAGGTTATACGTGACCCCAATTCCGGACCCAGGGTTGGGATTTTAGCAACTCCATGCACAACTTCAAAACTTAAGTTTGGAAGTACAAAGCTTGAAGCAAGGAAGAATGCCTTGATCAGGGGTACAGCCGAAGGCATGGTGTATTAAATGTGAAAGCCACGCACACGACAAATACCATTGCCCGGTCTTCGCAAACTATCTGGCGAGAGGAGGCTTGATGCCATTAAAAGTGGAAGTCCAGACAGGACAAAATGCCACGCCTACGCTCTGGTGCGCGATTTGCCAGGTGGGAGGGAAACATGCAACAAATAACTGCATCTATTATAGAAGTATACCCAGACCTCACAACAGTTATATTGCAATTTTTGTCGATTAGTAGGACACGATGAGCAAGCATGTCGAAGTTACGACTTAATGATGGAACAGACCCCAACCTACAGGGTACAAGCTGAAACACGAGGAGGATTTCAAGGATGAGGTCGGGGAAGAGGATGGGGACCTGGCTGAGGTTGAAGATAGATAACTTGTTATAATTATGGTGAATAAGGACACTATGCTCGCGAGTGCACTAAACCAACTAGGATCTCATGTCCTTATTGCAAACATTTTGATCACGAATTGGTAGATTGTCCAACCTTGCTTTCCCAATTAAACGAGAAAGGGGTGCTTCAACCTCTGCCAACCCAGAATGTCCAGATGATGCATGTGGAACCCCACGAAGAGGACACTAGTATAAATATGGTGGAAGGAACAGCGCAACGGAAGGAGGGAACACAGGAGGGGAGCGAGGCGACCCGCCTATGGGGAACCGTACTATTGAACTAAAGCAAGGAAGGGCAGGGCCAAACGAAGATCAGCTGAGCTTCGCAAAAGCCGCTACCTCAGGTGAGAAGGACCAAATGGACCCCTACATAATCACCTCCTTTCTTGACGCATGCATGAAATTGCTGCGGAATCAGAAGGTTGTCCAAGGGCTACAGGAGTTGATTACCAAGAGCGTCGAATTCAGCGAACCCCAGGTGGTCTGGAGGATAGGATGACATGCTCTACGCACTGGACGAGAAATGAGAATGATGGCACAAATAGGAGATTATGAGATGGATCAAGTCATCCTGGATTTAGACTCAGATGTAAATATACTACCTAAGCAAACTTGGGAGTGTATAGGCAAGCCCGTACTGCAATGGTCCCCAATTCAACTATGAATGGCTAACCAGCAAAAAATCTTACCAATGGGCCGATTGCAAGGGGTGACAGTGGATATCGATGGTGTAACGACCCAAAACAACTTCGAAGTCATAGAGCTTATCGATGATAGCAATCCTTACCCTGCTTTGATCGGGATTGATTGGGCCATCGACATGAAAGGAATCATCAACTTGAAAAGGCGCACGATGACTTTCAAAAAGAAGTCACTTCGCGTAGTAGTTCCGTTGGACCCAGCAGAAGGGGAGCGCCACACAGAACTCGTCTGCGACGAGGAAAATAATGATGAACTGGATTGCATTTATTAGATAACGGCGCAAAACCCCAGCCAGATGCATTACAACGAAAATAGAAGAACCTCATGGGAACGTGAGAGTATTTGCACTACTGATTCTGAGGAGGAGACGGAGCGTTGGTAGAATCGATTGTAGGGAGTTACAACACTCAACTGTAATAGGGTGACTCAATCAGAACGATGTGAAGAAAGACACCACTTGAAAGAGTAGGACGTGACCACTAAAGACCAGTTCACATGTGTAGTACAGGAACCGCCCAGTGCGTCGGCAGATAGGGAATGCGCACTAATAGAAGGATCGAGGAAGCTCAGATACACGAGAAAGTTTCGACTCCGAATTGGAAGATATGCGTGGGGGTTAAGTTGGAAAAAAACGATAGAGCAAAGAATATGGGTGTATGGCAGACGACCGACACCTCAAACAAACCAGAGTGGACCATAGGATCATCAGGCTAGAGGGAACCTCCCCCATACGGCCCAATCAGCCACTATAGGCATAGCTTCTCCCACTAGAGATGGCGTTTGTGACACGGTTCAGCAATTGTGGGCTGTCATTCAGCGTGCAAAATGACAACTTGATGAGTTGGAACAAACTGAGGCCCAAATCCATGACCACAGTATGAAGTTGGACAAAGCCATCGAGAAACTTCAATTAGAAGTGGCCACCCTAGATGATGAAAAGGAATGGCCCAAGGAAACCAACATGGCTAGCTTTCCTACCTTGATACGGCTGCACCACAAGCCACAGGGGTACGCACACCATAATTTCATGATAGAAGCATGAGGACATCTAGGGTGCTCGTGACCTGGGTCAGTGAGGAACTGGGGGACCTATGGGAAGGGTTCGCCCTTCTGACTATCTGTCGAGGGTTCAGTCCTAGCACCCTAAGTAGTTGGAAGAGGGTGCGCGACTATAAAACAAGCTACTGTACAATGGCGTGATATGACCACCAGCCCCTTGCAGAAACTGCATCTGCGACCTTGGGGATTCGCGGCTGCAAAGGAAAGATGGAAAGTGATCGTTGAAGATACTGGTCATGATATGATGGCACATTTAAAGCACCATGAAGTGCGGTGGGCCAGTAAGGCAAAAGCATAACCACCCTAGTCACATTTATGAGCTACCATAAAAACAAGCCATCGGTTTCCGAGTTCAATCGATATATGAACAAAGTAAAGGTCACACCACCACGTCGTACTGTCCGGCAAGAGAATCGGTCCATATTGCCTACATCATGAGCATCGAGGAAGTTGAAAACAGTTCGTGGTTTCAGGCAGTGCCGCGGCATTACAAAGATGTCATCTTGAAAGCTCAAAGGCCTACCGCCGATAGTCCACAGCCAGAGTCACCATAGGAAGCAAAACACTCTAAATCCCCATGGACGCCGAAGACCAAGAAGAAACCTCCACTCTTAGAATCAGTTTAGTGGTTGCCATGACACCTAGGTTGGCAAGTCCACAATGAAGGAAAAAGGTAAAACTGTTATCATCGATAACGAGGAAGAAATAGAAGAGTCTCCCACGAGGGTCGAAGAGGACATCCCTAAGGAAGGCCCTGTACATCCGGTGTGATGACCCAAGTATATGCCTCCAAGCAAGGGGACGAACAAGGTACCCACAAACCTGGGAAAATTTAGTAGTATAATCACTACCCCCTCTCTCCCGAAAAACGTCCCAGTAGAAAACTCGGTGGTTGGCCATGTCGCGATGATCAAATTTGATGATTGTGACCTTGTAGATTGAACAAAATTTCCCCATCTAGCGACGGATTCCTTAATGGACCACACGATAGAAGGCATGGTGACAACTCTACAGCCAAAGGAGTGGCTGCAAAAGGTGGACGAAGCTGGATTACTTTGTCTCCTGGCGTTTCCGCGCTTTCTTCGACCCCCTATTACTATGTTAGTCATCAAACAGTTGCTCTGTCTAGTGCACGAAGATACACTATGGGTCGGTAAACCTGTCTGTATCATAGAAGAACTTGTTCACCAGGTCTCGCATCTACCCTGCGTCGGACGGAACCCTTGGGAAATTATGGCCAAAAGTAACGAGGTAGGAATGATAGAACGACTAAAGAAGATGTATAAATTTGCCAAGGGAACGGGAGGGTACGTCATTGATAGTATCTCTAACAACGTAGTCCGGGTGGCCACTTAGTTGCTGGCAGGAAAAGTAATGAGGAAATGTTGGAGCTCTGAGGTCTCCGCCGTAGTTATCGCACTGGCTGAAGAATGTGCCGCTGGTGTACGATTCAATTGGTCACAGTTTCTTTGTGAAGAATTTCTAGCCAATTTTCACGAAGTCCAGGAAGAAGGCAAGCCGCTCTATTATGCGTGGCTGCTACTATCCCTCATGCTGGTCGCTACTAAGTTGCCTGAAGATAGCCAGTTTCTTGTTTTAACCCCAGAATGGCCAGAAGCCGCGCAGTATGCATCCCTCTAGGCGACCAAAGACGCAAGTAGAATTTAGGGGATTAAGATCTTTTGGGTATTGATGGACACGAATGTGCCTCAGTGGATCAATGCGTTACCACGCTTAACAAATGAAGTTTATGAGAGTATGAAGCACATTGCAGAATTCAAAGCAGATATGCATCACGTCTACATCTGGGCGCAGAAGGACCCAGCCCAGACATGGACCCCTCTCTGGTTCATTGTCACTAATGATGTTGTTCACAAGATTGTCAAGGCTTGGCCCACGGCTTAGCGAGGACCTGCGGCAGTGGAATGTGACGAGGCCGCTATTCAGAAGCAAAAAGAGGCAGCCAAGCATGCTGCACAACAAAAGAGGAATGAACAGTATGCTACAGAGGTTAAGGTAGCGTGAGAGGCAAAACTTGCAGCAACGTACAAAACAGTACCAGGCGCGCAAACACCAGCAAAGGACAAAGGCACTCAAAAGGAAACCGCTCAGCCAGCTGCAATGGGTACCCCACTAAAGCGCTCAGCCACACCAGAGTGACTGAAGGCACGAAAGAAAGAAAAAGCATCTAAGACCGATAGTGAAGTTACCACCCTAACAGAGGGCAATCTAAATGACATCGAAAACATCGTTCGCGAAGCTACTTGGGAGGCAGTCGATGAGGCTATGTCGGAACAACACATTGTGTTGGGGGAGCTCCAGACATAGTTACATGAATTGGGATCAAGAATTGTGCAGGTAGGCCCTAGTGTTTCTACAGAAGCCTCTGGTATGACAGCTACAGAACCATTGCTCAGAGCCCAGGTTGCTCAGTCTACTCCGATCCCGGTAGGCGCGTTGGTCACCAACCAACCAGAAGAACGAGAAATACTAGAATGCCTTACTGGATTGGGACTGAATGTGGCTACACTCCCACGCGATAGTTTGCAACAACTCCACGACAGCACCATAATCAAACTTTGCACAAGGGCTGACCGTGTCGACTAGATACTCCAAGAGCAAAAAATTAATATTAAATAGCTATGGCTCCAATGCAATGAAGCAGTCACACAAAAACAACAGATGGAAAAGGTAGTAGTGGAAGCCTGTTTGAGTGCTCAGGCATTAGATATTACAGGGGACTTGCCTATTGACGCACAGATTCGTACGTTGGCTACGGAGTTCCGAAGGACAAAAGAGGAGGCCGCACGGCTGCAGCTTGAACTCAGCGTGCACATTGCCAAGTTGAAATTACAGGTCCCACCACCAATGCCCCCAGAGGTTGTAGTACAGCACAAGAACATTATTGATATGGGGCGCGCGATGCTTGCATGGTCACTCGAAGAATGTACCGAGTTGCTAACTCAGTCGATTGATATGCTCACTGTCCTTCAGGAAGATCCCACACTCCGCAGGTTGGAAGTAGAGGCCCAAGAACTTCAGCACACCTACGATCAGCTCCAGGGAACCACGTAGACCGTTGCTATCCCACAACGGTTGGCTAAGATGAGGGAGGTGCAGGACATGAAAATCCAAGCCGAAGCCGCGAGACAGAAGGAAGTCGTGGTGAAAGCTTGTATCCAGCCATGGTTGGACGAGGCATTTGTAGTTTCAACCACCATAGAGCATAAGGTAGCACACATGAAGGCTGCATGTGCCAGGATGGAGACAACCGAGATAGGGGCAAAAATATCGGCACCATAGGTGGAACGAATGTAGCGCATGATAGAAGAATTTGTTGCTAGTACCAGTGACGCACTAAAGTTGTTGACCGACCTCCGCGCAAAGATGGATGCACCAGCTCAGTGACTCGGGATGAGTCACGATGATTGTGTTGGGGGACTGTTGGGTAGCGGAAGCCCCGCAGAATGAGTATGGGGTGTGAAGCCCAGAATTTTGGGTAATATTAGGGTAAAAGACTCCACGGAAAGTGCAGAGCGCGAGCTATAGTAGGTTGAGTCAAAGGGTAGTCTGCCTGAAAATAATGTAAAGAAATAGTAATAGAGTCGGCCCACGGTGGGATCGCGGGCCAAGGAAAAGTATAAATAGAGTGAGGCTCTATGAGGGAAAGGCAGAAAACTTTTGGGTTTTTGGCCCGAATATGTAATGGGTAAATAGTCTGAGAGCAGTTGTAAGTCTGAGTCAAGGGAGTAGGGTAGAAGGTAGAGGCTCTACAGCTGTGTGCGCAGAGGCCTGGAAAGTCTGCAACTTTGTACTCAGACCCCTGCGCCTGAGTGCACAGGGTGGATCTGGATGTATTGTTGAAGATTGATAATAAAGATAAGTTTCTTCTGAATTCTGTCTTGATTGCAACTTTACTCTTTTATGATAAATGAACTATTATGATTTCTGCATTTGCTACGGTTGAATACATGTGAACTGGGTTAATCTTGATGTGCGAAGTAGCCAAAAGTAATAAATGTTTGCTTAAAGACCGTTTTAACTAGATCAAACCAGTAATAAGTGATTCAATTTGTAATAAGCGCGATAAGGGTATTCCAATCTATGCAGATCTGGTGTAGCGCGAGGCTGCAGAATAGCGTGTGAGCCCCAACCGACATCCAAGACATCCCCAGGGTGTGGAAACCTGGTTCTAGCACCCTCCCCTGCTACCTCGGGTGAGACCTCAGTCCGCGCTTCGCGGGCTGTTACCAAAAGGGCCAGTAGCTGCGGGATTTGTTTGGCTAAATAATTCTTCCAAACCTGGGTCAAGCCCATATAAGCCAACAGATGGGATGTGGAATGCATAACCAACTTGCAGATGTTTCAGCATTAGTTGAAGATTGCACTAGAGAAGATAATGTAATTCCCACCTTGAGTCAGATATCAGACCTCCTTTTTCAGGTGATTTTCAACAAGTGATATTTTTGTGCTTACTGTAAGACATTTTCACGGATATTTTTGTGCTTCCACCATCACTTATATGCGACATGAACTGTAGAATGAAATTTTCAATAGTTTATTCCACCATATAAACTGATTTTTTTCTCAGTGGCGTATATTCTTCTACCTATCTCCTTTCCTTATGTGTCAGTCATATCCATGAGTATTCCTGTTAACCCAGCAAATTTCTCTTGTACAATTATTGGTGGCATTGTCAAGAGTGTTCACATAAATGACATAAGTTGGAAATGTAGGTGCAAACATAGAGGAGAATGTGGGTGCCTAATAAATAGGGACTGAGTGTTTAATAATCATGAAGTGAGGTTTTGAGCCCCATGTTTCACCAAATCAATTTCAGACTTTAGGAGTGCCAGAGAAAACAATGAATAGATAAGGTGTTAGCGTGGGCCTCTCAAGTTACAATGAGAACGCAGGTGCTTGAACATGGTGTTAAACTTTCAGCCCTAAGCTTTGCCAACTCAAATACTTAAATTTTCTTTTGTGTCATTCCCAAAGGAAGCTATTGCCCTCTTGTCACAATGCAAATCGAAATTTTGACTGGAAAATTTAAAAGATTAAGCCTTAACTAGCTATCAAATAAATCCATGTCCTAAGGATTATTTATTGCTCAGTTGTTTAAGAATTTTTATAATGTAGACGTCGTGTGCACAGTACAGGTTTTGGATTCATATATGAGTTGCTCTTCTGAATTTCTAAACTGATTGTAGAGATTCAATGGTATATCTTGTACTATGTTTAAATTCTCGAAATTCTTTTTCCAGCTTATTCCAAAGAAGGGTGGGACACCCAAAAAATATGAAGCTGTTTTTATCACCTCAACAAGTGAAGAATTCAAGACAAAAAAGGCAATAGAGCAGTACTTGAAGGCAAATCTAGGAGGGCCGTCTATCTCTGAATTTTATTGGAGCACAGGTAAAGATTGTTATTTTATTGGTTTTTCCTGATCTAAACTATGTTCGGAGCACAGGTAATGTTTGTTATTTTATTGGTTTTTCCTGAGCTGAACTTATGTTCTTACATGTCTTTTTTTTCTTTGTCATTTGAAATCCATACCCTTTTTGTGAGGGTATTGGCATGTATCTTTTAGAAAATATAATTTGACATTTTCTTTGTACCATAGGTGAGGTAACACCGACAAGGAGATCTTCAAGGATAAGTGAAAAAGTAAAGGAATCACCAGTCAAAACACCAGAAATTGAATTGAAGAAAAAACCAAAGAGATACATAAAATCAAAAGGAGATTCAAAAGATGCAGAGAAAAAAGAATCACAAGTAGAAGCTAGTAAGGAAGAGGAAATGCATGATACCCATCATGGGGAAGATATTGCTGAAACAGGGGAAGATGTTGATCACAAAAAGTAAGAAGAATGGAAGGGAGAAGATGATCTTGATAAGAAGAAGGAAGGAGAAGAAGAGAGTGATGAAAAAAGGGAAATAGAAAACAAAGAAAAAATACATGGGTCCAAAACTGAAGAAATAAATAAAGTGAATGTGAAGGCAGAAGAGATGGCACCACAAGGGGCAAAAGGTGCCATAAAGAAAGATCCAGTGCTGGAGAATGAAGAAAAGCATAGGGATTTGGAGAGTAAGGGAAAGCTTTAGGAATCCAAGCAAGATTCAATTGATGTAACAAAGGAGAATGGTTTTGATGGTATGAGTACACTGGAGAACTGTGCCCAGGTCAAACATGCAGTGCTAGTGAAGGAAGTGCATGACCCAAGGGAAAAAATACTTGAAGGTCAAGCAGGAAAAATGGCAGACGAGATTGACTTAATTTCCAACTACACTGTAGTAAAACAGACCCTTGAGCCCCACTTAATGCATCCAGCTGAACTTCTATGGTTTAAATTTGTGCATTATTGGAGGTTAGCTTCTTTATTTAGACATTATTCATTGGGAGTTATGCCCTAGGTTTAGAGTTTGAAGAGAGGAGAACTCTAAGAGCGTTTCTTTAATATTGCAATGATAGATTACTGCTATCTTACATATCATAGAGAATATGGAACCTAGCTTTTGCAGCGACTCTTACGACAGTTGCATAGTCACCGATTAGTTGCCATGGTTTTCGTTCTTTGACTTGCATTTCTTATCAATTTAATTTTTGTAAATTTTACTTATCTAGTTCTTTTTATAAATGTTCACTACAATTTTTAGCTTCTTGAATATGATTTTATTAGTCTTTTCTTTATGATGTAACAAATTATCCATGAATTTTTATATAGCTATATTTAGTTCTCAATATATTGAATTTATCAGTAGTATGGAAAATGGTTAGGTTTAGATGCTTTATAGTTCTTATTTCCTGTTATACATTCTCTGAAGCAAGGAGATGCAAAATGTTATTTCTCAGAGTCCATTATATCTGTAGCTTTGAAAGCCTAGAGGTGTTTGGGTGTACCCCCAATATTCTAATTTTCTTGTTCAAGATTTTGTTGATTTTAGCTTTTTAACCTAGATGAGGTCTCTATCTTGTTGCATCTCATGAAGCTTGAGATCTAAACAGAGCAGGATTCAGGAGCAAATCTCAAATGTAACACCGATGCAGAATCTTTTGGGTGAGTCTTTCTGGGAATTATGTGTTGCTAATACCTTCTTGATTATGGTTCATTTGTCTTTCTTATTCTACAAAGAGAGGCTTCATTATATTTTTTTAGTATCAGTTTTAAGTTGTTGGATCATGTTATTTGTTTTAATGAGATAGCTGATTTATAGGCATTTTATTGGGAACCCTTAAAGCATCTTAAAAATTAAAAATAAACAATTCCTGCATTTTTGATATCTGTTTTACTGTTGGAGTGAGTCCTAAAGCTATTTTTTTGTGTTTAACCTTGAATTCTTTTGATTTAGTGGTGCGTGCTTTGTTGATTTGAAGTGTCGGATGTATCTTCCACAAGCCTTTCTTTGTGTTCTTCATGTATTATAACAAATGTACCTTATGTAGACCATGAAACATTTTTTGTGATGGAGTAAGGATAACATTCTATTGAAGTGAATGTGATAACCTGTAGGAATTGAGGTGGGAAAGGAAGGGAATGATACTGCTTTAGTTGGTGGTATTATTTTTGTATATAATTCTATTAATAATGTTTATGGGCTATTGTAGTTTTTATAGATACTTATCAATGTTTTGGTACTTATGTGAATTGTATCTCCTCTCTTTATAAGCTCTGGTCATGGAAAATAGAAAGGGATTCACTGTATAAATCGCAAGAACCAACGTCTAGATAGAGTTTAGGGGAAGTGTGGATTTACTTTTTGCTTGACGGCACAAAACTGTCTGCCTTCTGTTTCGTTGAAATTTTAGGCCTTAAATTTGATCTTGCATAGATTGCTTTGTTATAGGGTGATAAGGTTCTTGGTTCTTGGTATTCAACACATTACTTTAATATTGTTTAGCTTAAATTTTCAAGAGATTCTCTGATTATAGAAATGCTAGGGTCATTCCTATTTCAAGGAAGTGATATTAGTTCTTAATATTGTTTCCAGGGTCATTTCTATTTCCTATATGATGTTAGTTCCAATGTGGTTCCAATGTAATCACTCATTATGTAAAAGAGACCTTAAAGAGAAATCCACTATATCTAGATTGAGTGGGTCTAATGGTTAAGAGCATGCCTTTCCTCCTAAGATGTCACAGGTTCAAAACGAGAGGGGGTAGAGTATGTATGCCTTCATTGACTTAGCGGTCAAATCACTATGCTGAGGTGGGTCCCTTGTCCCACAAGTAAGGGGGTCTCATACACCAATGTGGGGTATGAATTGGTTGTGACCTTTAGAATTGTATTTCAAAGGTATGAGAGTGCAAGGAAGCCTTGTCTCTAGTGAGGTGCATGATAAGGTAATGCTTGCCTTCAACATGTAGAAAATATTGTAGACATTTGGAGGTTTATTTTGGAATACACCATTGTTTTGAGCTAGCCAAATGGAGGAGATCACCTCTACAACCAAAATTTTGTCTTATGTTCTAGTTCAAGACCATTCATTTAATGACTCTATGTTATCTCCAATCCATTGTTGCATTTTACATATTCTATGAGTGATAGTCCATATCTCATTGGTGAGATGACAGTGAATCAAAGGTGATTTCATGCTTTCGTGTTCTTCCCTTAAAAGTGCATGTGTTGGTACTTTTCCATCCTATTATTCTAAGCATGTCTAGGTTGGGATTGCACCCTTGATTTGAGATTTGGGGCCCAAACCTTGGTTGTAGATAGTTGTCTTGCATCTAGAGGGTCTAGACTTGTGCTTGAACAACTTATTTGGTGCAAACCTATTCATAAAGATTCATTAATTGATTTTTCATCATCATATAGATCAATTTATATGTTATTTTATATACATGCACATAATCAATCTTCCTAAAACATGGTTTATCTTTGTGTGCCTTAGCCAATAATGCTTCTCTAGGTGGGAGGGAAAACAATGCTTCTATATCTAGAATCAAAGAAAGTCCATCTTGTCGGAATCAAAGAAAGTCCATCCTATCCGAATCAAATAAAGTCCATCCTATCATGTTGGCTAGCCCTCCCTCCCCAACTGTCATTGAATAATATTCTTCCTTTATAAATATTGAAAGTATTTCTTCGCTTCGGTGTTGTGTTCATTCTTTTTGTTATCTCTCAGAGATTATCCACCCCCATGATACCTTCCAACTATGACACAACCAATGGAAAACAAAAAAATGGGGTTCTTGTCAAATGACAAAACAACGACAGAGCTCAATCAAGAAGGGAAGTGGAACAGAAAATACCCGCAGAGAGCATTACAGCAAGAACAACAAGCCCAGCACTAATCAATAGGACAGAGCAAGAACCTTGTAGGATCAGTGATGGTGAGATGGCTATGGTGATGGTTATATTGATTGGATGGGTCATTCAGTAGAATGAGTCTAGCTTGTTCACTACCCCTTGAAACCTAATCTCCCATAAGGGCTAACTGCCTTATGTTACCTCTTTGTCCCTAAAACAAGAGCTTGACCTTGACCTTGAGCTTGACTTTGAGCTTGAGGTTACACTTCCCCTAAAACTAAAATAAGAGCTTGAACTTAAGGAAAGGCCTTTCATTACCACTTCCTATTCGTCAAAGAAAGAATAATAACCTTACTTTCATTCTAAGCCCGAACTTCCCTTCGATAAGTAGCAAGTATTATCAATGAGCAGGCAGTGTGCCTAACCCTCACAGTGTCTATCATTCGGTGCCATATCATGTTGTAGTACCGTACCCTGCATGTTGGGTGGAAGTGTCAAGTTGTGATGGTTCCTTCTCTCATGGTCTCGCGGTGCGGACTTCCCTCTGTTCTGGCAGTGCAGACTTATCTTCTTTCTCTTGGGTATGTTGGAAACCAGGGGGCCTTCTCCTCTCTCAGGTATGGTGTCTCAATAGGGTACATATCCTCTCGGCCATTAAATTCCACAAATCATAGTGAGATGTGCTTCAGTTTGGGTTAAGTAATTGCATTGTGGGAGAACTAATATGCATTTACAATGTCTATCAAAACAAGAAAGGTGCAACTAATATGCATTCACAATGTATATAAAAAGAAGAAAGGTGCATTGTAGAATGCATGTGGGGTCATAAGAGAGGCATCATGTCACTATACCAGGGATATAAAAATTAAAGGGTATAAAAAATGTGAATAAAAAAATGGATACATACAATATTTAGTGAAAATAGGGATTTTATAAATTGGGAAGGTGTATTGGATTTATATTGGTAGGGGGTTAAATAATGTGATTTTCAGAGGTATTTTCCAATATGTAGTCAAATTAAGGGTATTGTTTATTATGCCATGAACACACGTGCTATGTTAGGGGTTCAGTGAATGAAGCCCCCATGGTGGAGGTGTTAGGGGTTGCAAAGTGCCCAAAACAACAACACACAAAAGGAGGAACCTTCCTTGCCTAGGTCGTAGAAAAAGGGAGGTTGTTTGAGTGGTTATTTGAGGTTTGTTGTAGCATGCACATGCCCTATCCAACGAAAATAATACAACAAACTTGGATCATCAGTTGTGTCATGTGTGGGGTGAATATTTGACTTGTTTTGAATTAGTTTGTTGAGGAGCCTATGGGAGCCAAGTATTGGAGTTGTCTTTGGTGAGAAGAAACTCCAACTAGTTGCAAATCTTGTAGTAATTATATTGGGTCCCATTGGTCTGGTGGAGGGAAGCGTGTTGGCTACCCAAAGTATCCCTAGACAAGCTATCTTGAAGTTGTGAAGAAGAGCTAAAGTTTGGGTGAAGATTGGTTCCGAAAGTGGAACACTTTGATGGACAAAAGTGACTGCTAGCCTCGCATATTAGAGCTAGGGAATTGGCCAACCTAGAGAGCAGATTAGATCATCTCGTGTACACACAAATGAAGTGATATGCAATAGTGTTAGGTGGCAGCCCTCCTGGAGTCTCTATGTGTTGTTCTTTGAAGGACTAAGGGGCAGTTAGAGAGCAGTAAGGAAGCGAAGGATCGATAGGACAAGATACGACTTAGAGTCTGTACATCGTGTTTGTCATTGTATCTTGTATACAATATACTTTTGTATTATTCAGAATTGGTTTAATATAATGAAGATTGGGTTGTACATTATTGTACAATATTTCTTAAAAAATGTGTATACTTGTGCATATGTGATTTACTGCTTTATATTTTTCATTGTGTAAAGTAGTTCTTGTTGAGATTCTTGGTTTGGTAGCGTCGAAGATTCTAACATTCTAACCTAGACCCAAGATCATTGAAATTCAACATATGATTGGTTATGGTTAACTATGGTTGATCACGGTTGACCATGCTTGATGATGTTTTACCATTGAGACCATAGTTGATCTTAGTTTGACTATGTTAACCTTGATTGACCATAGGTGACCATGGTAGTCCATGTTGACCATTGTTGTCCATGGTTTGATGATGTTTGGCCATGGTCAACCATTTTTTCCATGGTTGACTATGGTTGACTAAGGATGAAAATGGTAGACCATGGTTAAGCTTGTTTGGCCATACATGAAAAAGGTTGACCATGTTTTAATTTGATGGGTGTAACTACCATGGTAACCCATGGTTGGCCATATTGTCCATTGTTGATTATGGGTGACCATGTATGAAAGTGGTCGACCATGGTTGAGATTGTTTAACCATAGGAAAACAAGATCGACCATGTTTGACCATGGTTAAGCTTATTCAACCATGGTTAACTATGGTAAACATATCTCTAACTATGGTTAAATTATGGTGAAGCTATGCTTGACCATGGTTGTACTTGTATAACTATAGTTGACAATAAATGATTAATTTTGAGTGTGGTTGGAAATATTAACCATGCTTAGTGATGTTTAACCATGTAAACCATGGTTTTCCTTGGTTTGACCATGTTTGAATTTTGTTTACCATATGTGACCATTGTTGTCTTTGCTAGCCATAAGTCCATTGTTTGACAATGTGACCATGGTTAAGAATGGTTGACCATGTTGTCCATGGTTAATTGTGATTGATCATTGGTGAACATGGTTGACTATCATTGAGCTTGTATGGGCATGGTTAATCATGGTTGAACTTAGTGACCATGTTTGACCATGGTTGAGGTTATTCAACCATGGTTGAATATGGTCATCATATAGTTAACTCTGGTTGAGCATGCTACTCTAGGGTTGTTAGCATTTACTTATAGATGATTATGGTTCACCATAGCTGACCATGACACCCATGTTAACCATAGTTATCCATCTTGACCACATTAACCATGGTTGACCATAGTGAACCATAGTCAACAATGTTGATCATGTACACAATTGTTGAATGTGGTTTTACCATGTTTGACCTTGATTGAACATAGTTGGCCATCTTGACCATGTCAACCAAGGTTGAACTTTTTGTTTATGGTTGACTATGTTCAACCACATATCACCATGTTTGACTATGTTTGACCATGGTCAACCAAGGATTGGTCGTGATTGACAATGGTTTTGTTGATCACATTGAGAAATCATTTTTTATCTAATTATGATGATGTTTGAAGTTTTTCACATTCTGATGTAACTTGTTGTTCATCACATTAAAACAACAGTTATTGTTTGTCATGTTGCGACATTGTACACCATTTATCACATTGAAATGAAATTCATTATTTGTCAAGTTGTGATGTCATTTGTTGTTCATCATGTTGTGACATTATTTTTTCTTCTTTATTTTGAAAAATCATTTGTTTTTCATCACATTCTAGCATTACAAGGTAAATCATTTATTTTTCATGACACTATGACATCAATTATGTTTGTCACACTATAGTGTTGGTTATCTTTGTCAACATTTACATGTAGTTGATAGTGGTCAAAAATGGTTGACCATGATGCCATGATGATCCAAGGATGCCTATGGTCACTATGGTTCACCATGACATCCATCTTGATTATGATTAGCTATAACACCTATGTTGATTATGGTTAAACATGATTCCCATGTTGGCTATGATTGACTATGATTGATCTTGTTGAGTATGGATGACCATGTTAACTATGTGGGATCATTTTCTTGTCCAATGGCAATATTATTTGTTGTTTTTCATAGTGCGACATCATTTGTTGTTTATCACATCACAATGGCATTTCTTATTCATCACACTCCAACATTGTTTGTTGTTCATCACATTGTGAACTCTATGAAATTTAAAGTGAAAGTAATATAAATGTTAATTTAGTAATTCATAATACAATTATTAATGATATGAGTTTTTAATGTTATAATATCATTACGAAAGTTATATTAGAAATTAAATATTGAAATTTTTTATATATCAAATAAAATTAAAATTAGATAAAATGTTAAGTACAGAATTTAATAAAGTTAATAACTTCAAAGATTGTACTAATGTCTATTCCCATGTTGACTATGTGCATGATACCTATAGCTGATTATGGGCTTGTTGAAGATGATGGTTATAGTTGACTATGGGCATGTTGAAGATGATGCTTATAGTTGACTATGGTCTAACATGATGCCCATGTTGACTTCCATTGGCCATGTCAATATAATCCGGATTTAAACAGGAACGCAACAAAATACAGAGATAACCATATCCACAAAGATGCAGTGGAAATAATACTTCATTTCATTAATGTAAAATACTGAAATATGCTTACAAACATAAATGGAAATAAACCAGCTAGGGCGATGGTAGCTTATCTCTTAGAAGAGATGTGGTAGCTACATGCCTCTGAACTGTGTTACAATGAGGCTCGAAGGCCTATTTATTGTTGAGAAATAATGGAAAACCCTAAACATCCAAAAACCTAACCCTAGAAGATGAAACGCCAAACTGTGGGCCCCGTTTGGGTAAATTGGTACATCAACTTCCCGGGTCGTAACTTTGGCATACGATCTCTATTTGACATGCACAGTGTCTCGTTAGAAAGATCTGTCCCAGAACTAGTGGTTCGATGTTGCTCCCAGTTTCCCCAAAAAACGTCGTTTAGGGCCTCAAAATGGCTCCAGAAGTTCAGGACTAGAAAAACTGCTAAAAATAGTAAACTGTGTTACAATTAAGGAAACTGAAAAGCTGAAAGAAACAATTGTGGGGGTCCAAGTGGACTTGGCAGGTGGCCACCAATATCCACCTGGATCATTCCTTCCCCCTTAGGAAGCAATGGTCCCCATTACGTTGAGTTCCTCCATGAGATGAGGAAACTTCCGCTGAACTTGGTCCCTGGTGAGCCACTTGCCCTGGTGAAGGAGTTGGCCTGCTTTGACAACTCGATACAATTGGATATGCTGCTAGCGAGTGTGCTTGATCTATGTGTCCATGATCCAATCAGTTGTAGCTTGTTCCATGCAATCTGGATCTAACTCTGTGGGTGTGAGATGTTCTGCAATGTCGGATGTGTCTAGTAATGGTGGAAAGTATGGCCAAAGGCAGTCCACATTGAACACTCGGTGCAAGCCAAGGAATGGGGGAATGCTAAGCTCAAATGCATTATCTCCCACAACATTGGTAATGGTGTAAGGACCATATCGGAGTGGTTTGAGTTTCCTATACGCTCTGGTAAGGCGTTCCTTTTGCAAAAGCAACCAGACTTTGTCGCCCACCTGAAACTTCTGTGGCACCTGATGTTGATCATGTCGCTGCTTGTACTTGGAATTTGATTTCTCCAGAATGTCATGGACCTGCTGGCGAATATGTTGGATGTGCTCAATGAAGTTGTTTTCCTTATCTGTATTGGACTAGACATGAGTCGAATCTGCGTGAGTAGCTGCAACTGGCATGGCCACATCAATGGGACATAGTGGTTGGAATCCCAAGCCCACCTGAAAAGGGCTGTGGCCAGTTGAGCTACGGAGAGCCTGGTTGTAACTGTGTTGAACATAGGGGAGGCTCTCGTCCCATTTGCGTGGATTCTTTGAGTTGTACATATGCAGAATGTGTACGATCATCCTGTTGAGAACCTTTGTTTGGCCATCAGTTTGAGGATGGAAGGTTGTGGACTTAGTGAGTTTAGTGTCGAGCATCGACCAAAGACTGGACCAAAATGTAATGAGGAATCTGTTGTCCCGATCTTAGATGATAGACTGTGGGATCCCAAAGTGTACCCACACTCATTCAAAGAAGAGTTTACTAGTGGCTTTTGTTGTGATATTCTTCTTGCAAGCGGCCATAATGGCCATCTTCGAGAACCTGTCGATGACCACAAAAACATAGTCGTTTCCATGCTTAGTGGAAGGAAGACCTGACATGTAATCCATGGAGATGGATTCCCAAGGTCGACTAGGGATAGGTAGCAGGGTATAGAGGCCTTGCTTCTTGATGGTTGGTTTGGCAATGGTGCAGGCAGTGCATGATCTGATGTACTTCCCGACATCATGTCGAATATTCGGCCAATAGAAATACTTCTGCAGTACTGCCACTATTTTCTCAACCTCGAAATGTCCAACAACCCGACTGTAGTGTGCTTCCCAAATCATCTTGGCATGCTCGCTTGAAGGAACACAAAGGTGACCCAGGTGGCATAACAGGGAATCCTGGAGGTGAAAATCTGGAACATGCTGACCCTCCAAGAATGTCTGGTATGTGTGGCCGAATTCTGGGTCGCTTTTGTAGAGAAGTGGCCAATCAGAATTCTCATGCCCACAAGAGTTGAGCATAGTGGTTAACGCCATGATCGGTGGTTGATTGAGGCAATCTGCAACATTATTGGTGCTACCCTTCTTATACTTGATATTCAAATGGAAATGTTGCAGGTATGTGGACCACTTCTGATGGCGATCATTCTGCAATTTCCCTTGCGTCTGTATGAACTGCAGGGGTCGGTGGTCTGTGTGGATGACCATTTCCTTCATCAAAATGTAATGCTTCCATTGTCGGCAAGCCTGCACAATGGAATACATCTCTTTGTCATAAGTGGGATACTTCCGAACTGTGTCTAAAAGTGTCTTACTGTGATATGCCACTGGATGCCCGTGTTGAGTAAGGACTGCCCCAATAGCATAGCCAGAGGCATCTGTCTTGACCTCAAATGGTTGTTGCAAGTCTGGTAATGCGAGCATGGGTGCCATGCAGAGGCGATCTTTAAACTCTGTGAATTCCCTTTGTTGAGGTTCAGACCAAAAGAATTTTGCTTTCGCTCCTCCCTTGGTGACTTAACTCAAGGGCCAAGTGATATGAGAAAATCCCAACACAAACCTGCGATAGAAGTTGGCAAGACCTAGAAAGCTGCGGAGCTCTGTCAGAGTGGTTGGAGATGGCCAATCTCAAATGACTTAGGTCTTGGATGGATCCACATGCACCCCCTGTTCATTAATAATGTATCCCAGATACTGAACCTGGTTCATGCCAAAAGTGCATTTCTCCAAATTCGCACATAACTTGTGTTGCCATAGTGTTTGGAGAACCTGTCGGATGTGATGCAGGTGCTCTTCACAACTCTGGCTGAAGATCAGGATGTCATCCAAGTATACCACTACAAATGAGTTGGTGAATGGCTGCAAGATGTCATCCATTAGCCTCATTAAGGTTGTAGGAGCATTTGTCAATCTGAAAGGCATCACCAACCATTCGAACAGGCCCTCCTTGGCTTTGAAGGCAGTCTTCCACACATCGGAGGGTTCGATTGGTACCTAGTGATATCCTGACTTCAAATTGATCTTTCTGAAATATTTTCCCCCCTTCAGTTGGTCCAAGAGGTCATCAATCCATGGGATTGGGTACCTATTACCGACAGTGATCTTATTCAAGACCTGATAGTCAATATAGAGTCTCCAAGTCCCATCCTTCTTCTGTACCAACATGATCGGGCTCCCACAGGGTGATGAACTTGGATGGATGTGACCTTTCTGCAGCAGCTCCTGAATCTACCTCTTGATTTCATCATTCTCTAGAATGGAGCACCGATAGATTGGTCCATTGCGCAGCGGCGCACCTAGGTCAGATCGATGGAGTGCTTGACCTAATAGTGCAGAGGAACCCCTGTGGGGGAGGTGAAGATGTCTTCGTACTCCTCCACGACCTTGTCCATCTGTAGTTGTCGTGTGGAGGGGCCTTGTTTGGAGGTCGTGGCCACCATCTTCTTCTTTCCTTGAGGGCGTATCATCAGGAAAACAAATTTCCCAGTTTTGGAAGCAAGCTCACTGTATTGTTTTGTAGTAATCAAAGAGATGGCGGTAGGCAGTGCTACCTCTGGTATCCTGTACAACTTAGTTCCCAAAGTAACAATAACAGCACGGGGCCTTGATTCATACACAATATGTCACTTCCACAAGTATGGTTGTCCTAGTAATACATCACAAACTTCAAGGGGAGCAATGTCACACAATACCTCATCCGTGAAGGGCTTGATGTTGTATGGAAGGCGACACTGCTGGCTCACACAAAGATCCGTCCTTGGTGAAGCCACCCGATGGTGTACGGTTGTGGATGTGCTGTGGTCAGTAAGCCTAGCCTCTTCACGACCTCTGCCAAAATGAGGTTCTTTTGGATCCCGTTGTCGACAATGAACTATAGCGAGGAGCCCTTTACCCACATCTGGGAGTGGAAGAGACGCTCCTCCTCCTCTGGATCTTCGGGTTCCTCCTTCTGGATCTTTGTGGTGGCAACAGTGGCGTTAGGCTCCACATCGATAATCTACTTCCCTTTGTCATTCCCCTTGTTAGGTTCTGACTCAGAGTCGGAACCTACATCTGATTCTAAAACCTTTAGCTCAACCACCAGTGACTACTTGGCACGAAACTCACTTGTGTTGTGAGTGGAGCTCTTATGGAACTCACACCACTTTCACGTGTCCTTTTTCGGCTTCGCGGTGCTGTTCTTTGCTTGTAGCTTTGGCGGGTTGTCTTGGGATGCCTCGCCTTGGCTTTGTCTTTTGTTCTGTAGTTTGGGGGCACCTTTCCCTTGCTTCGGATTCATAGATCCAAAGTCTCACTTTTTCTGTTTAAACTTTTGCTTGACCTGACGGCATATCGGTATGCAGTGCCGAGCGAGGAGATATTCAGGAATTCTATTTCTTCCTGGATGTACTTGTGCAAGCAGCCACGGCATTTGAGTACCAAATGATGCTCCAAATCCTTGACACCCAACTTTGTGTGAAGGGTATGGAAAATATTGGTGAACTCCGACACGTCTTGGTCCCTTCCGTACCATAGCGTGGTCCACTTTATGTATTGATCCACATAGCTTCCAACAGGGTAGTATTGCTCCTTGATGGCATCCCGGAATGAATTCCAAGTGGGTGTAACCGAAAATAGTGAGCCTGTACTTTCATCCTTATGCTCGAAGTAAGTTTCCCACCAGTCCTTGACGTGGGGGGCTACTTTGAGAAGAACGAAAATAATCTTTTCTTGACTAGAAAAATCATGAACAGAAAAATAACCCTCTAGTAGATTTAACCATTTATCGATGGCATCTACGTCTATCTGTCCCTCCAATATGGGGATTTCAAAATTAACTTGTACCTTAAACAGTGTGGCGTTTCCATAGTAGTTGTTGGAAGCCGATGCGTCGCCCCTGGGTAGCCGCTAAAGGATCTGGGCAAAGTTGTCCATCATCGCATTCTTTTCTCACTCGAGGGCTTCTTCAAGCAATATTTTGATTTACCCAGAGTTTTAATGAACTCCTGTTTAGAAAGGGGCTTCCTGTAGATTTTCAATCGATGCCCATTGACGAGCATGGGGATGGCTTCTTCATCAATGGTCCTGATAAGGACTGAACCATTTTCATTGCATTTCTCCATTGTATATGGTCCAATCCACCCTGTCCTCAGCTTTCCTTTGAAATCCTTGTATCTTGAATCATATAACAGCGCCCAATCTCCTGGCTGAAATTGCTTTTCTTTGAGGTGCCGGTCATGCCATATCTTTCTTTGAAGTTGGACTATCTCTGAGTGGAGAAGGGCCTGCATTCTCTGTTCATCTAATCCATTCAGTTGAAGTAATCTTTCCTGTTGTGCATGGCTGAGATCTAGGTCTAGCCGAGCTGCTAACCTCAATGTGTTATATTCAAATTCTATGGACAGCAAAGCCTTCTCCCCGTAGACCAGCTCATAGGGTGTGAAACCTGCTATAGTTTTCCAAGTAGTGTTATAGGCCCAGGTGGCCTCAACCAAGTGATCTGTGCAATCTTTTCTACTACTACTCACCACTTTAGTCAAAATCTCTTCCAAAGCTCTATTAGTGACTTCCACCTGTCCATTTGCTTGCGGATGACAAGGGGTGGAAGTTCTGTGCTTAATCTTGTGATGAGTGAGTAGGTCTTCAATCAGGTTAGAGGTAAACTGACTTCCTTGATCTGTGACTAATTCTCTTGGGTAGCCAAACTTGTAGAAGATATTTTCCCTCAAGAACTCAGCTACTTTTTCTTCTGTTGCTGCCTTGATTGCCTTTGTTTCTGCCACTTTGTCAGGTAGTCCATGCACACAATGATGTAAGACTTTTGTTTTGAAGGAGGGTTGATAGGAGCCACAAAGTCCATGCCCCACTTCTTAAATGGCTTGAAAGTCACTTGAGGTTGTAGGGACATCTCATCCCTTGGAGTCGGTTTCCCCATCCTTTGACATTGGTCACATTGGCTGATGTATTTTTTAACATCTTAATGAAGAATGGGCCAATAGTACCCTGCCTGTAGAATTTTGAAGGCAGTTCTTTTTGCTGCAAAGTGGCCTCCACAGGGCCCATCATGACAGGTTAGGAGGATGTCAAATACTTCCTCCTCCCTGACACAACGCCTCAAAATCTGATCTGGGCCAAGTTTAAACAGGTTGCTCCCAATCCAAGTGAATGGGGCGCTTTTCCTCACGATCTTGCTCTTCTCTTTTGAGGACAAGTATGGCGGGAACTAAGTTGAAACCAAATAATTTGCTATATCAACAAACCATGGAGAGAGTACTAAAATAGCAAAAAGGCGTTCATCTGGCATTTGATCATCCACCATCCCTTCTTCACCTGCAGGCAAATCTATTCTAGACAGAAAATTAGCAACAACATTTTCCTTACCTGACTTATCAATAATGGTCAAATAAAATTGCTGCAATAAAAGTAACCATCTAATGATACGAACATTTACATCAGGTTTATTCATCAAATACCTAATTGCAGCATGATCAGTGTGTACGAATGTTTGATAACCAGTGATGTAGTGCCTGAACTTGTTTAGGGAATGGACTACAACTAGGAGCTCTTTCTCGGTTACAATATAGTTTAACTCTGCCTTGGATAGGTTTTTACTGACAAAATATATGGCATACGGTAGCTTCTCTTCAACTTGTCCTAAGGTTGCTCCTATGTATTTGTTCGAGGCATCTGTGTGAATGTGGAAAGTTAGGGCTTAGTTTGGACCTCTCAATATTGGGGCAGTTATCAGCTTATCTTTCAATGCATCCAGAGCCTCTTGACAGTTGTCAGTCCATATAAACTCAACATCTTTCCCAAAAAGACCAAACAATCGAGAGGCTATCTTACTGAAATCTTTAATGAATTTTCTATAATATCCTGCTAAGCCTAGAAAACTCTAAACATATCTTACCTTTTGAGGAGGTGGGACCCTTTGGATGATAGCAATCTTGTTGGGATCCACCTATAATCCTTGCTGAGAAATTGTATGACCTAGCACGGTCCCTTCAGTCATTAGGAATTCACATTTTTCAAGATTGAGGGACAGGTTCATTTCAATACACTTGGCTAAAACTTTTCCCAGGTTAGTCAATGCTTCTTGGAAGTTGGACCCATAAGGAGTAAAGTCATCCATATAGATTTCCACCGAATCATGAACCAACTCAGCAAATATGCTCAGTACTGCTCTCTGGAAAGTGGCAGGAGCATTGCATAACCCAAAGGGAAGGACCCAGTAGGCGAAGGTACCCCATGGACAAGTGAAAGTGGTCTTATCTTGGTCTTCCAGGCTGATTTGGATCTGATTATACCCACTAAACCCATCTAGGAAGGAAAAGAACTTCTTCCCTGCCAAGCCATCTAACACTTGATCTATGAAAGGCAAATGGAAATGGTCCTTCTTGGTAGCTTTTCTAAGTTCTTGATAATCTACACAGATTCTCCACTTCCTGTTTTTCTTGGGCACAAGCACCAAAGGAGAAACCCACTCATTATCAGAGATGGGGTAGATGAATCCTGCATCCAACAACTTTTGCAGTTCTTCTTTGACAATTTCCTTAAGGGCTAGATTCATCCTCCTATGAGGCTGCTTGACTAGTTTACAATCCTATTTATTGTAAATGTGATGGGTATAGACTGAAGGGTGGACTCCTTTCATCTCCTTATAGCTCCAAGCAAAAGCATCCAAATGGCTGTTCAATAAGCTACACATCTCTTTCTCCTAAGAGGGGGATAGGGATGAGTTGATCTTCAAGGTTCTTTCAGGGCCAAATTCCACATTCTTAACTCAGGGAGAGGTCAGATCAGCCACGCAGAGATCCACTGAAGCACTGGCTTGGCTGTCTTCTACCAACTCTTCTAATGGCAGCACACTGGGAGGTGGATTTTGAATCAAATTCTCAATAAGGTCATCCTCGGTTTGAGGACCTCCCCTGGTGGCTTCCACTGTGCACAATGGTGCAGAGTAGAGTTCATCCTCATCTTCCTCCTCCAACCAGAGAGGTAAGTCATGTTCTAGCAGGGGTTGGGTAGGAGGATATAGGACTAGCTGTTTGGACATAGGCCCATTCTTAATGGTCATGCTCCCAACTCGACAACTGATGTAAGCATCTATAGTAGCTAACCAAGGCCTTCCCAAAATGAGGGGGTACCCAGTGAGTTTTGCCTTTGGCTGAAGGACCAAGAAGTCCGCAGGGTACTCCCAAGAATCAATGGAGACCATGACATCTTCCACAATCCCCTCGGGGGTCACGGTGGAGCGGTCTGCTAATTGCAGTACTGTCGAGGTCTTTCTTAGGGAACTCTAAAGGTTGAGCTTAACCATAGTGTCCCTGGCCATCACATTAATGGCAGCCCCTAGATCAATCAGGGTGTGGGGGATTATGGTGCCATTGATGTGGACATCGACTACAGGACTCCCAGGGTCCAGATATTTTGGACAGATTACTTGTCCCAACATCAGGTCGGACAGTTGTCCTATGACATTGATAGTTGGGGCATCTCTCTTGCACCTGCCTGGGTGCCTGAAACACTTCTCTTTAATCAATTTATTGTAGATTGGTACATCTTTTATGGCCTGGAGAAGTGGTATTTTTACACATAACTATTTAAGTTCTCCCAGAAGTTCAGTCTCTTCTGGGTTTGGTTGCGTGGTTCCAGTTACTCTCTCAAGAAAGGGTGGAATGGCTTTGGGTTCACTTTCCTGTTTTTCTTCCTCATCCTCCTTAGGATGAGGTTGGCTATCTGGGAGGACCTTCCTAGATCATAGGTTGATCTCCTGAATCTCCACAGCATAGGTAGGGCATATTGTCTCTCCAGTGTATACCTGCTGGGCTTGTCTGTTATTGGGGTTCAGGCTCGGTTGAGTAGGTATCTGGGGTTGCCTTGGAGGAGCAGGAGGTAATGGTTGTGGTTGGGCAGGTGGTGGAGGCAAAATGGCAGGAGGAGAGTTGTACTGGGGCCTCCACCCCTGATGAGGTGCATTCCACTGAGGTTGTTGCTAAACATGAGAATGAAATGAATGAGCAGCAGGTTGAGTATGGTATTGAGATGGATGCGACCAAGGAGGGGGTGTGGACCAGGAAGGATGAGCAGGGGGACACCAAGAAGGTATGGAAGTGGCTTGATTGGGGTTGTAATAAGTCTAGGATGTCCCTTGCATCCCCTGCTGGTAAGGTCTAGGTCCATGTGGCCTCCTTTGGTTCATGAAGTAGAGTGGTTCAGTGGCTCCTTCAGTCCCTTGGTACATAGCTTTAAATCTAGGTAAGGTTGGGCACTGGTTTGTAGGGTGGTCTGCCTCACAAATGAAACATACCTCTATGGAGTGTAATGGAAAGTTGTTCCTAGGATGCTTCCTTGTGCATCTGGGACAAAAGATGGCCAAAGCCCTCTCAGCTTCCTCTTGCTTCTGTTGGATTCAGAAGGTATCCATTTGCATGGAAATGGTCTATCTCACCTCACTTTTGAGGTCTTCCATCTGATTTGCAAACTCATGTTTGGATAAGGTGGCACTGGCTAAAAGTTGACTCCCCCTACCTGTTTTCTGGGCTGCCCTAGAATGGTTTCTAAACACAGTCTTTATATCATCATAAGGTAGCTGGTAGATGTCTCCCCTAGCCAGCAAATGGAGGGTATTTAGAAGGTCTTCAGGGACTCCTCGGAGCACAACCAGCTTCAGGGATTCGGGGTCAGGTGTGCACCTGGCCCTTTTATAACTGAGTTGGAACCTTTCTTCATAGTCTTCTAAAGATTCATCACTTCCCATGGTCATCCGAAATATTTCTCCCTTTGTTTCCTTTGACGTACAGTAATCCCAGTATTTTTTGTTAAAGGCTTGCTACATCTGAGCCCAAGTTGTGATACTATTTCCAGGTAACCCCATGAACCAGCAGAGTGTTTCATCCTTGAGGGTGGAGGGAAAGAGTTTAAACTTTTTCTCGTCTTCTGCATAGTCATAAATTTGACAAAGCACAACAAAATCAAACAAGAAGGTATCAGGGTCTTCAGTGGTCAATCCATGGAAGTGAGGTAAGGCTGAGGGACTTATGTTTTTCATTTTTGTGTCCCCATTGGTCTCTCGGATGGGAAAGGTGCCTTCTATTCTCTCCTCATTTCCTATGCCATTTCTGTGTTCGGCCATGGTCTCAGGAAGAATGTTTTCTTGCTCTTCTTCTGTTATAGGATCTTCGTATATCTCTGGAGGTTCACCTATAGGTTCTTCTGGATCATTGCCATCGAAGAAGAGAGAAGGGTGACTCAGTGATGTGGTGGGGGTGTTGGGTAGGAATTTTCCTGAATTGTCTCTGTTCCTACAAGGCATGAAAGGAAATCTTTTTGGTTATTTTTTGTGTTTTTCTCTGCTTGTACCTGCAAAAACTAAAATTGATTGAACAACAAATCGCAACTAACTAAAATGAACCTATCCAAAATGAAAATTGTAGAATTGAAATGAAAGCAGGAAATGACTAATTTACGCTTGCTGAAATGAAATTGCAGAATTGAAATGCTAATCTACGCTTGCAGAATTGAAATTGCAGAATTGAAATGCTAATCTACGCTTGCAGAATTGAAATTGCAGAATTGAAATGCTAATCTACGCTTGCAGAATTGAAATTGCAGAAATGAAATGAAAGCAAGAAATGTCTAATCTACTTTTGTGGAAATGAAATTGCAGAATGGAAATGAAACAACTACTCTACTCTTGCTGAAATAAACTACTTAGCAAAATGTTGCAGTAGAAAATAGAAGAAAAGCAGTAATCACAAATAATCTGACGCTTCCCCAGCAACAGCGCAAAAAAGATGGTGAGCTCTAGTATTGCAGAAATAATGCTACAACTCTTGGGACTCCCTACTTTACTTTTATCAACCCAGTAGTTCGTAACAAACTTGGAAGCGACGGTGCTATATGCACAAGTACTAGCTCTTACTGTAGGTTGTCACTTGATCAGCTGGCACAAGTTCGCTAGGAGCTTAATCCAACTTCTATGAGTTCTTAGAAGAAGCTTTTAACTGTGATGGATGAAAACTAACTCAAGAGAGGCTAGTCTACTTGCAGAAAGAAGATGAAAGCTGAAAGGAAACGCAAACCCTAGCAAACCCTAGTTCTATCGACGAAGCCTACTTGTGCAAGAAAAGAGATGAAAGATGCTGGAATGGATGCCATTGATTCTTGAAAAGGTAAGATGCATGTGGTTAAACTACTTCTGAAGGAAACTATGGAAAAATCATCTTTTTGTATTTTTGAGTAATTTTGCAGAATTATTATGCATGTGCTTTAACTATTTTTGATTGTGCAGAGGTTTATTGGCGAAAGGAAATGGAGTGGGTGCTTGCAGGAGGTTGATAAGGTGAGAAGGGGGCCTAAAGGGTCCTTGGAACCCTTCTAGAGAATTCCATAGTGATCAGATCTCGAAAAACTACTCGCGTGAACTTCTACAGGAAGTCTGCAGGGGTTCTACAGGAACAGGCCGAAAGTGGATTTTAGAGGGTTGATGGTGGAAAAACGGTGGGAAAGTGGGAATGAAGGATGGATAAGGATGTTAAGGGGTCTAGGACCTGGTAGATGAAGCTCAAGAGTGATGAAGATGGTTGGATCTGTTCAAAGATGAAGGAAGCAATGTTGCACAAAAATGTAGAAATTAGGGCAAGTTGGGAAAGTATGGCGAATGGGTGAAGGGAATCTTGAGAGAGAGACTGGAGAAAGTTGTATGATGGAGGAAGGATAGGCTAGAGTGTCTTACAGGTCTTCTACACACTACTTTCCAAAACTGATCCAAGCAAAGACTAGAAAAACAGAGATTTATCTATTTTGACCTAATCTGACCTAAAAACCAGAAACATGATGAACAGAAGTTTATAGACAGGAAATCATGCAAGATAGCTATGGAAACTGAGCAAGAACAGATCTAAACATGAAAACACAACTGATATCAACTTTTCCAACTTAAAATCTAACACTAGCAATTGCATTGGAAGGCAAAAACAATGTTTTTGTGGCAGAAAGTGTGTCTTGGTCTCAGTTCATGGTCCCAAGGAGGGAGAAATGAGATCAAGGACTGCTTGATAGGATTTTTGGTGGATCTTTTCTGTTACCAGACTATCGAATCAACCTGAAGCATGAAAAACTAACTTAATCATCAAAAACACCCTAAGTAACAAAGCAAGATTTTAACCTAAATAACAGAAATTATTCTATGAATGCAAGAAAAACGCATAAAAGTACACAAAGGAGGTACTGGAACTTGGGTTGGGCCCAACCCCAAGAGCTACAGCCTCCTAAGAAAGCTCAGAGCTGGTGCAAAGTGAGATTCATCTTCATTAATAAAAAACAATAGTCATGTCACAAAACTGTTTACAGCAAGAGCTTGAAAATGAGTTGAATGCAAAGCTGCACTAAAGTGCGAAAATAAACTATTCAATAGCTAAACTACCAAGTCTTGAAGCCTTCCTACTTATGCAAATGAGGACTCCCAACAGTCCTCCTTAACTTTAGGAGCTTGGCTACCCAAAACTGCAATTAATTAGCGACTTCACTAAACCTGCTCGGCTGCCCCTTGAAATCATCTTTGGTGGGTTGTTGAACTCCGAGCTGATGGTGGAGAACTCGAGGAAGGGGTCATTTAGTGCAGGAGACAACCCTCCTATAAATCCTCAGCCTTGTTCCTTCGTATTTGGTTGCCAATTTGCTCATAAATGCCTGACCTTGGTCCAAAAAATGTCCAAAAATCTGCAATAAGCACGTATTAGACTTTGTGGTCAAGTGACTATTCCCATTCATTCAATTAACATAAATATATTCAAAAGAATGCATAAAAATATGAAGAATGGTGGATTAAACGAGAATAATAGGCAAAATGAGCCCATAAAGTTACCCATTTTTGGGGCTCATCAGTGTGCCTGAACAAGGTTGTTCCATCCTCACCATTAAAATTATATCTGGACAAGTCATCTATGATGCTCTCTGACACTTCAAAATTGAAGGCATAAAAAAACATGTCGGGTTTATGATTTGGATAGAATTCATGAAATATGTGCAAAAATTCGAAACAGACTTCAGGGGCTCAGCTTGTCATTTGGCCCTCCTTCTAGCGATATAAATGTTGATGGTGTTTGAGTCACCAACATTTATGGTATATCTCCGATATGAAGTCCCAACTATACCTAAAACCATTTCTCCATGCCTAGACAATCTTCTTCTGCAACTCTTCAAATGATAGATTGTACACATCCATGACCGGATCATCATCAAGGAGAACAACATCTCCTTGCTCGCTCAGGATTGGTTTTGATACTAGAGGTGGTGGATACTGAGAGATGACCTTTGGTGCTCTCATCATAAGGTCAATGTATTCATTTTGTGGCTCTTGTTCCAATTCCACATTTATCACTTCAATCATTTTCTCAATCTGTTGAGCATGCTCTCAATCCTACATCTGTTCACTCTCTTCCTCAGCTACGTGTTGTTCCGGATCATCAACTTGTATTAGCATTGTTTGCTTTGTCATTGTGCCTTGCATTTGTTGTTCTTCCTACTTCTGCTTATCATCTTCTTCTTTCCTCATCATCTCCCATTCTTCCTTTGGTTCTTGTTCTTCTTGTTGCGATCTCAATTATGCTATGTGCAAGCTCTCCATTTCTCTCTTCCTTCACTCTACATTCTATGTCCACTGCTTCCTTTTGCTTCTGCTGCCAAAGCTGCTTGCATGAAGATTGAAACTATTTTCACTTTCCAGCTTTGTTCTTCCTCTACTATGTCAACAACTTCCTCTTTCCCTAATCTCGTACTGGCTTTTTGCCTTCTGTTACTGTTGCTGGACTTGCTGCCATGTTAGTGTTGACTCCTTTTCTATGAATAGTTGAGTGTTTGCATATATTTGGAAGTAAATTGGAACTTTCTCAACTACTTCCCCAATACTCCTTTTAGTGATATCTCTTGAAGAAGCCCTATTTCATTCCATGGTACAATGACTGTTGGAGAGAAGTGCTTCACAAGTGTGGTACATGTGGGACAGAAAAGACACTCATGGAAATCAAACATTAACTCCCGCAAATCTAACTTTATGGCATGATCAAGCAAAAATAAGGGCATATGATGAGAGGGATTGTGTAATTTTCATTGGAAGGGGGGACTGGTGGATTGTGGGAAATCCACACTGTGCAGACCCAGCGGTCAATGTGGAAGCTTGATGACTGGAACTGCGCAATGCATACTTTAGTCTGGGCCAAGGTCTCGGAGAGACTTCGCATTGCACAGTCTCAGTGGGCAAGTTAGGAGATTGGCTCCTAGAACTACATAGTACACAGTTGGAGCCAGATGAGGCCATGATCTGCCCAATTCTAGAGGCAAATCTAGAGGCTTGAGTCCCCAGATTATGTAGTAGATGTTGTGCATAGTGAGATCTGGGCAAGGGAAAACAAACTGCCCAAGGGAGTGTGAAAAAAAGCAGATATGAAATATGGTTTTAGGCCGAGTGTAAATATGACTAAGTGTAGATGCATTCATGGGAAAAAAGTGTAGCAATTGATTAAACTAAAGGAAAACAAAGCATGTGAAGAGAGTCGCCACAATGACGACCATTGGTGCAAAAACAAGAAATCTCATGTGACACTTGGGGGAGGAGATCTATGACTTGAAGCAACACTTCTACAAGCTAAAACAAGTTAAGAGGTTAGTTATCATGCAAAGAAACAAGTGAAACAATATTCACACAAGATAAACAACAAAAAGCGACAGAAAAAGTGGTGAAAGATGATAAAATCAAAATTCACCCAAAAATGCGATGACGATGCTCCGAAGGTTCCTCAATCTCCTTGGGAATGCTAGAGCTTGATGATCTAATGTAAAAATGAGCTCTAGAGGCATCCATTACATAGAATTGATAAAAATGGAATTTATGATGTGTATGCTTGATATCAAGGACAAAGGTGACACTTGGCGGAAACTTATAAACATAGCAATGTGCCACCTTCGGGAAAATAATAATAGATCCCTATTTTTATGGATTCTTTTTTCTTTTTTATTTTTCTTTCTCTTGAAAAAATTCCATGCATTGCCCAAAAGATTGCATAGTTCTCGGAAGAACCAGGCAACTCTCTCGTTCATGCACTGAGCAGTTTCTGAGTAGAGTGGGTTCTGCATAATATCTAGGTTCAATGGCTCTAGGATGCCTCTCATGTCCGCAAAATTTCCTAGGTCAAGTCTGGTTTTCATTTACTGCTTCTGTAGGTTTTAACCCTGTACAGAAATTACCTGTATATGAATTCTAAAACATAGAAAATAAACAATGCGAGAGCATAACACATAAAACACATATACACAGAGATTTTCCCCTGGATCCCAAAACCAAGACTACCAGCTTGATTTTTCATTATTCTCCTTTCAATGTTACAATACACATATATATACTTGCTGAAGCATCCAATACCATGGACCAAAAACCATCCCGCCCAAAACCATGTGCGAAAACCATCCACAAAACCATAGGTAGGTCAACCCACCTAATATAGGGTCGAAACAAAATTTCCCCGGGGCGCTGCCCCGGACCCCATAGAGGGGGGCTAACCGCCCCCCTCAAACCCCCTGTGACCCCCCCACTGCACAATCGGCGCAACGAAGGGGGTGCTCTGCCCCCCCTCTAACCGCCCGGTTAACTAGGGGAGCTAGTCATGGAAAGAATATAACACAACCCAACATTCTCCCACTTGTTGTTTTCTTTCCACATGGGTCCACAAGAGATCTTAGTCATTTATCCAGCCCTGCAACTCCCATTGTTTCTTTAGACCAAGAGAACTTCTCAAATCTCACATATTTTGTCAATGCATTTGCAATATTCTTCAAAGTGTCCACCTTTACCAGCAACACCTTTTTGTCCTCTATCACAACCCTCACAAAGTGATATTGAACATCAATGTGATTTGTCTTTGAATGATAAGCAGGGTTCTTTGCCAAGAAAATTTCACTTTGGCTGTCACAGTCTATCCTTATAGCTCCCTGTACTAACCCCATACTTGAACATAATCTCTGCAACCAAACTGATTCCTTTCTTGCATGAGTGGTTGCCATGTATTCTGCCTCTGTAGTTGATAGTGCCACTATAGATTGTTTCTTAATCATCCAAATTACTGCACCTCCAAATAGGTTAAACACATACCCACTTGTAGATCTTCTTTGATCTAGATCTCCAACCCAGTTTGCATCAACAAAGCCACGAATATCCAACACTCTATCCAATCTTGGTCTTCCTTGGTAGCACAAACCATAATCATTAGTGCCAAGCAAATACCTGAAAACCCGCTTCACTATTGTCCAGTGCTCCTTTTCTGGTTTTGACATAAATCTGCTCAATACTCCCATTACATGTGCAATGTCTGGTCTAGTACAAACCATCACATACATCAGGCTACCGACTGCACTTGCATATGGAACACGGGACATGTCCTCTTCCTCTTCTTGTGTCTTGGGACATTGTTCAGCAGATAACTTCACACCTATAGGAATAGGAACCTTCATTGGTTTACTATCATGCATATTAATCCTTCGCAGTATTGTCTCAACATACTTCCTCTGGTTTAACCAGAGCTTCCTATTTGCCCAATCTCTTTTAATTTCCATGCCCAAAATATAGTTTGCAGTACCAAAATCTTTCATGTCGAATTTGGACGACAATTGGGTCTTCAAATCCTGGATAATTTCTTTGTCATTTCCAACCAACAACATATCATCCACATACAAGACCAGATAAATAACACGGTCACCAATTAATTTAAAATACACACAGTGATCTTATTTTCTTCTGGTGAAGCCAAGTTCTTGTATAAATGTATCAAATTTCTGATACCACATCCTTGGTGATTATTTTAACCCATACATAGACTTTTTTAACTTGCATACTAGTTCTTTCTTACCCCTCATCGCAAATCCTTCAGGTTGCTTCATATAGATCTCCTCTTCCAAATCCCCGTGAAAAAATGTTGTCTTCACATCCATCTGTTCTACCTCAAAATCAAAAGCAGCAGCAACAGTTAAAAGTAATCTAATAGAAGCCACCTTGGCAACAACAGAAAAAATATCACCAAAATCAATTACCGGCACCTGGGAATAACCCATTCCTACCAACCGAGATTCGTATTTCTCCACCTTTCCTTTTACATTTGTCTTCTTCTTGAACACCCATTTGCTACAAATGGGTTTCCTTCTAGCCGGCAACTCCACCAGATCCCAAGCCTCATTTTTGTGCACAGATGTCATTTCATCAATCATGGCCTCTTTCCAGAGTTTTCCATCCTTTGAATCTACTGCTTCCTTCATAGTTCTGGGATCATCATCAGTAATAGATAAAGCAAAATTTGAACAAAAAGAAGATGGACTATACCTTTCTGGCTTCCTTCTTTCTCGAACTGATCTTCTCACAACCAGAGTTTGTGGCTCTTCATCTTCTGATTCCTCTTCTGCTGTAGAGTCTGATTCTTCCTCCTTTACCTCAAACTCTATCTTCTTAGGTTCCTTAGATGGGACTTCATGTTTAATAACATCTTTCACCTCTCTAAACACAACATCTCAGCTATACACAACCTTCCTTGTTATTTGGTTCCAAAGCTTATAGCCTTTTAAACCATCCTTATACCCAATAAAGATGCACTTTTCAGATTTACTATCCAACTTCGTTCTTTTCTCCTTTGGAACATGTACATATGCATCACATCCAAATACCCTCAGATGTGAAAGAGATGGTTTCTTATGATTCCATACCTCTTGTGGAGTCTTATCCTCTAACGCTGATGAAGGTGATCTATTGACTAGGTGCAGTCTCCACCACCTCTGCCTAGAATTCCTATCCTAACCCGACACCACTGAGCATGATTCTTGCCCTTTCCATCAATGCCATTTATTCTTTCTGCAACTCCATTTTTATCAGGTGTGTATGGAGTAGTCTTCTACCATGTTATACCACACTTCTTAGAGAATTTTTCAAATTCCTTCTTGAAAAACTCTTCACCATTATCTGTCCTCAACACCTTTATCTTCTTCTCTGTCTGGTTTTCCATTGAAGCCTTAAATTCTTTAAACATGTCAAAGACTTCAGATTTATTTTTAAGGAAATATATCCATGTATTCCTTGAGAAGTCATCTATAAATGATACATAGTACACAGACTTACCCAGTGATGGAACCTTCACAGGTCCAAACACATCATTGTGCACAAGCTCTAATATATGTTTCGCCCTCTTACCACCAGAGGGGAAACTCACCCGATTCTCCTTCCCATATACACAATTTTCATAGAAATAAAAATCCAGAGAGCTATTAGTCATGCCTTCTACCATACCTTTACCATGAAGTATTTGAAGGCCCTTCTCTCCAATATGCCATAGCATGGTCTTTTCTCCAGAGACCACTAGATTTTCTGCTCCATTTTCAGGAACCACGGAACTGTTGCACCCATCAACAACAGTGATACCATGGAGCTTGTACTAAGTTCCAATCCAAACTCCCCACATCAATACCAGTGTTTGCCGAACCATCTTGCAGGTATCCTTCTCGAACACTGTTTTTTCACATGCATCATCCATCTTGCTTACAGAAATCAGATTTCTGGCCAATGCAGGAATATGCAGAACACCCGGAAGTGTTCTAATCCTTCCACCTTGCAAATTCAACTTAACTTTTCCACGACCAATGATTTTAGCCTTCCTATCATCCCCCAAGAAGACATCACCACCATCATATTTCTCATACTCGCAAAACCACTCTCTATGGGGAGTGAAGTGAAAGGATGCACCTGAGTCAATAAACCATGCCTCGTGATCTACATGTGTACTTGAAGAAGCCAAGTACACATCCCCACCTTCATCTCAGGTGGTTTTTGACTCTACGGAAGGAGCATCATCAGAAAAAATTAAAAAAATTAAAAATAAATAAATAAATAAATCCCTTTCCTTTGTCAAGAGCTTTAGATTTTCAGTCCCTTTTGTAGTGCCCTTCCTTTCAACATTTCCATCACACCTTTACAGGCTTTCCTGGATATTTATATCTCCCACTTGATGACTTATTTTTGTTTTTGTTTTGGGACCTTCCTCGTACAGACAAGGCATCACCATTCTGGCTCTCCATATTTTTCCATCTCATCTCCTCCATCAGCAAGGATGAGAATATTTCATCAAATTGCAAGGTAGTTGCATTGCTACCTATTGCAATAACTAGACTATCCCACGAATCTAGTAGAGAACACAACAAATTGATGCACTTATCTTCATCTGAAATTTTAATATAAACAGATAATAACTAACTTACCATAGTATTAAATGCGTTTAGATGCTCTGTCACCGAGTCTCCATCTTTCATCCTTAGGTTATACAGATTTTTCCGTAGGAACAATTTAGAGACTTAGATTGGTACAAAGTCCCTAACTTGTCCCACAAAGCCTTCACCGTAGCTTCCCCTGATACATTCACCAATACTAAATCTGAGCCACATAATCGTATTGTGCTCTTTCCCTTTCGATCCAACTTCTCCCATTCTTCATCTGACACTCCCATTGGTTTAGTACTGAGATCTACCATGGTCCATTCATCTTTATCCACCAATAGATCCTCCATCGTGAGTTTTCACAACTCAAAACTCTCACCATTAAATTTCTCGATCTCTATCTTTCCACTGCTCACCATCTTATTTCACCACCAGAATCGATCCCGCAGATCTCCCACTGAACAAGGTCTACCATAGGCCCGAGAGAAACCCCTCAGCAACAAAGGAGTCCCCTTGAAGACAAAACAGCTCTGATACGAAATGTAGGTTTTAACCCCATATAAAAATTACCTGCATACAAATTGTAAAACACAGAAAATAAAAAACGCAAGAGCATAACACATAAAACACATATACATAGACATTTTCCCCTGGATCCCAAAACCGGGACTACTAGCTTGATTTTTCATTATGTTCCTTTCAATGTTACAATACACATATATATACATGTCGAAACATCCAATACCATGGACCAAAAACCATCGCGCCCAAAACCATGTGCGAAAACCATGCACAAAACCATAGGTAGGTCCGCCCACCTAATATAGGGTCCAAAAAAAATTCCCCAGGGCATTGCCCCAGACCCCGTAGAGGGGGGCTAACAATGATAGTTGTGGAAATAATATAACACAACCCAACAACTTCACATTTCCTGAGCTCGAGGCTCACTGGTAGTGAGGAATGCACAATTCCTAAGAGGAAGGCCAATTTCCATGAAGAATTGCGCAGTTCTCTAAGGAAAGCTTGGACCTATCAATGAACCAAATCAAGAGATCCTCTTATGGTTTAGAAAATGAACTAAGTAAGAAAACACAATCCAAGATGAAAATAATAAAGCTCAGTCAGAGCACAAGTACCTGGATCAATGCAAGATGAGATGTTGTGGTTTAGAAGGGAGGCTCCAAAATTCAAGCATAGGCAAAAGTAGGGAGGGTGTTTATAGTCGCTACAATAGAGTGGATGAAATATTTTGGTAGAGGGAATCCTAAGCCAAGGTAAGGTGAACACGTGGAGTCAAGTTTAAGCCTTAACCTTTGATAGCTAAATCTAAAAATGTGGTATCTACCCATGTATAGGTAGATATCAAGGTACCATTTTGGGAGGCTAATTTGCTCCCAAGGAAATATAATGAAACCTGGTTTTAGGTCCATGTTCAATGTACATCGATAAAATTCTTTTTTTGATCCAAGAACTAGGGTGAAAAAATGAAAGTTACAATTCAACAATGATATTCAGCTTGTGGCAGTTGTTTTCCTAATTTAAGTAATCCAACAAATATTAATTTTTCAAAGGATGTGTTCAAACTTTAGTCAATCATTATTCCCATACAAGTATTATTTTGTTTCTGAACCCAATATACATGAATTTCATACAAATAAGATGCTTACAACTAAGAATTAATATAAATAGAGAATAAATAAAACTAACAAGCTCCATCCACATTCTTTGTTCTGGTGAAGTAGCAATTTTCTGACTTGTTAATCGCAACCAGTTTGTTGAGGCATAACCAACCCACGATCCTTGATACCAACTTCGCCATGACTTATTTCTATTCTATACATGATACTATTTTTCAAGGGTGCCTTGGAGCTCCACCTCCTATGGAAGACACATCTAATACATGTTTGCAACCTAAAGAGTTGTTAAAATCAATACCCTAAATTTTTTATTTAAAAAACTAAGGATTCCAACATGGGCATGCATCGCTTATTTGTGAATATGGATTTTGAAATACTTTTCATAAGTTCTAACCCGTCTATTTACCAAAAATAAACTAGTGGAGTTTTAAGTGACACGAAGGTACCTGACCACCCTTGCTATAAACTATGAAAGGATGTCTAATAGTTTCTCGCACACAAAAGAAATTCAATGTGATCCCAAATACACCATCATAGTCCACCCTATTAATTATTTCTTCATTTTCTATAGTTTCTAGAGTTATGACTCCATAAACCACCCCTTGATTTAGGTATGTAGCCCTTGGTCCCCAAGCCTTGCAAGAAAAAGCTATGTTTTGAGAATCGTGCAATTTTCTCAGATGATAAAAGGAACTTTCTTACTTTGGGTATGGTAGTGTGTATGTCCTACCATTATGAGTAATGGTAATATACCCTTCCTCAATATCAAGATTCTTCCATCGTACCCATTTTAAACAAATAGCATTCTAGGCTGGACTTTTTGATAGCAAAAAGCACATTCATGGTTCCAATCACATTGCTATGCGGATTATAGACTGCTCTTCCTCCATCTATCATGGAATAAGGAGAAGACCTCTGTTCTTCAAAGTGTACAACTGCCTCAAGTTCAAAGTACTTGAAAGCCTCTACAAGGAAATCAAAATCAAAAACATCTCTCACAAAGAGGTCAAGATGTATTCTAGATACTTGCTTCCATCTCTTTATTCTCTTATGAATTGAGACAATCGGAGTTAGAGAGTCAATCCTGAGTTGTTGGTCAAACAATCTATAGACAAGACTATCAACAATGGCAACTTGGTATCCTCTATTTGAGAGATGCAAATTTGTCACCCATCCACGGTAACCATCTGTTACCGGGAAAAGTGTCTATTTAGAACTGCTCTATCCCACTAAGGTGTGACATCTGCCTTAGAAACAAACAGAGAAAACTACTTTTGTATCTCCTTTATGAACTATAAATAAAGAGGAATAGGAAGAACCAACCTGTGTCTTGCGCTAGTCCTTTGATCCAATCTCTCTCCTCTTTGACAGCTTCCAGCTACCTACTCCCTTACTTTCCCAGCTTCACCAAGTACCTGTAAGATCACAGAAGAAGAAAACTATACAAAGACATGGATTTATATTCATAAATAACTTAGGATCAGATTTAAGTTAACCATACAAATGTAACAAGCATCAATGATACAAAAGCATGGAGGAGAAACGCAAATAGTTTTTATTGATATACAAGAAGATCCAGGAGGAGTTACAACCGATGATTCCTGACCCAGCATCAACCTCCCAGCAAAGAAGCCCCTCTTCACCTCCAACAAAGCATAGATCACCCAATTCTCTGATATGTGTCTCAAAACCAACAGCAATTCCTTACAATATGCAAAATTCCAGCCTCTGGATCTCTGGGATGAGGGATCCATATATAGATGTATGCAAGGAGGATGAGTCAGCTTATGATTTGATTAGTGGCTTCTCTCTGTCAGTTCTTGCTTCCACTTGGAGACTGAAGGCCTCTTACTCATCCTTGGTCGAATTCAGTGAGGCAAGTGTCATAGGAGAAGATTCTGGAAGCTTCCATTGTCCCTCCACCTCACGGAATGACACTGCCATTTGTCATTTCCCACTCAACGCACCTTGATAGTGCATTTAGGTGCGTTGCAACGCACCTAGCTAGTGGATTTAGGTGCTATGCAACGCACTTAGCTAGTGGAGCAGCTGAAATGATCCTGTCTTGACTTATTCTGAGCAGTTTCTGGTGGAGAACTTCTGGGAGAAGCTATAATTTGTTGACCTTGTTCCTTTAGGGGTTAGAACAACACTTTTAGGGACTTAGGAGCCCTTGGTTTATGGACATTTCATGCTTAGAGATGTAAGGCACAAAAATGTCTATAACAGTTGCCCCCTAAAGTATGAGGCCGTTTATCGGGTGAAATGCTTTATTATGAGGATCCGAAGTTCTTTCAATGTTGGGAGGAGACCTGTAATAAGATACAATACAATACATTATCTTCATACTGTTTTCATGATCTAGCTGAGGCGGGCATTCCCATGCTCAGCTTTATAAATTCATTTTCATGTACATAGGACAGACAATCGTCTGATGGTAGACTGGTGATTCTGATAGAGCCATCATCCTTTTGGTAGGATGATTATCTGTGCTGCAATGCTGTACATTCGAATGTCTTTATTTCCATGAATATATATCACAGTCTGGATGGATGAAACTAGATCCGGGGTCTTCAATCTCTTCCGATCTTCACTCGAAGTACAAGTCGATCCATGTGAGAAATGTTTTGAAGTTGAACACGGAAAGACATCGCTTGATTACCAGTCAATGATGTAAACTGTTAACAAGCGCGAGAGGAATCACTAATAATGATAATGATCCTCAAGGTACTGTAGTACAATTCACGTGGTGTGAATAAAGGACTTGGCGTCGAACACCACGCAAAATCTTTCGGTCGAAGGTCATTGATGTAAACCTGTCGCCGGAAGTGAGAAACTTGCCATTGAGGCATGCAAGCTTCAAAGTACTGAATGGGGTGTTCCTAGACCAACTTCTTGGATAATGAGCTGATGTCAACAAGAAGTGATCCGTCATAGGAGGGCCTTAATGAATCCCACATCAATGACATGGAACGGAGCAAATGATTTTGATGGAGGTGAAAACGATTTGATGATATATGGTTCAGGGTGGCGGTCATGAAATAATGGAGTATAATGTATGGTAGTGGGTGGGACACAGGTGGCCTTTCTGGATGACTTCTCTTGAACATGTCGGCGACACTGATGTGATGGATTGGTAGCATTAACCCCAAATGTGGATGGTATGGTGTGACCATGGCGATGCGACCGGTAAATGAAACAACCCAACCCGACTCGGGCACGGAGTGGAAGTGTCATGTTCAAGAGCAACTTGCTACCAACAAAGATTCTTTGAGTTTTCTTCCCAATTTTTCCCCAGTCATTGCTGACCAGTACCTCTTTATTTTTGTCAAGCTTGAGGAGGATAACATATGCTTGTTCTATAATTTTCCCTTCGGGCAAACCCATCGCTATGTTTTAACGAGCGTAGCGATAGTGAAACTCGTTCTCGTCTAAAGACAAGTTTGTCGCTATTAATCTTTTTAACGAGTCTAATGACAAAGATAACTCGGTCCTTTTCATTTTTAGAGAGTCTGAAAAGGTACGTAAAGGTAACTCCAAAATTCCCTTTTCGTCATCTAATCCCTTAAGTCCGAAAAAGTATAAAACAATACAGAAGGGATGAATTTTCGATAGCTTTAACGAGCCAAACAAAACAAGCGCTCGATCTTTTTGTGCAATAATCCCTCAGGTCCAAAAAGATTAAAATCTAGAGGAGGGATAGCACTTCCTGTCCCTTTAATGAGCTGGAAGGCCAAGGACTCGGCAATCTTTTCATATTTTACGGGTCAGTTGAAAAGAGCTTAAAGAAGACTCGTCTTTTGAGGAACGAGTGATAAAATGGGTAGCAGTTGATTCCAGGTAAGGTTTGGAATTTTCCAATCACGGCAGTGTCACAAGGGTGGCTAGTGAAATCACTCTTCGCAGCTGTTCCTCAAAATGGGTAAACAATCAAATGGAGGTGAATGATCGGCCAATGAAAAAGTGGAGGTGACGGTGCGAACACGACCAAGGCTTTTAATGGCTGAAGTACTTCATTCACGGTGGTTATTTACCGGGGAATAGTTCATTTTTTAACGAGCTTAAACGCGGGTGGAAACATTTGCTCATGTCTTATGTTTATTTTTTAACGAGCTTGAACTATGTGCTAAAACTGCTCGATGCGGGTTTATTTTTTAACGAGCTTGAACCCTGCAGTAACATTGCTCGTTGCGGGTTTATTTTTTAACGAGCTTGAACCTTGCAGTAACACTGCTTGTTATAAGTTTGCATGTCCCCAGCATAATAACGCAAATCGAGGTGCATGCCCCCCAAGCTTCATTACATTCAACTTGGTGGTTGGAATGAAGGTTTACCTTTGAGATTTGGAAAGGGGATTTGTTTCATTTTTTAATGACGTTGAGACAGTAAAAGAATTATCCTCATGACTCCTTGTTTCGTTTTTTAACGAGGTTGACACGAGATAAGAACCATCCTCGAAATCCACCATATTTACAGTATTTGATAGGAGATCAAAAACTGATGGATGATTAAGGTTGCTGGAATAATCTTCGTGGTAATCCAGAAGATGGGAGAGATGGTGGTAATATTCCCATGGTGCCTCTCCTATCATCATTGATTGAATGATTCCTTCGTCTGTAGAATGTACATGCGACCAAGGATCTGAAGAGGTACCATATTCCTTAGACCTATCTATCCAAACACTCGATGAGCGTTCATTTGGGTTTGCCCCCCATGCCAAGAAAATTGATTGCTACAATATTTCTATTAGGGCGATGATCCATGCTGACAAAATGTTTAGGAATCTTCTGAATCCATTAGATATAGAAGATTTCATATTGCAGGTTTCCACTGTGGCCACTTCCGCCAGATTACTCAAAGGCGGTAGGGCAAAAGTACCCATTAAGGCAGGGTCTTTTAGGAGACCTACTCCGATATTTTGAAGCGAAAGATTGCTTCCATGGATCATTGGAATGCTTCCAGTAACTTGAGAACCATTGAGGAGGAAGTTTTGTTGATCGATGATTGTAATCCCTCCTTGAAAGGGAAATGCAATCTTTCTAAAATAGGTTGACACAACAGCTGCCATGGCATATATCCATGGTCGTCCTAGTAGGATGTTGTAATCAATATTCCCATCGATGACTTCAACATCTATTTCTACAGTTTTCCCTCCTAGTTCAACTTTCAAGTTATTTAGGATACCATATGGGGTATATGTCCTTCCGTCGAATGCTTTTAATGTCGTCGAAGACCGCGACAAGGTTGGAGATCCTAAAGTTTTCCAGCAACTCATCGACATAATGCATGTAGATGCCCCCTCATCAATAATTGTTCGATGAACAGTTTTGTTGAGGGCTTTCAATTGAACAAGGAAAGCTAGTTGAGCTGCTAACTGAGGATCGTATCCTTTGTGGTCGAAGGATACAAGATTGGAATCCTTTGGATCAATCCCACCAATGGCTGATAATAAAGCCTGCCTTTGGGATGGGCAATTCTGTAGTACTTCAAGAGTCGACATAGTGGATGGCGATTGGGCCAAATCTTCCACTATATTATAATGCTGTGCTGCTCTAGCGCGGGGATTAAATGTTGACTTGTGTACCACTCCCTTTGGCAGTTTTATCGTCAATTCAGGGATGGTGGGTGGTACAACTTCTGTCGAAGTTGTTGTCGAACTACTTGGTTGATCTTTATCCTTTTTGTTCGACAGCTGCGGATTCCCATAATCTTTGTTCCTTATCGATATCAAAGCATCATTTTTCTGTTTTGAAACCGACAACATTAGCACTTGAGACGGGGAAGCATTTCCACTTTCAACCAGATTTGTTCCTGGATTTGGAAACGGATCAGTTAACACTGCGGAGGTTTTTGAATTCTTGAAGAATTTCTTAACCTCAGCTCTGTGTGGACAATCTGTGGTCCGATGATCCTCATCGCATATCATGCATGGAAATTTTAGTTTCCTATCTCCAGGAGGGTTTGAAGAAGATTTTTTAGGGGATGATTCCTCCTGTTTCTTCCTCTTCCCTTTGCCTTTTTTCTTGCTCCCTGGTTGTTTGGTTTCTTTTCCTTTATCTGTCGATACGGCATTTACTTTTGAAGCAAGAAGTTCGTCTTTTGCATTTTGACCTGAAATCTTACGGGCCTTTTTGGATGTAGCCTTTGTCGATTTCGTGTCTATCGTGCCAATCACGCCATCGCCGGCATGAGAGTCATTGTTTGATTTAGGAGGAGGAGGAATTGAGAATTCTGGTCTAGGGGCGTCAGGTATTTTTTCGTAGAGCGTGTCGGACTGAGTGTAGATCAAGTCCAGATACTGTGCACGAGCGATAACTTGCTCTTCTGTTACGACTCCCCCCTTTGCCACATCTTCCGTGATGGAAGGCAATAATGACTTGATAAACCATTCAGCTAATAGCTGATCGGGGACGTACGTTTTTACCATCCTATGATGACGTCGCCACTCATGTATATGATCAGATATGTGAGTGGCTGTTTTTTGTTTGAAGTTGGTAAGAAGTTCTGTTCCCATTTCGTACCTTATTGGTAATTGAAAATGGGTTAAAAAGGTTGTGGCTAAGGTACTGAAGTTGTCAAACGAAGCTCTAGGCAATTCAATGTACCATTTTGCCGCTGGACCCGTTAACGTCCTCTGAAAGAGGCGAAGTCTTATCGAATCATCATTTAGGGTGTTTGATGAACACCATAGATGAAAGGTCATCATGTGATTCGATGGATATTCACCCGGATATCCATTAAATTTAGGAATATCTGATGGAAGTTTATGCGGAATCGCTGGCCACCAAGGGGCATAAGCAATTGGATCGTTTGTTAACCGATTTAAATCAGGTAACTCTAAGGTTGCCACGAAGGGTAACTGTTGATTCAGGTTAGGTGAAGCATACCCAGGATAAGATGGAATCGCTTGAGCAGTGGGTCTTTGCATACCGGCATAATGCATTTGATGCTGGTATGTTTGGTAAGGTTGGTGGACTTGACCATTGTAAAATGGTTGATTTTGACCGTTTTGAATGTACGGTTGTACAATTTTCGCAAAGATTTGTTGCTCAGAACCTTGGTATACTTGTTGGAATTGCGGTTGTTGGTATTGCACCAGCCATGGTTGTGAAGCCATGTGCTGTTGCCCGATACTAACCGTTTGACCAAGGTGAGGGGTAATTGTACCCGTCTGGACCTGTGTTGCCCCACTAGTCGGCAATTGTGGTTGAGTCGCAGGGTCAAGGGGTTGTTGCATTACGACCTGAGAAACCTGAGGTTGGCATACAATAGGCAGCGCTTGAACTTGCGACATCGTCACAATAGCTGGCGTAGTCGGGATGTTCGACATAGGTACACATTGTTGCATCGAATACACAACTCTTGGTTGTTGAGGTAGTATAGGTACCCAACCACTTGAGGTAATTCCGGTATAACCTGAATATTGTTGTGAACTCCCGTATAGATATCCTCCCAGAGGGGATAACGAAAGGGCATACTGCCCCCCATACGGTGGTAATCCAGAACTCAAGGGAATTGTTTGCCCTTGGGGACCGCACTGTCCAAATTGACCTCCAAATGGATCAATTTGTTGAGACTCAACATAAGAGTTTCCGGATATTATTCCGGATGAACAAACAGGAACGGACCAGACTGTCGAAATAACCCTTGAGTGGGCTCCTTCTAGCGATTGGGAGCTAGTCGGGACAGATGGTATGCCGGCGAACATTGTCGGAGTGATAGCAGGGAGTTCCGCCGTCGCTGTGTCAGATGACACAGTCCTAGATGTTGACGGTTGTTCAGACATTTGTAGTCTATCCAAAAGATTACCTAGCGATTCTACAGGAGCTTCCGCTAGTGGTAGACCAACCTCTGATGATGAAGGATATACAGTGACCCCGACTCCAAAGTGCGTTGGAGTACTTGTTTGAGGATCTTCTACAATTTCTTCTATTGCAATCAGACCAGGTGGAAGGGGAAGACCGTCAGGTCCGTAAAATATTTCTGGTGCCGAAGAAGGTGTGAAATCGGTAGCGACAGATGTTTGAAGAGTAAGACTCTCCGAACCGGTTGTAGATGGAACTGGTTCGGTAACACAAGTGTTTATTCTCAAACTAGGATCAGTATCACTGTCCTTCTGTGGCCGCTGAACTTCTTCTGTACAGGCAGGGATTCCAGAAATGTTTGGAGTAACTGGAGTCTCTGATGTCGTTGGAACACTTGTTCTAACTTTGATAGGAGATTTGGAACCGGTTAAACAAGTTCGCTTTGTCCGTACTGGTTTCGATTCCGGAGACAAAGACGGTTGACTCGTAAGCCTCCGCGAACGACGGGGTTTCAATTAACTTTCTTCCACGATTGCGGATTACTCGATCAACTAAAATAAAGGGAAGGTATGTTTCCGAATTAAATGAATTTTAGACGCTTTTGACACAACTTGTTTTTTCAGTTTTTAAGAGTCGAGAAAAAACAAAAGATGACTCTAGTCTCCTTCGATTTTTAATGAGCCTGAAGTGACAAGTGCTCCGATGGACCTTTTCTGTTAAGGAGTCTGAAAAGGAACAAAAGGGACTGCTCTGGAGGTCTAGGTAGAGGGAGTATCAAACCAATCGGAAAACTGCAGAATACTTTTTACGGTACGGCAGTCAATCTTCCCGAAAGCTGTGTTCAGTGCATTGCGATCAGTAGGGCAGTCGACACGGCTTCCTATGGATAAAGGATTTAAGCCTATAGGGGTCTCCCAAAATATACTCGACGGTACGTGGGAGCACAAGTCCGTACTGGCACTTATCGTCTCAAAGTGGAGGAATCACCCAACCATCAGTGAGGACAACAGTTACCAGGCTTTACGACGCCGGAATACGTCTCTAGCCTAGACCTCTAAATGTTGTGCGTTAAGTTCCAAAGCGTTGTTAAATTCATTGAATTTATTTTAAGTTGATCTTTCTTATGAAGTTTGCCTTTTGGGTTCACCACGAGATGTAGATGTAATTCCTAAAATGCAATCTAAAGATGATAAACAAACTTTTATCTCTTTTCGGCAATGAAAATCCTAGCAACTAGGGGAAAAGAAAGACACAATCTTTTCACAAAGAGCAAAGAGCACACTGTAAATGCACTTCCATAAATCAAGCCAAACAGACTGTCTATATGCAAATGCACATGCATGTATTTGTTTTTCACTTCCTTAGTATTGATGCTAAAAAGAAAGTTGATGTACAAATCTGAATTTGCTTTCAAGCGACAAACACAAACAAGCTTCTTTTCGAAATCAAAAGGTAGAGATGATTACGACACTTTATGATTTTGAAATAAATACTCGTTTTGACACTAGAAAGTCACAAATTCAAACCAAAGGCAATAGTAAAAGCATAATCGACCATCAACAACAAATAAACTTTCTCCTATGATCGAAATCGACACTTGCGACAGATCTAAATCAAAGGACGACAATACGACTTTTCTACTTTTGCAATGGAAAACTGTAAACGACTCAACAAACACAAAAAAACATCTACAGTTCTTTTGTACAAATGAGGTGGAATATCAGTAAGGAAAAGGGGTTTGAAACAGTCATATACTGATCACAGGCTACAAAAATCAGAGACAAAACTGGAAAGAATGAAGCACAAGAACCTCAGCTGCACAGGGCTAGGCTGATCAGCGCACCTGTTACACAGAGAAACTGCATTGCAGCGCAGGTTGCCCTTTCGGGAAGTGCGTTGAAATGCAGGATCTCTTCACAGTACCTGCGCTGGGGCAGAAACGAGAATTCTATCTGGGTTCTGGGTCACAGTTTGCAGTTTAGTCTTTGGTTTTTGGCCGAGTAAAAGCAATCAGTAATGCACAATCAGGGGTAGATCTAAGGAGGGTCTAAGAGCTATCACAAGGGCAATCAGATAGTCTATGAATCAGTTGTTTAAATCATAAACAGATCCAATGAATGGATTGAAGCAGCAGATGTCTACTTTGCATTTGTTATGGCAAATGCAGTTCGAATGCTACTCATAAGTTTATGAAACAAACAACAAGAGATACACAAACAAACTAATTAGACATTCGTCCCCAGCGGAGTCGCCATTTTGTTACCGGGAAAAGTGTCTATTTAGAACTGCTCTATCCCACTAAGGTGTGACAGCTGCCTTAGAAACAAATAGAGAAAACTAGTTTTGTATCTCCTTTATGAACTATAAATAAAGAGGAATAGGAAGAACCAACATGTGTCTTGCGCTAGTCCTTTGATCCCATCTCTCTCCTCTTTGACAGCTTCCAGCTACCTCCTCCCTTACTTGCCCAGCTTCACCAAGTACCTGTAAGATCACAGAAGAAGAAAACTATACAAAGACATGGATTTATATTCATAAATAACTTAGGATCAGATTTAAGTTAACCATACAAATGTAACAAGCATCAATGATACAAAAGCATGGAGGAGAAACTCAAATAGTTTTTATTGATATACAAGAAGATCCAGGAGGAGTTACAACCGATGATTCCTGACCCAGCATCAACCTCCCAGCAAAGAAGCCCCTCTTCACCTCCAACAAAGCATAGATCACCCAATTCTCTGATATGTGTCTCAAAACCAACAACAATTCCTTACAATATGCAAAATTCCAGCCTCTGGATCTCTGGGATGAGGGATCCATATATAGATGTATGCAAGGAGGATGAGTCAGCTTATGATTTGATTAGTGGATTCTCTCTATCAGTTCTTGCTTCCACTTGGAGACTGAAGGCCTCTTACTCATCCTTGGTCGAATTCAGTGAGGCAAGTGTCATAAGAGAAGATTCTGGAAGCTTCCATTGTCCCTCCACCTCGCGGAATGACACTGCCATTTGCCATTTCCCACTCAACGCACCCTGATAGTGCATTTAGGTGCGTTGCAACGCACCTAGCCAGTGGATTTAGGTGCTATGCAACGCACTTAGCTAGTGGAGCAGCTGAAATGATCCTGTCTTGACTTATTCTGAGCAGTTTCTGGTGGAGAACTTCTGGGAGAAGCTGTAATTTGTTGACCTTGTTCCTTTAGGGGTTAGAACAACACTTTTAGGGACTTAGGAGCCCTTGGTTTATGGACATTTCATGCTTAGAGCTGTAAGGCAAAAAAATGTCTATAACACCATCCCCTCCTATAACCCTTAATTTCTTCCCTTTACCTCCCCCTTCCATGGCAGGGGATGTTGTTTTCACTTATTTCTCCTTCACAACAACAACCCTCAGGAAAAATTTGGCAACATTTATTCTATTTCACTGTCTTTTAAACAAAAATAAAGATACAAACCTACCACATCCAAACAAGGCCTCTTGATTCGAAAATGAAATAGAACTATGCCCTATTTTAAAAATAGCAAGCATTAGGATAGTGTTATTAGCATCTAGACGAGGCTTAATACAAGCCATTGAGTCAAAACAAGAAGCATTCTACAACGTCTGTGACATGGATTCACAGTTGAAAGCTAGTATGTACCTAACCTAATATAGAAATTGTATGTTAGCCCTGAACTCTGCCACATGTGACAATTAGTACATATAGAAAATACAATCACAGTCATTTTACACAGAGGATCTAGATGACAGAGGTGCATATGATTATTTGGAGCCATATTGGTCCTCCACATATGGTTATTTTGAGTAATCTGGAACAAACCAAAAATTTCCCCCCTGGCCTGATAGAGAATCTTCGAAACAAAATCGAGACGTAATGTTTACTAAAAAACCAAAAAATGATAAAAACTATGGTTTGGCCCTAGGGAAGCTAAACATCAGCTACTCATAACTGCAATTTATAGCCTAAATATTATCCAAATGCTTCATTCTTGAAATTATTGAATGAATATTTTAAACATTGTAAGACCAGTAACAACATTTTTTTAACCTATGCCTGTACAAAATAACAAAATCCCAACTAAGAATCTTACCGGTGAAGAAAATTCAAAGAAGATTTCACCATATTGAAGGAAAATGAGGTCCGCCCATAATCACCTATGAGCAAGAATCCATGTTAACAGAGGAACATGATTTTCTATAAAAAGTTGATAAGAGTTAGAAACCATATAGAGCACTGTGATACTCTCCAAAATGATGGTAGCTCCAAAATTGTATACTATTAGTGAACGCATCTCCTTTAGGTCATTGACCTTTGGCGAGAACATTCTTCCCTCTAGCATCTCCTTTGTCCACCAAGGATTCCAGCTCTTAGGGTCTTCAACCCACCCCACTACTTGCCTCACTCCTACTCCACAAAAGACAAGTCTTAGGGAAAAAGAGGTTTCTGACTTTCCACTGAAGATGCCTTTCTCAAGATAGTGAACTAGGGCTAGTTCACTAGCCCTCTTGGTTACCCTTGCCTCCTTCAAGGTTCAGCTCCTTAGGCTCCAATATTTCTGCCCTTTTAACAAATTAATAGTCCTTCCTACTTAGGGCTCCTCTGGTATCCCTCTAAAAATCCTCCCACTTGTACACATGTTGCCAATAACTATGTCCCAAACCTGGACTAGATCATGCACTACAATCAACATTGTTCCTGCATTATTCACAAGTTTGTTTCTGAATAGTTCTCATGCTTTCCAATCTACCTACTTCCAATCATCTTCATGATTAATCACTAAAACACAAAATTTCTCTACTTCAAATTTGCAGTGGAATTTGCGATAAAGGATGCCCATGCTTCACCCCAATGGTCTTCTTGATTGTAACAGCCCTGGTGAAAATTTCATGTAATAAAAGTTAAAAACAATAACCACGGATGAATGGGACACTTATTCCAAGCTGAATGTTGGGCAAGACATCCTAGGGGGTGTTCATTTAGTTGTTTATGGCTAAAGAAATTGGCAAAGGCAATGACTAAGGATTTGGAAATGAAAAGTCGCATTTTTGGCACAATTATCTATGAAAATAATGGAAATTAGCAGAAGAAGTAGGTGAAAGGTCATAGGTTGCATGTGAGGAGGAAAATGAAGGAAAATAATGGAAAATGAAGAAAATAGAGGCCTCATTCATAAAAATTCTTATGAGGATCAGTTGGTAACCTTTTCTCAGTTTAGCTTTGGATTTCTTTCATTATTCTCTCTCTCTCTCTCATACTCTTGGACACTTAGAGCTTCTTGTTGCACTTTGGAAATGGAGAAAGAAAGGAAAAGAAGGAAAGAGAAAGAAAAGATCAAGTAGGGAAAGGAAAGATCAAGCAGCTACAACACACTTCATTGTAGGTATCGACTTACATGTGTATTTTCCTTGCTAGATTTTGGCATGGATGGGTTTGCATGTGTTTCTTTCTTACCATGGCATGGGTTTTGTCAGGGGTGACAGTATTTTTAGCCTAGCCTTGCCATTTCCTGATAGCTTTGATGACATGGTTTCTCTCATTTGGTTTATATGGGATGGACGAATTAGATTCTAAGTTGAGTGGGGTGGATCTCAAAATTAACAAACACATGTTGTAGTGGTCCCTGAACTAGACTGAGGATGCATGAAGCCACTCACCTAGTAATCCCTGAAATAGACTGTGGGTTGTGGTAAAGCTAGATTATGTGCCTTGGTGGGCCTAGGAATCCTTGTCGGTGAATGGTAGGATATACAGTAAAGCCAAGAGGTGGATTTTATCTCTGTTGGGCCTAGTGATTCCGGGATGGAATGCATGGTAAAGCCTGGAGAGTATGTCTCGGTGTAGGCCCTAGTGATCCATGAATTAGACTACGGATGCATGGTAAAGCCCAAGAGATTAGGAGGCACTCAAATTCCTGACGCTATAGGCGGAGAACTCTAGTGGCATCCAAATTGGTTGGTGTTTTTGATGTGCTCTATGAGTCCCACATCCATGCTTGGAATATGGCACGGGGTTGATTGGATGAAGAGAGACTTGGCTCAACCAATCTATGGTCAGGTGGAACGTGGTAGTCCCATCTCTGGTTGGTTCATTATACTCATTAATGAGAAATTCATTTCCTTTATTTTCATGTGTAAGTGTATTGATGTATATATGGATTTTGATGGCTGATATGTTTATTGTATTTATGTTCCTATTATGTTGGTTATATGCACATTTCATGACAACAACTATGTATGGCTCTCAGCATCTTTTTACTTGTATATGAATGGATAATGTTTCTATGACCTAATAGATGAAAATGCAGCAAATGACATGAGGGAAAAATGGTTTATAGTGATTATCATATAAGTATGAGATCCCTACACTTAATTATGTTATTTACACCTGTAGGTTACATGTCGATGATATGTTTGACAAAATGTTTGTCATGGCTAGTAGGGGTCTGGTTAAGGTCTTGTTGAGCTTATTGCTTTTGCATCATTCTTTCTCTGTACTTTTATGGATTTCAAGCTATCATTCCATTATGGGTAGTGGCCTGGGCTCTGGGCCTGAAAAAGTGGCTTAAATCCTGGGGCCGCTGGAATAGAACTGGAAAGTTCGTTCCATAGTCGCTGGCATGCAGGCCTATGACAATGAAGCTAGGTCTCTAGTCACTCCCCTACCCATAGCATGAGATCGATTATGGCCTTTGAGGTCTAGAACAATAGTGGGACCCAGGGACAAGATGTTTGAGTGGCTAACTTGTCTCCTAAGAGGTCTGTTGATGATGTTGGATGATTGTGTGCGATGTTCCGTCGATTCCACTTCCTTAAGGTCACATAGGAGGTCGAATCTGATCATAGTAGCCTCTCATCTCATGTTTATCCTAGTTGGCATGGTTACTTAGTTGGATGTGGGAGGAGGGTGTTACAAAGTGGTAAGAGAGCATGGTTGAACACTCAAACTGGATGGGTTGAATGTGTTAATCACGCATGCATGTGAGTTGCATGTGTGTCTCTTACACTTATATATTTTTTGAAATTGCTTGATGTTGGATTAGGGTTGTATTATGGTTATCATGGAGAATTTGATGTTGATTTCGTGAAGAGTATTTGACATGAGTATGTGACTGACTGTATATGGTTATTTGTCACTTACATGTTGATTTTATGTCACCTATTTACATCCTTGTATGTTGGGTTACATTTTGAATATTTTGATTACATGTATTAGTATTGTAGGATGATTGAAAGAACTGATCGATTATGTTTGACTACATGCATTTATGTGTATTTGTAGTTGGCTAGGAATTGCTTATGCATATTGTTAGTTGCATGTAGCAATGTGTATAATGGAGTAATGGTTGTTTTCATGCTTGAGGTCATAGCATGCATTGTTGATATGGCCTTGCATTGAGGACTGGATCCTAATTAGAGTGATGATTATGTGTTGATACAATTACTTGAAAATGTCTATACACTGTTAGGATTATGTTATACATGTATCACATTGATTTGGTGACCTTGCAGACAAGGAATCATGCCGAAGGTATACTAAGGTACGCTGGTTTATTGTGATTTGGTTTATCTGACATATTATGCATTGTAGGAAGAGAAAGATCAAATGGCTAGCAAGGTTGTAGATTACATAGAATCTCCCTATGCATCAGATTAGCAGCGTGGTGTAGGGCATACTTTTGATTTGGTCGATACATTGAGAAGCTGAAGAAAGAGATAAGGAGTTGTAAGGAAGATAATGATCAAATCATATAGGCACAAGAGAAGAAATTAGAGGTCAATGCTGTACTTCTTCAGAGTTTATCAGAATTGCAGCGACATCAGGACAGATGACTTGAGTGGGTGGGAATTCAAGAGGCTTTTCAGGAAGAAGTACTTTTCCGAAAGGTATTACAATAGTAAGGCTAAAGGATTCTATGAAATAAAGATGGGATCAATGACAGATGAAGAATACATGACCAAGTTTCTGCAACTATTGAGGTATGTACCGTCTCTTACTGATGAGAAGGCTAAAGTTCAGAGATTTGTCAGTGGTTTTCCATTAGTATTTAGAGATTAGATTGAGTATGATGAGCCTCAGTCACTTGAGGAAGTTATTGGAAAACTGAAGCATTTTTATGAAAAATCAAAGCGTAAGAATGAATCTCAACATGGATGGAAGGGAAAAGACAAAGGTAGAGGTAAATGGCATTCTAAGAGGATAAGGCCTCAACATGCAGATGGGAAAGAAAATGTGGCTCCACAAAAGAGATTTAATGCAGCTAAACAGGGACATGGGTCACAATAGTAGCAGCATCACCATAGAGGTGAGGGTACTGGTTGGTTGGAGTGTTGGACATGTGGTGAGGAACACCTTAGGAGAGATTATCTGAAGCATTAGGGTGGAAGGCCTAAGATATACAATGAACAGGAGGTGTGGACTGTTGGGGATATTGGTCAGTTTATTCAACATACCTATGCAATAGTAGACAACGGGAAAGAAGAACACTAGGCATCTATCATTGAGATGGACGGTAAGGTCTGTGATCAAGTTATTTCTATTTTGATTGACCCTAAATCTAATTATAGCTATGTTAGTCCTAACTTAGTGGATAAGTGTGGCTTGAATAAGGAATTATGTGTAGAGTCTTGGTTAGTGTAGTTGGCTATAGGTACACTGAAGTGAGTTCATCATTAGGTAAGAGCTTACACATTTGATTTAAATGGTATGCCTATAGCAACACATTTAAATGTGTTACCGTATGGATGATACAGTATGTTGTTGGGCATGGATTGGTTGTATCTACATAGAACCAAGGTTGAATTCTATGACAAATCTATTGAGTGTGTTGATGACAATGTAGAATCAAGAGTCTTGCAAGATAAGAAGAAAGCCACATCAGTTAGGATGGTGACAGGTATGCTAGAAAAGTGTAGCTGTAGGAAAGGGTGCAAGTTATTTGTAGTACACATTTCTAGTGATAAGGGTAAGGAGGTTGAGGATGAAGATGTTTTGAACATATATATAGTGTTAGAGTAGTTTCAGGATGTATTCCCTGAGGTAATTATAGAGTTTCAACCTCACAGGGAGGTAGACTTTTCGATTGAGTTAGTGCGAGGGTCAGCTCCAACATTGAAAGCACCTTACAGGATGAGCACACTTGAGTTGGTTGAGTTAAAATTGCAGCTGAAGGAAATGTTGGATAAGGGATACATTAGGCCAAGGGTATCACCTTGGGGTGCACGAGTCTTGTTTGTGAGGAAGAAAGATGGTACCCTCATATTATGCATTGATTACAGGCAGTTGAACAAAGTGACTATCAAGAATAGATATCATTTTCTGAGGATTGATGACTTGTTCAATCAGCGAAAGGGAGCAACAATGTTCTCGAAGATTGACTTGAGATCTGGATACCATTAGGTATGCATCAAAGAGGAGGACATTTCCAAGACTGTGTTCAAGACCAGGTATGGACATTATGAGTTTTTTGTTGTTACATTTTGCTTAACTAATGCTCGAGCTACATTCATGTGTTTGATGAATAGTGTTGCATCCATATTTGGATAATTTTTTTCTTGTGTTCATTGATGATATACTGGTATATTCTAAAAATGAGGAAGAACACGCCTAGCACTTAGCAGCAGTATTGAGGTTGTTAAGAGAGCATCAGTTGTATGCTAAGCTCATAAAGTGCAATTTCTTTCAGATTGAGGTACATTACTTGGGGCATGTGGTCTCCAAGTGATCCAGGTGGATGTTGGTGGCCACCCGCCTATCCCATTTGGACCCCCACAACTGTCTCTTTCAGTCTTTTTAGTTTCCTAAATTGTAGCACAGTTTACTAATTTTAGCAGTTTTTCGGGTCCTGAACTTCCGGAGCCGTTTTGAGGCCCTAAACGACGTTTTTTTGGGATTCTGGGGCAACATGGGTCCATGGACCCATGTTGCCTCCCAAAGTGGTAGTGCTCGGATAGATCTTTCTAACGAGCTATCGTACGCGTCAAACGGAGATCGTATGCCAAAGTTACGACCCCGGGAAATTGACGTACCAATTTACCCAAACGGGGCCCACAATTTGGCGTTTCATCTTCTAGGGTTAGGTTTCGGGATGTGAAGGGTTTTCCATTGTTTCTCAACAATAAATAGGCCTTCGAGCCTCATTGTAATACAGTTCAAAACAGTTCAGAGGCATGTAGCTGACACATCTCTTCTCAGAGATAAGCTACCATCGCCCTAGCTAGGTTATTTCTATTTGTAAGCATATTTCAGAATTCTCCATTAATGAAATGAAATATTATTTCCGCTGCATCTCTGTTTTTATGGTTATCGCATCTCTGTATTTATGGTTACCTCTGTAATCTATTGCGTTCCTGTTTAAATCCGGATCAGTGGTATCAGAGCGGTCTGCTTTTTCTCTGTTTTTCTTTGCATGTCCCCAACGAGGTCGGGATATAAGGAGTTAGGGCTTGAACTGGTCGAACCTTTGCAAGACCAGCCTCAAAAATCCCGACGGCCTCCCATGGCGGATGGGAAGAAAGACGAGGGGGCAGGAGGTCCTATCAGAATCTTGCTCGAAGAAGCCCTTGAGCGGCAAAGGAACACGATGATGGATAGCTTTGCGCAGATCCTTCAGCGGCTACCCAGAGGCGATGCATCGGCTTCCAACAGCTACTCTGGGAACGCCACACCGTTTAAGGTACAAGTTAATTTTGAAATCCCCATCTTCGAGGGTCAGATAGACGCAGATGCCGTAGATAAATGGTTAAATCTGCTAGATGGGTATTTTTCTGTTCATGAATTTTCAAGTCGGGAAAAGATTGTTTTCGCTCTTCTCAAAGCAACCCCCCACGTCAAGGACTGGTGGGAAACCTACTGCGAGCAGAAGGATGAAAGTACAGGCTCACTATTTTCAGTCGCACCCACTTGGAATGACTTTCGGGATGCCATCAAGGAGCAGTACTACCCTGTCGGAAGCTATGAGGACAAATACATCAAATGGACCACACTGCGGCAGGGACGAGACCAAGATGTGTCGGAGTTCACCAATCTTTTCCATACCCTTCGCACAAAGTTGGGTATCAAGGATTCGGAGCAACATTTGATACTCAAATACCGCGGCTACCTACACAAATACATCCAGGAAGAGATGGGATTCTTGAACATCCCCTCACTTGGCACAGCATACCAATACGCTATCAAAATCGAGCAAAAGTTCAAACAGAAGAAGCGAGACTTTGGATCGGCAAATCCGAAGCCCAAAGGACAAAGCCAAGGCGGGGTGACCCAAGACAACCCCTCGAAGCCACAAGAAAAGAACAACACCACGAAGCCAAAGAAGGACACAGGGAAGTGGTGTGAGTTCCACAAGAGTCCCACTCATAACACAAGTGAGTGCCGAACCAAGCAGTCGTTGGTGGCCGAATTGAAGGCTTCCGAATCAGGTGCATGTTCCGACCCTGAGCCAGAACCTGACAAGGGGAATGGCAAAGGGAAGCAGATCATTGATGCGGATCCCAGTGCCACTGTTGCCACCGCCAAGATCAAGAAAAATGAGCCCGAAGATCCAGAGGAGGGGGAGCGTCTTTTCCAGTCACAGATGTGGGTGAAGGGTTCACCGCTGCAATTCATTGTCGACAGTGGTAGCCAAAAGAACCTGGTTTCAGCAGAGGTCGTGAAGCAGTTGGGCCTACCAACTACACCACACCCGCAGCCATACAGTATCGGGTGGCTTCATGAAGGACGAGATCTCAAAGTTCGCCAGTAGTGCCGCCTTCCCTACAACATCAAGCCCTTCACCGACGAGGTATTATGTGATGTTACACCTCTGGATGTTTGTGATGTATTATTAGGCCAGCCATACTTGTGGAGGCGACATGTTGTGTATGAGTCCAGGCCTCGTGCTGTCATTATTTCTTTGAATAATTCATTATACAGGATACCGGAGGTAGCCTCACCTACCGCCACATCTTTGATAATCGCTAAGAAAGGCAGCAAGCTCATCTCCCAGACCAGGAAATTCATCTGTCTGGTTCGCTCCCAAAGTAAGGGGAAGATCATTTCTACATCCATGACACCCGCAAAGGATTCCTCCACACAACAGCAACATCAAAGGGATACAGTCATGATAAGACACAGGAACAACTTCTCCTCACCCACAGGGGTACCACACAAGTTTCAGGTGGGCAACAAAGTCTGGTTGCATCGACAGAAAGAACGCCTTACCAAAACCCATCAGAAGCTCAGACCACTCCGACATGGTCCTTACAGCAGTACCACGGCTATGGGGAACAATGCTTTGGAGCACATCACTCCTCCATTCCTTCGCTTGCACCAAATGTTCAATGTGGACCATCGTCGACCATGCTTCCCACCATCACTGGACATATCAGAGATTGCAGGACAAGTTCAGCAGATGGAGGAACTCAACGCAATGGGGACCATTGCTTCCTAAGGGGGGAGGAATGATCCAGGTGGATGTTGGTGGCCACCCGCCTATCCCATTTGGACCCCCACAACTGTCTCTTTCAGTCTTTTTAGTTTCCTAAATTGTAGCACAGTTTACTATTTTTAGCAGTTTTTCGGGTCCTGAACTTCCGGAGCCGTTTTGAGGCCCTAAACGACGTTTTTTTTGGGATTTTGGGGCAACATGGGTCCATGGACCCATGTTGCCTCCCAAAGTGGTAGTGCTCGGATAGATCTTTCTAACGAGCTATCGTACGCGTCAAATGGAGATCGTATGCCAAAGTTACGACCCCGGGAAATTGATGTACCAATTTACCCAAACGGGGCCCACAATTTGGAGTTTCATCTTCTAGGGTTAGGTTTTGGGATGTGAAGGGTTTTCCATTGTTTCTCAACAATAAATAGGCCTTCGAGCCTCATTGTAATACAGTTCGAAACAGTTCAGAGGCATGTAGCCGACACATCTCTTCTCAGAGATAAGCTACCATCGCCCTAGCTAGGTTATTTCTATTTGTAAGCATATTTCAGAATTCTCCATTAATGAAATGAAATATTATTTCCGCTGCATCTCTGTTTTTATGGTTATCGCATCTCTGTATTTATGGTTACCTCTGTAATCTATTGCGTTCCTGTTTAAATCTGGATCACCAAGGAGGGCATTGCATTAGATCTAGAGAATATAAGGGCTATCATGCAGTGGGTAGCTCCTAAGAATGTGGATGAGGTGAGATATTTCATGGGTCTTGAAGGCTATTACAGGAGGTTCATCAGACACTTCTCACAGATTTCTTATCCCATTACATCATTGCAAAGGAAAGGTAAGAAGTTCGAACGGACAGAGGGGTGTGAAGCTAGCTTTTATTAGGTTAAGTAGTTGTTGACGCATGCATCAGTACTATAGATTGCAGATCCAACAAATGAATTTGTGGTATGTACAGATTCTTGCAAGAGAGGGCTTGGTGGAGTCCTTATGCAGGATGGATAAGTGGTATGGGATGAGTAATGGAAACTAAATGAGCACAAGAAGAACTACTTGACACATGATCTTTAGTTAGCATCGATTATACATGCACTGAAGATATGGAGGCACTATCTTCTTGGCAAGCGGTTTGTTCTTATGAGTGATCACAATAGGTTGAGCTATTTGTTTGACCAACCGAATCTGAATGCAAGGTAGGCTAGATGGTTGGCCACGATCAGTGAGTTTGATTTCAAGATCAGGTACATCAAAGGTAAAGAGAATAGGGTCATAGATGCTCTCAGCAGATGGGTACAGTTAGATCACTTGGTAGCTATGAGTTCCTATGGGACGAACTTATAGGATAGGATCTTGTAGGGAGGATAGCAGGATGTCAGGTATATGGATATTATGCACAAGTTACATAAGACTACTAGTACAGGTATAGGTACATGTGATGGTACATGTATAAGTGATAGTACAGGTACATGTACAAGTACAGGTGTAGGTGAAAGGAGCATGGACTATCATCTTACAATAAATGGATTGGTCACATTCGGAGACAAGATATATGTACCTGATAGCAGTGAACTCAGGAAAGTGATCTTGAGGTAGTTTCATGTGAAACCATATTCAAGTCATTCAGGTTATTAAAAGACACTAACAATAGTGAAGAAATATTACTATTGTTCGAATTTGAAGAGGGATGTAGTAGAGTTTGGGGCTAGATGCTTTGATTGTCAACGAGTGAAGGTAGAGTGTAAACATCCAAGTGGACTGCTACAGCTGATTGCGATTCCAGAATGGAAATGGGAGGTCATTTCCATGGACTTCATCACAGGGTTGCGGAAGACAATGAAGCAACATGATTCCAGCATGGTCATTGTAGACAGGTTAACAAAGGTTGCACATTTCATTCCAGTGAAGTCTACGTTCTCAACTAATGATGTGGAACAGGTGTTCATCAAAGATGTGGTTAGACTACGTCGTGTTACGAAGAAGATTGTGTCAGAAATGGATGTGAAGTTCACTTCCAATTTTTAGAAGGAGTTATTTGCAGGTTGGGGCACAGAGTTGGCCTTCAGGACAACTTATCATCCGCAGACAGATGGACAGACAAAGAGGGTCAACAAGATATTGGAGGACATGTTGAGGATGTATGTGATGCATCAACAGTGGAAGTGGGAAGAGTATCTGCCTTTGATAGAGTTCTCATACAACAATGGTTATCAGGATTCATTAAGGATGAGTCCTTTTAAGGCATTGTATGGGTGGAGTTGTAACACTCCCATTAGTTGGAGTGATCTGGTTTAGTGGGGTATTGATTGGACCAGATATGCTAGAAGACATGGAACAAGAGATGTAGGTGATCAAGAAGAATCTAAAGGTATCACGAGATAGGTAGAAGAGTTATGCAAATAGGAATAGGTTATTCAAGGAGGTCCAGGTTATGGAACATGTGTACTTGTGCATCAAACCGAAGAAGAGCTCCTTGCAGATTGGATCATGTGCCAAGCTGGAACCATGGTTTTGTGGACCGTTCGGTATCATTGAGAGGATTGGTCCAGTAGCCTATCGACTTGCACTACCTTCGACAATTAAATTCCATGATGTTTTCCATGTATCTTTGCTTAAGAAGTATCTTAAGGATGTTGATCATGTAATTGACTAGTCTGTATTGCAGGTGGAGCCAGATGGAGAATTCAAGCCGGAGCCTCAATGTATATTACAAAAAAAGGTTCCCATGCTCCGGAACCAAGTAATCAAGCAGGTTAAAGTGCAATGGAAGAACATTGGGCCCGATGAAGCTACATGGGAGATGGCAGATCAGATGCAGGCCATGTATCCTCCCTTGTTTTCTAGTTGAGGTAAAGAAGCTTGACATGGTGGTTTGGTATTTTCTTATGGTGGTTTGGTATTTTCTTATGGTGGTTTGGTATTTGCTTATAGTGGTTTGGTATTTTCTTATGGTGGTTTGGTATATGCTCTATGGTGGTTTGATATATGCTTTATGATGGTTGATATATAATATATGATGTTTTGATATATGCTTAGATATGATGACTAGTATATGTTTGATATATGTTTTGGTATATGATTTGGAATATGTTTTGGTATATATATATTTTGATGATGTTTATATATGTACCCATGTGTATGGATGTAAATACTGTAACAAATTATGTTATAAAGTTCCACTATGTGGTATGGGTGCCATGTCATTATGGTTATGTTATCATGTTATTATACTATCACGTAGTTATGCTATAATTATGTTATGATGTCATGTGGATTGGAACTCAGCAAAATGATCATTGTAAATATCGTATTGAGTTGTGATATGAAGCTCCACTATGCGGTATGTTGTCATGTTGTCATGATGTTCTTCTCTTGAGAAGATCTTTCATTGTAAATACAACATCGAGTTGTGTTATAAAGCTCCATAAGTAGTATGTCTTCTTTCAATAGGTTGTTGAGGTATATGAGTGACTGACCACCGTGGATGGTGTCCACCAAGGGGGAGGGTTCTGTAACAACCCTGGTGAAAATTTCATGTAATAAAGTTAAAAACAATAACCACGGATGAATGGGACACTTACTCCAAGCTGAAAGTTGGGCAAGACATCGTAGGGGGTGTTAATTTGGTTGTTTATGGCTAAGGAAATTGGCAAAGGAAATGACTAAGGCTTTGGAAAGGAAAAATGACATTTTTGGCACAATTATTTATGAAAATAATGGAAATTAGGAGAAAAAGGAGGTGAAAGGTCACAGGTTGCATGTGAGGAGGAAAATGACAGAAAATGAAGGAAAATAATGAAAAATGAAGAAAATAGAGGCCTCATTCATAAAAAGGCTTCTGAGGATCAGTTGGTAACCTTTTGCAGCTTTATCTTTGGAGCTCTTTCATTATTCTCTCTCTCTCTAATACTCTTGGAAACTTAGAGTTTCTTGGAGCACTTTGGCATTGGAGCAAGAAAGGCAAAGAAGGCAAGAGAAAGAAAAAATCAAGTAGGGAAAGGAAAAATCAACTAGCTATAGCAGGCTTCATTGTAGGTATTGACTTGTATGTGTATTTTCCTTACTAGATTTGGCATGCATGGGCTTGCATGTGTTTCTTTTCTACCATGGCATGGGTTTTTCAAGATGTGATAGTATTTTTAGCCTAGCCTTGCCATTTCCTCATAGCTTTGATGAGATGGTTTCTCTCACTCGGTTTATGTGGGATGGACAGATTGGATTCAAACCTGAGTGGGGTAGATCTCCGAATTGACAAACACATGGTCTACTAGTCCCTGAACCAGACTGAGGATGCACAAAGACACTGGCCTAGTAAACCCTGAACCAAATTGTGGGTTGCGGTAAAGCTAGATTGTGTAGCTTGGTAGGCCTAGGAATCCTTTCCGATGAATGACGGGATATACGGTAAAGCCAAGTGGTGGATTTTCTCTCTGTTGGGCCTAGTGATTTCGAGATGGAATGCACAGTAAATCCTGGAGAGTATGTGTCGGTGTAGGGCCTAGCGATCCCTGGATCAGATTGTGAATGCATGGTAAAGCCTGAGAGACTAGGAGGCACTCAAATTCCTCACGTTGTAGACAGAGAACTCCAGTGGAATCCACATTGATAGGTGTTTTTGATGTGTTCTATGAGTCCCACATTCATTCTTGGAATATGGCACGGGGGTGATTGGCTGAAGAGAGACTTGGCTCATCCAATCTATGGTCAGGTGGAACGTGGTAGTCCCATCTCCAGTTGGTTCATTGTACTCATTAATGAGAAATTAATTTCCTTGATTTTCATGTGTAAATGTACTAGTGTATATATGGGTTTTTATGGCTGATATGTTTATTGTATTTTTGTTCCTATTATGCTAGTTATATGCACATTTTAGGACAACATATATGTATGGCTCTCAGCATGTTTTTACTTGTATATGAATGGATAATGTGTCTATGACCTAATGGATGAATATGCAACAAATGACATGAGGGAATAATGGTTTATAGCGATTCTTAGATAATTATGAGATCCCTGCACTTAATTTTATTGTTTACACATGTAGGTTACATGTCGATGATATGTTTGACGAAATGCCTATCATGGTTAGTAGGGGTCTGGATAAGGTCTTTTTGAGCTTAGTTATTTTGCATCATTGTTTCCCTATACTTTTATGGATTTCAAGCTATCATTCCATTTTGGGTAGTGGCCTAGGCTTTGGGCCTGAAAAAGTTGCTTAAATCCTCGGGTTGTTGGCACATAACTGGAAAGTTTGGTTCACATTCGCTCGCATGCAAGCCTATGAGATTGACTTTAGGTCTGGTCTCTCACTTTTCAATAGCATGAGAGCGACTATGGCCTTAGAGGTCTAGAACAACAGTGGGACCCATGGATAGGTTTTCTGAGTGGATGACTTGTCTCCCGAGGGGTCTGTTGATGATGTTGGCTGATTGTGTGTGATGTTCCATCGATTCCACTTCCTTAAGGTCACATAGGAAGTCGAATTTGATCATAGTAGCCTCACGCCTCATGTCTACCCCAGTTAGCATGGTTACTTGGTTGGATGTGGGAGGAGGGTGTTACATTGATAAAACTAGACAATCAATTCATTATTTGGAGGCAACCAAGAACAAACCAATAGACATATAATAGCAATAAAGAAAATATTTGAAATGTCAATGCCATCCGTGGAATAATTCCTCCCTCAATATAACATCAAACAACTTTGAAAAAACTACAAATTAGAAGAATAATTTTGAAGAGGAATGTCTCCCCTCGTCCATGATGGCACAAAGTTTGTGTATATGGTTTATGGTTGGATATTGAAGTCAAAGTCCTTCCTTAAACCTTGAGCCAAAGAGGTTGATGAGCCTCATAAATGGGTAATTATATGGGCTCATTTTACCTCCAAACCTAGTCAAATCAACCATTCTCTTAGCTTATTGTATGATTTTATAATTATATTTATGCTTAGAGAGTGAGTTGAGTTAGTTATGATGCCATGTGGTATAATATGTGTTTAATGCAGATTATTGATGAATTTTGTGGTCAAAGTCAAGGATCTAGTGGACAAATGGCAGCAATAACTCGAAGTGGACAAAGGAGAGGACTTATAGGAGGGAGTCCCCCTCATTTATTACTCCTCACTTCAAATTCCCCTTCATTCAGCTCGGAGTACAAGTAGCCAAGTCATGCATTAGTAGGCAACTGAGCAAGTGGAGGATCACTGATGACTATCTCGAGTTTTGGGAGCCAAGCCTCCCTAATTTTAAGGAAGCTATTGGTAGCTTCATTCGTATAAGTAGAGAGGCCTAGGGCCTCACTAGGGTCGGATTTTTGGTCAGATTTTTGTTGGATTTTTGGTCAGATTTTTGTTGGATTTTTGTTGTACTTTTTCTTATGTAAACCTTGCTCAACTTCGAGCTTATTGTTTTGACAGTTTCATGTAATCTTGTTATTATTTTGGAAATAAAGATGGAATCCTTTTTGAGTTAGCACTGAGTTACCTTAGAGGGATGAAGCTCTTGGGTTAGGGCCCAATCCAAGTAGACAAGCTCTTATTTACTTGTATTTGAATGTTTTATTTTAGTTGTAGATTAGACTGTTGTTAGATGTATTTCTTTCATGGTTAAGAATAGGTTGCTTTTGATGATTCAGTAGTTTGCTTCCATTGGTGCTTTCTGTAGCAGGTTAAGTAGTGGTAAAGAAAAGATTCAAAAGGCTAGTAATAGTTCCTTGGCCTCTCTTCCTCCCTTTGGGACCATGATCTGAGGCAAAGGCCCTCTTGCTGCCCCAAAAACACAAATTTTCCTCATTCATAGGACTTCTAGCATTTACAGCTTTTCAGTTGGTTAATAGTCTAGTTTGCTTTGCTTTAGAAATTCTCCATCATGCTCACTTCTGTATTTACCATAGTATTCTTCCATGCTTTCCTTTCTTGCAACAGTTATCAGTATTTCCTTTCAGAGATCACAGTTTAGATTAGTTTGATGCAAAACTCTGTTTTTCTAGATGCATTTATTTCATCGCTTGCTTCATCTCATTGGTTGACTGTCAGTTGTCTATGTAGTAGATATCTTCTCACAGCAGATCATCTTATCAGCCATCCCATCCTCCATCTAATCCATGCCCTACAGGTCACCCAAGTTTCCCCTCAATTCTGCCTTAGTTTCTTGCATCTTCCATAGAATTCCTTCCTCTCTCCTTGAGAAAATCCAATCATCTTCCTCTCTCCTAATGATTCTTGGTAGACCCTAGGTGCCCTAACACTTCATTCCAACGTTCATCCACCTTTTCCACCCACTCTCACACCCTCAAAACAGCGAAAACTGCTCTCAGCCTCCTCCTGTAGGCCTCCTGTAGAACGTTGTTTTTCCTCTTGTAGATTTCCTATGTCCTCCTGTAGATTTTCCTATAGGCTTTATTTTGAAGGCCGAGTTTGGGAAAAGCCTCTAGAAGGCCACCTGAGACCTCCTAGGACCCAACCACACCATCCTACATCCTCTCAAGCCCCAAAACCACCTTTTAACACCACATATTCGCTGCCACATTCACGAACAATAAATCACATACATGTCAAATTCACATAAAAATCCAAAAAGTTGTTTTTTTCTCATTTACTTCCAAAAATAGCTTAGTTAGATGTTGTTTACTTCCTTGAATAGATAATTGGCATTCTTTTCATGGTTTTCAAAGTGCTTTCTGCAAAAGTAGGATTAGTTGGTTAAGTAGGATTTATTTGGTTTGATTTACATTTCAATCTTTCTCCTTTCTGCAATTAGAATAGCATCTATATTTCTTTCCTTTCATCACATATAAAGCTTCTTCTAGAATCCATAGAAGTTGGCTTGAGCTCCTAGTGATCTTGCGCCGGCTGACCAAGTGACAACCTGCAGTAAGAACTAGTACTTGTGCATACAGCATCGTCGCTTCCAAGTTTGTTACGAACTACAGGGTTGATAAGAGTAAATAAGGCAGCCCAGAAGTTCTAGCATTATTGCTGAAAAATAGGTGCTCACCATTCTTTTTGGCACCGTTGCCGGGGAAGCATCAGAGTATTCTGTGATTACTGCTTTCTTCTATTTTCTTCTTGCAACATTCTGCTAATAGTTTATTTCAGCAAAAGTAGACTAGTCCTTTCCTTTTCAATTCTGCAAATTTCATTTCAGCAAGAGTAGAATAGTCATTTCCTTTCCTTTCAAGTTCTGCATTTCCTTGCTTTCTTTTTCAATTCTACAAATTTCATTTCGGCAAGTTCAGTTCAGTTAGTTGCAATTTGTTTTGTTCATTCAATTTCAGTTTTGTAGGTACTATTAGTGTGGGGAAAAAGAAACAAAAACCAACCAAAAATATTACCTTTCATGCCTCGTAGGAATAGAGATAATTCAGGAAAAAAATTTCCCAATAGCCCCACTACTTCACACAGCCAACCTTCTCTCTTCTTTGGTGGCTGCGATCAAGAACAACCCTTAGGTGAACAACCAGACATATTTGAAGAACCTATAGGGGAAGAAGAAGAAGAAAACATTCCTTTGGAGCCAATGGCTGAACACAAAAATGCTAGGGGGAATGAAGAAAGAATAGAGGGTACCTTTCCCATTCGGGAGACGAATGGGGACACCAAAATGAAGAATATAAGCCCTTCCACCCTACCTCATTTCCATGGTCTGACCACAGAAGATCCTGACACCTTTTTGTTTGAGTTTGGTGTTATCTGTCGAACCTATGACTATGCAGAAGATGAGAAAAAGTTGAAACTGTTCCATTCTACTCTCAAGGATGCAGCCTTGCACTGGTTCATGGGATTACCTGGCAATAGCATCACAACTTGGGCTCAGATGCAGCAAGCCTTTAACAACAAGTATCGAGACTATTGTAGGTCAAAAGATACTAAAGAAGAAAGTGATGAGTCCTTGGAGGACTATGAAGAGAGGTTCCAGCTCAGTTACAAAAGGGCTTGGTGTACACTTGACCCTGAGTCTCTGAAGCTGGTCCTTCTCAGGGGAATTCGGGAAGACCTTTTAGACACCCTCCATCTACTAGCCGGGGGAGACATCTACCAACTATCCTATGATGACATAAAGATTGTTTTTAGAAACCATTCTAGAGTAGCAAGAAAGAAAGGTAGGGGGAGTCAACCCATAGCCAGTACCTCTTCCTCTAGCTCATCCATTAAAGGAGAAATTGGAAACATGCTGGAAGACTTCAAGAGTGAGATGCTGCAGACTCTTGCCATGCAAATGGATATCTTACATATCAAAAGGGAACAAGAGGAAGCAGAGAGGGCTTTGGCCATTTTTTTCCCTAGATGCACTATGAGGCATCCTAGGAATGAATGCACATTGAACTCTATAGAATTTTGTTCAGTCTGTGAAGAAAATCATTCTATGGATAAGTGTGCTTCCTTACTCGGACTTAAAGCTGTATATCAAGGGGTTGAGGGAGTCACTGAACAACTCTATTACATAAACCAAAGGAGGCCGCATGGACCTAGACCATATCAGCAGGGGATCCAAGGGACATCTTAGGCACACTACAACCCCAACCAAGTCACTTCCATACCTTCTTGGGGCCCCCATGCTCATCCTTCCTGGTCCACACCTCCTCCTTGGTCCTTCACACCTCCATATAATGCCCAACCAGCCACCCATTCATTTCAATCCTATGCTCCGTCACAGCCTCAGTGGAATGCATCTCATTAGGGGTGGAGGCCCCAATACAACTCTCCTCCTGCTCTTTTGCCTCCGCCACTTGTCCAACCACAACCGTTACCTCCTGCTCCACCAAAGCAACCCCAGATGCCTGCCCAGCCAAATCCGAACCCAAACAACAGATAGGCTCAGCAGGTGTATAGTGGGGAACCATCATGCCTGACTTATGCTATGGAGATTCAGGAAATTAACTTGCGATCTGGGAAAGTTCTCCCAGATAGCCAACCTCCACCCAGGAAGGTTGAGGAAGATAAAGAGGAAAGTGAACCTAAAGCAATTCCACCCTTTCCTAAGAGACTATCCGCAACAGTCCAGCCTACCCTAGAAGAAATTGAACTCCTGGGAGAATTGAAACATTTATGTGTGAAGATACCACTTCTCCAAGCCATAAAAGATGTGCCTATCTACAATAGGCTGATCAAAGAGAAGTGCTTTAGGCATCCAGGAAGGCGCAAGAGAGATGCCCCAACCATCAATATCAAAGGGCAACTGTTCGACCTGATGTTATGGTAGGTAACCTGTCCAAAATATCTGGACTCTGGAAGCCTAGTAGTTGATGTCCACATCAATGGCACCATGATCCCACACACCTTGATTGATATGGGAGCTGCCATTAATGTGATGACAAAGGACACAATGCTCAAACTCAACCTCCAGGGCTCCTTGAGGAAGACCACAACCGTGCTACAGCTTGCAGACCGCTCCACCATGACCCTTGAGGGGATTGTGGAAGATGTGATGGTCTCCATTGATTCTTGGGAGTACCCTGCTGATTTCTTAGTTCTCCAGCCAAAGGCAAAGCTCACTGGGTATCCTCTCATTCTGGGAAGACCCTGGTTGGCTACCGCTGATGCCTACATTAGCTGTCGAGCTGGGAACATGACCATAAAGAACGGGCATATGTCCAAGCAGTTAATCCTATATCCTCCTGCCCAACCCTTGCTAGAACATGATTTACCTCTCTGGTTGGAGGAGGAAGATGAGGATGAAGTATATTCTGCACTGCTTTGTGCATTAGGAATCGCCATGGGGGGAAAACAGCAAGATGAGGATGATATGATTGAAAATCTGATTCAGAATCCACCTCCCAGTGTATCACCATTAGAGGACATAGTAAGAGAAACCCAAAACAACCGCTCAACTGATATCTGTGAGGCCGACTCCACCTCTCTCCATGTTAAGAATATAGAGTTCATCCCAGAAAGAACCTTGAAAATTAATCCATCCCTATCCATTTCCCAGGAGAAGGAACTGTGTAGCTTGCTGAGAAAACACCTAGATGCCTTCAACTGGAGTTATAAGGAGATGAAGGGAGTGCACCCTTCAGTATGTACTCATCATATATACATCAAGGAGGATTGCAAGCCAGTTAGGCAGCCTCAAAGGAGGATGAATCCAGCACTTAAAGATATTGTTAAGGAAGAACTACAGAAATTGCTTGATGCAGGATTCATCTATCTCTTCTCTGACAGTGAATGGGTCTCTCCTTTGGTGCTAGTGCCAAAGAAAAATGGTAAGTGGAGAATCTGTGTCGACTATCAGGAATTGAACAAAGCCACTTAAAAGGACCATTTTCCTTTACCATAGATCAAGTGTTAGACGGTTTGGCAGGGAAAAAGTTTTTCTCTTTCCTAGATGGGTTTAGTGGGTACAATCAGATTCAGATCAGCCAGGAAGACCAAGATAATACCACTTTCACTTGCCCTTGGGGTATCTTTGCATACTGAGTCCTTCCTTTTGTTTATGTAATGCTCCCGCCACTTTCCAATGAGTGGTATTGAGTATATTCTCTGAATTAGTTCATGATGCAGTAGAGATATACATGGATGACTTTACTCTTTATGGCTTTGACTTTCAGGAAGCCTTATCTAATCTAGGAAAAGTTCTAGACAAATGTATTGAGATGAACCTGTCCCTCAGTCTGGAAAAATGTGAATTTTTTATGACTGAAGGGACCGTGCTAGGTCATGCAATATCTCAACAAGGATTGCAGGTGGACCCCAACAAAATTGCCATCTTCCAAAGGGTCCCACCTCCTCAAAAGGTGAGAGATGTCAGAAGTTTCCTAGGCTTAGCGGGGTATTACAGGAGATTCATTAAAGATTTCAGCAAGCTAGCCTCTCCTTTGTTTGGCCTTCTAGGTAAATATGTCGAGTTTATATGGTCGAAAAACTGTCAAGAAGCCCTAGATACCTTGAAGAGCAAGCTCGTGACTGCACCAATTCTAAGAGGCCCACACTGGGCCCTACCTTTCCACATTCACACAGATGCATCGAACAAAGCAATAGGAGTAGCCTTGGGACAAATTGATGAAAATTTACCTTATGTGATATACTTTATAAGCGAAAACTTGTCAAAGGCAGAGTTAAACTATACGGTGACCGAGAAGGAACTCCTAGCTGTCATGCATTATTTAAACAAATTCAAACATTATATAACAGGCTATCAAACTTTTGTGCACATTGATCATGCTGCAATTAGATATTTAATGAAAAAACTAGATGTGAATGCTCACATTATTAGATGGTTGCTTTTACTGCAGCAGTTTGATTTGACCATTATTGATAAGCCTAGTAAAGAAAATGTTGTTGCTGACTTTTTGTCTAGAGTAAATTTGCTTGCAGGTGAAGAAGGAATGGTGGATGACCAAATGCCAGATGAACACTTGTTTTCTATCTCAATACTCTCTCCATGGTTTGCTGATATAGCAAACTACTTGGTTTCAGCACAGTTTCCACCACATCTGTCCTCAAAAGAGAAGAGCAAGATAGTGAGGAAAAGCACCCCTTTCACTTGGATTGGGGGCAATCTCTTCAAACTTGGCCCAGATCAGATCTTGAGAAGATGTGTCAGGGAGGAGGAAGCCTTTGACATCCTCAAGACCTGTCATGATGGGCCTTGTGGAGGTCATTTTGCAGCAAAAAGAACCACCTTCAAGATACTGCAAGCAGGCTACTACTGGCCCACTCTTTATCAGGATGTGAGGAGATATACCAGCCAGTGTGATCGGTGTGAGAGGATGGGGAAACCTACTCCAAAGGATGGGATGCCCATGCAACCTCAAGTGACCTTTGAGCCATTCGAGAAGTGGGGCATGGACTTTGTGGGTCCTATCAACCCTCCTTCAAAGCAAAAGCAATACATCATTGTGTGCACCAATTACCTGACAAAGTGGGAAGAGAGAAAAGCAATCAAAGCAGCGACAAAGGAAAAAGTAGCTGAATTTTTGAGAGAAAACATATTCTACAAGTTTGGGTATCCAAGAGAATTGGTCACAGATCAAGGTAGTCAGTTTACTTCCAATCTGATTGAAGACCTGCTCACACATCATAGAATCAAGCACGGGACTTCAACCCCTTACCATCCACAAGCCAATGGGTAGGTGGAAGTCAGTAATAGAGCATTGGAAGGGATACTGGCAAAGGTAGTGAGCAGTAGTAGAAAAGACTGGGCAGACAGATTAGTTGAGGCCACTTGGGCCTACAATACAACATGGAAGACCACTACAGGGTTCACACCCTATGAGCTGGTCTATGGGAAGAAGGCTTTGCTGTCAATAGAATTTGAATTCAATACCCTGAGGATGGCAGCTCAGCTGGACCTAGACCTCAGCCATGCACAGAAAGAAATATTACTTCAGCTCAATGGATTGGATGAACACAAAATGTAGGCCCTTCTCCATACAGAGGTAGTTCAGCTTCAGAGAAAGATATGGCATGACAAAAACATCAAGGAGAAACAATTCCAAGAGGGAGATTGGGCACTACTCTATGATTCAAGATACAAATATTTCAAGGGAAAGCTAAGGACAAGATGGCTGGGACCCTACACTATGGAGAAATGCAATGACAATGGTTCAGTTCTGATCAGAACCATTGATGATGAAGCCATCCCCATGCTTGTCAATGGACATCGATTGAAAGTCTACAAGAAACTCCTCTCCAAGTGAGAGTTCATTGAAAACTTGAATAAAAAAGTGATGGTAGTGGAGCATGTCTTGGCCGCCACTTCATCCACTCACTAAAGAAAAAGAAAAAATAAAAAATAAGGACTCAAGTGAAAACCTCCATGAGGTGCTTCAGTCCCATCATTGGGTTGAAAACCTCTTCTGAGGAGGCCCAGTGATGTCAAAAAAAAAAGAGAAAAGAGAAAAATAAGATCCCTGGGTGAAAACCTCCCTTGGAGGCACCCGGGGCAGGAATTAGGGTGAAAACCTCCCTAAGGCGCCCTAGTTGTTTTCAAAAAAACAAAAAAAAATGAAAAAAGAAGGAAAAAAATGAATTTCTAGTTGCATTGCAGGTTTGCAGGAGGACTACAGGAAGCAGTAGAAGGTGCCAAGGGATCCCTAAAACCAATACCAGCACCTATCCTACCTTCCCACACCTTTCTCCATCATTCTTGGCATTCTTTTCACCTCACTGTGCTTCTTTTTCAAAAACTGTGTTTTCTATAGGAGGCTCTGTGTTTTCTACAGGAGGCTCCTGTAGGAATTACAGAGAGCCAGAAATGGATATAAAAGGCAGTTTGAGGGACAGGGAAGCTTCATAAAAGATATATAAATCCTCCTACAGTCTTCAAACCTCCTTGCTATCATTTCCAATCCTGCATCACATCCCAAGCATCATTCTTCTTCCTGCCCAAGAAAAACACAGAAAAAACAGTCTTTTAGGAAAAAGAAAAAACAAAAAATAAGAAAGGAAATAGCACCATCCACCTCACCTGAAGCCTACCTATTACCTCTCCATCTCTATCTACATCTCTGGCATCATCCTCATGGATCCAAGCATAGAAAGAAGCTGAAGTTTCAAAGGGAGAAGCAACTACAGGAGCTCCTGTAGGAATTCCTGTAGCAGTTGATCCCATTAAAATTCAGCATCAGTAGCAAGAGAGTGCAAATATGAAGGTTGAAGAAGACACCTGCAAATCTAATCCAGCCAAAGAGGAACTTGAACAAAGCACAACCACACATCAGCAAGCAGATAGCATGCATCAAAAGAAACAAAGGCATGCAATAGAGAGAAAGAGCCACAACCTTCATAGCAAATACATTCGGATCTCAGGTAAGTAACTAACCCACTCCTCTGTTTGCATTTGTATAATTAGAAGGCATGCAACAACAATGAGATGGTTGAGGTTGAACGAGGGAAAGGTGGCCAGTTAACTTGGCCACCTTCAGCTAGTTGACTCCACTCATCCGAAGGTGTCACCCACATGTGCGCACAATCAACTCAGAAAGGATGTCAAGGACAGGTAGTGAGGAAGTGTGAACTCCAATGCAATCATGAGGGATGATTACAAGAAAAGGGCCATGATGACAAGGTAGGTGGGGATCAATGGTCTGAATATGGCCAATGTACACTTGGGCAGCTCCCCCTCCATCACCGGAAATATCCATAAAAAGCAATAAGTACTCCTCCCTGAGCACTCTCACCACCTTTTCTTTCATTCTCTCCTCGAAACTCCACTCCTGCAATCTCCTCGTGCCCCCTAGCCTCATAACCATCGTTCTCTATTGATCCCTCCCATATTCCTACTCTCAGCGTTGTCTACAGGAACACTTACAGGTTCTACAGGAGAACCTACAGGAATTCTACAGGAGGGACAACAGTCTTCTATAGAAGGGCCAGTGAGTTGTTTTGAAGGGAGAAAACACAAGTTTTAGTACAATTCTCAGGCTGAGAAGGTAGGTTCTATGCATACCCCCATTGAATATCAAAATATGCAAGCAGTGGTTAAATTTTGAGGAGGAAATAAAGCCTTTAGGTGGAGGAAATACATAAAAGAATTTCTGCTTATTTCTTGAAAAAAACATAGTCTCTTTGTTTCTCTGTTTTTCTTCAAAAATTGTTGTCTCCTTCTCCTCATTTGGTTTCCCAAAGAAGCATAAACAAAATGACAGGAGGTTTTATGAGGAAGGAGCCCACCAACTCCTCCAGGCTCCATGCACATCCCCAAGTAGTGGACATATTCACAAGAGCAAATTGGATGAACTTTTTTGAGAAATTTCGAGGGTTTGATGAGGAAATTGCTCAAGAATTTGCCCACTCTTTGGTCCCTCACACCAGAACACATGCCACTATCACCTTTAGAGGCCTTTCCATGGAGATAACCCTAAATTTATCAGTAGGGTCACTACCCTTCCTCTTGGATTCCCTTTGGAGTAAGGATGAGAAACTAGTTGGCCAAGCTGCTAAGAAAAACTTCTTCCAAAACAATGAAACCCCTGTAGAAGATAAAAATGGCGTAAGAAGGGCTAGCATACCATATCCTTGGGATGAGGTTAGCTACCAAATAATCAAGTATAGGGGAGGTATAAAATTGTCTATGGTTACCACTTTAGAATCCTTCATGAATTAAGGTATGGCATGGACACTCCAACCCCTTAGAAGCTCAGCATCCCCTACTTCCTCCTGCCCTCATTGACTCTAGTACTAAAGTAAAGTAGGAAATCCAGAGCAGCTAGCTCACCATGGGTTAATCAAAATTTTAGTGGAAGAAGCCCTCCATACATTTACACTCCCTATAGCATGGGAAATCTTCTGAAACATGACAGCTGAAGATGACATAAAGACCCTGACCTATGATATTAGTCCTACTGGCAGTGAGGAGGAAGAGTAGCAAGGGGGAGAAGGTGAAGCAACTGGTGAGTTAGAAGAACAAGAAGGGAAGAAGGAAGAAACCAAGATAGGGGAGGAGAAAGATGAAGAAATAGAACAGGAGGAAATAGAGCAAACAGAGACAGAAAAAGAGGCAGAAAAGACAGAAGTGTCCCGTGAGACTCCAGAAAGAGAGGCAGCCGCTGCCCTCACTGCCCTCAGCACACCAATTAAGCCAAAACAAAAGAGGAAGAGGTAGACCTCAATGTATTTCAAGGCTAGGAAGAGCATAAGAATCAAATCAGGGAAACCCCAACCTTCTTCAAAAGTACCAATTATTATTGAAGATTCACCTATGCCCAAGGAAAAGAATCCCCTTCCAAGGCACCTATCACATATGAAAGGGGGGCCCTAGATCCCCCACATGGAAAGAAAAGGTAGAACTACAGAACCCAAAAACAGTCCTACAGGAGGCACAGATAGTTCTATAGGAGACCCTGTCAAAACTACAGGATACCCAAGAGCTTGAGAAAAGGGTAGAAGGACTGCCACAGGGAAAGGAGGAAGAAACAGAGCTACAAGAACTTGATCCCCAGCCTAATCTTGGCTCCTACTACAGTCTTCTTGAGGAGGGAAGAATAATTGCACAAAAGTTTGCACTTCCACTATTCTTTGAATTAGAAAAAGAAAGGATAAGGACCCATAGGTGGATGCAGATAGCCAAATCCAAAGGGGTCGAGGATATTGGCCATATGGAGAACAAACTCAGAGAAATGGGTAGAGAGTTAAGTGTTGTCAGACACAGAGAAGAAATCGCAAGAAGCCACCTTGAAACTGAAAATAAATTGCTAAGAAGACAACTGCAAGAGAAAGAGACCCAACTGGCATGCATGGCTAGCTAGTCCATGGAGGCATTGCAATGTAGGCAACCAACAAAATCCTATGGCCTGTATCTCAAGGACCAATGGTTGCAATTTCAGATAAAGACTTTGGCACAAAGAGGCACCATGCCTTTCCAAGATTACAGGCAGTTTATGGACCTGTGTGACCAAAGCACATCAGAAGATAAGGCAAAGATGGTAGAATTCTACCTGCATAACATGGCCCTCACAGACATGAATGTGTGGGACCCCAATGCTAGGCTAGGGGACCTGCAACTAATGGCCATGGCCTCATGGATGAACCATGAAGAGTTAAGGGCAGCAAAAATAAGAAGGTTGATGATAAAGGAGCAGAATGAGCCATTAATGATCAGAGCTAAGCCATCAAACCCCATGGAACTCATCAGCACACATAACCTGCTTGCCATAATCCTCAGATTTCCCCTAGATATATAAGTGATCAAGCACAAGCCATTGCACATTTTGAGGATATGGAAAGGTTACTTGGGGATGACTGTGTACATGCATGTATGAGGAGATGGAATACCTTACCACACAGTCTGTAGATCAGGGAATATCATTCCCCAATGAGGATGAGGGAGGCATTAAGGAGAGTGCCCATGTATAAGCACTCCATGCAGAGGTTGAAGGTCAATTTGATTGGCCTCAAATTGAGTCCCCCACTGCTGCTAGGCATGCTGGAAGGCAGAAGAGAAGAAGAAGAGCAGGAGCAGTGGGAAGAAATAGACAAGAAGGCAGGATTCTATGACAAGGAAGAGGAGACCACATCAGAAGCATGTGATGCTAAGGAGGCCACCAAGGCCATAAAGGATGAGGAGATGGACTAAGTTGCTTAGAGGATGAGCAACACTTTTAGTAGGGGGTTGATGATGAGCCTCATAAATGGGTAATTATATGGGCTCATTTTACCTCCAAACCTAGTCAAATCAACCATTTTCTTAGCTTATTGTATGATTTTCTAATTATATTTATGCTTATAGAGTGAGTTGAGTTAGTTATGATGCCATGTGGTCTAATATGTGTTTAATGCAGATTATTGATGAATTTTGTGGTCAAATTCAAGGATCCAGTGGACAAAAGGCAGCAATAACTCGAAGTGGACAAAGGAGAGGACTTATAGGAGGGAGTCCCCCTCATTTATTACTCCTCACTTCAAATTCCCCTTCATTCAGCTCGGAGTACAAGCAGCCAAGTCATGCATTAGCAGGCAGCCGAGCAAGTGGAGGATGACTGATGACTATCTCAAGTTTTGGGAGCCAAACCTCCTTGATTTTAAGGAAGCTATTGGTATCTTCATTCGTATAAGTAGAGAGGCCTAGGGCCTCACTAGGGACAAATTTTTGGTTGGATTTTTGTTGTACTTTTGCTTATGTAAACTCTGCTCAACTTCAAGCTTATTGTTTTGACAGTTTCATGTAATCTTGTTATTATTTTGGAAATAAAGATGGAATCCTTTTTGAGTTAGCACTAAGTTACCTCAGACGGCTGAAGATCTTGGGTTAGGGCCCAATCCAAGCAGCCAAGCTCCTCTTTACTTGTATTTGTATGTTTTATTTCAGTTGTAGATTAGATTGTTGTTAGATGTATTTCTTTCATGGTTAAGAATAGGTTGCTTTTGATGATTCAGTAGTTTGCTTCCATTGGTGCTTTCTATAGCAAGTTAAGTAGTGGTAAAGAAAATATTCAAAATGCTAGCAACAATGCCTTGGCCTCTCTTCCTCCCTTTGGGACCATGATCTGAGGTAAAGACCCTCTTGCTGCCCCAAAAACATAGATTTTCCTCATTCATAGGACTTCTAGTGTTTACAGCTTTTCAGTTGGTTAATAGTCTAGTTTTCTTTTCTTCAAAACTTCTCCATCATGCTCACTTCTGTATTTACCATAGCCTTCTTCCATGTTTTCCTTTCTTGCAACAGTTATCAGCATTTCCTTTCATAGATCACAGTTTAGATTAGTTTGATGCAAAACTCTATTTTTCTAGATGCACTTATTTCATCGCTTGCTTCATCTCATTGGTTCACTGTAAGTTGTCTATGTAGCAGATATATTCTCACAGTAGATAAGCTTATCAGCCATCCCATCCTCCATTTGATCCATGCCCTATAGGTCGCCCAAGTCTCCCCTCAATTCTGCCTTAGTTTCTTGCATTTTCCATAGAATTCCCTCCTCTCTCCTTGAGCAAATCCAATCATCTTCCTCTCTCCTAATGATTCTTGGTAGACCCTAGGTTCCCTAACACTTCATTCCAACCTTCATCCACCTTTTCCATCCACTCTCACACCCTCAAAATAGTGAAAACTACTCTCGGCCTCCTGTATATTTCCTGTGTCCTCCTGTAGATTTTCCTGTAGGCTTTCTTTTAAAGGCTGAGTTTGGGAAAGCCTCCAGAAGGCCACCTGAGACCTCCTAGGACCCAACCACACCATCCTACATCCTTTCAAGCCCAAAAAATCCTTTCAAAACCACCTATTCGCTGCCACATTCACAAACAATAAATCACATACATTTCAAATTCACATAAAAATACATAAAAATCCAAAAAGATGTTTTTTGCTCATTTACTTCCACAAATAGCTTAGTTAGATGTTGTTTACTTCATTGAATAGATAATTTGCATTCTTTTCATGGTTTTCATAGTGATTTCTGCAAAATTAGGATTAGTTGGTTAAGTAGGATTTACTTGGTTTGCTTTACATTTTAGTCTTTCTCCTTTCTGCAATTAGAAAAGCCTTTATCTTTCTTTCCTTTCATCACATATAAAGCTTCTTCTGGAATCCATAGAAGTTGGCTTGGTCTCCTAGTGACAACCTGCAGTAAGAACTAGTACTTGTGCATATAGCACCGTTGCTTCCAAGTTTGTTACAAACTTTCGGGTTGATAAGAGTAAAGAAGGCAGCCTAGGAGTTGTAGCATTATTGCTGCAATACTGGTGCTCACCAGAGGTCTCTCCTCAAGTATATCTAATAATATCCTATTAAGAGTCATAGAATTTAGCTTGTAAAGTATGACCCACCATGATTATTTAATAATTAATTGAAATAGTACTAGACCCCAACTTAGGGATTGGGTGGATCATATGGCAGGACTTGATTTTCTACCTTGTTGTCATTCATCTCTCAAATTTATTGTTGGATACACAAATCCTAGAAAACATGACAAGGAATATGAGAAGGAGTTGACGAGGACATTACGTTGTCCTAGAAAATCACAAAGGGTTTCCACATGGATGAACATGGAATGGGAATTAAGATCATAAAGTAGATTACAGTGTCAGAGAAATAGGGTGCATCAAAATATTTTTGGAGTGTCCCAAAGGGAAATATACAATTCTTCTCTCCTCTAAAATACAATATACATTTCTTGTGGTGATAGTAACCACAAGATTCTTAGAACCAATGGTACAATGTTTGGTCATGAAGGAAGATGTGGAACGAAAATCTAAATATTTCTGCTCACTGGCATAAAATTAGATCATGGGGTTGATTCAAAATTTCAAGGGACATGTCAAGGATCTAAATGGGGTTAGAAACCAAAGGATTCCTTCCAAATAATTTAAGGAGAGTTGGGCATATTTAGAGGAGGTCAACTCAAGAGACCAGAAGCAAGAAAACGGGGAAAGTATCTAACAAATATGGTTAGAGAAAACATAAAAATCCCCATCCTTGAATGAAATGGTGGTTTACATGGGGCTCATGAGAGAATATGGGATGGAAGGTAGATTGTCATAGTGAAAAAATGAGAGAAGGGTTTTGTCTACTAAAGGAATATGGGATACCACAAACTAGTAAATATATGAAAGAAGACCCTCAATGGCCAACAAGGAATGCAAAGAGAAATAGGAGGGGAAGGAATGTAAAGAAGGGGGTAATGGATAGAGAGAAATATAAGGAGTTACAAAGTGGAGGGTGAGTAGGTGAGAAAAGTTCCATCAGATATCTAGGAAAACCCATGTGGGGAGGTTACATGGAAGTGGGGAGAATTGGAGCTAATGGGATGGAAGTGAGTGAGGGTTGGGATAAAGAGGAAAGAGGTTGCCCATTGGGTTGTTGGATGTTGGATCATGGAGTCACATGGTCATGAGCATTAAGGGTCTCTGAGGTCTGAGGATGACAAGCTACAACTTTGTCATGAAAACACATAAGATCTCAAGGAGAGGGGATGCAATATCTCTTCATAGAACTACGCAGGGAAAACCAGTGCCAAGAAAGGCAAGGGAAATATATGCATGAGTAGCATTCTAACAGACTGTTTACATATATCATAGGTCACATGTCCATTCACGTTCAATTGGAATGTTCTATTGAAAAAAAATTACATCAAAATACCTCCACAATTTAAGAAAGTATCCCAATACTTATATCTTAACCAAAAAGAAACCCAAAATAGAAAAGGTAGTTATCATTAGTGTTCCACATATTCCTCTTGTCAAAAAACATATTATAACCCAACAGTCCATGAGTTGCAGAAACATGAAACAATGCTCAGTGAATGGAAAAATTTCCATTATGTTGATAGATGGAATTTACATAGAATTTTTATTGTAACATACAAAAACACAACAAAAGACCATCCTTGGATAATCTTTTGACAACTGAATTGAATTCCATGTGTGTATGTGTAATTGTCAAATCAATGAAGTGTTCCATGATTTTCCCAATTCTACCAAACCAATTGAAATAGAGTGGCAGGACGAAAGAAGATCTATTAGAAACCCACTCCAAAACCACTTGTGAATCTCCGAAGACTTCTAGTTGTACCAACCCAAACCTGCATGCATAGAAAAAAAGGCCCCAAGTGCCAGAACTTTAGCTCGTGTATTTGTCCCATTACCTCCATTCCAACATATATGGTACATAGTACCCGATCGAATGATGATGTAGACGTCACAACCACAAATCCCATCCTTAGTTGCACCATCAAAGTAACCCTGAAGAAAGGGTTTAAATTTAGTGGAGGAGAAATCAGTCTCATAGTAGGTGTACCCCTGCTGAAATCTGCTTCCCTGTAATATGCCACGATGCAAACACACCTCTACCAGATATTAGGAAAATTGTTCTCAAAGATGAGTGAATTTTGGCTTTTCCAAATTGCCCACATAATGTATATAGGAAGTGGTCTGAATGTTTTATATTCAATAATCTAGTCCCGAATACAATTAACCACAAAAGAGAAGTTCCAATCCTCTTGTAAATGCAACATCTTAAATACACCATTCCAAATTGATTTTGAAAAGGAGCATCAAAGAAATAGATGAGTCGGGTCTTCCATTGCCTCCATACATAGTAAACAACAACCAGATCCACTCTATCCTTTATGACACATATTGTCCCATGTCAAGATTCTATTTTTCCAAATGAGCCAAGAAAAGACCTGTAGCTTTGTTGGAATCTTCCACTTCCATATTTGCATAAACCATTTGTTGGAGGAAGAAATAATAGGTGGCGAAATGTAGCAGTATGCCTCCCTTACCTTTATTTGACCCATCACCAAATTGTCGTTCCATACATATTTATCCTCGTTTTCAGTGAGAAATATGCGCGCATGTGCAAGGTCTCAAACATAGATATTCCATCTATCTTCAAGGTCCCCATATAATCCAATGTCAAAAGCCATGAGCCAATAGGGATTGGAAAATAAATCCTGTATAAATATTTGACTAACATAGTGTATGCCCAAATTGTGGATTTTCCATAGAAGGTCCAACGGAAAGGTGTGATCACCTGTAAATCCACAAATTGGATCTAAGCCAATTTCAATGTTTGTGCCTTTTCCAATTTTCCACTGAATATTGCTCATAAGCCATGGGTGAACCTTCATAAATCTCCTCCAAATATAGGATATGTCGCTTGGGATGTGTGCGCCAACCTTTATCCACAATATCATCGATTTATTTTGGAGGTATTTAGATTTGATGATGCTATGTCAGAGACCATCTCCATTTAGATCCCGCCAAAAAATTTTCATAAGTAATGCCCAACTCATATGCTCGAGATCAAGGATGCCCCATCCTCCTTCCTCTTTCCTCTGAGTCAGAATCACCATGTTGGCCAAATGATATTTGTGCTTATCAGAGTTACCATCCCAAATAAAGTTGGAGATTATGGAGCATATCCTTTTAATGATATTCTTAGGAAGAGAGAAAAGATGAAGCCAGTATACAGAGATGCTCTGAAGGACTGCTCGAACTAAAGTAAGCCTCCTTCTTAGGGAGAGCCACCTATGTGCCCATGATTAAATTTTACAGTGGAATTTATATATAAGCCATCTACAGTCCTTAATTCCATAACAATTAGGCTTGAACATAAATCCAAGATATTTAGGACTTACATCCAATTTAGTGCAGATAACACCAAAATATAAGAAGTCTCTAGTACCAATGCATCATTTGGGTAAGCAGAAATCATATTAGATTTAGTATTATTCATAAGGAGTCCAAAGATCATTCCAAAGAGGTCAATAATACCATAAATGTTTCTCCATTCCTGAAAAAATAATCTACCAAATAGTAACACATCATTGATAAAAATAAGACGAGTAACCCTGATTTGTCTAGTAATAAAGATACCTGTCAGTGACCTGTCCATATGTGCCTGCAAGAGAAATCTGCTAAGTCCCTCATTAAAAGGAATGAAAAGAAGGGTTGATAATGCACATCCTTTTAGGAGACTCCAAGAGGCAGAGAATAATTTATTAGGAAGTCCATTAACCAATATGATAAAGTTTGTAGTAGATACACAAGCCATGATACATTTTGAAACTTGAAATGAAATGCCAATTTTGTGTAGGAACAACCAAATAAAGGTCCAATATACACAATCAAAATCCTTTTGTAGGTTCATCTTCATACTAATTTCCTACGGATTCTTATATTTGATAGTATGTATAGGCTCTTTCATAGAAACTGCATCTTGAATTTGTCTTTGATGAAGAAACCCAATTTTTTCTTGGGCGATAACATCCGACGATGTAGTTTTCGGCATATTAGCAATGATTTTGGAAATCATTTTGTATAATGTGTTGAAAAGAGGGATAGGTCTATAATCATAAAAATTTGATGCATGTGAAATCTTAGGAATCAATGTAATGAAAATGGAATTAATATCACCAGGGATATAACCAATCTTTCAAGATTCTTCCACAACTGCCAATATATCAGTGCCCATAATATGCTAGAAGTGTAAAAATAATTCAATGGGCCAGCCATCAAGCCCAAGGCTTTTATCATGAGCAAATGATTTCATCATAACCTGTAATTATTCCATTGTAATGGGCTGAAATAACATAGTATTTGTGTTGTCATCGAACATAGTGGGATATGAATCAATGTCCCCCATCTGTTGCACAATTTCCATCTCCGCTCTAGCCCTATATTGATTGCAAAAATATCTCAATGCCTTAACCTAAATGTTAGGAAGAGTAGATAAGAAATTACCATTAATATCCTAAATTTCCTAGATGGAGTTCTCCCTGCGACACTTAGTTGCATAATTATGAAATAATTTTGTATTCTTGTCTCCTCCCGATACACAAAGAGCATGAATTTTCTCTCTCCACTCCTCCTCTTGTAATTGAAAAATCTCATTCTTCCTCTTTTCTAAATCCACAACTAGTAATTGATGTGCCACCAAGAAATAATCTGCATGTGAAGGATCATCCAATATACCAATTGTTTTATCAATAGCCAAAATTTCATCAATATGCTTCCTCTTTTTAGTCGAAATCTAGTTATTGACAGACTTTTTAGAGCCCCTAAATTAATCCCAATAATTTACAAAGAAGATGTGATCAAGCGGTATGATCCTAGTGCCCTAAAAGTATGCACTAATGAGTCAAATTTAGGAAATTTTAAGCAGTGGTGATTAAATTTGAATGGGAGACCACCCCAATCCCCATATGCCTACCACTGGAGTATGATAGGGAAATGCTTTGAAATTTGGGATGGAATAACCCAATATTTCATAGACCCTAAGAACTCCACCAAATTTTCATGAAGCATGAAACAATCAAGTATCTTAGCGATGCCTACAGACCCAACCCAACAATTTCTCCAGGTTAAAATAAAGGGAGCCGACAAAATATCCACCAAGTGGTTCCTACCAAAACGATCGTTGAAGTACCCCACCAATGGGTCAAATCTGTAATGACCCCCCAGACCTCATTATCTTCAATGGTGAGGTTGAAATCCCTGACCAAAAGAAGGGATCCCATCTTTAACAAGCCGCATGATTCCAATTTATCCTAGAAGTATCTTCTGGAAGAATATGGTGCTCTATCCTCCGAGCCCCTGATAAAACTAGATAGAAGGATACCTGCAAAGGATTTATAGGCAATAAAATTCATTACCTTAGGATCCAAAAAGCTGCAATACCACTAGATAAACCCAAAGCATCCTCAACACATGCCCTCCACTCGAGATAGATACGGAGGAGAATGGGACAAATTTTGTCTCTAATCATCATCATCTCTTGTAAAAGGATAATTGAGGGGTGATTAACATCAGTTATGTGTCTGAGAAGGAGGATTTTTCGAGCACTCCCTAAGCCCTTGATGTTTAAGGACATGATTATCATGGTAAGCCCTCATAATTGGGAAAATAATCTCTAAGGATCTGAATAGGAGAGAAAGAAGAAACAAAAGATGATGGACCAGGATCCAATGTTGCAGAAAGATTGTGAAGATTAGTATCAGCCCCATTCGAATGATTCAAAGGTTTCAAACACCATTCCTTCCTAATGGTCACATTACCATGAGAATTGGAACTGACAGAGATATTAGGAGAGGAGGATGAATGAATCAGCAGGGTCTCTAGATGGATATCAGGGTGAAGGTGGAAAAACTTGATATCACTCCCCACTGAATTAGTAGGAGAAAGGTCTCCATAAAAAGTCCCAAATTGAATGTGAGAAGGGTCAGGGCTATCATTCAATGAGTCATCAATAGTAGAGGTTGTCCCATTCACATCAAAAGATAGCATGTGGGTAGATTCCAAGTTGTCCAAATAGTGAGAAATTTCCGGCACAAATAATAGTGAAGCATGTTCAATACAATTAGAATGTGGCAGTTGAATATGCGGAGAAACAATACGTAAAGGACATAAAGTAGAATTACTAAGAGAAACAACACCTGATACCAAATCATTATGAATATGTTGCTTAGGACATGTCATAGGTGGTGTGATTTTAAGCTTACCCAAGAGAGAGTGCTGACCAATCTCCTGAGCCATTGGAGAGTGTATAGATGTCAATGGACGACCCCTATCGTAGAATATCTCTGATATTCCATGTCACTGATTTCCAAATCCACGCAGGCACTCAGCAATAAGATGTCCAACATTATGACAACCCAGCTAGTGAAAAGGAATTGCCCAATAGTTAATTTGCTGCCTAGTAGAGATGCCAACCCAATTGAGCTTGACCTCTGCAAGAAGGCGAGTAGTGAAGTCCACCTCCACCAAAATCCATGCAATACATTTATCTCTCTGTAACAGGCTTTCTTCCTCCAGGAAAGAAAATTTAGAAATGGAATTTCCGATCATCATTAGTGATTCACGTGACCAGAATACGAGGGGTAAATTAGGGATTTTAGTTCGAAATTGATTCGGATTTAAATAGGAACGTAACAAATTATAGAGATAACCATAAATACAAATATGCAGTAGAAATAACACTTGATTTCATTAATATCAAATATTGAAATATGCTTACAAATAGAATGGAAATAAGACTAGCTCGGGCGATGGTAGCTTATCTCTGAGAAGAGATGTGGCAGCTACATGCCTCTGAACTGCGTTACAATGAGGCTCAATGGAATTTTTATTATTGAACAATAAGAGCAAACCCTAAACAACCAAAACCCTAACCCGAGGAGATGTAACACCAAGAGTTTATGGGCCCTGTTAGGGTGAGTTGGACAGCCAACTTCTTGGGGTCGCGACTTGGTCATATTATCTTTGTTTGACGTGCATGATAACCCATTGGAAATATCTCTCCGAGGACTATGATGGAAAACACAATTTTACTTAGAAGATCACTAGTGGTAGATTTCCAAAAAAATGTTTTTTGGAGCCTCAAAACAGCTCTAGAAGTTTAGGACCCGAAAAACTGCTAAAAATAGTAAACTGTGCTACAATTAAGGAAAATGAAAAAATGAAAGGAACAATGGAAGTGTAGTTGGTGGGTGGCCACCAATATCCACCTGGATCATTCCTTCCCCCTTAGGAAGTAATGGTCTCCATTCCATTGAGTTGCTCCATGAGATGAGGAAGCTTCTGCTATACATGATCCCTGGTGAGCCACTTACTCTGGTGAAGGAGTTGGTCTGCTTTGATAACTCGATACAGTTGGATATTTTTTTAGCGATTGTTCTTGATCTGTGTGTCCATGATCCGATCGGTTGTGGCTTGCTCCATGCAATCTAGATTTAACTTTGTATGTGTGAGTTTTTCTACAATGTCTGATGTGTCCAGCAATGGTGGGAAGTATGGTCGAAGGTGATCCACATTGAACATTGGGTACAGGCCAAGGAATGGGGGAATGTTGAGCTCAAATGCATTGTCACTCACATCCTAGGTAATGGTGTAGGGACCATATCGGAGTGGTCTGAGTTTACAATAGGCTCCGGTAAGGCGTTCCTTTTGCAAATGCAACCATACTTTGTTTCCCACCCGAAACTTGTGTGGCACCCGATGTTGATCATGTCGCTGCTTGTACTTAGCATTTGATTTCTCCATAATGTCATGGACCTACTGGTGGATATGTTAGATTTGCTCAATGAAGCTATTTTCCTTATCGGCTTCCGACTGCACATGAGCTGAATCTCCCTGAGTAGCTGCAAATGGTATGGCCACATCAATGGGACATAGTGGCTGGAATCCCAAGCCCACCTAAAAAGGGATGTGGCCAGTCGAGTTCTGGAGAGCTCGGTTATAGCTGTGCTAGACATAGGGAAGGCTCCGATCCCATGTGTGTGGATGCTTTGAGTTGTACATGCACAAAATTTGTATGATCATCATGTTGATGACCTATGTTTCGCCATCAGTTTGGGGATGGAAAGCTCTGGACTTAGTGAGCTTGGTGTCCAACATCGACCAGAGACTGGACCAAAATGTGCTGAGGAACCAGCTGTCTCGATCTGAGATGATAGACTGTGGGATCCCAAAGTGTACCCACACTTGTTCAAAGAAGAGTTTAGTAGTGGATTCAGCTATGATATTCTTCTTGTAGGCCGCCAGAATGGCCATCTTCGAGAATTTGTCGACGACCACAAAAACAGAGACATTGCCATGCTTAGTAGAAGGAAGGCCTGACATGTAATCCATGGAGATGGATTCCGAAGGTTGACTAGGGGTAGGTAGTGGAGTATAGAGGCCTTGCTTCTTGATGGTTGGTTTTGTAATGCCGTAGGTAGTGTAGGATCTGATGTACTTCCCGACATCCTATTGAAGATTCAGCTAGTAGAAATACTTCTATAGTACTGCCACTATTTTCTCAACCCTGAAATGCCCAATGGCCTGACTGTAGTGCGCTTCCCAAATCATCTTGCCTCACTCACTTGAAGAAACACAAAGTTGGCCCTGGTGGCATAACAGAGCATCCTAGAGGTGAAAATCTAGAACTTGCTGACCCTCCAAGAGCATCTGCTATGTGTGGCCAAACTCTGGGTCTCTTTTGTAGAGAAGTGGCCAATCAGAAGTCTCATTCCCACAAGAGTTGAGTACAGTGGTTAACACCATGATCAGTGGTCGGCCGAGGCAGTTTGCAACATTATTGGTGCTACCCTTCTTATACTTGATATTGAAATGGAACTGTTGCAGCTATGTGGGCCACTTTTGATGGCGATCATTCTGCAACTTCCCATGCATATGTATCAAATGCAAGGGTCGGTGGTCTGTGTGTATGACCGTTTCCTTCCCTAAAATGTAATGCTTCCATTGTCGGCAAGCTTGCACAATGGAATACATCTCTTTGTCATAACTGGGATACTTCCAAACTGTGTCTAAAAGTGTCTCACTGTGATATGCCAATGGATTCCCCTGTTGAGTAAGGACTGCCCCAATAGCATAGTCAGAGGCATCTGTCTCGATCTCAAATGGCTATTGAAAGTCTGGTAAAGTGAGCACTGGTGCAGAGCAGAGGTGATGTTTCAACTCTGCAAATTCCTTCTGTTGAGATTCAAACCAAAATAATTTTTCTTTCACTCCTCTATTGGTCACTTGCCTCAAGGGCCAAGTGATATGAGAGAATCCCAACACGAACCTATGGTAGAAATTGGCAAGACCCAGAAAGCTACAAAGCTCTGTCAGAGTGGTTGGGGTTGGCCAATCCCGAATGACTTGGATCTTGGTGGGATCCACCTGCACCCCTCGTTCATCAATAATGTATCCTAGATACTGAACCTCAGTCATGCCAAAAGTGCATTTCTCCAAATTGGCACACAACTTGTGTTGTCGCAGTGTTTGGAGAACCTGTTGGATGTGGTGGAGGTTATCTTCCCCAATCTGGCTGAAGATCAGGATGTCATCCAAGTATACCACTAAAAATGAGTTGGTGAATGGCCGTAAGATGTCATCCATTAGCCTCATGAAGGTTGCAGGAGCATTCATCAACCCAAAAGGTATAACCAACCATTCGAAAAAGCCCTCCTTGGCTCTGAAGGTAGTCTTCCACACATCGGAGGGTTCGATTGGTTCCTGGTGATAGCCGGACTTCAAGTCAATCTTTCTGAAATATTTTTCCCCCTTTAGTTGGTCCAAAAGGTCATCAATCCATGGGATCGGGTGCCTATTCTAGATAGCAATCTTGTTCAGTGCTCGATAGTCAATACAGAGTCTCCAAGTCCCATCCTTCTTCTGTACCAACACAATTGGGCTCCCATAGGGCGATGAACTCAAATGGATGTGACCTTTTTGCAGCAGCTCCTCAATCTGCCTCTTGAGTTCGTTGTTCTCGAGAACGGAGCACCGATATATTGGTCCATTGGGCAGCGATGCACCTAGGCTCAAATCGATGGAGTGCTTGACCTGACCATGCAGAGGCACCCCTGTGGGGGATGTGAAGATGTCCTCGTATTCCTCCACGACCTTTTCCATCTGTTGTTGTCGTGTGGAGGGGCCCTATTTGGATGTCGTGGCCACTGTCTTCTTCTTTCCCTGAGGGCGTATCATCAGGATAACAAATTTCCCAGTTTTGGAAATGAGCTTACTCCATTGTTTTGTAGTAACCAAAGAGATGGCAGGAGGTAGTGCTACCTCCGGTATCATGTACAACTTATTTCCCAAAGTAACAATAACAGCATGAGGCCTTGAATCCTACACAACATGTCGCTTCCATAAGTATGGTTGGCTTAATAATACATCACAAACATCAAGGGGGGCAACGTCACATAATACCTCATCTATGAAGGGCTTGATGTTGTATGGAAGGCGACATTACTAGCTCATGCGAAGATCCCATCCTTGGTGAAGCCACCCGATGGTTTACGGTTGTGAATGTGATGTGGTTGGTAAGCCTAACTGGTTCACAACCTCAACCGAAATGAGGTTCTTTTGTCTCCCGCTGTCGACAATGAACTGTAGCGGGGAACCCTTTACCCACATCTGGGAGTGGAAGAGGCACTGCTCCTCCTCTAGATATTCGGGCTCCTCCTTCTCGATCTTCGTGGTGGCAATGGTGGCATTGGGCTCAGCATCAATAATTTGCTTCCCTTTGTCATTCCCCTTGTTGGGTTTTTACTGAGAGTCGTAACATGCATCTGATTACAAAGTGTTTAGCTTGGCCACCAATGACTGCGTGGCCCGAAACTCACTTGTGTTGTGAGTGGAGCTCTTATGGAACTCACACCACTTTCCCGTGTCCTTCTTCGGCTTTGCAGCGTTGTTCTTTTTTGCGGCTTTGGCAGGTTGGCCTGGGCTGCCCCACCTTCGCTTTGTCCTTTGTTCAGTGGTTTGGGGGCACCTTTCCCTTGCTTCGGATTCACAAATCCAAAGTTTCGCTTCTTCTGTTTAAAATTTTGCTCAATCTTGACCGCATATTAGTATGTCGTGTCGAGCGAGGATATGTCAAAGAATTCCATCTCATCCTAGATGTACTTGTGCAAGAAGCCGAGGTACTTGAGAACCAAATGATTCTCAGAATCCTTGATACGAAACTTCATGTGAAGGGTATGAGAAACATTGGTAAATTCCAACACATCTTGGTCCCTTCCCTGTCGTAGTATTGTCCACTTTATGTAGTTATCCTCATAGCTCCTGACAGGGTAGTACTACTCCTTGATGGCATCCCGGAATGAGTTCCAAGTGGGTGCTTCTGAAAACAGTGAGTTTGTACTTTCATCCCTCTGCTCACAGTAGGTTTTCCGCCAGTCCTTAACGTGGGGGCCTGCTTTGAGAAGTGCAAAGGTGATCCTTTCCCGACTAGAAAAATCATGAATGGAAAAATATCTTTCTAGCAAATTTAACAATTTACCTATAGCATCTGCATCTATCTAACCCTCAAATATGGGAATGTCAAAGTTAACCCGTACCTTAAAGGGTGTGGCACTTCCAGAGTAGCTGCCAGAGGTAGATGCATCGCCCCTTGTTAGCCGCTGAAGGATCTGGGAAAAGTTGTCCATCATCGCATTCCTTTGTCACTCGAGGGCTTCCTCGAGCAATATTTTGATAGGATCTCCTACCCCATCGTCTTTCTTTTCATCCACCATGGGAGGATGTCAAGATTTGCGAGGCTGTTCTTGCAAAGGTTCAACCAGTGCAAGCCCTAACTCCTCATATCCCGACCTCGTTGGGGACATGCAAAGAAAAACAGAGAAAGAGTAGACCACTATGATACCACTGATTCAGATTTAAATAGGAACGCAACAAATTACAGATATAACCATAAATATAAAGATGCAGTAGAAATAACACTTCATTTCATTAATATCAAATACTGAAATATGCTTACAGACAGAATGGAAATAAGACTAGCTCGGGTGATGGTAGCTTATCTCTGAGAAGAGATGTGGTAGCTACATGCCTCTGAACTGTGTTACAATGAGGCTCAAGGGCCTTTTTATTATTGAACAATAAGAGAAAACCATAAACAACCAAAACCCTAACACGAGGAGATGTAACACCAAGAGTTTATGGGCCCTGTTGGGGTGAGTTGGACAACCAACTTCCGGGGGTCACGACTTGGTCATATTATCTCCATTTGACGTGCATGATAACCTATTGGAAAGATCTCTCTGAGGACTATGACCTCAAAATGGCTCTGAAAGTTTAGGACTCGAAAAACTACTAAAAATAGTAAATTGTGATACAATTAAGGAAATTGAGAAACTAAAAGGAACAATGGTGGGGGTCCAAGTGGAGTTGGCAAGTGGCCACCAATATCCACCAGGATCAGAAACTAATTTATTTCATGTAAATTCTACGTATGGATCAAATCCAACATGTCAGTGATGTAAAGAGAGGAAACCACATCCATGAACCCAATATGATCCCGAAATATTCACACCATCGTCATCATTAATAAAGTGTAAGAAGATCCATTGATTGTATTAAATGTTGAAAAGAGGAGAGTACTTGAGAATATGGTACCAATACTCTTTAACCCTGGACGCCATCTAAGAGCCATCCAATCGCAGATAAAACCACTTACCCACCAAATCTTGTTGTTGTAATCCTACCACCCAGTCCTAAAAAACATTAGAAACAAAAACAAGTTTCTGATAATCTGGATTAACCTTCACTGCCTTCTTTTTCTGCACACGATGGGAAATTTTTTTTCCATCGATTACCACATTCGGGTACAACAGCTAATGCGGTCACCAAAACATTTGAATCCACGTGTATAGTTGCATGTACAGGAGATGTCCCAAAGGGATAGACTCCTGATTTAGGGCATCCATGACTCTCTGCCTCAATAGTCGCATGTACCAACAAATTGAGTAATGTCGTGTCATTGCCCCAGCTGCCTTCAATATCAACTGACATCCTACCAATAGATGAAAAGGCCAATTGTACACAAAACACCACCGACACTCTGCAATATCACCTATATGTGCACCAAAGTAGAGAACATTACCAAAAAATACCTTATGTAGTAGTGTTTGAAAAAAACTCAATAAAATATGTAGACAAGGTAGATTAATGTCACTTATCCATTATTGACCCCACTCAATGTAGTTCTTCACCAACTCAATCCACTAGGACATCCCTTCAAATACAATAGGCTAGCCAATCATCGCTGACCAATGTCCTTCAGAAAATCTCAACAAGCACAATCGGCTAAGATCTTCAATGATGACACAAACCATTAATGGATTGTTCCTCATATAATCAATGGACTACTTGGAAAATAAATACCCCCCTAGACCAATTAATGACCCCAAGATACTCCTTCATGATCGAATTCAAAATTTAAATATGTTATCAGCTCCACCAACCAAAATGAATGCACTTACGTAGGAGTAAAGATCCTTGGGATCCCGCCTATCGACCAATCCCAAACCAGAGAGGAGCAAGAATATCTATAGGAACAATGGTTCAGAATAAATACCGCGCAAAACAATCATCTAGTGTGTCTCAGATAAACCACAAATAAGACCAACAGGCAACAGCTAAGATCATCAGAAATCCCCCAATCAAACAATCCAAACCAGAGAAGGAGTAGGAAGATTGATAGGAGCAAAGGTTCAGAAGAAACGCCACATCAACCACCAACTAGTGCGTCTAAAATAGACCATGGAGTAGACCAATAACTAGAGTGGAAAATAAATTGTTATTAGTGTACCTTGAAACAAAAAAACCAATAGAGATCCCTAATATCATCTAGAATTAGGATAAAAACTGAATCTAACTCAGATAATTATGCTTAGACATATTGCACCCATCAGCACTAGAAACTACACCAATGAAGGCTACATTTAATCCATCTACCTCCACACTTGCAACCAAAATTACTACCCTTGTGAATTTTCTGACTAATGCTTCAACAATCCAATCATTTATCCTCAACATTTTCTTCTCGCAAAAGTTGTCATAGAAATTTTGTAGGCACATTGTTTGCCAACAGATATTTTGTAATTTTCCTCCACCATTCTTCAGGTTAATCTAATCCATGTTTTCGATAACAGTGAGGAGTTTCATCATAACAATGTGGTGATAACAGCAACGAGAAGATCGAAGTAACATTTAAAATAAATGAAATAGTCAAAAAACACAGATTAAACACAATCGATGGAGACTCTGAAAAGTACTCTAATTATGTTACTTCCTATTCACGTTCAGAAAAAGTTCCTCCATTGCTCTTCTCACTAAGAACCCTTATTATCGCCCTCCATCACCTTAAATCCCATCAGTTGTTATCGGCCTTCATCACTCCACATCCTCAAGAACCCATCAACAATGTAAAGACAAACCCCTAATCATTTACCTTTACTTTTTTTACTAGTGCCTCATATCAAAAATTTTAAGACATAACTAAATTTTAAGAAAAAGGATTTATTTTTTCTTAAAAGAAATTCTTAAAAGCCCCCTCCATATAGCAGTTCCAAATGCAACGATAGACAAGTTGACTCTAATCATATCAACAAAGATCGAAGGGACAAAAGAGGAATTGATGTCAGGGAAATCTTGCCAGGAAAATGATTAGCACCAGTATTATAGCAAGAATGCTGCAACTCCTGGGGCTACCAACTTTACTTTATCAACCCATGGTTCGTACAAACTTGGAGGTGACAATGTTGTATACACAAGTAAATGTGATGGGTTTTCTTGTTTTCACTACTAAGCTAGCGATAGACCACTAAGGTTTTTCAAATCAGACTTCTATGGATTCAGAGGAAGCTTGATTACCAATGAGGGAAAGAGAAATCTACACTAAGAGAAAGCTTGCCTACTGCAGTAAGGAAAAAGACTGAAATAAAATGCTAAAACATACCATTTTTCTAGCTGACTGTTAAGAGGCTTTGCTTCAAAAGAATGCTAAGTTAACATGGATGCAATCCTACTATCCTAAGCATGCAAATTCAAAGCATCAAACATTCTACTACTATGCATGTAAATGAATAAAATAAATTTGTTTTTCTTTTTGTCTTTTTTATGCAAAAGTATGAAAGCTAACTTCTCTTGGTGATGTGGAAGGTGGCTTAGGGATGATGGTGAATTGTTAGAAGGTTGGGGAGACCATTAGGGGACATTTTATAGCTTCCTTCCCTCAATTTAGCCTCAGAATAGGCCATTGTAGGTAAACCTACAAGATGCCCTAATGCGTTCTACATGATGTCCTGAAAACCTATAGGATCCCCTGTAATTCTACAGGATACATCCGAGAGGAAAAGGATGGGTACTGAAGGTGATGGAAGGATTAGGTAATGTGGTTGGTGGATGGAATGGGGCAAGGGAGTCCCTAGGATCACTTCAGAACTCAAAACTAAAGTTGGGAGATGGCTAGATTTGCTCAACAAGCTTGGAGAAGTTTCCTTGTGAAATGATGAAATTGGTGAGGGTTTTAGTGGAAGAAAGTGAGGACCATGGATGGATGAAGTTGTAATGGGGTTTCTGACTATGAAATCTCTCTGTACTTCTGAAACACCTACACTGCATCAAACATTGACATTTACCCAAAAATCATGCAAACAAGAAGAATTTCAATTTTCTAATGAAAACATAATTTCATGAGCTAGCTGCCTACTTCATGCATGAGGAAAACTTGCAGAATAAGATGGAACATTGATGATATCTAATGTAAGACTGAAGATAGAAGAAATGATAACTAAAGCCTACTCTTGCAAACTGATCAAATGCTGGCCTAAGTATAGAAAACCCTAAATTCCATGAGAAAGTAGAATTTTGTCTTTTTGGGGCTGCATAGGAGTTATTTCCTCAAACCATGATCCCTGAAGGAAGGAGTGAGGCCAAAACCACCTATTGACATATTTTTTATGTTCCTTTATCTCTTCTAAACTACTGCTGAAGTAAAGCACAAATGGAAGCAAACTAATGAGCAAACTAACCAAATCTACACTACTTGCAATGAAATAATTCTAAAGACAATTGAACCATTAATATATGAAATCAATCTAAGCATACAAATAGAAGAAGAAGATCCATTGATGCTAGGGTTGGTCCCTAACCCAAGAGCTTCATCCCTCTGAGTTAACTTAGTGCTGGATTGAGGAAATGCTCATTCTCATTATCGAAACAGAAATTTACATAACAATCTCTTCCACAAGTCTTGAACTCGAAAATGACTAGTGTTTTACAGCAAAAATTCGAACCCTAATGAGGCTCTAGGCCTATTCATTTATACAACTGAAGTCTCCAACAGCTTCCTTAAATATAGGGAGGCTTGGCTCCCAAACTCAAGATAAACTATCTCTTTAACTGTCACTTGCTCGACTGCCTTTTGATCTCCATGACTTGGCTGCTTGTACTCTGAGCTAGTGTGATTGATGGAGGAATATTCGAATGAGGGAGGAGTAAATGAGGAGGATCTACCTCCTACATTATCTCCTCCTTGTCATTCAAGTTTCAGCCCTTAATAAGCCAAAATTCAATGATTTTCTCTCACAAACTTGCAATCAATGCACATTAGTCCACTAGCCATAATATCTCATTTTGACTCATCTCATTAAACAAAATACAATCAAAATATGTAATAAATTGTGAGAAGAGTTGATTTGACTAAGCTAGGAGGTGGATTAAGGTCCATATAGTTACCCAATGATGAGGCTCATCATCACCCCCATACTAAAAGGGTTGCTTATCCTCTAAGCAACTCAATCAATATCCATGTCTTTTATTGCTCTAGTGCCCTCTCTGACATCCCATGCTTCTGCTGTAGTTTCCTCTTCCTATGCATAGAATCCATCATTCCTCTCTATTTCCTCCCACTGCATTCTTTCTTCCTCTTCCTTCCTTCCTTCTAACATCCCTAATAGTAGTGGTGGACTGAGTCTCAAGCCAATCCAATTGACTTTGATTCTTTGGAGAGCTTGCTTGTACATGGGTGTCTAGTTCAGTGCTTCTCTTATTCTTTGAGGAGAATGATACTCTCTGATTTTGAAACTGTAGGGCAAAGTATTCCATCTCCTTTGGCAATTTTTCATGATGTCATCCCCTAACATCTTGAACATATCCTCAAAGTGTGTAATTGCTTGCTCTTGGGCAGCAAGGTACCTGGGTGCAAGTTGAGGGTCATTTTCAATCAAGTTATGTGTGTTGATGACAACCATTAGATTTGACTGCTCAGCTCTTATCATGATAGGCTTTGTTTCTTCCCTTTCCATTATTCTCTTTATTTCAGTAGCCCTTGCTTCCTCATGGTTCATCCATGATGCTAAAGATATCAACTGTAACTCCCCTAGTTTTGAATTAGGGTCCCACACATTTAGATCTATCAAGGCTAAGTTATGTAGGTAGAACTCGGACATATGATCCCTATCCTCCAATGTGATTTGATCACAAAGATCAATGAACTCTCTATAATCCTGGAATGGCATAGTGCCTCTCTATGCTAGGGTCCTGATTTGGAATTGCAGCCACTGTTCTTTAAGGTATAATGCATAGGACTTTGCTGGCATCCTACACTGGATTTCCTCTGAGGATATACTGGCCATGGATTCCAATTGATTCTCTCTTTCTTGTAGCTGTCCCCTTAACCATGGATTTTTTGCCTCCAACTGAGCTTTCATTATTGCCTCTCTGTACCTCAGGCTACTTAGTTATCCACCCATCTCTTTAAAATTTTCCTCCATGTGACCTATGTACTCCACTCCTTTGGATTTGGCAATCTGCATCCATCTACATGGTCTTGCACTTTCTTTCTCAAGGTCAAAGAACAAGGGGATGGAAAATTTATGTGGAATGACCCTACCCCCTTCAACAAACCTATAGTAGGAGTCAAGGTTAGGTTGAGGACTAGGTTCCCTTAGCTCTGGATCCTCCTTCTTAGTTTCTCACTTCATACTACATTCTGAATCAAAATTTCTGAGTTTCTTGTAGTTTTAGCAGAGTTTCCTGTAGGATTGCCTCTGCTTCCCGTAGGTCCTTCCGTGTATCCTATAGGATGCCTTTTCCTTTAGACGAGGTAGATCTAGTCATAGGCCTTGTAACATAAGTGATAGAAGACTTGGGAGAGGGTTGCCCTGATGATCCTTCTCCTCGAGTTTTCATAAGAGGAGACCTCTTCTCCTGCTGTTTGGGTGAGTCTTCAATAAAAATAGTAACCTTGGTGGGAGTTTGAAGTTTTCCCTACCTTATTCTTGTACTTTTTCTTGTCCTAAAGTACAATGGAGTTTGTCTCTATCTTTCCCCTTTTTGTTTAATAGGGGTACTAAGGGTAGCGAGGGCAGCTGATGCCTCTTTCTCAGTGGGTTCTCGAGATACCCTGGGTGATTCCTCCTTGTGTTTTGCCTCCTCTTTTCCATTCCCCCTCTCATCTTTGTCTTTCTCCTCTTCTTCTCCCTCTAGTTCCTCACTCTATTCATCAGTTTCCTCCATTGCATCTTCTTTTGTCTCTTCAACACTTTCCTTCTCCTTTTCTTCCTCTTCTTCCTCATCTATTTCCTCTTCATCCCTCTTAGTTTCTTCTTCATCCTTTTTAGTTTCTTGTTCATCCTTCTCTATTTCTTCTTCATCCCTTTCACTAGCAGTAGGGCTCTTGTCATATTCAAGGGATTTTATATCTCCGTTTGTCTGCATGTATCTGAAAGTTTCCCATGTGATAGGGATTCTGAGGTTTTGGAGGGCATCTTCAATGATAAGTTTAATTAACCCATGATGGGCTAGATGTTGATGGTTTCCTTCCTACACCTTAATGCTCATATCTATCACTGATTGAAGAAGGAAGTAGGGCATGCTAAGTATGTTTTGAGGTGGTGTATCTGCTCCAAACCTCAACTCTTAGAGAAGCCTAAAGTGGTATCCATATACCACACTATACCTACAATCACATGATAGATATTTTATAAGGTGGTAGCTTATTTCATTCCATGGATATGGTAGGCTTGCTCTTCTCACTCCATTTTTGACTTCCATGGCCTCCTCTCCTTCTAAGAAGAATTTCTTCTTTGTAGTTTGGTTATTTCCCTTATCCTCCTTTCTCCAAGGCACTCCTAAGGAAAGTGTGGTAATTTTTCCTATGATTTCAAGTGTGAGCTGTATGGAGAGGCCTTTCACCACAATAGTGGCATGGGTCCTAGTTAGTGGAATGAGGGAGAGAGAAAAATCTTTGGCTACTTCATCATCACACGCCCTCAATTTCTCAAAGAAACCCATCCAATTATGACTTGCGAATATCTCTAGCACAGGAGGGTGCTGATGAATCCTCACTATGTTGATGGGTTCCCTTTTATTAAATCCCCCTATCATTTTCTCTAATGGATGGAGGGTTGTATAGGTCTACTACCAAATCTAATGAACGAGGAAATTTAAATGAAAATTCTGGGCATACAATTCCCTTATGCTGCAATCACTTTCAACAAACTAGAAGGTTTTTTTATGTTCCTTTCACTTGGAAAAATGTGGGGAAATATAGAGCCTTCCTCCTTATCATTGCTTGATGAAGCCAACCCTTGTTTTTCTCCCTTTGAAACTACTCACTTCCAATCTTGTAGGTGTTGGACTGTATCCTGTAGGATCCTGTAGGATTTCCTATAGGATCCTGTAGGTGGTCGTGCGCAGGAAAAAAATGAAGTTTGCCTTTCCTGTAGACTGCTTGAGGGCCGAGAGTGACTTTTCTAGTGTGTAGCCTCAAGAATGTGAATGCTTTTATGAATGGGTATCAACATTTATTTCCTCATATGGGTGATTTGAGTGAGGTGGTGTGCTAGAAGCCGAGGTACGAATATCTATTTTTGGACTGTTGGTCCCACTACCACATCATCATTCTCTTCACCTTGTAATCAACTCCCGCTTCAGGCATCCGTAGCTTAACTACTTTCTACCTCATCCTTATTTTCCTTGACTTGACTGCTGCCACATTTCTAAGGATTAACTTCTTTCTCCTCGTTGACTAAATGAAGGTGGCCAAGTTAACTAGCCACCTTTCGCTTATAAACCAACTATTTCACAACTTTTACTTCTTTTGATCATATTATGCTAATGAGAGAGTGGAAGTGAGATACGTAAATGTGGTAATGATGCCTTGATGACGTTTGAGGAATGAAGTCTTTGATGTGTGTTTGCTGCATGTGATTTTATCCTTTTTTTTATTGTCCTTTGATAATTTTCTTTGATGTGCAGGAACTTGGTGTTGATGATGATGATCATGATGCTGTTGTTAGGCTCTAGAGGAGCTTCTTCTACCTCTGGATCTTCCATGTTTGAAGCTAATTGCAACCTATGATTTTTGTTTTGTGGGAGAGGCTCCTAAAGGATTTCCTACAACATGTCCTGTAGTTGCTTCCTCAAAATTTTTAATTCTTTTCTACTACTGGAACCTGAGGATGGTTTGCATGGGAAGAGAAGGGGTCTAGCGATTTTTGAATGAGGGAAATAGCCTTCGAGTGTTGACCCTTTCTCTCTGTCTTCATCCTCTTTTCTCTGTGTTTTTTTTCTTTGAAAATTATTATTTTTTGAAACTGACCTTTTTTTATGAATGTAGGGCTGATCATGGTGGAGAGAGGTATGGTGATGGGATGGTAAAATAGAAATCAATTTTTTTGACATGGGAAGGTCATCCCCTTGCTTTAAGGTTACTTCCTTTAGGATTCCCAAGCCACTGTAATTCCTATAGGATCATCCTGTAGGTTTTCAGGGAATCCCGTAGAAAACACAGAACCCTTGCAAACTGAGGTAAATGAGTGGAAAAATGGAGGGAATGATGGAATGATGAAAGATAATGAATGGAGAAATAAAAACATGAGTAGGATAGGTCCCTTTTGATTCTCTCTTGTTTCTCTGATCATCCTCCTATTGACCTGCAAACAATATTTTCATAATTTTTATTTTCTCTCTTTCTCTTTTATTTATTGAAAGCAACTAGTCTTCCCCCAAGAGGTTTTCATCCTAGTTGCTTGCCCTGGGCGCCTCAAAAGAGGTTTTCACCCAAAGATATCTTTATTTCTCTTCTTTTTTTTGACACCATTCCGTTGCCTCAAGAGGTTTTCAACCCAATAGTGAGACTCAAGTGCCTCATGGAGGTTTTCACGTGAGTCTCATTATTTTTCTCTTTTTTTTCTTTTTTCTTTTTTAGTGACTTGATGAGGTAGGAGCTGAGACTTGCTCCACCACCATCATTGTTTTGCTAATACCATCAATGAACTCTTGCTTTGACAATGGCTTCTTGTAAACCCTCAATCTGTGTCCATTAACAAGTAAAGGAATAGCCTCTGCATCTATGTTTCTAATCTGCATTGAACCATTATCTTGACATTTCTCTATGACATAAGACCCTAACCATCTAGTCCTTAACTTGGCCTTAAAGTCTTTATACCTGGAATCATATAACAAAGCCCAATCACCTTCTTGAAATTGCTTGTCCTTGATGTTCTTTTCATGTGAGATCTTCCTCTAAATTTGAGTCACCTCGGTATGCAGGAGGGCCTGCATTCTGAACTCATCTAACCCATTCAACTGGAGCAATCTCTATTTTTGTGCACTTCTGAGATCTAGATCTAGTTGGGCTGCCATCCTCAATATATTGTACTCAAATTCAATTGACAACAAGGCCTTCTTCCCATAGAACAACTCATAGGGTGTGAATCCAGTGGTGGTCTTCCAAGTGGTATTGTAGGCCCAAGTGGCCACAACTAATCTATTTGCCCAATATTTTCTGCTGCTGCTAACCAATATGATCAGAATTCCATCTAGTGCTCTGTTGGTCACCTCCACTTGTAAACTAGCTATCTTGACCAGTGACCATTTCTCTAGGGTATCAAAACTTGTAAAATACATTTTCCCTTAAGAACTCAACCACCTTCTTCTCTGCTGCTGTCTTGATTGCCTTGGTTTCGGCCCATTTGGTCAAATAGTAAGTGCACATAATGATGTACTACTTTTGCTTGGAAGGAGGGTCAATAGGTCCAATGAAATCCATTCCCCACTTGTCAAATGGCTCGAAAGTCACTTGACGTTGCAGAGGCATTTCATCCCTTGCAGTATGCTTTCCCATCCTTTCAAACCGATCACACTGACTAGTATATCTTCTCACATCCCAATGAAGAGTGGGCCAATAATAAGCAGCTTGTAACACCTTGAATGTTGTCCTCTTGGCTGTAAAGTGGCCTCCACAAGGCCCATCATGAGAGGTCAGAAGGATGTCAAAGACTTCCTCCTCCCTAACACATCTTCTTAGAATTTGACCCGGCCTAGTTTGAAGAGGTTGCCCCCAATCCAAGTGAATGGGGCGCTCCTCCTCACAATCTTGGTTTTCTCTTTCGAGGACAAATTCAGTGGGAATTGTGCAGACACAAAATAGTTTGCTATGTTAGCAAAACATGGAGAGAGAATTGAAATGGTGAATAAGTGTTGATCCGGTAACTGATCATCAACCATTCCTTCCTCCACTGCAGGCAAAGTTAATTTGGACAAACAATTTGCAACAACATTTTCCTTGCGAGACTTATCAACAATAGTTAGATCAAACTGTTGTAATAAAAGTAACCATATAATAATCCGGGCATTCACATCAGGTTTATTCATTAAATATTTAATTGTAGCATGGTCAGTATGTACAAATGTTTGATAACTTGTAATGTAATGTCCAAGTTTGTTCAATGAATGCACAACAACTAGGAGCTCCTTTTCAGTCACTGTGTAGTTCAGTTTGGCCTTTGACAGATTCTTACTAATAAAGTAAATGGCATAAGGAAATTTGTCATCTATCTAGCCTAGATTTGCTCCTATGGCTTTATGTGAGGCATCATCATGTATATGAAAGGGAAATGCCCAATTTGGGCCTCGGAGAATAGGTGCACTGGCCAACTTGTCCTTGAGTGTGTCCAGGGCCTCTTGACAACTTTTTGACCATACAAACTCAAAGTCTTTGGCCAACAACCCAAATAAAGGAGAAGCTAACTTTTTGAAGTCTTTTATAAACCTTCAATAGTATCCAGCTAAACCTAGAAAACTTCTGACATCTCTCTTCTTTTGCAGAGGTGGGACCCTTTAGATGATGGCTATTTTGTTTGGGTCCACCTGCAGTTCTTGTTGGGATATTGAATGACCTAGCACAGTCCCTACAGTAATCAAGAACTCACATTTTTTGAGACTAAGGGATAGGTTCATTTCAATTCATTTGTTCAGCACCTTACCTAAGTTGGATAGAGCCTCCTAGAAATCACACCCATAGGGTGTAAATTCATCCATATAAATCTCTACTCAATCATGGACTAGCTCGGCAAAGATACTTAGGACTGCTCTGTGGAAAGTTGCAGGGCCATTGCATAGGCCAAAAGGAAGGACCCTATAGGCGAAATTATCCCAAGGACAAGTGAGGGTGGTTTTATCCTAGTCTTTCGAGCTGATCTGGATTTGATTGTACCCGTTGAACCCATCTAGGAAAGAGAAAAGCTTTTTCCTTGCCAAGCCATATAGCACTTGGTCAATGAAAGGTAGAGGGAAATGGTCCTTCTTTGTGGCTTTTTTTAACTCTCTATAATCGACACAAGTCCTCCACTTCCCATTTTTCTTTGGAACCAACACCAAAGGATAGACCCACTCACTATCTGAGATAGGGTAAATGAATCTTGCATCTAGCAGCTTCTGCAGTTCTTCTTTGACTATATCCTTGACAGCTGGATTCATTCTCCTTTGGGGTTGTCGAACTAGTTTTCAACCTTATTTGATATAATTGTGGTGAGTACACACTGAGGGGTGCACTCCCTTCATTTCTTTGTAACTCTAAGCAAAGGCATCCATATGTTCCTTGAGCATGTTGCACAACTTTTCTTCTTGGTGTATAGAAAGAGATGGGTTGATTTTAAAAGTTCTCTCAAGGTCGAATCCATTGGTTTTGCCACTGGTAGGGTTTGAATTAGCTAAGCATAGATCAATATGATGGTTGTTCTGAGTTTCCTTTACTACTTCCTCTAAGGAAAATGTGCTGGGAGTTGGATTTTGGAGTATGTGTTCAATCAAATCATCTTCATCTGGTTGTCCTCCTCTCATGGTTGTTTCTAAGGTATAGAGTTGGGCTGAATAAACTTCATCTTCTTCCTCCTCCTCCAGCCATAAAGGTAAGTCATGTTCTAGAGATGGTTAGGCAGGAGGGTACAAGACTAACTTCTTGGACATATGCCCATTTTTCATAGTCATATTTCCAACCCTGCAGCTAATGTAGGAATCAGCAGTGGCTAACCAGGGCCTCCCAAGGATGAGAGGGTAACCAGTAAGCTTGGCCTTAGGGTGGAGAACTAGGAAATGTGCAGGGTACTCCCAAGATTCAATGGAGACTACCACATCCTCCCTAGTCCTCTCAGGGGTCATTGTGGAACGGTCTGCAAGTTGCAGGACTGTTGTGGTCTTTCTCAATGAACCCTCGAGGTTGAGCTTGAGCATGGTGTCCTTGATAATCACATTAATGGCAGCCCCAATATCAATCAAAGTGTGTGGGACAATGGTGCCATTGATGTGCACATATACTAGAGTGCTTTTAGGGTCCAAATACTCCAAACAAATTACCTGCCCCAGAATTAAGTCGGACAACTATCCAATGACATTAATGATAGGGGCATCTCTTTTTCACCTCCCTTGATGTTTGAAGCACTTCTCCTTAATAAACTTGTTGTAAATAGGTACATCATTTATAGCTGGGAGAAGTGGAATTTTGACACATAGAATTTTCAATTCTCCCAGAAGTTTAGTCTCTTCCGGGGTAGGCTCGATTGGTTGAGTTAGTCTCTCAAGAAAGGGTGGTGGATTTACTTTATGCATGATTTCATCTCTTTCTTCCCCACTCTCCCTAGGTGGAGTTAGAGGTTGGTTTTCCACGAATACTCTCCCAGATCCTCAATGCTTGCTTGTCCATGGGTGTCATGTTCAGTGCTTCTCTTATTGTTTGAGGAGAATGGTACCCTTTGATTTTGAAACTGTAGAGCAAAGTATTCCATCTCCTTTGGCAATTTTCATGTTGTCATTCCCTAACATCCTGAACATATCCTCAAAGTGTGTAATTGCTTGCTCTTGGGCAGCAAGGTACCTGGGTGCAAGTTGAGGGTTATTTGTAATCAAGTTATGTGTGTTGATGACAGCCATTGGATTTGACTGCTCATCTCTTATCATGAGAGGCTTTGTTTCTTCCCTTGCCATTATTCTCTTTATTTCAACAGGCCTTGCTTCCTCATGGTTCATCCATGATGCCAAAGTGATCAACTGTAAGTCCCCTAGTTTTGAATTAGGGTCCCACACATTCAGATCTATCAAGGCTAAGTTAGGTAGGTAGAACTTAGACATATTAGCCCTATCCTCCAATGTGCTTCGATCACAAAGATCAATGAACTCTCTATAATCCTGGAATGGCATAGTGCCTCTCTATGCTAGGGTCTTGATTTAGAACTGCAGCCATTGTTCTTTAAGGTATAATGCATATGACTTAGCTAGCATCATGCATTGGATTTCCTCTAAGGATATACTGGCCATGGATGCCAATTGATTCTCTCTTTTTTGTAGCTGTCCCATTGACCATGCATTTTTTGCCTCCAACTGAGCTTTCATTATTGCCTCTCTATCCCTCAGGCCACTCAGTTCTCTACCCATCTCTTTAACTTTTTCCTCCATGTGACCTATGTCCTCGACTTCAGATTTTGCAATATGAATCCATCTACATGGTCTTTCCCTTTCTTTCTCAAGCTCAAAGAACAAGGGGATGGAAAATTTTTGTGGAATGACCCTACCCCCTTCAATAAACATGTAGTAGGAGTCAAGGTTAGGTTGAGGACTAGATTCCATTAGCTCTCGATCCTCCTTCTTAGTTTCTCACTTCATACTCCCTTCTTTATCAAAATTTCTGAGTTTCCTGTAGGTTTAGTAGAGTTTCCTGTAGGATTTCCTCTGCTTCCTGTATGTCCTTCTATGTATCCTATAGGATGCCTTTTCCTTTGGATGAGGTAGATCTAGTCACAGGGATTCTAACATAAGTGATAGAAGACATGGGAGAGGCTTGTCCCAATGATCCTTCTCCTCGAGTTTTCATAAGAGGAGCCATCTTCTCCTGTTGTTTGGGTGAGTCTTCAATAACAATAGGAACCTTAGTGGGAGTTTGAAGTTTTCCATGCCTTATTCTTGTAATTTTTCTTGTCCTAAAGTACAATGGAGTTTTTCTCTGTCTTTTCCCTTCTTGTTTAATAGGGGTACTAAGGGCAGTGAGGGCAGTTGCTGCCTCTTTCTCAGTGGGTTATCAAGGTACCCTGGGTGATTCCTCCTTGTCTTCTACCTCCTCTTTTCCATTCCCCCTCTCATCTTTGTCTTTCTCCTCTTCTTCTCCCTTTAGTTCCTCACTTTGTTCATCATTTTCCTCATTTGCATCTCCTTTTGTCTCTTCACCACTTTCCTTCTCCTTTTCTTCCTCTTCTTCCTCATCTATTTCCTCTTCATCCCTCTGTTAAGGGACAAATTCCCCTAGGGTCTTTGGGTTGAAACGCTAGTAGATCAGAGGTTGTCTATACAAAGAAACAGACATTCCATATGGCCATAACGCTAAGATAAGAAAACTATATGATAAGGGGTGTACTTGGGGGTCCTACATTCGAGAAGAGCCTTCCAGGGTCCAAACCCTCTTGGAGTTCCTTTTTCTCTTTCAATCTGCAAAACAATCAATTCAAGAAAGTACAACAGTATATGGACTGAACATCATAAAGAAATCATCTTCATAGTATATTGAAAGGTAGTTAGTTATGCAATTAAACAACCATTCATATATGAATCATAACATAGATATCATAAACATGAAGAAGATTTATACCAGGAACAAAGACAAGTGTTTCTTTTATTATAGACAAATAAAGTATAGAAAGGAATAATTTCACCTGATTCATCCTTTCGTAGGCTCCAAGCGGAACCGCCCTCCGGATTTGTCCAGTCTCAAGCCTTTAACAAACTCCTTCCATGACTTACTCCATGATATCTCAAATGGTAGATAGAAATCATCACACAAGGAAACAAGGGTTTCCTATAAATGGGGGAAGTGCAGGAGGCACTAGGATCTTCAGACCTGGTCAGGGAAATCTCAGCATAATAACTTTTCCCTCTCTTCTCTCCTCCTTTAGGCCTTCCCATTGAAGCTTTTTTATACTTCTCCCAAAGTAGTTTTTTAGTTGGGAATTCGTTGGGAACAGTTGGGCCACGGGCACTAACAGGTGATCAGCAGGTAAAGCCCACGATCTCCACCCGAAATTAAGGAGATTTAATTTTTTTAAAGTGTTTTAAGACATATACGCGGGTTGGGTATACACAGACCTGCGTATACACACATTTAGCTCAGGGAAATGTCGCGTATAGGGAATAAAACATTGTTTTTTAAATTTTGGACCAGGTCTGGAAGGAGGGGTTGCCCTGGGCCATGAGTGTAGCATCACAAACCTCAAGAGTGAGATTTGGAGCTATAACAGATGCCCCCTAATATATGAGGTTAGAAGGGGTACATGATGGCCGAAATGTATTAAGAAAGTTCACGGAAAGGAAATCTGGCAAAAACTGAGAAGGACTTCACTAGAGTTCAGCCTGCGAAGCCACAAAAGGAGATCAGAAAGAAACACTATTTGAGGTGGGCATGCCCATGCTCGGAGAAAGTAAAGCATGTCCGCATATCAAGTACAAGCGGATCCACTAAGTATACAAGTATAAAGCACTGGAAAATACATAATGGATCATCTGATCACGATCGAACAATTACATGTCTGAATATCACATATAAGAATGTCAATGATGCTGAAGAATGAACTGGATCATTGATATCAAAGACTGATCACAACAGGTACCAACTGAACATGATGGAATAGGATGGTACTACACTGCAAACTCAGGTGCCAGTATATAGAATGTCGCCATGAATGACTGCAAGATATAAGGTTGGATGGTATCAACTAGCAGCAGCAAGAGCAACTGTCAAGTGAACCAATGAATGCTGATGCTACCTGAGGTCTTCACCGACCGCCGTGGTACATTTCTACACCATGGGAATAAATGATCTGGAGTCGACCATGTGAGAAATCATTTGATTACTAGTCATTGATGTATACCATTAACAAACGCGAGACTACTCACCGATAATGATAATGAGCGTCAAGGTACCCAGTACAATCTAACAAGTGTGAATAGATGAGCTGGAGTTGAACACCTATAAGAATCTATCAATTAGGAGACAATGATGGTTTCCCACTGTCGATAGTGAGGGATCTGCCACTAATGACTGCAAACCCCAAGGTACTGCCAAATGGACTCTAGATCTTTGCCCCAGAGCAATGAGTCATAGTCGATGGGGAAAGATCCGCCAGAAGGAAGGCATTAAGGCATCCTTCATCAATCTAGTGCGAGTGTAACCCGTAGGCCAATAATGTGGAAGGAATCGGACGAAAAAGATGTAGTAACCCGACTGAAGTACGTTTTCGATGTACCCAAGATGTGGCTAGCGCATGACAGAAACCCTTTGAACCAGCCAATAATGAAAGCTGACACAAAGGCGAGGTATCTGCCAATAGGATCAAATGGAAACCAAGGTACTACATGAATCCCAATGTGTGATAATGTAAGCTGATGTCGAACACAAGGGAAACCACTCAATCAAAGTCCCATGATACTGATTGATGCTGAGCACAAGGTGACCTATCAATAATGAAATAGGGCAAGGTGCAGCTCTAGGTCGGTCCTCAGAGCAAGATGTCATCGTCGATAAGGATAAGAGCCGCCAGCAAGAAGTCAATGGGGACCTTCTCAAACCGGCACGAGTAAAGGACCAATATAGCTGATGTGATGATAGACATGATATTGACAACCAGGGATGGCCAACTAAAAAATGAGTCAAGAGACACTGCAGAGAGGCCGACTCAGGCTAACTTCCCTTGAACAAAATCATGACTCAATGTGACTATGTGGCAGCATATGATGACTCTGTATAAGTTCGTCATGCAGGAGGCACGAACGAACCCTCCATATGATTGGAAGAGATAACCAATCAGGGGAGAACTGACTCAATAACAAGGTTAAGGCATACCTAAGTCAAACTAAATCCCACCCAAATGGAGGAGACTTTGTTTTTGAGTGTTTTGTTCAAGGGTGACACGACTGACTCTAGCTACCAACAATAAATCGAAATAATGTCCCGTTCCTGCTCTTTTTTGGAATATATAATTTTTTTGTCTTTTTCTTTTAAGCTGGAAAAAGAATAAAAGAATGCTATAGTACAGTGGAAAGAACAAGTGTCGGTGAAGCAGATGATCTAGTTCCTAGGATTAGAACAATCCTATGCACAATGCAGGGAGGTGAAAACTGGTCAAAGACACTCAAAGGTGTGTTCCTTCCACAGGTCAAGGTGTGTCAAGTTGCAGAGGTTAAAGGTATGCAAGTTTGATTTTGCAGTCGTCATGGTCAAAATTTGCCTTAAACACGAGTCCAAGTGAAGCCGGCTAAAGGCCAAAAGGTGCAAATGGTCAAAATGCAATGCAGTAGTACAACTCAACACAAAGGAGCCTCTAGGGTATAAGGCCAGAACGAAGCGAAGAAGCAAAGAGGAATGAGTCTTCAGCTCATAAGTCATGGTGGGACTAAAGAGGACTCCCGATCCTAGGGACAAAAGAACTCAGCATGAGTGCCAAGTGACAACAAGGTACTAACTAGGGCACCCATGATAAGGTAGGCTCTACCACACAAGTCATGATACTTCTAAGCAATGAGAAGGTTCCACACCATAACTTGATGGGGTCGATCCTAAGGCCAAAATGGAAAAGGAAACTGATAAGTGCACAATGCAGGTGAAAACCTAACCTATATGCCAGTTTCGAAAACCAATACCTGTCAGAACGGACCAACCATGAAAATTTCCAAAGGAGAAATCTTCCAAGTTCTGTATACATAAATAGGAACACTAGATAAGAAGTTAATACATCCCACATATAAACTTCATATAAAATCTTGTGTTATAGAATACAAAACTCGAAAATGCATACCTCATATGTACAATATGGTATAGGGAACCACACAGCCTTGCAACTTACGTATAATAGTTCTGTTGGACAAACCACTTGCAGGGATCGGGCCAAGGAGTCGTTTGATAGTCAAAACTCATGGCTTCAAAGAGTTCCTCCTGTGAAGGCAAAACAAGTTATGAGAAATCATGAGAAGTACAAGGATCAAAAGAGGGAATTAAGGGGTCCCATGTCCCTATAGGAAGAATCTCTCAGTCAACTGCCGGGACCAAGTCCCAAGAAGGAGAATAATAAGTCAAAGGATCCTTCCCAGAAGCATTTGAACATTGAGGATTCAATGCCACATAATTGACCCGTGGTGGGGTAGAGTCTACTTGAACACTTGGAACAAACCAAGGGGTATTTTGCAGTAAAGTCGAATTAGGGTGGTAATTATCAGATGCAAGCTGATCAACAGTGACAATATTCCCGTTATGAGGAAATCACATTACTTGAAAGAGTGAAGACACCACAGCATTCATAGCATAGACATAATCACGCCCAAGTAGCATATTAAAGTCTAACGGGCTATCAACCACCATCATATCGATCAAGACAGTCTTCCCTCCTAAAGTGATAGGAAATTAAGGAAGAACACCCATAGATTCACCAGGTCTTCTATCATAGGCTAACAACTAACTCTGAGTTGTCAACAACTTTGGGGAACCCAAAGCTTTCCAAGTCAAAGAGGATATAATACTTGCAAAGGATCCTTCATCCACCATACATCGATAGACATTTGTGGAATTCACTCTGACCTTTATTTGGAAAGGTGCAGCGGAAGGAAGACGAGGCTCAACAAGACTATCACAATCAAAGGAAACACTCCTAGAACTTGGAGGGGGAACATTCGAAGAAACCGGAATGCCCCCTATACTATAAGACTCGGTACTAGAAATCAAACAGACTCTTTTATTAGGCATTTGACCCCCCAAAAGAGGAGTGTAATCGGCCAGAGATTTCACTGGATCTACCGCATTATCAACCAATGGTTGAGGGGATTGATGAGAAACCATATCAGATCTAGGAGTAGAAGTACTTTCAGACTCGGACCATATCCTTTGTACCTTTGGAATACCAGGGCATAAATGAGTAAGATGGTCTCCCTTGCATATCTTACAAGGGAACTTAGGTTTAAAACTTCTACGTCCAGGTTTCTTATTAACCTCCATTCCGCCAACATGACTAGCAGTGGTTTGTGGAGAGTCCTGAACATGACTTGCAGAGGATCCTGACTCTTTGCTAGTATGACTCACAGTGACTAGACTCGTGCCCCCAGCATGACTTGCAGCAGCTGAAGGCTCATCTCCAACATGACTGGCAGAGGTTGAGGATGAAGTGCTAGTGTGACTTGCAGTGACTAGACTTGTGCCCCCAACATGACTTGCAGCAGCTGAAGGCTCATCTCCAACATGACTAGCAGAGGTTGAAGATGATGGGATAGAATTATTCTTCTTCTTTGACTTCCTCTTTGTCCTCTTTTTAGATTTCTTATTGAAAGCAGGAGGAGAAAAAGGAATCCCATATTTCTCTTTGAAAGAAGATGAACAATTAGCACCCATGTGATGCCCCTGAAATAAAGCATTCATTTGAGAAGCTTCAAGAGCGTTTGCAATATTCGGAGTGGACCATAGCCAAACGGGTAGTCCAACATTCAACCCAGGAATATTCAAAGTGGCCATCAAGGGAGTACCAACATTTCCAAAGAAAGGAAAAGCACAAGGATCCCCTTTTGGGAGGGTACCTTGGTTAGTTTCCACAGGAATATTGGCCATATCTAAAGGATTCGCAGACCCTTCCCTTACGAGAACGTAGAAATTACTTTTCAAGGAAGATGGATATGCAATCAAAACCTTTTCCCTTGAGGAGGCAACTCCACAACTTCCGAAAGAATGACCAAAAGCCTTTCAAGATTGGCGGAGTGGCAAGTCAGTCACTCAGGATACAAAGTCCAAAAAGTGACTAGACAAAAATACCTAAAGCCAACTATATACAAGGAGCAAAGAGCACTCAACTATAAAGTCCCTAAAAGATGTCAGCCAGTCAAACAACTTCCAAGTATTTCTGCTCCGGGTGATGAGGACCAGACACCAAAATACAAGAAAGTGAAGTAAGGGGCCTTCCGAAGATAGTCTAGGATAATGACGGCCCAGTCCTATCAGCGAAGGTAACAGAGGAAGTTACACTGGCCTCCTAACAACAGCCTGTGCTAGTGCAAGCCCCCAAGCTTCGCAAGGGTGCCCTCCAGTAGTACCATTGAGAGTGATACAACGTCGACCTTAGGTGCCACGGATTATCCTCCGCAGCCACCTGTGTAGATCCCTAGGAGTAGCAACTAAAGCTACCAACTCGTATCAGAAACCAGGCGGAACAGTCTTGAGGTTAGATCCGACAAGTAGGAGAGGGGGTATCTCTCTTCCTTATCTTCAAAAACCCTCGTGCTTAACTCCCAGATCTAGAGCTTTCCTGGTCTCCCTAACACTATTGGATTTTCACTCACTACTCAGACTCCTATGTTTGACAGTTTAAATGGCCTTGGAGAGTTATCTCTCCACTCGCCTAATCCAAGGCCCTAAAATATCCTAAAACTTGTTGGTGTGTCTAACTTGCCAATTATAAAAAGTTCTAGTATATTTTAATTAGCGCTTGTTTTTAAATGGGCTGTTCTTTAAGTCAAGGGATAAGTGGAAGTGAAACTAGTGGTGTTTTGACGCAAAAGAAATTAATAAAAACCAAACTATATGCAAATGCACTTGTTTTCATTTTTCGATGAAAGAAATTTCTACTGGGTTCAGAAGAACTTCAAAAAAAACAACAAATTTTCTTTTCTTTTCTTTTACTCACGCTTCACACTCACAAAAGTTAACAAAACTATGGATGCCTAAAAAGATGTGCAATTCTATCCTAATGCAATGAGTACATGTTGATGCAAGACTTAAGACTACTCTAAATCAAGAAATGAAAGTTACTTGTTTATCAATTTCTAATTTGCCACTTAAAATGTTTAGATAGAATATGAGTTGCTATCATTCATTTCGTCTAAACACTAAAAACAAGTTTCAAGACAAACAGAAATGCACTTTCATTCACTAAAAGGAAACTAAATAAAAACAAAGCTCAAGAAAGCAAAACCAAGTTTTTCAAAAAGTTTTCTTCAAACGCAAAAGCAAAAACGTCTTTTCAAAAGTGCTCTATGTTAGAGTCGGTCTGGTCAGCCCTCCGTCAGGGATAAAAACTCTTTGTGCATTTCAATTTTAGGTGTCCCGCTCCATCCACTCAGCTGCATTTCGCTAGGGACATGCCATGATCTGACGGATAAAGTCATGCTAGTCATTTTCCCTCATGTCTGGCCCCTGCTGGCTCAGGTGCTGGTCCATAATCACCGAAGCTCATGACAGTCCAGGTCTGGTCCTTTACAGGCCAAAGTCATTTTTATGATTGGGTCTAGGAATTCATCAATTTGGTCCTTGAAACATGTCCAGTAAATCCATGCAGGCCAGAAGGAGGCCCTTACACAGCTATGGTTCAGAGAGCTTCATCTTCAAGTGGAAAGACTTCGACTCTTCTTCAAAACAGTTGAAGAAAAGTCAAACAAGGTCATTTATGACAAAATTTTCCAAAAATGCACAAGCTGATTTTTCAGATGCAGCCATGGTTTCCATGGCTAAATGCCCAGTCGCACAGTCCCCGCAAAGAAATGCTGAAAATCCCATCATGTGAGCCAAAATTTCAAAGAAAAAAATGAAAATCAGGGTGTTTTAAAGTCAACAAAAAAAGTGCAAAACACAAACATTAGAAAGTGGGTTTTCAAAGAAGAAAAAATCAAAACCATCTCTCCCAAGCCTATATATACTTGTTTTTGCCCAAATCAAAGCCATTGTGCTCTTGCAAGACTTGGAGAGACATTACAAAGGTGAGAGAGCGAAATCGTGAGAGTTTGAGTAAGTGAGAGTTGGTTTTGGAAGGCGCGCGCATACACCCAGGAGCGCAGCGCACACAGAGGGCGCGGTGCACACGCAGCCAGCCCGCAGTGGGAAATTTGCAAGGGCGCGACGGACACCTAGCGCACGGCGCACTGGGCTTGGCGCGCGACGCACACAACCAGGGGCATAAAACATTGCCAAACCGCTTCAAGTCTCGGTGAAGGCTAGCAAAACAAGAGATAGGCCCTGTTGACACCTCTTCTCCATCAATCTTGTCATTAATATGGTGTGTATAAGATGTTTAAATGGTACCCGAAAGCACAATGGCCAACCATGAAAAAATCACCAAGAAAAACAATGGATGAGGTTGCAAGATTGTGATGTTAGCACCAAGGTCACTCCCCTCCCCTTTTGTTTCCCTCTCCTCTCATTTTTCCCCATCTCCCCTGACCATTTTTCCCTAAAGGCCGCCCTAGATCCACCACTAAAACCCTCCCCCTATTCTTCCAAGCAAGTCTGAGCGACTTTAACAGCGCGCGGCGCACACACGAGGAGGCGCAGTGCACTCAGGGCGCGCAGCGCACTGGGAGCCTGGCCACAGTGTAAAAATACCACTGGCGCGGTGCACTCAGAGCGTGCGCAGCGCACAGACATATATGCCCAGAAAACCACAAATTTGCCTAAAAATTTTGTGAATGCCTATCAAACTTGAAAGGTAGACCAACTACCTTCACTCTTGGCATTAGACTTGATGAGAATATCATGATTTTGAGACTATGAACCGAATGCAAATTTTTTTTAAATTAAACAAAGGGAGACATAAAGAAATCAAGCTCCTAGGGTTTTTGATACAGTAACAATGTTGTCAAAGTGTTCTCCTATCCTACCCCTATCACCATTTTCCCTGCATCATTTTCCCCTTATCATCACCCTAACACCACTGTAATCATATTCCTTATTCCCCCCTCCTCATATGACTCAGAAACCCAAACCCTACCAAAACAAATTCAAAACCCTATCCCTATTTCATCATTCTTCTCCTAATACTCCCTCTTTTATTGTCCCCTTGGTGACAAATTTTCAGAGCAACTACCAGTTTCAGTCGATTCAGAGGGCAGTATAAAACTCAGGGTACAAGCAGTAGTAATGGCATCAGAAGTATCATCAAAGTATGAGGAGGGGACCCACAGTGACACATCTTCAGGAGAGAGGGCCCATAGGAGACATCATCGGAGTGGCAAACATCTTAGAGATGAGCCAAATGCCCTCACTGAGCTGCAGGCATGCCCTCTTGCCATGTCTTGTTTCCAGCAAATGTCAGAGTCCATCATGAGTTTGCCCTTATTTTTGCACTTCATCTACAGGGAGGTCAATCTGTCCTGGCTGGGGTCACTTTCACATTGACACCGGAAACCATATCAGTGGCAACAGGAATACCAAACATTGGGGAACAGTGGCATAAGAAAAATAAGGTGGAGAGGCATCATTATGAGCCTTACATCAAGAACAGCTGTTTGAGCCAGCTCACCAGAGTTTTTCCATTCAGATTTTTGAGGGATGAGTATGCCCCACTCATGAGGTTGATCATGAAGTATTTCAGTTGTGAGGGAAGGTTTTCCCGCCTCTATGCCTATCACATCAGGTTTCTCATGCACTTCACCAGGGTGCGGATGATGAGCCTCCCATTTTTCATCTGCGGAAACATAGAGAGGATGAAGAAACTCATGCAGCACAAGACCCCTCGACAGCAGCTAAACAGTGTTTATCATTTTTCTCTCATCCGGGTTTTGGTGGACCATCAGTTGGGATTGCAGGGTATTGCTTGGGAGGATTTCATCTCCCGTGATTTCTTCAGCGCTCCACCGGTAGTATCAGAGGCAGAGCATGAGGTGGGGGGTCCTTCACATCAGTTTGAGCGCCATGAGACTGCCACCATGCGAGTGTACATCACATACCAGAAGGGAAGTAGACCCTTATTTGTAGCAGCAAAGCGAGTGTTATCTCCACCCGGGGTGGAAGGGACCTCACTTCTGACATCAGCATCATAGGAGTAGGGTAGAGGCAAGGAGCCAGTGCAGGAGGAAGGGCCATCAGGTGAGCGAGAGACCGAGTTTGTTCTCCTCCAGGATGATGAGACAGATGTAGAACCTACGAATGTTGAGCTGGGAGAGATCATTCAGGAGCAGCAATCAGTGATTGAGAACTTATCCCTAGACTTGGAGAGGGCCAAGTGGAACTTGTAGTATCTGGAGTAGAGGAACAAGCAACTTGAGGATCAGCTAGCTAAGATAGAGTTGCAAATGATCAAGGAAAACCGGCAACACATCCTGGCAGGACAAGGCAGACCTATGGAGCAAAGAGATGAAGACCGGGATTATGTCTTAGAGAAAGTGAACGTTCACTTGGAGCAGTGGTTGGATAAAGCTAACAGGGAGAAAGACATGCTAAGGCGCATGACTCACCACTACCAGGCCCGAAACATGAGCTCCAAAGCAAGAATTAGGAGCCTGAAGGAAAAATTGAGCCAAGCAACAAAAGAGGCAAAGGAGGCAAAGGAGCAAGATCGGCTCCGAATCTTGGCTGAGGCTTCCTTGGAACAGCATAGCACTTCATAGAGAACATCCAGCCCAAATTTCAAAAAATTTGGCAAATTTTGGTCACATGGTGATTTTTTGGACAAAAAACAGGAAATTCCTCCTTGTGCGCCATGCCACTGGTGCGACGCTAAAATTTTAGGGCTCCAATCGAGGAATGGCTTGCATATTTGGATTCAACATCAAAAATTACGACTGTTGGTGTCCGAGCAAGAAATTTTGACAAGGTCTAGGTCTCCTAAAGGTCAAAAAACACCCAAAAATGGCCTCTCTGCCACTTTTTTGACACACAGAAAGCAGTCTTGGGAGAATAAAGATTTGGAGGGGCAAATGAGCACCAAATTTGGAAATTATAGTGGGGTTAGAAAGTAGACAAGACAGGATTTCCAACAAGCCCACTTGGGCACATTTTGGACACCTGCAAGTGCCCCAAAATAGGCTCCAAAGTGGCGTGATGCACAGAGAATTTGGCGCGGCGCACAGAGGAAAAAACTGCCAATTTGCTCCCGTTTCGCGAAATTTCGGGTCGCAACTTCTCCAAGTGGGCCCGGTCATCTACACTTCGGTTTTTTGGCACCAAAGGTGGCATTTAAAGAGTTTTTTCTCTAGATGGGCTTCTATCCAAGTGGCGAAGGAAGGCAAACGGTCACCCCAATGCCAAATGTCATGTTTGCAATGCTGCACCTGTAGCTGATGGTTGGCTCTCCATCTCCATTTCACAATGATTCGAGTAACTCCCCAACCCTTGGGCATTCTATCTCTTCCTCACACATTCTATATATTGTATGCAAGTTATTTGCAAAGGGTTGGCTGGCTTGTAACTTCTGGGAGACTGTGGGAAAGAAACTCTGTTTCTGCACTGTGTATTTTTGACAGAGAATTAATGAAAGGCAGCAGCTCTGTTTCATGAGATTCTTGTGGTTGTGAGTGTAGCAAATGTGTTCTTATGTTCCATATGTATCTTGTTATGTTTCATAATTCAATTCACGTTTCATTTCAGTGAAATTTTCTAAGTGAGATTAGGTAGAATTCAATTTATATTGCTCTGCCTGTGGGAAAATTTCATGTACAGTGTTATTCTTCTGTTGAAAAGGATTCATGCGACTATGCCCTTTTCACTTTCTTCAGCAATCTTTCCATTCCGTGTTACCTTAAACCGAAATTGCTGCACTTTCGCCTACCTTACCTCACGAAATAATCTGTGCTTTCATATTCAATTCTCTGTTCTTTGCTGAGCGCCGGTCGCATAACATCCCAGAAGCTCGGTCATTTCATAAAATTGTTTCCAGAATCCCTATTCACTTACTAGCCTAAGGTAAACATTGTATTGTAAGTCATCTTAGACCATTTTTTCTTATCCATTCACTGAGCGTGACTCGGAGAGAGCCCTCCCCTGATCTGGTAGGGCTAGCTACCTGACTGAGCATGGTTTGTGGTTACCCTAATTTTTGCCTTCCTTCAGCCTAAGGCAGATTTAGGTGCTAACACTCTAAACAAGACTGAAACTTTATGATCAAAGAATAGGCAATGAAACACTTTGCGAGTTTGCAACACAAAACAAATGAGAACCCAACAAAATGTGTTTCCAAATTCTCTTAACAATCAAAAAGCAGCAACAAGAGTTTGGCAATAAAGACCAAAAGATTGAAAAGACAACTTTCAAGAAAGTGTAAACCAACAACTTTCGAAAGCAAGAAAAGTAGATGGTCACAAAAATGTAGTTTTGACATGCAAACACAAAAGGTCACCAAAAAAAGATTTGACACAAAGACTGAGATCAGCCTTTCTTCTCTGGCAAAACAGAGCAGCCAAGACTCTTAACAAGAAATCTTGTGTGCTTGACAAAATGATGACGCTTGCAATAAAACCAATAAGACCAACACTTTCCAAAATCAGAGAGAATTCGAAATTAGATACTAGCTGTAAAACTAAAAACTGACACAGAAAAGTAACTGTTCAGGACTAAATCAAACCAGCAGATAGACCTTCAGAAACAAAAAGATTTGAAAAATCTTGAAAATTGCAAGATATACATGACTGTATTGATGTACAGCTGCATGTATACGCGACTGAACCTAAGAAGACCTATGTATACGTGGGTTAACTTAAGGAAACATGCGTATATACGCTTCTGTAAACAAGAAAAATAGTGTATATAAAAGATTTCAAGAAAAAACAAAAAACAGTCTGAAGAAACTGACCAAACCTACAATCCAAGTTCCTACACGAACAGACTACACAGCAACAGCAAGCAAACAGGTAGTTGAGCCCTGATTGGCTTGAACAAACCCAAACTAGGAACAACAAGACTGTTGTCCCCAGTGGAGTTGCCAATTCTGTTAAGGGACAAATTCCCCTATGGTCTTTGGGTTGAAACCCTAGCAAATCAGAGGTTGTCTATACAGAGAAACACAGATTCCATACAGCCATAATGCTAAGATAAGCAAACTATACGATAAGGGGCGTACCTGGGGGTCCTACGTTCGAGAAGAGCCTTCCAGGGTCCAAACCCTCTTGGAGTTCCTTTTGCTCCTTCAATCTGCAAAACAATCAATTCAAGAAAGTACAACAATATATGGACTAAACATCATAAAGAAATCATTTTCATAGTATATTGAAAGGTAGTTAGTGTTGAGCCCCAAACTTGCATCTTTCTTATACACTTTCCTAGACTCTTTCCATTCACCTGGACCTCCTAAGCTATCAACATCATTGCATATTAATCATAAAAGAGCATTTAAAGTGGTTTTTTAACTATGTTTTGTGTCTGCTGTTTGAACTAGATTTTTTCTCATTGAGCTGCGGAATCTTGTCACTTTCCGCAGCTGCTTCAACTTTTCGCAGCCGTGTTTGTTAAAGTCCATATCGCAGGTGTCTTCACAAAAATCGAGCCACATGGGCAAGTTGGAAATGACGTCGACATGGACCAAGTCATATTGGCTCAGTCGGATTCATCAGAGGAAGTCGTGGTCAACGGTGGTCAAACAGAAGAGTCCTATGGCAACAGGACTCTATTTCCAAGCACGTGAAAGATTTTCGTGGCCGTTTCTAGATTTCTGGAGGCACGCTGACACCTGTAGGCTGCCCACGATGTAAATCCAACAAGCCGCTTTCATTAGATTGCATCATCTCGGCAACCATGATGCTAGATCCATGGATGTTGTCATTCATGTGTCCTCTGTCAGTGCAGTTTTTAGGAAATTAGTTATGTAGCCTTTTGTTATAAATAACGCGTTCCTATACGCATAGTAGTTATTCTTTTGAAATGTAATTTTGCTATTAAAAAGCCCACTGTGCCATGACATTGTTTCGTTGTTGTGACTGTGTTCTAAATATATGAGAAGAGTCTGTTTCTGAGCATAATTCTTGGTTGATAACTATTGCCCGAGGTTGTGCAGAGGGCCCCTGCACACGCCGAGGTTTTGTTTCTTATTTGCTGTACAGTTTCATGTTATGTTTCTTTATGTTTATTATGCCATAGTTATTCACTTATGTATATTGCATTTCCTATGGTACTAACGTTTCATTTTTGTTCATAATTTTACATGCTTTACATTGCTGTTAACGCTGATCAGTGTGTATGTTCCAGATTACAGTAGGTAGCCCGGGAATTTGTTTATAGTTTTCACAATGACTAATGACATGGAATTAGTCTTTCTGCTGACTTAATTTTCTTAGCTTTTAATTTCAGTTTTGTTTTGTTTATTTCAGTTTTGTTCATTGGCTTTATTAGTTAGCTTAGATATTAAATTGCTCAAGTTGTTGATGATTACCTCCGAAAGCCATAGCGAGACTAACTGGCGAGGGGTCAGACTATGAATTTATGTGATTTGATTTTAACTTTACTTTTCTGCAATTAGATATCAGATTGCTCAAGTTGTTGATGATTACCTCCGAAATCCATAGCGAGACTAACTGGTGAGGGATCAGAATATGAATTGATGTAATTTGATTTTAGCTTTACTTTTCTTGCAATTTTTGGATTTCTTTGAGTACAGTTTCTTTTGTATTTAGACAACAGCAGGAATAATGGTTTCATGATCAATAGTTCACTGTTTGTTTGATTAGAATAGTGGCACATTTTCATTTTCTTTTAGGAATTAATTTCATCATTAGCATGTTCTAAGACTTTCTGAAGTTTGAAGTTTGGAAACCATTATAAAGGACATAATTACCTTGAAAATTTATATCCATACTTGTCTTTTAGAATTTCCATCTCACATTAGGAAATCAACGAAAATAAAAACCCCCAAAACAAAATAAAAATCAAAAACGACAAAAAGTAAGAGATAGGTTATCTTGCACATATAGTGCACCACACTTCAACAATTTATGACTCCCGGATTGACAATTAATATAGCAATTTAGGACACTCTAAATTGACCAAACATTTTGGCGCTGTTGCCGGGGAAGTGTAACTAGGTAGCCAATTTCCTTAAAAAAAAAAAATGAAGATTCAAAGAAGGGAAAATTTGATAACTTCTCAAAGTATGCTCTCCTCTTGCACCTAGTGTGATTTGGAGGATCAGAAAAGAGAGTTATTGGTTCAATAATTTCTTGAGTATGCTCTCTTCTTGCACCTAGTGTGATCTAGAAGATCAGAAAGAGGATTATTAACCCGACTTGAAGATAAAAAATAAAAAAAAATGACATGCATAGAGCAAGAGATTCTAGGGGAAGATTTATAGCTAGGGCCAAGAGTTCGATTTTTACAACTCCATCTACTTCAAGGCATAGACAAGATACACCTCCATCATTTCCAACTCACACTACTAGCCTTAGGATTCCTGGAATTCAAGGGGTAGCAACTGAATTAGGAGACTCTCCCACACTATCCATCAAATCTGACCTAGGGAAAGAACCTTTCTTCACTTCTACAGGGGAACATATTGTAATCAAAGAAGTAGAATCACCTGAAGAAGAAGAGGGAGAAATTCCTCCTCATTTGCCATTAATAGAAGAACCAGAGGACTCTGAAAACTCTGGGGAAACTATCATGACAGAGGAAGTAGTAAACGGATTTGGAGGAGGAGGTAGAGGTAGAGGTAGAGGAGGAGGAAACAATGGAGGAGGTAGAGGTAACAATGGGGAAAATAGGGATGGAGATAACTCATTTGGATTTCCTATAGTTGATGAGGAATCTCATACAACAATGAAAAACATCTCACCATCTGTCCTCCCAAACTTTTATGGGTTGCGAAGTGAGGATCCTGAAACATTTCTATTTGAGTTTGAAGTCGTGTGCCGAACTTATGACTATATGGAAGACTCTCAAAAACTCAAATTGTTTCCTTCAACATTGAAGGGAGCTGCTTTGAAATGGTTCATGGGATTAGTCACTCAATCTATTAGGACTTGGAATGATATGAAACAAACATTTCTGGATAGATATCTGGAATATTGCATGCCCACAAACCATAAGGATGAGGTATTCAAAATGGTGCAAAAAGAAGATGAAAACTTGGAGGATTTACTTGAAAGATTTCAATACAACTTAAAAAGAGCAAAAATGAGTAACTTAGATGAGGAGACCTTGAAAGCCCTTCTATTAAAAGCCATTAGAGATGAATGGATAGATATTTTAAACATGATGGGAAAGGGAGATATTTCTCAACTTCCACTTCATTACATAGCAGAACTATGTGTCCATCTCTCAAGGGGAAAATCTAAAACGGGAAAAGGGTCTAGAGATCCTTCTCTTATTAGAGCAAACAAATCTGAAACTGGATCAGTAAGTAGGGTTGAGATTGGAAATATGCTTGATGAGTTCAAAACTGATATTATAGGGAGCCTTAGTGAACAACTAGACACCCTTAAAATACAAAGCAAGCAAAAAGAAGAAGCTGAAGCCTTGGCCATCTTTTGTCCAAAATGTAGGAAGAAACATGCTCTAAGGGAATGCCCCTTGGATGCAAAAGTTGTAGAAACATGTATGATTTGCTCAGAAAGCCATGAGACCAAGGATTGTCCTTCAATTCTTGGGCTCAAAGCTGTCTTTCAAGAAGATCCAAATTCAGTAGAGTCTCTCTATTTTGTTTCAAGGAGACCTTGGCAGGGGCAACAAAATCAAGGGTTTAACAACCCTATGAACTTTCAACCCCCGCCAAATTGGAATTCTTGGCAACAACATTGGTCCCAACCTCAAAATCCATATCAATCATGGGTACGTGGTATGCAAAATCCTTATGGGAGATTTGCTCAAGTTTATCAATATCCTCCATCTTTTCAAAATCAACAAGCTCCACAACTTCCAAATCAAAACCCACAACTTTCATTGCCATTTCCACAACAACAACCTTCTCAACAAAATCCAAATTCTCAACTCTTGCTTCCATTCCAACAAAAGACAAATCAACTACCAGCCCAGCCATTGCCAAATCCTAATAACAAAAATCCTCAGAATGCTTACATGGTAGAAGGACAACAATTTCCTACCTATATTATTGTTCCTCTTAATGACGTACAACTCAGGTCTGGTAAATTTTTAGAAAAACCTTCTATAGATGTTCAAAAGCAAGATACCTCTGAGGAGGATTCTCTTAAAGCCAATAAAGGTTCTGAAGAAGCATCTCTTCAAAACCCAACCATTCAAAAAGAAAAATAAAAAGAGTCAACCCCCACAACTCCTATAGTTGAGCAACCTGCATCTTCATCCACACCTCCTTTCCTTGAAAGATTACAAATCGACAGAGGGGTGGAAAAACAAATCTTGTTGCCTGACTATGATTTCCTAGATGAATTAAAGAATGTCTGTATCAAGATTCCCTTGCTACAAGCCATTAGAAAGATTCCTATTTTAGCAAAAACAATAAAGGAGTTGAGTCTCAAAAGACCAGGAAGGAAACAAAGAGATACAAGAAGAATCCACCTGGTAGGAAAAAATGTAGATATCATGATGGGAAAAATTACCATGCAGAAGTATGTAGATCCCGGTAGTCCAATTGTCAAGACACATATAAATGGGGTAGAAATTCCAAACACTTTGATTGACTTAGGGGCTGCTATCAACATTATGAGTAGACAAACTATGGAATAGTTAAAACTTCCTAATCTTGTTTTTACACCTACCTTACTGCAACTTGCAGATAGATCAATAATCAAACCAGATGGTGTATTAGAAGATATTTCAATCTCCTTCGATTCTTGGGAATATCCAGTAGATTTTATGATTTTGACTCCCAAGAGTAATTTAGGAGGGCACCCACTCATCTTAGGAAGACCTTGGCTAGCCACAGCTGATGCTTTCATTAGTTGTAGATTTGGGGATATGTATATTTCTGATGGTAGTTCGACAAAGAAATTCAATTTGTATCCTCCAGCAAAAGCAATTACAGAAGTAGGAGATAATGAATGGGTCGATGATGAGGACACTATACAACCTATCTTTACCATTTCTGAAATCAGTGAAGATAGTCAAATTCTGAACACATTAGAAAACTTTGAAACATCTTCAGAGTATAACCACACACAATTTTAGTTAGATTCTGACATTGAGTATTTATCATCAAGACAAATTTCTCTTTACTCTATGGAAGAGTTTGGTAGTTCTGCCATTGAGATTTTTCCAGGTAAAACATTGAATATCGATAAAAATTTGAAAAAGTCACAATAGGAAGAGATAACCAAAATCTTGCAAAAAAATTTTACTGCATTTGCATGGGAGTATACTGATATGAAAGGTATTGATCCTAAGACTTGCATTCATCACATCTACATCGAGGAAAACAGTAGACCAATCAGACAACCTTAGAGAAGGATGAATCCAAATCTTAGGGAGATAGTGAAAGAAGATCTCCAAAAACTACTCAATGTAAACTTCATTTATCCAATTTTAGATAGCCGATGGGTTTCTCCTTTGGTTATAGTACCTAAAAAGAATGGTAAATGGAGAGTATGCATTGATTACAAGGAATTTAATAAAGAAACTTTGAGGGATCACTTTCCTTTTCCCTTTATCGATCAAGTATTAGATACATTAGCAGGCAAAAAGTACTTTTCATTACTGGATGGTTTTAGTGGCTATAATCAAATTCAGGTAGCACCTGAAGATCAAGATAAGACCACATTTACCTGTCCATGGGGAACTTTTGCTTATCAAGTGCTTCCTTTTGGATTATGTAATGCACCTGCAACATTCCAAAGAGCAGTACTAGGAATCTTTTCTGATCTAATCCATGATTGTGTAGAGGTTTATGTTGATGATTTTACAGTTTATGGTAATTCGTTTGAAGAAACATTAGAGAATTTGGAAAAGATTCTTATAAGATGTAAGGAAACAAACCTTTCATTAAGTCATGAAAAATTCTTTATGATGTTTACTGAAGGTATTGTTTTGGGACATCATATTTCAGGGGATGGGATTAAAGTTGATAGATCAAAAGTTGAAGTCATCTCCAAGTTGCCTATTCCAAATTGTCAAAAAGATGTTAGAAGTTTTCTAGGATTTACTGGGTATTATAGAAGATTTATAGAGAACTTCACTAAAAAAGCATCTCCACTCTTCAAATTGCTTACAAAAGACTGTGAATTCAAATGGGATCCTGATTGTCAATCAGCATTTGAAACTTTGAAAACAAGAATATCTGAAGCACCCATCTTGAGGGGGCCAAATTGGAAACTTCCTTTCCATATTTCTATAGATGCTTCAGATACAGTTCTAGGGGCTATGTTGGGTCAAAAGGATTTAGTTCCTTATGCCATTTACTATACCAGTAAAAATTTGACTCCCACTGAGTTGAACTATACTGTAACTGAAAAAGAGTTCTTAGCTGTTGTTCATGCAATCAATAAGTTTAGACATTATATAACAGGCTATGAAACTTTTATCCATACTGATCATTCTGTGATTAGATATCTAATGAACAAACCTATTACTAATGGCAGAGTTACAAGGTGGCTCTTACTTTTACAAGAATTCAATATTACTGTGTTGGATAGACCAGGGAAACAAAATACAGTAGCTGATTTCTTGTCTAGGATTCAGAATACTAAAGAAGATTCTCCTGTAGAGGACAAGTTTCCTGATGAATATTTATTTGCAGTAACTACTAAGACTCCTTGGTATGCAGATATAGCTAACTATTTGGTTACAGGGAAACTGCCTCCACATTTATTTCCTGGTGAAAGAAGAAAGATTATTCAGGAGAGTTCAAAATATTCATGGATTTCTAACGAATTGTTTAAAACAGGGCCAGATCTTGTGATCAAAAGATGTGTTAGGGAAGATGAAATGCCTGATATCCTCAAAGCATGTCATGATGAACCATGCGGCGGACACTTTGCTGACAGAAGGACAACCTATAAAATCCTCTCTTTGGGATATTATTGGCCATCCCTTTTCAAAGATGCAAAACAGTATGTCAAAAGGTGTGACAGCTGCCAAAGAGTAGGGAAACCTACCCTTTCAAATGAAATTCCATTGCAGCCACAGGTACTCATTGAACCCTTTGAAAAATGGGCTTTAGATTTCATTGGACCTATTAACCCACCATCTAAAAAAAAAGTATATATTTGTATGTACTGATTATGTCACTAAATGGGTAGAAGCCAAAGCATTATTTTCTGCTACTGAAAATTCAGTTGTTAATTCTCTTTATGAGGATATTTTTACTCGCTTTGCTGTTCCAAGAGAAATTGTGACAGATCAGGGAAGTCAATTCACATCCAACCTGGTGGAGAAACTGATGGAAGAATACAAAATCAAGCACAGAAAATCTACTCCTTACCATCCGCAAGCAAATGGCCAAGTGGAGTCTACAAACAAAGTTATTGAAAGCATCATCACCAAAACTGTTCATCTACACAGAAGAGATTGGGCAGAAAGGCTTCCTGAAGCCTTATGGGCCTACAGAACTACATGGAGAAATACAACAGGACATTCTCCCTATGAACTTGTTTATGGGAAAGAAGTCCTGCTCCCCATTGAGTTCCAAGTCAAAACTTTCAAGATGGTAGTTCAGTTGGGGATGGATCTATCAGAAGCCCAAAAGCATAGAATGGAGTAGTTGAATGAGCTAGATGAGATCAGACAAGATGCAATTCTAAGAACTGATCTAGTTCAATATCAAAGAGCTAAGTGGCATGACAAATACATCAAAGAGAAAAAGTTTCAAGAAGGAGATTGGCCATTGCTATTTGATTCCAAGTTTAAATATTTTGAAGGAAAATTTCAGACTCATTGGCTTGGGCCATATGAGATTGACAAAATCTTTAGCTATGGAGCGGTAAGAATCAAGACCATTGATGAATATCAAACTCCTCTTATTGTGAATGGCCACAGATTAAAGATCTATCATAAGCCACTCTCAAAAGAGGAATTTGTCAAAATGTTTCAAGATAGTTTTGCAATAAGGCTGGTGAAGAAGAATCCTTCTTCTCCACCAGCCTAGCCTTTGTTCCTTTCTATTTCTAAAAAATAAAAATTAAAAAATTAAAAAAAAAAATGTATAAGCCTAAAAACCAATCACTGATTGGCAGTCTTATATAGAAAATACAGGGCGAAAATCAGGAACTCCTGATGCCCTATATTCTCCAAAAAAAAAAAAAATTCTCTCTCTCATTTCATAGTTTTGTGACACTCCACTTCATTTTATTCCACTTCATTCCACTCCACTTCATTTCATTCCACTTCATTTCATCCATTTCATTTCATTCCGCCAATAAAAGTGTTTTCTCATGACCATTTTCATTCAGTCAGTTATCATCTATCCATCTCCATTAAGTCAAATGATTGCTGTGTCAGTTTCCGCAGTTGAAACCAGTTTTCGTAGCCAGAAGCAGTTTCCGCAGCCACCACTCTGTTTTTCAAAAATTGACAGTTAGATGTTAGTTGCATAATCATGAAATCAAATGCAGGTATGACCGAGGACATATTATGAAGACATGAGGCACTTAAAATCATCAACAAGGAGCAGCTGATCGAAGATTAATGAAAAAATGGCAAGAATTCCAAGGTATGAGTAAAAATTTATTTCAAATAGCATTCAAATCACATTTTTACATAGTTATAAAACCATAGCTCCATTATATGCAATGATTGTGTTGATAACTCCATAACCGTTCCACGATCTCTATACGATTCCCCCACAATCCTTGCATTCATTTTTAAACGGCCTCATAATCAAGCCTCCGGTTTTAACTCGTGTTTGGCTGTACTTTGATACTCCACCTGTAATCATGGGACGTGATTGATTTGATCACGGCTCCTCTCCGCCGCACAAATTCCGCAGCCATTCAGTTTAAAATTCTGCCGGGTTCACTTTACTCCCCTACTATTCTATTGAAGCCACGGTTGCATTTTCACCTTGTTCATATAAGTCTCCGCTCCATTCCGTGAATTCACTTCTGCTACCTGTTCTCTGTTTTCCATTTACAGTCACTGTTTTCTTCTCCATAAACCCTGTTCATCACCGTAACCCAGCCATCTACCTCCGCTAAAACCCTTACTCACGCAAACGAATTTTAAAGAGAAAAGGAAGGATGGGTCTTTTGTTGAGGGCAGAACCGAAAGGGCCCAAGTTTTTGGAAGGATACCCGCAAGTGAAAAACATATTGAAAAAGGAAAAGTGGCTATGGTTTATTCAAAAATTCAAGGGCTACAACAAGGAGATTACAAAGACTTTTGCGAGGTCTTTTAACGGCCTGGAAGTGGAAGTTGGAGACCTCAAGTTTACAGTCACCGAGGCATCCATAGCAGCTGCTACAGAACTTCCCTAGGAGGGTGAACGCTGGTTCAAGAACAAGAGCTTTGATGAGAAGGCTTGGAGGGTTATCCTACGAAATCCAGGTATGGACATAACTATTTTTAGACGAGGAATCCCTGTCCATGCTTTAGAAGAGAAGTGGGCCAGTCTATTGTTGATTATTCAAAAGTTAATCACTTGTGAGGGACGTTTAATGTATATGTATCACACCCGGTTATTGATGAATTTCCTAGAAAACCAAACCCTCAATCTACCATACTTTTTATTGAACAGTTTGAAAAAGATGTCTGTAACCATCCAAAAGAATTTTGGGGACGTAGAACCACACTTGTATCACCATGGCCTTGTGAAAATCTTGATAGAAAAACAATTGAAAGAAGAGAAAGACACATGGGAGGAGTTTCTAATCAGAAATTTCTTTCAAGATCCATAAGAGGCCCCTGAAAGCAGTACATCAAGAAGAAGCAGAAGAAAGAGAACAAGTGATAAAATTCAAAGTACTCCTACTAACATAGTTGAAGAAACTAGTAGAGAAGAAAGGCTATCTAAAAGGAGGAAGGAAAAGACTGAGGGTAAGAAGCCAACCAAATTAAAAGAGAAAAGAAGCATCGAGGTTGTGCATCAAACCCCTTCCTTAGAAGAAGACCATCAAGTATTGTCTGAAAGACTAGTTCACCTTCAGAAACAGTCAGCTGTAGCCAAGAAGAAAGGAAAAGAAAAACGGAGTAGGGAGGAAAAAGATACTAGTCCACAACATGTAAGAAGAAGCTCCAGGCTAAAGGGGAAATTAAGGACAGAGCAAACCAAAGGACCCCATTTTATTGACTTGGGAGGGGAAACACTGGAGTAGCCTCCAGCAACCTCTCCTGACCATAGCCCACACCATACTTCCATTCCACAGCCAGATTTTGACACGAGTCCTTCTCGGCCAGATTTGGAAATCAGTCCTTCTCAACAAGATTTTGGGGACAGCCCAAGGAAAACTACACCCGAGATAGACTCGAATCAGCAAGAGATGTACGATTATATAGAATCCTTGGAAAAGATAGCCACAGGTCCAAGCACTTCATCCACTCAGCCTCACACAGCACAAGAAGCTCAAGTCCAATCGTTGAAACAAGAAGTTTTTGAATTGGAGGTCTTAAATAGACATATTAAAAATGAAAATGAAACATTAAAGGAGCAAAGCAGATTGGACAAGATCATTCATGACAAAACTATGTTACATCTGGGGCTGTGGCAGAAAAAGAACAGGAAATTGAAGAAGAAATGCAAGAGGTTGAATAAAGCACTTATCAACCTCAAATTCAGATGGTTGATGAGAAAACCTAGGATGGTAGTAGTACCAAAGAAGAGGAGAAGAGGGCTGGATGTGCTGGCAGAAGTGTCAGAGCATATGGATTGAAGAAAGGATGGTCAAAATTTTGGTTGCATGGGGACATGCAACACCTTCACAGTGGGGGTATGTTGAGCCCCAAACTTGCATCTTTCCTATACACTTTCCTAGACTCTTTCCATTCACCTGGACCTCCTAAGCTATCAACATCATTGCATATTAATCATAAAAGAGCATTTAAAGTGGTTTTTTAACTATGTTTTGTGTCTGCTGTTTGAACTAGACTTTTGCTCATTGAGCTACAGAATCTTGTCACTTTCCGTAGTTGCTTCAACTTTCCGCAGCCGTTTTTGTTAAAGTCCATATTGCAAGTGTCTTTAGGCAAATTGAGCCACATTGGCAAGTTGGAAATGACGTGGACATGGACCGAGTCCTATTGGCTCAGTCGGATTCATCAGAGGAAGCCGTAGTCAATGGTGGTCAAGCGGTGGTCAAACAGAAGAGTCCTACGGCAACAGGATTCTGTTTCCAAGCACGTGAAAGATTTTCATGGTCGTTTCTAGATTTCTGGAGGCACGCTGACACCTGTAGGCTGCCCACGATGTAAATCCAACAAGCATCTTTCATTAGATTGCATCATCTCGGCAGCCATGATGCTAGATCCGTGGACGCTGTCGTTCACGTGTCCTCTGTCAGCGCAGTTTTTAGGAAATCAGTTATGTAGCCTTTTGTTATAAATAATGCGTTCCTATACACATAGTAGTTAGTCTTTTGAAATGTAATTTTGCTATTAAAAAGCCCATTGTGCCGTGACATTGTTTCATTGTTGTGACTGTGTTCTGAATATATGAGAAGACTCTGTTTCTGAGCATAATTCTTGGTTGATAACTGTTGCCCAAGGTTGTGAAGAGGGCCCCTACACACACCGAGGTTTTGTTTCTTATTTTCTATACAGTTTCATGCTGTCTTTCTTTATGTTTATTATGCCATAGTTATTCACTTATGTATATTGCATTTCCTATGGTACTAACGTTTCATTTTTGTTGATAATTTTACATGCTTTACATTGCTGTTAACACTGATCAGTGTGTATGTTCCAGATTACAGTAGGTAGCCCGGGCATTTGCTTATAGTTTTCACAATGACTAATGACATGGAATCAGTCTTTCTACTGACTTACTTTTCTTAGCTTTTAATTTCAGTTCTGTTTTGTTTATTTCAGTTTTGTTCATTGGCTTTATTAGTTAGCTTAGATATTAAATTGCTCAAGTTGTTGATGATTACCTCCGAAAGCCATAGCAAGACTAACTGGCAAGGGGTCAGACTATGAATTGATGTGATTTGATTTTAAGTTTACTTTTCTGCAATTAGATATCAGATTGCTAAAGTTGTTGATGATTACCTCCAAAAGCCATAGCGAGACTAACTGGCGAGGGGTCAGAATATGAATTGATGTAATTTGATTTTAGCTTTACTTTGCTTGCAATTTTTGGATTTCTTTGAGTACAGTTTCTTTTGTATTTAGAAAATAGCAGGAATAATGGTTTCATGATCAATAGTTCACTGTTTGTTTGATTAGAATAGTGGCACATTTTCATTTTCTTTTAGGAATTAATTTCATCATTAGCATGTTCTAAGACTTTCTAAAGTTTGAATTGGAAACCATTATAAAGGACATAATTACCTTGAAAATTTATATCCATACTTGTCTTTTAGAATTTCCATCTCACATTAGGAAATCAACGAAAATAAAAACCCCCAAAACAAAATAAAAATCAAAAATGACAAAAAGTAAGAGATAGGTTATCTTGCACATATAGTGCGCCACACTTCAACAGTTTACGACTCCCAGATTGACAATTAATATAGCAATTTAGGACACTCTAAATTGACCAAATAGTTAGTTATGCAATTAAACAACCATTCATATATGAATCATAGCATAGATATCATAAACATGTAGAAGATTTATATCAGGAACAAAGACAAGTGTTTCTTTTATTATAGACAAATAAAGTATAGAAAGGAATAATTTCACCTGATTTGTCCTTTTGCAGGCTCCAAGCAGAACCGCCCTCCGGATTCGTCCAGTCTCAAGCCTTTAACAAACTCCTTCCATGACTTACTCCATGATATCTCAAATGGTAGATAGACATCATCACACAAGGAAACAAGGGTTTCCTGTAAATGGGGGAAGTGCAGGAGGCATTAGGATCTTCAGACCTGGTCAGGGAAATCTTAGCATAATAACATTTCCCTCTCTTCTCTCCTCCTTTAGGCCTTCCCATTGAAGCATTTTTATACTTCTCCCAAAGTATTTTTTTAGTTGGGAATTCATTGGGAACAGTTGGGCCACGGGCACTAACAGGTGATCAGCAGGTAAAACCCGCGATCTCCGCCCGAAATTAAAGAGATTTATTTTTTTTTAAGTGTTTTAAGACATATACACGGGTTGGGTATACACAGACCCGCGTATACACGCGCTTAGCTTAGGGCAATGTCGCGTATAGGGAATAAAACGCTGTTTTTTAAATTTTGGACCAGGTCTAGAAGGAGGGGTTGCCCTGGGCCATGAGTGCAGCATCACAAACCTCAAGAGTGAGATTTGGAGCTATAACACCCTCTTAGTTTCTTCTTCATCATTTTTATTTTATTCTTCATCCTTCTCTGTTTCTTCTTCATCACTTTCACTGGCAGTAGGGCTCTTGTCATATTCAAGGGATTTTATATCTCCCTCTGTCTGCTTGTATTTGAAAGTTTCCCATGTGATAGGGATCCTGAGGTTTTGGAGGGCATCTTCAATGATAAGTCTAATTAACCCATGATGGTCTAGATGTTGATGGTTTCCTTCCCGCACCTTCATGCTCATACCTATCACTGATTGAAGAAGGAAGTAGGGTATGCTAAGTATGTTTTGAGGTGTTGTATCTGCTCCAAACCTCAACTCTTGGAGAAGGCTAAAGTGGTATCCATATACTACACTATACCTACCTTCACATGATATATATTTTATAAGGTGGTAGCTTATTTCATTCCAGGGATATGGTAGGCTTTCTCTTCTCACTCCATTTATGTCTTCCATGGCCTCTTCTCCTTTTGAAAAAGAATTTCTTCTTTACAGTTTGGCTATTTCCCTTATCCTCCTTTCTCCAAGGCACTCCTAAGGAAAGTGTGGTAATTTTTCCTATTATTTCAAGTGTGAGCTCTATGGAGAGGCCTTTCACCACAAGAGTGGCATGGGTCCTAGTTAGTGGGATGAGGGAGAGAGAAAAATCTCTGGCTACTTCATCATCATACCCCCTCAATTTCTCAAATAAACCCATCCAATTATGACCTGTGAATATCTCTAGCACAGGAGGGTGCTGATGAATCCTCACTATGTTGATGGGTTCCCTTTTATTAAATCCCCTTGTCATTTTCTCTAATGGATGGAGGGCTGTATAGGTCTACTACCAAATCTAATGAACAAGGAAATTTAAATGAAAATTCTGGGCATACAATTCCCTTATGCTGCAATCACTTTCAACAAACTAGATGAAGCCTACCTCCTTATCATTGCTTGATGAAGCCAAGGCTTGTTTTTCTCCCTTTGAAACTACTCACTGCCAATCCTGTAGGTGTTGGACTGTATCCTATAGGATCCTGTAGGTGGTCGTGCGTACGAAAAAAATGAATTTTCCCTTTCCTGTAGACTGCTTGAGGGCCGAGAGTGAATTTTCTAGTGTGTAGCCTCGAGAATGTGAATGCTTTTATGCATGGGGATCAACATTTATTTCCTCATATGGGTGATTTGAGTGAGGTGGTGTGCTAGAAACCGAGGTACGAATATCTATTTTTGGACCGTTGGTCCCACTAACATGTCATCATTCTACTCACCTCGTAATCAACTCCCAGTTCAGGCATCCGTAGCTTAACTACTTTCGACCTCATCGTTCTTTTCCTTGACTTGACTGCTGCCACGTTTCTAAGGACTAACTTCTTTCTCCTCGTTGACTGAATGAAGGTGGCCAAGTTAACTAGCCACATTTCGCTTATAAACCAACTCTTTCACAACTTTTACATCTTTTGATCATTTTTTGAAGAATCTTCAGCGCAAATCACATAGAAAAACTTATGTCAATGAGTTTCAAACCAACCAGTGTGGTTCATCGTCAGGACAAGTTCAATGAACCACACTGGTTGGTTCGAAACGCGTTGACATAAGTTTTTCTATGTGATTTTCACCGAAGATTCTTCAAAAAATTGATATGGATCACAGAAGTCTCAACTCAATAATATTTTGATCATATTATGCTAATGAGAGAGGGGAAGCAAGATACTTACTTGTGGTAATGATGCCTTGATGATGTTTGAAGAATGAAGTCTTTGTTTTGTGTTTGCTGCATGTGATTTTTGTTTTCTGGGATAGGTTGCTAGAGGATTTCCTACAGGATGTCCTGTAGCTACTTCCTCAAAATTCTTAATCATTTTCTACTGCTGGAACCTGAGGATGGTTGGCATGGGAATAGAAGGGGTCTACGGATTTTTGAATGAGGGAAATAGCCTTCAGGTGTTTTCCTCTTGCTCTCTGTCTTCATCCTCTTTTCTTTGTGTTTTTTTTTCTTTGAAAATTGTAATTTTTTGAAACTGGCTTTTTTTATGAATGCATGGGTGATCATGGTGGAGAGAGGTATGGTGATGGGATGGTTAAATAGAAATTTATTTTTTTGACATGGGAAGGTCATCCCCTTGCTCTAGGGTTACTTCCTTTAGGATTCCCAAGCCACTGTAGTTCCTACAGGATCATCCTGTAGGTTTTCAGGGAATCCTGTAAGTTGATAGCGAATCCCATAGAAAACACATAACCCTTGCAAACTGAGGTAAATGAGTGGAAACATGGAGGGAATGATGGAATGATGAAGGATAATGAATGGAGAAATAAAAACATGAGTTGGATAGGTCCCTTTTGATTCTCTCTTGTTGCTCTAATCGTCCTCTTGTTGACCTGCAAACAATATTTTCATAATTTTCCTTTTCTCTCCTTTTTATTTATTTATTGAAAGCAACTAGTCTCCCACAAAGAGGTTTTCATCCTAGTTGCTTGCCCTAGGCACCTCAAAAGAGGTTTTCACCCAAAAATATTTTTATTTCTCTTTTCTTTTTTTGACGCCATTGGTCTGCCTGAAGAGGTTTTCAACCCAATAGTGGGACTCAAGTGCCTCATGGAGGTTTTCACGTGAGTCTCATTATTTTTCTCTATTTTTTCTTTTTCAGTGACTTGATGAGGTAAGAGCGAGACTTCCTCCACCACCATCACTGTTTTGCTAATACCATTAATGAACTCTTGCTTTGACAATGGCTTCTTGTAAACCCTCAATCTGTGCCCATTAAAAAGTAAAGGAATAGCCTCTACATCTATGTTTCTAATCTACACTGAACCATTATCATGACATTTCTCTATGAGGTAAGACCCTAACCATCTAGTCCTTAACTTGCCCTTAAAGTCTTTATATCTAGAATCATATAACAAAGCCCAATCACCTTCTTGAAATTGATTTTCCTTGATGTTATTTTCATGTGAGATCTTCCTCTGAATTTGAGTCACCTTGATATGCAGGAGGGCCTGCATTCTGAACTGATCTAACCCATTCAACTGGAGCAATCACTCTTTTTGTGCATTGCTGAGATCTAGATCTAGTTGGGCTGCCATCCTCAATGTATTGTACTCAAATTCAATGGACAGCAGGGCCTTCTTCCCATAGACCAACTCATATGGTGTGAATCTAGTGGTGGTCTTCCAGGTGGTATTGTAGGCCCAAGTGGCCTCAACTAATCTATCTGCCCAATATTTTATGCTACTGCTAACCAATTTGGTTAGACTGCCCTCCAATGCTCTGTTGGTCACCTCCACTTGTAAACTAGATACCTTGACCAGTGACCATTTCTCTAGGGTACCCAAACATGTAAAATACATTTTCCCTTAAGAACTAAGCCACCTTCTCCTTTGTTGCTGTCTTGATTTCCTTGGTTTCAGCCCATTTGGTCAAATAGTCTGTGCACATAATGATGTACTATTTTTGCTTGGAAGTAGGGTCAACAGGTCTAATGAAATCCATGCCCCACTTTTCAAATGGCTAGAAAGTCACTTGAAGTTGAAGAGGCATTTCATCCCTTGGAGTATTCTTTCCCATCCTTTGGCACCAATCAGACTGACTAGTATATCTTCTCACATCCTGATGAAGAGTGGGCCAATAATAACCAACTTGTAACACCTTGAATGTTGTCCTCTTGGTTGCAAAGTGACCTCCACAAGGCCCATCATGACAGCTCAGAAGGATGTCAAAGACTTCCTCCCCCCTGACACATCTTCTCATAATTTGATCTGGGCCTAGTTTGAAGAGGTTACCCCCAATCCAAGTGAATGGGGCAATCTTCCTCACAATCTTGGTTTTCTCTTTGGAGGACAAATTCGGTGGGAACTATGCAGACACCAAATCGTTTTCTATGTCAGCAAACGACGGAGAGAGAACTGAAATGGCAAATAAGTGTTGATCTGGTAACTGATCATCAACCATTCCTTCCTCCCCTATAGGAAAAGTTAATCTGGACAAAAAATTTGCAACAACATTTTCCTTGCGAGACTTATCAACAATAGTTAGATCAAACTGTTGTAATAAAAGTAACCATATAATAATTTGGGCATTCACATCAGGTTTATTCATTTGATATTTAATTGTAGCATGGCCAGTATGTACAAATGTTTGATAACCTGTAATGTAATGTCCAAATTTGTTCAATGAATGCACAACAACCAGGAGCTCCTTTTCAGTCACTGTGTAGTTCAGTTCGGGCTTTGACAGATTCTTACTAATAAAGGAAATGGCATAAGGCAATTTTTCATCTATCTGGCCTAGAGTTGCTTCTATGGCTTTGCATGAGGCATCATCATTCATATGAAAGGGAAAGGCCCAATTTGGGCCTCGGAGAATAGGTGTAGTGGTCAACTTGTCCTTCAAGGTGTCCAGGGCCTCTTGACAACTTTTTGACCATACAAACTCAGATTCTTTGGCCAACAACCCAAATAAAGGAGAAGATAACTTTTTGAAGTCTTTAATAAACCTTCGATAGTATCTAGCTAAACCTAGAAAACTTCTAGCATCTCTCCGCTTTTGCGGAGGTGGGACCCTTTGGATGATGGCTATTTTGTTTGGGTCCACATGCAGTTCTTGTTGGGATATTGAATGACCTAATACAGTCCCTGTAGTCATCAAGAACTCACATTTTTCGAGACTAAGGGATAGGTTCATTTCAATGCATTTGTTCAGCACCTTACCTAAGTTGGACAAACCCTCCTAGAAATCACACCCATAGGGTGTAAAGTCATCCATATAAATCTCTACTACATCATGGACTAGCTCGGCAAAGATACTCAAGAATACTCTTTGGAATGTGGCAGGGCCATTGCATATGCCAAAAGGAAGGACCCTATAGGCAAAAGTACCCCAAGGACGAGTGAAGGTGGTTTTATCCTGGTCTTCCAGGCTGATCTGGATTTGATTGTACCTATTGAACCCATCTAGGAAAGAGAAATTTTTTTCCCTACCAGGCCATCTAGCACTTGATCAATGAAAGGTAGAGGGAAATGGTCCTTCTTTGTGGTTTTGTTTAACTCTCTATAATCGAAACAAATCCTCCACTTCCCATTTTTATTTGGAACCAACACAAAAGGAGAGACCCACTCACTATTTGAGATAGGGTAAATGAATCCTGCATGTAACAACTTTTGCAGTTCTTCTTTGAATATATCCTTGAGAGCTGGATTCATTCTCCTTTGGGGTCGTCAAACTAGTTTTCAACCTTCTTTGATATAAATGTGGTGAGTACACACCGAGGGGTGCACTCCTTTCATTTCTTTGTAACTCCAAGCAAAGGCATCCATATGTTCCTTTAGCATGTTGCACAACTTTTCTTCTTGGTGTACAGAAAGAGATGGGTTGATTTTAAAAGTTCTCTCAGGGCCAAATTCTATGGTTTTGACACGGGTAGGGTTTGAATCAGCTAAGCATAGATCAATATGATGGTTGTTCTTGGTTTCCTTTACTACTTCCTCTAAGGACAATGTGTTGGGCATTGGATTTTGGAGTATGTGTTTAATCAAATCATATTCATCTGGTTGTCCTCCTCTCATGGTTGTTTCTAAGGTATAGAGTTGGGCTAAATAAACTTCATCTTCTTCCTCCTCCTCCAGCCATAAAGGTAAGTCATGTTCTAGAGATGGCTAGGCAGGAGGGTACAAGACTAAATACTTAGACATATGCCCATTTTTTATAGTCATATTTCCAGCCCTGCAGCTAATGTAGGCATCAACAGTGGCTAACCAGGGCTTCCTAAGGATGAGATGGTAACTAGTAAGCTTGGCCTTAGGCCGGAGAACTAGGAAATCTATAGGGTACTCCCAAGAGACAATGGAGACCATCAAATCCTCCCCAATCCCCTTAGGGGTCACTCTGGAACAGTCTGCAAGTTGCAGGACTATTGTGATCTTTCTCAATGAACCCTGGAGGTTGAGCTTGAGCATGGTGTCGTTGGTAATCACATTAATGGCAACCCCAAGATCAATCAAAGTGTGCGGGACAATGGTGCCATTGATGTGCACATTTACTACAGGGCTTCCAGTGTCCAAATACTTTGAACAAATTACCTACTATAGAATTAAGTCTGATAGTTGTCCAATGACATTGATGGTAGGGGCATCTCTTTTTCGCGTCTCTCGATGTTTGAAGCACTTCTCCTTAATAAACTTTTTTTAAATAGATACATATTTTATAGCTTGGAGAAGTGGAATTTTGACACATAGACTTTTCAATTCTCCCAGAAGTTCAGTCTCTTCTGGGGTAGGCTCGATTGGTTGAGTTAATATCTCAAGAAAGGGTGATGGATTTACTTTAGGCATGATTTCCTCTCTTTCTTCCTGACTCTCCCTAGGTGGAGGTAGAGGTTGGTTTTCCGAGAATATTCTCCCAGATCTTCAGTGCTTGCTTGTACATGGGTTTCCTATTCAGTGCTTCTATTATTCTTTGAGGATAATGGTACTCTGTGATTTTGAAACTATAGGGCAAAGTATTCCATCTCCTTTGGCAATTTTGCATGTTGTCAGCCCCTAACATCCTGAACATATCCTCAAAGTGTTTAATTGCTTTCTCTTGGGTAGCAAGGTACCTAGGTGCAAGTTGAGGGTCATTTGCAATCAAGTTATGTGTGTTGATGACAACCATTGGATTTTACTGCTCATCTCTTATCATGAGAGGCTTTGTTTCTTCCCTTTCTATTATTCTCTTTATTTCGGCAGCCCTTGCTTCCTCATGGTTCATCCATGATGCCAAAGCCATCAACTGTAAGTCCCCTATTTTTGAATTAGGGTCCCACACATTCAGATCTATCAAGGCTAAGTTATGTAGGTAGAACTTGGACATATTATCCCTATCCTCCAATGTGCCTTGATCACAAAGATCAATGAATTCTCTATAATCCTAGAATGGCATAGTGGCACTCTATGCTAGGGTCTTGATTTGGAACTTCAGCCACTATTCTTTAAGTTATAATGCATAGGACTTAGCTGGCATCCTGCACTAGATTTCGTCTAAGGATATACTACCCATGGATGCCAAGTGAATCTTTCTTTCTTGTAGCTATCCCCTTAACCATGCATTTTTTTGCCTCCAACTGAGCTTTCATTATTGCCTCTCTATCTCTCAGTCTACTCAGTTCTCTGCCCATCTCTTTAACTTCTTCCTCCATGTGACCTATGTCCTCCACTACTTCGGATTTGGCAATCTTCATCCATCTACATGGTCTTGCCCTTTCTTTCTCAAGCTCCAAGAATAAGTGGATGGAAAATTTCTGTGGAATGACCCTACCCCCTTCAATAAACCTATAGTAGGAGTCAAGGTTAGGTTGAGGACTAGGTTCCCTTAGTTCTAGATCCTCCTTCTTAGTTTCTCACTTCATACTCCCTTCTTTATCAAAATTTCTGACTTTCCTGTAGGTTTAGTAGATTTTCCTCTAGAATTTCTTCTGCTTCCTGTAGGTCCTTCTGTGTATCCTGTATGATTCCTTTCCCTTTGGATGAGGTAGATCTGGTCACAGCCCTTCTAACATAAGTGATAGAAGACTTGGGAGAGGCTTGTCCTGATGATCCTTCTCCTCGATTTTTCATAAGAGGAGCCATCTTCTCCTGTTTTTTGGGCGAGTCTTCAATAACGATAGGAACCTTGGTGGGAGTTTGAAGTTTTCCCTGCCTTATTCTTGTACTTTTTCTTGTCCTAAAGTACAATGGAGTTTGTCTCTGTCTTTTCCCTTTTTGTTTAATAGGGGTACTAAGGGCAATGACAGAAGTTGCTTCCTCTTTCTTAGTGGGTTCTCGAGATACCCTGGATGATTCCTCCTTTTCTTCTGCCTCCTCTTTTCCATTCCCCCTCTCATATTTGTCTTTCTCCTCTTCTTCTCCCTCTAATTCCTCACTCTGTTCATCAGTTTCCTCCTTTGCATCTTCTTTTGTCTCTTCACCACTTTCATTCTCCTTTTCTTCCTCTTCTTCCTCATCTATTTCGTCTTCATCCCTCTTAGTTTCTTCTTCATCCTTTTTATTTTCTTCTTTATCCTTCTATATTTCTTCTTCATCCCTTTCATTGGTAGTAGGGCTCTTGTCATATTCAAGGGATTTTATATCTCCCTCTGTCTGCATGTATCTGAAAATTTCCCATGTGATAGGGATTCTGAGGTTTTGGAGGGAATCTTCAATGATAAGTCTAATTAACCCATGATGAGCTAGATGTTGATGGTTTCCTTCCTAAACCTTCATGCTCATATCTATCACTGATTGAAGAAGGAAGTAGGGTATGCTAAGTATGTTTTGAGGTGGTGTATCTGCTCCAAACCTCAACTCTTGGAGAAGCCTAAAGTGGTATCCATATACCACACTATACCTACCTTCACATGATATATATTTTATAAGGTGGTAGCTTATTTCATTCCAAGGATATTGTAGGCTTGCTCTTCTCACTCCATTTTTGTCTTCCATGGCCTCCTCTCCTTCTAAAAAGAATTTCTTCTTTGCAGTTTGGTTATTTCCCTTACCCTCCTTTCTCCCAGGCACTCCTAAGGGAAATGTGGTAATTTTGCCTATGATTTAAGGTGTGAGAGATATGGAGAGGCCTTTCACCACAAGAGTGGCATGGGTCCTAGTTAGTGGAATGAGGGAGAGAGAAAAATATCTGGTTACTTCATCATCATACCCCCTCAATTTCTCAAAGAAACCCATCCAATTATGACTTGTGAATATCTCTAGCACAGGAGGGCGCTGATGAATCCTCACTGTGTTGATGGGTTCCCTTTTATTAAATCCCCCTGTCATTTTCTCTGATGGATGGAGGGTTGTATAGGTCTGCTACCAAATTTAATGAATGAGGAAATTTAAATGAAAATTATGTGCATACAATTCCCTTATGCTGCAATCACTTTCAACAAACTAGAAGATTTTCTTATGTTCCTTTCACTTGGAAAAATGTGGGGAAATATAGAGCCTACCACCTCATCGCTGCTTGATGAATCCAACCCTTGTTTTTCTCCCTTTGAAACAGCACACTGCTAATCCTGTAGGATCCTGTAGGATTTCCTATAGGATCCTGTAGGTGGTCATGCGCAAGAAAAAAATGAAGTTTGCCTTTCGTGTAGACTGCTTGAGGGCAGAGAGTGACTTTTCTAGTGTGTAGCCTCAAGAATGGGAATGCTTTTATGCATGGGGATCAACGTTTATTTCCTCATATGGGTGATTTCAGTGAGGTGGTTGTTAGAAAATTATATATTACGGAGCAATGGAACACATAAAATATTGCAGAGATATAAACTTAGAAAATGCATTAAACAAGAGAGACACAGATATACATGGTTCACCGAGTTTGGGCTACGTCCACCCCAAACAGCTAGTCCTTCATTTCTATTATCCAGCAAAATGAAGAGACACAACCCACAGCAGATCCGCTGTAATATCCTTTGTTTTCTCTCACAGTCTCACCTCTCTGCTTCTCGCTCGGAGAATACACATATATTACACAGACTCAATACAATGCCCTCATACAAAGAGAGGGGTTACCTTCTAGGGAAAAAAACCCTAAAATAAACATAAGTTCTACCATCAGATCATCCGCCTAATGAACAGCCCATATTGACTAGAAATTACTATACTTTTACAAGTCAATTTTACATCTGTTTTTAGCTTCAGGGGCGCTGCCCCCGAAACCCCCCGCCAGGGGGGGGCTCCCCAAAGGTCGCAGCCGCCCCCCCCCCCAGACCCCCCCTACAACAAATATTTTATGGGCGGCGTTGCCGCCCCATTCCAAACTGGGGTCCAATGTGGCGATACCTTTGAATACAGAAGATATTCAGGCTCCACACCCAACAGTGATGTGCTAGAATCCAAGGTACGAATATCTATTTTTGGACCATTGGTTCCACTACCACATCATCATTCTCCTCACCTCGTAATCAACTCCAACTTCGAGCATCCATAGCTTAACTACTTTCAACCTCATCGTTCTTTTCCTTGACTTGAATACTGCCACGTTTCTAAGGACTAACTTCTTTCTCCTCGTTGACTAAATGAAGATGGCCAAGTTAACTAGCCACCTTTCTCTTATAAACCAACTCTTTCACAAATTTTACATTTTTTATCATATTATGATAATGAGAGAGTGGAAGCGAGATACTTACCTATGGTAATGATGCCTTGATGCTATTTGAAGAATGAAGTCTTTGTTGGCGTTCGTTGCATGTGCTTTTCTCCTCTTTTTTAATTGTCCTTTGATGATTTTCTTTGATGTGCAGGTACTTGGTGTTGATGATGATGATCTTGATGTTGTTGCTAGGCTCTGGAGGAGCTTCTTCTACCTCTGGATCTTCCACGCTTGAAGCTAACTGCAACCTGTGATTTTTGTTTTGTGGGATAGTCTGCTAGAGGATTTCCTACAGGATGTCCTGTAGCTGCTTCCTCAAAATTCTTAATCATTTTCTACTGCTGGAACCTGAGAATGGTTGGCATGGGAAGAGAAGGGGTCTAGTGATTTTTTAATGAGGGAAATGGCCTTCAGGTGTGGTCCCCTTGCTCTTTGCCATCATCCTGTTTTCTCTGTGTTTTTTTCGTCTTTGAAAATTGTAATTTTTTGAAACTGACTTTTTTTATGAATGTAAGGGTGATCATGGTGGAGAGAGGTATGGTGATGGGATGGTAAAATAGAAATTTATTTTTTTGACATGGGAAGGTCATGCCCTTGCTCTAGGGTTACTTCCCTTAGGTTTACCAAGCCACTGCAATTCCTATAGGATCATCCTGTAGGTTTTCAGGGAATCCTGTAGGTTTACAAGGAATTCCGTAGAAAACAAAGAACCCTTACACACTGAGGTAAATGAGTGGAAAAATGGAGGGAATGATGGAATGATGAAGGATAATGAATGGAGAAATAAAAACATGAGTTGGATAGGTCCCTTTTGATTCTCTCTTGCTGCTCTAATCGTCCTCCTGTTGAACTGCAAACAATATTTTCATAATTTTCCTTTTCTCTCTTTTTTTTTTAATTTATTGAAAGCAACTAGTCTTCCCCCAATAGGTTTTCATCCTAGTTACTTGCCCTGGGCACCTCAAAAAAGGTTTTCACCAAGAGATATTTTTATCTCTCTCTTCTTTTTTTACACCATTGGGTTGCCTCAAGAGGTTTTCAATCTAATAGTGGGACTCAAGTGCCCCATGGAGGTTTTCACGTGAGTCTAATTATTTTTCTCTTTTTTTCTCTTTTTTTTTTCTTTTTTCTTTTTTAGTGAATTGATGAGGCAGGAGCTGAGACTTGCTCCACCACCATCACTGTTTTGCTGATACCATCAATGAACTCTTGCTTTGACAATGGCTTCTTGTAAACTCTCAATCTATGCCCATTAACAAGTAAAGGAATAGCCTCTGCATCTATGTTTCTAATCTACACTAAACCATTATCATGACATTTCTCTATGACATAAGACCCTAGCCATCTAGTGCTTAACTTGCCCTTAAAGTCTTTATATCTGTAATCATATAACAAAGCCCAATCACCTTCTTGAATTGCTTGTTCTTGATGTTATTTTCATGCCAGATCTTCCTCTGAATTTGAGTCACCTCAGTATGTAGGAGGGCCTACATTCTGAACTCATATAACCCATCCAACTGGAGCAATCTCTCCTTTCGTTCATTGCTGAGATCTACATCTAGTTGGGTTGTCATCCTCAATGTATTGTACTCAAATTCAATGGACAGCAGAGCCTTTTTCCCATAGACCAACTCATAGGTTGTGAATCCAGTGGTGGTCTTCCAGGTGGTATTGTAGGCCCAAGTGGCCTCAACTAATATATATGCCCAATATTGTCTGCTTTTGCTAGCCAATTTGGTCAGAATTCCCTCTAGTGCTCTGTTGGTCACCTCCACGTGTAAACTAGCTACCTTGACCAGTGACCATTTTTCTAGGGTATCCAAACTTGTAAAATACATTTTCCCTTAAGAACTCAGCCACCTTCTCCTCTGTTGTTGCCTTGATTGCCTTGGTTTCGGCCGATTGTGTCAAATGGTCAGTGCACACAATGATGTACTACTTTTTCTTGGAAGGAGGGCCAATAGGTCTAATGAAATCCATGCCCCACTTGTCAAATGGCTCGAAAGTCACTTGACATTGCAGAGGAATTTCATCCCTTGGAGTATGCTTTCCCATCCTTTGGCACTGATCACACTGACTAATATATCTTCTCATATCCCGATGAAGAGTGGGCCAATAATAACCAGCTTGTAACACCTTGAATGTTGTCCTCTTGGCTGTAAAGTGACCTCCACAAGGCCCATCATGACAGGTCAGAAGGATGTCAAAGACTTCCTCCTCCCTGACACATCTTCTCAAAATTTGATTCAGGCCTAGTTTGAAGAGGTTGCCCCCAATCCAAGTGAATGTGGTGCTCTTCCTCACAATCTTGGTTTTCTCTTTGGAGGACAAATTCAGTGGGAACTGTGCAGACACCAAATAGTTTGCTATGTCAGCAAACCATGGAGAGAGAACTGAAATGGTGAATAAGTGTTCATCCGGTAACTGATCATCAACCATTCCTTCCTCCCCTGCAGGCAAAGTTAATCTGGACAAAAAATCTGCAACAACATTTTCCTTGCGAGACTTATCAACAATAGTTAGATCAAACTATTGTAATAAAAGTAACCATATAATAATCTGGGCATTCACATAAGGATTATTCATTAAATATTTAATTGCATCATGGTTAGTATGTTCAAATGCTTGATAAACTGTAATGTAATGTCCAAATTTGTTCAATGAATGCACAACAACTAGGAGCTCCTTTTCAGTCACTGTGTAGCTCAGTTTGACCTTTGACAGATTCTTACTAATAAAGTAAATGACATAAGGCAATTTGTCATCTATCTCGCCTAAAGTTTCTCCTATGGCGTTTTTTGAGGCATCATCATGTATATGAAAGGGAAAGGCCCAATTTGGGCCTCGGAGAATAGGTGTAGTGGTCAACTTGTCCTTCACGGTGTCTAGGGCCTCTTGACAACTTTTGGACCATACAAACTGAGAGTCTTTGGCCAACAACCCAAATAAAGGAGAAGCTAAATTTTTGAGGTCTTTTATAAACCTTCGATAGTATGCAGCTAAACTTAGAAAACTTCGGACATCTCTCTACTTTTGCGTAGGTGGGACCCTTTGGATGATGGCTATTTTGTTTGGGTCCACCTGCAGTTCTTATTGGGATATTGAATGACCTAGCACAATCCATGCAGTCATCAAGAACTCACATTTTTCGAGACTAAGGGATAGGTTCATTTCAATGCATTTTTTCAGCACCTTACCTAAGTTGGACAGAGCCTCCTGGAAATCACACACATAGGGTGTAAAGTCATCTATATAAATCTCTACTACATCATGGACTAGCTCGACAAAGATACTCGGGACTGCTATCTGGAAAGTGGCAGGGCCATTACATAGGCCAAAAGGAAGGACCCTATAGGTGAAAGTACCCCAAGGACAAGTGAAGGTGGTTTCATCCTGGTCTTCCGGGCTGATCTGGATTTGATTATACCCATTGAACCCATCTAGGAAAGAGAAAAACTTTTTCCCTCCCAGGCCATCTAGCACTTGGTCAATGAAAGGTAGAGGGAAATGGTCCTTCTTTGTGGCTTTGTTTAACTCTCTGTAATCAACTCAAATCCTCCACTTCCCATTTTTATTTGGAACCAACACTAAAGGTGAGACCCACTCACTGTCTGAGATAGGGTAAATGAATCCTGCATCTAGTAGATTTTGCAGTTCTTCTTTGACTATATCCTTGAGAGCTGGATTCATTCTCTTTTCGGGTTATCGAAATAGTTTTCAACATTCTTTGATATAAATGTGGTGAGTACACACCGAGGTGTGCACTCCATTCATTTCTTTGTAACTCCAAGAAAAGGAATCCATATGTTCCTTTAGCATGTTTCACAACTTTTCTTCTTGATGTACAAAAAGAGATGGGTTGATTTTAAAAGTTATCTCAGGGCCAAATTCTATGGTTTTGACAGGGGTAGGGTTTGAATCAGCTAAGCATAGATCAATATGATGGTTGTTCTAGGTTTCCTTTACTACTTCCTCTAAGGACAATGTGCTGGGAGTTGGATTCTGGAGTATGTGTTCAATCAAATAATCTTCATCTGGTTGTCCTCCTCTCATGGTTGTTTCTAAGGTATAGAGTTGGGCTAAAGAAACTTCATCTTATTCCTCCTCCTCCATCCATAAAGGTAATTCATGTTCTAGAGATGGCTAGGCATGAGGGTACAAGACTAACTGCTTAGACATATGCCCATTTTTTATAGTCATATTTCCAGCCCTGCAGCTAATGTAGCAATCAACAGTGGCTAACCAGGGCCTCCCAAGGATGAGAGGGTAACCAAAAATCTTGGCCTTAGGGTGGAGAACTAGGAAATCTGCAGGGTACTCCCAAGAGTCAATGGAGACCATCACATCCTCCCTAATCACCTCAAGGGTCACTGTGGAATGGTCTGCAAGTTGCAGGACTGTTGCGGTCCTTCTCAATGAACCCTAGAGGTTGAGCATGAGCATGGTGTCCTTGGTAATCACATTAATGGCAGCCCCAAGATCAATCAAAGTGTGTGGGACAATGGTGCCATTGATGTGCACACCTACGACAGGGCTTCCAGGGTCCAAATACTTTGAACAAATTACCTGCCCCAGAATTAAATCGGACAGCTGTCCAATGACATTAATGGTAGGGGCATCTCTTTTTCACCTCCCTTAATGTTTGAAGCACTTCTCCTTAATCAACTTGTTGTAAATAGGTAAATCTTTTATAGCTTGGAGAAGTGGAATTTTGACACATAGTCTTTTCAATTATCCCAGAAGTTTAGCCTCTTCCGGGGTAGGCTCGATTGGTTGAGTTAATCTCTTAAGAAAGGGTGGTGGATTTACTTTAGGCATGATTGCCTCTCTTTCTTCCTCACTCTCCCTAGGTGGAGGTAGAGGTTGTTTTTCCGTGAGTAATCTCCCAGATCTAAGGTTGATTTCCTGAATCTCCACAGCATAAGTAGGATAGGATTTCTCTCCACTGTATACTTGTTGTGCTTGTCTGTTGTTCAAGTTCAAATTTGGTTGGGCAAACATCTGGGGTTGTATAGGTGGAGCAGGGTGTAAACATTGTGGTTGAGCAGGTGGTGAAGGCAATGCAACTAGAGCATTGTTGTATGGGGACCTCCACCCCTGGGGAGGTGCATTCAACTGAGGTTGTGGTGGAGCATATGGTTGAAATGAAAAGCTAGTCAGTTGGGAATGATACTGAGGTGCAAAGGACCAAGGAGGGGGTGTATACCAGGAAGGATGAGCAGGGGGCCCCAAGATGGAATGGATGTGGTCTGGCTGGGGTTGTAATATGCATGAAATTACCGTTGTATGCCATGTTGGTATGGGAGAGGCCCATGAGGTCTCCTTTGATTTATGTAGCAAAGTTGTATGTCACCCCTTCATCTCCCTCATATACAGCATTTAGTCCAAGTAGATAAGGGAACTTGTCTGTGGAGTATTTTTCTTCACAGACTGAGTAGACTTCAATCAGGTTTAATGTACATTCATTCCTAGGGTGCCTCCTTGTGCATATAGGGAAGAAAATAGCTAAGGCTCTCTCTGCTTCCTCCTATTTTCTCTTAATGTGCATAGTGTCCATTTGTAGGGAAAGGGTTTGCAACATCTCACTCTTGAAATATTCCAGCATGTTTCCAATTTCACCCTTGATGGATGTATTGGAAGAGGATGGACTGGCCATAGGTTGACTACCCCTACACTTTTTCCTAGTTGCCCTAGAATGGTTTCTAAAGACAGTATTGACATCTTCATAGGGTAGCTAATAGATGTCCCCTCCTGCTAACAGGTTTAGGGTATCCAAAAGATCTTCCCTTACCCCTCTAAACAGGACTAGCTTCAGTGACTCAAGGTCAAGTGTGCACCTAGCCCTTTTGTAGCTAAGCTGGAATCTTTCTTCATAATCCTCTAGGGATTCATCATGCCCTAAGGTCATCCTAAAAATTTCCTCTTTAGTGTCTTTAGACTTGCAGTAGTCTCAATACTTGTTTTTGAAGGCTTGTTGCATCTGAGCCCAAGTTGTGATGCTATCACTAGGTAAACCCATGAACCAATGCAAATTTGCATCTTTGAGAGTGGATGGGAATAGTTTCAATTTCTGCTCATCATTGGTGTAATCATAGGTTCTGCATATGACATCAAACTCAAACAAGAAAGTGTTTGGATCTTCTGATGTCAGGCCATGGAAATGAGGATGGGTGGAGGGGCTTCTATTCTTCATCTTGGTATCCCCATTAGTTTCCCTGATGGGGAAGGCACCCTCAACTCTTTCTCTACTTCCTTTGTGATTTCTATTTTCAGCCATTGGGTCAGTTGGAATGGGTTCTTCTTCTTCTTCTCCCCTTGTAGGCTCTTCAAATATTGCTGGTTGTTCACCTAAGGGTTTCTCCAATTCATAGCCACCGAAGAAGAGGGAAGGTTGGCTGTTTGAAGTAGTGGGGGTATTTGGCAAAAATTTCCCTAAGTTATCCCTATTCCTACGAGGCATGAAAGAAGTGTTTTTGTTTTGTTTTGTTTCTTTTCAAGAATTGAAAATAATTGCAGAATTGAAATTGCAGACTGGATGAAAACTAACTTCTTGAATGAAATCTTACTTGCAGAATGGAAAGGAAAGCAAAGAATGTAGAAGGGAAAAGAAATAAAACTAAATTAATTTTGCAGAAATAAGACTAATAGCAGAATGTCAAAGATAAGAAATGGAAGAAAGAAAGTAGTAATTAGATATTACTCAGACACCTCCCCAGCAACGACGCCAAAAAGTCATGAGCACTAGTATTGCAGCAATAAAGCTACAACTCCTAGGGCTACCAACTTTACTTTATCAACCCGGGGTTCGTACAAACTTGGCGGTGACAGTGCTATATACACAAGTAAACGTGATGGGTCTGCTCGTTGTCACTGCTAAGTTGGCGATAGACCACTAAGGTTTTTCCAACCAGACTTCTATGGATTCAGAAGAAGCTTGATTACCAATGAGGGAAAGAGAAATCTACACTAAGAGAAAGCTTGTCTACTGCAGTAAGGAAAAAGACTGAAATCAAATGCTAAAACACACCATTTTTCTAGCTATCTGCTAAGAGGATTTGCTTCAAAAGAATGCTAAGATAACATGGATGCAATCATACTGTCCTTAGACTTGATGACAACCCACTTGTAGCAGAACAACTCGCTTGTATATGGTAACTAGATGAATCTACAGGAGAGATCTCAGATGTGACAAAATGCATGGAAGTTGTGTTTATAGATGTGACAAAATGTAGGGCAGTTCAAAGGAATTAGTTCAGAAGTAATGTACAATGGAAATCACATTATGACAGGTCTATTTAGAGGGAACAAAGTAATGGTACAAAAGAATAGGATGAAGGAACATTGGACCACATATCAAAATCAAGAAGTTGAAGAAAAAGGACATTTTCAGGTATGTTAAGTTGTATACGCGGGTTCACTGTACAAAAAGAGCGTATACACGCAGGTTAACAGAACAAAAGGAGCGTATACATATACACATACTTTCATTGGAGGAAAAGTGCGTACATGTTGGAAAACCAAGGTTTTGGTCCGAGGTATTTAGTCCAAGGTATTGATCCAAGGTATTTGGTCTGAGGTATTGACCCCAGGTATTTGGTCCAACGTATTGGTCCTAAGTGGTTTTGGTCCAAGGTTTTGAGAAAGGCCTAAAACTATATAAGGAGGAGAATATCATTAGGCCAGGGTGTGCAAGTATTGAATATCTTATGAAGTGTTAGATCAAATATGCAGGTTATGGGTTTTTGATGCTTTGCTTGATCTGAACTAAGGATGCACCTATGTGGTTGATGATGGATGAGATCTAATGATGGATCAAGATCATAATGACTTATGATTATGTGATATAATAATGGATAGGCTAGATCTGATTGCTAACACACATTTTATCATTTATATATGATGATCTGGGTATGTCTGAAGTCTAGAATTGTAGCAAAGTTATAAGTAAGTATTTGCAGATCTATACGTTGGTTCACTTTGGTGAAGGTGTGTATACATGTTGGTTCGGCTCTTCCAAGTAACGTATGCAAAAGAAAAGCTTGATGTTTAGGGATGACTCATCTATTTGATCAATACTGCTGTTTTGCTACTGATTACTGTTGTTTGTCAATGATGTCTTCTTAGATATGAAAGTAGAACTAAATGTATAAGGAAATTGAGTCTAATTGATTGATTGATTGAGAAGGAAGGGTGATCCTTGTTGCTATCTATTTAGAACTCTGTAATATGACAGTAGATCTTTATAATGTCACTGACTAGTACATTTTGTGCTTCAGAAATTTTATGATTCAGTATATTTAGAGATATATGCAGGTTGGGCTAAAGGAAGTAGCATATAAACACAAGTTGGATTCATTGAAGGGATACATTCTGACACATGCCTTTTGAAGTTACAGTTAGTTCTGGTTGTTTATGTAGTAATCTGGGTTCAGATCTGTGTACTGGTTACAGTAATCTGTCTATTCTAGTTGTTTGGTTGAATTTGATTAAGTTTGAATGAATGGTTGATTCAGTTGTGTTAGAGGTTCGGTGATTCTATGATTCAGTATGTTAGAGGTTTCAGTGGTTGTTTGATTCAGTACACCAGAGGTTTCAATGATTGTTTGATTCAGTTGTGTCAGAGGTTCAGAGCTTTTAGTGATTGATTGTTTCAGTTATATCAAAGAGTGATGATTGGGTTTCAGTTAGATCAGAGATTAATGATTGGGTTTCTATTATATCAGAGATTGATGATTGGGTTTTAGTGATTGGTTGATGCAGATGTATTTGATGGTTGTATTCCAGTAATGATTAGTTTTGAGCTTCAATGTTGTTGATGGGTCCAGTATGAAAATTGGATGAAATGTGGCCTTTAGATTGTGGTGTTGTGTTCCAGGAGTATCCAGTCTGAAAATTTATGAAACGTGGTCCCTGGAAGAAGAGAGAAGGTCGTAGCCTTCTGTAGGCCAATGCCTATGTACTGGTAAACATATCGGCCAGTACAAGAGCCAGGGGGTTGAAGCTCCCTTCCAGTAGCAGCTAGAAAATGAGTGAAGGTTGGAACCTTCTATAGGTTGGCGCCTATGTAATAGTAAACGGATCGACTAGTACAAGAGCTAGGGGGTTGTATCTCCCTTCCAGTAGCAGCTGGAAAATGAGAGAAGGTTGTAGCCTTCTGCAGGTGTGTGCCTGTGTACTAGTATGAGTCTGCACTAGTACAAGATTGTAAACAAATTTTATTATTATTAAAAGTAGACAGAGACGATAGCAGTAGGTGGTTTTCACCCACATTGGGTTTCAACCTTAAATATTGGTGTTCATGTGTGTTGCTTATGTGTGATGGTTTATTCTATTATTACTGCACATGGTTACTGTTTAATGTTTAATCAAGTACTGATGCACTGATTAAAGATCAACATATGATGAATTAACTGAATCATAAGTTCACTGGATATACGTTGGTTTCCTTAAGAACAGTTGCGTGCACATGCGATTTCCCTTCTCTTAAGTAGTGTATATAAATCTGATTATGGAAATGAAAAAGTTATTGATCTGCAAATACTGATTCACCCCCCCTATTTGTATTATTTCCAACAATTGGTATCAGATCAGGTCCTTTGGTAGAAGCTTGATCGCTTGAAGGAGATCTGTAGAAACAATGGGAAAGAAGCTAAAGAAGAAAGCACCTCAAAAGAAGAAGGAATCTCAAAGGAACTGTGACAGTGGGAGAGACGATTGGGGATTATGTGGAAGCAACTCTTCAGATTCAGAATCACCTCAGAATGAAGATGAACAAGCAAAATAATTATCAGGTATGAATTTGTTGTCCTCTAGTGATACATTTCTCTGTTCATTTGAAGATAATGAAAGTGATAGCGAAACAACTGAATTTTCTCTTATGGGTGAAAGAGAAAGAAATCAAATAGAGGCAGAATTTAAAAGGCTCATAGATATAATTAGAGATCAAGAAGATCTAATTGATAAAAGGGAATGTTCCTACAAAGAAGAAGTTACTAGATTAAAATATCAGATGGAGGAAGGAAACAAGGTAAGGAAGCAGTACAAGGAAAAGGAAGATCAATGTCAAAAGCTACAGATTGAGGTGACATCATTAAGAAATGAAGTAAGTAAAAAGAGTACAACAATCAAGAAACTTAAAGATAGATCTAGTTACTATGAAAGTCTTGAAGCTAAGATCCTCTCTCTTAAAAAAAAGATCTTGAAAAATAAAATAAGCAGAATGAAGAACTACTCCAAGCATTTGAAGAACAAGAAAAAGAAGTTCTTGAATTAGTGCAACAAGTGGAAGAAGGAAGAAAAGGTGAAGAAATCATGAAGAAGTAGTATCTTGAAAAGGAAAAGCAATATCAGGTTAAGGTAAATATCCTAAAAGGTAAATTAGAAGAAAACAATAAACTTTTACGATTTCAAGATAGTACTAAGATTTTGGATGATATTCTTAGTAGTCAAAGGTCTCCTACCATCAAATATGATCTTGGTTTTTATGAATTTGTTAAAGGAGAATCTAGCTCACAAATTGAAGCAAAGAACTCTAGTGCAAAATCTGAAATGCTCAATAAGGAGATAAGAGGTCAACCCCATCAACAACCAAGGAAAGAGAGTCTTCAAAGAAAATCATTTACTCCTAACTATGGAAGTGATAATCAGTTCTTTCCTCTGATGAATAATGATGAATGTTTTATATGTCATAAATTTGGACATGTTGCAGCAAGATGCAAAAGTAGAATGGTTCAAGCTAATAACCACCGAAAAGAAACATCATTAGCTTCCAACTACTTCAAAAGATATTGTTTTTCTTGCAATATGTATGGTCACAAATCCATTGACTGCTATAGAAGGAATATGAAACATGTAAGATGTTATGCATGTAACAAGTTTGGACATATAGCAAAGGAATGCAGGAGAAAATTTTGGGCACCATACCAAAAGGAGAAAACATCATCACACTCGAAGATATGGAAGAAGGAAGTACAGTTAGAGAAATGTGGCATGGCATAGTGTACAGACGTAACAGACTCAGGGGGAGCTGAAAGTGTGAAACTTCAGTGTTCTAAATCTCATACGCAAGTTTCATGAAGACAAGTCGCGTATATACATGAGTTCGAAGATGCACAGTCACATATTTGTTGGTTTGATGAAGAAGTAGTGGGACAGACTCAAAAACATGATTTGATATGATTCAGACAATTATTAGTTATCTTTTATGTCTTGATGATAGATGACTACAATCTGTGGATGTTATTTAGAAGTGCTCTTGATCCTCATAAGTTGTTGATAACTTGATGTATATCTGATTGATGATGATGACTTGATATTTCTTACTGATATATGCAATGATCAGATCTGACAGTGAACAAGTGGCATAGGTTTAGGGGGAGAATATGCTAGGCTTCTAATATTGCATTGCTGGCATTATTTTTAGAAGTCTTTGGTGCCGAATGATTCTTATGTGGCTAAAGTGTTTTGATACATCATGCTATGTTGCCATTATTGTATTGCTTGGGGTTACATAGTTGTTATTCATATCATATTTATGGATGATTATGGATGACTTTTTGATGATTCATACAATACATATATGTTTCTTACATGGTGATCATCATAAGGACAAGGAGAAGTACAAAGCTTGAGTACACAACTTCATTACTTGATGATGAACCACTCATTTCTTTTATGTTGTTGTCATCATGCCTTCAAAGATGCATAAAGTTCATATGGTGCAGTTATGATGCAGGATTCCTATATCTCTTGGCTCTCACATGGTTGAGGATTGTTGTTGATGGTATCAAGAAAGCTGGACACATGACTATGAGCTGATGGTTTTCTAGATACATATTGCTATCTCTTTGATGGATATACAATATGCTAGATACATGGATGATTACTTGCATATTGATAAATATTGTTGGTTGGCCAAGAACATGGTGTTATTGCAGGCATAGACATTTGAAGACATGGATATTCGAAGACATGGCTTACTTATTCACATAATGATGATGAATTCTTACTTTATGATGATATGTTTGATATTCACATATGTTGATTATCATGGTGGATGCTTATCATATGTGGGATGTCCCCTAGTGATGATACATGGTTGATATATTGAGGGTTCTTGTGGAAAGATCATGCAGTTCTTGATGATGATGTTATGATCATGGATGATGACTATGGTGTTTTCACATATCATATGATGTGAATGATTTTGTGTTACTGCTTGGAGATATGAAATATGCTTAGTTGATTCATGGAAGGTTGTGATAAGGCTCTTTCTACTAAGGAAAGGAAGCATGTTGATCTTGATGAGATCAAGAGGATGAGTTGATATCTATATACGGCATACTTACTCATAGGTTGATGATATTTACTTTGTCATATCTTCGGAACTGATGATGGACATATACAGGTTGCAGGTCTAGATGTTGCTGACAGATGCTTATGGTGCATATCATATATGGTGTATGATAGTTGCTGATGACTATCATGGTCTTGTTTAGATATTTGGTCTTTGTTATAAATGTCATGTATATCACTCGATGAAAAGGTCATATAAAGGCCTATGATGTAATAATATGTCTCTGTCTGTCATAGTCTTTTAATGAGTCCCTCTTGGTCATATGATGTAATTTGTACCCCCACTATGCATGGGAAGGATGATGTAATAATTACTATATTTCAGTCATGTATAAACAATTGGTATACCCCCACTTGGTTGGGTAGATGAGTCAAATTTGGTGCCCACTTGGTTGGGAGATTGATGTATGTATGAGTCATTGGTGATAGGAAGGTCATACTCACATAGTTGAGTTATAGAGTCATGTTATTCTTTTGGAAAATATTTTTGCAGGCTCTACATGTGCTCAGGGGGAGCATGGATGGTATAGTGCATCTCAGCATGTACAAAGGGGGATTTTAATAAAAAATTCAGCATGTGCTTAGGGAGAGCATGATCAATGTTCATATTTAGCTATTCAGATATGAAAGTCCTCATTTTGGTCAGCCCTTTACCCTTGATATCAAAGGGGGAGAATAACTTGGCTCACCCTTTGCCCTTGATGTCAAAGGGGGAGAGTATTTTGGTGTTGCTTGTTATCTCTAATAGGTTCTACAGCTTGCAGTAATCAACACCAACATGGTTGCCATCAAGTCCAAAGGGGGAGATTGTTGGCATTATGATACATGTGTTGTACTTGATGACAACCCACTTGTATCAGAACAACTCACTTCTATATGGCAACTAGATGAATCTTCAGAAGAGATATCAGATGTGACAAAATGTAGGGTAGTTTAGAGGAATCAGTTCAGAAGTAATGTACAATGGAAAATCACATTGTAACAGGTCTATTTAGAGGGAACAAAGTAATGGTACAAAAGAATAGGATGAAGGAACATTGGACCACATATCAAAATCAAGAAGTTGAAGAAAAAGGACATTTTCAGGTATGTTAAGTTGTATACGCGGGTTCACTGTACAAAAAGAGCGTATACATGCGGGTTAACAGAACAAAAGTAGCGTATACGTATACATGCACTTTCACAGGAGGAAAAGTGCGTACATGTTGGAAAACCAAGGTTTTGGTCCGAGGTATTTAGTCCAAGGTATTTTGGTCTGAGGTATCGACCCTAGGTATTTGGTCCAAGGTATTGGTTCTAAGTGGTTTTGGTCCAAGGTATTGAGAAAGGGCTAAGATTATATAAGGAGGAGAAGATCATTAGGCCAGGGTGTGCAAGTATTGAATATCTTATGAAGTGTTAGATCAAATATGCAGGTTATGGGTTTTTGATGCTTTGCTTGATCTGAAATAAGGATGTACCTATGTGGTTGATGATGGATGAGATCTAATGATGGATCAAGATCATAATGACTTATGATTATGTGATCTGACAATGGATAGGCTAGATCTGATTGCTAAAACATGTTTTATCCTTTGTATATGATGATCTGTGTATGTCTGAAGTCTAGAATTGCAGCAAAGTTATAAGTAAGTATTTGCAGATCTATACGCTAGTTCACTTTGGTGAAGGTGCATATACATGCTAGTTCGGCTCTTCCAAGTAGCATATGCAAAAGAAAAGCTTGATGTTTAGGGATGACTGATCTATCATATCAATACTATTGTTATTACCGCTGTTTGTCAATGATGTCTTCTTAGATTTGAAAGTAGAACTAGATGTATAAGGAAATTGAGTTTGATTGATTGATTGATTGAGAAGGAAGGGTGATCCTTGTTGCTATGTGTTTAGAACTCTGTAATATGACAGTAGATCTTCAAAATGTCACTGATTGGTACAGTTTGTGGTTCAGAAGCTTTATGATTCAGTGTGTTTAGAGATACACGCAGGTTGGGCTAAAGGAAGTAGCATATAAACATAGGTTGGACTCATTGAAGGGGCGTATACATTATGACACATTCCTTTTGAAGTTACAGTTAGCTCTGGTTGTTGATGCAGTGATTTGGGTTCAGATCTGTGTACTAGTTACAATAATCTGTCTATTCCAGTTGTTTGGTTGAATTTGATTAAGTTTGAATGAAAGGTTGATTCAGCTGTGTCAGAGGTTCGGTGATTGTATGATTCAGTATGTTAGAGGTTTCAATGGTTGTTTGATTCAGTACACCAGAGGTTTCAGTGATTGTTTGATTCAGTTGTGTCAGAGGTTCAGAGGTTTCAGTGATTGATTGTTTCAGTTATATTAGAGAGTGATGATTGGGTTTTGGTTATATCAGAGATTGATGATTGGGTTTTAGTGATTGGTTGATGCAGATGTATTTGGTGGTTGTATTGTAGTAATGATTAATTTTGAGCTTCAATGTTGTTGATGGGTCCAGTATGAAAATTGGATGAAACGTGGCCTTCAGATTGTGGTGTTGTGTTCCAGGAGTATCCAGTCTGAAAATTTATGAAACGTAGTCCCTGGAAGACGACAAAAGGTCATAGCCTTCTATAGGCTGGCGCCTATGTACTAGTAAACATATCGGCCAATACAAGAGCCAAGGGGTTGGAGGTCCCTTCTAGTAGTAGCTGCAAAACGAGTGAAGGTTGGAACCTTCTATAGGTCGGCACCTACGTACTAGTAAACGGATCAGCTAGTACAAGAGCTAGGGGGTTGTAGCTCCCTTCCAGTAGTAGCTGGAAAACGAGAGAAGGTTGTAACCTTCTGCAGGTGGGTTCCTGCGTAATGGTATGAGTCTGCACCAGTACAATATTGTAAACATATTTTCTTATTATTAAAACAAGACAGAGATGATAGCAGCAGGTGGTTTTCACCTACATTGGGTTTCCACCTTAAATCCTGGTGTTCATGTGTGTTGCTTATGTGTGATGGTTTATTCTATTATTATTGCACATGGTTACTGTTTAATGTTTAATAAAGTACTGATGCATAGATGAAAGATCAACATATGATGAATTAACTAAATCATAAGTTCACTGGATATACACTGGTTGCCTTAAGAACAGTTACGTGCACACACGAGTTCCCTTCTCTGAAGTAGCGTATATAAATCTAATTATGGAAATGAAAAAATTATTGATTTGCAAACACTGATTCACCCCCCTCTTAGTATTATTTCCAAAATCAATGACATTGGATGCACCTAGAGTCTCTTTATAAGTCTACAAGCACGGGGCATCTAGAAGCACATGAGATATATATATCCAGACTGGGTGTATAAAGCTCTAAATGTTGAGCTTTGCTAATGACTTCTTCCTTATTATGCGGGGATAAATTTTCCACGTCTTTTGAAATTTATGATGTGAGGGATCTCAAAAACAAGTCAAGTAGGATTTTGTCTTCAAACTTTGCTTTACACAAGCTACGACATTTCCACCATTCATGTATATGATCTAATATGTGGGTAGAAGGTGTTTGTTTGAAGTGGGTGAGGAGTTCCAGGCCGGAATCATGACAAACTAGGAGCTGGAAAAATGTGAGGAAAGTTGTAGCTAGGGAGCTGAAGTTTCCATCTTACGCAGAAGACTAGCCAATGTACCATTTCATTGTAGGACCAGTAAGGGTGCATTTAAATAGTCGTAATAGAATAATGGCATCTGTGATACTATTAGATGAGCACCACAGGTTAAAATTAATGACATGGCTTTCTGGGTCTTCTCCATGCTTCCCTTCAAATTTCAGAATGTTCGAAGGGAGCTTGGTCGGCATAGCTAGTTAATCCTGGATATGAGCGATCAAGTCATTGGTTAGCTTACTTAAATATGGTAGTTTTAAAGAATCTAAGAACGAGATCTGCGAGTTATCCATCATCGTAAAATGGTTATGGATAACTATGCGTAAGTCATCCTCTATGGTGAAGTTTTAGGAGAACTACCTCGATGGTTATCTCGTGGACTATCCGAAGGAGTGGTATGTGGGCTGCCCAAATTGGTAGCACATGGAGACCCTTGGGGGGTCATGAAGGGTGTTTTTTAATGGGGAGGGGTCCTGAGCAAAGATGCACCAATAAAGAAAGATCCTATAATGGTAATTGTGTGATGCCCTCTATGATTAAATGGTGGGAGTCCTAGCACACCTCCTGGTAATTAGGGGAGGTTTAACAAATGTGTAGATCGATGGGGATTCATGGCATCCCTTATGGTGTCGATTAGAGTGTGTGCTACTTTGTGTATGGCGAGGGAATGTTTGGTTGTGTTATATTCTTTCCACGACTAACCCACGTAGTGAACAGGGGGGTTAGAGGGGGGGCGGAGCCCCCCCTTCCTTGCGCCGATTACGCAGAGGGGGGGTCACAGGGGGGGCGGTAGCCCCCCCTATCTGAGGGATTTGAGGGGGGCAGGTAGCCCCCTTGTACGGGGTTTGGGACAGCGCTCCGGGAAAATTTTTTTTGGACCCTATATTAGGTTGGGCGAACCTACCTATGGTTTTTCGGTCCATGGTTTTGGACACGATGGTTTTCGGTCCATGGTATTGGATGCTTCGGCATGTATAAATATGTATTGTAACATTGAAAGGAATATAATGAAAAATCAAGCTGGTAGTCCTGGTTTTGGGATCCAGGGGAAAATCTCTGTGTATATGTGTTTTATGTGTTATGCTCTCGCATTGTTTATTTTCTGTGTTTTAGAATTCGTATGCAGGTAATTTCTGTACAGGGTTAAAACCTAGATTTGGTATCAGAGCTATTTTGGCTTCAAGGGGACGCCTTTGTTGCTGAGGGGTTTCGCTCGGGCCTGTGGTAGACCCTGTTCAGTGGGAGATCTGCGAGATCGATTCTAGTGGCGAAAGAAGATGGCGAGTAGCGGAAAGATAGAGATCGAGAATTTCAATGGTCAGAGTTTTGAGTTGTGGAAACTCAAGATGGAGGATCTGTTGGTGGATAAAGATCAGTGGATCGTGGTAGATCCAGGTACTAAACCAACGGGAGTGACCGATGAAGAATGGAAGAAGTTGTATCAGAAGGCAAAGAGCACAATGCGATTGTGTGTCTCAGATTCAGTATTGCTGAATGTATTAGGGGAAGCTACGGTGAAGGCTTTGTGGGACAAGTTAGGGACTTTGTACCAATCTAAGTCTTTGGTGAATAAACTGTTCCTGCGGAAAAAACTGTATAACCTAAGGATGAAAGATGGAGACTCAGTGACAGAGCATCTGAACGCATTTAATACTGTGGTAAGTCAGTTAGCGTCTGTTGATATTAAAATTTCAGATGAAGATAAGTGCATCAGTTTGTTGTGTTCTCTACCAGATTCGTGGGATAGTCTGGTTATTGCAATAGGTAGCAATGCAACTACTTTGCAGTTTGATGAAATAGTCTCAGCCTTGTTGACGGAGGAGATGAGACAGAAAAATATGGAGAGCCAGAATGGTGATGCCTTGTCTGTACGAGGATGGTCCCAGAATAGAAACAAAAATAAGTCATCGAGTGGGAGATTTAAATCTAGAGGGAGATCTAAATCTCCAGGAAAACCTGTAAAGGTGGTGTGCTGGAAATGCGGAAAGGAAGGGCACTTCAAAAAGGACTGTAAATCTAAAGCTCCTGATAAAGGAAAGGGATCGGATGATGCTCCTTCTGCAAAGGAAAAAACCACCTCAGATGAAGGTGGGGATGTGTACTTGGCTTCTTCAAGTACACATGTAGATCATGAGGCATGGTTGATTGACTCAAGTGCATCCTTTCACTTCACTCCCCATAGAGAGTGGTTCTGCGAGTATGAGAAATATGATGGTGGTGATGTCTTCTTAGGAGATGATAGGAAGGCTAGAATCATTGGTCGCGGAAAAGTAAAGTTGAAGTTGCAAGGTGGAAGGGTTAGAACACTTTTGGGTGTTCTGCATATTCCTGCATTGGCCAGAAATCTGATTTCTGTAAGCAAGTTGGATGATGCAGGTGTAAAAACAGTGTTCGAGAAGGATACCTGCAAGATGGTTTAGGGAGCACTGGTATTGATGCGGGGAGTTTGGACTGGAACTCTGTACAAGCTGCAAGGTAGCACTGTTGTTGATGGGTGCAACAGTTCTGTGGTTCCTGAAAGTGGAGCTGAAAATCTAGTGGTCTCTGGAGAGAAGACCATGCTGTGGCATCAAAGGCTTGGACATATTGGAGAGAACGGCCTTTGAATACTTCATGGTAAAGGTATGGTAGAAGGTATGAGTAATAGCTCTTTGGATTTTGATTTTTGTGAAAATTGTGTATATGGGAAGCAGAATCAGGTGAGTTTCCCCTATGGTGCTAAGAGGGTGAAACAGATATTAGAGCTTGTGCACAGTGATGTGTTTGGACCTGTGAAGGTTCATCACTGGGTAAGTTTGTGTACTATGTATCATTTATAGATGGCTTCTCAAGGAATACATGGATATATTTCGTTAAGAAGAAATCTGAAGTCTTTGACAGGTTTAAAGAATTTAAGGCTCTGGTGGAAAATCAGACAGAGAAGAAGATAAAGGTGCTGAGGACAGATAATGGTGGAGAGTTTTGCAGCAAGGAATTTGAGGAATTCTGTAAGAAGTGTGGTATAGCACTGCAGAAGAATACTCCATATACACCTTAGCAAAATGGAGTCACAGAAAGAATGAACAAGACGTTCATGGAAAGGGCAAGAAGCATGCTCAGTGGTGTTGGGTTAGGATAGGAATTCTGGGCAGAGGCGGTGGATACTGCATGTTACTTGGTCAACAGGTCACCTTCATCAGCGTTGGAGGATAAGACTCCACAAGAAGTATGGATTGGTAAGAAACCCTCTCTTTCACATCTGAGGGTATCTGGATGTGATGCATATGAACATGTTCCAAAGGAGAAACGAACCAAGTTGGATAGTAAATCTGAAAAGTGCATCTTTATTGGGTATAAGGATGGTTTAAAGGGTTATAATCTTTGGAACCCAGTCACACGGAAGGTTGTGTATAGCCGAGATGTGGTGTTCAGAGAGGTAAAATATGTTATTAAACATGAAGTCCAACCAAAGGAACCTGAGAAGATAGAGTTTGAGCTAAAGGAGGAAGAATTAGACTCTGCAGCAGAGGAGGAATCAAAAGATGAAGAGCCACAAACTCTGGCTATGAGAAGATCAGTTCGAGAAAGAAGGCAGCCAGAAAGGTATAGTCCTTTTGCTTTCTGTTCAAATTTTTCTTTGTCTATTACTGATGATGATCCCAGAACTGTGAAGGAAGCAGTAGATTCAGAGGATGGAAAACTCTGGAAAGAGGCCATGGTTGATGAAATGGCATATTTGCACAAAAATGAGGCTTGGGATCTGGTGGAGTTGCCGGCTGGACGGAAACCCATTGGCAGCAAATGGGTGTTCAAAAAGAATACAAATGCAGAAGGGAAGGTGGAGAAATACAAAGCTTGGTTGGTAGCAAAAGGTTATTCCCAGGTGCCGAGAATTGATTTTGGTGATATTTTTTCTCCTGTTGCCAGGTAACTTCTATTAGGTTACTTTTATCTATTACTACTGCTTTTGATTTTGAGGTAGAACAGATGGATGTGAAGACAACATTTCTTCATGGGGATTTGGAAGAGGAAATCTACATGAAGCAACCTGAAGGCTTTGCTGTGAAGGGTAAGAAAGAACTGGTATGCAAGTTAAAGAAGTATCTGTATGGGTTAAAACAGTCACCAAGGATGTGGTATCAGAAATTTGATACATTTATACGGGGACTTGGCTTCACCAGAAGCAAAGCAGATCACTGTGTGTATTTTAAATTAATTGGTGACCGTGTTATTTATCTGGTCTTGTATTTGGATGATATGTTGCTGATTGGAAATGACAAAGAAATTATCCAGGTTTTGAAGACCCAATTGTCCTCCAAATTCGACATGAAAGATCTTGGTTCTGCTAACTATATTTTGGGCATGGAAATTAAAAGAGATCGGGCAAAGAGGAAGCTTTGGTTAAACTAGAGGAAGTATGTCGAGACAATACTGCAGAGGTTTAATATGCAGGATAGTAAACCGGTGAAGGTTCCTATTCCTGTAGGTGTGAGGTTATCTGCTGAACAGTGTCCCAAGACACAAGAAGAGGAAGAGGACATGTCCCATGTTCCATATGCGAGTGCAGTCAGTAGCCTGATGTATGCAATGGTCTATACTAGATCAGACATTGCACATGCAGGGGAAGTATTGAGCAGGTTTATGTCAAAACCAGGGAAGGAGCACTGGACATCAGTGAAGCGGGTTTTCAGGTATTTGTGTGGCACTAGTGATTATGGTTTGTGCTACCAAGGAAGACCAGGATTGGACAGAGTGTTGGATATTCGTGGCTTTGTTGATGCAGACTGGGCTGGATATCTGGATCAGAGAAGATCTACAAGTGGGTATGTGTTTAACCTATTTGGAGGTGAAGTTAGTTGGATGAGTAAGAAACAATCTGTAGTGGCACTATCAACTACAGAGGCAGAATACATGGCAGCCACTCATGCAAGCAAGGAAGCAGTTTGGTTGCAGAGATTGTGTTCCAGTATGGGGTTAGTACAGGGAGCTATAAGAATAGACTGTGACAGCCAAAGTGCAATTTTCTTGGCAAAGAACCCTGCTTATCATTCAAAGACAAAGCACATTGATGTTCAGTATCACTTTATGAGGGATATGATAGAAGACAAAAAGGTGTTGCTGGTAAAGGTGGACACTTTGAAGAATACTGCAGATGCATTGACAAAATCTGTGAGCTCTGAGAAGTTCTCTTGGTGTAGAGAAACAATGGGCATTTCAGGGCTAGAAAAATGACTAAGCTCTCCTGTGGCCCCGTGTGGAAAGAAAACAACAAGTGGGAGATTGTTTGGTTGTGTTATATTCTTTCCACGACTAACCCATGTAGTGAACCAGGGGGTTAGAGGGGGGGAGGAGCCCCCACTTCATTGCGCTGATTGCGCAGCGGGGGCGTCACAGGGGGGCCCGCAGGCCCCCCTATTCGGGGGGTTTGAGGGGACGGGTAGCCCCCCTCTACGGGGTCTGGGGCAGCGCCCCGGGAAAATTTTTTTGGACCCTATATTAGGTTGGGTGAACGTACCTATGGTTTTTCGGTCCATGGTTTTGGACACAATGGTTTTCGTTCCATGGTATTGGATGCTTCAGTATGTATAAATATGTATTGTAAAATTGAAAGGAATATAATGAAAAATCAAGCTGGTAGTCCCGGTTTTGGGATCCAGGGGAAAATCTCTCTGTATATGTGTTTTATGTGTTATGCTCTCGCATTGTTTATTTTCTGTGTTTTAGAATTCGTATGCAGGTAATTGTTTAACCTACAGGGAAGGAGATGATTCTTTAAAGAAAATCAATCACATACCTAAAACAAAGTGAAAAATAAAAATATTACTTTCCCTTTAACTTTAGCCTATGTGATCAATCAAACAAAAATGGTTTTCTTTTTTTCGTGTGAAAAAGGTTCCTAAGAAGACGTATTTGTCCTTACCACTCTCAAAGTAACTGGGACTTACGGAGATATATTCTAATGGGTTCTAGGGCAATGTCCCGAAAGAACTGATGACACCTTCCAACCATTGAAGAATCAACCAAGGTAATGGAAATGAGGCTCAAGTGTTTCCCGCACCATCACCTATAGGGAAAGGATGCCCTAGATTTTTTCCACTAAAGTACCTTCATCCCATGTGATCATTGAAGTCTTTAACTTCTTGGTAGCCAATTACGAGTACTAAGCACTAGATGGTTCAGGTGGCCCCAAAGAGTATCGCACGCACTGGACCTATGTTGAACCCCCTCTGTGTCGGGTCTATGCCATGCTCAAGTATTATTTTCCGTGGAAAAATTGAAGGATTTTAAGCTACCTAAAAATTCAATAGCTATGTTTCAAAGATGTAACATGACCATGGCAGCTTATGGGATGCCTACCCTGAATGGTCCTAACCTCAACTATAAATGTTTTTGTGGCCCCTGTGGGGAATTAAGTTGGTTCAAGTTATGGTTTTTTTTATGGGTCTTACTTTTCTTTAAGGTGTTATATGTAATCTAAAATAAACTAAGTATCAAAATCTATGGAAACTATATGCCTTCTAATACGAATTTTATAGAAGCTTAGTGTGTGGTGTGTAATTGTGTGCAAGTGATGAAGTGAGCATGTAAAGTGTGAGAACATGTGGATATTCGGCGATCCATTCCAATATTGCCCTACTTATACTAGATTTAAATTGTTCCTTCCATGGAAAAAAAGTGACATGTTGATAATGGGTTGCTTACTCTTTTTTCCTATTGCACTATGTGAATTTCAAAACATGGAGATGGAAATTCAAATGCTTTAAGAATGTTTTCCTATGCAATCTCAGGTTCGACTAAGAGACACAAGGGAATCAAATATTACTCACTTTCTGTAATAACACTTTCTCCTAGTCCCATAAAATGAAAGAAATGAATGCTTTGGTTAGTAACACGATTTTTGGATGATGGGCCACTTACTCCTTTACTAATTAAGCTCTGTGAAGATTGTGAACAAAAAGAAAAGATAATATAATTACTCTAATAATTGTGATTAGTAAAGCAACTATGTAATCTAAAATGACTATAAAAAAATTGCAGAGGTGAAGGCAATTCAATAAAGGCTGCCAATCACCTGAAAAATGTGAAATTACAAGGTGTTTTTTCTTTTCTGGAAAACCACATGAGTTTCACAGTGCACAGACACGGTGACACATCCGTCAGAGTAAAATCTGCGATCTGCGTGTCTGTTAGAGATTAAGCCACGTGGTCGAAAAAAATGTAAATTAACAAGTTTCTCTGCCCACCTCAGGCTCAGAGTGTCCTGCAAAAATTCCATAGAGGTACTGAACACCTTGTAGGTCTACTATAGAGAGAGAAGAACCTACAAACACAACCTTTATATTAAATAAAAGAAAACAATATGGTCTCCATTCCTTTGGTAGTGTTTTTGTGGCAATGGTATACCAAAAGACACCTCTTTAGCAGTTGGTTGTTCCTTGCAAAGGATCAAAGACAACGCTGGTGTTGTTTGTAAACAGACTTAGATAAAAAAATCATTGCAAATAGAGAAAATGAGACATATACAAACATGAATTAAAACAAAGAGATAAATATATAAACAATTCTCAATGGAGCAAACAAGTCAATAAAATAATGGAAAAATCTCCCTTTATTGACTACTAAAAGTAGAAGTTGATTACAGTAGATGAAGAGAATTGTTTAAGCTATGGTGGTAAAAAATCCTTAGCAAGGAGGTTATTTTCCTCAATCTCTTTGCAATCTTCTCCTGTCTCTCAAAGAAGTATGAAGACTCTCTCAATGGCAGAATCTTCTCCTCTCACTAAGATGAAGGAGTGCTTAGAAGAAATATGGCCAACATGATGGTGCTCATACTATCTTTAGCTTCAAAAATGGAATGTTGGTTTTCTCTAGTAGCATAATGGCCAATATTTCCAGTTCTCCCATGGCATGTTTATATAGAATATTTGAATCCATATTACCTATCTTGGTTCATGCATGAAAATGACTCATGAGTAAGACAAGATGATTCCATTGAGGGTTGCATATCTTTAGGGAGACTCGAATTTGGTTGTCCTTGAATAAGATCCTATCAGGAAATCACCTCTAAGTGTGTGGAGTGGTCTTGAACTCGTCGAGTCATCTTTTTTCTCAACTACATGACTTTCGAAGAAAATTCCATGTAGTGTGTGGCTATAGAAGAAATAGTCACGGAGTCCTAAATTTTTTAACTTTATAAATTTTGACCTTAGGAGAAATTAAATTTATTAAACTTCATGATGTCTTCAGCTGGAAAATCTTCAGTTGTGTATTTTGTTGGACATATTTCAGTGTCTTCTACATTGTGCAAACATGTTTATGATTTTCTAGTGTTAACAGCTACAAAGACTCAAATCCTGGCCTATTCATCCCTTCATTGTGTGCTCTTTCACCCTCCTTATTCCTCTCCAGTGCATGAGCACACTTGCAAGGCTTGAAGCCTAACACATTCATCCCTTCATTTTGTGCCATTGTGCCCTCCTTAGCTTCCTTGAGTACATGAGCACATCTTGAACTAATGAATGATTGTCCTTCCTGCTTAGGAAATGTGCCCTATGCCATTTATTTCTATCTCTCCTCCTTGAGTGCACAAGTGGACCTTGAATGCTTCTTGTGAGCATTGATGAGTTTTACTATGCCCTCCTAATAAAGCCTTCTTTTTTTAACCCTCTCACTAGCCTATCATGAGGACAACATTCCATGAGCTAGGTAGTAATAAAATAGATGTCTTAAGACATTTTTTTCCTCATCATGAATGATTTTCATTAGAAATAGAACCCTCCTAGCATGACAAGGTGATGATAAAGAGAATATATCAAGGATAAATCATAAAGAAACCCCTACGTAGAATAAGAACAAAATAAATCTATCATGGAGACATGAAGTAGATCATGGACCAAGACGGAAATAAAACATTTCATGATGACTCAGGAGATTCTGACATTGATAAAAGACCCTTTGGTTGTTGAAAATTAAGAAAAAGGTAAATAATTCTTAAATATGAAGCATATATCATATCTATCATCAAGAATTCAAGATGAAGTAGAAAGGAAGACAACTTGGCATTACCACTTCATTATGAAGTCAATGTCATCATTGTTAAGCTGTAATTTGTACAAGTGTCTTCATAATGGTCAATATGTGTCCATGTGTCATGCCACTTCTTCATGTGGAATGTAATGATGTATTCTCAAGTAAAGGAAAAAATGTAATATGTGGAAGTCCAAGACTCACATATATGGACAAAATGTCTTTAGGAGAAGTCCAAAATTCATTAGAAGTTCAAGAGTTGTTTAGGAGTCCAAAGTACACATTAGAAGTTCAAGAGTTGTTTAGGAGTCCAAAGTACACATTAGAAGTCCAAGAGTCATGAGGTTAATTCAAGAGTTATCGAGATATGAAAGGTCATACCCCTTGTTATAAAAGCAACCTTGTAAAGCAAGACAATTTTGGAGGATTAAACTTTAGATAACTAGTCTTGGCTTCTCTACATGGCATAGGAGAGAAAACTATTCTTTGGAGAAGAAATAAATGACTTAGTGTTCCACTATTGGAAGTAGTTCCTCACTATTGTAACTGTGTACTTGGATATTTCACCTTATTATTGAAGCTAGATGAGCCAACACATTTTCATGAATGTATTGTGAATGTATTATGACTATTCTTCAAATGTTTTCTATATATGTTTCGTTCATATGTACTAAGGAAATTGAACTATTTCAGTGGCCTTGGTACTTATCTTGTTGAGGGTGTCTTGTATGTGATTTAATTATCATTTGTCTATGTGAACTATGTCTCTAGATAAATAACAAATCTTTCTTTGTTCATGTGTTTATCTTAGGTTAGTACTATTACTCCCTTCTAGAGGCTCATTTTTTATCTCTCCCCCCATGAAGGTCTTGTTTTATACATTGCAATCGGTGTTTCACATTGTCAACTTACTTTCTTGTTCAAGGTTTATGTTTATAATCACTTATGTTATTTTTGAAACCAAGACAAAGCTTTGTGTTATGGTAGTCGGGTGGATACTTTGGATGGGGCTCCTACTCCAAATGATGTGAGGTCTAATTGGGACTTCACATCGGGGAGACCCCCTGTATGTTGGTGGTATCCAACACCGTCAACATTCTCGCACTAGAAGGACGGCCAAATGACAAGTTGTTCACATTGAGTCTGTTTTGAATCTCTTATCTTAAATGGATCTTTCCGAAATCATAACCCCGAGATGTTTTTCTAAGGAGATTTATTTTACCATCCCTACGGAAATCATTCATTACTTATCTCAACTCAATTTTGATGGCGAGAGTGAACAAGTTGTCCTTGGACACTTCTTTCAATTTATGCATTTTCGTCTCTCTAGTGGAATACATTGTAAATATATGATTCCTAGATTGGTCACCCTCAAATTTGAAGGTTTAGATAAGAAATGGTTTCATATGTTACCTACTACTTCTATCCATTCACTCAAGCAACTTGTTAAGGAGATTCATGAATCCTTTGACATGTATGATTATCAAGACGTATGTGATAGAATTGATTTTATTAGAATGGAAGATGGTGAATCTTCATAGGACTTTATTAATCGGTTTCTTCATCTTTTCTGTGAATTTCCTGAGGGAGTTATTGAATCATATTTTATTATCTAAAATTTTTAGAATTTGATTCTACTCTCTTTGAGATATTTTGAATTCGAACCTTGGATGATTCTCTCTCCCCAAATCTTTCTAACCATGGGATACCTCAATCTTGCTAGGAGGAACCTACTATTCCTTTTGTTCCTTGTCCTCTTCATTTTCGAGTACCAATTTGGGTGCCCCCTTGTGATGATGTTAAAGTTGGGAAATCAAGAAATCAAACTATTGATCTTTCCATTCAACCTCCATCCAATTATTATGATCCATATCCTATTGAGAAAAACTTGGAATGGTTCAGTTATTGCATGGAGCCCAAAGTGAAAGTTGATCCCTCAGGTTTTCAAGCTCATATCAATTCACATAAGTCCAATCTTGAATCTAATCCAAATGAAAACTCGATTGTCTCTGGGGATACATTGAAACCTCTATTTTGGGATTCCTTGTTTCATGATCTGCTTGTTTCACCTATGTCAATTTCTAATGATGCTCAACTTGTTTTTTTAAGTGATAGTCAAGAATGAGGTACTTTTACTTCACATATATAGGAGAAAAGTGTTGAATAAATGTCTTATCTTTCCTCCCTCTTTTAATATGATAATATTTCCCTTCTAGTTGATCTTTGATCCTCCAATCTTGATAACCTATCAAGTGACTCTAAACCTCACATCCAAGTTAGGACTTTGGATAATCATCATCGTGAAATATATGTTTCCATTAACACATATGGTGATGAATATTCAAGTATATCACATGATATCCTCTCTTCTTCTAAGGGATTGAATTTGCAAGGTACCCATTTAGAATTTGTTTCTCATAGTTTACAATCTCCATTTGTGAATTGGGATGCTCTTTTAATTCAAAATGATCTTGAATTTTCTTTAATTCATATATGTTTGGATGGAAAATCTGAAGTGGTAAGATGTTAAATTTTGGAATCTTTGGAAGATCCTCGTAAATCTAAGTGTCATATTGGTATGCTAATCTTTGACCATTATACTGATGACAATGAAGTTACTTTGTTGTTCTTTCAAGATACATATAATTTAAGTACAAGCATTGCTCCTCCTCGTGAGTCTTTTGTTGGGTGCAGGATCCCCCAATGGAAGTTTTGGGGCTTAAAGCGTAGATTTTGGTCACAAATTGTAACTCCAACAATGGGGCCCTGGAGGAGAGGCTCGCACAGTTGGAGGAGCTCGAAGAAGAATGGTTTTTGGTTGGATTCCACCAGTAGGTACAAAAGCAGCACGAAAAGGCCTGACCCAATCGACATATTAAGTTGCGCACCTTTAAGGTGAATGATTTGGTATTGTTATATGGTAGTAAGTTTGATAAATTCTTAGGGAAGCTCAGAATGCATTGGCTAGGACCGTATGTTATTAAGGAGATCACAAATGGTGGCACGGTGGATTTGGTCAAATTAAATGGTGAACTCTTCCCAGGAAAAGTAAATGGTAGTCGTTTGAAGCCATACACAGGTGGCCCAACCATCTGACTAGCCGAGGGAAGCATAGTATTAGTGCTCTGGGAAACTGAAAGGAGGCACGGGACTATAAACTACTATGCCTAGGATGTGCGTGATGTCAGGATTGCGCGCAGTAGTGAAGTGTCACAGGGTCCGCGACAGTTCAAGGGTAGCTGTGCGGCTGCGTAGGTTGGCTGGAAAGTGACCATTACAATCACTATTCATGATGTGATGCTTGGTTTGAGACCAAATGGAGCAGGTGACGGGCATTTAAGGCAAGATTTACAGGCTAGGTTTGTGAAAATCTATCGGCAAGTGATCATTAATGGACCGAATGTGGGGGGAACGGTCGAATTCAAATTCAAAAGGTGTTATAAATTGCAAAGGGCTACCCAACAAACAACACTTAGCAATTTGAGAATTGATTTTTTGTGCACCCAGAGATTCATGAACCCATATTTGTTCGATATTTTGAAGTCAAAGGCATTTTTTGAGCACTTACCTGAGCTGTTGAGAGAATTGTGGAATAACAGTATGGCAGTGCCTAAGGAAGCCATGGATACTGGAGCAATGACCACCAAGGAGGCTGCGTAGGCCACGATGGTAGGAGAAGCCCTAGAAAGTGTCGAGATAGTTGCAGAAATCACTAAATCGTCGAGCACGCTAAGACCCAAGAAAGACAAGCAACCTATGGTACCGGTGCGTGTGTCCCCCAGGAACCTGTTAAGTACTAGACTCACCATGGAAGAAAAGGGGAAGGCAGTCAACTTGGAAACTGATGAGGAGGAAGAATTCAAAGAAATCCTGGTAGAAGAGGAGGAAGACGTAGAGATGGAGGTGGAAACCTAGGGTGCAGACCCTCCGACCAGGCTTCCCACGTATGTTCCTCCGAGGAACGGGAAAGCAAGGGCACTTAAGGACCTAGATGAGAGCAAGAGCTCTCTGTAGACTCTGTTCCTCCCTGATGACATCATTTTTGATGGAGCACACTTGGGGTGAGTGCCGGTATTAAAATTTTAAGACTGGGATCTCGCGGACCACGAGAAATTCCCACATTTGGCAATCACGCAGCTCATGCGCCAGAAGAAAAACGCACTGCTGGGGGTTATAGAGTTGTAGCCACGCCAATGGCTGCGAGGTGTGGAGAAGGTGGGACTGTTAAACCTACTCTGGGTGCCGCATTACCATCACACCCCAATGAATATTTTTGTCATCAAGCAACTGCTCTGCTTGGTGCATGATGGGTGCTTGTGGATGGATGAGCCCATCCCCATCACAGACCACTTAATCCATAGAATTACCCGCTCCCTTGCAAAGGGGAGGATCCAGTGAATATCTCGGAGGGTAAGAGTGATGATTTGGCAATCGCTAAGGCCATGAAGAAAAACTTCAAGTTGGAGAAGAAGAAGAGAGGGTATGTGATTTCCAGCATAAACAACGTTGCGGTCAGAGTCGCGACACAGATACTGGTTGGGAAGGTTATGTGGAAGTGATGCGCAGATGAGGTGCCCGCGCTGGTGGTTGCACTTGTTGCACAATGCACAGAAGGGGTCCAGTTTAACTGGGTGGATTACTTGTGCAGAGAGCTCTTGGAGAACTGCCGCGAGGCACGGGAATAGGGCAAGACTTTCCACTATGCATGGCTTCTACTATCCATAGTGCTAGTGGCTTGGGAATTGCCCGAGGACAGCTAGTTCCCAACGATTGCACATGATCTTCCGGAGACAGTGAAGTATGCTTCGCTGTGGGCAACTAGATATGCACAGAGAATGAGGGACAGTAAGATATTCTGGGTGTTCATGGAGATAAACATTAGAATGGGGATTAACTGTAAGCTACGGTTATCGCCCACTATTTATAATAGTCTGTAGAGCTTCATGAAGTTCAAGGCAGACTTCCACCATGTTTATATCAGGGCATGGAAGGACCCCGCGAAGACATGGCACAAGCTACCTTGCCTAGCAACGGATGATGTCATCTTCGCTGTCCTCAAGTTGTGGCTGCCGAAGTGGCACACTCTAGCTAGCTCCATGGTGGAAGTAGAGAAGTCCACTGCATAGAGGAAAAAGGAGGAGGCAAAACTGTGAATGGTGTAGTTGGCAGAGAAGCGTCGGAATGAAGCAGCAGCAACGAAGGGCCAAGCGGTGCGGGATGCTGCGAAGGTAGTAGAAGAGCAGCAGAAGGCAGCAGAGGAGCAAAATGGCCAGAAGTCGCCTTCACCCGAACAGAAAATAGATCTAGAGGAAGGTGGCGCAGACCCATAGACGGCGTCCACACAGGTGAAACGCCAGCGTCGAAGAGAACAGGTGGGGCCACAGAAGAAGTCGAAGGCCTCAAAGACTTCTTTCAACTCGATCACCCTCACTGAGGGAGATCTACATGACATTGGGGAGACGGTGCATGACGTCACCGCGGAGGTCCTCCAACAGTTCGCAGAGGAACACCAGATGGTGTTGAGGGCTCTCCAAGCACAGATAGAGGAGTTACGGGTGTGTACTCCACAGGCTGGTACTATATCAACCAGCCTCACACTAGGCACAGTCGCGGCCGAGGAGATACTGCACGCCCAAATGACAAGCACTATAGTGGTTCTAGAGGGCACATTGGTTATAGAAAATGAGGCCGACATGCCTATGGTCAGTGCACTGAAGGGAGTTGGGATAAATATGGTTGTGCTCCCTCGGGAGACGCTCTATGTTTTGCAGGATGGAGTTACTGTAGCACTGCAAGCCAGGGAAGGTCGCACGCTCCAGGTAATGAGCGAGCAACGCATTAACATCGAATAGTTGAGCCTGCAGCATGATGAAGTAGTGGTGCAAAACCAACATATTGTGCAGGTGGTTAATGAAACTTGCAAGATGGTCCCGGACCTAGCCATCCAAGCAGAGTAACCAGTGGAGGCACGCACCCGAAAACTAGTAGCAGGGGTGTGTGAGACTAAGGAAGCGATGGCCAAGGTTTAGCTGGAGCTGAACCTTCAGATAGCCAAGCTGTAGTGAAGGCATAGCCTTCAACCCCTCCAGAGGTTAAGGAACAGTGCACCAGCGCGATTACAGTGGCATTAGCGGAGGTCAACAGTGCAGTGAAGGACTCCACAAAGTTGTTTGAGGAATCATTCGAGGTTCTCACTACTATGCAGGAGGACCCAAATACATAGCACCTAGAAGCAGAGGCACGCGAGCTATAGCAGAAGTACGATGAAGTAAAAGGGACCGCATAGATGGTTGCCCTTACACAGAGGCTTACGCAATTTCTGAACAACGCATCTAGGAAGTGCAGCAGGCAGCCGCTCAGTGTGTTGCCGATCTTGCAGCAGTCCAGGTAGAATTGGGAGGTCTTCATGCAAAGATCAACACATCGACATAGTGACTCAAGGGAGAGTCACAATGTTTGTGTTAGGGGCCTACTGGGCGCGGGATCCCCCAAGGGAAATTTTGGGGCTTAGAACCCAGATTTTGGTCACAAATTGTAACTCCAATGTAAAAGACTCTTCCTTTTGTGGGCACAGAGTGTGAAGTTGTAAAAGAGTCATAGGGTTGTCCACCCTCAATTTCGTATTGTAATGTCGGCTGTAGAGATCTACCCATGGTTCGGGGACCATGGGATTGTATAAATAGAGTGAGGCTCTAAGTATAAATCAATCATGGAATCCTATGATGGAATAGAAGCATAGAGTAATATCTGAAGTGTAAAGTCGAGTCTTTGGGTCATAGAGTAGGAGAATGCTCTGCAGCTGAGTGCGCAGAGGCCTAGTAGTCTGCAACTAAGTGTGTGGATCCTTGCAGCTAAGTGCGTAGGGCAAGTCAAGTCTGTAACAGTTAGAAGCATTAATAAAGAGAAGTTTTATATCATTCCTGTGTATTTACTTCTTGTTTTCTGCATTGAATGTATTGGGTATGAATTGCATTTCTACTGTTTATATGATGCGTGAACATATATGACTATGTCAATTAAGTGAATGTGAGATAACGTATCTGTTTACTTGAATTTAACTAGATATTTAAGACGATAAGTAGGATATGTGGTGTAGTTTGGGGAAACAGCGTAGATCACTGCCATAGCAGGTCTCGAAGGTCTCGCAGGTCAGCGCAGTGCGCAAAGTAACCTACATGAAGGTAGGCACAGTTGGACTAAATTGACACCTCAGACATCTCAAGCGTTCGGAATCCTGGTTCCAACATCCCCCCATACTACTTCGGGTGAGACTCCAATCCGCGCACTACGGGCTGATGCCGAAAGGGCCAGTAGTGTAGTGATTTGTTTGGCTATTTAACTCCGATCATAGGTCAGGCCCCATCAAGCCAACATCTTTCAATCCTTATTCACCTCTATCACACTATTCATTATACCTAGACATGTTTTATAAGTCTGTCACACCAAAAACCCCCCTAAATCATTTCGAAATTTATCCAGATGATCATGGTTGCAATCAGGGGGCAAGATGGTGTGATAATACATTGAGAGGATGAAAAGTTTGAATCTATTACTCATGATATATTCAATTGTAAATATTTCATAAATTAGGGGGGATATGTCCCAACTCTAAATGATCAAGGAATTTTTCAAATTGATATATCTCAATTTTCTAGCCATCAAGAGTCTAATATGCTTAATCCTAAATTTGATCAAACCAGTGTCATTAGTAGTGTTTTCATTGATACACCTCTTGATAGTGGTGGATGTATACCTATTGGATTTTTGAAGCCACCCAGATTTGATGATCCACCATCAGAAAGTTTACTGACCTGTAAAGAAGTTGAGGCACTTCAGCACCTGCTGATGGTTATGTCAGGTTCTCCCAATCCTGTTGAGATATATGAACTAATATGGATCCTTATTTTCACGCATAAATATTTCTTTAATATTCATCCATTGACTATCAGTTCATTCTTAAAGGACTCTTTTTGTTTTCAATTTGATCTTCAAGATAAATTTCTTCTCAGATGAAATATTATTGTTTGTTTAGTTCCTTTTCATGTCCACCCGTTGAGATAGATCGAGGGTTGGAAAGAACATATTTCACAGATCCTTACGGTTTCAAGGCCTCTCATTTTCATGATAGAGATAAATGTGATTTTGGTTTCAAGGATTTTTCTTTGTTAACCTCTTCTGAATCTGATCATATTATCATCTCTTTTGTGCATATCATGAAGCTAATCATCTCCAAGGCACATTTCCTTTTCTAGAGTAATTGCAATTGTTTCAATCATTCAACTTACCAAAAACCTTGTGTTTATATAAGTATTGGGTTTGGTTTGACACATATTTCTAATATTTTGTCAACTCAATATCCTATTTGGTTTCCTAGTTCTATGATGTCAACAAATGTTTTTAATTCTCTTAGTGTAACAACCCTGGTGAAAATTCCATGTAATAGAAGTTAATAAAGGAAAAATAATAACCATAGATGATGGGACACGTATTCCAAGTTGAATTTTTGGAAAAATCATAGTGATGAGGATCATTGGTGATTGATTATTGGATAAGGAAATTGGAAAAGGCAATGGCAAAGGCTTTGGAAAGGAAAAATGGCATTTTGGCACATTTATTTATGAAAATAATGGTTCAAATTAGGCAAAAAGAGAGGTGAAAGGTCACATGTTTCATGTGAGGAGGAAAATTAAGGAAAATAATGGAAAACAAAGAAAATAAAGGCCTCATTAATAAAAAGGTTTCTAAGTATCAGCTCACATAATTTTGTCAATTCATTTTTGGAGCACTCTCTCTATTCTCTCTCTCTCATACTCTTGGATGCTTAGATTTGTCTTGGAGAACTCTTGGAGAGTGTGGCATACTTGGAATTTGGGAACAAGAAGGCAAAGGAAGAGTAGGAAAGTGTAAGAGAACAACGATATTGGTAGGTACAACGAGCTTAACTTTCACCTTCCGAGTTACATGTATGTTTTCCTCACTAGTTTTGGCATGCATGGCATATGCATATGGTTTATTTCTCATGATATTTCATAGGAATGGAGGTTTGCCTGGATTGACAATGTATTTTTCTAGTCTTGCCATTTCCTAGATAGACATGGCTTTGTGGCTTCATTTCTTTATGTTTCTAATTGGTTCTCATGTTTCCTTTAGCTTGGGTTGGATTACTAGTTCCTATAGCCTTGGTTAGAAAAATGCTCTAGAGCCTTGTAACAACTTGGGTTGAGCTACTATTCCTGGAGCCTTGGTTGGACAAACCCTCTCGAGCCCTTGTGGGTTGAGTTACTAGTTCTAGATCCTTGGTTGTACAAATGCACCGGAGCCCTGTATAAACTATGGGTTGAGTTACTAGTCCTGGAAGCCCTGGTTGGAACAAATGCTCTGGAGCCTTGGAAGGCTTGGGTAGAGACCAACCTAGTGATGGTTTTATGATGTCTGGTCGTGAGGTGGAATCACTATTTGATGGGTTGAGGTGGTTTCACCTCTAGAAGCCATGGATGGTATTGATTGATGTGTTTTATGAGATCCCACATTCATGCTTGTAATATGGCACAAGGGTAATTGGATGAAGAGAGATTTGGCTCATCCATCATTAATATGAGGTTATATCTACTTGTTATTTCATGTGTAAATGAATTTGTTTATATGTGGATTATATCATTGAGGTATCCTTGATATTTCTGTTGTTATTTTTCTCATTATAAGCATGTTTTATGACAGTGATGATGTATGTATTTCATCATGTTTTAATTTGTAAATGAATGAACAATGTATCTATGACCTAATAGATGAAATTGTAGCTAATGTGTTTGAGGCATCAATGCTTCTTGGTGATTCTCAAATAAGTATGGGACCCCTATGCTCAGTTCTATTCTTAAGGCCTGTAGCTTTCATATATAAGACATGTTTGATGAAATTCTTGTCATTGCTACTAGAGGTCTGGTCAAGTCCTTGTTCAAGTAATTTATTTTGTATCATTATTTTGTTGTTCTCTCTCAGTTCTAAACCTGTCATCGAGTTCTAGGCAATGACCTGTGCTCTGGGCTAGAAAATGTGGCACAAATCTAAGAGTCATAGGCATAGGTTTAAGGGGAAAGGTCCCCATATGCATGCATACCCATGTTGTGAGAGCATCTCAAGTCTCCTCAAAGCATGCTTATCCATATCAAGGGACTGTCCACGGGTTTAATGGTCTAAAAACTTAGTGGGATTTAGGGATGGATTACTTGAGTGGTTATGATGGCTCCTGGGGATTTCATTGCTGATGTGGAAGGACTGTACGGTGTGTTAACATCAGTTCCACTTCCTTAGATGACACATAGGGAGTTGAATCATATCATAGTAACTTCTCGTCACATGTTTACCTCAGTTATCTGGTTACTTAGGTAGATGTGGGAGGAGGATGTTACAAACTGGTATTAGATCATGGTTCACCCCTTAGACTGGACAGGTTATGTGTTGGTCATGCATTCATATAGCTTGCATATGTGTTTCTTGTGTTGTAAGACCATGTGATTGTTACATTTGTATGGTATGGGTTATGGTTGTAGTGAGGTCGCCATGGGAATTTGATGGTGTTGTTGTAGAGTGTGTTTTCATGAGTGTATGGTTGATTATGCATTTTTTATGCACGTTACTATTCAGATGTGGTCAAGTGTACAGTGATGTGGTGGTCGTTGTCATGCATGAGGTCATGGTATGCGTAGTTAATATAGTCATCCATTGATGAATAGACTCTAGCTAGAATGATGGTTATATGGTTATATTCTTATGTGTTGTATTTCTATATGTTGTCATGATTATGTTATACACGTATTACACTGATTTTTTGATCGTGCAGATGAGGCATCCTTCCCAGATTATGCTAAGGTACGTCGGTTTATTGTGATTTGGTTTAGCTAACAAGATATACCTTATAGGAATGATATCAAAGATGACTAGCAATATGGTAGACTATAGTTCATGAGACTCTCCCTATGGATCAAATGAGCAACATGGTGTTGGGAATTCTTTTGATTTGGAAGACACAATGAGAGTCTTAAAGGAAGAAATAAGGAGTTGTAAGGTATACAATGATAGAATCATATAGGCACAAGAGAAACAAGCAAACTTAAATGCATTTATACTTTAGAGTTTGTCAAAATTGCAGCGACAAGGACCACTTTGGATCAGCCATGAGAAGGAGGATAGAACTAATGGGGCATATGGAACCAAGTCTCATGGTGAGTATAGTTCAGATAGAGATGACATGATTAGAGATGGCAGGTCTTTGGATAATTTGAATAGGAGAGGTGATGGATGCATGTACTATTCTAGTTCTGGTTCTGACAGACATTATGATAATCATCGTTATCATCCTTACAGGAGGAGTGACAGGGGATATTTACCAGATGAGTTTAAGAAAGAAAATCCACCTACATTTGATGGAGAGATGAAGAAATCGCAGGATGCATAAGAATGGTTTCTTGGTACTAGGAAGTTCTTCAGGTTTCATGATTATTCAGAGAACATGAAAGCCATAATAGATACATTCAGTCTTAAAGGTAAAGTAGATATTTGGTGGGAAGATGTGAATAATGTTAGAGGTATTCAAGAGGAGGACTTGACTTGGAATGAGTTCGAGAGACTATTCCAGAAGAAGTACCTATTAGAGAGATACTTTGATGATAGGGCAAAAGAATTATATGAGCTAAAGATGGGATCAATGATAGATGAGGAGTATACGAGTAGATTCTTGGAGCTACTGAGGTATGTGCCTTACCTCAAGGAGGAGAAGGCCAAGATTCATAGATTCACTAGTGGTTTATCAGTTGCATTCAAAGACAAGATTAAGTTCGATTAGCCTCGATCATTGGAGGAGTTCATCTGAAAGCTAAAGCATTGCTATGAGTAATCGAAGCGCAGTTCTAAGACTAAGACGAACCAGAAAGGTAATGCAATGAACCAAGGAAGATGAGACAATAAGAAAGAAAGACCTTAGGGTACATGTAATAAAGAGAATGTAGTGCCATCTAAGAATTTCAATACATCTGACAGAGGAGAGGGACTTCAATCTGATGAGAAGAATAAGGAGCCCATGTGGTGTTGGAAGTATGGAGTAGAGAATCATAGGAGATATTGTCCATAGTATTAGGGTGGTAGATCCCAAATCTACAGTGCTCGGGAGGCACAGACAGTGGGATATGTTTTGCAAAGTATTCCTAGGATCTATGCAGTGCTGGATAATAGATAGGTAGACCATCAAGAATCTATCATTGAGATGGATGGTAAGATTTGTGATTAAGTTTTTTCTATTTTTATTGACCATGGATCTAATTATAGTTATGTTAATCTTGACCTTGTGGATAAGTGTGGTTTGAATAAATAAGTGCATGTAGAGTCTTGGTTAGTGCAGTTGGCTACAGGTGCCAAGAAGAGAGTTCATCATTTGGTAAGATCTTGTACATTTGATTTGAATGGTATGCCTACCTCAACACATTTGAATGTATTACTGTTGGGATCATACAGTATGTTGTTGGGCATGGATTCATTGTACCTTCATAGAACCAAGGTGGATTGTTATGACAAAGCCATTGAGTTCTTGGATGACAATGGGGAACAAAGAGTCTTGCAGGGTAAAAAGAAAGCAACATCATTTATAATGATGAGAACTATGCAGGTGAAGCGTAGTTGCAGGAAAGGGTGTGTATTATTTGTAGTGCACATTTCTAGTGATAAAGGTAAGGAAGTTTAGGATGCAAATGTTTTGAGCAGGTACCCATTTCTACAATTGTTTCAGGATGTATTTCCTTAAGATATTTCATAATTTCCACTCATATGGGAGTAGACATTTCTATTGAGTTGGTGCTAGGGTAGCTCCAACATCAAAGGCACATTACATGATGAGTACACCTAAGTTGGTAGAGTTGAAGCTGTAGTTGAAGGAAATGTTGGATAAGGGGTAAATTAGGTCAAGTGTATTTCCATAGGGCACACTAGTATTGTTTGTGAAGAAGAATGATGGTATTATAGGGCTATCCATCGATTATAGGTAGTTAAATAAAGTGACCAACAAGAATAGGTATCTACTACCGAGGATTGATGACTTGTTCAATCCATTGAAGGGAGCAACATTTTTCTCAAAGATTGATCTCAGATCCAGATATCATCAGGTACACATTAAAGTAGAGGACATCTAGAAGACAACTTTCCAGACCAGGTATGGGCATTATGAGTTTGTTGTAGTTCCATTTGGTTTAACCAATTCTCCAACTAATTTTATGTGCTTTATGAATAGTGTGTTGCATCCATATTTCAACAAGTTTTTTATTGTGTTCATTGATGATATATTGGTATATTCAAAAAATGAAGAAGAGCATGTCAAGCATTTAGCAACAGTGTTGATATTGTTGATAGAGCATAAATTGTATGCTAAGCTCAACAAGTGTAGTTTCTTTCAGAATTAGGTACACACTTTGGGACATGTGGTTTCCAAGTATGGAATAGCAGCAGACCCAGAAAAGGTAAGAGCCATCATGGAATGGGCAGCTCCCAAGAACGTGGATGAGGTGAGATCTCTCATGCGGTTAGCAGGTTATTACAGGAGGTTCATCAAGAAATTCTCGCATATTTCTAATATTATCACATAATTCCAAAGGAAAGGTAAGAATTTTGAAGGGACAGAGGAGTGTGAGGCCAATTTTAAGCATCTTAAGCCATTTTCCACACGTACACCAGTGTTAAAGATTGTAGATCTAGACAAAGAGTTTGTAGTATGTACATATGATTGCAAGAGAGGACTTGGTGGAGTCCTTATGCAGGATGGACACAAGGTATGTTATGAGTCACGAAAACTTAACGAGCATGAGCAGAACTACCCGACACATGATCTTGAGTTGGGAGTGATCATACATGAATTGAAGATGTGGAGGAACTATCTTCTTGGCAAGAGGTTTGTATTGATAAGTGATCACAATGGTTTGCGGTATCTATTTGACTAACTGAATCTGAATCGTAGGTAGGCTTGGTGGTTGGCCATGATCAATGACTCTGACTTTGAGATCAGGTATATCAAAGGTAAAGAGAACAGGGTGGTAGATGTTCTTAGCAGGCAGATACAAGTAAATCACATAGCAACTATGAGCTCCTATGGGATAGAATTCTATGAGCTAAAGATGGAAAATTAATTAATATTATTGACCTTAAAAATATAATTGGAAATTAAATATAAAAATAAAAATATAATTGAAACTTATTTATGATAATTGTAATTAAAAATAATAATAATTGAAAATAAAAAAGAAAAATTTTAAAATTAATATTATTTGTCTTGTTATTTCATTTATTTTGGTTAGGTCTGCTGGTCGGTGCTTTTCCTTCTTCCCATCTTTCCTTCTATATTTATTTCATCCTTTATCTTCTCCTCCTTGCAGGTTTTTCCTGATGATGAGTCATGGTATTGACTTGAAATGTCGAAACTTAGAAATGAATATTGTGGATGCTCCGAGATCTCAAAATCAAAATCCTCACCACAAAAACCTACAAACTCTAAAGGATGTCAAGTATATGGAGATTGTGCACAGGTTGCAACAGAGTACAGGTATAGGTGTAGGTACAAGTAGTGGTAGTGGTACAGGTAGTGGTAGAAGTACATGTATATTTAGTGGTACAAGTACAGGTACAAGTAGTGGTACAGGTATAGGTACATATGCAGGTGCACATGATGTGGATTATCATCTCACGACAAATGGATTGGTTAGGCTTAGGGACATGACATATGTCTCAGATAAAAATGAGATCAAGAAGGTGATATTGAAGGAGTTTCATGTGAAACCATATTTAGTTCATGTAGGTTATTAGAAGGCGCTGACAACAATGAATAAATTGTCTTACTAGCTGAATTTAAAGAGAGGCATAGCAGATTTTGTGGCTAGGTGCTTGGATTTTCAGCAGGTGAAGGCAGAGTGTAAGCATCCAAGAGGAGTGCTATGGAATATTCCAATTCCAAAGTAGAAATGGGAGGTCATTTCCATGGACTTTATGACAAGTTTTCCAAGGAGAATGAGACAACATGATTCCATAATGGTAGTGGTGGAGAGTTTGACAAAGGTAGCGCACTTCATTCCAATGAAATCTACATTCTCAGCGAGTGATGTAGCACAACTCTTCATTATGGACATGGTTAGATTTCATGGAGTTTTGAAGAAGATTGTGTTAGACAAGGATGCGAAGTTCACTTCTAGGTTTTGGAAGGAGTTATTTGCATGTTTTGGCATAAAGTTGGCCTTCAGTACAACTTATCATCTATGGATAGATGGAAAGATAGAGAGGGTAAATGGGATATTGGAGGACATGTTGAGGATGTATGTGATGCATCAGTAGTGGAAGTGGGAAGAGTACCTTCCACTGGTAGAGTTCTCTTATAACAATGGGTATTAGGAATCCTTGATGATGAGTCCTTTTGAGGCATTGTGTGGGCGGAGTTGTAATATTCCCATCAGTTGGAGTGATCCAGTTAATAGGGTATTGATTGGACTAGACATGTTGGCAGACATGGAGTGTGAAATGCAGGTAATCAAAAAGAATTTGAAAATAGAATAGGATAGGTAGAAGATCTATGCAGATCAGAATAGGTTGTTCAAGGAATTCCAAGTTGGGGAAGAGGTGTACTTGCACATCAAACCGAAGAAGAGATCTTTGTGGATTGGATCATGTGCCAAGCTAACACCCTGGTTTTGTGGACCTTTCACAATTATTGAGAGGATTTGGCCAATAGCCTATCGACTTGCACTGCCTCCGATAGTGAAATTCCAGGATGTTTTCCATGTGTTATTTCTTAAGAAGTATGTTAAATATGTTGATAATGTGATTGAATGGTATGTATTGCAGGTGTAGCTAGAAGGAGAATTCTAGCGGAAACCGCAACATATTTTGTAGAGAAAGATGCTCATGCTCTAGAACTGAGAAATCATGCAAGTTGAAGTACAATGGAAGCACTTTGGGACCAATGAAGTGAGATGGGAGATGGCGGATCAGATGTGAGCTATGTATCCTTTCTTATTCGCTAGTTGAGGGGATGTTTTGGTACATGTTTTGGTGATGATTGGTATATGTATATGTATATGTATATATATGGATGTAAATACCTCCATGAGCTATGTTATAAAGATCCAATAAGCGATATGGGTGTCATGTCATTATGATGTTATAATTGTTATGTTGTCATGGTGGTTTTCTTCTCAGTAGGATAATCATTGTAAATACTGTAATGAGCTAAGTTATAAAGCCCCATGGGAAGTATGTTTTTCTAACAACAACCTTGTTTTTTGTAGGTGTTGTTTAACACTGAGGACGGTGTTCCCCCAACGGGGAGGGTTCTGTAATAGCCCTGGTGAATATTCCATATAATAAAAGTTGATAAAAGAAAAATAATAACCACGGTTAATGGGACACGTATTCCAAGTTGAATGTCGGGAAAACACATAGTAATGGGGATCACTGGTGATGTATTAATGGTTAAGGAAATTCAGAAAGTGAACGGAAAAGGATTTGGAAAGGAAAAATGGGATTTTGGCACATTTATTTATGAAAATAATGGAAATTATGAGAAAAGGGAGTTGAAAGGTCACAGGCTGCATGTGAGGAGGAAAATTAAGGAAAATAATGGAAAATGAAGAAAACAAAGGCCTCATTAATAAAAAGGCTTCTGAGGATCAGTTCACGAACTTTTGTTAGGTGAGTTTTGGAGCTCTCTCTATATTCTCTCTCTATCATACTCTTGGACACTTAGATTTTTCTTGGAGAACTCTTAGAGAGTGTGGCATAATTGGAGTGTTGGAGCAAGAAGGCAAAGGAAGAGAACTGAGTTGATTTGGCTTGGAAACTATAGTGGATTTGGCTTACAAGTACTGAGTTGCATGTATGTTTTTCTCCCTAGTTTTGGTATGCATGGCATATGCATGTGGTTTATTGGTCATGATCTATCATTGGCATGGAGGTTTGCCTAGATTAACATTGGATTTTACTAGCCTTTCCATTTCCTAGATAGCCATGGTGTTGTGGGTTTATTTATTTTTGTTTCTGATTGGTTCTCATGTTTCCTTTAACTTGGGTTGAGTTACTATTTCCTAGAGCCTTGGTTGGACAAACACTCTGGAGCCATATAACAATTTGGTTTGACTTACTAATCCTAGAGCCTTGGTTGGGAAAATGCTCTGGAGCCCTTGGTGGGATAAGTTATTAGTCCTGGAGCCATGGTTGGAAAAACAATCTGAAGCCCTGTATCACATGTGGGTTGAGTTACTAGTCCTAGAAGCCTTGGTTGGAACAAACGCTTTGTAGCCCTGGAAGTCTTGGGTAGAGACCAATCTGGTGATGGTTTTGTGATGTCCAACCATGAGGTGGAATCACTGTCTGAAGGGTTGAGGTGGTTTAGCCTCTGGAAACCCTGGATGGTTTTGATTGATGTGTTTTATGAGATCCCACATTCATCCTTAGAATATGGCATGGGGGTGACTAGTTGAAGAGAGATTTGGCTCAACCATGTCTACGGTCTGGTGGTTTGTGGAAGTCCCAAACCTTGTTGGCCTTTGCATCATTAATATGAGGTTATTTCTCCTTATTATGTCATGTGTAAATGTACTGGTTTATATGTGGATTTGATGGCTGAGGTATCCTTGATATTTATGTTGTTATTATGTTGGTTATAAGCATATTTTATGACAGTGATGATGTATGGATCTCCTCATGTCTTAATTTGTAAATGAATGAACAATGTATCTATGACCTAATGATGAAATTGTATGTAATGTGTTGAGGCATCAATTGTTCTTAGCGATTCTTAGATAAGTATGAGACCACTATGCTCAGTTATTTTGTTAAGACCTGTAGTTTTCATATTTTTTGGTCTGGCATGTAATTGGATACAAAGGGAAACAATAGAGAATGGATAAAATTATATGCTAATTGACCAATTTGATCATAATACCTGAGATTATCCTTGTGATTTAGAAGCATTAATTGGAAATTTATTTTTCCATAGGCTCCATGGTCTTCAAATTGGCTGTTTTGAATATCAAGTTCCAATTTATGAATGGTTGGAGAAATCCTACATGGAAAGCTCCTATGTAAATAATAATTTTTCATATTTCTTAATGTTGGAAAAACCTGGGAGCACAAATGAATGTGTATTCACAATCAGCTTGCAAGGTTTGTATAATCGACATTTCAAACAACAAGGTAAAGTTAGAAACATGATCAAAGCAGTTGGTATGTCACATCATTTTGGTAATAAGAAAGACATTTAGTTAGTTGTTCAAGTTTTCAATGTTCTTATCTTTTCTATTTCACATTGTTTTATATTTCTTTAATTGTTCGTATCTTTGTGGTTTCAGGTTGGGAACGACAGTGGGTGCATTAGAAATATCATTATACTTAGACCTGACCTTCTATATGATTAGGTTAGGAGTAGTCTTAGTTGCATTTAGTTTCCCTTGCATTGCATCCCCCCTCCATACTGCCCTCCATTGTGTCGATACTTTTTTTTGTTTTCTTATTGTATATTCTACATGTTTTTGTTATGTTCTGTCTCCATTTGATTTGTTCTTCGGTTTTGTTTTCTTTTCATGTCATGTATATTCCTTTTATTTTTTTCAATAAGACTTTGCATGAAAGATGTTCCTTTAGCTCAAAAGACAATGTGACAAAACTTGAAAATGGAAATTATGTTGACGAACAATGGTTGGTTAATCTGTTACCTCTTCTCTATCTTGGGTTTACATATCTTTGAAGTAAATGATGTATGAATGGAAAATATGATCCACTTGAATGGAAAGCCTTTGGTCCAACTATAAAGCCCATATCTATTATAGGATCCTATTTCCTCAACTCGGTATTATAAGTAAATAGTTTTTTTCTTGTTGATCGAGACTAGTAGAGAAAGGAGAAGGGGAAAATCTAAAGCGAGCAAACCAATATCACAGGTCTATAAATAATTCTCTATTGGGGCATCCTACTCTACTCTCAATAAGTGAGGATCCCTCTTCTACCTATTGAAAATAATAAATGTTGAAGCACAATCCTATTAAATCAATAAATAAATCAATGGTCAAGTGACTTCGTTGAGGTATTGTCTAGGCTCGATGGAAGTTAACCAATGCTTGTGCTCCTATAGTGACTCAGTTGGGGAATTTTCTAGGCTTGCTCAGAATAGAGCAACACTAGATATGAAACTCATACTCTGAATATCTTAAAATTACCACACATATTAACCTTTCCTAGATTGAAACAATTGTGATTCGACAAGTCTTGATATGCATTTAATGTTAGAAAGTGTAACAAGAAAGGCTCAATTTGAGTTTAGCCTTAGCCAAATTGAGTAAATCAAATTTACAGATTAGAAGGACAACTTAGAGGCAGTTAACTAGTGTGACATGACTGTTGTCACTGAATTAGATTAACAAATTCAAGTTATTGGGCTTGGAGTTTAGTCATGCATGTGTTGATTGCTAAATTTTAGCAATCTAGTTTAATTATTTTCAGTTGTACTCAGTTAACTAACCTATAAAAATTAATAGAGTTATCTTAAGGTCATTTGTGTAGTGAGACAATAGTCTAACTCATAGATATGTTAGTTAATTTATCAACTAGCCCAAAAGATCTCATGCATGCATGGACTTCGAATTGCTCAACTCGAGTGGAGGAGACAAAGGCTAGTGTAACATGAGTTGTATACTAGTTGAGTGTATAGTCGTTACATGCCGTTAGGAGATAATTTCCTTGGAAATTGTGCAAGGAAATAGGGACTTCCCTATTGTATAGGAACTTGAATTAGTTCAGATTTGCACAAGGATATAGTAGGTTGGAGGAGGCATAAAATGGATAAGTGTTGGCAAGAAGTTCTCATTCAGTACAGAGAACAGTTTTATCTTTGCAGGTGGTGCTCAGAGATGGGGCATGCAATTGTAATAGTTTCTCTATTCAACTGATTAATGCAAAGAGGCTTGAGGGGTTTTTCCCACTTGGGTTCCCGTAGAAATCATTGTGTACTTGTGGGTTTTCTTATTGCATGTCTATCCATGTTTTTCTAAACTGTGATTTCCATTCCACGTATTATTAGAGTAGAATTTGTGTCTCGTAATTTTAGTTCTATTTCTTAAGCAGTTATAATTTCTATCAAAATTATACAATTGGTATTAGAGCCCTAAAATCGCATTATAACTAGTGTTTCAATTTTGTCCGTCAGGAATTTTGAATTTATAGCTTCAGTGTAGAAGTTTTCTTCATATTTGAGAGAATTCCTTTCAACAGACTAAGATTGGAGTATGCTTTGGAGGGAAGTTTGAATTTTTGAGCTTGGAACAGATTTAGGATCATCACAAGTGCCCTAGGAGCAACATTCTAGAGTAGCCAAAATATTGACAAGTTTTCAGTCCTTGAACTCCTTATGTACAATGATCATTGAAGAACTAATGAGCTATTAGGAGGCAGAGTTATGGAGACCTAGTTCAGGGTAGATCCAGAAGACCCTATTTGCAAACTTCTTAATGGAGCTATAAGGCTGCTAGTGGGAATATTGATTAACCAATGTTTAGTGACACAAAAATGAGTTGTGATAATTGATATTGGAAGATTAAGGAGGAGAAATATTTTCCACATGGAGATGGAGACTCAGAGGGAATATCCCTATGGAAGTTAGTACTTTAAGATCTAGGGAGATCAACCTCATTATTGCAGTAGCTGCAATAGCAGTGTAGAATAAGCAATAGAGAAGTATCTACAACAATATGAGTATATCAGAGTTGGATTTTAATGCACCTATACCTCCAAGAGTGATGTGGGGTGATCTAGATTCTTAGCCCTAGAGTTGCAAAATTGGGGAGGATGCATAAGCGAGTAGTAGAAATTGCAGTATACTTTCCTCATGGATCATTGCATTACTACAAGGGCCCACAATATTCAATTATAGAAGGATTGGTGTCAGTTTTTGTATACATATGGGGAGGAGAATAGAGCAGTGTTGATAGCATTGTAGGTGGTTTAATGCAAAATCAACATCAGTGCAATTTTCCTAGTAGACAGTTCCAGAGACACAGTTGATTCAATGTGTTTTTTTTCAGATGATTCTCAGTTGTAGATGTTACAGTAATAACAAAAAAAGTGAGAATTAGTGCTACAGTACATTCCACAGGTGTTGGATAAGGGTGGTGAAAAATCCATTTCTTGCTAAGAGGGAGTGTTAGAAAGTGTAGCAAGAAAGGCTCAATTGGACTTTAGCCTTAGTCAAATTGAGTAAATCAAATTTCCACATTATAAGACAACTTGGAGGTAGTTAACTAGTGTGACATGGCTATTTTCACTCAGTTAGATCAAAAAAAATTAGTTACTTAGCTTGGATTTCAGTCATGCATGTGTTGATTACTAAATTTTAGCAATGTAGCTCAATTATTTTTATCTATACTCAATTAGCTGACCTCTTCTAAGTAATAGAGTCAGCTAAAGGTCAGTTGTCCAGTGTGGCAACAGTCTAAATCAGAGATCTATCAGTTAACTAATCAATCAACCGAAAATATCTCCTGGATACATGGAATTTGAATTGCTCAGCTCGAGTGGAGGAGACAAGTTCTAGTGTAGCACGAGTTGTATAATAGTTGAGTGTACAATTGTTGCATGTAGTTAGGAGATCACTTTCCTGGGAATTGCGCAAGGAAATAGGGACTTCCCTGTTGTTTATGAGCTCTAATTAGTTCATATTTGTGCAAGGAAATAGGAGGATGGAGGAGGCATAAAATGGATAAGTTTTGGCCAGAATTTCTCATTCAATAGGGAGAAAATTTTTACCTTTGTAGGTGGTGTTGATAGCTAGAACATGCAATTGTAATAGTTTCTCTATTCAATTGATTAATGCAAAGAGGCTTGAGAGATTTTTCCCAATCAGGTTCCCCTAAAAATCACTTTGAACCTTTTTTTTTATTGTTGCATGTCTATGCATGTTGTTCTAAACTATGATTTCCATTCCACAAATTAGTAGAGTAAAATTTGTGTCTCCTAATTTCAATTCGATTTCTAGAGCAATTGAAATTTCTATCAAATTTATACATTGAATTGAGTAAGGTAATAGAGGATACTATATATCTAAATTGGTTAACTATGGATGCTAATTTAATTAGAAAGATGAACCAATACTTCCTCAAAGACTAATATCTTGCACTTAGATAATTAAACCTAAACATAGAAGCTAGAGTTCTACTAGTGTGTCACCAAGTGTTGACACTACGATCAACAGCCTCCTAAATTTTCCTTACACTTGAATTTTGCAACCTACTGAGGATCTTATAGTCTATCACGTTATGGTTACTCCATGGAAATTTGATGGTTTTTAAAGCGTTTAAGTCTTCTTCCTAGTTCCAAACTCTTAAGTCACTTGCACACACATGCTCAGCCTCTGATGGGTTCATCATAACGCGCTTCTTTTGTGTAAGCTTGAACAAGCATAACATCACTCATCTAGACAGTGATTTCTCAATGATCAAATAATTTTGATATTTAGTGCATACTTTCATTAATAGTCTCCCACACTTTGATTGCGTTTGTACTTTTATTATCATGATTTTTCTCATCTTTTGCTTTCGTGCACCTTTTCTTTCACAAGTGCTACTTCCATGTTTACGAATGTCGCTTTTGCTCACATCCACTTTAATAAGTGTCATTTTCATGTTAGAATTTCTCTAGCATGTGTTTACTTCAAAGGCATTCACATTTTTCAAGTGTCTTCTAATGTTTTCCTGAGGTCGCAAGTGTCACTTTTGTGATTTTCACTCCTCCATGTGTCACACCTTTGCACATAACCAAAGATATTTCTAGCACACCCTTCTACACTACATGGTCATGCATATCATTGGAATATGTGCTAGACAAATTATTATAGCTAAGCGCACCTTTTGGTCATAGTTCTCACTCCTCTCGTAACTTGTGCTCTAAGTGTTATAATGTGTTGCTTCAATCATTACACTTATAAATAGGTGTCACTTTGTTGTTGTTTTCAAGGGGTGACTATTTCTCATGAGTCCTATGCATTATGTTTTCTTATATTGATGACATTTATGTGTGTGGTCCATGTTTGAGTCGTGTGAGAATGCATTTCTTTCTCCTACTCTACTAGTCACACACTTAGCCATTTTTAGAGCTATTCTTAATCCTTTAGTCCAGTGTAAGTTCTAAAGGCATTAACCATCTTACTAGGTGATGAGCATAAATTATTCATGAGCCTCATTGACCTACCTTCCTCCCATGCTTGTGCAATAAGTAGTTTCTAAGGTATCCTCCCTCTCACAATGCATTAGTACTTCCTAAGGATAAGTAACCTAGCCTTTTGTTGCATCCCTCAGTGAAAAGCGCATTACAAATGAAATGGTAACCACTATTGCAGATAATTGCACCCTCTAAAGCCTGAATGCACTTTCAAACAATCAATTGAACTTTGAAACAATGAAGTGAACTTTGAAACAATGAAGCACACTTCGAAACAATGAAGTGCACTTCAAACGCTCAGTGAAAAATCACACTTCAGAACAACAACGATTCTTTCAGTGCACTTCGAAACAATGAAGGATCCTATGAGTCTTAAAAAGTGGATGGTGAACTCTTGAAGCATGAAGCCTTTCAGCATATGGCACACTCCTAAATCCTAAATATTTTTTAGAACATGGTGCAATCATGAAGAAATAAGCCTTCCATTAGAGCGCATGGCAAACTCCTGAAGCACGAAGCCTTCATCCTTCCCTTTGAGTGCATGGTGCACTCTTGAAACCTGAAGCCTTTGAGCACCTAGTGGACTCTTGAAGCATGAATCCTTCATCATTCTCTTAAATAGCACATGGTGCAATCATGGACCTCAAATCCTTCATTTGAGCGCACTCCTTCGGCTCAAAGAACTGCGCCCTCCTAGTTCCTCTTGAACGCATAAGCGCACTGCGAATACTCAAAGCCTACCCCCTTCATCCCTTTGGTTTGTGCCTTTGTACACTCCTTGTTTCTCTTGAACACATGAGTGCACTTGGAAGGCTTGAATCCTGACCCCTTCATTCCTTCGATGTGCACCATTACACCCTCCTTAGCTTCCTTGAGCGCATATTGAACCAACGACTAATTCTCCTTCATGCTTCAGAGCTGCGTCCTACACCATTTATTTCTCTCTCTCTTCATTGAGAACAAAAGCGCACATTGAAGGCCTCTTGTGAGCCTCAATCAATTTGACTATGCCCTCCTAATCAATCCTTCTTCTTTTAACCCTGTCAGAGGCCTATCATGAGCAGATGATTCCATGAGCTAGGTAGTGATAAAATAGATGCTTTTAGGCTGATTTTTCCTTGTCATGATTGATTTTCATTGGTGGGGAATACCTTCCTAGCATGAAAAGATGATGCTCAAGAGAAGATAGCAAGGAGAAGACATAAAGAAACACCTACGTTGAAGAATAACAAAAGAAAGCTATCATGGAGACATGAAGTAGATCATGGACCAAAAAAAAAAGACATTGCATGATGACTCATGAGATTCCGACATTAATAAAAAACCCAATGGAGGGTGAAAATGAAGAAAAAGTAAGATCCTTCATGTAGATGAAGCATAAATTAGATCTATCATCAATAATGCAAGATGAAGTAGCAAGGAAGAAAGCTTAGCATTTCCATCTCATCATGAAGTCCATGTCATCATTGTCAAGTTGTAATTTGTATAAGTGTCATCATAATGGTAAATATGTGTCCATGTGTCATGCCACATCATCATGTGGAATGTAATGATGTATTCTCAAGTAAAGGACAAAATGTAATTTGTGGAAGTCCAAGAGTCATATGTGGAATATGAAAAATCACTTAGTCATATATGGAAAAAATATCTTGAGGAGAAGTACAAAAGTCATTAGAATTTGAAGAGTTGTTTAGGAGTCCAAAGAACACATTAGAAATCCAAGAGTCATGTGGATATGAAAGGTCAACGACCTTGTTATAAAAGAAACCTCACAACACAAGAAAGAGGATTTTGAAGGCTTAAGCTATGGAGAGCTAGTCCTGGATTTTCTACTTGGCATATGTTGACGATGCTGAGAATTTGTCAACAAAGGGGATCTCCCTGATATGAAGTCCCAATCAGACCTCACACTATTTGGTGTAGGAGTCTCATCTGGTATAAAGGCTTAGTTTCCAAATCCTTAAAGATTTTCCTTGGCTATAGCTGTAAGTACACGAGAGTGATGCAATGGTGTCTTCGGAAAGAAAGGAAGGTATGCTTGGTGAGTGTGAAGTTGAAACTGTGTCAAATTTATTCTACTGCAAAGGGGAGAGAAAAGTGAGCCTCTAAGTGAGAGGTAATAGTACCACCTAGGAAGAGACACACATGAACCAGAAGACTCTATCTAACATCTAGTGGAATAGTCCACAAGGATGGGACAATAATAACAACCATTACATCACATTCTCAATAAGGTAAGCACCAAAATAACCGAAATAGTCAAACTATCTTAGTACATGTGAAAGAAAACATTAAGTAAAAAAATCCAAATAATAGTCTTAAAAACATTCATAGCCCATGCATGAAGAACACATTGGCCTTAAAAGGCTTCTGTTATTAAGAAAACATTCCAAGACACATGTTTACAATGTACATCACTAGCTCCAGTAGTGGGACATTGGAGCCACTCCTTGCTTCAAAAGGAGATAGCTGATCTCTCTAATGCCTTACGTGAGGAGCCAAGGTGAAAAGTGTTATTCTCATAAAATGAGGGGGTATATATAACCAAGGGGTGATGCTTCCCCCTTGTGACACTTTGACTACCCTCATGACTGTTCAACTTCCTATGAATTTTCAACTTACATGGATCTTCATATTCATATGTGTCCTTTGGACTTCCACTTTACAATAAATTTGGATACAATACACATGGTCCACAATAGTAATGTGGCATATGACTACTCATGACATGACATGACATGACACTTCTGACATGGACTGCTTGATGATGTGGCAATGTTAGGTCACCATTGTTGTTGAGTGCTAGATGTCTTCTTGGATATGCTTTCTCTTCTCCTCGATATGGCCCGGTAATGTGGAGTCTACAATGATCTTAAGTATTGGATGGTAGTTGTAAACTTGAGTCCCTTTGCTTCCCCTTGATAGATCAATTTGTGATTTCAGTTGTAAGAGAGCCTTTAGGCATTCTTCACTCCTCCTTTTCCCTCTTTATCTCACCATGAATTGATAGTGTACCTATTCCTGCAATTCACTCATGAAGGGACGACATCAATCCCAAAACCCCCTAGTCTAAGATGATGCATTATTATACATGAACTAAGTCAGGATAGGTCACATGATGGGAGAAAGGGTTATGTGATTATGCATTTTAGAGTTACATTAGAGAGGGGAGACGTCAATCACTGGGACTGAATAGAGCACATCTCAAGCCAGACAGAGGGAAATTTTTGCACAATCCTCACTAAGGGAAAAATTTGTGTAGTGCCCACTGAGGGAAAAAATTTCACAGTGCCCACTGAGGGAAATATTTGCACAGTTCCTATTGGGGGAAAGTTTTACATAGTGCCCACTGAGGGAAAAAATTTTGCAGCACCCACTGAGGGAAATATTTTGCACAGTGGCCACTGAGGGAAAAAATTGCACAATGGCCATTGAGGGAAAATATTGAATAGTTCAAGCAGGTAGTGGAGGCTATGGGATAGGGCCTTGGGAGGACAAACTATGCTGTTTCAGGAAGTAAGGGGGACTGGGTAGCAGAGAGGCCTCAAGGGAAGATCTTCACAGTTTCTGAAGGTGGTCAGCTTCGGTAGAGGGAAGGGCACTAGAGGAAGCATCTATGTGGGTTTGGAGGCCAAGGGAGGTTGGGTTCCTTGTGCATTGCATAGTTCCAGTAGGAAAGGGAAAAGATTGAGGGTTGAAGGTGCGAAGTGTGCAGTTCAATGCAGACTGGGAGGCACAACTCCGCAATTCTATAGGTCAAGGGAGGTTGTTGGACTCTGGAATTCCACAAAAGAACAACCCTGGCGGAGAGTGACTATGCATTGCATAGTTCTAGGTAGTAGGGTCACATCTAAGGGGGTTGATATTGTGCATTGCACAACTCACTTAGGGCTCGGTGAAGCTAAGTTTCCAAGTCGGGAATATTTTCTAAAAATATATAAGTGTAGGAAGGGAGATGGACTCGTGATGAACTTGAAATGTGATCACACACTTAGCATAATTTAATGACACGACAATAGAGATCATTGAAACAAGAAAACAAATCATTTCACTCTTTGTGACTCCCTCATGAAAACATGCGACAAGTGTGACACTTAAGATATACTTTGGGACCACTGTGATGACACTTGTGCGACAATGCTTAATACTTTGTGTATGGATGTAACAGATGTTTACATGGATAGGACACCTCATATACATAAAGACTGGCTTTCGAAACCACCAGAAAAAGGCTCATAAACATTATACAATAGACAAACATGCCAAAAGATGATAGTTAATCCAACAAGCAAAAGGGGCCAAAAAGCTTCAAGAAAGCTCATGGAATGAGCTTGAATGTTTGTAACAATCAAAGAAAAGAAAAAAGAAGGCTCTGAAATTTTAGTGCAAGCCAAAATTTTGGAGGGTGTTGCAGCATCTACAACACTTGGCGACACACTACTTGGACTCCAACTTCTCTGTATTGGTTAGTTTCTTTTGTGTAAGGCCTTGGTTCCTCGGGGACAATTGATTCATCATGCAGATCACTTTGGTCTTCCCACATACCCCATGGGTAGACATGGTCCCCTCTCTACCTTCTCTGTTGAACACAACATAAGATTAAGCATAATCATAATGTTTCGAGTTGGGAAGGGTAGTTTAGCTTGTGAGCTTAAGATTTTCAAAGTATATTTTTTCATCTATGGTGTTTCTCCACTACCAGCAGGCCTAGACAGTACCCTAGTGGAGTCATGTAGGAACACAAACATTTCTCGACTAGTAGCGAGCCTATACAGTGCCTCGATGGAGTTTCTTGATTCACCTCTCTGCGCAAGAAGCCTTTCTCTTCTTTCACCTTTATTTTTTTATTTAAAGAGAATTGTGCATTGAAACTTATTTATTTTGGGGTAGAAGAGGATCCCAACTTATTGAGAGAAGAAGAGGTTGTTCCTTTAGAGAAGCATATAGAGACCTCTTATTTAGGTTTTGCCGTTTATATTTCCCCTTCTCTGTTTCTACTAATTGGATAAGTTGGAGAACACCAGCAGAAAAACTGAGTCGAGGCATGAGGTTCCCGAACTAGACATGGGTTCATGGTTAGACCAAAGCTCTCCTTACATATAGATCGTATTTTCCATTGGGAATTCATCAGCCAAAAGGTGTAACCAATACAAAGAAGATTGAAAAAGGGCTACCCAAATGATGAAGTGTCACAAGACTCTTTATAGTTCAGCCACACACTTACTAAGAAGCCAAAACAAGTCCAAGCATAACACTTATTCACATGATGAATACACAAGAAGAAACTCAATCAAGAAAGAAAATGAGACAAAAAGAAAGAAAACACACAATAAGGAAAGAAAATTAGAAGATAAGAGAACAAAATGGCTAAAGAAAACATGATGTAGAACCAGAATAAGAAAAATAGGACAAACTACAGGGTACGAATGCAGAATGAGTGCAATAAACAGAACACTAGGATGTAGCTAATCCTACTCCTAACTTAACAACTAGAAGGTTGGGGACACGTATATTGAAATTTCTAGTGAAGCCACCATAGTTGTTGCCAACCTGCATCCACAAATATATGAACAATTAAAACAGATAAAAAGTGATGTGAAATAGAAGATATAAAAACTTGAAAATATTACACAAGAAAAGGAAGGTCTTGCTTGTGAGCAGAAAGGTGTGTCACACCCACTACTTTCATCTGATTCACATGCTTACCTTTTCGATGAATACCATTTTTTAACAAAACTCAAAAGCTTCTTGCAGATGTGTCTTAATCTACACTGAGCCCCTTAGAAAGCGCGAGGAAAGATTGAAACTTGTTGTTTGCTACAAAGCTTGCTAGGTAAGAATTTTCCATCCATTTAACGATTGGATCGTAAAATTCATAATGGCCCTCTTGAAAAACCCGAAATCGTGGAAAAGGTGAATTTTCAATTAGAGGAGTGGGACTGTTACAGGGAAAAGTGTCTATGCAGAACTGCTAATCCCACTAAGGCTAGTGGCTACCTTAGAAACAAACAAAGTAAAGACTACTTTTGTTTTCCTTTATGAGAGATAGATGAGAGAAGAATAAAGGAGACCAACCTTTGTCTTGCGCTTGTCTCCTCGCTTGATTCCTCTCTCTTCTGATAGTCCTTTACTACTTGCTTCCTTGTATACCCAGCTTCACAGAGTACCTGTAGAATCAAAGCAGCATAATACTATACGAGAACATAGATCTATTATCATAAACAATCTAGGATCAGATTGTAAATTGACCATACAAATGCATAAAACATAAATCACACAAGAGTATGGAGGAAAACTTGAATAGCTTTATTGATAATCAAGAAAGAGACAAGAGAGTTACAACCAGTTGTTCTGACCCAGCATCATCCTCTCAGTAAGAAGCCCTTCTTCACCTCATGAAAAGCTTAGATCACCCAACACTATGATGTTGCCTCAAGAAACCAACAGCAATTCCTTACAAGATGCGAAATTCTAGCCTCTGGATCTCTGGGATGAGGGATGCATATATAGATGTCTGTAAGGGAGATGAGTCAGCTTGTGATTTGATTAGTGTCTTCCCTCTGATAGTTCTTGCTTCCACTTGGAGATTGATGATCTCTTACTCATCCCTGGTCGAATTCAGAGAGGCAAGTGCCACAGGAGAAGTTTCTAGAAGATTCCATGCTTCTCCACCTCGCAGATTGACACTTCCATTTGTCTCTTCTCGCCCATTGCACCCCATAGAAGGGCTTTTTGAAATGCAACGCACCTACTGTGTGTATTTAGGTGAGATGCAACGCACTTTGCCTATGGAGCAGGTGAAATGATCCAGTTCTGAGTAGTTTTTCATGGAGAACTTCTGGGAGAAGCTCTAATCAGTTGACCTTGTTCATTTAGGGGTTGGAACAACACTTTTAGGGACTTAGGAGCCCTTGGTTTATGGACATTTATGCTTGGGGTTGCAGTGCCCAAAAATGTCTATAACAGTTGCCCCCTAAAGCATGAGGTCGTTAATCTTTTTTGATGTCAGGTGAAATGATTTATCATGAGGATCCAAAGTTCTTTCAAGCTGGAAGGAGACCTGTAATAAGATACAATACAATACATTATCTTCATAATATTTTCATGATCTGGCTGAGGTGGGCATTCCCATGCTCAGCTTTATAAATTCATTTTCATGTACATAGGACAGACAACCGTCTAAGTGTAGACTGATGATTCTGGAGGAGCCATCATCCCATAGATTGGATGATTATCTGTGCAGCAATGATGTACATTTGATGTCTTTATTTCCTGAATATATATCGCAGCTCGGATGGATGAAAATAGATCTGGGGTCTTCAATCTAGTTCGATCATCACTCAAAGTACAAGTCGATCCATGTGAGAGATGTTCTGGAGTCGAACATGGAAAGACATCGCCTGATTACCAGCCAATGATGTAAGCTGTTAATAGGCACGAGAGGAATCACCGATAATGATAATGATCCTCAAGGTACTACAGTACAATTCACGTGGTGTGAATAAAGGACTTGACGTCAAACACCACGCAAAATCTTTCGGTCGAAGGTCATTGATGTAAACCTGTCGCCGGAAGTGAGAAACTTGCCATTGAGGCATGCAAGCTTCAAAGTACTGAAAGGGGTGTTCCTATATCGACTTCTTGGTTAATGAGCTGATGTCGACAAGAAGCGATCCGTCATAGGAGGGCCTTAATGAATCCCACATCAATGACACGGAATGGAGCAAATGATTTTAATGGAGGTGAAAACGATCTGGTGATATAAGGTTCAGGGTGGCGGTCATGAAAGAATGGAGCGTAAATGTATTGCAGCAGGTGAGACACAGGTGAATTCTCTAAGTGACTTCTCTTGAACATATCGGCGACACTGACATGATGGATTGGTAGCATTAACCCCAAATGTGGATGGTGTGATGTGACCATGGTGATGTGACCGGTGAATGAAACAACCCAACCTGACTTGGATGCAGAGTGAAAGTGTCATGTTCAAGAGTGACTTGCTACCGACAAAGTTTCTTCAAGTTTTCTTCCCAATTTTCCCCAGTCATTGCTGACCAATACCTCTTTATTTTTGTCAAGCTTGAGGAGGATAACATATGCTTGTTCTATAATTTTCCCTTCGGGCAAACCCATCGCTATGTTTTAACGAGCCTAGTGATAGTGAAACTCGTTCTTGTCTGTTATGGACAAGTTTGTCGCTATTAGGTTTTAACGAGTTTAATGACAAAGATAATTCGGTCCTTTTCAATTTTAGAGAGTCTGAAAAGGAACGTAAAGGAAACTCCGAAAATCCTTTTTCGTCATTTAATCCCTTAGGTCCAAAAAAGTATAAAACAATATAGAAGGGATGAATCTTCGATACTTTTAACGAGCCAAACAAAACAAGCGCTCGATCTTTTTGTGTAATAATCCCTCAGGTCCAAAAAGGTTAAAATCTAGAGGAGGGATAGCACTTCCAGTCACTTTAACAAGCTGGAGAGGCCAATGGCTCAGCGATCTTTTCATATTTTACGAGTCAGTTGAAAAGAGCTTAAAGGAGACTCGTTTTTTGAGGAACGAGTGATAAATTCGGGTAGCAGCTGATTCCAGGTAAGGTTTGGAATTTCCCAATCACGGCAGTGTTACAAGGATGGCTAACACGATCACTCTTCGTAGCTGTTCCTCAAAAGGGGTAAACAATCAAGTGGAGGTGAATGATCAGCCAATACAGAGTGGAGGTGATGATGAGAACACGACCAAGGCTTTAAAGGCTGAAGTACTACATTCACGATGGTTATTTACCGGGAATTAGCTCATTTTTTAATGAGCTTAAATGTGGGGAGAAACATTTGCTCATGACTTGTGTTTATTTTTTAACGAGCTTGAACTATGTGCTAAAACTGCTCGATTAATCCAGTCGTATAATAAGAATGTATCATATATAAAAACGGCATTATTTCAAAGCTTTGCCCCACATCCTTTCTTTATGCAAGTTAGGAAACGACCAATCCTACGAGTTTAAAGGGTTAGAGGACCTACAAATTTAAAAAAATAAATGGTCGCTCTTCGCTTGCACGCCAAAAGGTTTGCATGCCCCCAGGTATAAAATAGAGTTTCAAGGTCACCCTTCAATCTACCGACAAAACATTTGTTTTATCGGGAAAGGTTTACCTCTTTCAGGTTACCAAAGATTGTTTTATCTGCAGCGCAAACAAAACACTTCTTCGGCGATGCCTACCGAAATAGACAAAGGTGAGTGGCGCAGACGCCTCCACCCACATAACTTTGACAAGGGAATCTTATTCTAGTCTAACCCCCTTTTCCAATCACGGACGGGAGTGTCAGACTAGTCATATATCTCTCGCAGAAACCTATCCTATACCTGAAGTTTTCCTGCCGAAGTAGACCAAGGTGCATGCCCCCTGGGTTTCAGTCATGTCCCCCGAATCACTCACACTCATCAGGTGGACAGACTGGGGATTGATGAGACATTCCTTGCATGAAAATACCATTCAGGGATGGTATATGACTATTTGCTATGCGTGAACCGGGGAATGAAAGCTGGTCTACGAGCTTGACCACTCTTCCTTCGTGCGGAAAACACATTACTCTAAAGAGTGATGAGACAATGGCTCCCATGCAATAAATATAGTCTCGTCCAAGGAGTAGTTTATAATCCAGGGGTCCTTGGACTACCATTACGTTCATTTGAACAGTTTTCCCTCTCAATGTTATGGGCACATTGGGAAGGATCCCTAACGGTCGACTGGTTCCTTTGTCAAAGCCTGTTAGATTTCTCATCTCAGTCAAAAGCGATGGCGAACCAAGCGCTTTCCAAGCAGTCGAGGAAAGGATACTCACAGAATCCCCTTCATCTATGATGGTACCGGCCATAACCATAATATATACTTGAGTAATGATTCGGAATGGTACACTAGCCGGTAAACGGGGTCTGCCTAGCTGATTCCAGTCGAAGGAAACAACTAGGTTGCTTGGAGGTGGGACCGAATAGACGGCCAGGTATGACTCTGACAAACTTCCTTCCTGTGGTAAAGGAATGGGTAAATTGCCCCCATGTTCATCGGAGTTTGTGTTTACGAAAAGAATTTGGACGGTGTCATCCTTATTCTCTTCGATGACTGTATCATCTAAAGACGGAACCTCTGAAGGCAAGACCAGGTCAACTGCCGCCTCGACCTTTTGACTTTCATCTGGTATGGGTTCAGATGGTTTATCTTCAATGATAGACACTTCGGCCAACCACCTGGGTGGGTCAGCCGGATTTTCAACTAGTGACGACTCGACAAGAGTTTCTTATATCCAGGAGGAAGTCGTAACGGTGAAACCGGACGATCGTCCAAAACTCTTTTAGCCTCGTCTGAGAAGGGACAACGGTGGACGGCGTGATCGCCTTCACACAGTTTACAAGGAAATTTGCACTTTCCTTTTTGTCCAGGAGCTTCACTTTCACTAGTCGACGGTGTGTTTTCAACATGATCATCAGAGGTTGATGACACCGGGTTGTGCAAATGAGGAGACCAGTCCCTTAAGATCCGAGGGATGCAGGGACAATCTCTATGATAGTGGTCTCCTTTGCAAATGACACATGGCAATTTAGGCCTGGTCGGTGCAGTGTGCGGATTTTCGCTAGACGACGCTTGGTTGCCCCTTTTCGCCTTTGGCTCCTTCTTCTTCTTCTCTTTCTTCTTCTTTTCCTTCTTCTTCTCTGGTACTTGATTTTTGGCTCTACCAGCCTCATCAAGAGAAGAGGAAGGAGGAGAGGAAGAATTGGACGAAGTAGAGGGTTGGGGGGTAACTCTGGAATTGTCTAGTTGCTGACTCGATTGTTCAGGAATTGCGGTGTTCTGAACAACGGAGGTTGAGAAAATCCATACGGGCAAGCCGATTGTCAATCCTAAAAGCGACAATGTGGCCATATTGGGTGCACCAACATCTCCCCAAGAGGAGAAGGGACTAGGATTTCCTCCAAGGGGAACTCCTTGGTTGGTGGACTCCATTTTCTCAACCTAAGACCAACGTAGGAAAGGTGATGATTATTCCGTTTAAAATAAATTTTAGACGCTTTGACACAACTTATTTTTTCAATTTTAAAGAGTTGAGAAAAAACAAAAGATGACTCTAGTTGCCTTCGATTTTTAATGAGCCTGAAGTGACAAGTGCTCAGATGGACCTTTTCCGTTAAGGAGTCTGAAAAGGAATGAAAGGGACTGCTCTGGAAATCTAGATAGAGGGATTTCCAAACCAATCGCAAAACTGTAGAATACTTTTTACGGTACGGCAGTCAATCTTCCCGAATGTTGTGTTCAGTGCAGTGCGATCAATAGGGCGGCAGACACGGCTCCCTATGGATAAAGGATTAAGCCTATTTTGGTCTCCCAAAATATACTCGACGGTACGTGGGAGCACAAGTCTGTACTGGCACTTATCATCTCAAAGTGGAGGAATCACCCAACCAACAGTGAAAACAATAGTTACTAGGCTTTACGACGCCGGAATACGTCTCTAGCCTAGACTTCTAGATGTTGTGCGTTAGGTTCCAAAGCGTTGTTAGATTCATTAAATTTATTTTATAGTTGATCTTGCTTAAGAAATTTGCCTTTCAGGTTCACCACGTGATGTAGATGCACAATTCCTAAAATGCAATCTAAGATGATAAACAATCGTTTTATCTTCTTTGTACAATTAAAATCCTAGCTACTAAGGAAAGAGAGACAGTATTCTTTCAACAAAGAGCAAAAAGCACACACTATATGCACTATCCTAAATCAAACCAATCAAACAGTCTAAATGCAAATGCACATGCATGTATTTGTTTTCAGTCTTCTTAATATGTGAATGATAAAAGGAAAGCTAATGGGCAAATCTAAATTATTTTTCAAAGCGACAATTACTAACAAGTTTCTTTTCAAAATCAAAATGAAGACAATGACAACACTTTACGATTTGGAAATGAAAACTTGCTTTCGACACTAGAAAAAATACTAATTCAGATCAAATACAATAGTAACAGGGTAATCGACCATCAAGAACAATCAGATTCTCTTCTATGACTGAAAACGACACTTGCGACACTTTCAAATCAAGAAACGACAGTACAATTACGTTACTTCTTTGTAAAGGAGAACTGAAAATGACTCAAAAAATACATAAAAACATTTATAGTTCTTTGCACAATGGAGGTGGAATAACAGCAAGGAAAGGGGTTCCAAACAGAGGTGTACTGACTACAGGCAGCAAAACTCCTGAATAGATCTGAAAAGAGTGAACACAGAAACCAAAATTCAGGAACAAGGCCTTGTCTGATCAGCGCACCTGTAACACAGTGAATTTGAAATGCAGCGCACCTACTACACTCGGGAAGTGCACTAAATTTGAGATTCACAGAACAGACAGTGCGCTGGACCAAGGACGGGACTTTGATTGGGTTCTGGGTCAGAGTTTGCAGTTCAGTTCAGGGATTTTGGCCGAGCAAGTGGTAAAAAGTAAATCAATCACAGGGGTAGATCTAAGGAGGTTACTAGAGCCACCATAAGGGAAATTAGAGAGTTTGTAAATCAGTTGTTTAATTCATAAACAAAACCTGGAGATTGACAGAAGCGGCATTTATCTACTTTGCATTTGCATAGCAAATGCAGTTCGAAGGCTACCTGGCTCAACTTCAGGCTCCGTCTGTAAGTTTATAAAGTGAACAAATGTAGATAAACAAACAACCTAGTTGCTCCCCAGTGAAGTCGCCATTTTGTTACAGGGAAAAGTGTCTATGCAGAACTACTAATCCCACTAAGGCTAGTGGCTACCTTAGAAACAAACAAAGTAAAGACTACTTTCATTTTCCTTTATGAGAGATAGATGAGAGAAGAATAAAGGAGACCAACCTTTGTCTTGCGCTTGTCTCCTCGCTCGATTCCTCTCTCTTCTGATAGTCCTTTGCTACTTGCTTCCTTGTATACCTAGCTTCACAGAGTACCACTATACGAGAAAATAGATCTATTATCATAAACAATCTAGGATTAGATGTAAATTGACCATACAAATGCATAAAACATAAATCACACAATAGTATGGAGGAAAACTTGAAAAGCTTTATTGATAATCAAGAAAGAGCCAAGAGAGTTACAACTAGTTGTTCTGACCCAGCATCATCCTCTCAGCAAGAAGCCCTTCTTCACCTCATGAAAAGCTTAGATCACCCAACACTATGATGTTGCCTCAAGAAACCAACAGTGATTCCTTACAAGATGCGAAATTCCAGCCTCTGGATCTCTGGGATGAGGGATGCATATATAGATGTCTGTAAGGGAGATGAGTCAGCTTGTGATTTGATTAGTGTCTTCCCTTTGATAGTTCTTGATTCCACTTGGAGATTGATGATCTCTTACTCATCCCTGGTCGAATTCAGAGAGGCAAGCGCCACAGGAGAAGTTTCTGGAAGATTCCATGCTTCTCCACCTCACGGATTGACACTGCCATTTGTCTCTTCTCGCCCATCGCACCCCATAGAAGGGATTTTTGAAATGCAGCGCACCTACTGTGTGTATTTAGGTGAGATGCAATGCACTTTGCCTATGGAGCAGGTGAAATGATCCAGTTTTGACCAGTTCTGAGTAGTTTTTCATGGAGAACTTCTGGGAGAAGCTGTAATCAGTTGACCTTGTTCATTTAGGGGTTGGAACAACACTTTTAGGGACGTAGGAGCCTTGGTTTATGGACATTTATGCTTGGGGTTGCACTGCCCAAAAATTTCTATAACAGGGACCACGATGGAAATATTGTAAGGGAAAATAGATATGATCATTCTCAGTAGTCATGCCGGGATAGTGAGGACATGCCATAACCATAAGCGAAGGCTGTAGTGCCTTGTCTACTTAACAAAAATCAGAATAGAGAGATGTTGAACAATGAAGATCAAGGGGTGTGAAACAACTTGTGTTGATGGGAAGATGATAAGCTGAATGATAGTCACCAAAGATAGAATAATGTTAATATGAGCTGATTAAAGCATCAGATTCCTAGTTTACGATAAATGAAGAAAAATCAATTTGAAAAGTCTCGCAATGCTATGAACAATTGAACCAAGTTCCTTGCCATACAAATATGAAAAACCATTTTCCTACAACTGGTGACAAATTATACAAGAATCACAGTCATCAAAAGAGTTAAAAAAGGATGCTAGTAGCACAAATACATGAGGCCAGTTGGGACATGGTGAACGGAGAAGAACTCTATTCGTGAGAAAAATTGTGCATTCATTATCACTCAAGAGGATTTCTGGTGTCATGAGAGGACAAATTTGCAACATGAAATTCACAAAAAGACCCAAGAGCTAACAATTAAGGGATACATTCGATAAGTATGATTCCTTCATGCAAAGATAGGCCTTAGAATGATCATTCCTTTAGGCAAAGATAGTCCTTAGAATGATTCACAATTTCATGACTCTATGAGAGATGCACATTCCAAACCCGAGTTTGATACGAGATATTTGCATGAAGATGAATGAAATATAATATATTCTTGAATTCAGTCAGATGTAAAATCTTGAAAAATTGAAAGGTCACACCCAGAATACCAAACATGTTTCACAAGGAAATTTACATAAAGTGAAACCATGCAAAGAGACTGATTGTGCGAGAGAAACTACATTCGACTTAGTTCAGGGGGCTTACTAGAGCCGCGAGATATTGACATAGCCATCCACAGTAGTTGAAGTGCCTTGACTCCCTGGCAGGTCCTGGAGCTTCCCTAGATTGTAGAATCGTATTTTGAAGCTTGGACCAGATCATGCATGGTTGTAGGATAACTTCTATTGCTCGTTTCAGTAAGACCATTGCTCATCAGATAACAACCATCTTTGTCATATATTTTACTGGATTTTTGAACTTTAACAACCAGATTGCTCAAGTCAAAAGACCCTTCTGATGGAAAATTCAAAGATAAATGACTCGGTGAGATCTCACGAGGAATCTGATTTGAAGAGTTTTCCTCATGCAAGAGAAGAGATGATGAGGGGTGGGAAGGGTTCTCTATGATTTGACTATTTTCAATTTCATCATGGATAGCCTCACCACCTTGTGTCGATCGAGGGGATAACTCATCGGATGAAGAAACATAAGAGCATGGAGTATCTCTCTCGCAAGTAAATGCATTGCAAACATTAGGACACAAGGAATCGTTAGGTGAAGAGGAAGTTTCGATATGAACATCTTTGAGCGAACAACATTCTATATCTAAATTAAAATCTTCATGAGAAACCAAAAGATCACGTGATGTGCTTGGCCATTCATCATGACATACAACAATAGATTCATTGTCATTAGAATTATTACTTTGCAAGGCTGGGGTTGATTGAAAGAATTGATTGCATTGAATTTTCTCCCGAGATTAGAAGATTGAGAATCATGCAAGAGTGGAAAGTCATTATTTTGACATGGAAGATTCTGAAAAAGAGAGGAACTAATGAAAGCATCTTCACCTTTCTACTTCTCTACCTACGTAATGTGAATTCTTTGTACCTAATCACAATTTGAGCCAAGAACTTGTCAATCAAGAGAATGTGAAGAACTGGCTGGTGGAGCAAATTGATCAAGCTGGTCATGGTACAAAGAGTCATGATATGTAGATGATAGAGCATAAAAGAAATTCGGATTAGCTTTGAGACTAGAGTTGTGAACAGTGACATCATCTTGCATAATGGAGGAGTAAGTCTTCACTGTAGGCTTCATGAGCCATTAAGGAATTTCCTCCATTGAATCTGAATCATACAAAGTGGAAGAAGAATGAGAAGATGGACTGGAGATTTGATTTACAGATTTCCCAATTTTACAACCACCGTAAGGAGGCATCGACATCGGGACTAGAAAGGGAGGAGGACAAATAATAAAAGGGGTAGTAAGCTCCTCCTCTGTAATTTGAGGTGTCTCATGATTCGAAAGAGTTGGGGCAGTGGAAAAACCATGGGGTTCAGGTTCACCATATGAAGAGACAAGAACCAAGTGCTCAAACTTTTGTTTCAAGAAATCCTCGTTCAGATGTTTTTCAGTAATTTCATAACAAAGGTGAAGGTATCGATTAGAAAAATCCTTAACTGATTCATCAGGCTTCATTCTTAAAAGATTGATTCTTCCACAAACATCTTGGTAGTTATACTTATCGAAGGCTTTATGACACTTCTTGGCGAGCTGGTCGAGTGAATGGATATAATGAATGGGTAATGTATGACACCGTCGATTAGCATAACCTTATAATGTGAGGTTGAGTAATCTAGCCATGACATCTTTGCAATGTATTTGGTTAGAAAGAGAAAGATGAACAACTTGAAATATATGTTCACGAAAGGTTGATTCACCTTAACCATCAAACTTAAATTCGAACAGGTTATGAATAACTTCCATAGGGATGGTACAATTAAGATCTTTAGAAAAAGATCTTGGGATTATGATTTGGGAAAGATCCATTTTAAATAAGAGATTCAAACTAGACTCAACAGGAAAAGCCTGTCATTTGGCCCTCCTTCTAGTGCCATTTTGTTGATGGTGCTGGAAATCTATCAACCAAGTGTATCTCCCTGATATGAAGTCCCAATCATACCTCACACTATTTGGTGTAGGAATCCCATCTGGTATAAAAGCTCGGTTGACAAATCCTTAAATATTTTCCTTGGCTCTAGCTATCAGCACAAGAGAGTGATGCAATGGTGTCTTCGAAAAGCAAGGGAGGTGTGCCTGGTGAGTGTGTAGTTGCAACTATGTCAAGGTTCTTCTACTAAAAAGGGGAGAGAAAAGTTAGCCTTTAAGTGAGAGGTAATAGTACTCCCCAGGAAGAGACACACATGAACTAGAAGGCTCTATCTAACATCCAAAAAAGTAGTCCACAGCAGATACGACGGTCATTACAACCAAAAAAAAAGAAAGATCTCTCTAGTATCCCGCGGAATAGTCCATAAGGATGGGACAAAAATAACAGCCATTACAACACATTATCAATAAGATAAACACTAAAATAACTAAAATGGTTCAACTATCTTAGTATATGAGAAAGAAAACATGAAATACAAATGTCCACATAATAGTATTACAAACATTCATAGTCCATGTATGAAGAACATGTTGGCCTTAAAAGGCTTCTATTATTAAGCAAAAGTTCCAAGACACATGTTTACAATGTACATCACTAGCTCCAATAGTGGGACATTGGAGCCACTCCTTGCTCCTCAAAGAGCTAGCTGATCTCTCTAATTCCTTGCGGGAGGAACCAAGGTTAAAAGTGATCTGCTCATATAATGAGGAAGTATATATAACCAAGGGGTGATGCTTCCCCCTTGTGACTCTTTATCTACCCTCATGATTGTTCAACTTCCTATGACTTTTAAACTTAAACGACTCTTCATATTCATGTGTGTCCTTTGGACTTCCACTTTACAATACATTTGGATACAATACACATGGTCCACAATAGTGATGTGGCATATGACTACTCATGACATGACATGACACTGATGAAATAATCTGCTTGATAATGTGGCAATGTCAGGTCATTGTTGCTACTAAGTGCTAGATGTCTTCTTGGATATGCTTTGTCTTCTCCTCTGCATGGCTTGGTAATGTGAATTATTCAATGATCTTAAGTCTTCGATGGTAGTTGCAAATTTGTGTCCATTTCCCCCCCTTGATAGATCGACTTATGATTTCAGCTGCAAGAGATTATTTAGCAATGGTTCCCTCCTCCTATTCCTTCTTTATCATCTCACCATGAGTTAATAGTCTACATGTTCCATCAAGTCATTCATGATGTGACAACATCAATATAAAAACCCCCTAGTCTAAGATGATGCATTATTATCCATGAACTGAGCCCGAGACAAGTCATATGCTGGGAGAAAGGGCTAAGTGACTATGTATTGTGCAGTTCCAACAAACAGGAGGAGACCTTGATCACTAATACTGTGCAGTGTGTAGCTCAAGCCAGACTGAGGGAAATTTCTGTGTAGTCCTAACTAAGGGAAAAATTTGCACACTGCCCACTGAGGGAAAATTTTGCGCATTGCCCACTTAGCAAAAAATTTGCATAGTACCCACTGAGGGAAAATTTTGTGCAGTGCACACTGAGGGACAAATTTGTGTAGTGCCCAGTGAGAGAAAATTTTGCGCAGTGCCCACTGAGGGAAAAAATTGTGTAGTGGCCATTAAGGGAAAAATTTGCACAGTGGCCACTAAGGGAAAAATTTGCATAGTGTCCACTGAGGGAAAAATTTTCATAGTGTCCACTCAGGGAAAATATTGTGCAGTTCAATCAGGTAGTGCAGGTTGTAGGATGGGGCCCTGGGAGAAAAAACTGCGCAGTTTCAGGAATCAAGGGGGACTAGGCAGCATAAAGGTGTGAAGGGAAAATCTGCACAGTTTTTGAAGGCGATGAGGTCTGAATGAGGGAAGGACACTAGAGGGAGAATCTGCATAGTTTTGGAGGCCAAGGGAAGCTGGGATCTCTATGCATTGTGCAATTCTAGCAGGCAAGGGAAAATATTGAGGGTTGAAGGTGTGAAATGTGCAGTTTAATTCAAACTAGGAGGCACAATTGTGCAATTCTAGAGCTCAAGGGAGGCTACTAGACTCTGGAATTGTGTAGAAAAACAACCCTAGAGGATAGTAACTGTGAACTGCGAGTTCCAGACAGTGAGGTCACATCCAAGAGGGCCGTGACTACACAATGCATAGTTTAGTCAAGCCCCGGTGAAGCTAAGTTTCTCGGTCGAGAAGATTTTTTGAAAATGGCTAAGAGCGCAAAGGGAGATGGACTCATGATGAAATTTATTTGTGATCAAACACTTAGCATATTTTGACGACACAACAACATAGATCATTAGAAAAAACAAACAAAGTATTCCCCTCTTTTTGACTACCTCATGAAAGGATGCGACAAGTGTGATACTTAAGATAGACTTTGGGACGACCATGACAACACTTGTGTGACAGTTCTCAAGACTTTGTGTATGGATGTGATGAATGTTTACATGGTTAGGAAAACTCATATACACAAAGAAGGACCTTCGAAACCACAAGAAAAAGGATCACAAACATTATACAACATACAAACATGCCAAAAGATGACAGTCAATCCAACAAGCAAAAGGGGGCAAAGAACTTCAAGAAAGATCATGGAATGAGCTTGAGTGTTTTAAAAAATCAAGAAAAATACCAAGGAAGGCTCGAAAATTTGAGTGTAAGCCAAAATTTTAGAGGGTGTTGCAGCAACTACAACAACATAGTAGAGAAAACTATTCTTTGGAGAAGAAAGAAGTGACTTAATGTTCCACTATTGGAACTAGTGCCTCACCATTGTAATTGTGTACTTGAATCTTTCACCTTATTATAATTAAAGCTAGATGAGCCAACACATTTTCATGCATGTATTGTGAATCTCTTAGAACTATTGTTCAAATGTTTTCTATATATGTTTCGTTCATATGTACTAAGGAAATTGAATTATTTTAGTGGCATCAATACTTATCTTCTTGAAGGTGTGTTTTATGTGGTTTAATTATCGTTGTGCTGATGTAAACTATTTTTCTATATAATTAACGAAAATTTCTTTGCTCTTGTGTCTCTCTTAGGTTAGTACTATTACTCCCTTCTAGAGGCTCACTTTTTGTCTCCCCCCTTTTGAAGGTCTCCTTTTATACTTTGCAATCGGTGTTTCAAAATGTCATCTTAGTTGCTTCAAGGTTTATGTATATAATCTCTTATGTTATCCAGTTAAAGAAAGACGAAACTTTGTGTTATGGTGTCCTGACTAATAATCCAGATGTGAATCCTACTCCACACGATGTGAGGTCTGATTGGGACTTCACATCAAGAAGATCCTTTGTATGTTGGCAGTAATTAGCACAATCAATAGGTTCAATTTTGAAATGATATATAAAAAATGGGAGGACAATGTATTGGAAAATTATCTTTTTACGATGGAAGAAGCCTAAAGTTTATATTCTACTACACCTTCCATAATGGTATGACTGGAAGAATCTCAACATGAATGGAAAAATGACAATAGTACTAAACAAAAAATATAATGTATACCGTAAGGAATGAACTCCATGGAACATTGGGAGTGGAATGGAGATATAATTTGGTACAAATGTAAAATATTTCCATTCCCTCAATCAAATATGAAGCAATAAATATTGGAGTCCCATGACTCTTCCATGGCAGGACATGTAAGTTTAGTTAAGGATACTAAAGGATAAACAAATATTTTTTTAGGGAAGGAATGAATAAATATATTCAAACAATTGTAAGAGAATGTTAGGTTTGCAAAACAAAGAAAGAAGAGACAACAAAATGTCCATGGTTTCTTTTTCCGTCACACATACCTAATCAAATATGGGAAGATACATGAATGGAATTCATTAATGAGTTACCAAAATAAAAAGGTATGGATTCCATTTTTGTGAAATTCAAAATACATACATAGCAATCCAAATTCTAGAAGTGTTCATGAAGGAAATTGATATAATTCATGGCTCTCCTAAGGCAATAGCGAGTGACAAAGATTCCAAAATCATAAAACTTTTGGAAAGACTTATGGAATAGACTAGAACAACATTGGTGATAAGTTCAACATCTCATCAACATATGGTCAAATAGAAATACTTATCAAATGATTATATCATTATCTACATTTTTATTCTTTAGATACACAATCTCAATCGATGAAGTGGCTTCCTTTGGAAAAAAGTTGATATAATACTATATATCACACATCTACTACAATTACCACATTTGTGGCCCTTTACTATTATCTTAATCCCAATACTTCATAATTTTTACAATATAAGTCCAAATTACAATTAATCAAGTCATATATGGCTTATACTAACGAAACATTGATAATTCCTAAGGAAGACTTTCAAATGGTGCAAACTAAGATGAAACAACAAGAAAATGAACATTGAAGTGAAATAAATTATTAGGAGGGTGATTGGTAGTTCTTAGACTACAACATTATAAGACATATACACACAAGAAAAAGAAAAATCATAAATTAGCTCCAAACATTTATGGACCTGGCAAGGTTTTTAACTAAATTTGACAACTGGTGTATGAGATAGATTTCCTTCTTCTCTTACCCATAAGATTTTTTATGTATCTTTCCTATAAAAGGTTTTGGTGTAGACTATTCTAGTGAAAATAGAAATTTCAAAATTATATGAATAAGGGAAGTTGATTCTTGAATTAGAGAAAGTTATAGATTAGTGTTATCTATCTCTTAAAAATATAACCATTATGGAGTACCTAATGAAGTGGAATAATGTTCATCTAGAAGACTCTACATGATCCATAAACTTCCATGGATATTCTATTGGAAAATTGGCATTGTTTGTCTGGACAGTGGCAGTAAGTGTGTTGGTGTTGATGTCAACATTCATGTGGGGAGATCAAGTTGGGAAGATGGAATTGCCTGAGAGTTAGCAACTGTGTTGGCATTGGTGTCAACCAAATCAGCATGGATGTATGTGCTAGCATGATGATAGGAAAGACAACATTGATTTCCACTAGGATAGTTGTGATGGCCGCAGATACTAGCATTAATGTGCTTGATGTGTCAAGCTCAGGGGGAGTCCTATGGTTGTTGTAGTCTCTGGTAGAGAATCACCATAGTAGTAGGCCTATTGGAGAAGCCATAAAATGATGACTATGGTGGTTGGGAGTCCCAAGATTTAGAAGATATTCTGCCTCAAGAGATCAACTCAGATACTACTAGCATGATGTAAGTGCTCAGAAAGAGCTTTCCAATGGTAGGTGGATGTCAATAAATGCATCTCTGGGTCAAAAGTTATTGATAGCCGAAGTAAGGACCATGAAGTACTTAGGAGCATGCCTAATTTTGGAACCAAGGAAGCAGGCAGATTTTGGAATTTTTGAACATGGAAGCAAGTCGAATTTCAAAGTCTCAGAACATGGAAGTAGGCAAAATTTAAGAGTCTTAGTCAATCAGAAGTAGGGCAAATTTCGGGCCCTGAATTTAGGAACTGCATGACCTCAAAGATTCGAAGGCTCCGAACATCAAAAGGGCTGAATATCAGAGCAGGATGAATATGAGGAGGCTAGAAAATTGGAACCCCTCATAATTTTTTAACTTCAAAATTTCAGAGGTCGGAGTCTCGAGACCTCAAAAGGTTGGCATATTGGTACCCCTCAGAACTTTGGGACCTCAGAAGGTAGGAATATCAGAGCCTAGAAATTTTGCTATTTCAGAGATCAAAATTTCGTAACTCCTTGTTAATTGAATTATTTTGAAATCATCGAGGGTTGCAGGGATCAAAATTTACAAAGTAATTTAGTTGCAAAAAAAGGGACTGAGGGACCCTTTCTCTCTCCTCGGATAAGACACATGGAAGCAAGTGATTGGCCCTCAGGATCTGACGGTGGAATATGATGTCAGCATGATGTGTTTGTATGAAGGACATGTGGAAGTCAGATTTAGCATTATTAAGTGGCCTAATGGGGAAAATCCTAGTGAGACCTATCACCACTAAGGAGACGCCACGTGGTGATGATGACAAGAGCATGATTTCACCATAGAAGTATATTAGATATTGGGGATTTTGTAACTCTGTTATATATGATACAAGGAGCTCCGATGTAAGTGGAACTTGGTCATGGACCCCAAAGAACCAAGGGCATAGTGAAGGGCTTAACACCTAAGTGTTATGGAGATGCCACAAGTATAGCAGAGGTTGGATATTTCGTAACTCCTTCGTAATCGAATTTCAAGAAGGTTGCAATACAAAGGAGCTACGATGTTGACGGGAATTTGGTCATGGAGCGCAAAGAACCAAGAGAAAAGAGAAAGAACACAAGAAGAAAGGCCCTCAGTAGGATCCCAAAGGGCTTAGCACCTAAGTGTTATTCTGTCAGTCACAACACCCGGTCCTATGGTTGAAATTTGATAAGGGGCAAAGAAAAAGGGGCTAAAGGCCAATATCAAAATCTCGTGATTTTGTAATGTCCAACCTTAATAAAGTTATGATATGTGGGACTCTAAAATACCAATACAAAGCTGTATGAATCTGCCAATCACAACACTCGGTCCCATTGTTATCGGGAAATCTAGTGTCTATACAGAGCTGCTAGTCGCACTAAGGCTGGTAGCTACCTTAGAAACAAACAAACTAAAACCACTTTTGTTTTCCTTTATGAGAAGTAGATAAGAGGGGAAAGAAGGAGACCAACCTCTGCCTTGCGCTTGGTTCCTTGCTTGATTCCTCTCCCTTCTGATAGATCTTTGCCACTCTCTTCCTCGTCTACCCAGCTTCAAAGAGCACCTATAGAATCAAAGCAGCATAACACTATCCAAGAACAGAGATCTACTATCATAAACAATATAGGACCAGATATATATTGACCACACAAATGCATGTATCATCAATCATACAAGAATGTGGAGGAAAACTTGAATAGATTTATTAATAATCAAGAATAGCAAAGAGGATTACAACCCATTGTTCTAACCCAGCATCATCCTCTCAGCAAGAAAGCCCTTCTTCACCTCATGAAAAGCTTAGATCACCCAACACTATGATGTTACACCAAGAAACCAGCAGCACTTCCTTACAAGATACAAAATTCCAGCCTCTGGATCTCTGGGATGAGGCATCCATATATAGATGTTTGCAAGGGGGGTGAGTCAACTTTTGAGATTTGATTAGTGTCCTCTCTCTGATAGTTCTTGATTCCACTTGGAGATTGATGATCTCTTACTCATCCCTGGGCGAATGCAGAGAGGCAAGTGTCACAGGAGAAGTTTCTGGAAGATTCCATGCTCTTCCACCTCGCAAATTGACCTTGCCATTTGTCCACTCTTGTCCATCGCACCCCATAGAAGGGCTTTTCAGTATGCATCGCACCTCCCGTGTGTATTTAGGTGGGATGTAGCGCACTTTGACCATGGAGCAGGTGAGATGGTCCAATTTTGACCAGTTCTGAGTAGTTTTTCATGGAGAACTTCTGGGAGATGATGTAATCAGCTGACCTTGTTCTTTTAGGGGTTGGAACAATACTTTTAGGGACTTAGGAGCCCTTGGTTTATGGACATTTATGATTGGGGTTGCAGTGCCCAAAAATGTCTATAACAGTTGCCCCCTAAAGCATGAGGTCATTAATCTTTTTTGATGTCGGGTGAAATGCTTTATCATGAGGATCCAAAGTTTTTTCAAGCTGGAAGGCGACCTGTAATAAGATACAATACAATAGATTATCTTCATAATATTTTCATGATCTAGCGGAGGTGGGCATTCCCATGCTCAGCTTTATAAATTCATTTTCATGTACATAAGACAGACAATCGTCTGTGTGCAGACTGATGATTCTGGTAGAGCCATCATCCCTTGAATTGGATGATTATCTGTGCAGCAATGATGTACATTTGATGTCTTTATTTTCCTGAATATATATCGCAGCCTGGATGGATGAAACTAGATCCGGGGTCTTCAATCTCGTTCAATCTTCACTCAAAGTACAAGTCGATCCATGTGATAGATGTTCTGGAGTCGAACATGGAAAGACATCGCCTGATTACCAACCAATGATGTAAGTTGTTAACAGGCGCAAGAAGAATCACCGATAATGATGATGACCCTCAAGGTACTACAGTACAATTCACGTGGTATGAATAAGGGACTTGGCGTCGAACACCATGCAAAATCTTTCGGTCGAAGGCCATTGATGTAAACCTGTCGCCGGAAGTGAGAAACTTGCCATTGAGGCATGCAAGCTTCAAAGTACTGAAAGGGTTGTTCCTAGATCGACTTCCTGGATAATGAGCTGATGTTGACAAGAAGCGATCCGTCATAGGAGGGCCTTAGTGAATCCCACATCAATGACATAGAATGGAGCAAATGATTTTAATGGAGGTGAAAACGATCTGATGACATAAGATTCAAGGTGGCGGTCATGAAAGAATGGAGTGTAAATGTATTGCAGTGGATGAGACACAGGTGAATTCTCTGAGTGACTTCTCTTGAACATACTGGCGACACTGACATGATGGATTGGTAGCATTAACCCCAAATATGGATGATGTGACGGAACCATGGTGATATGACCAGTGAATGGAACAACCCAACCCGACTCGGATGCGGAGTGAAAGTGTCATGCTCAAGATCGACTTGCTACCAATAAAGTTTCTTCAAGTTTTCTTCCCAATTTTTCCCCAGTCATTGCTGACCAGTACCTCTTTATTTTTTTCAAGCTTGAGGAGGATAACATATGCTTGTTCTATAATTTGCCCTTCGGGCAAACCCATCGCTATGTTTTAACGAGCCTAGCGATAGTGAAACTCGTTCTTGTCTGTGTGGACAAGTTTGTCGCTATTAGGTTTTAACGAGTTTAACGACAAAGATAACTCGGTCCTTTTCAATTTTAGAGAGTCTGAAAAAGGGACGTAAAGAAAACTCCAATAATCCTTTTTCGTCATATAATCCCTTGAGTCCGAAAAAAGTATAAAACAATACAAAAGGGATGAATTTTTGGTACTTTTAACGAGCCGAACAAAACAAGTGCTCGATCTTTTTGTGTAATAATCCTTCAAGTCCAAAAAGATTAAAATCTAAAGGAGGGATAGCACTTCCAGTCACTTTAATGAGCTGGAGAGGCCAATTACTCGGCAATATTTTCATATTTTATGAGTCAGTTGAAAAGAGCTTAAAAGAGACTCGTTTTTCAAGGAACGAGTGATAAATTCGGGTAGCAGCTAATTCCAGGTAAGGTTTGGAATTTTCCAATCACAGTAGTGTCACAAGGATGGCTAACAGGATCACTCTTCACAGCTGTTCCTCAAAATGGGTAAACAATCAAATGGAGGTGAATGATCGGCCAAAATAGAGTGGAGGTGATGATGAGAACACGACCAAGGCTTCAAAGGCTGATGATAATACATTCACGATGGTTATTTACTGGAAATTGGTTCATTTTTTAATGAGCTTAAACTCTAGGGGAACATTTGCTCATTGCTTATGTTTATTTTTTAACGAGCTTGAATTCCGCGTTAAAACTGCTCGATGCGGGTTTATTTTTTAACGAGCTTGAACCCTGCAGTAACACTGCTCGTGATAAGTTTGCATGCCCCAAGCATAATAACGCAAATCGAGGTGCATGCCCCCCAAGCTTCATTGCATTCATCTCGGTGGTCGGAATGAAGGTTTACCTTTGAGATCTTCGAAAGACTCGACTTTGATTTTACGAGATCATAATCAAAGACTCGATTTGGAAAGGGAGTCGTTTCATTTTTTAATGAGGTTGACATAGTAAAAGAACTATCCTCCTGACTCCTTGTTTCATTTTTTAACGAGGTCAACACGAGATAAGAACCATCCTCGAAATCCACCGTATTTACTGTATTTGATAGAAAATAAAAAACTGAAGGATGATTAAGGTTGCTGGAATAATCTTCGTGGTAATCCGGAAGATGGGAGTGATGGTGGTAATCTTCCCATGGTGCCTCTCCTATCATCATTGATTGAAAGATTCCTTCGTCTGTAGAATGTACATGCGACCAAGGATCTGAAGAGGTGCCATATTCCTTAGACCTATCTATCCAAACACTCGATGAGCATTGATTTGGGTTTGCCCCCCAGGCCAAGAAAATTGATTGCTACAATATTTCTAAAATGGTGATGATCCATGTTGACAAAATGTTTAGGAATCTTCCGAATCCATTAGATATAGAAGATTTCATATTGTAGGTTTCCACTGTGGCCACTTCCGCCAGATTACTTTGAGGCGGTAGGGCAAAAGTACCCATTAAGGCAGGGTCTTTTAGGAGGCCTACTCCAATATTTTGAAGTGAATGATTGCTTCCATGGATCGTTGGAATGCTTCCCGTAACTTGTGAATTGTTGGGGAGAAATGTTTGTTGGTTGACGATTGTAATTCTTCCTTGGAAGGGAAATGCAATCTTCCTGAAGTAGGTCGACACAACTGTGGCCATGGCATATATCCAGGGCCTTCCCAGTAGGATGTTGTAATCGAGGTTTCCATTGATTACTTCAACATCAATTTCTATTGTTTTCCCCCCCAGTTCAACTTGCCAGTTACTTAAAATCCCATATGGAGTGTATGATCATCCATCAAATGCTTTTAACATCGTTGACGATCGCGAAAAGGGTGGTGAGCCTAAATTTTTCTAGCAACTCATCGACATAATACATGTAGATGCCCCTCATCAATAATTGTTCGATGAACAGTTTTGTTGAGGGCTTTCACTTGAATAAGGAAAGCTAGTTGAGCTGGTAACTGAGGGTCATATCATTTGTGATTAAACGATACAAGATTGGAATCTGTTGGCTCAATCCCACCTATTACTGATAATAGAGCCTGCTTTTGGGATGGGCAATTTTGCGGTACCTCAAGTGTCGACATAGCGGACGACGATTGGGCCAGGTCCTCTACTATATTATAATTCTGTGCTACTTTAGCATGAGGATTAAATGTCGATTTGTGTACTACTCCATTTGGCAGCTTTATCGTTAGCTCAGGAATGATGGGTGGCACAAATTCGGTTGAAGTTGTTGTCGAACTACTCAGTTGATCAGTAGCCTTGTTGTTCGATAGCTGTGGATTCCCGTAATCTGTGTTCCTTGTCGATATCAAAGCATCATTTTGCTGTTTTGAAATGGACAACATAAGCACTTGGGATCGGTAAGCATTTTGATTAGCAACCAGTTTGTTTCCCAGGTTTGGAAACGGATCAGTCAAAACCGCCGAGGTTTTTGAACTCTTAAAGAGTTTCTTAACTTCAACTTTATGTGGACAATCTCTCGTCCGATGATCCTCATCGCATATCTGACACCCCGCAGGGGGTTTCCTTTGCCCAGAAGGGTTTGTAGAAGGTTTTTCAGGAGATGACTCATTTTGCTTCTTTTTTCTCCCTTTCTTTTTCTTCTTGCCCCCTGGTTGCTTCAGTTGTTTGCCCTTGTCGGTCGACACGGCATTTACCTCCGAGGCGAGAAGTTCTTCATTTGCATTTTGATCAGAAATCTTATGGGCTTTCTTAGATGTAGCCTTTATCGATTTCGTGCTTGTCGTACCTATCATGCCATCGCCGGCATGAGAGTCTTTGTTTGATTTAGGAGGGGGAGGAACGAAAAATTTTGGTCTAGGAGCATCAGGTATTTTATCGTAGAGCATGCCAGACTGAGTATAGATCAAGTCTAGATATTGTGCATGAGCAATAACTTGCTCTTCAGTGACGACTCATCCCTTTGCCACATCTTTTGTGATAGAAGGTAATAATGACTTAATAAACCATTCAGCTAGCAGCTGATCAGGAACATATGTTTTTACCATTTTGCGATGACGTCGCCACTCATGAATATGATTAGATATGTGAGTGGTCATTGTCTGTTTGAAATTGGTAAGAAGCTCTGTTCCTGTTTCGTACCTTATTGGTAACTGAAAATGGGTTGAAAAGGTTGTGGCTAGGGTGCTGAAGTTATCGAATGAAGCTCTAGGCAATTCGATATACCATTTTGCTGCCGGACCAGTTAAAGTTTGCTGAAAAAGGTGAAGCCTAATCGAATCATCATTTAGAATGTTAGATGAACACCACAGATGAAAGGTCATCACATGATTCGACAGGTCTTCACCCGGATTTCCATTAAATTTAGGAATATCTGACGGACGTTTATGTGGAATCGCCAGCCACCAAGGGGCGTAAGCAATTGGATCATTCGTCAACCGGTTTAGATCTGGTAATTCTAGAGTTGCTACAAAGGGCAACTATTGATTCAGGTTAGGTGAAGCATACCCAGGATAAGATGGAATTGCCTGAGCAGTTGGTCTTTGCATACCAGCATAATGCATTTGATGCTGGTAACTTTGGTAAGGTTGGTGGGCATAACCATTATAGTATGGTTGTTGATAACCACTTTGGAAATGAGGTTGCCCATTACTTACAAAGACTTGTTGCTCAGGTCCTTGATATGATTGTTGGAATTGCAGTTGTTGAGATTGAACCAGCCATGGTTGTTGGACCATTTGCTGTTGTCCAATACTGGATGATTGACCAAGATGAGGAGTCATAGTACTTGTTTGAGCCTGAGTCGCTCCAGATAAGGAGGCACTAACCTGAGGTTGTGATTGAGTCGTTGAGACAACAGGCTATTGTATGGCAACCTGAGAAACTTGGGGTTAACATACAACAGGTAGCGCTTGTACTTGCGATGCAGTCACCATAGCAGGTATAGTGGGAATATTCGACACAGGGTGGACTGGTTGCATTGAATATACAACCCTTGGTTGCTGAGGCAGTATTGGTACCCAACTGCTGGATGTAATTCTAGTTTGACCTGAACTTTGTTGTAAACTCCCATATGGTTGTTCTCCAGGAGGGAACAATGAAAAGGCATACTTCCCTCCATATGGTGGCAATCCAGTACTTAAAGGGTAGATTGGCCTTTGAAGACACATTGGATCAATTTGTTGAGTTTCAACGTAAGAAATACCATATGATAATCCAGATGAAGAAATAGGAACTGACCTTGTCGTCGAAACAGTCCCTGATTGGACTCCGGCTTGTTGTTGATAACTTGCCGGGACAGATGGTATACCGGCGAACATTGTTGGAGTAGCAGCAGGAGGCTCTGCCACTGCTACGTCGGACGACACAGTCCTGGATGTCGACGGTTGTTCAGACATATCTAGTCTATCCAAAATATTTTCTAGCAATTTCGATTGACTTTCTTCCACGATTGCGGATTACTCGATCAACTCAAAATAAAGGGGAAAATGATTCCGAATTAAATAAATTTTAGATGCTTTGACACAACTTGTTTTTTCAATTTTTAAGAGTTGAGAAAAAACAAAAGATGACTCTAGTCGCCTTCGATTTTTAATGAGCTTGAAGTGACAAGTGCTCAGATGAACCTTTTCCTTTAAGGAGTCTGAAAAGGAATGAAAGAGACTAATCTGGAAATCTAGACAGAGGGATTACCAAACCAATCGCAAAACTGCAGAATACTTTTTACGGTACGGCAATCAATCTTCCCGAATGTTGTGTTCAGTGCATTGCGATCGATAGGGCGGCAGACACGGCTTCCTATGGATGAAGGATATAGCCTATTGTGGTCTCCCAATATATACTCGACGGTACGTGGGAGCACAAGTCCGTACTGGCACTTGTTGTCTCAAAGTGGAGGAATCACCCAAGCAGCAATGAAAACAACAGTTACCAAGCTTTACGATGCCAGAATACGTCTCTAGCCTAGACTTCTAAATGTTGTGCGTTAGGTTCCAAAGCGTTTTTAGATTCATTAAATTTATTTTACAGTTGATCTTGTTTAAGAAATTTTCCTTTCAGGTTCACCGCATGATGTAGATGTACAATTCCTAAAATGCAATCTAAGATGATAAACAATCGTTTAATCTTCTTTTTGCAATGAAAATCCTAGCTAGTAAAGAAAGAGAGATGATATTCTTTCAACATCGAGCAGAGAGCACACACTATATGCACTGTCCTAAATCAAACCAACAAACAGTCTAAATGCAAATGCACATGCATGTATTTGTTTTCAGCCTTCTTAATGTGTGAATGATAAAAAGAAAGCTAAGCACAAATCTGAATTATTTTTCAAGGCGACATTACTAACAAGCTTCTTTTCAAGACAAAATGAAGAAAATGGCGACACTTTGCGATTTGGAATTGAAAACTTGCTTTCGACACTTGAAAAACTACTAATTCAAATCAAATACAAGAGTAATAGTGTAATCGACTATCAAGAACAATTGGATTCTCTTCTATGACTAAAAATGACAATTGCGACACTTTCAAATCAAGAAACGACAGTTCAATTACGCTACTTCTTTGTAAAAGAGAACTGAAAATGGCTCAAAATACATAAAAACATTTACAGTTCTTTGCACAATAGAGGTGGAATAATGGCAAGGAAGGGGGTTTCAACAGAGGTATACTGACTACAGACAGCAAAACTCCTGAATAGAGCTGAAAAGAGTGAACACAGAAACCAAAATCTAAGAGCAGAAGAGGTCTTGTCTGATCAACGCACCTGTAACATAGGGAAAGTGAGATGCAGCGCACCTACCACACTCTGGAAGTGCGATGCATCCAGATTCTAGAGAAGAGACAGTGCGATGATCTAGGGACGAGACTTCAACTGGGTTCCGGGTCATAGTTTGCAGCTTAGTTTAGGGATTTAGGCCGAGCAAGTGGTAATCAGTAAATCAATCACAGGGGTAGATCTAAGGAGGTTACTAGAGCCACCACAAGGGCAATTAGAGAGCTTGTAAATCAATTGTTCAGTTGATAAAAAAAACCCGGAGATAGACTGAAGCAACATTGATCTACTTTGCACTTGCATAGCAAATGCAGTTCGAAGGCTAGCTGGCTTGACTTCAGGCTCTGTCTGTAAGTTTATAAGCAAACAAATATAGACAAACAAACAATCTATTCGCTCCCCAGTGGAGTCGCCATTTTTTTATCGGGAAATCTAGTGTCTATGTAGAGCTGTTAGTCCCACTAAGGCTGGTAGCTACCTTAGAAACAAACAAACTAAAACCACTTTCGTTTTCCTTTATGAGAAGTAGATAAGATGGGAAAGAAGGAGACCAACCTCTGCCTTGCACTTCGTTCCTTGCTTGATTCCTCTCCCTTCTGATAGATCTTTTCCACTCGCTTCCTCGTCTACCCAGCTTCAAAGAGCACCTATAGAATCAAAGCAGCATAACACTATCCAAGAACAGAGATCTACTATCATAAACAATATAGGACCAGATATATATTGACCACACAAATGCATATATCATCAATCATACAAGAATGTGGAGGAAAACTTGAATAGCTTTATTAATAATCAAGAATAGCAAAGAGGATTACAACCCATTGTTCTGACCCAGCGTCATCCTCTCAGGAAGAAAGCCCTTCTTCACCTCATGAAAAGCTTAGATCACCCAACACTATGATGTTACACCAAGAAACCAGCAGCACTTCCTTACAAGATACAAAATTCCAGCCTCTGGATCTTTGGGATGGGGTATCCATATATAGATGTTTGCAAGGGGGGTGAGCCAGCTTTTGAGATTTGATTAGTGTCCTCTCTCTGATAGTTCTTGATTCCACTTGGAGATTGATGATCTCTTACTCATCCCTGGGCGAATGCAAAGAGGCAAGTGTCACAGGAGAAGTTTCTGGAAGATTCCATGCTCTTCCACCTCGCAAATTGACCCTGCCATTTGTCCACTCTCGCCCATCGCACCCCATATAAGGGCTTTTCAGTATGCATCGCACCTCCCATGTGTATTTAGGTGGGATGCAGTGCACTTTGACCATGGAGCAGGTGAGATGGTGCAATTTTGACCAGTTCTAAGTAGTTTTTCATGGAGAACTTCTGGGAGATGATGTAATCAGCTGACCTTGTTCTTTTAGGGGTTGGAACAACACTTTTAGGGACTTAGGAGCCCTTGGTTTATGGACATTTATGATTGGGGTTGCAGTGCCCAAAAATGTCTATAACACCCATGGAGGAAAAACCACTACAAGAAAAAACGTCATTGGTGAGGGTCATGCCTGTGACGGACCTTTAAGGTCCGTCACCAATGTCGCATATGGTGATGGTCTTTAGAAAAGCATTGATGTCACTATATATAGTGATGGTCCTTTAAGGTTTGTCACCAAAGCCATTTTCAATGACACTTTTGGTGAGGGTCGTTAAAGGCCCATCACTAATTCTCTCTTTGGTGAAACTTTTGGTGAGGGTTGTTAAAGGCCCATCACTAATCCTCTCTTTGGTGACACTTCTAGTGACAATCTTTTATTGACTGTCACCAATGATATTTTTGGTTTTTTTTGCTGACGGTCAATAAATGTTCGTCATCATTGATCATTCCAATGAGTTTTTTATGACGCTTCATGCCTGTGATGAACCTTTAAGGTCCATTTCCAATGTCTCATATGGTGATGGTCTTTAAAAAATAATTGTCGTAAGTGTATATAGTGATGGTCCTTTAAGTTTTGTCACCAAAGTCATTTTCAATGACCCTTTTGGTGAGGGTCGTTAAAGGCCCATCACTAATTCTCTCTTTGGTGATACTTTTGGTGAGGGTCATTAAAGGCCCATCACTAATTCTCTCTTTGGTAACACTTCTACTGACAATCTTTTATTGACCCTCACCAATGCTCTTTTTGGTTACTTTTGGTGATGGTCAAAAAAATTTCGTTATCATTGATCATTCCAATGAGTTTTTGATGACGCTATGTACCTGTTACTATATTTTTTCTCAAAAGATAATAATTTAAGACCATTGTTGTGGAGTCTTTTTCATTATGTGTCCAAAGTCATAGTGGTTATAATAGTCAGTCAAATAGTTAAGAAGTAATTAGTTTGTATCATTTCCCTCAAGTCATAAGAATATAGTTTTTCTATGAGTCAACACACGATTCATCTCTATTAGGTTTATTATCTAGCAAATTTCCTTTAAATAAAGTTCCACTAGTGTGAGTAGGAACTATATTATTTAATACATAATCAAGCTCTGTCAATTCTATTAATGAGAGAGACCTAGCACTCCTCAACACTCATGGCATACCTTAACATGTTTTGGAACAATGCACTAACATTCCTTGGCACCTTGCATGTCTTGGAACATCTTTGTACCTGGATCATATTTGTACCTAGAACATATTGCCATGAGTAGGATTCCCAAGCACATGTTAACATGCCCTAGTATAGCATATCACTCCCCTATCATGTGTTGGCATGCCTTGTAGTCCCTAGCATGCCGTGGAACACCTCGGCATATTGCATTGAAAAACATTAGCACTTGGCACACATTGGCACTTGGCATGTATTGGAACATATTATCAGTGTGCCTAGCATGCCCCTTTTGAAAAAGATAAAGTCCTAACTTATTAACCCTCTTATGTGTTCATTTCCTTGCATTTTAGCTTGGTTATTCCTTTTGTTGCCTTGAAACTCCTTTACGCATATTGGCATACTCTGGCACCCCGCACATTCCAACATGTCTTAGCACCTGGCATGCCTTGGCACTATTTGGAATATGTTAGCACACCTCAGAACTACCTAGCACACTCTAGCACTTCTTGACATTCCCTGATATTCCCTAGCATGCCTTACCCGTGCTTAGCATACCTTGTCACTCCCTCCTTGGCATGACAGCTAACACTCATTGACATTCCCCAACACACCCTCATATTCATTCACTTCCATGCATTTTGACCTAGTGCTACCTTGTGTTGTCCTAGTACTCCCTAACACTCCTCAAAATTCATCGGCACTCTCTAGCACACCTTAGCACTCTTCAATATGCTCTACCACTTCATAGCATGTTGTTAATCTAGGTTGTCATTGATGTCAATATGGCATTGGTCGAGATGGAAATCTGTTATTGTCCCCACACAACTCACATCAGCAAACATCCACCACTACATTACGTTGAACAAATTATATATCGTATTCACCAAAAAACATATGTCGGCCCCCATTCCAGCGACTAGTTGGCTACATAAAAAAAATCATGATTTCTATTTACATATATATGTGATTTGATTTTGGGAAAAAGGGATAAGTGATGCGGAGAAGAAAACAGAAGAAAAGCAGATAAAAAAATAGGAAAACATGTTCACATCTCGTGAACTTAAATGAAGAAATACCGTAAATGCATATCTCAGACAGCCTGCGGATAAAAGCATATTTCTGGGTAAACATAATTTATGGATAAAATATAGTGAACACATATTTCTGGGTCAACTAATTACAGTGAGCGTGAAAAATCTTAGACAACTTAAGGATGAAGTTTCTGAGACAGCGTATGGTTTGGAATTTCGCTGAGGGTGCATCACCATTGCAGATCCTTGTATGGGATTGCAGAGGGTGGAGGAAATATTTCAGAATGGTCTATAGGACGCATGATCATTCGAGTGCATTTTTCATTTTCAGATCAACGAAGCAAGAAATGCGAAAGGGATCTAGGTGAAGGAAAAATTTGAGTTCACTGTGGTGGACAAGACCTGAGTCTGTTGTGATAAAAACCTTGAATATCTATGGCAGTAAATCTGAGCTCAAGAATTTGTTTCTCTTGAAAAGTGTGGCTTGTCACAAAGACTGAGTTCTTGTGATCTGATGCGTGAAAACATCGTGGAGGTTCGTTGATTGTGGAGGCTCAGTTACTTAAACCTTGTGGAGGCTCGTTTTGCTTAGACCTATGGAAGTTGATCTCGTGGCACAGTAGTCTCAGCTCTATAATCTCGAGATAGTGATTTATCTCTTGCAATTACATACTGTGTAGACTTCAGCAATTGAACAACAATTGAACAGCAACTGAACAACAATTGAACAACAATTGAACAGCAATTGAACAACAACTAAACAACAATTGAACAACAACTGAATAGTAACTAAACAGCAATTGAACAACAATTGAACAGCAATTGAAGAACAATTGAATAGCAACTGAACACCAATTGAACAACAATTGAACAACAATTGAACAACAACCGGTCCCACGTTGACTTCCCATGTATTTTTCCATAATCCTTCTTTGGATAGTGAAGAACTCTCTCATCAACAAAGACAATTAAGCGAAGCCCAGAATTGAGGACGACACAATGAAGAATTATGTCATGGTCAGACAAGTAAGAACTTCTCATATTCCCTATTAAAGAAATACAATAAGATTGGTGTCCTTGGAATCGGTGCTCCTAAACACAAGGTAGGTGCCTTGGATTAGATAGGGTTGAAGCCGTAGAGGTCGGAGCCTCATCAAAACCAAGTTGGTGCTCGGGAATATTTATCATATTAATCTTATATGGTTCTTTGATTAAAATTGCGAAGAATCTAATTGGTTATAATAACAATTGAAAGAAAACACTGATTCACCCCCCTCTCTTTATTTCCAACACATGCATCACACTCCCTAATGCACATTGGCACTTGGCACGTGTTGCAGGCACTTGGAAAGTCTTAGCATGTTTTGCATGTGTTGAGATGACTTGGTATGCTTTGGCATGGTTTAATATTAAAGTTATTTGAGATCACTTATTGGAAACTAGATGAGAAGAAACAAAGGAATATTTAGCACTTAGAATACATTGACACTTGGCACTTGGAACCTATTGGCACCTAGTGTTGGTGTGACTAGCATGCCCCTAATGGAAAAGGTAAATTGATGACTTATTAACCCTATTATGTGCTCATTTCCTTGTAGTTTAACTTGTTCGTCCCTTCTATTGCCTTGACAGTCCCTGGCATGCATTGTCACACCCTTGTGCATCTTGGCATGTCTTAGCACTTGGCACATCTTAGATTGTTTGACATGGCTTCGTACTATCTAGTGCATGTTAGCATGCCCTAGCACTCCCTTACACACCTTGGTAGTCGTGACCTCACAACTAGAATTACATTTTTCCATGACTTTGGAACCTTACATTCACTAGAACACCTTGGCACTCCCTAGTTTTCATGCCCTCTATTATCCTCCACAATGTCCCAAGCTGATGAGGAGATCGATAGAGGTAACCACAGAGCAAGATTTTAGTTTGGTAGCTAGCCCTACAAAACCAGAGAAGGCTCTCTCTATGAAATCATAGCCAAGAGATGACTGGAATGTAAAGGATTTAAGACTATATAGCTAGGCTCAGGTGGGTTTTGGAAAATTTAGGGTGTTGTTGCTGGATAAGGGAGAAAAACCAGGTAGCTAGGTCAGAGGATCAAAGGGTTAAAATAACAAAGATATAAATGAGCAATGTAGAATTACTTTTGTGATGGACCTTAGGGTTTGTCAGTGTAGTGTAGTGTTTAGAAGAAGCAAAAGGTCTTAATGAGCATGAAACATGAATTCATTAAGCAAGAAAGAAAGTAACACATGATAATGATTTTCCCACCAAAATAGAGCTTTATGCAAAGAATTTTGTTTATAAACAGTAAGGAAAACCATTGAATACAGGGAAAATTTTAAGAACCCCCCCTAAATTTATATGTATAATAAATGGGCGAATCTCCATGGTATATAGGAAAAATGGAAGGAGATTTTATCAATAATATAATATGTATATATAATTTTTTGGCGAATCTCTCACCAAGCATGGCGAATATTTTCCTCAATTATAAAATCTTGTAAGATCTTGGTGAGTCTTTCACTAAATAATAAAACTTTGTAAGTTCCTAGTGAATCTTAACATTATGAACTCTTAGAGAATTTTTTGAAAAAGTATAAAACCATATATGACAAGAGCCACATGGTGGCAACATCACTATTTTTTTCACATTTCCACGAAATGGAACTTGTTTATAAAATTATAAAAAAGCCAACCAAGTCCCTTATAATATGCAGGTAAGCTTATAACAGATTCTGATACATCTACTATGCTTGTCTTCATTCAAGTGTCATAGCTGCTATACTTAACACTGTGAATCACAACTCTCTCAGAACTCAACTCTATAGTGTAATTAAAACGTTTGGAAATTGAATCTGACAACTCTATAGAAAGGATTAGTGAAATAGAAGCTTTTGTTAATGAGCCCACTAATTATCACTGCTAAACAATCAATCCAGACTATGAAGTCTTCCATCTTGATCACAATTGTGCTCATGATCAAGGGAGTGCGACCACCTAGCCTGACATAATGGCCATCATAGCTTCCAATAATCAACAACCACCTTGCAAGGACATCCTAGCTCATGTCTCATGAATTTTATTCATCAATCTTAACTAATATAAATCTTATAAAGATAATATTAGAACCCTCTCTGGATTCACTATTAATACAAGGGTAAAGGAAATTTTCTAGCTCAAGGCACTAGCCAATACCAACTTTGGTATTTGTGACCCCTTTGTGGGGATGCACCTACCCTACCCCGTTGGGTTTCTGCCTTGTATAGTTCAAGGATCACAAGACTTTCCAATCTTCCTACTCCATTAGTCACACTTTATATGCTATACATAGTGAATGGAAAAGAATCATTATAGAACACACAATTTCACAGAAGGAAGAAAAATCTTAGCCAGTTCAATATCAAAATCTTAACCACTTATTAATAAATAATAACAAGTAGTGTAATGAATTGTTTCGAGTTATTTATTTACAAGCTGTAAAGAATGTAGTGGAATGGAAAATATTATTTAGGCAACCCTTCAATATTTTCTACTAATATGTCTGTGCATGTACATATGAAATTAAGAGCATTGTTGAATACAAAGTTTCCTTTTCTCTTGCCTCCATTTTGACAAATCAGTGTGAAATCAGTGTCACTTTGAATCTCCTTTCCTGTGTGGATGTTTTGACAAATCAATGTGAAATCAAAGTCACTTTGAATTTCCTTTCCTGCGAGGGATCACATCCACAGTTGATTAGTAAAATATAATCTACTATATATTATGTTCAAGAAACTGACTGCAATCTACAGTGGAAACGAGACCTCAATTCTTATTCTGAATTTGAATATCTCAGGACAACATAAGAGATAAAAATGCATATGGCCTTAGTAGCTAGAAAACAATCACTCCATCATTACAAGACCACCTAGATTTCAGCACTTAATCTAAATAATGGCACTAGTTGTAGTGCTTATTTGCATTAACACCATGGAAAAGCAACAACAATGTTTCAAAGTACACTTACTAGAAAAGTTGTAACATTCTGAGAATATTTAATGATAGCATCTGAACCTCATAGCTATGGTGGGGAAACTAGGGAACCCAAATATTGGAAGATATCTCATACCAAATCTGAGAAAAAAATAAAAAAGGGAAAAAATCAAAATCTATAAATCAAGCAATGAATTGTTTACAAATCAAATACAATTCCTTTAACTAACAGTTAAATTGTGGTGATATATTTAAATATTTAGTAAGAGGGTAACTTTAAACCATGGAATATTACCTTTATCATTACTGTCATCCCTCAGTGACTGAGATTACAAATCAATACTTATGGAAAGATTGTAAGAAATTTTGTGAAATAGTAAAGCGTAACCTCTATTTTCAAGCAACAAAATCAAGACATTGTTACATCAAGAGCCATAATTGATACATAATCAATGAATCAAGTCCTTGTATGGCACAAGATTGTTTCACAACCTCTATTTTCTCAATAACAAAATCAAGACATTGTATGTGGTTATTGCCAAAAGGAAACTGCATTCTAATTTGGAAGAGGATCTTATCAAAAGACATGGATTTATTCAAAGCTACAAAGCCTAATGGGTTACTGAAAAATAAGTTGGAATATGGGATCATGATACTTAAATTGAAAAAATATGCTTTCCTTTTAGAAACATTACAGTTATACAATGTTTTTTGAAAGCATTAGAATTTGAAATTGGGCCTTTCTATCAAGACAAATTTTCATTAACAGAATGTACTTTCCTACCTGAAACGTTGTAGATATCCAAGAAAAACTTGAAAAGCATAAGAGAACTTAGCATAATGTGCTTTCTTTCCTTCCTTAACATTCTTAAAGAGTTGAGGTTCCCCAAGTCATCAGGTAACTTTCGAAGGAAATGACAGTTAGTAATAGTCCAATTCACAACTGAAGATGTGTCACAAATACGAGGGGGCATCTCCTCCAAATCAAAAAAGTGCTCCAGGTTAAAATCTAGCATTATTGGAAGCTCAATGCTCGACTGGTTGTTATTGAACCCATACATTTTTCTATTCTTCACTAAAAGCTTAAAGATAGCTTCTCTAAGTTCTACATGACTTTACTATGCTCTTGAAGTGGGGGCACATGCAGGCTCTCCAAGTGAATAGTCTTAAACTAAGTGAAGATAAGGCCGATAGATCATTCAATGTGGATCTCTTTAACCCATAATTGAATACTATGTCTCTCTTGAACCCATAATTGAATACTATTAGAACTTTCAAATTTTTCATGGAACTCAGAAATGTTGGAAGAAAGTATTTGCTTCCAAAAAGAGTAAAACTAAAGCCTCTGCTTGAGGACAATTGATGTCACACCACTAACAATTCTCCATGGAATCTATATAGGTAAACCACAAATGCAGAATTCCATTAGAATATTGTGTTTATTGAATACACAAATGAAATAATTGCATTTCTTTAAAATACTTTTGAAATCAAAATTACTGAAATTACATATCGATAACCTAGTGGGTGTAGGATAAAATTCACCTGTGTCATTCATAGAAAGCATGAGAAAAAACCTAATACTATATATAAAACCAAGAAAAATTCAAATTCATGACTTCTAGGGACCTCGTAACCACCTTGCCAATACACAAGTATGTTCCTGTTTGCAGTTAGAAGAATTACCCAAATTACAATTTGTTTACTCCAGCATATGTTGGAAAGTTATAGAAGGATGACTAGTGCAATCAATCCATTCCTTTTAGCCCTGGGTTTGTTTCAGTTTAAAACAGAAGTATACAAATATACTTGTCTAATGTCTATGCTTTAACCATTCACCTTAAGATGTTTTTACAATATAATTTCCTAAGTCTATTTAATATCTTCATTATCATAAAAACCAACCTATATCCATCTTAACTCCACATCTACCACTCTTAGGGGGATGAAATCTATTTATCCCTCTGAGCACTTGGTAGACCTAAGTCTATTTAATATCTTCATTATCATAAAAACCAACCTAAATCCATCTTAACTCCACATCTACCACTCTTAGGGGGATGAAACCTATTTATCTACCACTCTTAGTGGGATGAAATCTATTTATCCCTCTGAGCACTTGGTAGACCCAGAATTAAGATGGATCTAAGATGATAGATGAATACCATGGTATTACCATGGGTCAATACCATGGGTTATCATAAACCTGGAGCTTAAAAATTACTATTAATAATTTATAAAAATTAATAAAATTAATAGTTGAATTTTATTTTATTTTTTATTTTAACCAAGCTAAAATGTTTAACATACATTAAATTACAACATCCATTTTTACTCTTGATCCACCAAGCCCCGAGAGGGATCAAATATTTTTTCACTCTATGCTAGTTTGCATATCATGATATTTGATACCTCTCGGGGGGTTAGTAGATCCGGAGTAAAGATGGATCTATGTTGGTTTAATTCCCCCATTTAAATAGGCTACATTCCAGGTGAATACCATGGGTCAATACCATGTGCCATTTTGGTGAATACCATGGGTCAATACCATGTGCCATTTTTATTTTTATTAATACTAATATTAGGGTTAATAATGTTTTTTTGCATGGTATTAATAACAATTTAGTCCATGGTATTTGTCCCATAGTATTTTGCCCATAGGTTTCACCTAAATATAACGCATTTTTTGAGTGTTCGTAAATATAAGGTGACTTATGGAGTAAATATAAAAAAATGTTTTATTTGTTTACCATACCTCTCGTTTATTTATATTTTTATTAATTTACCATACCTCTTTTACAAATATGGTATTTGGTCCATAGGATTCACTTAAATAAAATCTCTTTCTTGAGCCTTCATAAATAGAACGAGGGTTATGGACTAAATATAAAAAGAGGTTTTATTTATTTACCATACATCTAGTTTATTTATATTTTTATTTATTTGCCATACCTTTTGAGTAAGTATAAAAAGACGTTTTATTTATTTACCATACCTCCACTTTACTTATATTTTTATTTATTTACCATACCTTTTGAGTAAGTATAAAAAGATGTTTTATTTATTTACCATACCTCCACTTTACTATATTTTTATTTGTTTACACCCTTGCATGTATATAAGGTGACTTATGGAGTAAATATAAAAAATGTTTTATTTATTTACCATACCTCTCATTTATTTATATTTTTATTAATTTACCATACCTCTTTTATAAATATGGTATTTGGCCCATAGGATTCACTTAAATAAAACCTATTCTTGAAAATGGGCGAATGGATTCACTTAAATAAAACCTATTCTTGAAAATGGGCGAATGGAAGGTTGTAACTCCTAGTTTCAAGGGCTAAATTTACCTTTTTTACCCTCTCCCTTAAAATAAGGTGGGCTATTTGAGGTGATTTCTAAAAATGTGCTATGATACAAAATATTCGCCCACTAAAAATTTAAAACCCCTTAATTTCGCCAAAGGGCGAACATTCGCCCCTAAAATTTTCTATGATTGGATAATTGATGAATGGAAATAGAAGATGAATATATTTCATATAAAGCTATAACAGAGAAAAATAACATCACAAACTTACTACACGTGAATTCCTAGATAATAGTTGCAAACTGTATCCTTTGATTTCTAGAAAATGTCCAAGTACAAGCTACAATAGTTCTCTACTCTGAAATACAACCCATTCTATCACTCAAAAATTGATACATAAAGAGCAAAACAACATCTCGCCACTCTCAGGGGTCTAATCCATTACTCTAGGAACTGTTCCATGAGGCATTCTAACCAAAACCTAATGTCTAGGTAAGTTAAAAACAACTTCTATAATTAACTTTGACTCCAACCTCTCTCATAAATGAGGTAAAATTTACATCAAAACAACTTACAAATACTAACCACCCATTATTTACATTTACTTTTACCCCTCACATTCATCTACTTCACCTTTTTGACTTTCACCAAAGTCAAACTAGGAATTACAAAAAATTACACAATGAAAATTTTACAAACATCTCAGAAATTTACAGGTGTGAAGCGAGTTATTGGAGGTTATTTTTGATTGCCTTTATAAAGTCCAAATCCAGATCTGAAGCATTTTATGGAAATCTGGGAGAGTGTAGATGTCTTTAGAGTATTTGTGCACTCAAAATGACCCATTTTTGGCTGATATATGGCCATTCTCCCAAGGTGTCTCCAGGTGCGCAACGAAATGGAAAAAGAGGGGCAGAAAGGTGATTTTTGGCCTCTTTTTTGCAAATTTCTCAAAAACTAAGCCCCAAACCAGGAAAGTGGGAAAATGGTTTTGAGAGGGGGTCATAAGCTTTCCAAAAATGCTAAGTTTCCATCATTTGGAGCCCTGAGGAAGAAGCGCAGCGTGAGCTCGTTGCGTTCCTAGACAAAACATTGCCCAAAAATTGCAAGTCTGCACCAGTTTGCACCAAACACAAAATTTTCTCCAAATCCTCCCAAAGTTTTTCCAGAGATGCCTGATGAGGTATGTTATGTAATCATGGATGCATCAACAAGTAAATCTAACTTACCCTTCTCCTCTTGTCTGATTAGGGTTTCATTGAGTTTTTCCTTCAACTGCTTGATTTTAACCTTGGTAACCTGATTCCTTGTGTAATAATGGATGGCCATTTTATTTTGAAAATTTTTATCCCTTTTGGCCTTGTGAAAGAGTTTCTCAAGGTGGAAATTTAATTTTTCAAGCCAAAACTCCTTGTCCTCATTTATTTCCATGGAAATCCTATCTTCAAAGGTCAATTCTTCCATTGGTGGCTTTTGTTCTCTTTCCCTCTGAAGTGCCTTCCTAAGACCCATTGTTCTTGGTCTCTTCCTTGCCACATGTCCTTCACGATGCTCAATGTCCTCATGGTCCACCACTGACTTTCCTTTCATCTCTTCTTTCTTTGCTTTGAATTGCTCTTTCTCCATGACTAGTTGTTTTGCCTTAAGTTGATTGTTTTCTTGTCAAGGAATGAAATGTTTCAAATTTCCTTGAGCTCCATGATCTAAGAATCCTTCTCTTTGATGACTTGTTGCAGGGTTTGATTCTCATCATCTGCCTCCAATTCAACTAGCTCAAAGTCATGCTCAATGGGCTCCTCATCATTCAAAGAAGCCTCATGATGTGATTGTGATTCCTGTTCTGCTGATGTAGTAGGCTTGGCCCCTTCCTCAATATGAGGAGAAAACACAAGGCTTCTGCCTCTCTAATATGTCTTGGTCACATCAGGCCTAGGTTCCTTGGAAACCTCATCATGTTTTCTTGATGACCCCACCTCCATGGGTTGTACTCACATGGTTTGGTGCTGGCTTGGTGAAGTGGTTATATGCGTTTTCAAGGTTGCCTCAATGAAGGTGTCCCATGTCATGTTCTTCTGGAGTACTATAACCTTTATTAGGCTATGGTGAAAGAGGCTGGGATAATGCACTTTGGCTTTCAATTTCACCATTTCAGACATTTTGGTTAGGCTCCTTTACAGGTAGCTGGACAAATTTAGAGACTTGGCAGCTGTAAAGTGCATGAGCAGTCTTATGTGGTATTGATATAGCCTAGAAAATATGCCCTCACATGTGAATAAATGCACAACAACCTTCATCAATGGTTCATATCTCTCCAACAAGTATATGAATGGGAAAACATGTGAGTGAGCTCCTTTGTATTGTGATTTCAAGTAGGGTTTGTACTCTTCTAGGTCTAGGTTCATGCCTTTGAACCAATTTTCACCATGGTTTGGTATGCCTATAGCTTGAGAGATGGCATCCACTGAAAACATGAAATTAGTCCCTGCAATGGTGATCTTGTCTTCCTTCAAGGTGAGGGCAAATATACTTGTGAGATGCTCATGGTAACCTACTTCCAACACTCTTTGACAAAACCCTAAACAATTGACATCTTCAAAGCATTTCATGACAAATGGGGAGGAGGTGATTTCATTGCAATTAGAGGTCTCAAACCTCAGTATCTTTTCCCCCTTGTTGTACTTCCTCTTCTCTGATGGTGATGAGTCAGGCTCCATACTTCAATCCTTAGGTGAAAGGCAAACAAAAATAATGAAATTTGATGCTGTGAGGGAATGAGGTGGTATGATGGACTTAGGAGTTGCCTAAATTTGTAAGGAAATTTAGGAGGGTAGGGGATGATGTCAGTGAGTAAGGGAAAAGGGAATTTTGGGAAATGAGTGAGAGGTGGGGGTGGAAAAGGCCAAAACACAGGCCTATCCTAGAAAGAGATAGGGTAGATTAGGGTTTCAAGGAAAATGATAGAAAATGAGGGGATAAGGCTTTGTGATGGATGGAAATGGTGTATTAGCTGCAAACAGAGGTGTAGGGACAAGGAATGTAGGGTTTAGGGTAGCAATTCATCATTTGAGGATCAAAACCAAGGATAATTTTAGGGGCAAATGTTCGCCCTTTGGCGAAATTAAGGGGTTTTAAATTTTTAGTGGGCGAATATTTTGTATCATAGTACATTTTTACAAATCACCTCAAATAGCCCACCTTATTTTAAGGGAGAGGGTAAAAAAGGTAAATTTAGCCCTTGAAATTAGGACTTACAACCTTCCATTCGCCCATTTTCAAGAATAGGTTTTATTTAAGTGAATCCTATGGGCCAAATACCATATTTATAAAAGAGGTATGGTAAATTAATAAAAATATAAATAAATGAGAGGTATGGTAAATAAATAAAACATTTTTTATATTTACTCCATAAGTCACCTTATATACATGTAAGGTTGTAAACAAATAAAAATATAAGTAAAGTGGAGGTATGGTAAATAAATAAAAATATAAATAAACTAGATGTATCGTAAATAAATAAAACCTCTTTTTATATTTAGTCCATAACCCTCGTTCTATTTATGAAGGCTCAAGAAAGAGGTTTTATTTAATTGAATCCTATGGGCCAGATACCATATTTGTAAAAGAGGTATGGTAAATTAATAAAAATATAAATAAACGAGAGGTATGGTAAACAAATAAAACATTTTTTTATATTTACTCCATAAGTCACCTTATATTTACGAACACTCAAAAAATGGGTTATATTTAGGTGAAACCTATGAACAAAATACTATGGGACAAATACCATGGACTAGATTGTTATTAATACCATGCAAAAAACCATTATTAACACTAATATTAGAATTAATAAAAATAAAAATGGCACATGGTATTGACCCATGGTATTCACCAAAAGGGCACATGGTATTGACCCATGGTATTCACCTGGAATGTAGCCTATTTAAATGGGGGAATTAAACCAACATGTAGCCTATGCTAAGATTCACTAGGACTTTACAAAGTTTTATTATTTAGTGAAAGACTCGCCAAGATCTTACAAGATTTTATAATTGAGTAAAATATTCGCCATGCCTGGTGAGAGATTCGCTAAACAATTATATATACATATTATATTATTGATAAAATCGCCTTCCATTTTTCCTATATACCATGGAGATTCGCCCATTTATTATATTTATAAATCTAGGGGGGGTTCTTAAAATTTTCCCTGATCAAAACCATGGAAATCTTGTAAACCCTAGAAGAAGAAGCATTTGATCATTTTCTTGACATATGAGGCAAAGGAGGGCATGAAAATGATTAAACATACTTGTTATAGAGCCTGGAGGATGAAATCACTGAAGAGGAGCTTTGAAAAATGAATTTTGGTGGTCAAAAAACAATTTTGGACAACTCTGCCCCACACGCAACGAAGGCTTTCTGTGCGCAATGTGTTGTCCAGGTGTGCAGCGAAGGCTCTCAGTGTGCAGGGAGAGTCAATTTTTTCTAGTGAGGAATATGGAATCACAATTTTTTGCAAAGGAGAGGGAGGATCTCGCTGTTAAGATAGTAGACAAGTGCAAATGAGTGTGAATGAGCTCCTCCATGTGCTTTTATAATTTTATTTTGGTGTCTAAGTGATTAATGAGGCATGATGGCCCACCTCACCAATTCACTTTCTTTTTGAGTTTTGTAGCCTTAGAACCTCTTCTTGTAAATTTATAACGTTAGTAACATTATTACATCTAAAAACATAAATTACATTTTAAATCAAGTGTTATTGAATAAATTTACCTATTGCTACTCTTCATTTGCCAAATATATACATGAAATGACTGATTGTGTGACCTTAACCCTAATGACCTAATGGTGACACTGAGTTGAATGGAGACCATGATGATGTGACTGAAGTGATATTAATGATGTTTTCATGATTGTGGACTCAACTGAGCGATGAAAGTGATCGGCATATGAAATTCTTGAGAGAGTGGAAATAGCCCTAAACACACTAGCCAGTGACCAAATTTTTATTTGAAGACTCATTCAAATGACAAAAATTTGACTTGACACCCTAAAAACACCTTGTAAGAGCATATTTCATCACCGGTGATAGACTGAACTGACTGAAACTAACACCCTCACAAATAACCTTACTTTTTTTTTGACTTAGGAACCCAACCAATTCATTAGCAAAACAATATTGTGCCCAACCCAAAGTCTCCCTTTCTCTGAAATTGATTTGTACATGCCTTATCACAACCATAGGCTTGCCTCCTGCATGTCCTATTATGAACTTCTCCTAAAACACTTCATTCTTAGGACACTTGGAATTCACTAACACGCCTTGGAACACACTCTTATTTGTTCATTTCCAAGCATTTTGACCTAGTCCTCCCTTGTGTTCCCCTGACTATACCTAATACTCCTCACTATCCATTGACATTGCCCTCCATGTGTTAGCACATATTCTCTTCCTTTGCATGCCCTGACACTCCTTAGCTATCATGCCCTCACAACTACCCTTACTATTTTTTAGACTTGGTCGGAACCCACCAAGTCTTGCCCCGACTACAACAACTTAACCAAGTTATAGTTACTACAACTAGAATATGCCTTGTTCACATAAGAACTACCTATAACACATCTTAGGCTACTCATGTCCAATATCAACTCATCCCACTTAATAAGTTACCAATTCAAGGCTCACGTCCAACCATGGCCACAAAACAACTAAGAAACACAGTTTACATCTTGACATGCCATAGCACATGGCACGTTTAACAATCCCTTAGCCCTATGTGGTGTGTGTTAGCATCCCATACATTTCTTGGCATGCTTTGCACTCCCTAGCACAACCTAGCACTCTCTGACATGCCCTGAAACTCTAGCATGCCTTGGCACTGCCTAGCATATAACCTTGTCATTCCATCCTTAGGACACTTGGAACTCATTGACACTCACTATCAGACACTCTTATCTCTTCCTTTCCATGCATTTTGAACTAGTTATCCCTTGTGTTTTTGTGGCACTACCTAACATTCACTGGCACGCATTGACACACCCTCGAACATGGCATATCTTGGTATGTTGCCTTGGCACTCTAGAATTCCTTGGCACTACCTAACATATCTTGTCGCTCCCTCCTTATCACAACTAGAACTCACTAACACCCCTTGTCACACACTCTTATTCATTCATTTCCATGTATTTGAAAGTAGTGATCCCTTTTATTTCCTTGGCACTCCATAACACTCCTTGGCATGCATTGGCACACCCTAGCACCTAACACATCTTGGTATGTTTTCCTGGCCTCTAGCATGCCTTAGCACTGCCTATCATACCTTTTTACTCCCTCAGTACACCTGTATCTCATTGCACTTCTTGTCACAAACTCTTATTTGTTCATTTGCATGCACTAATTTGACCTAGTTCTCCCTTGTGTTTCCTTGGGACTCCCTAACATGTCCTAGAACATGTTGACACACACTAACATGTGGAACATCTTGGCTACATGTTGCCCTAGCAATCTAGCATGACTTAGCACAACCTAGTATACTATGTCACTCTATCCTTAGCACACTTAGAACTCACTGACACTCCCTGACACACACTCTTATTCATTCATTTCCATGGATTTTGACCTAGTTCTCCCTTATGTTTCTCTGGAACTCCCTAACACTCGTTAGCACGCATTGGCACACCTTGGCACCTGGCACATCTTGGTATGCTTCCCTAGCACTCTAGCATGCCTTGGCAGCAATGCATAGCATACCTTGTCACTCCCTCATTAGCACACCTAGAACACACTGACTGTAATGTTCCAAACTAGGAAAAATAGTGTTATGCAAAGCAGACAATAAAACTAACACCATAAAATTAAATCAAACCATTAGACCACAAAACTGTCTAGCATGTGTTAGCATGCATTTTCATTCCTTAGCACACCCTGGCACTCCTTAGCTATCATGCCCTCACAACTACCCTTACATTTTTTGCAACATGGGAACCCAACAAAATCCTACCTCAACTATAACAACAAATTAACTATAACAACAGCTTGACCAAGTTACAATTACTACAACTAGACTAGTATTTCACCTCCATTCTTGGTGTTTACTGGCACTTTAAAATATTACATTACCATTCTAGTATACTTGGGATTTACATTTGCAATTCCGATCTTCTTGTGCTTCTTTATGTATTGTCCATCCATGCAGTGATTGTTTTGCTCCAACTGATAAATTGCTTCTTCTAACAGTTAAAAAAAAATATCACTGTAAACTTGCCAGTTAAGGATAATTGTTTATTACCTTGGAAACTATGTAGGTGCTTGATAAGGATGGTGGATTTCTTTCAAAAGGTAACCTGGAAAGTGGTGCAAGCTCAATAGTGGAATTGGGTCTTCAAACTATAGGGTGCCCTATCATAGTGGAGAATATGAGTCAGCCCCGAGAATTGCTTATAGAGGTTAGTTAATTTCTTAGATTGAAAAGGTTTTTATATTGCATTCAATAACTCATTTTTGTTACTTTGAGACATGGTTTAATGTTGTCATGTTACCTTCTGTTGGTTTTCACGAATATTGTAGATGCTTTGTGAGGAGCGGCGGCTCTTCCTTGAAATAGTTGACATCATTTGAGGCTTGGGGCTTATGATTTTAATGAGAGTCATGGAAGCTCACATTGACAAGATCTGGGCTCACTTTGTTGTTGAGTTAATGCCATGATTTCAAACAAGATAATTAACTCTCGAACCTCTGATTCCATGTAAAGCTTCCTCTTTTATTTGTGTTTGGTTGCTTGAGGAGACCATAGACTTCAATGATTGGCATTGGAATTTATAATGAGAACAGGGTATGCAATTTATTTTAAGCCTATGTGTGTTTCTAGAGTTGGAGAAAGGTTCCAAACCAAATAAATTTCTATGGTTGATGCTTAATAACTAACGCTTAGAGATTGTTCTTGAGAATTTTATTGTGTAGGGTTGTAGACCATAAGATACTCTAGCTATCAACCTCTATATTTCACCTTATGTTCTCTATGTTCTGGCATATAAAATTCTAAAGGCACCACTAGTAGAAAATGAGAAGATAGTGACTAGGTGACTAAAAAAGTTAGTCACCACAACTTTTACAAGTGAAATACTACAAAAAATGAGCAATATTAAGTGACCCAACTAAAAACGACTAATATAAATGACTAATTTAGTCCCAGGATAAAATATACGACTAGATAATAAGTAATAAAACTCAAAATGACTAACGTGAATGACTAATTTAGTCTAGGAACAAAAAACTGAATACCTACCATGTACTACAATAATATGAATCAGTGGTTTACGTTAGTCATTTTAATTGTGTACAATAAGATACATTTCAATGAAAGTAAAGCCACTAGGAACCACGATGAGCAAAAGATCCAAGCCCATACGAAGAGCTCACCACCGTCAACATATACATCAATGCAATATCAATAAAAGACATAAGGTCAATACCATAAATGCAATACACATGCAGGTTTCCATAAACGTAAGACATGTGCCCGTCACCCTCAATAGGATACACAAAAAACACATGGACATCACCATCATCAAAATACACATGCATAGTTCCAGCATTGAAAGGTTGTTAAGTTATGTAGGATAATGTGCCTTTGAAGTAGGTCTACAAGGTTGACTTATTATGAAAAGAACATAAAACATGAGAGAAATCCTTTGAGTTTGGTTATAGAAAATGTCTAACAAGAATTCGTGATATTTAGAGGTGTCGTGTCTGTGCTTCTCCCTTTAAATCATTGACTTCCTTGCTTTGCTTTGCAATCCAAAGGCCTTGTGCAATCTATGGGTGGAACCCTACAAGGGTTTGAGGTAGGTGCCACTGAGTTGAGAAGGAGATGAGTTCCTATTGTCATTTTCATTATCAATCTTGTAACTATTTGTATCACCCTTCATTATCAATCTTCAATATCTACATGTAACATTTTGTATCGCCCTTGAATCCAAAAGTGAGAATGAGATCATTGATACCTTGTGAACCTCAATCAATAGTTGATTCACAAAAAAATGTAAGCAATAGTGAATTCATGAAGAACTAGTATATTGTAAGCAAGAATTGAATATGAGTGAGGAAAATAACATTTTCCCCTTTTAATCTCCCAAAATAAACTTAATATTTAAAAAAAAAAAACTTAATATTACATGACAAAATTTCCATTTATGTTTAAATAATGTTTTTTTAATTAGAAAATAAAAACCCACCATACCAATTATCCAATTTAGCATAATTAGATTAGAAAAACCATTTAATGGTGGCTCACATGCCAAATTCCCACTGCTTTATTTACAAAACCTGTGAAAAGAGACTCATGTTCCAAAGCGAGTAAGAGGAGGGAGGTGCAAAATAAAGTTTATGTTTGAAATTAATAGAAAGGAAGAAGTCGTAAGTAAGATATTTTTTGTTTTTATGGGTGCGTGGATTGGCAAGAAGAGGGCGAAGACGACCAGGAATCACATGGAGGAAGATTTCAAGGTGAAGTCGTAAGATAGTGTAGGTTTGATTTTTTTTTTTTTCCAGTAAGCCATTTGAATTGTGATGATAGATGGAAAAAAATAAGAGATTTTTTTGTTTTCGTGGGTGGGTGGATTGGCAAGAAGAGGGTGAAGACGAGGAATAAAAGGTAGGAAGAATTCAAGGTAGTTGTTTTTGGAAATCGATAATAATATTTATCAATCTGTGTACTTGATATGGCATTGGCACACCCACAAGCTAATGTTTCATAGTTGGCATCTACTGGGAGGTCCTGTCATGGTCAGTCTAGGCATCTGTAAATGCAGAAACACTTTCATCTACGGGAAATCATAAAGACATCAAAATGTTTTAGGTATGTATTATTTTTTGCTTTCAATCTCTGCTCTGCACTATTTTTCCAGTTACCAAATATCATTCCTAAACTATATATTCAATTGAATGTTCAATATATTAAACAAAACGCAAGAAATGGACTTGAATTTGGTTAGCCCTTATTCAATGGTTGTTTATGATTCTTTCAACTCATTTTGACCACACCACCCAAGCCCACCCCAAGGAAAACCAAAATTGAAAGACAAAATATAAAAAATAAACATACCCTGAACTTAGTCCCCAAGGTTAGCTCAGCTCGTCGAGTCCCGATCGGTAAAATACTTCTTCTATTGAGAGTTCACAAGTTCAATTCACTCAACACTATCAGGGTCAAGCTTCATGGTTAATCCAACAGGAAGTGAATCCTTTGGGCAGTTCTACATGGTACAAATATTCCTTAGATGTAATGGTTACCATTCTCCAAGAACTTTGAACCACATAAAATAATGGGCTACCTAGGACTATTTGAATCTATTAATAACATTATTCATAGAATTGGATATATTTTCCACCTCCTTAAGGGTTAGTTAATATTGGAGTCGTCTACAGAGGCAAAGGAATTTCCCGGACGAACTAAAGTGGCTAGAATCTGGGCAAAAAAAATTCAAAAAATCTTGTAGATGCAGTGTTTGAGTCATGTTTTTGATGGTGGAAATAGATTCAGCACCATCAAAAACCTCTAAGCCACTTAAAATTATGAAGTTTGACAACTTTTACTTGGATTTACAAAAATCCCTGCTGGACTTTTTCAAAATATGACCGGAATTTCCATAACTTTGAAAGCAAAAAAACATAATCGTTAGTCTACGACGTTAATATTCCCCTTATGTGTAAACCTCATGTTCTCTTTCCCTCTTTATATAAGCATACTAAAAAAATCTTTTATACTTTCATGTAATAGATCCTAAAAACATTTTTCAAAATATTTTTTTTTTTTAATTTTATTGATACCTCAATACAAAATTATCATTTTCGAGACCCCCTCTAAAAGGAACCTTCTACTCGATAATAGAAACATAAACAATGGAAAAATTATTAAAATCTAATTTTGGGCCACTCTAAAATCTAAAATTTAAAATTGACCCATTAAAATTTAATTTCCCGCAAACAAATTTACAAATTGCTAAAATCTAATCATTTAATTTCCCTCCTTCCCCTTCCACGCTACTTTTCTTCCTTAGCAGGTTGGGAGAGGGCTCAAAGACAATAACACTGAGTAGCTAGGGATTTTACTGTAAATAAATTCTATTTCGTACCAGGCATCCTGGCAGACTTAGGATTATAGTCCCTTCTTGGTTTGTAGTGCCAAATGCAGAAAGAGAAATACTGGAAGGTAGGTAGCAAATGATACTTGGGGACCTTAGGAAAGCATCCCCTGAGGGATGAAAAGATGATTGTGCTATCCCATAATATGAGGGGCATAGGGATGGCCTCCCAACAATGATCCATGAATAGGCTGATTCAAAAACATCGGCCATTCATTCTGTACATTCAGGAGACTATGTGTTTAGCTAAAGCAGCTTAGAACGTCCTCTCGAGGTGGTCGAGGATGGGTAAGTTGCGTCCTCCACAATAGTTATACAATTTTGGAGATGTAGAATGCTATCTGGGTCAAGAGCGTATAATGAGAAAACAAGAAATAACCTCCCAACCAGATCCTCTACCTGTAAATAGCAATACGACCCTCCTATTTTTCAATTTATTGCAGCTGGGACGATTTGACAAAGGCTCAGATATTACATGGTTATGGTGATATTAATGGCCACCTGGAGCCTTTAGAGAGTGTAGGGATGAGACACTTGGAAAGAATGGCTACTACTTATGCTAAGTGATACATACAGACCAAAGGCACATTGTTCAGTCTGTATGGAGAGAACATATACTGGGAGTGGCAATGATTGGCAGCCTTATTATGCACTGTTTTATGGCTTATAACACCATTTACTATGCAAATGAAGTGTGCTGGAATTGTTGAAAAGAAATAGAGAATTGATAAGGCTAAGACTGAGACAGTTGAATATTGAAATGATCCTTCAAAGTTGAAGCAACAAGGCGATCATGAGAGTACGAGTTTAGCAAATGAAACCCTAAATATCGATGAAAAACTACCCTAAGGGAGTGGATTTAGAATATGAAGATGCGGAGGATGTTGATAAGTCTGATCTCTGAATTACTCACTGAATCGCACAGCTAACGAGGATGAAGATGAATTTGAGCCGAAGGAATCAAAAGAGGAGTTTTAAGTGGATGAAGATGATGCCTTTCAACGTTGGCATGAGTATTTGTTCAGCCCTTGGCTTGGTGATTCTACAAGCCTTTCACTAGTCTTGCTAGGATAGAGAGATTTCCGATATCTCCAAAATGTTTTCATTCACTGTCATCATGAAGAATTGTTTCAGGCATCCATTAAGGAAAACGTTTCGTGATGAATCTGTTTGGGGCCTTGGACATCACACTGTAAGTTTCTCTTTCTTTCTATTCCATTTATGTTGGATGTAGTACATGTATTATAATGAAGAGGATCCATGTCAGTCTGTAGAAAAGCTATTGCCACTTATGGATTTTAATGAAAGAGAGGTTCAGATGGGTTACGAGATTTCGAGTGGAGGTTTCCTCGAATCAATAGTTACAACATTTACCTTCAAGAAAGAATTGAAGTTTTCTTCATCGTTATGAAGTTTTTGGAAGGAAATTGCTGCAAATAAAGACAAGTTGTTAAGTCAATTAGAACCTGAAACCTCCCATGTTGTACGACATTAAGGCTTGCACTAAAAATAAGTAGAAAATCCTCTGCTTGTAAGCTATGTTACAAGGTTCGTCGAACTTTAACCTTGAGGTTCGAATTTTGGCGAACCTTAAAGAACTTTTAAGGTTCGGCGAACCTAATTGAACCTCATAACCATTGACCAAGTTCATATATCAAAACTCATAACCTCATGTCACAACTCAAGCTTGTAATTTATCCTTCCAGTTTCCATGATAACTTTTTTGATGTTTACTGATGTTGATTTCTTACTATTTTATCCTATAATTCATATATATATATATATATATATATATGAACCTAATGGCGAACCTCATTCAAACCTCATCAAAAAAATTGAACTCAAACCGAGCCTAATCATTGTCGAACCCTAACTCGAACGCGAACCATGTGACATTGCCTGTAAGTAGCAATATGACCCTCCTCTTTTTCAATTTGTTGCAGCTGGGATGATTTCACATCCTTGTCAACATTGGTTTCTTATTGCTTTATCTAGATATATGAAGCTAATGGCGAACCTCATTCAAACCTCATAAAAAAATTTGAACTCAAACCGAGCCTAATCATTGTCGAACCCTAACTCGAACGTGAACCATGTGACATTGCCTATAAGTAGCAATATGACCCTCCTCTTTTTCAATTCATTGCAGCTGGGATGATTTCACATCCTCGTCAACATTGGTTTCTATTGATGCCTCGAAAATCACTGCATCAACATTGGGGGAAAACCACCCGGTCCGGACCTTAAAGGCAGCTCCTTTTCCGTTTCGTATGGTGCCTCCGACTGGATATAATGGGACCAATTTCCCAATGATTTGTAAATAGGATGGATAAGTGGTTGGTTTTCTATTATCTAATGATAATGATGGATGATTTATTCTAAAATGTAGAACAATAAATAACTAATCTATCCCAGGAAATTTCAACTTTAGTGCAACTTTTGATAATTCTTATTTACAAATAGGCATATAGATGACTCCATTTATAAACAAAAACATTCCTTCATATGATAATTACTTTGTTCAAGGAGTTGAAAAAAAGTAATAATTAAAACATTATTACACTATTCTTCATATATCATTGACATAAATATGATTGAAAGAATAACATTCTTTAAACATTCAATAGTGACAAGTAAAAGGACTGCTGTTAAAACACATGCGTATATCAAATGATAGCAAGATTGAATAAACTCTGATTCATATAAAATAATGGAGCAAAGACATAGATAATAGTACCATATGTATTTTGAATCCTTCCGATATCAATCACATTCATATTCCATCTTCCAACTTAGAAATACTCTCACAAAAAGCAATAGTGCATATCTCATCAAAGTATTCTTCATCAAAATTCAGAATATAGGTCCAGTCTTCATAAAAAAATATATATCGGAAGCACAATAGTGCACTTCCAATCCAAGTTTTGATACAAAAATTGGGGACCCTTTCTAAAGACATGAAAGGGTCTATAAATACTATCTATGATAACTAACTATGAAATAAAAATGCTATGAGGTGGTATGACCAAATCATAAAAATCTCCTTAAAATAGGCATGCTTCGAGTCCATAAAATGATTCACTGTTTCAGCCGATCATCCTTTGGTTTGAACTGGCATATAGCTAGCATTTGTTGCAATTTTGGAGGGTGACTCAAATGTGAATGTAGTTGGGCTGAATACATAGCATCATGAATTTCAGGAATCATATAACCGATTGCATCAGTTAAACATTTTAGCGCTGCCTTTTGACTATGCGGTTTAACCAGGAAGAACCAAAAGGTGTCCCATGTTAAACTTTGGATGCCTACGATTAATCTCTCTTTCTTTTCTAAATCCTGCTTACATGACTCCTCCAATGCTTTGGCTGATGGTAATTTACCTGGAGTGCATTCTGAAATCAAATTAGACAGATAAAGAGTATCATTAATTAATTCAACCAAATTACCAGTGGCTGATCTACATCTTGAAGTTGCCCTCTCTGCCTTCATCAGTTGGGATTTCCATTCTAGGAAAGGAATTTCCTTGTGTGATTCTAGAATTTGAGGCAGATTTGCAACTTTCCCTTCACTGGTTTCTTGCCAAGCAAGAAAGTTCGTCAATGTCTCATCGGCCTGCTCCAAATTTTTCCTTGCGTCAACTGATTTATCAATCATTGATGAAGAAATTTCATAGAGGGGCTCAGCCAGAGAAATATTATGACATAGTAAATTTAACTTTTTAATCAATGCCTTATTGATCTAGAGAGCTTCGGTTCTGAACTCTACTGTTTGAGGAAAACTTTTGAAATTTTCTATTTGTTGTGATAGTTGAGTGATTTGCTCATCTTTTTTTTTGCTCAATTGTTCATTCATTGACTTCAGCTTGGCCAATGCTAGGGATAATTCCTTTTGTGTTTGTACTGCACTTTGGTCTATTCTCTGCTTCTCCTTGAGCAATTGCTCATTTAGCTGGTTATTTGATTGGTGTTGTGCTGCTAACTGTTGTTCTAATTGCTCTATTCTCTGCTGTCTTTCGGACACCTATGCTTCCAGTGAAACAATTGTTTGATCTTTTTCTTTGAGTAAATTGCTAACTTCTAATGCTTTATCCATTGTAGTTGCCGAGTATGCCCCTGCATTGATCCGGACTTAAACAGGAACGCAACAAATTTCAAAGATAACCATAAACACAGATATGCAGCGGAAATAATACTTCATTTCATTAATGTAAAATACTGAAATATGCTTACAAACAGTAATGGAAATAAACTAGCTAGGGCGATGGTAGCTTATCTCTGAGAAGAGATGTGGTGGCTACATGCCTCTGAACTGTGTTACAATGAGGCTCGAAGGCCTATTTATTGTTGAGAAACAATGGAAAACCTTTCACATCTTGAAACCTAACCCTAGAAGATGAAATGCCAAATTGTGGGCCCCGTTTGGGTAAATTGGTACATCAATTTCTCGGGGTCGTAACTTTGGCATACGATCTCCGTTTGACGCGTACAATAGCTCGTTAGAAAGATCTATCCGAGCACTACCACTTTGGGAGGCAACATGGGTCGATGGACCCATGTTGCCCTAGATTTCCCAAAAAACATCGTTTAGGGCCTCAAAACGGCTCTAGAAGTTCAGGACCTGAAAAACTGCTAAAAATAGTAAATTGTGCTACAATTTAGGAAACTGAAAAAGCTGAAAGAGACAGTTGTGGGGGTCCAAATGGGATAGGTGGGTGGCCACCAACATCCACCTGGATCATTCCTCCCCCCTTAGGAAGCAATGGTCCCCATTGCATTGACTTCCTCCCTGAGATGAGGAAGCTTCTGTTGAGTTGGGTCTCTGGTGAGTTGTTCTGCAATCTCTGATGTGTCCAGAAATGGTGGGAAGAATGGTCGACAACGGTCCACATTGAACACTTGGTGCAAGCCAAGGAATGGAGGAATGTTGTGCTTCAAAGCATTGTTGCCCGTAGCCTTGGTACTGGTGTAAGGACCATGTCAGAGTCGCCTGAGTTTTTGATGGGTTCTGGTAAGGCGTTCTCTCTACAGATGTAACCAAACTTTGTCACCCACCTTAAACTTGTGTGGTACCCCTATGGGTGAGGAGAATTTGTTCCTATGTCTTGTCATGACTGTATCCCTTTGCTGCTGCTGCTGCATGGAGGAACCCTTCGCGGGGGTCATGGATGTGATGACAATCTTCCCCTTACTTTGGGAGTGAACCAGACAGATGAATTTCCTGGTCTGGGAGATGAGCTTGCTGCCTTTCTTAGCGGTGATCAAAGATGTGGCGGTAGGTGGGGCTACCTCCGGTATCCTGTATAATGAATTATTCAAAGAAATAATGACAGCACGAGGCCTTGACTCATACACAACATGTTGCCTCCACAAGTATGGTTGGCCTAGTAATACATCACAAACATCCACAGGTGTAACATCACACAATACCTCGTCTGTGAAGGGCTTGATGATGTAGGAAAGGCGGCACTACTGGCGAACTTTGAGATCTCGTCCTTCATGAAGCCATCCGATACTGTATGGCTAGGGATGTGGTGTAGTTGGTAGGCCCAACCGCTTCACGACCTCTGCTGAAATAAGGTTCTTTTGGCTGCCACTGTCGACAATGAATTGCAGCGGCGAACCCTTCACCCACATCTGTGAGTGGAAAAGAGGCTCCCCTTTCTCTAGATTTTTGAGCTCATTTTTCTGGATCTTAGTAGTGGCAACAGTGGCGCTGGGATCCGCATCAATGATTTGCTTCCCTTTTCCATTCCCCTTATCGGGTTCTGGCTCAGGGTTGGAACATGCATCTGATTCAGAAGCCTTCAACTCGGCCACCAGCAACTGCTTGGTTCGACACTCACTTGTGTTATGAGTGGGACTCTTGTGGAACTCACACCACTTTCCTGTGTCCTTCTTCGGCTTCGTGGTGTTGTTCTTTTCTTGCGGCTTCGACGGGTTTTCTTGGGTCACCCCGCCTTGGCTTTGTCCTTTGGGCTTCGGATTTGCAGATCCAAAGTCTCGCTTCTTTTGTTTGAACTTTTGCTCGATTTTGACAGCGTATCGGTATGCTGTGCCGAGTGTGGAGATGTTCAAGAACTCCATCTCTTCCTGGATATATCTGTGTAGGCAGCCGTGGTATTTGAGTACCAGATGTAGCTCAGAATCTTTGATACCCAACTGTGTGCGAAGGGTATGAAAAATGTTTGTGAACTCCGGCACATCTTGGTCTCGTCCCTGCCGCAGTGTGGTCCATTTGATGTATTTGTCCTCATAGCTTTTGACAGGGTAGTACTGCTCCTTGATGGCATCCCGGAAGTCATTCCAAGCGGGTGCAGCTGAAAATAGTGAGCCTGTACTTTCATCCTTCTGCTCGCAGTAGGTTTCCCACCAGTCCTTGACGTGGGGGGCTGCTTTGAGAAGAGCGAAAACAATCTTTTCCCGACTTGAAAATTCATGAACAGAAAAATACCCATCTAGCAGATTTAACCATTTATCTACGGCATCTGCGTCTATTTGACCCTCGAAGATGGGGATTTCAAAATTAACTTGTACCTTAAACGATGTGGCATTTCCAGAGTAGCTGTTGGAAGCCGATGCGTCGCCTCTGGGTAGCCGTTGAAGGATCTGCGCAAAGCTATCCATCATCGCGTTCCTTTGCCGCTTGAGCGCTTCTTCAAGCAAGATTTTGATAGGATCTCTTGCCCCCTTGTCTTTCTTCTCATCCGCCATGGGAGGCCGTCGGGATTTGCGAGGCTGGTCTTGCAAAGGTTCAACCAGTTCAAGCCCTAACTCCTTATATCCCGACCTCGTTGGGGACATGCAAAGAAAAACATAGAAAAAGCAGACCGCCTTGATACCACTGATCCGAACTTAAACAGGAACGCAACAAATTATAGAGATAACCATAAACACAGATATGCAGTAGAAATAATACTTCATTTCATTAATGTAAAATACTGAAATATGCTTACAAACAGTAATGGAAATAAACTAGCTAGGGCGATGGTAGCTTATCTCTGAGAAGAGATGTGGTGGCTACATGCCTCTGAACTGTGTTACAATGAGGCTCGAAGGCCTATTTATTGTTGAGAAACAATGGAAAACCTTTCACATCCTGAAACCTAACCCTAGAAGATGAAACGCCAAATTGTGGGCCCCATTTGGGTAAATTGGTACATCAATTTCCCGGGGTCATAACTTTGGCATATGATCTCCGTTTGACGCGTACAATAGCTCGTTAGAAAGATCTATCCGAGCACTACCACTTTGGGAGGCAACATCGGTCCTTGGACCCATCTTGCCCCAGATTTCCCAAAAAATGTCGTTTAGGGCCTCAAAACGGCTCCGGAAGTTCAGGACCCAAAAAACTGCTAAAAATAGTAAATTGTGCTACAATTTAGTGTTGGCATTATGATTACAGTATGGCTTTATGTTACAGATGTTGTACTTGATGGCAACACCCTCAAGTGGCAATGCTTTGATCAGGCTCTCAAAATGTTGAAAATTAAGAGGTACGCAGGAGAATAGTTCAAAAGGTGCGTACACGCAGGTATGCCGTGAAGGGACTGCGGCCATACACGCAGGTCACCCGTTCATGAGGTGCGTACCCCCAGTGCACTTACTTCAAGGCAGAGAAGCGCACTCACGTGGGGTTTCTTATGTTTGGCCCGTGGTATTTAGCCCACCGTTCTTGATTCTATGGTTTTGGCCCGTGGTATTGTTTTATATTATTATTATTATTGAGCCCCATGTTTTGGGCCCCTTGTATTGGTTATCTATGGTATTGATCCATGATTTTAGGAAGAGCTTGCCTATATAAAGCAAAGGAGATCACTTGGCTAAGCATCTTTTGCAAATTGAATATCTTAAGATCTGAAATATTGGGTTATTGCTTTAAAAGCTTGATCTATATAAAAGTGAAGTTGAAAGTGAATCTATGAAGGGTGATCTCTCGAGCGCATGTTCAGATCTGGGCATCTGACGATCTGTAGCACACTGGTGGACTGCCAATTCTGCCCTAACCAGAGGTACGCAGGTGATTAACAGTGCAAGTGCATGGGTACGCAGAGCAGAAGAAGGAGAAGTGCGTGGGTACGCAAAGCAGAAGAAGGCGCAGTGTGTGGGTACGCAGCGCGACAGAGGTTCAGGTGCGTAGGCACAAGGAAAGTACATGGCGCTTCAGAAGCCGCAGGTGCATAGGTACGCGACGCGATAGCATCTGTGGGTGCGTGGCTATAGTAGCAGTACGCGGCGCGATAGTATCTGTGGGTGCGTGCCTACAGTAACAGTGCGCAGCGCGATTGAAGAAACAGTGCGTGGGTACGCGGTGCAGCGGAAGGTGCTCTGCGGCTATACGCAGGGGAGTAGAAGGTGAAGTGCGTGGCCACGCAGACCAGATAAAAGAAAACTGCGTATCTGTCTTAAGATCTTTTATTGGCTGAGTTTTTCTGTTGATAAGGTGTTCTGGGTTTAGTTTACTATTATTGTTGATCTGGTTACTGCAGTTGGCTGGGTGATTTACTTGTACTTGATGATCTCTTGATGTTTATGGATCCAGTTTGAAAATTTATGAAAAGTGGTCCTTGAAAGAAAAGAAGTAGGGGGTTGTAGCTCCCTTCCAGGAGAGACTGGAAAACGAGAGAGAGTTGTATCTCTCTGCAGGTTGCAGCCTGCGTACTGGTAAAGGACTGCACTAGTACAAAACCATTGTAAAAGAAGTTTCTAATTTGAAAGAAGATAGAGACATATTGCAGCAGGTGGTTTTCACCCACATTGAGTTTCCACCTTACATCTGGTGTTCTTTGGTGTGACTATCTATTTTCTTTGTTCATGCTCATTATTTTATGGTACTGACATGCAAAAATAATTCAAAGTATAAATAAGGAAGATTTATTAAAAGAACTTGATAATACTGATTCACCCCCCCTCTCAGTATTATTTCCAACAATTGGTATCAGAGCAGGTCCTTCAGAGAAGCTTGATCGCTTGGAGGAAGATCATTCATCATGAGCAACTATGAGAGGGAAGCATCAATCAGGCCACCAATCTTTGATGGGACAAACTTCAATTATTGGAAGGTAAGAGTTACTGCCTATCTTCAATCTCTTAGTACAGAAGTTTGGGATATCATAGATACAGGCTACACTTTTCCTTCAGCTACTCCTACAGATTCGGCCGAGAAGAAGAAATATGAAACAAATGCTAAAGCAGTCAATACTTTGCTAGGATGCTTATCTCAAACAGAGTTCGTGAAGGTTATGCAATATAAATCCGCAAAAGAAATATGGGACAAGATTGTCTTGAGCTACGAAGGAGATGAACAGGTAAAGCGTGCTAAACTTCAAACCCTCAGGATTCAGTATGAGAATCTCAGAATGTATAATGATGAAAGTGTGGCTAACTATTTCCTTCGGGTAGATGAGATTGTTAATTGCATGAAAAACTTGGGTGAAGAAATAAAAGAGGCTATTGTGGTTGAAAAAGTTCTAAGATCATTGTCCCCCAAGTTTGAATCTAAAGTGTCTGCAATAGAAGAAAAGGAAAATCTACGAATTCTTACTATGTCTCAGCTACACGGAATTCTAACTGCTTATGAAATGAGAAAGGGAGGTCCATCAGATAGAAGAGAAGCTGCTTTCAAGGCCTCAGGCAAAGGAGACTATTATGAAGCAAGTCACGTGCCAGAAGAAGAAGAAGAAGAATCAAATTTTGTCAGAAATCTTCAAAGGGGTTCTGGAAGGTTCAGAGGTAAGTTTCCCTTTAAATGCTTTGCTTGTGGAAGAGTAGGTCATTATGCTGTGAAATGTCCTCATAAGGATAAAGGAAAGGAAGCTGCTAGATGGAGCAAGAAACAGAATGCAAATAAGAAAAGCTACTACACTCATGAAGATAGTGATGGTCTATCAAATAGTGATGAAGATGAACGAGGTAATGACTATAAACTTTTAATGGCATTTGAAGATGATGATTACATGGATGCTATAGATGTTGATAGCTTTCATGAAGAAATTTCTAGACTCAAGACATGTATAGAAGAAAAGAATATGATCGTTGATACTCTACATTTTCAGATTGATGAAAAAGAAAAATATCTTGAAAAGTTAGAAGGTGAAATTGTTGGTCTTAGAAAAGAGATTGAGAAAACAAAGGCTATTAATCTTAAGTTTATCAAAGGATCTGAAACTCTGGATGAGATCATCAATGTACAGTGTTCTCCTCTAAACAAGACAGGTCTGGGCTATATTGGAGAAACTTCTCAAGCATCCACCTCAAAGAGTTATCTTGAAGCAACAAGAAGGAATGAGCAAAAGCATAATGGAGATCACCAGGTAAAGCAGGGACCAATTACAAACAAAGACTATCAGGCAAACCAGGGGCAATCCGTCTTAAGGATGAACAAAAGCTACAACCAGCCACAGGTAAAATCTTCTCAATTTGCTTCAAGAATGAATGACAATAGAAATTACAATAGTTTGGCCAGAAGATTTGATAACCGCAGAAGTTTCTTCAATGGACAATGCTTTTCTTGCCATAACTTTGGTCACAAAGCATTTCAATGTGTTGCATATAAGACGATCATGACTAGAGAAGCTCAAAAACAAAGAAGTATGACCGGGATTACAAAAAGGACCAATAACAACTTTTCGGTTCTTGAAAATGAAGTTGAATGTTCTATTTGCAATAACTTTGGTCATGAAGATTCTGAATGCAGGAGTAGGTTTCAGCAGACAAAGTGGTTGAAGGGAAAGTACCCCTAGGGTCCTTTGGGCTAAGACTCTACCAGACTGAAAATTGCTTATTCAAAGAAACACACACACAACCATCATCTTTACTTTTAAGCAAATTCTAATGTTAAGGGTACGTACCTAAGGTCCTACGTTCGCCAATTCTAGTTGAAGGGAAAGTACCCCTAGGCCATGAGTGCAGCATCAAAAACCATAAGAGTGAGATTTGGAGCTATAACACAAAGGAACAAGCCTCAAGCACCAAAACATGGAGAATAAAGGAACCACAAACAAAAAGATGTGGGATAGCATTTTATGCAGAGGGACAGGAAAATCTATGGTACATTGACAGTGGATGTTCGAAGCATATGACAGGTGATAAAGAAAAACTTGAATCATATTCTGCTTTAGAAAAGGGAAAGAAAGTTTCTTTTGGAAATGATACTCCTGCAACTATAAAAGGAAAAGGCACTGCTCAGTTAAAAGAAAAGGTCAAAGCTGGAAATGTTTTGTATGTTGATGGATTGAAGCATAATCTTCTGAGTGTCAGCCAGATGTGTGATCAAGGAACCGAGGTGATATTTAGATCAAATGGATGTCTTGTTCGTGATCTTGATACAGGTAAAACAGTGATCAAAGGTAAAAGAACTCCAAATAATCTATTCATATTTGAAGAAGGACAACAACAATGCTATCTAAGCAAGGATGATGAACACTGGTTATGGCACCGAAGGTTGGGGCATCTAAGCTTTTCACAAATAAGGAAAGCATGCAAATATCAGGCAGTTCGCGGTCTTCCAGATATCAAAATTCCAGACAACACCATATGCAAATCATGTCAGTTTGGAAAGCAAACCAGAACTAACTTTCCAAAGAAGGAAGGATCAGCTAGGATGCCTCTTGAGCTTGTACATACAGATGTATGTGGACCATTCAGGAAAAGGACACCTTGAGGAGAAGAATACTTGATATTATTCATTGACGACTTCTCCAGGTTTGTCTGGTTAGGACTTATGAAGCACAAAGATGAAGCATTCGAAAAATTCAAATCCTTTAAAGCCTTGGTTGAAAATGAATCAGGATACAAAATTAAGTGCCTCAGATCCGACAGAGGTGGGGAGTTTACCTCAAATGAATTTTTTGATTTCTGTGAAGAACATGGGATAAGAAGAGAATTCTCTACAGCTAGAACTCCTCAGCAAAATGGAGTAGTGGAAAGAATGAACAGAACAGTCCAACAAATGGCTCGTGCTATGCTTGATGAGTCTGGAACTCCCGCAACTTTCTGGGGTGAAGCTGCATATGTTGTGGTTGTTATTCTCAACAAAACTAATGTCCGGGTGAACAGCACTCAAACTCCTCATGAGCTCTGGTATGGTGAGACTCCTTCGGTAAAGCACTTCAAAATCTTTGGGAGCAAATGCTATATTAAGAATACTGATGAGCAACTTGGCAAACTTGAACCTAGAGCAGATGAAGGCATTCTTCTTGGTTATTCTCCACACAGCAAAGCATACAAGTGCTACAATAAAAGACTTGGAAGAATTGTTGACAGCATTGATGTAGTGGTTGATGAGAAGGGATACATTCCTAGGCAAGTAAATCATGAAGATATCGAAGAAGATGAAGACTACCCTCAAAGACAGAATGATGAAGAAGAAGAACCTCAAGAAGAACCAGAGGAGCAGATAAGGATAGAAGAGAAGACTCCATCCAGATATGTTCAGAAGAATCATCCAGAATCTCAGATTTTGGGGCAGAAAGAAGCAGGTGTACAAACAAGAAGAAGAGTTGTAGAAGCTTCAAGCTATTTGGCATTACTCTCCTCCACTGAACCACAAAATGTGAAAGAGGCATGCAAAGATGAATGTTGGGTCAAAGCAATGGATGAAGAACTTGAGCAGATCGAAAAGAACAACACTTGGGAGCTGGTTCCTAGACCAAAGGATAAGAATGTTATAGGGACAAAATGGATCTTCAAAAATAAATTGAATGAAAATGGAGAAGTAATTAGAAACAAGGCCAGACTTGTTTGTAAAGGGTATGCGTAGCAAGAAGGAATATATTTTGAAGAAACTTTTGCTCCTGTTGCAAGACTTGAGGCCATCCGAATGTTCCTTGCTCTCTCAAGCTTTCAAAACTTCAAAGTATTTCAAATGGACGTGAAATCAGCCTTTCTGAATGGAGACCTGGAAGAAGAAGTTTACATTGAGCAGCCAGATGGTTTCATTCTTGGAAATGATCCAAATCTTGTATGCAGATTGAAAAAGGCTCTCTATGGTCTCAAACAAGCTCCAAGGCCTTGGTACTATCGTTTGGACAAATATCTTCATCAAGGTTTTTCAAAAGGATCAGCAGACAACAATCTTTATATAAAAGTTGAAAATGACAAATTGCTAATACTTGTTGTGTATGTAGATGACATTATCTTTGGCAGCAATGAAGAAGCTATGAGTCAAAGCTTTGCCTTGGTGATGCAGAAAGAATTCGAAATGTCCTTGCTGGGAGAACTGACATATTTTCTTGGTTTGCAAATCCAACAAAAAGAAGGAGGGATCTTTTTGTCTCAAACCAAGTATCTCAAGCAGATTTTGAAGAAATATGGCATGGAAGATGCAAAACCAGTATGTACACCCATGGTCACAGGATGTAGCCTCAGTGCAAATGATGACTCAGCAGCAGTGCATCAACCAACCTACAGATCTATGATTGGAAGTCTACTTTATTTGACAGGTACCCGACCAGACATCATGCATGCAGTGGGAATAGTTGGAAGATTTCAAGCAAATCCGAAGGAAACTCATCTTCAGGCAGTGAAGAGAATCTTTAAATATCTTCAAGGGACTCAAAATTATGGCTTATGGTATCCTAGAGATACAAATCTCACACTTCATGCTTATACAGATGCAGATTGGGCAGGAAGCGTGGATGACAGGAAGAGCACAAGTGGTGGTGCGTTCTTTATGGGTTCCAGATTATTATCTTGGTTCAGCAAGAAACAGAGTTCGATTGCCTTGTCTACAGCTGAAGCAGAATATGTTGCTGTTGCATCTTGCTGCACTCAACTCCTTTGGATGATGCAGACCTTGCAGGAATTTCAAATCACTTGTACACCACCTATTTCCATCTTATGTGATAACACAAGTGCAATCAGCATTTCAAAGAACCCAGTCATGCATTCAAATACCAAGCACATACCGATCAAGTATCATTTTCTCTGGGAACAAGTACTTGAACAAAAGGTCAAGTTGGAGTATGTTCCTTCTAAGGAACAAGTTGCTGATATACTCACCAAACCGTTGCCCAGGGAGACCTTTGAATACCTCAGGCAAAAGCTGGGGGTTGTTGATGCATCATCTTGTTGAATCTCTTCTGATGGTTGGTTGTACGCATATGCGTACATGTGCTGGGTTGCGGATTGGTTGAAGATCGAATGGCACAGGTTCAGGGGGAGCATATAATGCATTGTTGGCATTATGGAGGAAGTACATCATGGATGCTGGTCTGAATATTGCTGCAATATGTCTCTATCTCTTTCATGGTCATTTATGGTGTTTGGTGGATTATGGTTCTTCTTTGCAGATCTGGTTCATATTCAGGGGGAGCATGTTCTTAGGGGGAGCATAACCCTTTGCCCTTGATGTCAAAGGGGGAGAATGACGTTGAAGATTTTGAGGTTGCCATCAAGTCAAAAGGGGGAGATTTTTGGCATTATGATTACGGTATGGCTCTATGTTACAGATGTTGTACTTGATGACAACACCCTCAAGTGGCAATGCTCTGATCAGGCTCTCAAAATGTTGAAAATTAAGAGGTACGCAGGAGAATAGTTCAAAAGGTGCGTACACGCAGGTACGCCATGAAGGGACTGCGGCCATACACGCAGGTCACCCGTTCATGAGGTGCGTACCGCCAGTGCACTTACTTCAAGGTAGAGAAGCGCGCTCACGTGGGGTTTCTTATGTTTGGCCCGTGGTATTTAGCCCGCCGTTCTTGATTCTATGGTTTTGGCCCGTGGTATTGTTTTATATTATTATTATTATTGAGCCCCATGTTTTGGGCCCCTTGTATTGGTTATCTATGGTATTGATCCATGATTTTAGGAAGAGCTTGCCTATATAAAGCAAAGGAGATCACTTGGCTAAGCATCTTTTGCAAATTGAATATCTTAAGATCTGAAATATTGGGTTATTGTTTTAAAAGCTTGATCTATATAAAAGTGAAGTTGAAAGTGAATCTATGAAGGGTGATCTCTCGAGCGCATGTTCAGATCTGGGCATCTGACGATCTGTAGCACACTGGTGGACTGCCAATTCGGCCCTAACCAGAGGTACGCAGGTGATTAACAGTGCAAGTGCGTGGGTACGCAGAGCAGAAGAAGGAGAAGTGCGTGGGTACGTAGAGCAGAAGAAGGCGCAGTGTGTGGGTACGTAGCGCAACAGAGGTTCAGGTGCGTAGGCACAGGGAAAGTACGCGGCGCTTCAGAAGCCGCAGGTGCGTAGGTACGTGGTGCGATAGCATCTGTGGGTGCGTGGCTACAGTAGCAGTACGCGGCGCGATAGTATCTATGGGTGCGTGCCTACAGTAACAGTGCGCAGCGCGATTGAAGAAACAGTGCGTGGGTACGCGGTGCAGCAGAAGGTGCTCTGCGGCTATACGCAGGGGAGCAGAAGGTGAAGTGCATGGCCACGCAGACCAGATAAAAGAAAACTACGTATCTGTCTTAAGATCTTTTATTGGCTGAGTTTTTCTGTTGTTAAGGTGTTCTGGGTTTAGTTTACTATTATTGTTGATCTGGTTACTGCAGTTGACTGGGTGATTTACTTGTACTTGATGATCTCTTGATGTTTATGGATCCAATTTGAAAATTTATGGAAAGTGGTCCTTGAAAGAAAAGAAGTAGGGGGTTGTAGCTCCCTTCCAGGAGAGACTGGAAAACGAGAGAGAGTTGTAGCTCTCTGCAGGTTGCAGCCTGCGTACTAGTAAAGGACTGCACCAGTACAAAACCATTGTAAAATAAGTTTCTAATTTGAAAGAAGATAGAGACATATTGCAGCAGGTGGTTTTCACCCACATTGGGTTTCCACCTTACATCTGGTGTTCTTTGGTGTAACTATCTGTTTTCTTTGTTCATGCTCATTATTTTATGGTACTGACATGCAAAAATAATTCAAAGTATAAATAAGGAAGATTTATTAAAAGAACTTGATAATACTGATTCACCCCCCCCTCTCAGTATTATTTCCAACATTTAGGAAACTGAAAAAGCTGAAAGAGACAGTTGTGGGGGTCCAAATGGGATAGGTGGGTGGCCACCAACATCCACCTGGATCATGCATATTGGGAGAGTTTTTTAAGGTCTTCGGAAGGATTACTTTCTTCTCTCCATACCACATCAGCCATTTCTATTTGTGCGGGTAAAAGAGAAGATTGATAAAACTCTCTTTTTCCTTTGTCTTTATACTACAGCCTTATGCTTAGGACTGTAGAAGAAATTTAAAGGTGGTATCTCCTCTACATGTAGGATGATTTCATCAGATGGATTTTCTGGAATTATCTCCATATTCTTCTGAGTGATGGGTGGGCCGCTGGTTCCTTTAGTTGGAACCGTATTAGTTGGTGTTTTATGACCAGTTGTCACTTCAAGCGTGCTAAATCCCTGCAAGGTCTCAGTATTGATTATTATTGAATCGAATTGTTGCCATTCTTTAAGAAGCTTGGGATTAATTTGAGTATTTGTATCCATAAGTTAGCTATCCTTTCCCTATTCCTATTCCCTTTGTTGTTCCTGTTGCTGTCCCTGCTACTGTTCATGTTATTGTTCCTGCTGCTATTCCTGCTGTTGTTCTTGTTTTGTTTGGAGATCTTTTCCACATCAGAGGTCTTATCAGTAACTATTTGTTCAACCTGACCAGATGACTGGACTGTAGGAGCTGTGACTAAGAGGTCTAAAGGCAGAGTTTGCAACCTCTGTTCTCTAAGCCTATTAAACACTTCTAATCCTTCATCTTGATATTTAATTCTGGCCAATGATTTAACTTGAAATAAAAATTTGGCAGAGGAAAATAGATCATCGAAATCATCCTTTTCATGATCAAACATTGCAAGTTTAGCTTGTTCAAGAACATTATAGGCAACTTTCCTTGGATCCTATTGTCTATTGGGAATTGTTGCAAGATTCAGTATTTGTATTTTTTTTGCCTCCTTTTCTGCATGTTTGTAATCATGAAGAGTGAAAACACCGCATCTTAAAGGGAATGTAGGCCATGCCTATTTCTTGGAATTTCTAAGGGTTTTGGATGTCCCATCTACTGTTATTTTATAGGCCAATTCTCGAGCTAACAGTTTATCGGGCACTGTTATAGACATTTTTGGGCACTGCAACCCAAATCATAAATGTCAATAAACCAAGGGCTCTTAAGTCCCTAAAAGTGTTGTTCCGACCCCTAAAGGAACAAGGTCAACTGATTACATCTTCTCCCAGTAGTTCTCCATGAAAAACTACTCAGAACTGGTCAAAACTAGACCATTTCACCTGCTCCATAAGCAAAGTGTGTTGCATCCCACCTAAATACAAACAGTGGGTGCGATGCATTTCAAAAATCCCTTCTATGGGGTGCGATGGGTGAGAAGGGACAAATGGCAGGGTCAATCCGCAAGGTGGAGGAGCATGGAATCTTCCAGAAACTTCTCCTGTGACACTTGCCTCTCTGAATTCGACCAGGGATGAGTAAGAGATCATCAATCTCCAAGTGGAATCAAGAACTATCAAAGAGAAGACACTAATCAACTCTCAAAAGCTGACTCACCTCCCTTGCAGACATCTATATATGGATCCCTCATCCTAGAGATCCAGGGGCTGGAATTTTGTATCTTGTGAGGAAGTACTGCTGGTTTCTTGGTGCAACATCATAGTGTTGGGTGATCTAAGCTTATCATGAGGTGAAGAAGGGCTTCTTGCCGAGAGGATGATGCTGGGTTAGAACAATTGCTTGTAACTCTCTTGGCTCTTTCTTGATTATCAATAAAGCTATTCAAGTTTTCCTCCATACTCTTGTATGATTTATGTTTTATGCATTTGTATGGTCAATTTACATCTGATCCTAGATTGTTTATGATAATAGATCTATGTTCTCGTATAGTATTGTGCTGCTTTGATTCTACAGGTACTCTGTGAAGCTGGGTATACAAGGAAGCAAGTAGCAAAGGACTATCAGAAGAGAGAGGAATCGAGCAAGGAACCAAGCGCAAGACAGAGGTTGGTCTCCTTTATTCTTCTCTCATCTATCTCTCATAAAGGAAAACGAAAGTAGTCTTTACTTTGTTTGTTTCTAAGGTAGCCACTAGCCTTAGTGGGATTAGCAGTTCTGCATAGACACTATTCCCGGTAACAAAATGGTGACTCCGCTGGGGAGCGAGTAGATTGTTTGTTTATCTACATTTGTTTACTTTATAAACTTACAGACGAAGCCTGAAGTTGAGCCAGGTAGCCTTCGAACTGCATTTGCTATGCAAATGCAAAGTAGATAAATGCCGCTTCAGTCAATCTCCGGGTTTTGTTTATGAATTAAACAATTGATTTACAAACTCTCTAATTGCCCTTGTGGTGGCTCTAGTAACCTCCTTAGATCTACCCCTGTGATTGATTTACTGATTACCACTTGCTCGGCCAAAATCCCTGAACTGAACTGAAAACTGTGACCCGAAACCCAATCCAAGTCTCGTCCCTGGTCCAACGCACTGTCTGTTCTATGAACCTCAAATGCAGCACACTTCCTGAGTGTAGTAGGTGCACTGCATTTCAGTTTCACTTTGTTACAGGTGCGCTGATCAGACAAAGCCTTGTTCCTAAATTTTGGTTTTTGTGCTCATTCTTTTCAGATCTATTCAAGAGTTTTGCTGCCTGTAGTTAGTACACCTCTGTTTGAAACCTCCTTCCTTGCTGATATTCCACCTCCATTGTGCAAAGAACTGTAAATGTTTTTATGTATTTTTTGAGTCATTTTCAGTTCTCCTTTACAAAGAAGTAGCATAATTGTACTGTCGTTTCTTGATTTGAAAGTGTCGCAAGTGTCGTTTTCAGTCATAGAAGAGAATCTGATTGTTCTTGATAGTCGATTATCTTGTTACTATTGTATTTGATCTGAATTAGTAGTTTTTCTAAGTGTTGAAAGAAAGTTTTCAATTCCAAATCGCAAAGTGTTGTCATTGTCATCATTTTGTTTTGAAAAGAAACTTGTTAGTAATTGTCGCTTTGAAAATAATTCAGATTTGTGCATTAGCTTTCTTTTTATCATTCACATATTAAGAAGGCTGAAAACAAATACATGCATGTGCATTTGCATTTAGACTATTTGTTGGTTTGATTTAGGACAGTGCATATAGTGTGTGCTCTTTGCTCTTTGCTGAAAGAACGCCATCTCTCTTTCCTTAGTAGCTAGGATTTTCATTTGCCAAAAAGAAGATTAAACGACTGTTTATCATCTTAGATTGCATTTTAGGAATTGTACATCTACATCACGTGGTGAACCTGAAAGGCAAATTTCTTAAGCAAGATCAACTATAAAATAAATTTAATGAATCTAAAAACGCTTTGGAACCTAACGCACAACATCTAGAAGTCTAGGCTAGAGACGTATTCCGGCGTCATAAAGCCTGGTAACTATTGCTTTCACTGTTGGTTGGATGATTCCTCCACTTTGAGATGATAAGTGCCAGTATGGACTTGTGCTCCCATGTACCGTCAAGTATATTTTGGGAGACCACAATAGGCTTAATCCTTTATCCATAGGAAGCCGTGTCTACCGCCCTACCGATCGCAATGCACTGAACACAGCATTCGGGAAGATTGACTGCCGTACCGTAAAAAGTATTCTGCAGTTTTGCGATTTGTTTGGTAATCCCTCTGTCTAGATTTCCAGAGCAGTCCCTTTCATTCCTTTTCAGACTCCTTAACGGAAAAGGTCCATCTGAGCACTTGTCACTTCAGGCTCATTAAAAATCAAAGGTGACTAGAGTCATCTTTTGTTTTTTTCTTGACTCTTTAAAATTGAAAAAACAAGTTGTGTCAAAGTGTCTAAAATTTATTTTAAACGGAATAATCATCACCTTTCCTACGTTGGTCTTAGGTTGAGGAAAATGGAGTCCACCAACCAAGGAGTTCCCCTTGGAGGAAATCCTAGTCCCTTCTCCTCTTGGGGAGATGTCGGTGCACCCCATATGGCCACATTGTCACTTCCAGGATTGACAATTGGTTTGCCCGTATGGCTCTTCTCAACCTCCGTCGTTCAGAACACCGCGATTCCTGAACAATCGAGTCAGCAACTAAACGATTCCGGAGTTACCCCCCAACGTCTACTTCATCCAATTCTTCCTCTCCTCCTTCCTCTTCACTTGATGAAGCTGGTAAAGCCAAAAATCAAGTACCTGAGAAGAAAAAGGAAAAGAAGAAGAAAGAGAAGAAGAAGAAGGAGCCAAAGGCGAAAAGGGGCAACCAAGCATCGTCTAGTGAAAATCCACACACTGCACTGACCAGGCCTAAATCGCCATGTGTCATTTGCAAAGGAGACCACTATCATCGAGATTGTCCTTACATCCCTCGGATCTTAAGGGACTGGTCTCCTCGTTTGCACAACCCGGTGTCATCAACCTCTGGTGATCATGTTGAAAGTACACCGTCAACTAGTGAAAGTGAAGCCCCTGGACAAAAAGGAAAATGTAAATTTCCTTGTAAACTGTGTGAAGGCGATCATGCCGTCCACCGTTGTCCCTTCTTAGATGAGGCTAAAAGAGTTTTGGACAACCGTCTGGTTTCACCATTACGGCTTCCTCCTGGATATAAGAAACTCTTGCCGAGTCCGTCACTAGTTGAGAATCCGGCTGACACGCCCTTGTGGTCGGCCGAAGCGTCTATCATTGAAGATGAACCATCTGAATCCACACCAGACGAAAGTCAAAAGGTCGAGGCGGCAGTTGACCCGGTCTTGCCTTCAGAGGTTCCATCTTCAGATGATACAGTCATCGAAGAGAATAAGGATGACACCGTCCAAATTCTTTTCGTAAGCACAGACTCTGATGAACATGGGGGCAGTCTACCCGTTCCTTTACCGCAGGAAGGAAGTTCGTCAGAGTCATACCCGGCCGTCTATTCGGTCCCACCTCCAAGCAACCTAGTTGTTTCCTTTGACTGTAATCTACTAGGCAGACCCCGTTTACCGACTAGTGTACCATTCCGAATGATTGCTCAAATATATAGAATGGTCATGGCCGGTACAATCATAGATGAAGGGGCTTCTGTGAGTATCCTTTCCTTAACTGCTTGGAAAGCGCTTGGTTCGCCATCGCTTCTGCCTGAGATGAGAAATCTAACAGGCTTTGACAAAGGAACCAGTCGACCGTTAGGGATCCTTCCCAATGTGCCAATAACATTGAGAGGGAAAACCGTTCACATAAACGTAATGGTAGTCCAAGGACCCCTGGATTATAATCTACTCCTTGGACGAGACTATATTTATTGCATGGGAGCCATTGTCTCCTCACTCTTTAGAGTAATGTGTTTTCTGCATGAAGGAAGAGTGGTCAAGCTCGTAGACCAGCTTTCATTCCCCGGTTCACACATAGCAAATAGTCATATACCATCCCTAAATGGTCCTTTTACGCAAGGAATGTCTCGTCAATCCCCAGTCCGTCCGCCTGATGAACGCGAGTGATTCGGGGGACATGACTGAAACCTAGGGGGCATGCACCCTGGTCTGCTTCAGCAAGAGAAGCTTGGGTATAGGGTTGATTTCTGCGAAGGATATATGACTAATCTGGCGAACCCGTCCTGACAGGAAAATGGGAACAGACTGGAATAAGATACTTTCATTAAGGTTATGCTGGGTGACACCACTCCCCTTTGCCTATTTTGATAGGCATCGCCGAGAAAAAATTTTATCCGCGGTGCGGATGAAACTTTCTTGGTAACCTGGAAATTTTTCTCTATACCTGGGGGCATGCAAACCTTTTGGCATGCAAGCGAAGAGCGACCATTTATTTTTTTAAATTTGTAGGTCCTCTAACCCTTAAACTCGTAGGATTGGTCATTTCATAACTTGCATAAAGAAAGGATGTGGGGAAAAGCTTTGAAACAATGCCGTTTTTATGAGACATCCTTATTATGCGATTGGATATATCGAGCAGTTTTAGCACATAGTTCAAGCTCGTTAAAAAATAAACATAAGACATGAGAAAATGTTTCCCCCAGCATTTAAGCTCATTAAAAAATGAACCAATTCCCGGTAAATAACCATCGTGAATGTAGTACTTCAGCCTTTAAAGCCTTCGTCGTGTTCTCATCATCACCTCCACTCTGTATTGGCCGATCATTCACCGCCACTTGATTGTTTACCCCTTTTGAGGAACAGCTGCGAAGAGTGATCCTATTAGCCATCCTTGTAACACTGTCGTGATTGGGAAATTCCAAACCTTACCTAGAATCAGCTGCTACCTGAATTTATCACTCGTTCCTCAAAGACGAATCTCCTTTAAGCTCTTTTCAACTGACTCGTAAAATATGAAAAGATTGTCGAGCCATTGGCCTCTCCAGCTCGTTAAAGTGACCGAAGTGCTATCCATCCTTTAGATTTTAATCTTTTTTGACCTGAGGGATTATTACACAAAAAGATCGAGCGCTTGTTTTGTTCGGCTTGTTAAAAGTACCGAAATTTCATCCCTTCTGTATTATTTTATACTTTTTCGGACTTAAGGGATTAGATGAAGAAAAAGGATTTTTGGAGTTTCCTTTACGTCCGTTTTCAGACTCTCTAAAATTGAAAAGGACCGAGTTATCTTTGTCGTTAAACTCGTTAAAACCTAATAGCGACAAACTTGTATAGCAGACAAGAACGAGTTTCACTATCGCTAGGCTCGTTAAAACATAGCGATGGGTTTGCCTGAAGGGAAAATTATAGAACAAGCATATGTTATCCTCCTCAAGATTGACAAAAATAAAGAGGTACTGGTCAGCAATGACTGGGGAAAAATTGGGAAGAAAACTTGAAGAACCTTTATTGGTAGCAAGTCGCTCTTGAACATGACACTTTCACTCCGCATCCAAGTCGGGTTGGGTTGTTCCATTCATTGGTCACATCACCATGGTTCCATCACACCATCCACATTTGGGGTTAATGCTACCAATCCATCATGTCAGTGTCGCCGATATGTTCAAGAGAACTCACTAAGAGAATCCACCTGTGTCTCACCCACTATAATACATCTTCGCTCCATTCTTTCATGACTGCCACCATGAACCGTATATCACCAGATCGTTTTCACCTCCATTAAAATCATTTGCTCCGTTCCATGTCATTGATGTGGGATTCACTAAGGCCCTCCTATGACGGATCGCTTCTTGTCGACATCAGCTCATTATCCAAGAAGTCGATCTAGGAACAACCCTTTCAGTACTTTGAAACTTGCATGCCTCAATGGCAAGTTTCTCACTTCCGGCGATAGGTTTACATCAATGGCCTTTGACTGAAAGATTTTGCGTGGTGTTCGACGCCAAGTCCCTTATTCACACCACGTAAATTGTACTGCGATACCTTGAGGATCATTATCATTATCGGTGATTCCTCTCATGCCTGTTAATAGCTTACATCATTGGCTGGTAATCAGGCGATGTCTTTCCATGTTCGACTCCAGAACATCTCTCACATGGATCGACTTGTACTTAGAGTGAAGATCAAACGAGATTGAAGACCCCAGATCTAGTTTCATCCATCCGGGCTGCGATATATATTTAGGAAAATAAAGACATTAAATGTACATCATTGCTGCACAGATAATCATCCAATCTAAGGGATGATGGCTCTACCAGAATCATCAGTCTACACTCAGACGATTGTCTATCTCATGTACATGAAAAATGAATTTATAAAGCTGAGCATGGGAATGTCCACCTCAGCTAGATCATGAAAATATTATGAAGATAATGTATTGTATTGTATCTTATTACAAGTCTCCTTCCAGCTTGAAAGAACTTCAGATCCTCATGATAAAGCATTTCACCCGACATCAACAAATTTACGACCTCATGCTTTAGGGGGCAACTGTTATATACATTTTTGGGCACTGCAACCCCAATCATAAATGTCAATAAACCAAGGGCTCTTAAGTCCCTAAAAGTGTTGTTCTGACCCCTAAAGGAACAAGGTCAACTGATTACATCTTCTCCCAGAAGTTCTCCATGAAAAACTACTCATAACTGGTCAAAACTGGACCATTTCACCTGCTCCATAGGCAAAGTGCACTGCATCCCACCTAAATACACACAGTGGGTGCGATGCATTTCAAAAAGCCCTTCTATGGGGTGCGATGGGTGAGAAGGGACAAATGGCAGGGTCAATCCGCAAGGTGGAGGAGCATGGAATCTTCCAGAAACCTCTCCTGTGACACTTGCCTCTCTGAATTCGACCAGGGATGAGTAAGATATCATCAATCTCCAAGTGGAATCAAGAACTATCAGAGAGAAGACACTAATCAACTCTCAAAAGTTGACTCACCTCCCTTGCAGACATCTATATATGGATCCCTCATCCTAGAGATCCAGGGGCTGGAATTTTGTATCTTGTGAGGAAGTGCTGCTGGTTTCTTAGTGCAACATCATAGTGTTAGGTGATCTAAGCTTGTCATGAGGTGAAGAAGGGCTTCTTGCTGAGAAGATGATGCTGGGTCAGAACAATTGGTTGTAACTCTCTTGGCTCTTTCTTGATTATCAATAAAGCTATTCAAGTTTTCCTCCATACTCTTGTATGATTTATGTTTTATGCATTTGTATGGTCAATTTACATCTGATCCTATATTGTTTATGATAATAGATCTATGTTCTCGTATAGTATTGTGCTGCTTTGATTCTACAGGTACTCTGTGAAGCTGGGTATACAAGGAAGCAAGTAGCAAACGACTATCTGAAGAGAGAGGAATCGAGCAAGGAACCAAGCGCAAGACAGAGGTTGGTCTCCTTTATTCTTCTCTCATCTATCTCTCATAAAGGAAAACGAAAGTAGTCTTTACTTTGTTTGTTTCTAAGGTAGCCACTAGCCTTAGTGGGATTAGCAGTTCTGGATAGACACTATTCCCGGTAACAGGCACATACAGAGGAAGGACATGGAGTTTTGTAAGGCTACCAAAAAGCCTTATATAAGTGACTTTTTCTTCCCCAAACCAACTGCCTACAGTTGTCAAATCTGTTTCTGCTTCCCGGGATATCCTGGGAGCAGGCTTATCAAAAATGGAGTAATAAATAGGCACAATAAAACCGTTGCAGATTTTGTACAAATGATTTTTGTAATTAGCCTTCCATAACTGATCATGATAGATATGGATTGGTTGAGAGTCTACGGGGGTCCATCTCCATCCAAGTAATGGAAATTCAGAATTGAAACAAATTGTATCCATAATGAATGCACTATAATAGAATGGGGGAATGGTCCTAGTAGTTTGATATGCATTTGCTCTGTATTCTAGGATTTTTGTGGCTAATTTGTCAGATAAAATATTGGCCCAATCCATTACATAGCCATTGATTGCTGCCTCCATCAGAGGGACCATTTCTATAGTAAACTTAGCAGTCATGTATTCCCCACATTCTACACATCATAGCTCCGACATAATACTAAGGAGAAGCTAATGAGTCTACGGAGTACTTACCCGATGATTCATGTTTGTGATTTTCGGGAAAATGTCTCCACTGCTTAATCGGGGCTGATTCTGACTCATTTTCTTTCGCGAACGCTTCAAGGAAGGCTTTGTTGTACCGCTTTTCAGGTTCAGGTAAGTGATACATTTTCCTTAGATCATCCGGCTGAAATGAGCCGAATATTCTCCCGTCATTCGTGCAAAAGGTTCTATTTGTGACTGGAATTTTTTCCACCACCCATCTCACGACATCAGTATATGGGAGGACTTTAGCTCGCGTGGTGATTCTGTGAAGAAAGGAGCATGCTAACTCTTTAAGAGTTCCTTCAGACTTATCAGTCAAATCAGCCGTGGCCTCTTCTAATAGTTCTTCGGGTTCCTCCATTTCAATTAGATTATAGATACTTTCCCAGCTAGTATTTCCTAGTCCGAGACATGTCGTGTCTGATATTAATCCCTTTTTTCTTGGTCTGGGATCTTTTGTTGGCTGAGCTGCTACTGCAGGAGTTGACGCTACGAATTTCCTTGATCTCTTTCCCATTTTGCTTCATATTTCTGTTCTCGGCGGAATTCTACACAAGCGATTGAAAAACAGTGATATGGAGAAATGCCGCAACAGACCAATATGATAATGAAAAAAAGAGTTACGTTGATCAGCAGGTGGTAAAGGAATATAGTTAAAAGTTGCCAGGGATGAAATCTAAAGAAAAGATCTACCCTTAACTGTTTCATTGAATATCCATTTAACATGTCAATCATGGTAATGGAGGTTTTAAATGCCCATCATGTCGCTTATATGCCAAATGACTAATTGAAGCGTGCCTTAGATTTGTTTGATGAACGATCAGAGATAAATCACAAATCGGCGATTGGGAACATCAAGGGAAAGGTTATAACACTTGCTTTGAATATCTCCGATCTCTGAAAGGTGATATGATGCATGCAAACCAATATATCTTCGAGATGCGTGCCTAATATATATATCGCAATCGGGAATGGACTAAGGCTTTACTGTTTTGTCAATGCGATTTCGCCGATTGCCGATTGCGATATGCTTTATTGCATTGGAGGATTTGAGGATGACTTTGTTTATGTATGTTGTTGTCATCGCCGATTTGCCAATTGTGATATGCTTTATCGCATCGGAAGATTTGAGGGGTTGCATTATATTATGCTTGGCATTTTGTTTCTCCGATCTCCAATTGTGATTGCCTTTTCGGATCGGACTTAGCAGATGTGGCTCTGCGTATGCTTCTTTCGGTATTGCGATATGTGATCTTCTGATCGCTTTATCGAAATAACCAAGAGTTTTATAATATTTATTAAAGTCACACCCTTATTTCTATTTAAAAGACTTTTTAAAATAATTCATTTACCTAAGACCTTCCAATAAGGGTTTTTCTTATGATGGGTTAATACCAATTTTATTTATGGACACACAAATCTTATTAAAGGGACCCATTTCTTATTTAAATTTTATGTAAAGATTTTTTAAGAAATGGGGGGTTATTGTTTAGCACAACAATTGGTGATTTACTAGGAGAAACAGTTACCTCTGAGAAAGTAATGTAATACTTTAACTTTCTTAATTTGAAAACCTTAATTGATAGAGAAAATCTAATATAACTAGGTAATCATAGATTCTGAATGTAATGATAACTATTTTTGCTATTTCTTTCTCTTCTTAAAATTAAATACATTCTAAGTTTTAAATAGACCTTAATTGGTTGATAATGATAAAACAAAAGACTTTTACAACTTAGCTTTTATAATGACTCCTTTGTCATAGATAAAGCCTCTACTGCCAGCAAACATCTATAGTCTCGGCAAGGTTACTTTTTAACCATTTGATCATTCATTATTCCATCCATTCTAGAGTATAATTAAAAAGAATGAATCCAAAAGATACATTTCCATATTTTTTGTATTGCATTTTTCTTTTTTCATTATTTTGTAAGATAAAAATCCATTGTCCTGGTTTGGTGGCTAGCTGTTGACAATGCCATTCACTGGTTGTAATTCAACTGAACAAGCTGGCTCGTGATGAGACCCCTTGTCTTATAATTATAAGTCATTACCTTGTTTTGGTATGCAGTGTTGGTAATGTCAGTTAAACTATTCCCCTATGATTATGGTAAGTAGGCTTGTAACAAGACCCCTTATCTTTTATATCAAATATATTTTAGAATTACACTCTGAGTAATTATAAACTTTGATGGATGGGATGAACAATTTTCTCCTTAAGAGAATATGGATGACAGGATGAGAGTTGAAGATGCTAAGCTTGAATCAGTCTTTGTTTTGTATTGATAACCTTTTTTAGGCTTCTAAAACTTTAAAATGATTTACAGTATTTCTAAGTTTTGAGAAGATTTCACAAAAACAAAATGGGGTTTTCAGAATCTAATTATACCTAATTTCCTAAAATTTTCCTTTTTCCCTTAAGGCTTCCATTTCTTAAAAGTAAATATTAAAACTATTTTCTTTTGAGTAACATTTTCATCATAGCAAAGACCAATGGAAGGCTTTTAACAATTTTATCTTCCTAGGTTTTTAAACAAACTAAGTTATTCACACAAATCCTGCTGAAAATTGAATATTGACAGAGAGAGAAGGGGTTACCTCCTCAATTGAAGAATTTTTTCAAGATAAGGCCATTGACAGGAAGAGAATCTCTCTTTCCTGATAGATCTTGCAATATGAATGTAGAAGGGCCTATCTTTTTGTTGATTTGGAATGGTCCAAGCCACATTTTCTGGAACTTAGTGTGTTTTCCTTTATCCTCATGGGTTTTGTCCCACTTCAAAACTAGATCACCAACCTACAAGTGTTTTGAACCGGTTGAAGTTGCATCAAAAGATGACTTAATAATCTGCTGATGTTTCGCATGTACAATTCGGGCTTTCTCCCTTTCTTCTTCTAGTTTCAGAATCTGATCATGTCTCACTTGAATGGAAGATGAGGGAGTTTCTTCAATAAACTACACTAAAGCTAGTGATGGAAGTACTAAATTTGCTGATATGACAGCTTCCTTTCCATACACTAGATTAAATGGAGAAGTGCCTATAGAAGTCTTATGTGTTATTTGGTTGGCCCATAGTGCAAATATTAAAGACTTATGCCACTTTTTATGATTCTGTTCTATAGTTCTCTTAATGATTTTGATAAGATTTTTATTGGTAGATTCTACTAAACCATTACCCTGAGGGTAGTAGTTTGCAGAATATTTCAATTTAAATCCCCTTTTGATAGCAAATTCAAATATAGAATTTCTAGAGAAGTAAGATGCATTATAAAAAATAAGAGCGTTTGGGACACCAAACCTGGTAATGATGAACTGATCTATGAATTCAATGATTGCCTTAGAGTTTGCTATCTTCAAAGGAATTGCTTCGACCCACTTAGTAAAGTAATCAGTAGCTGTAAGAATATACCTATGTTGTTTGGACAAATGTGGCATGATTTCTCCAATGATATCCAATTCCCATTGTTCAAAAGGTTGTTCAATGTTGACTGGCTGCAAAGGGAAAGATAACTTCCTTTGTCTTCCACTAGCGGTTTGACAACTTTGGCATTTCCTTACATATTCATGAGTATCTCTGAACAAGGTAGGCCAGTAATACCCAACATGAATGATTTTGTGAGCTGTTGTATCAGCTCCAAAATGTCCTCCTGCTGGTCCATCATGTAGCTCCTGCAAGACCTTTTGCGCTTCAGGTTTTTCTAAGCATCTTAACAAAATTGAATCATAATTTTGTCTAAACAATACATCATCTATAATTATGAAGTTTTTTGCTTTTAGTCGTATGGCACGTTTGTTTTTATAAGAAAGATTAGAAGGAGCATATCCATTTTTCAAATAGAAAATCAGATCTGTGTATTGAGATTCAGGATTAGTGGTACTTATCTGATTGATTTCTTCAGTATCTTTTGTACCTTCAAGTTCCCGAATATTAGAAGCTCCTGCTAACAATCTGTAAAAACCTTGGCCTTTAGCAATATTTGCTGGTTTGATTTCGAAGTCATATTCTTGTAATGCTATGACCGAATTCGCTCTCTTTTCTCCTAATTCCCTTTGAACTAGTAATTGTCTTACGGCTAAAAAAGGGACTATAACTTTTGTGTGAGCTTTTAAGAGAAAGGGTCTGTAGTGTTTAATGGCTTTGTATACAACAAAGGCTTGTTTTTCAACTTCTGAGTTATTAAGTTCAGCACCTTGTAGGTTTGAACTATAAAATGAGATTGGTGCTTCCAAGTTTTGATCATTAATTTGCGTCAGCACTGCTACATAAGATGTATCAGATGCAAGAATATATAACATGAAATGATTTGAAAAATTAGGAGTGCTTAAAGCAGGGGCATTTATGATTAATTGTTTGATAGAATAAAATGTCTCTTTTTCTATAGGCCCCCATTTAAACACTGAATTCTTCTTAATCATAGTTTGTAATGGTAGGACAATCTGTGAAAAATTTGGTACAAATCGTTTTACAAAGTTAATTTGACCTAAAAAGGATTGCATGGATTTTTTATTATGAGGGAATGGAATATCATAAATTTCTTTGATTCTATCTAGATCAATATAAATACCTTCCTTTGAAACAATGAAGCCCAAGAGTTTACCTTGGTCAAGAGCGAAAAATGATTTCTTAGGATTGAGTGAAATACCATACCTTTTGCAGCGTTCAAAGATTCGTTTCAGATCATGCAAATGATTTGATCTTTTCTTAGAGAACACAGTAATGTCATCTAAATAAACAACTACTGATTTATTGATCAGTCCTTTGAATTCTATGTCCATGGCTCTTTGGAACGTAGCTCCAGCATTGATTAATCCGAAAGGCATTTTCTGGTAGGCATAAGTTCCCCACTTAGTTGTGAAAGTAATTTTAAGTCTGTCATCAGGGTGTACAAAAATCTGGTTATACCCTGAAAAACCATCTAAGAAGGACATTAGTTCAGAACCAACTAATGAATGTAGAGTTTGCTCCATTATTGGTAGAGGGAAGTTATCCTTTTGATTTGCTTTGTTAAGATTTCTAAAATCAATACAAATTCTGATATGACCATTTTTCTTCCTTACTGGCACCATATTGGATACCCAATTTGAATGTCTGACAAGAAATATTATCTTTGTTTTCAAGAGTTTGTTTAATTCAGTGTTTATTTGACTCTCTAAGTTATGATGAATCTTTCTTAATTTCTACTGTACTAGTTTTTGTTCAAAAAGCATTGGAATCATATGCTGTATGATAGATGTATCGTATGTTTTCAAATCATCATATTTCCAAGCGAAGACATTTTTATATTTATGCAATAATCTAAGGAACGCAATTCTTTCTTCTGAAGAAAATCCTAATCCTAAATTGATGTTTTGTGGATTGTTCTCAGTACCAAGGTTTATCAATTCAAATCTCAAAGTAGAACTTTGGATCTTTGAATTAGTAACCTGTTTAAACTTGTCTTTGATATCATAAAGATCTTCAAGCTTGACCACTAGTTTAGGTATTGAGTTTTCTTCAGACTTTTCCTTCATTTGAAGGTCATGGTCACTTTCATCAATAATTTCATCATCATAGGATTTGTCAGAAGTTAAGAAATTTAAAATGTCATCATCGTGATTGAACACTTGCCAGTTAGTGACATTATCAAGAATTGATGGTCTAAAAATTAACTCTACTGAGAATCTATTGGGACTGTAATCTTTAGAGGGAAGGAGCTTGGAAGCTACATTAGCTAGTAAATCTGCTGCTGCATTCTGGGATCTAGGGATGGGAGAAATATTGAATGCCAAAAATTGAGATATTAGATCCTGTACCAAGGACTGATAGTGTTTAAGGTGACTAGAAAGGCAATGAATAGTATTTCTGACTTGTCTTATAACAATTTCCAAATCACCGAACACTTTCAAATATTGAACTTTAAGGCTAATTGCTTTGTAAAGTCCTTGAATTAAGGATTCATATTCAGCTGTATTTTTTGTGCATTCAAACTCCAATATACATGATAACATGGTATTTTCTCCCTCAGGACTAACTAAAATACATCTTGCTCCTGCGCCTTCACTAGATTTAGACCCATCAAAATATAATGACCAAAACAAAGATTTATCTACAGTTTTATTTACAGTTTTCTCAGCAATTTTAACACACCTTGATGTATCTGTTTGAGAAAAATTATCGATTTGAGATGTGAAATTATTAACTGAGAAAGGGGATGGTTGAGCAGTAAAATTGCCAAAGAATGATTCAGATGAGTAATTCCCCAAAATATTATTATTGAATGCTATTGGTTGATTTTCTTGTTCGAACTCAGTAATTGTATGGGTCATATGTTTCTCACAATCAATCTTTATTTGATTTGGTTTTCCTTTATAAGGTAACCACATATGAGACCAATCGGTGGAAATATAACTATGAAGTTTCTCATACCAGTCTCTACTTAAAGTCAAACCATAGAATTCAGGTATATCAGCAATTAAAATATCAATTCTCTGAACCACCCTTGGATTAGCTGATAACCTAATAGTAACTGAATTGATTTCTCCTAAAACTTGGACCTTAGTTCTATCCAACTCGACAATATGAATTGCAGACTTTTGGGGTTCAATGTTCAGTTTAGAACAACCTGAAGCTGGCATTATATTCGAGGAAGCCCCTAAGTCAATTAAACAGTTGTGTAGATTTCTATTATAGATCTCGTAGGTTAAGAGAAAAGGAGGAGTATGGGAATTTGATCTATCTCTGATTAAGACAGCGTCAATAGCTTCTACTCTTCCAGAAGGTGGTTTACCTGTTTCATTAGCATCTTTGGACAATACAACATTCGGAAGAGGAGAAGAAGGTACAACATCTAACTCCTAAAGCAACAATTTTTGTTGGTGTTTGAGTTTGCTAAGCTCAAACATAGTGATATTTGCCTTTGTTTTCTTCATATCTTCAATAATGTTGTAGTCCATAGAATTTATAACCACTAATGTTTTAGATGTTGGAGGTGGATTTGAAGCTGATGGCTGATTTTGAGAAGATATCGCTGTGGATTTCTTTGTGGGGATTTTCTCTTTTGTAGAAGTACCTGTATTCTTTTTCTTCTGAGTTATTTGAACAGGTTCAGGAGTACCTTTACTCCTGGTAGTTACAAGGAAAGCTTCCCGTTCATTTTCTGTATCAGAATTAGGCAAAATAAAGTCCCACATTCCATGACATTCTACAATTACTTCTTCTTCTGGTTCTTCAGATGATAAGATTGTTTCTTCTTCTTCTTCCTCTTCGGGATCCGAGTCTGCATTGGATATAGCATTTGGTGGCTTTGATTCAGGTTTCTTGAAGTTTCTAAATGGTCTTCTGATTGAAGTCTCAGCTACTTGTTTCTTGATTTCTACCATTTCATTTGACATAGTCTTGAGAACTTTTTGGAGACCCTCCATATCATATGGATCTTTAGCCATTTTCTTCTTTGAATCATCTTTGAAAGAGACTTTTTTGGATTTTCTATCTTCAAGAGCAACCTTCTTTTCTAAAGCAATAATGCATTTCTCAACAACAAGTGCCTCTTTCATATTTTCTGCTAGAGTTGGTTTTGCAACACTATCTACAAAGATAGCTATATTTGAAGGTAAAGTTGTTATATACCATTTGCTTCTGATTTGCTCACTAGGTTTAGAGGCAGTTGGAATCTTATTCAAGAGTTTATTAAATCGTGAATTAAACTCTTTTATAGGCTTTTTGGATTCTATCCTAAGATTCGAAAGATCATTGATTAATGTCACTAGAGATCTTTCATCACCGTATTTAGTCAAGAACTATTCTTGAAAAATGTTCCAACTAGTAATGGATCCTGAGGGCAAGGAAAAATACCAAGACCCAGCTGATCCTTGCAAGGTATAAGGGAAAAGCCTAACAACGACATCTTCCTCTATAACTCCTTTCAAGTTAACTACTAACATAAAATTATTAATGTGCTCATCGGCTGGTATCCCTGCATCTGGATTAAATTTCGGCAACCATTTTTCAGGATGTGGTGGCAGTTGGTTTAATGGTGCAGGCATGGTGACTGCACCAAGATTATTCCATGGATTCTGAGCCATTGTAGAACTTGTACTAGATGATAGTGCCAATAAAGTTCCAGATGATTGGGAAGGAGCAGATATTGAAGTTTGAGGGGGTTGAGATGTTGAAGTTCCAGGTCCCTGTTGAACGACAATTTGTAATGGAGGAGTGGATGGTTGAATTTGCAATGGAGAAGATGAAATGGAAGATGATGAGGAGAAAGTTTCACTATCAGATCCTTCAAGTGTTTTCCTTGCCCGTTTCCTTTTAGGTAAAGGCAACTCAGTAGGTTCAATACCAAGCTTTCCACTCTGATGTCTGGTGAGGGGGTGAGAAGGAACAAATTGCGAAGTCACACTGCCTTGAGATACCTCAGATTTCTGTGGTGAGATTGAGAAGCCTTGAAGTTTATGGATGAGAGACTGTACTTCAAGGGATTCAGGACTTAATTTATCTAAGATGTATTGGGGTTGAGCAGTGGTAGTTGTGCTCTCTTCTTCTCGTTTGGAGACTGGAGTTGCAACATGCAAAGGAGAAGTCGAAGGTGAGGTGGAGGGAGGTTTACTCTCAGAATGTGTTGTAGGTTTGGATTTTCTCGCCATTCATAGCTCATGCCCTCCTTCTAGCACCAAAAATGTTGATGCCTCGAAAATCGCTGCATCAACATTGGGGGAAAACCACCCGGTCCGGACCTTAAAGGCAGCTCCTTTTCCGTTTCGTATGGTGGCTCCGACTGGATATAATGGGACCAGTTTCCCAATGATTTGTAAATAGGATGGATAAGTGGTTGGTTTTCTATTATCTAATGATAATGATGGATGATTTATTCTAAAATGTAGAACAATAAACAACTAATCTATCCTGGGAAATTTCAACTTTAGTGCAACTTTTGATAATTCTTATTTACAAATAGGCATATAGATGACTCCATTTATAAACAGAAATATTCCTTCATATGATAATTACTTTGTTCAAGGAGTTGAACAAAGTAATAATTAAAACGTTATTACACTATTCTTCATATATCATTGACATAAATATGATTGAAAGAATAACATTCCTTAAACATTCAATAGTGACAAGTAAAAGGACTGCTATTAAAACACATGCATATATCAAATGATAGCAAGATTGAATAAACACTTATTCATATAAAAGAATGGAGCAAAGACATAGATAATAGTACCATATGTATTTTGAATCCTTCCAATATCAATCGCATTCAGATTCCGTCTTCCAACTTAGAAATACTCTCACAAAAAGCAATAGTGCATATCTCATCAAAGTATTCTTCATCAAAATTCAGAATATAGGTCCAGTCTTCATAAAAAAATATATATCGGAAGCACAATAGTGCAACTTCCGATCCAAGTTTTGATACAAAAATTGGGGATCCTTTCTAAAGACATGAAAGGGTCTATAAATACTATCTATGCTAACTAACTATGAAATAAAAATGCTATGAGGTGGTATGACCAAATCATGAAAATCTCCTTAAAATAGGCATGCTTGCAGTTGGTAAAATGATTCACTATTTCGGTCGATCATCCTTTGGTTTGAGTTGGCATATAGCTAGAATTTGTTGCAATTCTAGAGGGTGACTCAAACGTGAATGTAGTTTCGCTAAATACGTAGCATTATGAATTTTAGGAATCATATAACCGATTGCATCGGTTAAACATTTCAGTTCTCCCTTTTGACTATGCGGTTTAATCAGGAAGAACCAAAAGGTGTCCCAAGTTAAACTTTTGATGCCTGCGATTAATCTCTCTTTCTTTTCTAAATCCTGCTAGCATGACTGCTCCAATGCTTTGGCTGATGGTAATTTACCTGGAGTGTATTCTGAAATCAAATTAGACAGATAAAGAGTATCATTAATTAATTCAACCAAATTACCAGTGGCTGGTCTACATCTTGAAGTTGCCCTCTCTGCCTTCATTAGTTGGGATTGCCATTCTAGGAAAAGAATTTCCTAGTGTGATTCTAGAATTCGAGGTAGATTTGCAGCTTGCCCTTCACTGGTTTCTTCCCAAGCAAGAAAGTTTGTCAATGTCTCATCGGCCTGCTCCAAATTTTGCCTTGCGTCAACTGATTTGTCAATCATTGACGAAGAAATTTCACAGAGGGGCTCAGCTAGAGAAATATTATGAAATAGTAAATTTAACTATTTAATCAATGCCTTATTGATCTGGAGAGCTTTGGATCTGAACTTTGCTGTTTGAGGAAAACTTTTGAACTTTTCTATTTGTTTTGATAGTTGAGTGATTTGCTCATCTTTTGTTTTGCTCAATTATTCATTCATTGACTTCAGCTTGGCCAATGCTAGGGATAATTCCTTTCGTTTTTGTACTGCACTTTGGTCTATTCTTTGCTTCTCCTTGAGCAATTGCTCATTTAGCTGGTTATTTGATTGGTGTTGCACTGCTAACTGTTGTTCTAATTGCTCTATTCTCTACTATCTTTCGGACACCTGTGCTTCCAGTGAAACAATTATTTGATCTTTTTCTTTGAGTAAATTGCTAACTTCTAATGCTTTATCCATTGCAGCTGCTGAGTATGTCCCTACATATTGGGAGAGTTTTGTAAGGTCTTCGGAAGGATTAATTTCTTCTCTCCATACCACATTAGCCATTTCTATTTGTGCGGGTAAAAGAGAAGATTAATCAAACTTTCTCTTTTTTCTTTGTCTTTTTACTACAGCCTTATGCTTAGGACTGTAGAAGACATCTAAAGGTGGTATCTCCTCTACATGTAGGATGATTTCATCAGATGGATTTTCTAGAATTATCTCCATATTCTTCTGGGTGATGGGTGGGCCGCTAGTTCCTTCAATTGGAACCGTATTAGTTGGTTTTTTGTGATCAGTTGTCACTTCAGGCGTGCTGAATCCCTGCAAGGTCTCAGTATTTCTTATTATGGAATCAAATTGTTTCCATTCTTTAAGAAGCTTGGAATCAATTTGAGTATTTGTATCCATAAGTTAGCTATCGTTTCCCTGTTCTTGTTCCCTTTGTTGTTCCTGTTGCTGTCCCTGCTGCTGTTCATGTTGTTTTTCCTGTTGTTGTTCCTGTTGCTGTTTGGAGATCTTTTCCACATCAGAAGTCTTATCAGTAAATATTTGTTCAACCTGACCAGATGACTGGACTGTAGGAACTGTGACTAAGAGGTCTAAAGGCAGAGTTTGCAACCCCTATTCTCTAAGCCTATTAAACACTTCTAATCCTTCATCTTGATATTTAATTTTGGCCAATGATTTAACTTGAAATAAAGATTCGGCAGAGGAAAATAGGTCATCGAAATCATCATTTTCATGATTGAACATTGCAAGTTTAGCCTGTTCAAGAACATTATAGACAACTTTCCTTGGATCATATTGTCTATTGGGAATTGTTGCAAGATTCAGTATTTTTTTTGCCTCCTTTTCTGCATGTTTGTATTCATGAAGAGTGAAAACACCGCATCTTAAAGGGAATGTAGGCCATGCCTGTTTCTTGGAATTTCTAAGGGTTTTGGATGTCCCATCTACTGTTATTTTATAGGCCAATTTCCGAGCTAACAGTTTATTGGGCACATACAGAGGAAGGACATGGGTTTTTGTAAGGTTACCAAAAAGCCTTATATAAGTGAATTTTTCTTCCCCAAACCAACTGCCTACCGCTGTCAAATTTGTTTCTACTTCCGGCGATATCCTGGTAGCAGGCTTATCAAAAATGGAGTAATAAATAGGCACAATAAAACCGTTGCAGATTTTGTACAAATGATTTTTGTAATTAGCCTTCCATAACTGATCATGATAGATATGGATTGGTTGAGGGTCTGTGGGGGTCCATCTCCATCTGAGCAATGGAAATTAAGAATTGAAACAAATCGTATCCATAATGAATGCACTATAATAGAATGGGGGAATGGTCCTAGTAGTTTGATATGCATTTGCTCTGTATTCTAGGATTGTTGTGGCTAATTTGTCAGATAAAATATTGGCCCAATCCATTACATAGCCATTGATTGCTGCCTCCATCAGAGGGACCATTTCTATAGTAAACTTAGCAGTCATGTATTCCCCACACTCTACACATGATAGCTCCGGTATAACAGTAAGGAGAAGCTAATGAGTCTACGGAGTACTTACCCGATGATTCATGCTTGTGCTTTTCGGGAAAATGTCTCCACTACTTAATCGGGGCTAATTCTGACTCGTTTTCTTCCGCGAACACTTCAAGGAAGGCTTTGTTGTACCGCTATTCAGGTTCAGGTAAGTGATACATTTTCCTTAGATCATCCAGCTGAAATGAGCTGAATACTCTACCGTCATTCGTGCAAAAGGTTCTGTTTGTGACTGGAATTTTTTCCACCACCCATCTCACGACATCAATATATGGGAGGACTTTAGCTCACGTGGTGATTCTGTGAAGAAAGGGGCATGCTAACTCTTTAAGAGTTCCTTCAGACTTATCAGTCGAATCAGTCGTGGCCTCTTCTGATAGTTCTTCAGGTTCCTCCATTTCAATTAGATTATAGATACTTTCCCAGCTAGTATTTCCCAGTCCGAGACATGTCGTGTCTGATATTAATCCCTTTTTTCTTGGTCCGGGATCTTTGGCTGGCTAAGCTGCTGCTGTAGGAGTTGATGCTATGGATTTCCTTGATCTCTTTCCCATTTGGCTTCAAATTTCTGTTTTCGGTGGAATTCTTCACAAGCGATTGAAAAATAGTGATAGGAAGAAACGCCGCAACAAACCAATATGATAATGAAAAAAGAGTTACGTTGATCAGTAGGTGGTAATGGAATATAGTTAAAGGTTGCTGCGGATGAAATCTAAGGAAATGATCTACCATTAATTGTTTCATTGAATAGCCGTTTAACCTGTCAATCATGGTGATGAGCCCCAATTTTTGGTAACAAATTGGGCTCATTTGGCCTACTTACCTTGCTCAACCCTTCATCTTTTATCACTTATGCATTCATTTCTTGGTATATTCGTGTTATTTGTAGGAAGAAGGGCAAGCATTATATCTATGTGGCTAATACATGATGATTTCAGGTTTTTTGGCATTAAAGGGAGCAAAGACCACGTAGAAGGAGACAAGGAGACAGCAAAGGTGGCATTGCATGTTTATAGGGAGGTTGTCTACAGCCTTAAATGACCTCCCTCGTGATCTCCACCCTAACTCCGAGCTCCAACAGCTCTCCCCACCGAGCTCAAAGGCAGCCAATGGGTTCTACAGGAACAACAGTTTACAACAGTTTAACTTTCAGTTGGACAGCCAAGCTCCACGTATTGAGGAAGCCAACTAGAGCCTCATCATGTATAAATATTAAGGCCGTAGCCTTTGATAGGAGCTTTTTGAACTTTTGAACTACTTTTGCAATTTCTAAGCATGAGCTACAGCTCGGTTTTTGCTCTTTGTAAGCCGGTTTTGGCATGTTATTAGACTCATGATTATTCAATAAAGACAGGCAGCTTTGGATTCAATTTTGAGTTTTTAAGGGAGCTATAGCTCTCAGGTTAGGGCCCAACCTGAGAGCAATAGACCTCCTTTTCCTTGTATTGTTACTTGTCTTTCCTTTCAGCACTTTATTTCTTTGCTTTGACATGCATTTGAAAAAAACACAGTCTGTTGATTTAATTTCTTTAATGTGATTGAATAGGATTAGTTTATGGTTAAAGTGCTTTTAGTTGCTTAGCTTAGAGTAGGAGGATCAGCATTCATTAGAGCTCCAAGAAAAGGTTGACAGTGCACTCACTGCCATCTCTGTTTAGAGAGTGGGGGTGTAGACCGTACCAACCACAAAAAACGCAGTCTTATACTTTCATGCAAGCTGCAACACAGTCATTTCAGTTGTAGATCCATCCATGCACTCTGATCTTGAGCACTACTTCTTCATTCCAACTCCATGCACGATTTTTCTCTGAAGTTTACCTTGCTGTTCGTTGATTTAATAACATAGTTAGATAGGTTGATGAATTCTTGGTTATGTGCAGATTTGTTTCCTTTACACTGCGTTGCATCACTCTGTTATCTTCTTCTTCTTCTCAACCGCACCTAAAGCCACCTACTCATCCTCTGTTCAGCTCGTTTGCCTTCCAACCCTTCTACTGTTCACGCAGCTCCATCTTTTTAACTTTTCATTGCTTCCACCCTTCTATCCACCAACCAACCTTACCCACTCTTTCCTCATCTCATATCTCTGTCCCTGGGCCATCTCAAGCTCCTCTTTCATCTTACCCATCCACCCATACAACTCCTTCACTCCTCCATCACCCAAAACTCCCACTGTAGCACATCCTGTAGAAGTTAACAGACTTCCTGTAGAAATCCCGAGTTTCCTGTAGGATCCCCTGCAGACATCCTGTAGAAGCCTGCAAACTCGGTTGCCGAGCATCTGAACGTTGTGGACTCCTGTGGAATGATGTTAGGGATCCCCTGGAACCTCTCCTAGCCCTCTTGACCTTTCCCAAGCTTTCTTTCCCTTCGCACTACCCCTGCACAGTCAAAACCTAATAAGAAACAAAATCATAATAACTCCAACCACTTAAGCAAAAATATAAAAACATGTTCTTTTCAATAGAAGTAGTTTAAGTTCATGCATTTCACATCATTAGAAGTAATGGCATCATTTCTAGACACTTGCACTCCCACCATTGCATCATAGAGATTAAGCTAGTCAGATTAGGGTTTACTAGGGTTTCCATGTTTTGGTTGGCTTTCAGTTCATTCTTGCAAAGTAGGTTAATTTCCTTTGAGATAGCCTTCGTCCATCATTTAGAAAGCTTCTTCTGAGAGCATATAGAAGTTGGCTTGAGCCCTAGCGGACTTGTGCCAGTTGACCAAGTGACAGCTGCGACAAGAGCTAGTACTTGTGCATACAGCACCGTCGCTTCCAACTTTGTTACGAACTACCGGGTTGATAAAATTAAAGATAGGAAGCTCCAAGAGTTGTAGCATTATTGCTACAATACTGGAGCCCACCACATGGTAATGGAGGTTTTAAATGCCCATCATGTCGCTTATATACCGAATGACTAATTGAAGCGTGCCTTAGATTTGTTTGATGAACGATCAGAGATAAATTGCAAATCGACGATCGAGAACATCAAGGGAAAGGTTATAACACTTGCTTTGAATATCTCCAATCTCCAAAAGGTGATATGATGCATGCAAACCAATATATCTCCGAGATGCGTGCCTAATAAATATATCGCAATCGGGAATGGACTGAGGCTTTACTGTTTTGTCAATGCGATTTCGCTGATTGCTGATTGCGATATGATTTATCGCATCAGAGGATTTGAGGATGCCTTCGTTTATGTATGTTGTTGTCATCGCCAATTTGCCAATTGCGATATGCTTTATTGCATCGGAAGATTTGAGGGGTTGCATTATATTGTCCTTGGCATTTGGTTTCTCCGATCTCCAATTGCGATTGCCTTTTTGGATCAGAGTTAGCGGATGTGGCCCTGTGTATGCTTCTTTCGTTATTGCGATATGCGATCTTCCGATCGCTTTATCGCAATAACCAAGAGTTTTATAATATTTCTTAAAGTCACACCCTTATTTCTGTTTAAAAGGTTTTTTAAAATAATTCTTTTACCTAAAGCCTTCCAATAAGGGTTTTTCTTTTGATGGGTTAATAGAAATTTTATTTATGGACACACAAATCTTATTAAAGGGTCCCATTTCTTATTTAAATTTTATGTAAAGATTTTTCAAGAAATGGGGGGTTGTTGTTTAGCACAACAGTTTCTTATTGCTTTATCTGGAATCCAAGCACTTTCATGGATTGTATTTGGGCTAGTAAATTGGACATGAGAAGAAATTCAAAGCTACAACACGTCCAAAGTCTCTATATCTCTGGTGGTTTATGAATTTCATTTTGAATACAATATTCTTGATCTCTACAATCATCAGGTTCACGTTCACAACTCCTAATTCATATAGTATTCTCCCTCTTGATGAACTTTTTGCATTGATTATTTTCCCTACCCGTGGATTTTTGTTGGCATTAGCCCTCAAAGGGACTACAAGAATCACCATTGTTGAAGAAACAGAAAAAAATTACATGAACCTCTTCTCGATGGTAGCACTTTGAATTCTGGCACTAAGAAGAATTAATAACCCCTTATACTATAGCAGGTATTTTGTCAAGGGCTACATGGTTATGGTTGAATCCTGTATTGAACAAAGGTTACATAAATTCTTTGCAATTGACAGATGTTCCTGCACTGGCACCTGGTGATAGCGCTGAAAATATGTTTGAACTTTTTAAATCAAACTAGTCTAACGACATAGTGGAACACCAACACCTGTACACCTTACATTGCTTTGATGATTTTGGCCAAATCTTGCACTTACTGCATCCCTGGCCATTGAAAAACTATGTGTGATGTATATTGGCCCAGTTTTGATACAAAAATTTGTTGATTTTACATTTGGAGATCAGAGCTTTCCTTATGAAGGCTTTGTCCTTGTATTGATACTATTTCAGCAAAATCCATTGAGGTTCTTTGTTCCCATCAATATAACTTTCAATGTCAAAAGTTGGGCATGCTAATAAGGTCTACTCTGATCACAACTTTATACAGAAAGGGTTTAAGATTGTCAAGCTCCACTAGGCAAGCTCATGGTGTTGGCCAGATTGTAAATTACATGGTCGTGGATGCTCAACAACTTTTGGATACAATGTTGCAGCTTCATTGCATCTAGATGATGCCTCTACAAGTTGGGGCTACTTTATCAATCTTGTTTGAGGTTATGGGCATTTCTATCTTGTCTGGTTTTGTTTACATGGCACTAATAATGGGCATTGTAGCTTGGGGATCCAAGAGAAATAGGAGATATGAGTTCCAATTAGTGAAAACGTGTGATCTTCATACAACTAATGAGTTTTTGAATTATATGAGGGTTATCAAACTTCAAGCATGGGAAGACCATTTCCAAACACGTGTAGAGACTTTTAGGAATTCCAAATATGAATGGCTCTGCAAAACTATGTATTCTATTTTAGTGAATATAATTACTCTATGGAGCATGCCTTCACTTGTTTCAGTAGTGACATTCACTACATGGAGCACGCCTTCACTTGTTTCGGTAGTGACATTCACTACATACATTTTTGTAGGAGAAAAACTTATAGCAGGGAAGGTGTTCACTGCAAAATCGATTTTCAAAATTATTCAAGAACCCATTAGGAACTTTCCTCAAGCTTTAATATCTATCTCACAAGCAATGGTGTCCTTGGATAGACTTGATAGGTATATGACCAAGAAGGATCTTGATCTTGAGGCAGTCGAAAGGTTACCGCCAGGCAAAGAGATTGTTGTTGTAGTTGAAAATAGTACTTTCTTTTGGGATGAAGAGGAATCCAAATCCACTCTTCAAAATATCAACCTTGAGGTTCGAAGTGGATCTTTGGTGGCAATTTTTGGCACAGTTGGATCCGGGAAGTCCTCTTTATTGTCATCCATTCTTGGGGACATGCCAAAACTCTCTAGCATGGTATAACTACTATCCCTACTATCATATTTACTTTCATCTCCATCTTCCTCTTTTAGTCTTCCACTACATTAAAAATATGTATTTATAACTTGATAACATTATCAAGATAATTGTTACAAAATTTGTTATAGTTTCCTATTCAAACTCAGGCCAATAGAGAAAACAAGCCAAACTGACTTGCTGGCAAGTCAAACTTGCTTCTTGGCTAGTACAAAATTTCCATTCTTGTAAGAAAAAATTAGCCTAGTTTTCCTGAGTTTTTCCCGTGTTTGAGCTGATCACTTACTCTCCGGTCTCGCCCAAGTTTTCACGGAGCCAAGTTTTGTAACTATAAGAACCAAAACATGGGAAAGCTCCTCCTACTAGAGAAATGTGAGATTGAAATAGGTACAAACCAAGGACAAACATATATTGAAAAGAAGAAACTTGTACCCATTAGAAGTTTTGATTGCGAAGGACTCATATGACTAGTTGTTCTTAGTACGCTAAACTTAATTTATTGCAAGATAACTAGATGAAAGAAACGATAGTCAAAAGTAACAAAGACAGTAGTTGACTTGAAAAATGACACTTCAAAGGTATAATAGACTTGTTTTCTATTAATTAATGATTCATTGATTCATCAAACATGATTTGTTCTCTTAGATTTCTTTCCCTCATTCAGACTAAATAGGTCTATTAGATTGAACTCTAGTTCTCACCAATTTTGTTAGAAATCACTTAGATCTAGGATCTCTGTCTCTTTAATAGAAACAAAATAATTTTACTAGAGATGCAACTTTTTCAATGAAAGCCCTTACTACTTGTATGGAAGTTTTAAAATTGACTTTACATTTTGTTTGTGCTCAATTTCAACTATTTTTTCATCTCTTCTCAGCATTCTTTTCCTTTTCCTACCTCTTTTTCCTAACTAAAACTTTATTTTGTTGTACCTCTTACCTTGCGGTTCCTTTGCTGAATTTTTTCCTTCTTGAACTCACAGTTGATGATGGTTTCTTCTCTCTTGTTTTGTGACTTTCTTTCTTTACATTTATTTTTATTCCAATTAGAGTTGTCTTCCAAGTTCAATTCAGTATTTGATGGGGGTTTTCCTTGATCCTTCACTTTCTTAGGTTTTTTGCGTAACCCATTCTCCTTTTTCCCTTCTCCTTGCATCTCAAAACCCTTCTTTCCTTTAGCAGTTAGGTTATGGATGTTGAATTTCCACGATCTTGGGTCTAGGATAGAATCTTAAAATCTCTGATGCTACCAAACCAAGAATCTCAACAATACTACTTTGCACAACAGAATATAAACAACAGTAAATCACACATGCACAGAATATAGACAACTTTTTACAATTTTTAACCCAACTTCGTTATATTAAACAAAATATAATACAACAATCTAGGGCTCCCGTACTAGGGATAATGGCCCTCATACATCCACTAGTACAAGATACAAACTGGGGCTTGGTGTCAGTCTATCGACAACCAATCTACCCTCAACAACATACTTTGACCATCTGGTTGATGTAGTCGACTCTCTCAGCTCCCCTCGGTCGTACCCTGTACTTTCCGGGTCCTTCGGCTACCGATCTGTAGCTCCTGCCTCTATCAATGATCCAAGTCCATCTAGCCACTAAACCTCGGCTGTCAATCTGCTCTCTTGTTGTGCCATAGTCCATAAAGGCCACAACACATCGAGACTCCTGTTGAATTGTTCACAGCTCCTCTTGTGAACAACTCTCAACTGCCTATTGTTGCTCCTCAGCTACTCAGGGACTTCAGCCCACTTGGGTCTTCCTGTGCTGCATTGATGAAGACCAACATAGGGCATGGAGGGCTACCACCTATCACTGCAAGATGTCCATCTCCCACAATGAACACAGGCTAGGAGGACTTCCCATCATCTGTTGTAGAAGTCCTTCTCCACACATAAGTCTCAGGCTCCACAACTGATCCTGGTTGATCAAACCCTTGGGCTCAACAATTGCCTCTCTTGTAACTACCTTTGTCCATCAAGGTGTTGCTCACTAGGCTCCAACTTGGACACTATCGTTGTCCTCCAACAGACCATAAGTGCCCAATACATGTCCACACTTGTTCCACTCTCACGCTGCCCTCCAACAGTGCACGAGTGACCAAGTCCACAATATGGAATTTGCACCTAGTTAGGGCATCCCCACACCTAGGAGACCCTTACACATGGTTGCCCACAGAATTCTCCACATCTGCCCTTTTCTCTGCAATAGAGGAGCTATTGCACAAATCTAGGATCCAAACTTCACTATGAAACTGCCCATTGGTTAGGGCTTCTAACATGCCATGTTAGCCCTACCTCCTTGGCTTCCACAGGCTGCAACAATCTATCCACACTAGGACACCTACATCACTCCATAGCGGGATCTACTCCTAGTTTGAGTTCCTTCATGCCCAAGGAAACTCTAAAAAATGGCTCCCAATAAACTGTAATGTAGATTGATCCAAATACTGGTCAAAAATTTGACCCAACACAAGGCAAACTCAACTTCAGTTCTGATATATTTCTGTTGTCCGTGGTTAGGGCGCTTTCACGCTACAACAACCATAAATATACCACCCAAACAACCTTGAATCAATGTGATCTAACCATGGGATCGTGCCCACCTATTGTGTTGCTATTCTGGGCATATACCACCCCAAACAACCTTGCGTAGATGCCTTCCTATGGTGGTATGGCCTGTGGCCTACCACAGTTAAGCTCCAACGCCTACAACCCACACAAAACAAGGTTTAACTCACCTCGTTGCTGCCATATCAGTCCTGTGTTCAGCCTTTAACACCCTCGGCCTAGCTGCAGCATGGGATAATCCTCAATGTAGTCACAAGAGGCTCCAAAATGGCCCTTCTGCTCCTCATTGTTTTTCCCTAGTCTCCTGTGGCTAATCAGAGGCCTCTTCCCCTTCTACACTGCCCTTTTGTTGTCCTTATGTTTCACAAAATGGATGATTAAATGATCACATATCACCTCTTATTTATACCAAACAAGAGGGCTTCTTCCAATGTCATTATAGGGTTGTCCAACTTGTCAAGAGGCTTATTTAACTCAAGCCGACCTTGACGCATATGGTGTAAACCCATTCATGACCTTCAAAAATTCATATCTCAAGTTCTAGAGCTCTGATTTGGGTGATATTTGAAGCGTTGGAATCAACACGCGAAGCCCTATCACCTCAAATTTTCCCATGCTCAAATTCTTGTTGGTTTTGGCCCAAATACTGATGGGTCCAAAACCCCATGCTTGGGTTCCAATCCCACAAGCCTACTTGTGGCGCTTTACCCTCCAAACCCTGAACCCTAGGGCTTGGATTATCTCCCAAGCTACACAAAAATCAACACTCCCTCTTAGCGAGGGAGGTACTTCCAAGACTAGGAAGTCACCATCATCATCTCTAGCGACACTAACACATCTGACATCCATTATTGCAGCATACCTTGTAGAATGAATCTGACAATCTTGGTAGTGCCTCTGCCTCATCACATCTGAACCTAAAGATCCTGAACCTCCATAGGGCTGCTCCCTTTGAGGTTAGACTCCCTCTGAGCCTAAACAATCTCCACTGGCTCAGTCCTATAAGCAATCATCCTCGTGGATCAAATACCAATTGTGTAAATCCTTCCAATCTCGGATATGCAACATTACGATCCAATGAATATTCTAGCCTGCCAATATCTAGTCCATCACATGAATCCATCTCGATCAACCTGATCTCGTCCATGCCAAAGAAACCCTCGAGCTGTCCCAACCATCCATGACAAGACATATGAAGTCCACAATCTACAAACTACCACACAACATACTAAAGTGCACTAGGTTCACCACCAATCCACCAGAACTCCCAACCCAGATCATGTAGTCTATCGAGACCACATCTCCATGTCTTCAGTTGAACCCTCTGCTCCATGATCCAAACACCCACAACTCCCTCTGAGTTGCTTCGCTGTGCACACTCTAATTCACTGTCCCTCAAGGTATCTCAGATACGCTATGATACCATGTTGAATTTCCATAATATTGGGTCTATGATAGAATATTAAAATCTCTGACGCTACCAAACCAAGAATCTCAACGATACTACTTTTCACAACAAAATATAAACAACAGTAAATCATACATGCACATAATATAGACAACTTTTTACAAATTTTAACCCAACTTCGTTATATTAAACAATATATAATACAAAAATATAGGGCTCCCGTACCAGGGATAATGGCCCTCATACATCCACTAGTACAAGATACAAATTGGGGCTTGGTGTCAGTCCATTGACAACCAATCTACCCTCAACAAGATACTTTGACCATCTGGTTGATGTAGTCGACTCTCTCAGCTCCCCTCGGTCATACCCTGTAACTGCCCAGTCCTTCAGCTCCCGATCTACAGCTCCTGCCTCTATCAATGCTCCAAGTCCATCTAGCCACTGAACCTTAGCTATCAATCTTCTCTCTAGTTGTGCCTTAGTCCATCAAGGCCACAACACATCGAGACTCCTATTCAATTGTTCACAACTCCACTTGTGAACAACTCTCAACTTCCCACTGTTTCTCATCATCTAGTCAAGGACTTCAACTCACTATGGTCTTCCTGCACTACATCGATGAAGATCAACATAAGGCATGAAGGGCTACCACCTATCACTACAAGATGTCCATCTCCCACAATGAACATGGGCTAGGAGGACTACTATTATAGACATTTTTGGGCACTGCAACCCCAAGCATAAAATGTCCATAAACCAAGGGCTCCTAAGTCCCTAAAAGTGTTGTTCCAACCCCTAAAGGAACAAGGTCAACTGATTACAGCTTCTCCCATAAGTTCTCCATGAAAAACTACTCAGAACTGGTCAAAACAGGATCATTTCACCTGCTCCACAAGCAAAGTGCGTTACATCTCACCTAAGTACACTCAGTGGGTGTGTTGCATTTCAAAAAGCCCTTCTATGGGGTGCGATGGGCGAAAAGAGACAAATGGTAGTGTCAATCCGCGAGGTGGAGAAGCATGGAATCTTCCAGAAACTTCTCCTGTGACACTTGCCATTCTAAATTTGACCAAGGATGAGTAAGAGATCATCAATCTCCAAGTGGAAGCAAGAACTGTCAGAGGGAAGACACTAATCAAATCACAAGCTGACTCATCTCCCTTACAGATATCTATATATGGATCCCTCATCCCAGAGATCTAGAGGCTGGAATTTTGCATCTTGTAAGGAATTGTTGTTGGTTTCTTGAGGCAACATCATAGTATTGGGTGATCTAAGCTTTTGTATGAGGTGAAGAAGGGATTACTTGCTGAGAGGATGATGTTGGGTCAGAACAACTAGTTGTAACTCTCTTGGCTCTTTCTTGATTATCAATAAAGCTATTCAAGTTTTCCTCCATACTCTTGTGTCATTTATGTTTTATGCATTTGTATGGTCAATTTACATCTAATCCTAGATTGTATATGATAATAGATCCATGTTCTTGTATAGTGTTATGCTACTTTGATTCTACAGGTACTCTGTGAAGCTGGGTGTACAAGGAAGCAAGTAAGCAAAGGACTATCAGAAGAGAGAGGAATCGAGCAAGGAACCAAGCGCAAGACAGAGGTTGGTCTCCTTTATTCTTCTCTCATCTATCTTTCATAAAGGAAAAACGAAAGTAGTTTTACTTTGTTTGTTTCTAAGGTAGCTACCACACCTTAGTGGGATTAGCAGTTCTGCATAGACACTTTTCCCCGTAACAACTACCCATCATCTGTTGTATAAGTCCTTTTCCACACACAAATCTCGAGCTCCACAGCTACTCCTGTTTGATCAGACCCTTGAGCTCAACAACTACCTCTCTCACAACTACCTTTGTCCATCAAGGTTTTGCTCACTAGGCTCCAACTTGGACACTATCACGCTGTCCTCTAGCAGACCATAAGTTCTCAATCCACGTCCACACTTGGTCCACTCTCACGCTGCCCTCCAACAATCCACAAGTGACCAAGTCCACGATGTGGCATTTGCACCTAGTTAGAGCATCCCCACATGACTGCCCACAAACTTCTCCACATCCGCCCTTTGCTCTGCAATAAAGGAGCTATTGCACAAATCTAGGCTCCAAACTTCACTGTGAAACTGGCCATTGGTTAGGGCTTCTAACATGCCACGTGAGCCCTACCTCCTTGGCTTCCACAAGCTGCAATGACTCTGTCCACACTAGGACACCTACATCACTCCATAGCGGGATCTACTCCTAGTTGGAGTTCCTTCATGCCCAAGGAAACTCCAACAAATGGCTCCCAACAAACTATAATGTAGATTGATCCAAACACTTTTCAAAACTTTGACCCAACACAAGGAAAACTCAACTTCAGTTTTGATATATCTATGGTGTCCCTAGTCAAGGCACTTGCACGCTGCAACAACCCTCAATATACCACCCAAACAACCTCCAATCAATGTGGCCTAACCATGGGATCGTGCCCACCTATTGTGCTGTTGTTTTGGGCATATACCACCCCAAACAGCCTTGCGTAGATGCCTTCCTATGGTGGTATGGCCTGCAGCCTACCACAGTTAAGCTATAATGCCTACAGCCCACACAAAACAAGGTTTAATTCACCTTGTTGCTACCATATCAGTCTTGTGTTTAGCCTTTAACACCCTCGGCCTAGCTGGAACATGGGATAATCCTCAACATAGTCACAAGGGGCTCCAAAATGGCCCTTCTGCTCCTCGTTGTTCTACCCTAGTCTCCTATAGCTAATTAGTGGCCTCTTCCCCTTCTACGCTACCCTTTTGTTGTCCTTATGTTGCACAAAATGAATGATTAAATGATCACATATCACCTCTTATTTATACTAAACAAGAGGGATTCTTCCAACGTCATTCTAGGGCCATCCAACTTGTCAAGAGGCTTATTTAACTCAAGCCGACATTGATACATATGGTGTAAACCCACTCATGACCTTCAAAAATTCATATCTCAAGTTCTATAGCTCCAATTTAGGTGATCTTCGAAGCGTTGGAATCGACACACCAAGCTCTATCACCTCAAATTTTCCCATGCTCAAATTCTTGATGGTTTTGGCTTGAATCATGATGGGTACAAAACCCCATGCTTGGGTTCCAAGCCCACAAGCTTACTTGTGGCGCTTTACCCTCCAAACCCCAACCCTAGGGCTTGGAGTACCTCCCAAGCTACACAAAAATCAATAATGGAGAGGGAAATAGTAGCGCTATATGCCATATTCATGGCAAGACTGACACTGAAGGGTAACCTTTTCATAATCTAAACATTGTTTCTAGGTAAACACATTGAATTTCAGAGGAAGCCTTATATGAAGATTCATTTCCAAAAATAATAGTACAAGACATGTGACCAACTATGGGAGGCTGCATTGTCAGGTACTTTCTTAGAAAATTTCCAATACTCTTCAAGGCTGATTCATACCAAAATTGTGTTAACAAATTTAGGAGTCAAACTCAAAATTACATAGTTTCAAATTTTTTATGAAAGGATTGAAATTTGAAATTTGTATGCCATGGTTTCAACCGAGGTTTTCCTTCCACAATTAACATGGCCCGACTTTCAAAACAACTAGTTTGTTTTCTTGTAACTCAAAAATCAGAATAGAGAAACCCCTACCATAGTATTGTATATTCATAGAGCCAAGAATTTTAAACACCAATCCAAAACAGTACTGAAATGAATTGACCAATGCAAAAATCTAGAGCTCTGGACAACTAGAAGCTTCTAAACCTGCAGATCTGATATGTGCACAAAAGACAACAATGAGAGAACACTCACATAACAAGAAAATGCAAGAGAAGAATTGTCGCAACTATACACATTGTACCAGTGTAGTTTGACTCATCCAAGACTCTTTTTTTGAGTCTTGTGGAGTCTTATCTAGCCCCCACACTTACTAAAAAGCTCACCAACAAACTCACCACTTTCTATACTCACCATAAAATTTCCATGCTCATCGAGACTCGCCATATTTTTGGGCACTGAATTTATTGTATTTTGAGGTTCATTTGTATTTGTTGAGTCTTTCCCAAGTCACTGAGTCATGTCAAGTCATTGAGTTTTTTTGAGTCCTAGGCTAGTTGAGCCTTTGTCAAGTTTGAGTGTGACAACATTGCATTGTTGTTAGGGTTCCACAGCCACCTTAATTTCCATATTTAGTGGAATATATTGTTAATGTATTGACAACCATCTTTATTAAATAAGGCTCTACACAATAGTATAGTGTGAAATCAATAAATGTAAGTGAACTTGTTAAAGAAGGTCCATTAGTTAGTGGTTGAGGCCTCATTAATGGAAGTCCATTAGGTGGTTACAATTTTCGTCAATTAGAAACTATATATATAGTAGTAGAAGCTATGTAATGGGTTATCAAGTGAATATTGTAGTATTTGGAGCTCCTCATGTTGAATATTTCCCCCTAGAAAAGGCAAGTGAACATTACATTTAGTTTGGAATATCAATAAAGGATTGCTTAAAGTGTTATTTTAATTTTAGTTCTATTATTTGCTTTCCACAGTTGCATTCCATGTATCTTATTTAATTGCTTCCTAAATTTATATTATGCCCTTATTGCTCTAAATATTCTATTTCAACTAACAAGAAACACCACAAATACAAGTGGTTCCAGAGCACTTTCTCATGCCAACACATGTTCCAATTTTAGAAAAACATTATTTAGGTTAGAGATGTGTTTCAACATCTTTAAATAACACAAATATCTATCATTAAATGGGCAAGCTTATAATTGGGGAAGAATACATGTAGAAAATAATAGAGGCATTACCTTGTTGAACACCTTTGTGACATCTGTTGGCACCCCTTTGTGTAGCATTGTATCAAATAACACCTACATATGGAATTATCTTCCATGTTCCTTCAGGTATATCAAAATCCCCCACGGTACACTTGAGACCAAACTTACTTAACCCTATTAGTCATCCTATTGCCATGAGTACATGGAGAATAACACTTGGGAGATAACTCTCATATACTAGGGAATTGGGTAGTATGACTAAGGGTATAATCTATCACCATTAGTTGCTGCAATGAAAGATTTGGTTGATTACTATTGATGGAAACCATAGGTATATTAAGATCTATAGAACTTGACACTCCTCTATCCTTAGGACCCTACAAATCCTAGCCTCTTCCTCTAAACCATAGCTTTTGCAACACATGTAACAAAGTTCCTACACATTTTGTAGTATTAAGAGTTTTGGAATTTCATCACTGCAGTAATACTCCCCTCAAATTGAAAAAATATGTCTAGGGCCTACCAATACTGTTATAGGAGACCTAGCTCAACAAAATCCTTATGCAACATTAATTGTTTTGGCGTCACTTTACAGTAATTAATTTTTCATTTTTTGTGGACTAGCTCATACCATTACTTGGGGCCCCCCTCAACAAATTCCTTTTGGTACACTCATTATGTTGGGCTAAAATTTGGCTAACCCCTTTGATGGACCCAATGGTACCATGATAAACTCCTGTAGCATGTTAGCCATGAGGAAGTATAGAAAATAGTTGAGTCTTTCACCTAGTCAATTAGCAAAATCGAGACCAATATGTCTTCCCTCACGTTTCACATATCCCGCATTTTCAAACCAATGGCCCTTTCTCAGAAGATTTTCCATACAATGGTAGTTGATTATTTCTGTAGTGGTTTCTTTGAAACCTTTGAGCATGTAAGAATTTCCATTATCTTGAAAACTCATGTATAATTCCAAGAAACCCATGGTCATAGGTCCTAGTGTTCTTACCCATTCATCACCCAAAGAAATATCATAGCCACCCATTTAGAAATTGCCATTCTCTTGAAAACTCATGTATAATTCCAAGAAATCCATGGTGATGGGTCCTAGTGTTCTTACTCATTCATCACCCAAAGAAATATTACATCCACCCATTTCAATGGCAAACATGTGGCTTCCTTGTGAGGGAAGACATAACGGTTTCCATTTGCTAATTTAGGGAACAATTCCTTGCAGGCAAGGAGGAAGAGGTGAGCATAATACTAGGTGACAGGTGGAAAATGGGAATGTATCAGTGTATTTGGAAACATATAATTGTAACTCCTGCGTTTAGGAGACAAACAACCACCAATGACCCTGTTGATTTCTCCATCAATTATTCCATTAATTGACTTCATTATATTTTGGATTTTATGTACTACAATATATCTGCATTTGTGGCATTCCTCTCTTGTACTCTTCCTTTTATTTTTTAAATGCCACCTATATTACTTCAAGGAAAACGAGCAATTAGTTACACTTGTTATCATCATCTTATTTTCACAAGTCTTCTCATCTTTGTTTGTAAGAACATATATCATATTGGGCAAAATCTTGCCATCTTCTAGCAACAGTCTGATCTATTGTCAAGTGATTAGCACAAGCTAATGTGCATCTTTCACCCATCCAAGATAATGTGTGTTGGGATGAGTTGAGGTTGGTAACTTGAGTTCCTTTTCCAATTGAAGCAAGAGAAGGTTATTTTGGTTGCCATTATCAATTACCATATATGCTAGTTTGTGCTTGATTTGATAGTTCTATGTACAAAGAGCTTCCTTGTTGCTGGTAAGGCTATCTTTGGGAATTAGCATCAAGTTTGGATCAATGTAGCTGGGATTGTTGACATCAACCTCTAAGTCTCCAACCTCTCAATAATGCTTAGAAAGGAAGTATTTTTCCTTTCAGAGCTCTTTGGCCTAAATGTTTGACATTCCTCGTTGGAATGGGCAAGCTTCCTATGATAGGTGCCATATATCTTCTTCCCACAGTGGGTAGAGGATACGGAATTGGTTTCTCCTTTGTTCTACCCAATATTGTTGGGTTGAGTAATTAGTAGAAAGAAAATGAGTACAAAATTCCCTTCATCTAAAATAATTGAATGGTCTTATGTAACTTGGCTTCGATATTGGAACCAATTTGCAATTTTGCATAAAATGCTTCGAGGAGGAAATAGAATAAACTCTAACTTATTTCTAATACTAGGGAACAACCCACAAAATAATTTGGTGTAGAGGTTATATTTTGGGCCCTTTGAGACTCTACCTTGAGTTGGGAGAGAGATCCATATCTGGCTCTCCATTCCTTTCCTATAAAGATCTGGTCTCCTTGGGTCATTCTGGTTGAAGGAAATATTGAGACTTTGAGGCCACTTTTTTTCTTCATTTTGCCATTATCTCCATTTATTGACTCCCTACTTTATAGGTTCCCTTGAATTCTCCCCCACAAGGTGTAGAATAATGAATCAATCAAGGAGGACATCTAATGGCAGTACATTCTAATCACCTAGTTTTCTCCCTCACAATGTCTTAGATCTAAGCTAGCATTTTATGCTAAGCATTTTTTTACAACTTAACAGTCAATTGTTTGTCCAACTACATATGAAGGCACTAATCCCATGGACTCAAGATTCCCATCATCAACTAAGATCATGCTACCACCATTTACGTGTCAAGATATGTATCATTAGATTCCCTAAGAGGACAAGATTTGTCGACACTCCTTCCAGGAGGTGGAGACTAAAGAGCACTTCATGCTTCAAGTTACCCATCTAATACAAGATACTAGGGAGATTGCACTGCTTCTATAGAGACTCTAGCAAGTCCCTTGCGACCTTTTTTTAAAACCCAAACCTTAGATGCTTACCCCAATAATGCAAGTTTTAGTTACTAATAGACAATGTGCCCTACAAGGACCTTCAAGGCCTACTTGGTTGACAACTCCACCTCTCAAACATCAAAGGAATGAAGAGAATGGATACGGGGTGTCACTATCATGGAAAATGATAGATTATTGAAATAGAGGCCATCAACATGAGATATCATGAAACCGCTTCATCCCATTGCTCTCCACATATGGCATAAAGGGACTACCACTCACCGTTGTTCTTAGCATAGAGGTCATGGACAGATTCCTGCTGAAACCTCCTTTAGGGATTTAGGAGGCTTGGATAGCACCATAGCACGCTTGAAGCTTGAAGTGTGGTGGTTACTCTTGTAAAAAAATTTCATGACAGTCTTGATGTGGATGAGAACTGTAGCTCATCTGAGTTTGAGTCATCACTCTCTTCAAAGTGTCACTACCCTAGGAAATTTGTGGTTGACATGAAAATAGTTATATATGACAACTATAAGTGAATGTGCAGTACAACAATGGTGAATTCTTTCTATTCTCATGGTACAATTAAAAGTCTTTTGACTACTTTTGAAGCAACAACAGGTCATTCTCTGTGGACAGTACCATTTATGTCACAGCAAGGAATGGAGACAGAAAATGAGAAGCTAGAGCATGTACCTTGGTTGTTAGAGGCATTACAAAGCTATTGCAGGCTTTTGGAGTACCTTGTGAATTCTTCTTCGCTGTTAACTATGCCCTCTGCATCATAGTTAGTGCAACCATTTGTTGGAGGCTCTGTCACTGTTCCAAGGGATCCAAAGTCTTGATGTGGATGAGAACTGTAGCTCATCTGAGTTTGAGTCATCACTTTCTTCAAAGTGTCACTACCCTAGGAAAGTTGTGGATGACATGACAACAGTTATATATGACAACCATAAGCGAATGTGCAATACAGCAGTGGTGAATTCTTTCTATGCTCATGGTACAATTAAAAGTCTTTTGACTACTTTTGAAGCAACAACAGGTCATTCTCCATGGCAATGCAGTTTCTTGAGAGGGGTGGATTGTCTTCACATTGCTTTTCAAGATTTCAACTTTGCTCCAAAACTCCAAATGCTCACAAATGCTATGTGAGAAAGGTGTGAGACAAATAGAGGGGTGGGAGATCTCTTTATAGCAATTTGATCAGTTTAATGCTTTGCTTTTTCTAGCTTTTTAATTTAATACTGAATTTTTCTTGGATTCTATATGGGGTCATGATCCATCTTCTTGGCTAATTTGGGCTTATTAGGTACCAAATCGGCCCATTGAGCCAAGTCAGACCAAGTTTTAGAGCACTAGTGTTGGTCCCTTGTCCATTGTCTTGTCAAATTCAAAACAGGGACAGATTTTAGATGATTTGCATTTGTAATTTAAAGAGGCACATATTTGAATTTTGAAGAGAAAAATATTAAAAACAGGGACAGATTTCAGAGCATATACATTTGCAATTTAAAGAGAGGGAAAACATGCCTGGAAATGAAAATAATGGGCAGTGGCCACAAGAATTTGGTCCACAACTCCTCCAATCTTCAAGATACATTATAGCCTTTTGATTAAGCTTCCTAAATCCATTGTAAACAACCTCAAACAAATGCCAAACTAGCACCAAGCTCAAGTGTCACATTGCTCTTCAAGATTTCAGCTCTGCTCCAAAACTTGAAATGCTCACAAATGCTCTGTGAGAAAGGTGTGAGACAAATAGAGGGGTGGGATATCTCTTTATAGAAATTTTTTCTTGGATTCTGTATGGGGTCATCATGCATCTACTTGGCTGAGTAGGTCTTATTTGGTACCAAACTGGCCCATCGAGCCAAGTCAGACCAAGTTTTAGAACAATAGTGTTGGGCCCTTGCCCATTGTCTCGTAATATACTCAAAAGAAAATAATACTAAGTATAGTTGGGTTGTTGTCCACTAAATATAATAGAAGCAAGACATGTGAGTGTTGTATATAGCTTGGCTAGTAGCCACTAAATCCTTTGCTATTAGAATAATAGAAATAAAATATATAAACTAAACCCTCATAGAGAGGGGGACCTAAGATTCTTCATGTTATTCATTCACTTCATGGAAATGGGATGGTGGATGTCTTCTCCAGCCTCGTGGTCTTCCATTTGTCTCTCACCCCTAGCTTTTGGAGCAAGCTCTGAACCTTGGAGGGCTTTCAACAAGTAGTATTCATCATTGAATTGTTGTAGCTTTCCTTTGATACCATTCAATAGGGGGCTCTTCTTTGAGGTTGATTCCATGTGACAGGTTATCATTTATTTGGCATGCTATTATAGATCTATGGTCAAAGAGGGGTTTTTATTCTTGTTTCTTGAAAACTCTGCATTGGGGATGATGTGAGACAAGTCCTTTTCTATATGCTTATTGTTGGTAGCAACTTTTTGTCCATTAACCTGCTCCTCCAGTTCGATTAAGGCTTGTCAATATTTTCTTTTTAATTATTAAGTTATATGTATCATGTTTTATAAACGTTAAATTTAATATATTTATTATTTGATATATGTTATATTGAAAAATTATATGTATGTTTTTTATGTAGATATATTTGAATTTAATGGTGAATTTTATTGAATTTTTGTATGGGGTGATTTTTTTTTGAATTTGATGTTCAAACGTGAACACAAACCAGGTAACTATGATTCTGGGGAGATGTACAAGGTGAAGTGTGCTACTGATGATAGTGTTGACTACCCTTCCACATCTCTTCTCTGCTAGAGCTTTATGAGTCAAGCATGTGGTATCATGGGTTTAGTGCAATAGCATTAAACCTTAGTCGAAAGAGGCTTCAATCTGCGTAGCCACTTTGACTTTAGCCACATTGACTTTATCCACTTTGACTTTACCAAAAATCCATTCTGGATCGCTCAACCTGAGTAATTAGTGATCTTCTCATTCTATACATGCAAACCTTGAAGATGGGGTGTAACTCTTACAACAACCTTGGGATTTCACCATTGTCTAATGCATGCTAATTTATGGAATCTATCTGATCAAACATCATTTATATGAAAATATTGGTTGAGTATCATCCATGGGATTTCACCATTTTCTGATGCATGGTATTGGGTGGAATCCCTCTGATCAAACATCATTTATATGCAGGTCCTGGTTGAGTTTTATTCTTGTGTCTCCAATGGATTCTGGAAAGGCAAGCAGGAGCCTAATGGCATGAATTCCATTGTCTTTCTATGACATAAGGTTTGGAGTGTGGTTTACAACATTCTCTTGTGTGGATATATTGACATGACTGTTCTTGAATGTTTCAACAATATGAGAAATAAACCAATATCCAAAATTAAAGACAAACAATATCATTCAGCCAACAATGAATCTTTCAAGACCTTGCCAAATTTTTAAAATACAACACCCTAGAGTCAAGGTAACGATAATGTGGATTCCTTTCAAAGATTGTTCGTTCAGAACGCCTATCTATATACGAATCTATGCATTTATGTTAGTTTAATACTAACAAAAAGATATAATGCTTAGAAGATCCATGGGATTTAAGCAGATATGTGTTATGCAATATTTGATTGGCTTCAAGGAACTGCACAACAAATGTATTGATCAAGACAAATAAACAATGTTTTAGAAGTTGGAATTAGTATTTAAACTGAAGGGTTAGACTGGACTAGAACCATCTAATAAACTGGTGACTCTAATAATTTATGAAAGATTTGGGCTGTGTGATTCTCTTAGAGCCTATCAATAGTCATTTATTGGAGTTTGAGCCCATACGCATCAACAAGGGCATTATGTTCTATGCAATACATAGTAGTCTTCTACCCTTTCATTGTTCAATTTGATAAATGCTTGTAGGCAGCAAACCATGTGTACCAAGTTCGAATTTATAGGGATTATCTGGTAGCCAACTATTGGGCTCAACCCCCACAAGTGGTTTTCGATAATAGCTTTAGCATACCCTTAGAATTCATGGTAAGATGACAAGTGGCATAGTGGTTTGATATCTAAAATACGTGGATGACATGATAAGCATAATAGTGCATCTTCGAGGTTATGCATGGCTATTCATGCTAATTGATATGGTTTCCCAAAGTGTCTGTAGCAAAATTTGCAACAACAACTTCACAAATTATTGGATCTCTTTCGACTTTGAGATCCATTCATCACAAAGAATACAATCCGTTTGCTAGAGTCCTTTCTTATATGGAGGAACAAGAAGTTATTTGTCTTTCTGGTCTATTATTTTTAACATTGATGTCCAAGGTGGAATTTTACACATTTATTACATACATGGCTACTTATTTGGGAGAAAGCACACTTTTAGCGCACTAGGTCATGGTTTGGATCTATTCCATGTGCACCATTTATGGAGAACCTTTGGCAAAAACAATTCAATTATTCATGCCTAACTTGACTTCTAATGTTAACTACAACATAAGAAAGGCACAATAATTGCTTTGCTCACTAATCTTCATTGGAACAACATTTGGCTTTTCATTTGTTTCTAGGTTCACAGGTCCCTGCTCAAAGGTTTAATTAATGCCCGATGTTGCAAAATACTCAACTTGGACAAGCATCACAAGGAAATTCCTCACCCCACAATCTTTCCATCCCTGATGTATCAAGTAGAAACATTTGGCATGTGAAGGGTTAATTGTTGTAGGTGGAGTTGTGATTGAAACAACACTGCAAGCTAAGGAAAATTGGAGCAACAATATCAAATTAGATGTTTCCCAATATGAACTCTCTCACCTCTCAAAGAGTACGACATGACTATATTCGTCACTTTCATAGTTCTCCTAATGAGAAGCTTGAATTCTGGATCATTGATTTTGGGTTGTAATGCATTACACCAAAGCCAGTTAAGTTCCATTTTACACAATTTTTTTTCTTTGGAAAATGCTCAGTGTGCAAACTTGACTACGGTTAGTGCTAGTGGTGTCATGGAAGTAGGCACAGAAGGTGCTATGAATATTGCAGTGGGAAATTTACAGTCTCCATTTCCATTCCAATTGGTGGCATGCCTATAAAAGAATTAGGCATGCCCTGTCTTTCATCTTCTAATTTGCAACAAACCAGCAGCAGTAGTCTTGTAGAAAATTTCATTAGCACTGACATGCAATAGGCCAAATGGGAAGGTGTTTTGTTTGAAAATAATGGTGATGTTGGAGGATCATCTGATTATGGAAATAATGCATCTAATCATGTTTTTATGATAATAGAAGCAACTTCTTGTGCCCCAAAATTTTAAGTTCCACCTTCACTCCTTCTAGTTACAACACAACCAAATTCTAATTCTATGGATCACTATAGTAACACTCCAAGTGTCATTTACTTATTTGATGATGACTAGAGCTATTGTAAAATATTTTTTGTTTATTACTTTTGTAGCTAATGCTAGAAAGCCTCCAAAGATTTTATGTAAATATACATTTTTTGTGATTGCTTGCTAGAAAATCCTATTTGTTAGATTAAGAAAGTGGATAGAGATGTTGGAATTCCAAATTGCTAACAAGTTCTATGTGAGGTAGCTACCAAAATTCTATATTCAGGTTTTATAGTTATTGGGAAAGTGTTGTTACAAACACATTGTCACCAGGAAATCAAATCATTTCATTTTTTGTGGATTAATCAAACGAGGCACCTCAACTTTGATGTTGATGTTGGGAACATGAGTGGATGTAGCACTAACACACTGTTAAGAAAGCTTATCCCTAGCCAACAGGGCTTGGTATTGTATGTGCAATCCCAAAGGCCTTAGAAACAACAAAGACTACAAAGTTGTTGAAGGTATTTTAACTGGAATGACCATTTAAAGTTCTATAAGTTGAAAACATATTTTCCCTACATATCGAGACTCTGAGTAGTACTAGATCTTATATTTAATGAAGAATTAGGGAGCATCATTACAAGGAACACTTAATTAGGAACTCTTGCATATGGAAGGAAATAAGGCTTACTGTGTAAGAATGGGGATTGAATAATTGTACTCAAAGGAAGGAATAGATGAAGGAAAGTCTAGAATTGATATTTTTTTGTGGATACTAAAAAAACGCCTGCTAAAACCTCCTCACTTGCATGGAATAAAACGTCATTAAGCTCACTTTGTTTTGCAAGTGATGAAACACTAATCGGTTTAGCTATAGAGTCATCTAGAAGAGCCCTTGAAATGGCGAAAGTCAAGCTAGAGGATGTTGACTTGGTTTTAATGTGTACGTCTACTCCAGATGATCTTTTTGGTGGTTCTCCCTAAGTAAGTATCATATGATATTTATTCGACCTATAACTGAATAATTGTCGTTAACTTTGCTATGACACTTTAATGTATTTGTACTCCATATTTATTTTTTTTCCCATGTTTCTGCTTGGTTCAAATTGTTTGAGTTAATGTTTTCCATAATATCGGAGCTACTTGGACTAGAGATATTATGCTATATCGTTAGAAATTGTATGGGAACTTATTATTTATAGAATCTATATCATGATGGTATCATATTTTATTGATTTTATAGCAGTTAACCTAGATTTTAGATGCATTTCATTAAGTGGCGAACAATTCTTTTTTTTATCATGTATTGATTGGCTTGGTGAGAAATTGCATTTGTATAGGCTAATCTCAATTCAGAGGTGTTGGATTTTCAAATTATACAATTCACAATTTTGTTGATATCAAAACTCCTCGTATTGCCATGTTTTTTGTTTTGAGATGATGTTTGTAGCCAACATTTGGGCTTTGTTGTGACAATTTTTGTGTATAATTTGATATAAGGGAATTCCTTTAAAGTTTAAACTCATTACCTTTTTTGCATTGATTAAAAGAGAAGAATTTGCCTAACCTAAAAATGAACTGTAGTGACAATGAAGTTAAATGTGAAGTTATGTGTGCATTTATTCGTTAACTTGTTAATGTTAGTTTCTGTTGTAGGGAATCACTTTGATGTTGGGTTGCTTTGTTATAATTACCATTTCAATGGCTAACAATGTAAACTTTGAAATGGGAACTATAAACTCAAAACGAGAACTTTGCCCAAAAAACCCTGAAAAAACATGAAAAACAGTGCTAAAAACGAAAATTGTGTATACTAGAATGATGGTTTTTTTTTTAGGGTCAATTTTGAACATGTTTTAAAAATGGCAGTGAGAACGATTTTTTTGTGCAAAAATTGTGCAAAAAACTACCTAAAAATGAAAAGTGCTAATAATGAAAAGATGGATTTTTTTTTTAGGGTCAATTTCCAACATTTTAAAAATATTGCCAGTAAAACCGAATTTCTATGTGCAAAAATTGTGCAAAAAACACCCTCAAAACGAAAAGTGTTGATACTGGAATAACACTTTTTTTTTGGGGTAAATTTTCAACATTTTGAAATAATGGTGTAAAAGATTTTGTTATAACTTGGAAAAACATTAAAATTTAAAAAAAATAATGAAATCATAAAATTAAAAATAAAAACAATGGAAAAAACACAAATTTTTTTTAAAAGGAGTACCAAAACATAAATAAAAATATATCTTAAAAACAAAACATAAAATTAAAAAAAAAAGAATCATTCATAAAAATGTTAAAAAAAAAAAAAAACAAACAAAATTAACCTATAAAATATAAGAATTTTAAAATTTTAAAAATTTAAAAGAATAAATAATAAGAAAAACATATTTTCAAAAAAATAACATTTTTTTTAATGTGGTAAACCATAAAAAAAAATTGAAAAAAAAATAAAATTAATAAAAAAGTAAATACTATAAAATTAAGTAAAAATAGGAAATTTTAAAAAAACATTAAGAAAAACTAAAAAAATTAAAATAAATTAAAAACAAACTAGATTAAAAAAAACAGAAAAATAACCAAAAAAAAAAAAAAAAAAAAAAAAATTAAAAACTACAAAAATTAAGATTAAAAACATTTTCAAAAAAACAAAAATATGCTGAAATTAAAAATAAAATAAAAACCGGGAAAACAATTAAAATTAAAAAAAATTACATATTTTCAAATTAAAAAATAAAACCAAAAAACATTACAAAATATATATATATATTGATTTAAAAAAAAAAAAAAAAAACATTTCATATTTTATATTAAAAAATTTAAAATTTAAAATTTAAAATTTAGATTGGACAATGATTTAAAATTTGGATTTAAAAAAAAAATAAAAACAAAAAAACATTAAAACATTGAAATTTTAAAAAGTTAAATATATTTTTGATATTTTTTAAAATAACATTTAAAATATATTAATTTTACAAACATATATGAAATTTAAAAAAACATTTAAAATATATATATATATATATATATATATATAAACATATTTAACAAAATTTATTTTTTATTAAAAAAAACAATTTTATCGGCCACCGCCTCCACTTCCCGGCCACCCCCACGGGCGGTTGGGCAGTGGTTAGCCGATTCTCGAAATTGGATAGCCACCACTCAACCGCCTATAGGGGTGGCCGGGCGGTGGTTATCTGATTCTTAGAATCGGATAGCCACCGCTCGGCCACCCGTGGGGGTGGCTGGGAAATGGCTATTCGATTCTCGGAATCAAATAGTCACTGCCCGGCCACCCCCACAGGTGGCTGAGTGGTGGCTATCTGATTCTCGGAATCAGATAGCCACCGCCCAACCGCCCGTGGGGGTGGCCGGGAAGTGGCTATTTGATTCTCGGAATCAAATAGCCAACACCCGGCCGCTCGTGGGGGCGGTGGCCGATAAAATAAATAAAAAAAACAATTTTATCGGCCACCGCCCCCACAAGCGGCTGAGCGGTGGCTATTTGATTCCGAGAATCAAATAGCCACTTCCCGGCCACCCCCATGGGCGGTTGGGCGGTGGCTATCCGATTCTCGGAATCGGATAGCCACCACTCAGCCGCTTGTGGGGGTGGCCGAGTGGTGGTTATCTGATTCTCAGAATCGGATAGCCACTACTTGGCCGCCGCTCAGCTGCCCCCATGGGCAGCCGAGCGATGGCTATCCAATTCTGAGAATCAGATAACCACCACCCGGCCACCCCCACATGCGGCTGAGTGGTGGCTATCCAATTCCGAGAATTGGATAGCCACCGCCTAATCGCCTGTCGGGGTGGCTGGGAAGTGGCTATTCGATTCTCAGAATCAAATAGCCACCACCTAGCCGCTTGTGGGGGTGATGGCCGATAAAATTGTTTTTTTAAATAAAAAATAATTTTTTTTTTTTTAAACACAATAAACATATTTAACAAAATTTACTTTCTATTTAACAAACACAATTTTATCGGCCACCACACCCACGAGGGGCCGGGCAGTGGCCATTTGATTCTGAGAATTGGATAGCCACTTCCCGACCACCCCCACGGGTGGTTGGGCGGTGGCTATCCGATTCTCGGAATCGGATAGCCACCACTCAGCGGCCTGTGGGGGTGGCTGGGTGGTGGTTATCTGATTCTCAGAATCGAATAGCCTCCGCTCGGCCGCCCATCACCGCCCAACCGCCCGTGGAGGTGGCTGGGAAGTGGCTATTCGATTCTCGGAACCAAATAGCCACCGCCCGGCTGCTCATGGGACCGGTGGCAGATAAAATTGTTTTTTTAAATAAAAATAAATTTTGGTAAATATGTTTATTGTATTTATAAAAAACAAATTTTATTTTTTATTTAAAAAAACAATTTTATCAGCCACCACCCCCACAAGCAGTCGGGCAGTGGCTATTTGATTCCGAGAATCGAATAGCCACTTCCCGGCCACGCCCAGGGGCGGTTGGGCGATGGCTATCCGATTCTCGGAATCGGATAGCCACCACTCAGTTGCTTGTGGGGGTGGCCGAGTGGTGGCTATCTGATTCTGAGAATCAGATAACCAGCACCCGGCCACCCACACAAGCGGTTGAGTGGTGGCTATCTGATTCCGAGAATCGAATAGCCACCGCCCAACCGCCCGTGGGCGTGGCTGGGAAGTGGCTATTCGATTCTTGGAATCAAATAGCCATAGGCCGGTCGCTCATGGGGGCGGTGGCCGAAAAATTTGTTTTTTTTAAATAAAAAATAAATTTTGTTAAATACGTTTACTGTATTTAAAAAAAAAAACAAAATTTATTTTTTATTTAAAAAAACAATTTTATCAGCCACCGCCCCCACGAGCGGTCGGGCGGTGGCTATTTGATTCCATGAATCAAATAGCCACTTCCCGGCCACCCCCACGGGTGGTTGTCTGATTCTCATAATCGAATAGCCACCACTCAGCCGCTTGTGGGGGTGACCGGGTGGAATCGGATAGCCACCACTCAGCCGCTTATGGGAGTGGCCGGGTGGAATCGGATAGCCACCACTCAGCCGCTTATGGGGGGTGGCCGGGTGGTGGTTATCTGATTCTCAGAATTGGATAGCCACCGCTCGGCCGCCCATGGGGCGGCCGAGCGGTGGCTATCCAATTCTGAGAATCAGATATCCACCTCAAGGGCGGTCAGGGGGTGGTTATCTGATTCTCGGAATCGGATAGCCATCGCCTGACCGCCGATAGGGGTGGTTATCCGATTCTCGGAATCGAATAACCATCGCCCGACCGCCCATGGGGGTGGCTATCCGATTCTTGGAATCAAATAGCCATTGCCCGGATGCAAATGGGGATGGCTATCCAATTCTCGGAATTGAATAGCCATTGCCTGGTTGCCCATGGGGGTGGTTATCCGATTCTCAGAATAAGATAACCACCGCCCAGCCACCAGTGCAGGTGGCCGAGCGGTGGTTATCTGATTTTGAGAATCAGATGGCCACCGCTCGGCCACCCGTGGGGGTGGCTGGGTGGTGGCTATCCGATTCTGAGAATCGGATAGCCACCCCCACAGGCAGTCGGGCGGTGGTTATCCGATTCCGAGAATCGGATAGCCACCGCCTGACCACCCATGAGGTGGCTATCCGATTTGATTCTCGGAATCGGATAGCCACCGCCCGGCCGCCCATGGGGGCGTGGCCCTGGGTGGCGGAGCTGCCTGTAGATATATTTTTTAAAGTTTTAATCGTAAATATATGTTTTTTTAATGTTTTAAATGTTTTTTACTTTTTAAAAATTGAAAATATATGTTTTTTCTTTAATTTTTAAATGGGTTTTTTTTTTTATATATATATATATATATATATATATATATATTAAATTTAAAATGTTTTTAGGTTTATATATATATATATATATATATTAAATTTTAATTGTTTTTTCTTTTTTTTTTTTTTTTTTTTTTTAATTTAAGTATATTTGTATTTTTTTTTTTTCTTTATAAGAAATTTAAAGTGTCAAAATTTGTTAAATTTAGAAAATAATTATTTACATTTCATACATTAGAAAATTTAAAGTCAAAAAATAGGTCTTTTAAAAAAATGGTTTGATGTAGAATCGCCACTTTTTAAAATCAGCATGCATAGTACTAACATTCTAAAACGTAATGTACATAAAAAAAAATAAAGTGCCAAAAACTATCCTCTAAAAAAAATATGTGTGTTCTGCATCCCCCCTTTTCAAAATCGGGTCACTCTTTTGCTATCTCTACGAAACGGGTAATAGTATCAGTTCCCATTTCAAAGTTTACATTGTTGGCTAGAAATGTGTCTTGAATTCATGTAAGTGTTTCCTTGGGGTGTGTTGAAAACCCTTGGAAATAGGCACATGGGGGAGAAGGTAAATGCAGATTTGATCAAGTTTTTTCTTAAAGGAATAGAAAGGGATATGGCGAGAAACTAGATGCCAATAATTTTACTTAATGTTTTGTACAATTTCAAGGTTTGAGAAGGTTTGATCTATCATCATGTTCAAGGTTTGTTCTCAATCTCTATTCTACCCTTACGTGCTACAATGTTCGTCACTTCACTAACACTGTTATTTAGTCTTGCCATAGTCTTCAAGACACCCCTTTATTCACTATTGATATGGACATGTGGATGTTGCCTACAAAAGTATTGTTATGAATTGCGATGTTCTCATGCCGAGATGGTCTTCAAAATTATCAATAGTCAATGGTGGTTATGACTTATGAAATTATCAATTATAATACATGGATGGCTAATAGTAACATGCATTAGAATTTTCTTTTTTTGGTTTTGGTTATAAACTTGTAGTTTTACTCTTGTCATTCCTGAATAGTTTTGATTATTGACTATTTTTTTTAACTTTCTCTCTTTATATATATTACAAAATATTTTTGTACTTGCCATTTTCCTACTATATCTAGATCCTGGCTTTTCAAAAATTTGGCAAATTTTTGTCCAGATCCCTATCTGTATCCTGTTGAACTTAGATTGTAATTTATCTTTGCATCATGTCACCATCTAGCCATGCATTCCGAAGCAACTTCCTCCATTTGTTATCAATGGTGGGCTAAGAACTAAGGGTGTTGTTGCCTGTTGGATACAAAGATTGAGTCAACTCTTTGCCTGTTAGGATTGTGTTCTTTGTGCCATAATCACTCTCATGTTTTTGATGGATTGGGATTCTAAAGGTATCCCTAGCAGGATGAGTAGTGGAGTCTTCAGAACTATGGGTTTCATTATCATGATCACTTCCATTTCTTCCTATTTCTTCTTGCATATATTTTGCATTGTGTTATAGCTTTCAATAGCAACTTGCATGTCAGATTATAATTTGCCTTGAGTTTTTAGATAAATATTGAATTTTCCCTAGTATATTTTCTAGGTGTTGTTTCGACTGTCAGTATATGTATAACCACTGCCCCACCAATTTCCATGGGACAATAGTTGCATAACATTTCATCCCCAACTATTTGGCAATGGTTCCATGTAGGATCCTTTTTATGTTTGGGAGCCATGACATTTTTTCTACCACATAAATAATTTGCAAATAAAGCCTTACATTTAATTTCTAGATTTTTTTAACAAACTCTCTTAAGAGAAATAGGGTTTGAAGAATATTTGTAAATACCTTTACAAGTTCCAAGTCTTCACTCTGAATCAGTTCCAAGAGCAGATCTAAATCAATTGCAGGAACATATTGAATCAACATCTGGAATTAGCAAAAGAGTAGCTCCAAAAACCAGTGTTGCAAACATTGTTTTTATCATGGTCCTGGTATTATTGCAATGTCACAAATTTTACCCTCGAATGATATTATTGTCGATAAACTGTGCAGTGTTTTCATTCTCAAAAATAGCATGATAATATTGTAAATATCTCGATATTATCTTGAGATGCATGAAATTATTTTCCCTACTCATCGATGGAGGGGCATAAAGTCAATTATTTGTCTTTGAATAATTTTGTATTTTTTAAATTTTCCTATATTTTGTGATATTTTCCTGATGCTGTCAATATTTTCTTTCCTGATTCTTGGTGATATTTTTGCTGACATGATGTTTACAACATTACCAAAAACACAAGAAGCACCCCAATCAAATAAATAATCCAAGTTTTAATCCAAATAAGGTTTAGTAATATATCCAAGAAACTCCCCAATCAAATATTGAGTGCTCCAAATTATCATATGAAACTCTCTAAATTAGATTGAGAAGCATTATGAATTAGCACAAGAATATTGTTGAATCAACGCTCTTTGCTTCTTAAATGATCAATGAGAAGGTTGTGAAGCAAATATAGGGGGAATGATTAAATAGATGGGAAATGAGGTTTATGGTAGTTTTAGGATTTTTTGTAGGTTTATTTTTTCCTTTTTCTGGGGTTGGGGCTGCAATGGTACAAAATTGGTCAAACTGTCCAGTTTGATCAGTTTTTTCCTAAATTGGAAGTTTTGGGAAAAACTGATCAATTCTAGTTTCATGGGTGGGTTTTGACTGGAAATGCTCAAAACAGTACTAGAACTAGTTGCTTCTAGTTTGGATTGTCCATTTTCAAATTTCAGCAACACTGAGCTGAACATGGATCTAAAGATGTTAACTACAAGTTGATGATAAAATGGTTGACATTATCCTTTGCTATTCTTGCGGCCCCCAACCCCCCCCCCCAAAAAAAAAAAAAAAAAAAATTAAAATATCATACCCACTATTCTAGTTTTTTGGGGAGTAATGAAATGTCCCTTTGTGCGATGGATTTCATTCGGGATGAAGGGACTTGCTGACCATACTCGAGACATTCCTGGAAAGTTTCTGGGACGTTCTTGTATATAATTTCTCTTATATAGGGTAGGTCTTGTATATAATTGCTCATATCAAAATTCTTTTTCTGCATACAGAGGAATCTGTACATGTGCAAATTTCTGACTTAAAGCATATGATTGTTATCCTATTTTAGTCTGTTGCTTCTCACAAATAGTTTGTATTGCCTTGTGAAAATCCTTCTGCTTTCTGAATGAACTTATGCCTCTTGTTTGCAAATCTATGAGTCAAAACTGATCATTCTATCATATTTTAGAATGTTATTCCTTGCAATTAGTTTATAGTGCCTTGTCATAATATATGCAAAGCATCCTTATTTTCCACATGCTAAGCATCCCTATTTTCCTTATTTTATTAACTTGCTTCTTTGTGTCTTAAGAGACTTTTTTATAACAACATCACTGTCAATATCCTATATCCTTTTGGAGCATACATGTATTTACCATGTAGCCACCTATTCATGAATTTGTTTGAGTTGAGTCTCACAGCAGTTCAAAATCCGATCAAAAAATCATTACGGAAAATACCTATAGGACATATAGAAAAGAAGCTTGTAATTGTTTTTTCATTCCCTAAGGAGACTTTGTTGTTCCATTTTTTAAAGTTGAATTTTTAGCTGAGATTTGCCACTTGCCAGCGTATCCAAAGAGGTTTTCAATACCTTTGCAGATCAAATAGGGCATGTCTATATCACCATATATAAAATTCTATAAAATTTATAGAATTTTATATATGGTGATCTAGACATGCCCTATTTGATCTGCAAAGGTATTGAAAACCTCTTTGCATATTGCATAAAGACAAAAAATTACAAATGGTTGAAACAATTGATACTAGATGGAGGTTAGAACACAGGCAAACTAGAAGCAGACCATAACCAAGATGAGAAAGTGAGCATATTTTTCATGACTAACTAGACTAAGCGACACAACATATGAAATATCACAGTTAAGCAGATTCTATTTTAATCATTCAACAAAATTTGATGGTCCTCTAACCCACATGTCCCATGGTTAGTAAACCACACTTCAGTCAATAATTAGGTTTAATGTTTTGAATTTTCAACAAATGAGCTTCCTTCAATGTTGTGGGCCTTGTGATTGAGGCTACATTTGTTACCTATGCAAGGTAGAAACCAATTTCAAATGTATTTACACAGACTTAATCAAAGAACTTCACTGTAAGAGTTTCTCATTGGGATACATTTTCCAATCACTTGCATGATTTGGTGTCTTCAAAACTTGTTCTTGTGTGCATGTGTGTATTATATTTCTTAAAAATTGCCAGTTCTCTATTAGTAGTATTTTCTTCTCACATATGTAACAAAATGGTACCACAAAGTATTCCATCTATATCGATAATTATGTTGGTATATGAACATCTTTCTGCAACTACATTCCTATTGGGTTTGAATGAAAATTGCATGCGGTAGCCACCACAAAGTGGATTGCCTCATGATATCCAAATGAAAAGTAATTGATATTAGTGATTGTGCATGTGTTGATTTTATGGAAATAAATAATTGTTCCAGTTTTTAAATGGGATCCAACCAAGGGTCTATAAAATATTTTGTTTTCTGACTCTCAAAAGTTCCATTTTTTTTGGATTTCATGTTAATGTTAGGATTAAGTTTTTGCATGCTGACAACCTATGTCTTTAGGACATAACCTTTTTTCCCCTTAACCATATTAAATTGGTATTTTTTGTGTCAATTTGTATAATTTTAACAAATACAGTTTACTACATGTAGATTTTAGATATTTTTCTGTAAAGTTTTGCATTAATTATTCATACTCATGATTCTATATTAGAAAAAAATGCAATTTTGATATCAGGTACAAAGTGAGGTGGGTTGTATAAAAGCCTTGGCTTTCGACATTACAACTTCTTGTAATGGCTTTGTGTTGGGTCTTGTAACAACTACATGTTTCCTAAAAGGTGAGTTGTTGTGTCTATTCTGATTGCTGATAAATGTAATTTTTTTGTATAATTCATTTACTTATGGTTAGTATTATTGGAACAATGACAGGTGGTGGATTTAAACATGTTTTGGTTATTGGAGCAGATGCTCTTTCTAGATATGTTGATTGGACAGACCGGAGCTCCTGTGTTCTTTTCGGGGATGGAGATGGTGTTGTGCTGTTACAAGTAGACATCCTTTTTTAGCCTTGCAAATTAAATTACCTTTACAAAAGTCTCACTACTTTGACTACAATAGCTCCCATATTTATTAATCCCTTTCTGTTGTTAAACATGATTTTATACCTTTCTATTTATATGTAAACTAAAAACTTCTTAAGTATTTGACATATCCTTTCAAGTGTTGGTATTTTTACCTTGTTGTCGCTATAATCTTACACACTGGAATACATAATTAGATGCTATATTGATTAGCTCATTGTGGTTGTCACAATAATTGTTAGGGTTGAAACATCAACCATTTTGAAATAATGGCTACTTCCATAGCCTGCACAACTTGCATGATGACAAACTTATAGTTTTCAAAGCTCTTTTCTAAATCTATTTTCTTGAGCAAATTTGTCTTTTTACTTTAGGTACTGTAGATTGCCACTGTGCGACATATGCTATGATATAATTTCCTAGATAAATAAACAGAAGTGTTGTACAACATAGTCTTTTTTAAATATAAAGAAACAGTATTTCCAAATACAAAGTTTATTAATTAAGAACATCTTTTAGACTTATTTTCTAATTTATGATTATATTTCGGTAGGGGATTTTGTGTACGTTGATATTGTGTTGTCTCTTTGGTTTCTGTTAGGTAACAATGGTTAATAAGGAATGTGTTCTTGAGTAGCAGGCACACATCTTATTCTATTATTGATAGGAAACTCCATGGTTTTCAGGCATGGCAACAAAAACACAGATGTCAGTGGGATATCCAAAGTCTATGTTGGATGATTTAATACTAGTGATGATTTTGATTCCTTTTTAGATAAAGAATGTCACAAGTCAAATTCAAATAAACAGAAGCAGCTCAAGAATGAAGGTGAAGCTATTGCTTTCTGTCCAAGTCAATTTCTTTTATTTGTTGGTTGTTGTTATGTTTTGAGTGTAGACTTGTGAAATTCCAAATTGCATGTTGGTTTATGTAAAGGGGATATATATATATATATATATATATATATATATATATATATATATATATATATATATATATATATATATATATATATATGTCGTTCATGGTTTTCGGAGATCCGTGTAACATTTGCACAGAAGTTTAGATATCATTCAGATATCTAAATGCCAAACAACAACAACATTGAGATTTTTCTTTCACTCAACCTATAACATATTGCATCTGTCTTCATCAATGTTCTTTTTCCATATGCTATTCACTTATGACAGTTCCTTTGCAATATTTGGTGCATTTGCTAGTTATAGGTCATTTATAGATTATAAATGTCTTGAGAGTTTCACTTCTAATTGAGCATTCAACTGAACATATTGATTCTTTTATACATAATTATTTTTCCCTCCACCCACTTTTCATAGCTTCCATAACCATTAGGAAGGGAATTGCAACTTCGATGTTGCTTTGCTTGTTTAGTAAAATATTGCCGAGACTTCAATTTATTGAAAGTTGTAGAATTTACAATTTATGAAGTTTCAAGGTTTAATTTTTAAAAGTCTAATGCTTTAAATGGTGCTAGCTCAATGGAAAAGCACCTACTTCACAAGCAGGATGTTGGTGGTTCGATTCCATTGTGCCATGACATCCATATGGAATGGCGACTATCAATTTTTGGTGATGGAGGCTCTTTTGACCGTCACCAATGAGCTTTGGTGACATTTTTAGACCCTCACCAAAATATGAAATGGTGACGGTCAACGAATGCCACCATATATATGCATCAATAGTGACGGCTCTCAAAGGTTTGTAACCATAAATCATTGTTGTTGATATGAAATGGTGACGGTCGATGTCCGTCATTATAGTCATTATTCGTGACGGACCTTGAATGTCACCACAATACCTATACTTTTGACAATGCATCTTTTGGTGATGGTCATCGAATGTCACCATATATATGCACTAATAGTGACGACCATGGAAGATCCATCACAATAAATTGTTTTTGTTCATATGAAATGGTGACGGTCACTATCCATCATTGTAATCAATATTCGTGACGGACCTTGAATGTCACCATAATACTTATACTTTTGGTGACGACACATTTGGTGACGTTCAGTTTTTGGTGACGGAGGCTATGGTCCATCACCATTGCTCATATGAAATGGTGATGGTCGCTATCCGTCCTTATAAATCATTATTGGTGACGGACTTTGAATGTCACTACAACATCTATACCTTTGGTGACGTTCATTTTTTGGTGATGAAGGCTATGGTCTGTCACCATTACTCATATGAAATGGTGACAGTCACTACCTGTAATTATAAATCATTATTGGTGATGGATTTGGAATGTCACTACAACACCTATACTTTTGGCGACGCCACCTTTGGTGACGTTCAGTTTTTGGTGACGAAGGCTCTTTTGACCATCACCAATGAGCTTATGGTGACATTTTTTTCCCCTCACCAATGTCCTTTTTTCTTGTAGTGGACAATATGGGGTGAAGAAAAAGGGGCTGAAGGACAATTAGAATATTGTGATTTTGTAACATCCTACCTTAGTAAAGTTATGATATGTGAGGCTATGAAATTCCAATACAAGGGTGTATGGAAGATGAATGAGTCAGAAGCTAAGGGTAAATGAATGTAGAAAAGTTAGTTGATGGAGTCAATGTCGACTATCGTAGGCAAGAGATAAAGACAAAGATCATTGGGTCAAGGTAGCAGTGACCATGCTTGTGCATGCTGATTCAAATGGAGTCTGTTAGTGAGCTGAGACAAGCCATCCCTGAGCTTACTTGTGTGCTATGAGGAACTGAATGAAGATCATATCCTTAGGGACAAGATATTTGTTCACATAATGAACAAGAGCCTTTTTGGAGTGTGCAAGTTAAATAAGATTTAATTCTCAACATGGAGAATCACACGGAGACCCATTCTCCGAATTAATTGCACTGCAGCCATAGTTGGTGAGTGAATGATGCCCTTCCTCATGTTTAATGCAGTGGAAGAATTGAAGAAAGAGATGCAACAACAAGATGGAGAAGCCAATGAGTACACTCAGCCAGTGTGAATGGCAAAGTGATGACTGACAGAGACAACGTCGATCACTATGTTTCAGTGAAACAAAACCCAGGATTGTAATTGAGAAATGGGGGGAGGATAATTATTGTTGCTAACGAGCTGTGTGGAGAGATTTATGTGTGCGTCTGTTTTTGTATGAGGTCGAGTGAGCTTGCTAAAAACAAGAGGCTGAGAGTTCCTATGTAGAAAAAAGAGACCCCAAGAGAGACTTTGTTGTTGTGTGAGGTTGAGTGAGCATGTGCTGCAAAGAAGAGGCTGACAGTGCCTACGGAATAGAAGGGGTTGAATGCTGAATGTATGATGATGAGAGCAATGGGTTGAGAATAGTATGATATTCGAGTGTGAACAAAGTGCTGAGAGAGTTGTGTGTTAGTGAATATTGTTGAGCGGAAAAGCAAGCTGCTGTGGAGTGAGAAAAGGACATATTATTGCATAGGTTGTGAGTTAACAATGAGTTGTTGTAGAGTGAGAATAGGAAAAGGTGTTGTGTAGGTTGTGAGTTAACAATGAGTTACTACAGAGTGAGTAGAGGATAGTGGGCTGCATGTGCCAAAAGGTTGTTGAGGACAACATAGATGAAAATAGGCACAAAGACTGCCAATTACAATGAGCAACAAGTTTTCTTTTGAGTGTGGGTTGGAGCCTGCATATAGGAATTTGGTGCTTCCATCTCTAGTGGGTGTATGAGAAGGATTAGGGGTTGCTCCCTCCTACAAGTTAGTGCTTTCATAAATCCAAGGAGATGCAAGTTGATGCTTGCAAAAAATCCATGATGTTGGTGCGTGAGATGGTTCTTCTAGTAGGATGATCAGGTGTCTGCAAAAGGAGGGACTTGGTGCTTTGCACTAGTGGGTGCTAGAAACAAATGAAAGGGAGTTGGTGCTTCCTATGAGTGGTGGCTCACAAATAGATTGATGTAATAGAGTAGGTTCTCTTATTTTTACATCAATAACCACAACAAGCTTTGGTGTTTTTTTCCCGAAATGGTTTCCACGTTAAACCTCTGTGTCTCTACATGTGTTTGTTTCTCATGATGTGTATGATTTTATTGGCTGATATGGTTGTTGTTATGGTTTTTTAATGGTTTCTCTCATACAATGGATGATAAAGCTACACAACTCAAGAGGAGGTCGAGGAACCATGTTTCTCAAGTAGTAAACCTGAATATGTGAAGTCTGCTAATAATGAGAAGAAGAGAAGGAAGAGGAATAAGAAGGCATCCCAAAGGAAATATGCTCAAAATATTTAATATATTTATTCATGTGAGAAAATTGCTAATGTTCACTCCAAGGGTGGTCAAGAAGAAGATTTGGATGAGAGGTTATGCGGCTCTGAAGGTAAGCTATTTTTCTATCATAATTCTGAAGAGATGAGTCACTTAGACATTAGATGTGCATATTCTTTTTATGAAGATAAATATAGTCATACATCTAGTGTTTGTGAAGAGAGGCCTATACTTGTAGCAATAGCCAATGATGGTATCTCAGAAGAAGAATATAAATCCCAGGTTTCCTCATCCGTAGGATAAAATAAGAGTTTCACTAGTAGTGATGAAGAAGGGATACCCATTAGACTTGTGGAAGACTCCATGGACACAAAGATTGTTTTAGATCTCTATGGTGCCTCATCCAACACTTCTGATAGTGAATAAAATGTTCTAGATGAAAGGATCTATTTGAGGAATAAGTTTATCTCTACTATAAAAGATATCAAGGAGCTATTAGAAGAAAATATCAAGGAAAAGGAGAAGTTACACAAATATGAGCTTGAGAATGAGAAGTTGAGAAAAAAAATAGTTGATCTAAATGCTCAATAAGAAGAGGCTAGCAGATTGAATGGAAGGATAACCATTCAGCTAGATGAAATAGAAGCTCACTATGAGAGTCTATAATTTGAAGTAGTCTCATTGACACATGACTTAGAAAATTAAAATAAAGAGTTGTCTCAATACCAAAATCTTGAGGAGAGAAAAAAGGCTTTGAATGAAATGCTTGTCAAACAAATATCCACACTCATCAAGGATGGTTTGGGTTTGGAAGAAGAATAAAGCTCCAAGAAGGAAAAGACTGAAGGGTCAACTATCCAAGTAAGGGTAGTTGGAGGTTCCAACAACAACAAGGGAAAAGAGGTTGTTGGACAACAATAGCAGCAAGGAAAGAAACAACAACATGCTAAGTAGCAACAACAAGGAGAGCAATAGAAGAGAGCCACTCAGCAACATGAAAGAGTGCAAGGTAGTAGCACAATTTGCCACATAAGGTATATGAATAACCAATAGAGGTCCTTTCCCGCTCAAGGACAAAGCCTTAAAGGAAAATGTTTCTTCAGTTCTCAAAATACCTTTTATGGGTATTGCTTTTCTTGCAATAATTTTGGACATAAAGCCATGGACTGTACAAGAAAACAAGATGTTTTGGGTGCAGCAACCCAAGAATGCATAAAGAGGCTTGGAGAAGGCATGTTGACAATAAAAGAAGTTTTGACAAGAGAGTTGTCAAGAATAGTAACCCCTTTGCCCCATTCTTAATCCAAACTAAATGCTACAACTATGGAAACTTTGGGCATGAGGCAGCTCAATACAGATATGGGGAGAAAAAGTATGCTTCTCAACATATGCATGCAAATGTAACAACTCAGGATTTGAAGACAAGAAGAAATCATGGAATTGGCAAATACAAGTTTGTCTTCAATACTCAGTGTCAAAAGAGCTAGATGAAAAGATGAGGAAGAAATCAGAAGAATAAATATCCTCTTGCTCTTGTAGCAAAACCCCTCTATAAGATAGAAAGGCAACAATAAGACTTGGATTAAGAAAGGACTTGAAGGAGAAGTTTCCTTTAGCCATGTGCAACCAAGAGAAAGCCCAAACATGGGAAAAGAAGAAGCTGGAAAGTAATGCTCCTGTTAGGACTCGGGCATTGAAGGTTTGGAAGAAGAAGGAAGATGATTTTCTCAGGGGAAGTAGATCCTCTATTTCTCTTCCAGGTTAATTATATACACAAAATTTCCAGTTATATGATAGACAATTATGCACTACACATGCTATAGTTGTAGATTGTTGATACACATGAGGGGAAGCGAAGCGACAATGAACCGAGAGGTACTGTATAAGATTATATAATTGTTCCATACATGTAGAGAAAATATTATTATTGCACAAATTCCACAATAGAAAACAAGTAACTATTTTATTATTGATACAGGGTGTATATCAGCCTCCTAAGTAAATTTTGTTATTCTTATAGTGCCAAAAAAATGGACAAGAAACATCTGAAGGTAATAAATGTGCCACAAGGATTAAAATGCCACCATAGTGGTATTTATCTTAAGCCCCTTGCTACATTTTTTCACATGTGTCACAACATTCAATTCCCATGAGAAATACGTAAAAAATTCAAACCATAATTTTTTAATTTCCTGAATGTTCTTTATTTAGAAATCAAATCTCATAAACATGAGACTTTTAGTCATCTTATTGGGCTCCCTTACAGGTGGTGATACTCTATCCTGGTGGCTTCTATATTGCACCCCATTCTAGCACTCTACCTACATTATGATCCTTCAATCAACCAAGTAGTTTTGAGTGTTCATACATATAATCTTTTCATTGTAAAAATTCACGACATCCCGAAGTGATCTCATAATTTGTACACATAATAATTTTATAAATATCCTCTAAATTTAAATAGATTAAATTCAAATTGTCAAAGCATTATATATGTGCATCACATTCATTCCAATAATTTATTCCAGTAGCCCCAAGGAGCAAAAAATGAGAGATGTATATCATCAAACTCATGAGAAATTTAGCTCTCCATTTTTTTGGATGCATTACAAAAATCATTGCAATATTTTCACACTAAATGCTTCTTTCCTTCACCATACTCCTTCATGGTCATTCATGCAATAAATGCATTAGTTGTGAAAAAAATATATACTAAATTCAATTGAAAGAAATTATTAACAAATTCCTTTCCTTAAGATTCAGGTCCTTAAAGAAAGTCCTTCAGAAGATTTAGAGTCTGAGGTTAAAGAGGGAGAAACATTTTCCCCAGCTGCGCTTGGCATGATACATGAAGCCATTTGGAAGATGGGAGACTCTCGACAAAAAAAAAGCAGGGAGAAGTTTCCAAGTTTAGATCCAAAGTAGAAAATGTACAAGAAAAAAGGACTTGAGGATAAGGGAAAAGAAGTTCCATGTGAGGTGCCCCCGTGAGAAGGATAAGTAACCTCAATCATTGCCACAGTTGAAAAAAAATAACATCCCGTAGTTTTGATTCCCCCATAGTGGATTCTAAAACCCCAACATCCTTTGAAACTTCAATGCTTTTGATCTCTTGCACACCATAAGTAGGAGCACCCTACCCTAAGCCCGTCGGCATAGTTCTCTGCCCTGTGTGATCTAAAACTTGGCCCAACTTCGTTTGTACAACCCACTCTAGTTTTTACTTAACTAGGAGCCACGACGTCATTCTTCTTTGGATCACCTAACCCCATTGAGTCACCAATATTCCTCAGGTTCTTGTTAGGTCCTCATACAATCTGCTTGGGGTTGAAAGGAAAAGAGTAGTTGCTAGCAAAATGTTCGTATTTATGGCATGTGTTACATATGAATGGAATCCCTTCATAATCCAGCTCCATTAACCACTCCTCCTTACATATGTTCATGTTCATGGGTTGGTAAAGCTTCTGGGTCAAGTCCAAATTTACAAGTATTCTGGCCACCAAGAAATACTTGGTTTCCTTATAAGAGTATTATGCCGCCAGAAATATTTCAAGGGTTTTCCCTATGTTGGTGAAGCTTTTTTTATTCCACATGTGTGCAGGTAGACCCGAAAGGTGGACCTAGACTGACATAATTTCCATTTTCTCCCGTCGAACATCAAACAGGGTAGTCCATGGTTTGAAAGTAGCAAGACTGGAGTCAATGAACTATACCTCTTATTGTATCTTCTCAACATCCTCCTTAGACTCACATATGAGTTGAATCGAGCCATTGACTAGACGACAGGCCTCAGGAGGGGTCGTAACCTTGCCATTGATGTTTAGGTCACACCACTTCTCCAGGGTACTAATGCTGAAAATCCTCTTTCTAGCCCTTCCAACAAAAGATTTTTCCGCCATCTCTGCAACTTTAGAAATTTTCACGTCATCACCAATGCAGAGACAATACTGTATAGGACCATCTTCACTCTTCAATATCTTTTCTTTCTTTTTCCCCTTCTTTGTACTCCTTTTCCCACCAACCTGAACCTGTGGAACGCCCTGCGCTTCATCTTTGGAACACTCCACAAGGGTCGAAGGGAGGGTTTCTCCTTGAAGTGTGGGTAACAACTGAGTACCAATCTCCACCAAGCAGGGCTTTGTACCCACTTCCATCCGAAAGGGGAAAGATTTAAAACACACGCCCTCAAGCCTAGTGATCTGCTAAGGATCTAATGTGAAAACCCCTTGACTTTCCACATATCCCTAAACTGCTTCACTGGGGAGAGTACCCCGAGACACAAATATGTCTGAAAGATCCCCCTCACTCGGAGAAGAATCGACCCCTTTTCTCACAGTCATGTATTCTTCCCACAAAAAATTACCTTCAGAAACATCGCCTTGGATAGGGGGTAAATGGAAAAAGCACTCAAAGCGTCTGACCAAGGATGAAATACCTGACAAGAAATTTGAGCCGGCAAAGGAAACGATTGGCTCCTTGAGGCATTCAGCGGCATGCGCGACAGAACATGGAGACGAGTCCAACTGTGGGTGAAACCACAACCTTGGAATCAAGTTTAAATCCTCCATCCAGCTCAGAGCCCTGGAAAAAATTGGCATGGAAAACAGAGACCCCTCCATTGGACTTTCTAGTTTATAGTCCACAAGGTCCAAATCCATCGGCATCAGAATAAAATATGCCAACTTATCAAAAAATAGTGAATAAGGAAAAAAACCTAAGGCACTAGGAATACCAAGAGATGGCACACAATCTAGGAAAAAACTAGGTGAAAATAGTGAAAACCTTAATGGTGAAAACTGAAGGAGTTGTACATTGACCCGAAACCCCTAAGAGGTTAACAACTAAGGGAATGAACACCTACCGATCTAAGGCACCGCAAGGTCAGAACCCTCCCAGATTGATGCGGTCTGGTAATTAACCCTAGCCTCCAATGTATTCAAACCCTAAATACTTGAAATTCCCCATCATCTCTCCCTCTTAGTATGGCCATATCAATCATATAATTATCACATTAAATAAATAATCATCACTTTTTCAAACCAAAAATATCGTATATAATAACAACTTTTGTATTATGACAAGATTGACAACATATATGAGATGAGTTGTTTGCTTTCTAAAATTTGACTAGTCAACATGAAATTCGTAAAAGATATGTTTTGCCTATAATGGAAAAAAGGTCAATAATTTCACTTACAAACATAAAATCTAAGTGGTCGTACATATTCAGAAAAATTAAAACACCTAAATACAAAATACAAATGGGACAACTGTATCGGGATTGAGAATGGTGCGCATTTCAATCCTTTTCAACTTTGCATAGCCGTTTCCGCCGACCTTGTAGGCATCCCAAGACAAAGTACAATATTCAAATATCATTAAAAACATTATGAATTATGGTAATGCACAAATATTTGTGCTTCTAACCTTTTGTTTATGCGAAGTATTTCAAAAGGATTGATTATAGTTCGGCATTACACGTGGTATCATGTTAATATGGTTTTTTTTATTAGCTATTATGAGTATTTATGATAAAATTGTCGATGTTTAGGGAAGATTGTTTTAGAGATGTCTTAGTTTGAAAAAAAATGAGTAGAAATATAATATTAAATATTTATAGTGTTTTCATTTTAATAAAGTAAGATTTTATTAATATAGTATTAATTTTAATTTTTTATAAATATAAAGTTAATAGATTAAATTTGGTTAATATTTTATTTTTTTAAATGGATTTATTAAAATTTTGGTAAAATAATTTTAAAAAATCAATGTTCAATAAAATATTACATCATGAACTTTGAATTTTTAAAAATTATTCCGGTTAATATAAATAGATTTGTTGTAGCTCAACAAAATTGTTTTGAGATTTGGAATGGTGTAAAGTATTATGTTATTGATGTTTTTATTTTTATGTATAACAACATATTATTAATTATTTATTCTCGTGAATATAATTGATAATGTAGCAAGTTTTTTAGACATTTAACAAACTATTTACATTATTAATTTTTTATTCTTTTGATTATTTGGTTAACCAATTTATTTATGTAAATATTATTCTTATAAATAAAGGTATCATGCCATGTATTTTATATTTTAAATTCACCTATATATAGATAAAATGATATATGATTTTCCTAATTTAATGGTATTCACCTCTTATATATATAAATATAGAAATAGCTACATAAAACAATATATATTATTAGCAAAAATAAGTAATATGTGAAATTTAAAATTCAAAATAACATTGTCCTTAATTTATATATTTTTATAGTTAAATTCGTCACAATTCAATAAAACTAAGTGTAAACATTTAAATTTTTTCGAATGATAAAATGAAGTAATATAATTAATTAACAATAATTATTTTTATGGTTTAAATAAAACAATAATAATAATAAATTTTGATTATTTAATTTTAATAAAAGTATTATTATTATTATTATTATTTAATCATCATTGAAATTTAATTAGTACTTCATTATATATATATATATATATATATATATATATAATAGTTTTATTATGATTATAAATATAATTATAATTTTTTATTTGAAAAATATAATATTAAATTATTTGGAGATTTAATAAAAAAATTTACTCTATCTTTATAAAGTAATAATAAAAGAGATATAAATTCAAAATCAAATTAAGATAGTATTATAATAAATTTATTTTTTTATAGTATTTATTGGCAACAACAATGATATGAAGTCTTATATGAAGTATGTGGTTTAAGATTCAAATCCACTTGATTAATCTTGTGGACCTTTTATGGTTCACACTAGGGTGGGCTCACTTAAATATTATAGAGGTGGAAAATCATGCAAGTAAGAGAGGTTATAGTAGTAGTTGTTGGAAATGACGTGATATCATGCCACTAAGAGCTCGACCAAGTTCAATTTCTCTATATGCACAAAAAAAAAGAAAGAAAGAAAAGAAATCAAGATAGTATTAAAAGAAAGAGAATAAATAGAATGGAAGGGTTGGATCGGAAAGCACAATGGAGAAAATAGAAAAATATATGACTTAAAAACCAGAGAATAAGATTAATGAGGTATATAATTAGAAACATAAGAAGAAAGTAGAGGGTCAAAAAGGGAAATGTTTAGAAGAATAAGAGGAAAGAAATGGTAAATAGATACATGATGAGGAAAATAAAAAGAAAGGATAAAATCAAAGAATCAAAAGAGATGAAAAAAATAATTATTTATAAAAATAGATTATAAGTCATAGAAAAATAATGAAAAATAAAATCTAAGAATTCAAGAGGATAATAGAGAAATAATTTAATAACATAATTAATGGATGGTATGTTTTTAAAAATATCTAACATTGTTAGTCAATTATTGTAGCAATTTTCCCTATAGAACTCACTAACAATGTAGTAATCTTTGGTAGACATTCATATATTAAAAGAAAACTTTTAATTTAACTAAAATAAATAAATTATTTAAAATTGTAAAAATGTTTATATAATATAATATTATAAAAGGTCTAGGGGATTTTGGATAGACTGTGATCCTGTGTTCTTATTAAGGCACTTTTTGATGTGAAGTCACAGATTCAATTATGTACCCAGATTGAGATATTAGACATGATGAAAATGGAGTCCTGCTAAACTTATAAAAATAGATATATAAAATTATAAAAAATATTATATTATAATCAGTTAAACATGATGAAAATAGAATGCTGCTGCCCACTTTTATGTATATATATATATATATATATATATATATATATAATTATAAAAAATATTATATAATCGTACATTTTAGTAGTCAAATCGACCTGCAGACAACGTTGATAATAATTAATCCATCTGAGAACCTTGTTGACATTTCCAGTCAAATCGAGAGAAGCGCGATCCTTCTTGACGTTTCTAGCCAAATCTAGAGAATACATGATCGTTGCTACGGTACCAAAAAATGCACAGTAACCCTCGCAAAGTCTTGTAGACTTGTCTAATCAGGGGAGCAAAACGTAAGGGAGGATCGAAATCTGAAGCGTTGGGATAGTAGCCTCTGCGAAGTCCAAGAATAAATTACGTGTCGAGCCGATTTCATCTGGGAACTCCAACTCAAGGAGCCCTCTCCACATGATGGCTCCTACATCTCACCTTCCGTTGCCTTTATAAGGTCTTCGTGGCATGTGCTTTGCCTCAATTACTTGCTCTCCCATCTTTAGAATTCTATGCAAGTGTATGGTTCGTACTGAGACACGCTATTGTTTGAAATTCGTTCACCCCCCTCCTTTTCTACTGTGCAACCGAGATGACCTTTAAGGAATCTATGTAAGTGTATGGTTGGTACTGAGCCATGCTGTTGTTTGAAATTCGCTCACCCCCCTCCTTTCCGACTGTTAAGCTAGCAACCTAGCTGACCTTAAATATAAGGTTTTCTCTTCATTTTTTGCTTAGTTTTACCAGGTGCCGAAGCTTTCGATTCCCATATTGTACTTGGTCAGTTGCTCAGTATTCATAAGCTTTGAATCAATTATATAACCGAAGGCTGCAGTCGCTGAATTTCACTTCGATATCAATAATCTTATCATAATATCAATGGAGATGGATGAGATAACAGTTGTGTTGGGCCAGGCATCACAACTGCATGCGAAAATTGAGGACGCCATAGAGAGGGTGTTACAATGTGACACTGCAATCAGTGGCGAAAACACAGCACCTTCTGTGGATGGTGATAAAAGAGGGTGTGTGAATGGAGGTAACTTCTCGCAGACTGAAGTGGGCGTCGATAGATCCATGGAAGCGAGGAGCCTCTCTTCTATTGGAGATGCTTTGGTGGTTCTTGAAGAACAACTCGATTGCTTGCAGGTTTGGATATAAATTTTTAAAATAATTATGAATTAGATGCATAATAGGAGTTGTTATATCAGATTACTCTTCATTTTGAATCTGCTTTAAGTAAGTAGGAGAACCATTTCCCATTTCGCTCTCCCTTCCCTTCCTAATCCCATTCTTAATGTCATTTAAGTTAAGTTTACCAAATTTTTAAATTATTCTAAAAAATTATTGTTAATTTTTTTTATCTCCCTATTACATCCATCTTCCCATGCCTAATCTCATTTTTAATGTTATCTAGGTTAGGTTTATCAAATTTTTACAATATTCTAAAATTTAAGGTTAATCTTTTTATCTCTATAATATATTTCCCTTCCTATGCCCAATCTCATTCTTAATGTCATCTAAGTTAGGTTTATTAAATTTCTAAAATATTCCAAAATTTACTATCTCTTTAATACATCTCCCTTTCTATACCCAATCTCATTCCTAATGTCATCTAAGTTAGGTTTATCAAATTTCTAAAATATTCCAAAATTTACAGTTAATCTTTCTATCCCCATCCTAAATTATACACTACATTAGCATATTACTACATGATATATATGATATATCCTGAAAATCCAAGTTCCAATTTCTTGTAACATGGATAGCTTTTTTTTCAAATATGATCTTCCCACTACTGCAAAATGTTTATTATTATTTCCTTAATGTTTCTTACATTGTTATGGATTCAGTTTAATCTAAATTTATTAACTATTAAAAAAAATTCTCTCTCTCTCTCTATATATATCATAGTTCTAAAAACCAGAACCTGTGAGAGGACTAATCCACCTAATAAACTGGTTTCAAATGGAACTAGTCATACCTAGAATGGTTAGATCTCAATGAACAAGGTTTTAAAAAAACACATAAAATAATTAATTTCTAAAGAAAAATCTATTTTTAAGATTTAAAACTATGATTCCAAACCAATAGACACAAAATATCCAAAGTTTGCTCATATATATACCATGTCAAGGTGAATATATCAAAATGTCAGCAAGTACAATACATAACAACAACAAAATATACAATCAATGCGGCTCTAAATGACTTCTAGAGTCCAACAACAAAGCCTACAAGCTATGGGGCCATTGGCCTACTACAAATCTACATATATGATATTATGAACTTCTTTGTTGGTTTACTGACTTGAGTCTCAAAATTCTGAAAATATGCCCTATTACTTCATTTGGTGCTTTACATGGCTTCCTATCCCAGCCAAGTGTTGCTTGAACCTGTTACTACTCCATACTTCAATAGATTTTTGACAATATTTGCAGATTATTTGAGATCAATCATATCACAATGAGCCCTTGCAGTATCCTTGGCTTTTGGAGGCATGGTGGCTAGAAAGTTGTTCCACTTCTCAATAAGTAGGAGAACCATTTCCCATTTCTCTCCCTCCCATTTCAATTTAGCCCCTTCCTGTTCCCAATCCCATTCCTAATGTCATCTAAGTTAGGTTTATCAAATTTCTAAAATATTCCAAAATTTATAGTTAATCTTTCTATCTCCATAGTACATTATAATATTACTACATGATATATCCTGAAAATCCAATTTCCAATTTTCTATAACTTAAATCAGAAATATAGTTTTTTTTCTCAAATATAATCTCCATGTTTACTCACTTTTTTATCTCTTCCCACTACTATAAAATGTTTATTATTATTTTATTAAATACTCTTTACATTGGTATAGATTCATTTTAATCTACATTTATTAATTATTAAAAAAATTCTCTAACTATTTAAAAAATGCTTGACAATATGAATATATATATATATATATATATATAAGTATATAAAATATACTCTAATTATAAATATCATTTAATCTAAATTCATTTAGATTTATTTGTAGAGTACATTTAGACTCTCTTTCCAGTGCCATAAACAGTTATTATAGAGTTCACAGAAGAGGTTCCTCTATGACCATACCATGTTGCATAAACAGGCTGGAAAAGCTGCACCCAAGGTGATCAATCTGGTTAAATTTATCTGGTCATCATATGCAATTCCAAATGCAGAGTAGTCATTTTAATGATTATGTTGTGGAATTTTTTAATATAGATGGTCATTTTTATTTAAAATTATAGAATTAGATAAGTAAATTTTGAAAATATTTTATAATCAGATAGTGGAGAGATAATTATTTTTATCTAGGATTTTAGAATCAGACCGCAGATATTTGAGAATATTTTAGAATCACATAAATAAGAGCCAGATCTGACATAACTCCTGTCCTTAGAATTGTATTCCAAAATTCACAATCAAGTTAAGTTGAGGGAGTATCGACTCATTTAAACCGAACGTGGTGCTTTGTTGATTTTTAAATCTTACTTATGGGCAATGGTTTCATGTATCGCAGCGGATTGGGAAGTTCCATGGACTCTGCAGGTCTTCTTGCTAATTTGTTAAATTCCGGGGACATAAGTTTCTCGAAGATTTTAACATATGGGACACGAGGGGTATGGAAGGGTGATTTAATAGATTGTGTTTCACAGGGATATGTTTCTTGTCATTTTGTCCTTTCCCGTGATCTGGTTTCACCGGGGATGTTGTGATATCAGTCCACTCTCTCAGCTTCTCCCTCATTAAGGAAGGCATGTGGCTCGGATGTGAAGCAGCCCATTGGCTTGTAAAGAATCCTCAGCCTGTTCAATTTTGTCCTACTAGCCTGTTCAATCTTTTCAACACATAACACATTAAGCAAGTAATCGGAATAACAACACTGATGAGATTGGATTTTCCTGTTGGACCCATATCAATGTTTAAGAGGTAATTTCCCCTCTGTCAGTCGTAGTATTATACCATAACATAGATCGATGAAATATGTGCTAAAACTAGCTAGGGAACACAGCAACCTCTTATTGCTAGGTTTCTAAATCCTGTTTTACTGCACCTTAGCATAATTTCGTTGCAGATTCAGAAATATTCAGGAAATTTGAGAGATGTAAGTGAAGTTATCTTTGTTCTAACAGTTGAATTCCTTCATGTCCACTAAATTTATGAATTTTTCCTACAAAAGGTTTGCAACACGCATCTTTGTCTGAAGCATCCAAACTATTTAAATTTCAGAAATTTTCCTAAAAAAGGTTTGCAACATGCATCTTGCCCTGTGTAACATGCATATTTGTCTGAAACATCCAAACTATTTATAATAAGCAGTTGTTGCAAATTCTTGAATGAGTGAAAATATGAGGGCGCAGATATAAAGTGGGTTACAAATAAGATTCAAATTGAATATTCAGTTGTTGCAAATTCAATGTTCCTCTGTCTGTATATAAGATGAAAGCATTGAAAAGCACTTGCAAATAACTCAGATACGGGACTAAGATTTATGAATTAACAGTTTATGTGGATTGCTTGATTATGAAAATAATATATATTGTTTATTTGTAGATTTTGCTGCAGCAACAGCAAGCTGATAGGGAGGCATCTTTGTATGATCTTGAGGAATGTAAGAGAATTTTCGTGGAGCGGTTAAGGCGACATGAGGGAAGAGAACGGGACGTTGTCCTGGAGGCACTTGCATTCGCAGGGGAGGAAGTTGTTGAAAATGATAACTCGCATCAACCATCTCACCCCATGCTCTTATCAGAATGCCTTTCATTCGCTAGGTCAGATGAGAAGCACGCCAAAAAATATGAAGATCCCAACCTTTTGTTGAGGAATGATGCCATGAAGTTGCTGGGATGGAGAACAGAGACTGAAGATGGAATGGAATCTGATTTGAAAAACTCCCAAACATGCAAGCGATTAGTTCCTGATGTATACATAGAAAATGACCACACAGAGTCCAAGGGAAACTTTTTCAAAGTTTTATGCCACAGCATACAAAGGCTTCAAAAGCCAATAGGTCATGCTGTTTCTTTGGCAGCAAAAACTGCTCTTGTAGTCACCAGTGTTGTCACTGTCGTGGTTTCGACTACTGCGGTAAAGAACAAGCTAAGCAGAAAAGGTAATCGTAAAGTGCATTCTGCTCCTTCAGCTAGGGTTCTTTCCTCCTCGTCAACTGATCAGAACCTTAACTTGTCAGCACAGTGATAACCTCAACATGATTTTTTGCAGAGCTGGCTGATAATAATAACAACCATAATAAAGATGTCATGTCGAATAAATATAAATTCTCTCTTTCTCCTTTGTATTCCATAGATATGTAATGTTCTCGAATGAAAGGTTTACGATGTTCTTCTTTGTACTCCATAGATATGTAATGTTCTCCTGGTATTCGATTATTCGCTACTATATGCTGTAGATTTTATTCCAAATTATGTTTTTATGAAATCCATTATTTAAATGTTAATCAATTATATTATAAGAGTTTTAGATTTTATTCCAAATTATGTTTTTATGAAATCCATTATTTAAATGTTAATCAATTATATTATAAGAGTTTTAGAAGGTTTAATGATGATCTCCTCACTGTTTTAAATCTCATAGTGACATGATGACGGATTATCTTGACTTTTCATGTTTAATGATAACTTCCCATGGTTTCAAATCTCATAATGACATAATGAAATGTTTCATTGGGAAAGGCTTTTATACCGATTATATTAACTTTTATTTGATTTTGTAGTCATTATCTTCACTCTTCATTCTTTGTGAAAAAAGAAAAACTAAAAAAAATCCTCATTTAAAGGCCGGTTGCAATTCATTAAAATTACTGGTGGTTTTGCCTGAATTTCATCCTTCCTCACTTGTCTAAGAATGTTCACTGATAGAGTAAGCTCAAGTTGCAGACTGTATTCCTGAGTTGTGTTTGCAATAAAGTCTCAATGACCAGTGACAGATTCCTCCAATGTTTACAAATATGTCAAAATGTAGAGTAAAAAAGATTGTATATGGGACATTTTTTTATTTTCAGTGGAGGAGAGAATCCCCGCTGAAGAATCATAATACATCTTATATGGTAGAAGCAAGCAGATTCATCATACAATATCGCAGAAGCGAGCAGAATACGTCATCATAGGTCATCATGGAGCAGAATACGTCATCATCCATCACATCGAAGTGCTGGCAGCAGCAACGCGCATCGGGCAGGATTCTAATCTGGTTGGGGGGTGCGAAAGCCAACCGCCCAACCACCACATCATGCACACCGAGTGCAGACTGTATATGGGACATTACCAATGGACACGAGTTGTCTTATCAGGTGCGATGGCGAAGGCGTAATTATGCTTTCCAAGAATTGAGAAAATATGAGAGATTCTATGTCTACAACTGAATATAACTGTTATAATGTTGAGAAAATAGGACTTGAATCTTCACAGATCGATCTGCAATACTTCAATTATTAAATCCTTGTTTTCATGGACTGAGCTAATGAACAATTGTCAATCGTCGACAGTGATGTTTAACGTTAACTAAGCCAAATCTCTTAAAAGCCTTTTGATAAACTCTCTTTCCTTTTTTTGAAATTATTTGTTTAGCATTATCATAATCTCTTATTTTTCACATATATATTCCAAATTGGGAAATTTTATATTATAAAAAACTACGAAAGTAGGCTTAATTTAAAACAAAGAAAAAAGAAAATCATATATATATTTCAAATTGGGAAATTTTATATTATAAAAGGGGCTACCTTTTGGAAAATTCCGAAAGTAGACTTAATTTAAAAATAAAGTAGATATATATATATATATATATATAATTCAAATTCTGGAAATTTAGGAATTATAAGAGTGTTGCATTGTGGTTACCGTGTAAGTACACTCTTATGGATTTTTTTTTGTCCTTTAAGAACAATGTAATTGGATTTTAAGAAGTGTCTTGATAATGTTGGTAACGATCAGATATAATATATTAAAATTTGAAAATTCTAGAGGTGTTAATTCTAAAAAAGGTTTTAAGAGATTATAAATGTGAAAGTACATTTAAGGAGGAAGAGTTAGTTATAAAGAGTCTTATGCTTTATTGAGTTAGGAGTCGAGACATCCACTAAATGATAAAGTATCTTGGTATGCTTTTACTACTATTTCTCATTGTCTTCTTTGGCCAATTTCTCTATTTGAGGAGTGAACAGACTATTAGGATGACATCTTAACGCTCACAGAGATGAACTTTGGATTGATTGATGGATTGTGTGAAGTGATGGACTTCCTTCTCCATAACTAAGATGGATGAAGAAACTCATCACAACTTCATTTGTCATGATCTTGAGTCACTAAAGACGAAGGTTGGCTACCAATTCCTCAAATTTTCTAGAAATATCTTCCCAACGGGTGTCAAGTAGGTCAATCTAGCTTCATGACTTTCAAAAGATTGTTTTTTCTTCCTTAGCTTGGAGTAGTCCATGTTCTGTGACTAAATTAATGTTCCTTAAAGCCTTGCTACTACAATTTTTGGCCAAGACGATGACCTAAAGAGGCTATAGATATGAGTGGATGAATGAGGAGTGAAGTTAATCAAACCATATGCCCTAGAGATATCGAGAGATAGACGAGGAGAGTTTGCTTATATACACCACCAAGGGATTTTCTAAGAGGATGCGTGTTTCCGAAGAGAAGATGTGTGATATAGAGAATTTGAAGAAAGGAATACCTAATATTAAAATAGACGGGATGTAACCCCCAATTTTACTTACAAACACAACATGTTGAAAGTATTACAGGCATTTAACAAACCATGAAAGCTAAGAAGACACAACCTAAGTGAGGAATGAGATTGAGTTTGCAAGTTGGGTCTAGGAAATCCCATTTCAGATCAACAAGCCAAATAATTTCCATCGTGATAAATAGATATCTTTTGTAGGAAATGGAAGGACAAAGAGTAAACAAGGAAACTCTAAGCCAAAGTGCACTAGGGTGATAATCAACACAACTAGAGGAGAAGGATTAGGATCTATCAAAACTAATAACCATAAAATTAACCTTGAATGCACCCTATCAAGTAGAGGAGAATGATTGATATGTGGGATTGGTGAAAGATGAGGACATACCAAGGTAGGGGAAAGGTCTTGCTAACTCACTCTCATTATTCTTGTAATTATTATCCACTTAGTGCACCATATGTAAGTCTAAAATCATGTAATGTGTAAGAGAATTTGTGAGGTTAAGGTATTGGTTTCCCATATTTATTGAGATTTATTACTATCACCCATGCTTTCTTATTCATTACTTGATTTGAAAGTCTCTCCTAGTTATTTTGATGCATAAGGACGTGAAAGAAGGATAAGAGTGCCATATATTATTTTTCCTTGTTTGATGTGCTTTAAGACAAAGTTTGGGAAGTAATCTTGTGATTCATAGTTGAAGAACATGGATATGATGATTAGAGTCAAGTTCCTATCACAGTCAGTGTGAAGGTTTGGATGGCATTTATGAGCATTAAACCTTGAAGTAAACGATATGATTTTGGCATATTATTGGAAAATGCTCTATGATTGTAGGTGAAGTAATGTACCATTGTCACTCTATGGTTGGAGGTAACCCCATACACCTACTACCACTATAAATGAATAAAGTTTATATTGAAATATTTTAGTGAATGTCGATTTTCTTTGGTGCTATTAATATCTTTTTAAATGTGACATGTCAACTACATGTTGAGGATGGAAGGAATTACATATCTCCTTCACACTAAAAACCACAATATTAAAATGTTTTAACTATAAGAAATGTTTTACTTTTAATTGGGTTGTGTGTGTATAACATAAGTGAGCATGAGTAACTTAATGTTTAATAACATGTGATTAACATTACTTTTTTATGTAAGGAGATGCAAATGATTTCTATTAATAAAGACAGGTTATACATTGATAGAATATAGCCATTGGCATCCCAAAAAGACTGACCTGGGAGTGCAATCGTCCAACCAGGTAAAACAAACTAAGCATGATTTTTATTTATAACAAGATGAAAAATTGGGTGCTACAGTACCATGGGAGAAAATCATAAGACCAAGGGATTGGCATCATAACAGATCCATAGGCCACTTCCAGTATTTCCATACAAAGATAAAACCAAGAAAGTGATTTTGAAACATACGTGAACAAAACCATGCACCTTCAAAAAAAAATAGTTTAAAACTTATATGGAAGACTAAAAACTAGCATTTTCCAACACTTTGCAAAAAGAAGAGGCCAAATTTTATGTCAGAAGTGGAAAATAGTGGCATTGTTCATCATATCATCATAGAAGACACCAAAAGCACCTCCAAGAGTTCCATGGAGTAGAGTGATATTTCCACTGGAGGTAGTCAAAAAGATGAAACATCAAGTCCCACATTAATCTCATATAATAACTAGATAAAGAGGAGAGGAATTAGCAAGTGGAGATATTTTATCAGGTGGAGCATTGATGTCTTCTAGGGGATCAATGTGCTCCTCAAAATCAAAGTCAAAGACCACATATTTTTTGACCCATCTCAAACGTGAGAGTATATCATCTAGGCAGAAGCATATATTCCAGAGAAGTTGTTTAATATCCTCTTGTCCTGAAAAAAGTTTATAATTGTGCACTTTCTTATCTCTGAGAACCATATGGAAGAGAGTATCCATCTGTTGGTGGACTACAAGAGAATGTAGAAAACGTAATCTTTAGTTTCTGAATTTCCCCGATCAGGAATCGGTTTAAGGCCATCTCCTCCCACCTCAAAGTCAAAGAAGTATGGACAGTCACCAAACTCCTTTGATTCAACATGGAGAATTTCCCTCCTGACTTCGAGAGGGACCAAATCAAAATAATTTGAAATTGAATCCCAACTAAACAACCTTTGACAATGGGCGATAGAACAACTCACGCCTCCTCTATGACTAATCATTCTATGTCAAGGAGGTATAGTTACTGAGAGAAACGAGTAGTCCACACAAATATGGGTAAAACAATGATCAATAGGAAAAACAAAAGAAAAAACCTTAGGCTCTTCAAACGTCAACCAGAGCACAAGTAGGTTGTCTCCTAGACTCCATACTTGGAACCCAAGAATAGCAAGTGTTGAATGAACCTAACAGACTACATGCAGACACCCTTGAAAACCCCACAAAGGATACTCAACATAAACTGAGGCCAACTACACTATAAGGTGAATAACCCACTTGAGAGTAAGATAGACCACATAATCAACACTTAAGATCTGTAATGGGATGTAATGAAAAGAGTTACCCCTTAAACTTTTGACACGCCAATTTCACAACACATAATGAGACCCAAATTGATAGATACAAGAGGATTAAAACATCAAAAACTTGAATTGCATTACTAAACTAAAAGTTAAACTTCTATCACTAGAACCATATAGAGAAATTTCCTGGATACCGTACACCACAAACCAAGACAGGAGAGTTAAATGAGATACCTATGGAATTAGTTCCTTGGAGTGTTGAGGTGGTTAGAACAACCACCAATTTGAAGATCGACCCACTCAGTGTATTGTGCAAAAAAAAATGAAGAGCATTGACCTAATTCAATATTCCTAAAACTTATCGAAATGAACTGAACAAATATCATCTTGCCACCAAAACAGAAACTACTACCAGTTCTACCAAAGGAAGGAGCCAAGGGGCCCAGACATGCAAAGTGTATCACAAAAGAGAACTAGAAGTAGCGAGGCGAGAAGGCCTCCTCCCCACCACCCCATATAACGTCATACATTCGCCACCCTTCAAATAAACCCATGCATTTATAATGAGAGGACATGAGTTGATGACTCCAAGCAAGAGAACATTTTCCATGACACACCAAGACCAAGAAGGGAAAAGTGTTAATCACATCACACATTTTGAAAAAAACATTCCTCTTTGCTCATACACTCATCAATGAACACACACGAACCACTATCAAATTCAACAGAGGCTGGAGTCAATCTACCCAAACATTCCTGGCTCATTGCAATAGAGAAAATATAAACCATGGTGTGAGGGATAACATCATACCTCCGCAAAAATTCAACTACCACCATGCATTTATAATGAGGGAACATGAGTTGGTAATTCCAAGAGAACGGTTTCCATGACACGCGAGGGCAAGTAAGAGACAAGTGTTACATGTGGCACATATTTTGAAAGATATATCCTACTCTTAGCTCACACCCCCATTAGAGAGTGATTGATATTACTTTCAATTACTTTAAAAGTGGACATTAAAATATTTTATAGCTATTATTGAAATATTTCTTTTTTTATTAATATATTTTGAAATCCCATATGTCAAATCCATAAAGAGAAGGGAAGGAATTACACATTTCTTTCACACTAAAATGTAGAAACAACATTTTATTACAATAATCAAATAAATTATTCTAAAGAGAGACATATCTTTTAGAAGACAAAAAAAAATACATTTTTTTTAACTTAATATTATTAAGAAAAAAATTGATATTTTTAATTACGTATTTAATTAAAAAAAACATTATAATACTTATTCTAAGTTTCTTTTCATGTTTTAACAATTATAAATGAGCTACTATATGGATCCACAACATTAATCATTTACTTTCAGTCGACAACATAGTAGTATAATCACATTAATAAATTTTTTGATATGCATTGATCACCATTATTTTCCACCTTTTGAAACCAATGGAATCAATTGGCATACAAAAGGTGGAAAATGATGTTGATTGGTGTATATCAACCATTTCATTAATATGTGGTTGTGGTAGTTGATGGTTGAAGCCCATAGGGAGTATTAGTAGACCATGGTTAACCTTAGTTTACTATGGTTAAATATGATAAATTCATCGCTGACAAGGGTAGATTATGGTCAACAAATAGTTGACTATGAGTATCCATGACTATTCATGTTAAACTAAAGTTATTTCTTATAGATTTGAATAGACAATAGTTGACCATGGTTGATCATGTTGCCTATTGTGATTTTGGTTGAGCATGGGTGAAAATGGTTGACCATGTTTTGACCATGTTTGTTCGTGGTTAGTTATAGTTTTCCATGTTGATCATGTCTAACCATGGTTGACTGTGTTTGGCCATGTTGACCATACTTCAATGTGATGAGGATGGTTGACAATGGTTTGACCATTTTCAGATGGTTCATCTTCATTAACTCTGTTTAAATGTGGTCACGTTATAGTGGACAATGATTACAAATTTGTAGCTATAGTTGACTATGATTGGTTATGGTTAACTATGGTTGATCACGATTGACCATGCTTGATGATGTTTGACCATGGAGACCATAGTTGACCTTAGTTTGACTGTGTTAACCATGGTTGACTATACGTGACCATGGTAGTCCATGTTGACCATTATTGTCCATGGTTTGATGATGTTTTGCCATGGTCAACCATTTTGTCCATGGTTGAGTATGGTTGACCAAGGATGAAAATGGTAGACCACGGTTAAGCTTGTTTGCCCATACATGAACAAGGTTGACCATGTTTTAATTTGATGGGCATGATTACCATGGTAACCCACGGTTGACCATGTTGTCCATTGTTGATTATGGGTGACCATGTATGAAAGTGGTCAACCATGGTTGAGATTGTTTAACGATAGGGAAACAAGATCAACCATGTTTGATTATGGTTAAGCTTATTCAACCATGGTTAGTTATGGTCAACATATGGCTAACTATGGTTAAATATGGTGAAACTATGGGTGACCGTAGTTGTAATTGTATAACTATAATTGAAAACAAATGATTACTTTTGAGTCTGGTTGGAAATGATAACCATGCTTAATGATGTTTTACCATGTAAACCATGCTTGTGCTTGGTTTGACAATGTTTGACTTTGGTTGACCATAGGTGACCATTGTTGTCTTTGTTGACCATAAGTTCATGGTTTGACGATGTCACCATGGTTAAGCATGGTTGACCATGTTGTCCATGGTTAATTATGGTCGACCATTGGTGAACATGGTTGACTATCGTGGAGCTTGTATGGGCATGGTTAATCATGGCTAAAATTATTGACCATGTTCGACCATGGTTGAGTTTATTAAACCATGGTTAAATATGGTGATCATATAGTTAACTCTGGTTGAAGATGCTACTCTAGGGGTGTTAGCATTTACTTATAGATGATTGTGGTTGACCATAGGTGACCATGATGCCCATGTTAACCATGGTTGTCCATATTGACCACATTAAACAATGTTGACCATAGTCAACAATGTTGATCATGTACACAGTTGTTGAATTTGGTTTTACCATATTTGATCTTGGTTGAACATAGTTGGTCATCTTGACCATGTCGACCAAGGTTGACCTTTTTGTTTATTGTTGACTATGTTCAACCACATATGAACATGGTTGACTATGTTTGACCATCGTCAACAAAGGATTGGTCATGATTGAAAATGGTTTTGTTGATCGCATTGGGAAATCATTTTTTTTCTAATTCTGATCATGTTTGAAGTTTTTCACATTCTGATGTCATTTTTTGTTCATCACATTGCAACAATGGTTATTGTTTGTCATGTTGTGACATTGTTTGTCATTTATCACATTGCAATGACATTCATTATTTGTAAAATTGTAATGTCATTTATTGTTCATCATGTTGTGACATCATTTATTCTTCATTGTTTGGAAAAATCATTTTTTGTTCATTACATTGTGGCAATACAAGGTGAATCATTTATTATTCATCAGACTATGACATGAAATATGTTTGTCACAATACAATGTAGGTTTTCTTTGTCAACATTTACATATAGTTGATTGTGGTCAACAATGGTTGCCCATGATGCTATGGTGATATAATGATTCCTATGGTGATTATGGTTCACCGTGGCATCCATCTTGATTATGATTGGCTATGACACCGATGTTGACTACGGTTAAACAAGATGCCCACATTGACTATGATTGACTATGATTGTTCATGTTGAGTATGGTTGACCATGTTGACTATGTGACTTCATTCTCTTGTCCAATTGCAACATTGTTTATTATTTTTGATAGTGCTACATCATTTTTTGTTTATCACATTACAATGACATTTTTTATTCATCACATTCCAACGATGTTTGTTGTTCATCACATTGTGAACTATATGAAAGTTAAAGTGATAGTAATATAAATTTTAATTTAGTAATTTATAGTACAATTATTAATGATATGAAGTTTTTAATGTTATGATATCATTACAAAAGTTATATTAAAAATTAAATATTGAAAATTTGTATATATAAAATAATATTAAAATTAAATTAAATATTAGGTATTAAATTTAGTAAAGTTAATAACTTCAAAGATTGTATTAATGTCTATTCCCATGTTGACTATGGGCATGATGCCTATAGCTAATTACGGGCAAGTTGAAGATGATGAGTATGGTTGACTATGGGTATATTGAAGATCATGCCTATAGTTGACTATGGTCTAACATGATGCCCATGTTGACTTCCATTGGCCATGTCAATCATAGTCAACAATATTGAGTATGGTTGACTATTGTTTATTGGTGTTTACCTATAAATGACTATGCATGATCATGGTTAACCACAGTCCACAATTCCCATGGTCATTGTGGTTTACCATGGCCCCAATGTTTCCTATGGTTGACTATGATGCCCATGTTGACTATGGATGAAGAGATGATCAAGTTGACTATGGGCTTGATGCCTATGACTCACTATGGACATATTGAATATGATGCCTTTGGTAGATTATGGTTGAACATGGAGCTAATATTGAACATGATGACTATTTTTGACTATGTTGCCCATGTTTACTATGGGCTTGATGCCTATGGTTGACTATGGTTGAACATGGAGCCAATATTAGCTATGACTCACCATTTTAACTATGCAACATCAATTTTTTTTCCAATTGTGATGTTCTTTATTTCTTTCAACACTGTGACATCGTCTATTTTTGGTCATAGGTGAACTCAAGGAGCGAAAGTGAAATTATTCAGTTTGGTTTCCTCCCCTTCGAGTGACTACTACTTTAGCAATGAGTGCTAGGAATATTGGCTTAGGATGGAGGAATGCATTTATCTTTACTTAGGAATCAATATATTTTCCATGCAATATTAAGGCACATCTCTTCAATGAGATTTGACAATTCAACCTATTAAATGGTCCTTTTGTTTCCATAACATTTTTGTCTCCATAACATTAAATGGGAGAGATAGGTGACATTTTAAATAGATATTGGATTTTCTAAATTTTAACGTGGTTTTGTACTCAATAAACAAATATATAAACATGAATTTCAAACATTATATATATATATATATATATATATATATGAAATATATATAATAAAATTTAAAACCTTTATGAAAACGTAAACAATTAATGAAACTTTAAAGTCATTTGACCAAAAATAATATAAACTAACCATAAATAGTGACAAATTGGAAAGCCAATGAAATTTCACTAGTTGATAAAATGATAAAATATTGATGGTTCTTCTTCTTAACATTTTCATGTACTAACTTATGTAATAATTTATTATATAGGTAGGTGTGTTTATTTTGGAATAGGGGTTTCACAATTCTATTTTAATTATCAATGATTATTAAGTGAATGGTATAAACTTAATTTCCATGGAAAATTTAAAGTATTTTCAATAATATTCAGAGATCAAAAGTTGAAATTTATTTTCAGAAGTAATTATGTCATTTCATCCTTTTTAATTAAATTGATTAATTAAAAAAATGTCATATGAACATGAATTATGGTTTATTGGATATGTAGTACTAGCAAGCCATATTATTGTAACAAAATCTATTTACAAGTCAAAAATCATTTTAAAACATATATTGATTGTTTATAATAATAATAATAATTATTATTATTATTATTATGAATTAATTTTTATAACTTTTTCATAATTTTGACAATGTCACATGTATCATGGCTTAAGTGTTTTGATTTTTATCAATACCTACGAGCCATTCAATTTACATAACTGCACTAATTATATAATTGATGTACATAAAAAAAAAAAAAAAAAATTCACTTCATAACGATTTATGTTACTTCATAACAACTTTTACGAATTGCATTTATACACCATATAAAATGACCTAGAAAAAAGCAATGATATCAATAGATAGGTAGGAGAGTGATACAAGTATTTTTTTTTTCAAGTTTGGTGGAACTACATCTTCATAATGTCCAATATATCACCTAGATCACGGTGAGGAATTGAGCTGGTGACAACGGAAAATTTTAGGGGCTAATATTGGCAGGTGGGCTAATATTCCATGCTTTTTCCAAAAAAAAGATTTGCCAATTTCCATTTTTCTTAAAATGAATTTGCCCAAATTTTATAGTATAAAATTATTTTACCTTAAAAATCGCTAATATTATAATTTTCTAATATAAAATAATTAGAAATTTAAACATTTTTACAAAATTATCATCAAACGTTTTAAAATTTGGATATTAGGTACTAGTAATATTCGCCAAAGCTGCTAAACTTTAAGATAAACTTCCATCCTTAAAATTTTCACTATTGGTGACTTCACATTAAGCAATGTCTCAACACCATGCTACATCATTGTCGATCAAAAACTAATTGACCAGCGATACAAACATTTTAAAGAAAAAAACTTTGATGACTTAATGAATAAAAATGAAGAAAAAGAAAAAAGAAAAATTTAAAAATCTATAGTCATATAATAAAAAAAATAAAATAAAAATAAATAAATAAATAAATAAAAATAAAATTGTTAAAAATATATTAACCCCTTCATGTTTTTCGAAGGAATTTGATTTATACAATTTTATACTCCACAAAATATAATGACCAGAATTATTTCACTAGCTTAAAATAGTTCACAACTAGCTTCATGGACTCATGAAATATTGGCAATAATTTTCATCACTTTATTTGCCCACGTCTCAGTAAACTCATGCAAGGGGCCTATCATGTCTTCTTTCACTTGAAGTGAAAGAATCTATTTCAATCAAATCTATATCAAAACATTGCTCACAAGCAATGGAACCAACTTCCGTGTTATTGATAACAAAGTATATCAATTGTTTTTGGGTGAGTTTCCCCTCTGGTGGTAAGAGGGCGAAACAGATATTAGAGCTTGTGCACAGTGATGCGTTTGGACCTGTGAAGGTTCCATCACTAGGTAAGTCTGTGTACTATGTATCATTTATAGATGACTTCTCAAGGAATACATGGATATATTTCCTTAAGAACAAATCTGAAGTCTTTGATAGGTTTAAAGAATTTAAGGCTCTGGTGGAAAACCAGACAGAGAAGAATATAAAGGTGTTGAGGACAGATAACGATGGAGAGTTTTGCAGTAAAGAATTTGAAGAATTTTGTAAGAAGTGTGGTATAGCACGACATAAGACTACTCCATATACACCTCAGCAAAATGGAGTTGCAGAAAGAATGAACAAGACGTTGAAGCAAAGGGCAAGAAACATGCTCAATGGTGTCGGGTTAGGACATGAATTCTAGGCAGAGGCGGTGGAGACAGCATGTTACCTGGTCAACAGATCACCTTCATTAGCGTTGGAGGATAAGACTCCACAAGAGGTATGGACTGGTAAGAAACCCTCTCTTTCACATTTGAGGGTATTTGGATGTGATGCATATGTACATGTTCCAAAGGAGAAATGAACCAAGTTGGATAGTAAATCTGAAAAGTGCATCTTTATTGGGTATAAGGATGGTTTAAAGGGTTATAAGCTTTGGAACCCAATAACAAGGAAGGTTGTGTACAACCGAGATGTGGTGTTCAGAGAGGTGAAAGATGTTATTAAACATGAAATCCAACCAAAGGAACCTGAGAAGATAGAGTTTGAGCTAAAGGAGGAAGAATCAGACTCTACAGCAGAGGAGGAATCAAAAGATGAAGAGCCACAAACTCCAGGTTTGAGAAGATCAGTTCGAGAAAGAAGGTAGCCAGAAAGGTATAGTCCATCTACTTTCTATTCAAATTTTGCTTTATCTATTACTGATGATGATCCCAGAACTGTGAAGGAAGAAGTAGATTCAGAGGATGGAAAACTCTGGAAAGAGGCCATGGTTGATGAGATGGCATCTTTGCACAAAAATGAGGCTTAGGATCTGGTGGAGTTGCCAGTTGGAAGGAAACCCATTGGCAGCAAATGGGTGTTCAAGAAAAAGACAAATGCAGAAGGAAAGGTGGAGAAATACAAAGCTCGGTTGTTAGCAAAAGATTATTCCCAGGTGCCGGGAATTGATTTTGGTCATATTTTTTCTCCTGTTGCCAAGGTAACTTCTTTTAGATTACTTTTATTTGTTGCTGCTACTTTTGATTTTGAGGTAGAATAGATGGATGTGAAGACAACATTTCTTCATGGGGATCTAGAAGAGGAGATCTACATGAAGCAACCTAAAGGTTTTGCGGTGGAGGGTAAGAAATAATTGGTATGCAAGTTAAAGAAGTCTTTGTATGGGTTAAAACAGTCACCAAGGATGTGGTATCAGAATTTTGATACATTTATACAGGGACTTGGCTTCACCAGAAGCAAAGAAAATCACTGTGTGTATTTTAAATTAATTGGTGACTGTGTTATTTATCTGGTCTTGTATGTGGATGATATGTTGCTGGTTGGAAATGACAAAGAAATTATCCAGGATTTGAAGACCCATTTGTCCTCCAAAATCAACATGAAAGATCTTGGTGCTGCAAACTATATTTTTGGCACAGAAATTAAAAGAGATCGGGCAAAGAGGAAGCTCTGGTTAAACCAGAGGAAGTATGTCGAGACAATACTGCAGAGGTTTAATATGCAGGATAGTAGACCAGTGAAGGTTCCTATTCCTGTAGGTGTGAAGTTACCTGCTGAACAGTGTCCCAAGGCACAAGAAGAGGAAGAGGACAAGTCCTGTGTTCCATATGCAAGTGCAGTTGGTAGCTTGATGTATGTGATGGTCTGTACTAGACCAGACATTGCACATGCTGTGGGAGTATTGAGTAGGTTTATGTCAAAACCAGGGAAGGAGCACTGAACAACAGTGAAGCGAGTTTTCAGGTATTTGCGTGGCACCAATTATTATGGTTTGTGCTACCAAGGAAGACCAGGATTGGACAGAGTGTTGGATATTCGTGGCTTTGTTGATGCAGATTGGGCTGGAGATCTGGATCAGAAAAGATCTACAAGTGGGTATGTGTTTAACCTATTTGGAGGTGCAGCTAGTTGGATGAGTAAGAAACAACCATGATCAACGACGGTCAACCAAGGCCATCCAGGATCAACATGGTTAGCATGGACAACCAAGAGAACTAAGGTCAACCATGGTTGATCATGATTAACCAAGATCAACTGTGATCAACCATAGTTAACCATGGTCAACGATAATCAACCATAGTTAACCAAGGTCAACCATGATCAACCATGGTCAACTGAGGCTAGCCAAGATCAACATGGTTAAAATGGTCAAACATGATCAACTAAGGTCAACCCTAGTTAACCATGGTCAATGATGATCAACCATGGTCAAATATAATGGTCAACCATGATATTCGTCTATGATAAACCATGGTCAACCAAGATTAACCATGATCAACCATGGTCAACCAAGATCGACCATGGTCAACCAAGGTCAACATTGTTAAAGTGGTTGAACATGGTCAACCATGGTCTACTGTGATCAATCAAGATCAACCAAGATCAACCATGGTGAACTATGTTCAAACATGGTCAAGCATGCTCAAACAAGATCAACCATGGTATACCAAGGTCAACTATAATCAACCATCATGAACATGGTTAGAATGGTCAAACATGGTCAACCAAGGTCAACCATTATCGACCATCATCAACCATGGTCAACTATGATATGCTCAATCAAAACCTCTATGTTAGAATGATCAAATATTGCCAACTAAGGTCACTATGGTTGAATATGAAAACCATAAGGGTCAATCAAGGTCTCTATGGTCAACCATGCGCAACCATGATCAACGACAGTTCACCATGGTCCATCATGATTAATGATGGTTAACCATGATCAACCATGATTAACCATTGTCAACCATGCTCAAACATGGTTGAATATGGTCAACCATGGTCAACCGTAATCAGGCATGATCATTGTTGGTCAACCATGATCAAGCATCTTAATTGTTGGTCACTCATAGTTAATCTAGAACATTCCATGCTCTTTGAAATTGACTTTCAGATTAATCACATCATCAATATTTGTTGGTCGAAGTATTGAACCCTTTAATGTGGTTCATCCTCAGTACCATGTTAAAAAAATCGGTCTAAACCTTAGGAGTAAATAGCAGAGATGCATCATGTTACAAAATTAGTTGTTAAAAAATAAAATAAAGTAGGAAATAGAAATAGAAAAATCGAAAAATAGGAAAAATTAATATATAAAAAAAGAAACAATACATACAATTGACCAAATTAATAATAAATTATCATATTACATATTAAATTAAGGAAAAGAAAATGAACGAAAATTATAATTTTATTGTTACATTAGTACAAATAATTATATAACATTATTATATAAGCTATTAAATTCTAAGGAAAAGACTAGTAAATTGACTAAAGTCAAAAGAAAAATAATAACATTAATAAAGAGATAAATAAGATAAAAAAATAATTAAAAGTTAAACTAAAATATAATGTTATCATTAAAACAAAAGAAAAAGAAAATTATACCACATTTTAAAGATAATAATATTAATAATAATACTAATAATAATAATAATAATAAATAAATAAATAAAAATTAATATTATTAGGGACAAACTATACTAGGATATTATATATAACTTGGTCTTGAGGATGAACCACATTACAGGGTTTGAAACGTGGACCAACAAATATTAATGATGTGATTAATCTGAAAGTCAATTTCAAAGAATCAATGCAAATCACAAAAGTCCGAGATAAAAAAATTCCATGCTCTACAGTCTGCTAATGACCAACCATGGTCAAATATGATTAGAATAGTCAAACATGGTCAACCAAGGTGTCTATTGGTGAATATAGTCAACCATAATCATGAATCAAGATCCATATGGTTAAATATGGTCAATAATGGTCAACCATCTTCAACCATGGTTAACCCAATCAACCATGTCAAACATGTATGATAACCATTTTTGTAACATTAGCATTAACATTATCATATGCTTGACCATGATCAACCTCATCAACCCTCATCAACAATGGTCAACCATGGTCAATGAAGCAACCCCACCCACGTTAGTTGTAACTAACACAACAACATTTATTAATTTAGTTGATCTAGATTGATTAGCGACATCTTCCATCATTTAAATGTTAATTGGCATATAAAAGAAACGTCAATTGTCATTTATCAATCACATTAATAAATGTGATTATGCTAATTAAGTTAAAAATAAATGTTGTTACACTAGATAATAGTTTCGTTCATGCTGATTAGTTAAATTCACTGATTGAATATTCTCTTAATAAAAAATAGTAAAATCTATGTTACCAAAGTCTTAAATAAAAAACCCATTTCCCAATTCCTTTGTGCTCAAGCTCGAGTTACCATTCCCATCTTGACATTAGTAGTCATTGAATTCCCATTCTCATCTAACCGCTACATTGTAAGTTGGTTCCCATTCCCATCTTGATAATACATCGCATTAGTACCTTAAAAATTTGTTCCATATGCGTAATTGTATCCCCAAAAAAAATCCAATTTCTTGTTTTTTGAAACATGTATTAGAAGTATGGCCTTTTTTACCAAATCCGATAACGATATTTTCTCAAAATAATGAAATGTTTATTATGATTATGTTAAATTTTTCTTATATCATAATATATTCAAGTTAATTCATATTTATTAAACAGTGAAAATTCTTAAAAGGTTTAAGGTGTAAATATTTGGATATTTAATTGGTCATCTGGTTAAAAACTGTCCTAGTGCAAAATTATTTGCAAACAGACGGCTAATCAAAAAATCATTCATCAATGGCAGTCAATCCTCTCCAATTTCGTCGCCTTTTCCGCTCCACAGTCCTTGTAATCCAGGGCCACATCAAGATCATCGTATCCACATGGATGACCCTTCTGAGCGCTTGCAATCAGTCCCTGGGTGCCCATTATCCGCCAATAGCCCTATCTCCTGCATGAAGTCTGATCTCCATAGGTCTCCCTTTACAGAACCCAGGGAGGATAGCCCTGTTCCTCCCCCGCCTCCCATGCAACAAGAGGACTTCATTCCGGTCTCTCTTCCTGGGCCGTCGAAGGGGGCAAACTTTTCTGTGGGTTCTATTCCCATATCCATTTCCTCCTCATCTCCGGAACTTGCTGGTCGGCTTGATCACAAGGGGAAAAACAAATGCGGAGGCCCGACTCCTTTAAATTCCCCGACATCGTCTCCTGTAAATCTATTTGATAGCGATTTGGACCATATGCTAAACAGGGATTCTCTTGAATTAGAACCGCTCACAATCCATAAGCCTGATCCTAGCTTCATGCCCATCATAAGCCCGGACTCGGCTAGAAACATTACGGTCCGGAAGAAATGTAAAGGTGGGAGCAGACATTTTAGAGGTAGACCTTTAGTTTCAAATGAAGGTATCAGAAACTTGTCTCTGGTCGAAGTTCCTATCCTTGAAGTCTCTGAATCACAGCCCCTTAGAGCGAGCTTGGCTGCTGAATCATCCAAATGATCCCAATCATTTCATTCAATATTCGGGGTCTTGGCGTTGACCCCAAATACATAACGCTAAAAGACTTCTTTTTTCATTCCAGGGCTGCTATCATCCTTATTCAGGAAACAATGCACAAGAAGGAGGACACATTATCATATTTCAGAAAAATGCTTCCTAATTGGTTCATGGTTGCCACAGAGGCAAATGGATTGTCTGGCGGTATGGCTACCCTATGGGATCCTACTCGGGTAAAAGCAAAGGCATATAAATGCTATGCTGGGATAATAATTTCGACTTCAATCAGAGGGTGTGACTTTCCAGTTAATGTTCTTAATCTCTATGCTCCATACAAATCTTGCATATCATTCTTGAATAGATTATTTGATTTAGAGCTGCTTGATATCAACAATCTCCTTATCGCTAGTGATATGAACGTGGTCCTGAAATCAAATGAAGTATGGGGACAGGGAAAGATAAACAATGGCCTCGCAGATTTCATAAACTCTGAGATGCTCAATAGGAACATGATCGACATTCTCCCAGCTGTTATGAGACCGACATGGTCAAACGGTAGAGTGGGCGATGCTTACATAGCTAAAAGACTTGATCGGGTTTTTGTCCATTTTGGCCTCATCGATAAGATTGGTATGCCTCGGCTATCTATGGAAAATGTCTTGATTTCGGATCATAATCCTATTCTCCTATCCTGGCCTGCTAAGCTCTTTAGAAGAGGATATTCCTTCAAGTTTGATCGAGGCCTTCTTTAGGATCCTGCCTTTAATGAATATATTCAGAATGCATGGAACAGGATAAAGGACAGAGATAAAGATTTTATTTTCTCCTCCTTCAGAGAAAAATTGGTAGAGATAAGGGGTCTGGTGAAAAAATGGCAATTTCAAAAACATCAGAAGGATAAAAAAGACCTTCAAAGGATCCAACAGGAATTGGACCGGGTACTGGCATCTACAGACTACTCCACGTGTTCTTTTGAGATGAAATGTCGCATTCGGAATCTGGAAAAGGAGAAATACTGTTTGCTGAAACAGGAGGAAGCCAAATGGAGGCTCAAAAGCAGAGCACTATGGATGAAGAATGGAGATAAAAACACGAAATTTTTTCATAAATATGCAAATGCAAGGAGAGCAAGGAACTTCATATGGAAAATAAAGGACGACCAGGGCAATTTAGCTGTCTCACACGAGGATATTACTAAGCAGGCTATGGGCTTCTTCAAAAAAAAATACGGCAGGAATGGTGAGATCACCTTCAACGACATAAGATTGGGCATAGATTTGATGCCAGAGATGTTTGACCAAGCGAAAAATGAAGCCCTGTTCTGCCCAGTTTCTGAAAAGGAACTCCTTGATGTTATGAAATCATTCAAGAAGGATAAATCCCCTGGCCCTGACGGATGGTCAATTGACTTCTTCATTCATTTCTTTGACCTATTCAAAAAGGATCTGCTCAGCATGGTGGAAGCATCCAGACTTTTGGGCAGCATTCATTCGCACACCTCATCCACTTACATCGCTCTTATTCCTAAGAAGGAAGAGCCTGAATCTTTTTTGGACTTTAGGCCCATATCCCTTTGCAACATAACTTTCAAGATTATTTCTAAGATTATTGCAGAGAGAATTAAAGGGACTTTGGCATCTTCTCTCTCTCCTAACCAACATGCTTTTTTAAAGGGCCGTAATATTCTTAATGCAGTTGCCAGTACACAAGAATGCATTCACTCTATGTCTGTGCACAAAACAAATGCAGCTATCATGAAAATTGACCTTCAGAGAGCATACGATGTTCTAGACTGGGGATATCTGCAAAGCCTCCTTGCAAAAATCGGCTTGGAGCAGGGCCCGATTCGATGGATTATGGCTTGTTTTGAAAATGTTAACTATGTTGTTTTGGTTAAGGGTTTTCCCTCTCCTTTCTTTCGAGCGGAAAGGGGCCTGCGACAGGGATGCCCACTGTCGCCTCTTCTTTTCATTTTGGCTATTAATCCTCTGAGCTTGCATATCAACCGCGCAGTGGAGGCAAAAGATTATGTTCCGATCAGAATCTGCAAGCATATACATATATCTCATAACCTCTTCGTAGACGATGTTCTGCTATTCGCTATGCTTTCTAAAGTCTCCTGGATATGCATCAAGTCTATTCTTGACCGGTTTCAAAAGGCCTCTGGGCTTGCTATCAACAAGTCAAAATCGGTCCTCTTTCACAATGAAACAGATGAGGCCTTCATAATTTGGATTTGCCAGCTCTTTGGGATTATCTCCAGGCCGTTGTCCGATGGAATCAAGTATCTGGGTTTTCGCCTTAAACCTAAGGCATATTCAAAGGATGATTGGAGGTGGCTGATTGAACATTTTCATAGCAAGATATCGTTAGGGGAATTCAGGTCCTTATCTCTGGGTGGAAGGGTTGTTCTTGCCCAAGCAGTATTGATGCAGCTGTCGGTCTACTGGGCCCACCTCTTTCTTCTACCGGCTAGCATTATTCAAGCCATGAACAGAATCTCTGCCAATTTTATCTGGGGGGAAAAAGCGGAAAGAGGCAAAATCCATCTTTCAAAATTGGATTTCTTATCTCTGCCAAAAAAATTGGGTGGTTGGGGGCTGAAGGATATAAGGATTTTTGGAAAAGCCCTTGTCTTCAAATCCTTATGGAGAGGCATTTTTGACACAAATCCATGGAGTGCAATTATCCGCCATAAATATCAAAAAGGAAGAAGCTTGGAGTTCTGGTTCAGGTTTGGCTCTCTTGGTATCAAACAGGGGTCTGCTATCTGGCTGAGTTTCAGGAGAATTGAGCATTACTTTCTTGACAATCTTAAATGGAGAATTTTTTCTGGTAGGAAGATCTTCATTGGTCTCGACTCTTTTGCTGGTTTCAAAGGAAATCTACAGGTTCCAGATCCTCTTCTTTTTCACCTCCACAGGTCTAGTATTTTCACTTGGAACAGAATTATTGATAGATGGAGAGGACCCTATCCTATGCTCAAGAATGCTGCTGATCTTGGTATCCCTCAGGCATTCTCTTCCCTCTGGGATAACCTCAAATTATCCATTGATCAAGCAGGTCTGAAGCAGGCCGGGATTGATGACCATATGGTATGGTCGTTATCTCTCTCAAACTCACAAGCAACTATCAAGGACATCTACTCAGATCTCATTTCCAAGAAAATTATGCTGGCTAGAAAGATTTTCCCAGTGTTATGGTGGAAGCTCGCCTGCCCCCTCAAAGTGATGATTTTCTCTTGGCTTGTCTTTTACAACAAGAATTTAACTTGGGAAAATTTGAGGAAGCGTTCCTGGCATGGTCCCAACAGATGCGTGTTTTGCAAAATGGAGGAGGAAACGAACTTCCATATGTTCTTCAATTGCATGGCCTCTATACAAATCTGGTATGATCTTGCTTCGTATTTTTTTTTTCAGCTCCCTAACTTCACTTCTGTTGATGTAGCCTTTGCCTGGTGGGGAGGACAGGATGCTATCAAACGCCCAATCCTTCCCACAACAATCTGGTGCCTCTGGAAATGGAGGAATTTAAAAATTTTTGAGGACTCAAACATTTCCTCCAAATATGTGATGTCTTCTGTCTCGGCACTCTATCCTCCTATCTCATGACTGCTGCACGTCTTGAAGGGTATAGAGTTTATATTTTTGATCTTGAAGGTTGTATTCAGAAATGCTGTGGGTTTCTTTTCCTATTCCTGATGCATAGTGAGTCAATGGTGGTGATGACTTTTTCCTCAAGTTTTCAATATGTTCCTATGTGATGCCACAGCTCTTTCTAGATGCTATGCTGTTTTCTCCTAAAATATTGATCTCTCAGTCGCGGTCTTGTTCATAAGACCCATCAGAATTATGATGTATATATTACCTTGATATAAATATTATGCTTTTCTTTCTGAAAAAAATAAAATTATTTGGATATTTAGAAAATCTTTGGCAATATCAAGTTATTTTATTATCAACGTCTAGTGAACCGAGTTACATATATATAATTTCATCTCTATTAAAATGCAAAATGTACTTGATTACCATTAGTTGTGTCCCAGTCATACGAGTTGAATGTAAAAGTAATAGTGATACTACACTATCTATCAGTAATAAAGGTGAGCTAGCACTACCTTAGTGATTCTAGCTTTTTTAACCCATTCCATATAGGAAATATAATTAGAAAATATACTACTAGTATTTGCACATTACTGTCCAAAAAAAAGTCGGCGAGTTTAAACGAAGGGTCTGCATTCGAGCGAGAGTTATCAATGAGGGCATTATGGACTTCAAAGGTATCATCTCTGTGAGAGAAGCTTTCAGATTTAGATAGCCAAAAAAAGTCGATGACTTTAAACAAAGGGTCTGCATTCGAGGGAGAGTTATCTGTGAGGGCATTATGGACTTCAGAGGTATCATCTCTGTGAGAGAAGCTTTCAGATTTAGATAGCCAGCGTAATTTTAATTAGGAGGTAGGAGGAAATGACTTTCAAGTTACAGAAGTATAGGGGAGTAGGGGAGTGCGTGGAGGGGGAGGTACACCTATTCAGATTATGTTAGGGACAATGAATCTAAACAGTGTAGTGAGGATAAACCTCATCATACTAAGTGTGAAGAGGAATTTAATTTCACAAAAAGTAGATAGGTTTTTTTTGTAAAATATGGAAAAATGTTTACATGATTTAATTTCTATCAATGCTTTGTAGATTGAAAGTTATGTATATATATTTCATGGACTCTGAAAATCAGTGACAACTACATCTACAAAATATTTGTACCAAGCATATCCACCCAAGGGGACTACCTTCTGTTGGATCGACCATAGAACTTGACCATGAGGGTGTCGGAAGAATTGAACCTGTGACCTCTCAATACTAAAGATGTTTTAATGATGGAGACTCAACCATTTGAGCTAACTCTCAAGGCTACTGGTTCTTAATAATATTATTTATATTTATAAATTTCACATCTCTATATATAAAAATAATTTTGTTTTCAATTTTATTTAAACACTAGTAATACATATGTGTGTATTTTATTTAGCATGTTTTAACTTTTTTTCAATTTAATTGTTTATTTTACTATATATAGTATTAATGATATACATTTTTATATACTTATTAATTAAACTTAAATATAAGGTTTTCAATTATAATAATTGTAATTTTAATTTATATGGTTAAATTGACATATATATGTGTCTTGTGTTTTCACATTTTTATATTTAAAAATACTTATATTAATTATTTATATGTTTATTTACTATATGTTCTTAAATATTATGATTATGAATCTTTATTATTTAAATTTATTTTAACATGTATACATGATATGATTTTTTGGGGGCAAAATGTTTTTTATTTTATTAATTAAAATAAAATCAAGATATAACAATATAAATTGAATCGATTTATTAATTTTATTATTTTTTATTTCTATTACATTTTTAATTGAGTTTATATTATGTTTTATTATTATTTTATTCCTTATGATTTTTTGTGGACACTGCAACATCTCTTTCATGTTGATTTGATAGCACAACTAAAATTGAGCATCTAGTGGAAGTTCTAATTCTATGAGCATATGGCCTTGCATAATCAAGATTTGTGTGCCTTAATTTATATGATAACCATTTTTAACTTGCTAAATTTAAATAAATTGTAAATTATGAGCATATTTTGAATTTTAAACAACAAAAAATAAAGTGAGTTGCTTAACCTCACTCCTATTCATTAAATTCTGGAATATTCTAAAAATATAAAATCAAGGTAAAGTTGGCCATTTTTATTAGAATTAATGCTTACATTAGTAGTTTTGGTTTGTTGGTTTGGTTTGGATTTGTTGGAAGTTGTTGAGACATTCTCTCAATCTCTCTCCTCCAATTTTGGAAAAGGTTGGATCTCCCACAACTATATAAATGTATTATATAGAAAATTGAATATATGAATAATTTTGTGCGTGCCTACAAACAAACTTTTAAGATGGTATCAAAGCTGGTAGCTCTAGGTTTACTCCCTCATAGGAGGGTGCGGGGATATGAGGAAAATGCGAGAATAGGAAAGTAAATTATTTGTTTTGTGAATAAATTGTTAATGTCATAAGATTATTTTATTTTTGGGTCAATTGTTTTATCTCATAGTTTGGTTTTGTAGAGAGAATTAGTGTTTAGTTGATTGTTGTGTCATTGTTGAAGACCTCAGATCACTACTTTTATTTGACCAAATGCAAAATAGGTGGATATACACTCTGGGACACTCAATATCGTTTACTCCTCCTTTATTCAATCATGTTGATGACTTGGATGTCAATTCCCCTTGGATCAGTTGGTTCCAACTTCAAACACATGCCTTTGTCTCAATATGTGTATGAGAAACTTCAAGACAAAAGCATTTTTTAATGTAATCATTAAGGGAGGTAGTTAGAATTAATGGTTACATTAATAGATTTGGTTTATTGGTTTTTTTTGAAGATTGTTAAAAGTTGTTGAGATATTTTCTCAGCTTTTCTTACTAAATTTGGAAATAATTGGATCTCACTCCAACCATATAAATATATGGAATTGAATATATAAATAGTTTTGTGTGTGCGCAAACAATTCTTTAAGTCTTTCTAGCGCCAAATGTGGTGTATCCATTCTAATGATTATGTTACGTAGACTCCTTTAAGTGAAGTGTGTTTTTTTATTGTCTCGATCTTACATATGGACCACGATTCCATATATGTCAGAGAATTTGGAAGTTCTATGGACTTTGAGGAAAATATTTGGAATTTTTATGGAATATAATGTTATCTTTGATACTTCATATGGAGAACAAGATGGGCTATTGCATTGTTTGTGATAGACTCATACAGTTCCTTATTTTCATTTTATGTTTTTCAGGTTTTTTGGCTAATGTTTGCGAGTATAGGGGTAGATGTGTAGGTGTAAATGTTTAACATTTAACATTTATATGTCAACTCGATTAAAAAAATAATAAAAGGTTAAAATTAATATAGAGCCAAGTGTGGTGGAGATGTTGTAGTGTAAAAAATCAAATATTGGCTCTACTAATAATGAAAACTTAAAAGTAATAAAAATAATAAAATTCAATTTGTTATATTGTAATTTTGTTTTGTAGGACAATTTAGCCACTCCAACTCAAGTAAGAAATTATGCTCTAGAAAAAATTGCATAATTAATTATAAGTTACATTGGTCAATGTTAAATTAAAAATGGTTGATAGATAAATCATCCTATATTCTTGATTTCGCATTAACTAATAAATTGAGATGTCGGGTAAGAAAATTGCTTGTTGAAGTAGGAACTTGAATAAATTTTGATGGGTAGTAACCATTAGTAAGTCTACACATTTACAGTTTCACTCCTCCATAAGTGCTGAAGAAAACATAAATAATGGTGGGAAGTAACTCCTCTAAGTATATTTTGTATACCTTATTCCTATCCATTTTTTATGCAAAGACTACCTAAATTATGGTGGGAAGTAATTGATGGTAGATATGTTATTTACTTGAGTATAAGTTATTTTCAAGTATTTTTCTTTTGTATGGTTTTTCTCCAAAGCTTAAAATAAATATATACAAATCACTCATGAATATTGCAAACATATCCATAAATTATGGCATAAAATATGTAAGGTAGTTATCCACATGGTGTGAAAAGACTACAATAAGAGCTTCAAGTTACATTACAATCAAATATTTGAAATCTATTTTCTCTAACAATATTGAAAAATAAATATTTATTTTTCAAAATTAAACATTATAATTTACATTTCTCAACTCTAAACTAATAGTGAGCAATAGCCTAATCGATTGTTATACTCGTGCCTTGGTAAGGACTAATACTGATTGCATAACCATATTTAAATTTAATTAATAACCACATAAAAACTTAATACTTACAATAAATTTACAATATAAGAAGTTTCTTAACCATGGATATCCAACCCCGCTTTACCATGGATATTATTAACTTTTAAATAAATTTGGTTACAATACCATGGATTATCATTACCACGTGTCTAAAAATCATAACTCATTTCATAATAAAAAATTAAATTGTAAAATATTTTAGACATTACATATAGCATTGGTTACATAGAGTGAAAATATTTCATTACATGGAGAGAGACAGGGGTGGGGTGAAGAAGCAGAGAGGGAGGGAGATAGTGACAAACCTAGAGAGCATAGATAGGGAGAGTGATGGGGAGAGGAATGAAGAGAGAGAGGAGAGAGGGACGGGGGAGAGCTGGAGTTGGAGGGCGAGGGAGAGGGAGGCAAGAACAAAGACATAGAGAGATAAAGGTAGAAAGAGAGTAAGTGTCAAGGGAGAGATGGAGAAAGAGGGAGAGAGGAGAGGAGGGAAGACAAAGAGAGGGAGATGAGAGAGAGAGGGAGCCATAGAGATGGAGGGGCTAGAGAGATAAGAAGAGTGGGAGGGAGATAGTGACAAAGTTGGAGGGTGGAGAGAGAGATATGTTGACACCTAATCATAGGGATTGGGTGAACAACTGTAATTAGTGTAAATAAATAATAGAAGAAATGGAGAGTCATCGGGAGATGAACTGAATAGTCACTCCCTCTTGTATATAATAATGAACAACTTGAATGAATAAATCAATTACATTTGAGGAGTTACCTCCTGGCTTGACATGGTATCAGAGCTATCTCCATTTTTTGGCATCCCTTTCTACCATTGTAACTCCCTTCTGCCATTTTTTTTAGAAATTTATCGTGCATCCTTTGCATACTCAAATCCCTCAGAAATTTCATGCATTAATGAATGCAATGGTGCATTAAACATTGGATTTCATGCATTATTGAGTATATGCAGTGAATCTGTTGTGGAAACGCTACAAGGAGGTGTGATTTCCTTCTATGGCCACAAGATTCTCGGTGTGGTAGCGCTACCCTAACTGGTATTCTGCAAACACAACTTCAAGCTGTGATGAGTCTCCTCCATGCTACATGAAAGTCGAATTATATGTGGTGTACACTATGTTTTTTTTTTTAACCAGTCCGTTGTGTATAAGAGAATATACGCTATGTGGTATACTTTGTTTGGCAGACCTCCCCTCCACTTGCATACCATATATATCACTGTTTTGTAATATGATGTGTTTATTTTTACATTGATTTTGAATCTGTTGTGGTATATGCCTCCACAAACTGTGATTTGGATCAATATTCAAAACCATGCCCATTATAATACCGCTCTCCATCTAGTCAAAACATTGCTCCCTCTAATACTTGCCATAATACGCTCGATTCATAATACTTGCCTCCTTCTAACGCCATACGATACACATGTTGGCTTATAAAACTTCACATACTCCTTCTCCTTATAAAACTTCACATCTCTCTGCTCGTGCCCATCATCCAATCCTTCTGCCAGAGGAAGCCTGTCAGTGACCCGGGCTATGATTGTCAGCTTCACCATTATTCCCTACGAAACCCTGAATTGAGCTCCGGCTTCGTTGGTGATTCGAATCTGAAACCACGCACTTGAATATTTGGTTCCTCTAGACTGGCACCTTGAATGACCAGATTCACCGATTCTTCGCCATTAATGATTCAAAATATGTACAGTGGTCAAGCTGGGATACCACTTAATTTTTAACCCTCCCTCATATAATACCTCTATTTTCGTATATCAGAATTAGATGTTTTTACCATTAGGAGTAAAATTTTGCAGTAGAAGTATTTTTTTTCCATAGTACACAGATTTTACAATGCATTTGTTAATATCTATTATGGGAGTGGTTCTCAATGGGAAGGAGAATTATCCTGAATGGTTGTGGAAAATCAAACACACTGTAATTTTTAATGAGCTGTGGAAAGGAGTGTGTGTTGGAGAGAGAAAGAACCAAAATAGCCTACCTCAGACAAGGAATTCGTCATTTGGGAAAATAAGAACAACAAGGCCTATGCATTGATTGCAGCATCAGTAAATGAAGAGGTGAGTCGCCATATTTCGCCATTTTCAAATGCTTTCGAAACCTTACAAAAACTGAAGGAACTCTATGATTCACACTCTGCACTTAAAGTTTTTCAACTCATAATTAAACTCTTCACCCTTGAATTACAAAATAATGATCCTCTTGCTCTTACATCAGAAGTAAAATCTATAATGCATGATATCAAAGTCACTAATGTTGAACTGGATATTCCTCTCATAGCTTTTCTCAAGGCACTTTATCCCACTTACTCAAATTATCTTGAGTCATTGCAAGCAAATGGAAACCTCAAAGATATTACCTTTGACTCCCTTATGAAAAAATTTGCTGAAAGAGAGAAAGCTTTTGGGAAGAAGACAGCTCTTGAGTCTTCTGAAGAGGCTGTGTGCCTTGCTCATAGAGAAAAGAATCTTGCTCAAGATTCTTCCAGAGGAAGAGGTGGTCGAAGAGGAAGAGGAAGAAATTTCATAGGCAGGGGGGGCAGACATTCTCAAGGAGAAAAGTTAGATTTACATTGCATACGCTGCAAAAGAGATGGATCACATGATGCATCCAAATGCAAGTTGCCTTGAGGCAGAATTGAGTAGGAAAGAAACCAACCCAAAGGTAAAACTAATGACAAAGAGAAAGGTAAAGCACTTGAATCCACTCATTATGTTGTGGCACACTATAATATTGGAGTAAATGAAGGCTTATTTAATGCTTCACTTGCTTCTTGGAAAAATGATTGGTTGCTTGATTCAGGAGCAACTTGCCACATGACTTTTAGAAGAGATTTTTTTGAAGAATTTACTAACAATGTTGATGGAGCAGTATACTTTGCAGACAAATCAAAACTAAAGCCATCAGGGCTTGGCACAATCAGGCTTAAATTGCCTGGTCTTCCAGACTTTCTTCTGCATCATGTTCTATATCTCCCACAATTGAGGAGAAAATTTGTATCCTTGGTCCACATTCACAAGCAAGGACACTCCATTCATATGTTTGATGGCAAGCTCGAGGTGAGAAAAGCATCAAACCACTCACTTGTCATAACGGGGATAGAAGAAGAAAGGCTTCTCAAGCTGCGGGGTACCTCTGCTCGTGCACAAAATTTCTCATACAATTCTGATTATAAAGAAGGTACATTTCCATCAAGTTTATTATGGCATTCTAGATTTGGATAGTTGAACTATGACAACCTTCACTTGTTGAAGAAAAATGGTGTTATTGGTTTGCCTACAATTCCTAGGAAAATTAAGCAATGTGATGCTTGCATACTAGGAAAGCATAGCAAACAGTCTTTTCATGATTCACATTCAAGAGCACATAGAAAACTTGAACTCATTCATTCAGATTTATGTGGTCCAATGCCTATTCCTTCTACAAATGGAATTAAATATATGATGACATTTATTGATGACTACACCAGAATGTGTTGGGTTTATTTATTAAAGAACAAATCTGATGTTTTTCAAACATTTAAGAACTTTCATACATGGATTGAAAATGATGTACAATCTCATATTGGCTCTATTCGCACTAATAATGGAAAAGAATACACTTCAAATGAATTTGAAAACTATCTTTGCCAACATGGGATCAAACATCAAATGATTGTGCCTTATAATCCCCAACAGAACGGAGTAGCTGAAAGAATGAATAGGATAATCTTAAATATGGTACACTCCATGATGTTTTTCAAAAATGTAAAATTGATGTTTTGGGACGATGCAGTTCTATGTGTTGTATATGTAAAGAATAGATGCCCATCTAATGCTATTAGAAACAAGACTCCTTATGAAATGTGGTATGGGCACATTCCTTCGGTAAAGCATCTCAGGGTCTTTGGTCAAACATGTTATGCCTTGATACCAAAGGTACATAGAAACAAACTTGGTGCAAGAAGTCATAAGTGTATCTTCCTGGGGTATTCAAACACCTCCAAAGAATACGATCTCTATGATGAAGTCAATAAAAAGTTTGTTGTATTTAGAGATGTAATATTTCTTGAATCATCCAAAACTGACAATGTTGTTGAGCGGTAACTTGATCGCTTGGATAGATTCGCAAATGCAAAATCATTTCAAGAATTTGATAATCAGATTCCACATCTTGAAGGGGGGATTCCTATACTAGATCAACCTGTGGAATCTTCTTCTGAAGCACTCTCTCCCCCGCACGAAACTCCAACAACGGATGATACTTTGAGTGATGTGATTGATATAATTGGGAGACTTAATCTTGAGTCAGTCCCAACTCAATCAACGAAGCAGACTGGACCATCTGAGAAAGGTTCCCCAAAGTGGCTGACAAAGATACTTGAAAGTGTTCATCCTGATGAGGTTGGAAAGACAGGAACTAGAAATTCAAACCAGCAAAATGGAGGTGATGTAGATGACTCTGATTCACCTGTTGATATGGATGTTTCTTATGATTGTGAATTAAATTTGTCTACAGATTTTGAACCAACTTCCTTGAAAGAAGTTGCTTCTCATGATGAATGGAAAGAAGCGATGCAAAAGGAGTATGATGCCCTAATAAAGAATGGCACTTGGAAGCTGGTTGATCCTCCATTGGGAACCAAACCAATTAGCTGCAAGTGGGTCTACAAGAACAAGTATAAAGTTCATGGATCACTTGACAAGCACAAAGCCAGGCTTGTGGCAAAAGGTTTTGCACATAAGGAAGGGGTTGATTATGAGGAGACTTTTGCCCCCACAGCAAAATGGGCTACCATCCAGACACTCTTTGCCCTAGTAGTTCAGAATGGTTGGAAAGTTCATCAAATGGATGTAAAAAATGCTTTTTTGAATGGAGATCTAAAAGAGAATGCTTTTATGTCCCAACCTGAAGGATTTGTTGTAAAAGTACATGAACATAAAGTATGTAAACTTGTGAGATCCTTGTATGGCCTCAAACAAGCACCGTGAGCTTGGTATGGAGATATACAACTGTTTTGCCAACCTTCCGAAGTCCATATTCCTTTCTCAAAAGAAGTACATTGGAGATCTGTTGAATAGGTTTGGCATGACTAAATGCAATCCTCTGACTATGCCAATGGAACAAAACTTAAAGCTCACATCCATTGAAGGAAAAGAATTTGAGGATGCAACAAAGTATAGATAGCTTGTAGGAAGTCTCAACTACCTAACTACTACCAGACCAGACATTTCGTTTGCTATTGGAATCCTCTCCAGGTTTATGCAAAAGCCTTGTGAGGGAAATTGGTCTGCTGCAAAAAGAGTTCTAAAGTACTTGAAGGGAACTCAAGACTTTGGAATCAAGTATACACAAGTGGGCAACTTCAGCTTGATTGGATACTCTGATTCAGACTTTGATGGAGATAAAGATACTGGGGTATCTACTTCAGGTTATGCTATGAGTATTGGATCAAGAGCTATCTCCTAGAGATAACGCAAACAATCAGTTCCAGCAGATTCCACAACAGAGGCAGAATATGTGGCAGCAGCGGAGGCAACAAAAGAAATTGTGTGGCTCAGGAAAATTCTTGAAGATTTGCAGGTAAAACAAGTATATTCGACTCCACTCATGATTGACAATACCTCGGCAATAAAGTTGGCCAAGAACCCAAAGTTCCATGATCGAACGAAGCACATCAATAAAAAATATCATCTGATTCGACATCATGTTGAGGCCAAAACAATCCATCTTCGTCATTGTTCCACTAATGAGTAGATTGCAGACATCTTCACGAAAGCGCTTGGAAGAGAAAAGCTTGAAAGATTCAAAACGATTCTTGGACTCACCAACATCCCTTCAGATTAAGGGGGGGAATGTTGACACCTAATCATAGGGATTGGGTGAACAACTGCAATTATTGTAAATAAATAATAGAAGAAATGAAGAGTCATCGGGAGATGAACTGAACAGTCACTCCCTCTTGTATATAATAATGAACAACCTGAATGAATAAATCAATTACATTTGAGGAGTTACCTCCTGGTCTGATAGGGGGGAGATACAGAGGGAGCGGGGGGAGAAAGGGGGAGAGAGAAGGAGAGAGAAGAGTAAGAGGGAAGAGAGAGAGAGAGAGAAGAGAGAGGGAGAGATGGATCGAGCCTAGATATGGTATGTGTGTATATAAAAACTAACCTAGATCCATTTGAACCACAAATCTATGAAGTGCCGAGAGGGACCAAAACAATTTTCACTTTAAAAGAGGTTTATATTTGTTGGAAGTAATGCTTCCATGTGTTTTGAGTTCCCAAGCATCAATCTAGAAGTTGTTGTTTCCTATGTATGAGTTGTAGTCGTGATCTAGATGTGTCTAAGTTAGTGTTTTATGTCCTATATATCTGTAACTGGTGCGATGAATAAAGATATCCAGGTGATTTGTGTGTGTCATAATGTGCTCTCTCTATTTTTCTAACATGGTATCAGAGTTTGTTTTGGCTTGATTCCCTTATGGGAAGGTCAGGAAAATAAAAGAGATGTGAAGGTTGATCCTTTGTAAAGATATTAGTCTCATAAAGTGTTTGATCTATTGTTTCTGTGAATATTTGATTTGTGTGTGGATTATGAGTAGTTGCATGCAAAGGAGAATTGTGAAGATCCAATTTTGTTGTTGTTGTGTGAACTTTCATTGTGGACAAATCTTTGTAAAAGAAGAGATCTTCTTGTGACGAAGTTGGATCAACATATATTTGGTTTGATCTAGTGTGGATCTACAATTGAGAGCAATGTCTACATGTTTGAAATGGTGTTTCTCGTGCTTATTAGATGGTGCAAGATGTATAGTTGTGACATGCAGGTGGAATGTTGGCATTTCTCACTACTAGATATGAACTAATAAAATATTGTGGTATTTTTTATCCAGAGATCGAGATCTAAACACTGCAGATCTGATGCAAAATACCAATATGCAAAGTTATTATTATTATATTTGATTTGATATGCACTGATCAATAAAGAGAAGTCATTGATTTTGTATCTATAAGTTTTTGCGGTTGATGTTTGTGTTTTTATTGGTTATAAAAAGGTTTCGTGGTTTTTTAAATTAGAAGCCCCAATGTCTGAAAGATCAATTCTTGTGTGTTAGTAAATTCAAGTTGTTTGATCAAATTTTGAACACATTTAGTATCCAGACCTCTATCCTAGCAACTGATGGATAACTGGAAGTGAAATAGCCGACAGATGGTGGTTAATCCATAAGATGGTTCATTACTTGATGACTCTTATCGGGGAAGCCCTAACGAGCCGAGGTGTCAATATTGTTGATCTTGCAAAGTTCATCAACGATGGTCAAAGGTGGTTACACTTTAAATGGAGGTCAAGTGACATCTAGAAGATGTGGTGATGAAGGAGCGGTGTTTCCAAGATTCTTGAGTGGATGTGAGTGCTAATAAAGACCAGTCAAACATAAATTATCCTTGTTGTTTTAATATGTGTTTTCAATTTTTTCCATCTAATCATTAAAGGAGGGTGTTGGAAGTAATTCTCCCATGTGTTATGAGTTGTCGTTGTGAGATCCCAAGTGTCAATCTAGAAGTTTTTGTTTCCTATGTATGAGTTGTAGTCGTGATCTAAATGTATTGAATTTAGTGTTTTATGTCTTATATATTTGTAACTGTTATGATGAATAAATATATCAAGTGATTTTTTTGTGCCATAACATGATATCTTTATTTTTTTAACAATATATTAAGATATTTGATCCCTCTCGGGGCTTGATAAATCTGGGGTTAAGATGGATCTAGGCTGGTTAAATTCTAGCACTAGGTTTCTCTAATTTGGACACCGAGCCAAGAGAGAGGGTTTTGGAATGGTGATTTGATAGATTGTGTTTTCTAGGATATGATTCTTGTCATTTTCTCTTTCCAAAGATCTATTTTGACCGGGGTCGTTGTGATATGAATCTGCACTCTCAATTTCTCTTCTTCCTCATCAAGGAAGGCAAGTAGCTAAAAGTTGGAAAATCCCACTAGGAAGGTCCTCGTTAATCCTGTTAAATTTTTTCAACCCTTCAACATTGAACAAGTAGTTGGAATAACAAAAATTAATGCTATTGGCTATTTTTGTTGTATCCATATCAATGTGTGAGAAGAGGTTTGTCTGTTCTGTTAGATGTAGTACTATACCATAATATATATTGATGAGAAATGTGCTCAAACAAGCTAAGGAAGATCAGAACCTTTCATTGCTTGGTTTCCTATTCCAGTTTTGTTTCAGATAGAGAGTTTATAGTGTGCATCTTTGTCTCAAGAGTCAATACACTTTTTAATAAGTAGTTGTTTTAAATTCATGCATTGGTCAATTCGTGAGGGACTAGATGTAATGTAAAATGGGTTTCAATATTTAGTGTTTTAAGAGAAGAAGAAGGGAATGGAAAGGGTGTTAACAAATAACTCAGATCGAGGACTAGGACTAAGAAGTACACTAACATTCATTTATTGAATTCACTGTTCATGCAAATTGATTTATTATGAAAGTAATATATTTAGTTTCTTTGAAGATTTCGCAGTGGCAGAAGGAACGAGATAGGGAGTCCTCTTTGTCATCTTTCAAAAATTTTCTTGTGGCGGTTGAGGTGACATTAGGGAAGAGAACGTGGAGTTGCACATGAGGCATCTCCATTTGCAGGGGAGCCAATTGCTGAAAATGATAACTCACATGAACCATCCCATGCAATGTTCTTACCATAAGGTCCCACATTCACTAGATCAGATGAGAAGTATGCCAAATACTGTGAAGATCTTAACATTTTTAAATATCATCCTGATAGCATTAATAATAATTTTAATTTAAGGCCCTATTCTAGTTCAATTTCAAATTGTAATTTCTATTTTCTCTTAGACAAATTTGGTCTATGATGATGTCTCGGATGTTTTTATTAGTTGTTGCAAGCTGCAAATCCAATTGCAAATTACTTGCTACAAATTTTAAATCCAATTGTTGTTGAATATAATGCTTAAAATAAAGCTATGTAATTGCTGACAAATTAGCCAGCAAATTTTTTGTTCTGAGCTATCAGAATTAGGACAACAAATTTATAGATGTAGTCAGTGATCATTCAACAAATTATTAGGGACAGTAGATTAGTCAGATAATGGATAATGAAATTAGAAATATGTGGGCTATATAATAATGTATTCATTGCTCCTATGAAGATATGAGATTCCAATGAGAGTTCAGTTCATGGATTGAGAATCAAACTTCTCTTATTTTTTCATTAGTTTTGTTTATGTTTTCATATGCATGCTTTTGCTAGATTTAACATGGTATCAGAGCTATAGGTTAAGAGAGTTGATTTATATGTAAAGTGTGTGTTGTTGGCAGGAGGTTTCAAAAGTTTGTGAAAGCCATTTGCAAGAGTTTTCATAATTTTGTGAAGCCTGTGTAGATTCAAGTTATTGGTGGGAGTGCTCAATAGTTAGCAACAATGGCCAACAATATGAATATTTCTCAGCCACAAATACCAATGTTTAAAGGTGAGAACTTTGGTTTTTGGAGCATTAAGATGAAAACATTTTTTCTATCACAAGATTTGTGGGATTTCATAGAGAATGGATATACAGAACTAGATGCTCACACACTTGCCTACCAGACTCAAGACCAAAGAAACCAGCTAAAGGAAAATAGTAAGAAATATTCAAAGGCTCTCTTCCTAATCCAGCAAGTAGTGCATGATTCTATTTTTCCCAGACTAGTTGGAGTAACAAAATCAAAGGAGGCATGGGATGCTTTGCAACAAGCATATCAAGGAAGTGATAAGGTAAAAATTGTTAAGTTGTAGTCATTAAGAAGAGAATTTGAAACCTTGTGCATGCAAAACTCTGAATTTATTCAAGATTTTCTCACTAGAGTTATGGGTATAGTGAATGAAATTAGGTCTTATGGAGAAGATTTAAAAGATCAAAAAATTGTTGAGAAGATTTTAAGAAGTTTGCCTGCAAAATTTGATGGGGTTGTTGTTGCTATTGAGGAGTCTAAGGATCTAACTCAGTTGTCTGTGAATGAGCTAATGGGGTCTCTTCAATCTCATGAGCAAAGAATCAATAGATGTTGTGAAATTTCTATTGAGCAAGCTTTTCAAGCAAGAGGAAATATTTTTTGAAAGACAAAAGTGGTTCCTCTCATGAGGAAAGCCAGAACAGTTTTGGAAGAGGAAGAGGAAGAGGACAAACATACAGAGGAGGCAGAGGTCGAGGAAGATTTTTTTCTACATACAACAAAGGAAGAGGTAATGATGACAGTGATGGAGGTAAAAGATTTAATAAATCCCAAGTTCAATGTTTTTATTGTAAAAGATTTGGCCATTATGAAAGAAATTGTTGGAAAAAACAAACACAACAAGTTAATTTTTTTGAAGAAAAAGAAGAGGTTGGCACTTTATTCTTGGCTTCTAATTCAACTAATAACATTTCCAAAGAAGTATGGCTTATGGATAGTGGTTGCAACAATCACATGATAGGAAACAAAGATGGCTTTGTAGAGATAGATGAATCTACAAAATCTAATGTACTGTTGGGAGATGACAAGCCAGTTGAAGCTAAAGGTAAGGGAACAATTGCTGTGAAGACAAAACAAGGAAAACCAAAGCACATTAATGATGTTTTATATGTTCCTGTTCTAGCACATAATTTGTTGAGTGTGGGGTAGCTCCTTCAAAAGGGATATTTAATTATTTTCAAGGACAAGCAATGCATAATCTATGATAAAAATGATCACAGTAAAATTATTGCTAAGACTAATATGCTGCAAAACAGAATTTTTGCTTTCAATCTCCCTTGTGAAGCAAGTACAACATTAAATGTTGCTTATGATGATAGTTCTTGGCTATGGCACATAATATATGGACATTTGAATATGAAAGGCTTGAAATTGCTATATAACAAGCAAATGGTCAAAGGGTTACCACTTATTGGTTCCACTGATAAAGTCCATGAAGGGTGTTTTCTTGGTAAGAAACATAGAGATTCATTTCCAGTAGGAAAATCATGGAGAGTAAGTAAACCATTGGAACTAGTGCATGCAGATATATGTGGTCCTATGCAAACCTTGTCTCTCAACAAAAATAAGTATTTCATTATTTTTGTGGATGATTTTAGTAGAAGAACATGGGTATATTTCATTAAAGAAAAATCTGATGCATTTGTCATATTTCAACAATTTAAAGCTCTTGTGGAAAAGCAAAGTGGTTATTGTCTAAAAACATTACGCACAGATAGAGGGGGAGAATTCACTTCTAATAAGTTTGATTCTTATTGTAAAATTAATGGAATTCAAAGGCAATTGACAGCTAGTTATACTCCCCAACAGAATGGCATTGTTGAACGTAAGAATAGAACAATTGTTGAGATGGCTAGGAGCATGATGAAAGGTAAAAACCTTCCAAACATTTTTTGGGCTGAAGCTGTAGCTACATCTATTTATCTCCTTAATAGATGCCCAACAAGAAGTGTGAAAAATATTACCCATTATGAAGCATGGTGTGGAAGAAAACCCAATATTTCTCATTTAAGAGTCTTTGGTTGCATTGCCTATGCTCATGTTCCTGCTGAAAAGAGAAGAAAGCTTGATGATAAAAGTGTGAAACACATTTTTATTGGATATTGTGAGGAAATCAAAGGTTATAGATTATACAATCCACAAACTAAAAAATTAATTATTAGCCGTGATGTGTTATTTGATGAGAAAGAAGAATGGTAGTGGAATCATGATGTGTAGCAACAAACTCCAAGTATTGTTGTACAAGAAGATGAATCTTTTATTTTTGCAAATCCTTCCAGTAATCAAAATACTTTAGAGGCCACATCCACTCCATCATCTTCTGCTACTTCAGGTCTTGTTTCAAGTCCAAGTCCTCCTCCAAAAAGGACAAAATCTTTAAATGAAATTTATGGTTATACTAATTTTCTTTGATGTCTTAGATTGAAGCAGAACCAAGATTTTTTGAAGATGCAGTAAAAAAGTTAGTTTTCTCCAAAGCAATGGATGAAGAGATGGCAACAATTAAAAAGAATGCAACATGGGAGCTTGTGGATCCTCCTACTGAAAAAGAAGTCATTGGGGTGAAATGGTTGTATAAAACCAAGTATGCAGCTGATGGATCAATACAAAGGCACAAAGCAAGGTTAGTAGCAAAGGGATATGCTCAACAACTAGGTATTGACTACAATGAAACATATGCTCCTATTGCAAGATTTGATACAATCAGAACCGTTTTGGCATTGGCAGCACAATATAAATGGTTAGTTTATCAATTTGATGTTAAATCAGCCTTTCTAAATGGTGAGTTGAAAGAAGATGTATATGTTCACCAGCCCCAAGGATATGAAGAAGCAGAAAATGAACACAAAGTCTACAAACTGAAAAAGGCTCTTTATGGGCTTAAACAAGCTCCAAGAGCATGGTACAGTAGAATTGACACTTATTTTTTGAAAAAGGGGTTTAATAGAAGTGAAAATGAACACACATTATATATCAAGTCAAATGGTAATGATATAATAATTGTGTGCTTATATGTAGATGACTTGATATACACATCTTCAAGTAATTTGTTAGTGGAAGAGTTCAAGGAGGCTATGATGACTGATTTGGGTTTGCTCCATTATTTTCTTGGCATAGAAGTGACACAGATGAATGATGGAATTTTTATTTCACAAGAAAAATATGTTTCAAATCTTCTTAAAAAATGGAAAATGGGAAATTGTAAACCCATGAGCACACCCATGAATACAAATGAAAAATTTTCTGTAGAAGATGGAGCTGAAAAGGTAGATGCTCAATCCTATAGGAGTCTGGTAGGAAGTCTTTTGTATCTTACTACCACTAGGCCTGATATTATGCATGCAGTAGGCTTGATTTCCAGATTCATGCAAAGTCCAAGTAAGATTCATTTTGGAGCAGCAAAAAGAATTTTGAGAAAAAGCACTTCAGGTTATGTATTTAGCTTTGGATCAGGTGCAGTGTTATGGTGTTCAAAGAAGAAACCAACTATTTCATTATCTTCTACAAAGGCAGAGTATATTGCAGCAACAACAACAACATGTGAATCAATTTGGTTGAAGAAAGTATTGTTAGATCTAAAACAAGAACCAAAATATGCCACAACTATTTACTGTGATAACTTGTCTACCATTGCCATAACTAAAAATCTAGTGTTTCATAATTGCACAAAACACATTGATATCAAATATCATTTCATAAGAGACTATGTGGCAAAAGGAGAAATTCAAATAAAGTTTTGTACAACAAATTAACAGCTTGTAGATATATTTAACAAAGCACTACCTAAAGGGAAGTTCGAATACTTAAGGGATATGCTTGGAATCACCTCATTAAGAATTAAGGGGGAGTGTTGAAGATAATGCTTAAAATAAAGCTATGTAATTGTTGACAAATTAGCCAGCAAATTTTGTGTTCTGAGTTATCAGAATTAAGACAACAAATTTATAGATGTAGTCAGTGATCATTCAGCAAATTATTAGGGACAGTAGATTAGTCAGATAATGGATAATGAAATTAGAAATATGTGGTCTATATCGTAATGTATTGATTGCTCCTATGAAGATATGAGATTCCAATGAGAGTTCAGTTCATGGATTGAGAATCAAAATTCTCTTATTTTTTCATTAGTTTTGTTTATGTTTTCATATGCATTATTTTGCTAGATTTAACAATTGCTGCAAGCTGTAAATCTAATAAAATGTTTATGAAGTTTTCTGTTTGGATAGGTGATCCTATTTTGAAGCATTATGTATGATTAGGACACACAGGGTCTATATTAACATATCGACTTGAAATATATGGCCAGTAATCATTCATTTCAATGTGGCTTGTAATTCCTATATTCCTATGGTTCAAATTCTTCTTCTTGCAAGAAACCATAATTGACTCATGACAGTTTCCTTTAGAGTTACCCATTATGTCATCTTTTCGAGAATATAGTATTGTATTTTAGCCCATTATACATTGACATGGGGATTGTCCATTGAGGAGGGTTTGAATCTTGATACAATGATATTACTGTCATAGTGTAACGAAGCTTCATTTTTTCTCATAAAACAATGGAAATTTCAATATGATTTCAATAAAATATGACAGAAATGAATCTTGATATGATGATATTAATGCCTTAGTGTAAGGAAACTTTCTTTTTCCTCATAAAACCATGGAAATTTCAATATGATTTCAATAAAATATGGCATAAATTTTTGGAAATGCTGTGCAGCAGGATTTTGATAGTGTTGAATCAAAAACATGATTCAAGCACTTATAGTGTGAGTCTTTTTTTTTGTCGGTCATATTCCAAGAATTTTTTACCATTCAACTTTTTTATGGATCATATTGATAAATATATTTGTTTTGTTTGTTTATTCATTTATTTGAGAGTTTGCTATATTTTGAAAATTTGATAAACAAATTTTCAAAATGAATTGGAAGATAATTTTTATGTTGATTGTAGATTTGAAAATATTTTGAAAATTGGATTAATATTAATGGTTTGATTTCACTCATGTTCATCAAACTTTTCAATTATTTAAAATTTACAATTAAATTTACTAGCATATTCAATATTAACTATTTTAAACCTATAGGAAATATAAACATTTTTTCAAAAAGAAAATTAATTAAAAATTAAGTTTTCCACCAATATTATAAGTCTCTCCACAAAACTAAATCAAATAATAATAGTATAAATAAATAAATCAATAATTTTAAATATTCTAATTAAAATAATAATAAAACCCTTTTTAATACTTTATATTAATTTTTTTTCTCATATTTAATCAAGTATTAATAAAACTACTATATAGATCGATAATTCTTATCTAGTTTCACTTTTCAAAATTTCATAGTTTCTAAAAAATAAATCTCTGCCTCGCCAGCTTCTTTTAGCCATCAAAGTGCGTCGATTTCCCATTATTTTTTCAATTTTAGGCAATTTTAACCAAAGTTTGGGGAAAACGTTGAATATCTCTATTTTCATGTAAATTCAAAAATCATTTTCCAATTTTTGGAAATCTGATTTCTAATTTTCCATTGGTTGAGCAAGGCTTGATGGGACATAATTACCTTGGAGGAGGGAGATTTATTTTCTCTACAAATCATTTAAAAAAAAGACTAATATTGTGAGTGGTCATTACGTTGGGTAGTGCTTTGACATTGTACACTACTGTTGCTAAGATGTCAGAACTGACGAGCTTGCAAGTCCCTTACATAAGCGAGAGCAGGATGGGAGGGGGGAGCGAGGGAGGAAGCAACTAACTGCTATTATTTGGTTGTGCAAAGAAAGGGTGTGTGGGAAGTGCAAGAGAAAGGTTGTGCGTGAAGTGTGGGAGCAAGTCAAATGTGAAACAAGCAACATTGAAACATTGTACTGAGTGTTTAGTATCATTTATGGATGCATGCATGTAAGTCATACTTGCAAGGATGGATGTTTCATTGTGTAGAGCTTACAATAAAATCTTTCATTCTGCAGAATCAATGCATTTTGACCATGAGGCAAATGCCATTATGATAGACTACAATATGTAAGAATTTTAAGAAAAAAAGTGATTCAAACTACTAAGCATGGTATGGCTTAATGATTTGCTACTTTTTGTGTCGAGGGCGCTCTTCGTAATGAAATGTAATGCTCATTATGGTAGAGATGTTGTAATGTAACAAAACGTAATATAATGTAAACATTTTAACCCAGTCAAAATAAAAATAAAATTAAAAATAACCCTATAAAACTAAAATAATAATAATAACATCAAATATGATCTATGATATTAATAACCCATGGTATTCATGTAGAATATAGCCTATTTAAAAAGGCGAATTAAACCTATTTACATCCTTCTTAATTTTGAACCTACCAACAATTGAAAAAATTTCAAAATAATATGAAAATTTGATTTTGGTGAGATCGTATTTGTTATATGATATATTGTATATTTTAATGTAAAAATAAAATAGCATAAGTCATTCATATTTGAAAATTTTAATTTTTTTAATAAAATCAAAGAACACAATTAAAAAAATAATTATAATTAAATAAATAAATAATTTTAAAGATAATAATAACAATAAATTTCTTTAATAAAGATCAATAAATTTTATCGAGGTTTTACTTTTTAAAATTTCTCCATTTTCAAAATATAAATTTAAGTTTAATTATATAGGTATTCCTTTTTAAAATTTCTTAGTTTAAAAAAAAAATTAAGTTTAATGTAGATTTATCTAAATGTCATTTAATTCATTATGATCTATATTAATATCTAGGTTTTTTTTCTCTTTTTAATTTAAGTTTATATTAATTTAGGAAAATATTACATCATGTTGGGATTTTAATCAAAATACCATTTATCTCATTCCTATGAGACTTATTCATCAAAAGATATGGCCATAAATATAAAGATAACAACATAACAAAGCTAGTCGACCAAATAGGAACTACCCACTGAGACCAAAACATGCCTAGAATCAAAATACACCTAATTTGCATATCTAACAAATGAGATTACTTTACCACAGTTCGCCAATTCCGTCTCCACGTGGTTGATGGAAGGGTTCATGAATATGAGCCTCTGTATGGACCATTCGTCCTTCAATGTTTTCGACCCTCGCCTAAAGCCTCCTATGACCCCGCCGAAGAGAAACCATTTTGTTTAACATGTTCCATTAGTTATGTTGGAGATGATCCATGAATGAAATGATCTTGTTATGATCGGTGTGTCTGTCATGAGCCGGTTTCTCCATCATGGATGACAGCTGATGAATTTGATCTTTAAGAACATCAAAGTGTGGCGACAGGTCAACCCCTACTGGTGAGTTACTCGACTGATGTGAAAGCTCCTCACTGTCGTCCATCTTCCGACCATGTTGACCCTCCTCTTGGCCTCTCTTACAACCACTGCGATTGGTTGGCCCACGTTGTCGAATCATGCCTACCTCACTCACCACCAAGTGGTATTGGCTTCCCTTTTAACTAGAGACCTTACTCACACTTTGCATCCACAAAGGAAGATCACTTGCCTTCACTTCCTATCCAGCTAGATGCTTAAAAACTCACATTGTTTGCTAAATGTCTCAACTACTCTTTGGGCTCATGTCTTCCTTTAACAAAGTTCCAACAACTCCTAACCCGCAACCGTTTAATATCCAAAAAAACTTAAAACTGAAGATAAAAAGTGATAGGAACTACTAAGAAATTGATGATTTCATATTGTTATATTATTTATATTATAATTTAATTTTAAATTATATTAGTATATTTCAATTGTATTATATTTTAAAACAAACTAGAAATTTCCCCAGATGCTACAAAGGACATGTCGTAAGGCAATAGTATATAACACTAATTAATGATTCTTTGACAATTGTTGAAAGACAAAAATATCAACAAAAGGCGAGGACCATGCTACAATGAAATCTTATTGCCATAATGCTTCCTCGAGCCTTATAAATCATGAGGCCTATGTTGAAGTTAAATACCTTGTCTGAATGCCTCGTAAATAAAGAAATAGATTGTGATTTTCTACCCTTTAAATTAAAGGTCGTTTTGGTACAATTCCTACATATTTCTTCTTGATCACTTCCTCTTCTTTTAGATAGCCTTAATCAGTACAAAGCAAAGTTTTTAGAGTTTGAAACATGTGTCTACAAAGGACTATAACAATTTTGTAAATAAATTTTGAATTTCTATGTGAATTAAGATCTACCCTTGAATAAAAATGCACATATATCCAATTTGGAAATTGAACCCAAGAATAGCATCAACTACACCTCTTCTTGAGAAAAATGCCTATGTTTCTCTTCTGAATGTTGACTCACGTATGTATTATTTTCTTCATGATTCTTGAAACTTGTGATTTTCTACCCTCTAAATTAGAGGTTCTTTTGGTACAATTCCTACATATTTCTTCTTTATTACTTCCTCTTGTTGTAGACATCCTTAATAAGTACAAAGAAAAGTTTTTATAATTTGAAACATGTATCTACAAAGGACTATAACAATTTTGTAAATAATTTTTGAATTTATATGTGAATTAAGATTTACCCTTGAATAAAAATTCACATATATCCAATCTAGAAATTGAACCCAAGAATAGCATCAACTACACCTCTTCTTGAGAAAATTGTTTTTGTTTCTCTTCTGAATGTTGACTCACGTCTGTATTATTTTCTTCATGATTCTTGAAACTATTCAAAATATCACACTGCTCTTTACCACTAATCTCCTTGGTGTCTGCCATTTTCTTGTTTTAATCCAACATATTATGCTTATGTAAATCTAACCCATGTCACGCAGTTGCAAATAATGTATAGATCATTCAATAACATTTAAACGATTTTATCTTCAAAATCAAGCAAATATGGTCCGTAAGCATGACACATCAAAATACCACACCTCACTTTGGATTTAAAATAATGGTCGCAAAATTTATATAACCCACTCGTCTATCTGACTGGTAAAAACATGAAAGAGTTATTGTGAATTTTTCATTTTAGATAAGAAACATAGGGATAAATTTGACAAAAAAAGTTGGATGAATAAAAAACATGCATGTGGAAATTTCACATAGTGACCTTTGTGGTCCCATGAGAATTTAGTCATTGGAAAGTGCAAATTATTTTATGACATCCATCGACAATGCTACAATGAAATCTTACTACAATACTGCTTCCTTGAGACTTACAAATCATAAAGCATATGTTGAAGTTAAATACCTTGTCTCATTAAATAAGTACTAAATAAAGAAGTAGATCGTGATTTTCTACCTTTGAAATTAAAGATTGTTTTGGTACAATTCCTCCATATTTCTTCTTGATCGCTTCCTTTTACTATAGAGAACCTTAATATGTACAAAGAAATTTTTTTATAGTTTGAAACATGTGCCAACAAAGCACTATAAAAATTTAGTAAATAAATTTTGAATTTTTATGTGAATTAATATCTACCCTTGAATAAAACTACACATATTACCCATCTAGAAATTGAACCCAAGAATAACATCAACTACACTTCTTCTTGAGAAAACTTCATGTGTTTCCTTCCAAGAAAAGATTGGTTCTTCTTTCTCAAGTACAAATCATTAGCTTTGAAGTCAAAACCCATATTATTATACATCAAAAAATCAAACAGATACTACCTCAAAGCATGCATAATATCCAAACCCTTCTCAAAACATTTTTAAGCTAGAAAAAATGTGCATTCTAAAAGTTTACAGTCAATGAATTAGCTGTCCCATGTGAACCAGTAAAAATGTACGCTGGAAGTCACGTCATGAATATGAAACATGGTATATTCTTTGTATATACAAAACAATTTGGTGAATTTTAGGGTTCACAAGACATTTGGAGTGAATATCAAGTCCAACGCACTTAATATAAAATCATAACATATAAAATGTCTCTCTAGAGATTCACATTCATTACTAACTGAGAAGACACTCCAAATGCACAAAATATCAAGAGAAGCTCAAATATTGATCACCTTCACCAATCAACCTGAACATGGATTGCCTTTTCTAAAATAAAAAAAGACAAAATGGAATCATTTAAAGAAGTTTCTTGAAAGAAATATGAACAAATATAAATCTCCAAATAATGATAGAATTGACTTCCTACCAATGCCAAAGATCATTCACTTTTTATATGCCTTCTGGTTGATTGAACTTGTGGGAAAAACCTTTGAGTGCTTGGTGATATAAAATTGGATTTCCCATTAGGAGTTGTTTCAAGAGAATGTCTCCTTATTATAGGAGTTCCCTTCTCCTGAACATCTAGACTCGACCTTGGAGAATGACCACAAAGAATTTATTTTTCCGACTCAGTATCAATCATGTAACTTGGAATCAATGGACTACCTTGAGAAGAATGTTCAATATGCTCTGTTTTAACAAATGCAAATGAACTATGTATTTTGGGTTCTTGCTTCTATAATGTTATATTTCCTATCTTCCTACCTTAATAGTAATGTATGCTTAATAATAGAAGCATTGTGATTTATATCAAACAAAGTATCTAAATTCCATTACCCTTTATAGAGAATCTTCAATTCTTGTACTACCCACCTTGGCATCCACTCTAGACATCCTAGGTTATTCTTAATTGATCAAGAGTATAGAATTTTTAGGGTGGTGTTCTATGTGAACTAAAATACTTGTGAGGTCCAACACTATGTATGGGGGTTCATTGTAGCCTTGGATATTTTCTATGAGATGATGCGATGTTTTTCTTGTGGCTACAACTTAGTATTGGTTGTCACCTAGTTATCATGATTCAAAAATCAACGAGATACTGTGATGTTTTGTTTGTCACAATGATTCAAATATCAGTTATTATATCTCAATATTGACTTTCTCGCTATTTTTATGTATATAAAACCTTTAAGAAAAGAACATGAACATTTAATTTTACACTGTGATCTCCACAACATGGGTGGGGGTTTCATAAATTGGAGAGAAACTTGAGTGGTTATTTTTAGAAATTGTTATATAGGATGGGAAAGTTGGATGGTTTGTAGGCAATCTGGATGCCATAACATATATCTAGCTTGAATATTCTAGTGTCTATGGTCACCATGTAGCTAATAGGATTCATTTTAACTAAGAATGTCAATACATCACTGCGCCACTAACAAAGACCATTTATCTTAGCTTGTGACATCCCTAGCCCTTTTCTCTGATTGTGGATCAAGTTATAGACAAGAATAGTCTCTTTCTTCAAAAGCCTCTGCAATATCTATTGGATGATGGGAAATTTTATGATAAAATTTGTACAAAAAACTCCTCAAGGTTGTCTCAACATACTCTGTGTGTGTTGTAAATACTTAGTTCTAAAACATTTTTCATATAGCTACTCATTTTCTTAGAGGAAAAATTGAACAAGCTATGTAAACTTTAAACCATTTAGATCTTCAGGTTCTATTTTTATTTTTCCTTGTTTACTATCAATCCTCATCCTTTAAAGTTGTAAATCATTTTTTATATAACTACTTGTTTAGAGGCCAAACTCAATGTGCTATATAAACTATTCAAATCTTCATCCTTTATTATTTTTTCATTCCTGATATATAATACATCACAACATCACATGCACTTCATCATCATCTTCTCCTTGCGTAGAAAGGAAGCATAGAATTTTCTTGATTTATATCTTTCTATCTCCTTGTTTCCAATGCTAGGTGATGAGAGTTCGCTTGGAAAGGAAGCATAGACTTTTCTTGATTTATATCTTTATATCTCGTTTTCAATGCTAGGTGGTGAGAGTTTAGACTGAATTAATAGATTTTGTGTCATTCATGCATGAAGATTTTTTCTCTTGAGAATATGTTGTTCTATGTTATATTTTCTTTAGGTACTCTTCTTTCCAAGTCGATGAATCATAATATTGTACTATAATGAACCTAGCTTTTGTACAAATCCTGCTTCCATATTGATGATGGTTTTATGTGGATGTCGTTAACCATTTTATGTTGACTTGATTTCATAGTCACTAAGTATGTTTTTTTCTTTATAGGTTCTTGACCTATTAAAGATTGTTTAATCTACTAAGTTTTAATTGTATTTCTGAGTCTCTTAAAAGGAACTAATTTATATTTCAACAGTTGATATGAAGTTGGTCTCTTTTGTTCTTTGTGCACATAGTAAAAATATATGGAGCATGAAAAATATATTCAGGGCACACTTGATTTGAATGGGATAACTTGTTTGTTGTACTAAGTTCCTTTTCAGAATATGTTAAAAGTGATTAAGAATTAGAGGTTGATTGCAAGTTTAAACACGAGTTTTTGAGTGATTTTCTATAAATTTTATGTGCAAAATAACATAAACAAATGATTGAACAAGAACATATAACATGCATGAACATCACAAAAAATAGTATCACAACAACACATGATGAAAGAGTTCACCCCGCCTAAGATACATCTCCTTGGTCCAGCTTCCAATGGCTTGTCCCTCTCTATTATGATCAAAATTGTGAATACGTTAGTTGACAATGCTCAAATAGCTCTGAAACCTGTTCCAATGGCTTCAAAATGCCCTAAAATTCCTGTGTAGCCTCTTTCCTCTCCTGATTTGGTCAAAAACTGAAGAAGTTATGGCTTTGCCAAGTCTTTTAACTAATCGCACCACAAATTACCCAAAATCCAGCACCATCCTACAATTTTGCTCGTATAAATGCTAACTGGGTGCCATTTCCACCAATTTCCAGGTGAAATTGTCGAACACTTTAAAGGTCCTCTAATGCCTAAACTCCGAAATTTTTTGCCACATGGACGCCACATGCCCGGGGCTAAGGGCAACGGCCCTCCCCCGCCGGTCGGGGCCCCACTCCGTATGTTGGTGGTGGTCATGTATGGTGGTGCGTCAAAAGGCCGACCCCCGTCGGTTGGCCCCTCCCAGATTGGCGCAAAATTCAACTTCAAATAAAAGTCACGGACTATAATGGTTAAGAACTTCTCGTATGGCGCGTTGGTAGAAGTATTTGGACTATCACTTGGTGGTCATGGGTTCGACCCCCGCTACCGTTGCTTGGAACCTTGACAAAAATTTTGGTGGCCCACAGGCTTCCACGTGGTGGCCTTTGGCTGGGACACGTGTCGACCTGTGGTTGGCCACCAACAATCCAATAAAAAAATGCCAAATGTACCCAATGTGATCCTGCCACTTGGCACCACATGATTCGTTGAAGATCTGTTGAATAGTCAAAGCTACCACCTCAGCCTGCATAGTCAATGCCACGTTAGCGGTACGGAGTGCTGACTAGGCTGTCACATTTTGCAAAAACTTGCATGTTTGGGAAAGTGAACATAACATGATTATGGGAGCATACATTTTTCGTTTTGCTCAAAACAATTTGCGTCAGATTCAGGGTGACACAAACTACACGTCCATTCAGGTTCTAGACTAATCTGATAACTTTGAATTTTGAATTATTTTTTGAGCACCTGATCATTCCTCCCCACTAGAAGCCTTTTAGACCCCAAAAGATCACTTTCAGTTGTCCAGTAGGTGAGGGTAAAGTTCCCTCACCTTTCCAATCTCAATGTATTTGGATTTTGAAGGATTTGTTCCTTTGAACCCCACTTGGAGGTAGTCCACACTCCCTCATTTTGAAGACCTTATTCTTCTATCAAAAATGGTGTCTTACTGTAGTTCATCAAGGTATTCAGGAGAAAAATCCTCAATGGAAGGAATTTGGAAATTTTCTCCTCGATCTTCAATCAAAGGAGGCTCATACAACCTTAAGCTCTCAAAGTTAACAACAACATAAATTTTCATATACGAAGGCAAATCCATCCTGAAGGCATTGTTACCAATCCTTTCCAGAATTTTGAATGGACCATATCTAATTGGTTTCAACTTTTTACCTTCTCCTTGGAGCCTCTCTTTGCTAATGTGAAGCCAAACATCATCACTGACTTGGAACTTGTGATCTACATGATGCTTTTCATGCCTTTCTTTGTATTTGTGTTTGCACTTTTCAAGATGATCTTGCACTGTTTCATGTACCATTTGGAGTCGTTCAATGAACTCCTTGGCTTTGTCCATGTCATCATCAATAGCAACATCCTTCTTACCAAAATAATACGACACATTATGATGAAAATTGTAAACAAATTCCTCTACTTGATTCCTTTGACTCAAGCTTGAATGTACATCTTGAAAGTATGTATTTTGCTGATCATAAATTTCATGCAAAACAAAATGATTCTTGAGGAAAGTATTTACACAAACAATAGGCCTAGAAAGAATATCAACAAACTTGTCGTTTATACATTTCTTATTCCTTTTGACCAAGTGGAATAGCAGAAGAAAACCCATCCAATGATAGTGCCATTGTCACTGCAACTTAATCATTGCACCATTGAAAATTTCTGAATGAAATTGAATGGGCTTACCCTATTGCATAAGGAATTCACCCATGACATAGTCACATACATCAACCTAAAACTCAAATGACTTTTTCAAACCTAGAAGAGCAAGTATAAAGGCTGAACTGATATTTTGTTTCAAAGAATCAAATTCCTCTTGTTGTTTGCCTCCCCAGTGGAAGACCTTTTGCACAACTACCATTGAATGCAAATGAGCTACAATAGAAGAAAAATTAACAAAATTTTACTCCAACATTGGGCTACTCCCAAAAAACCTCTTATCTAGATGACTATCTTGAGCATTGACTATATTCTAAAAAGGAATTTACTACAACAATCTAATTATCCCATTTAGATCAAGTTTAGGTGTTAGAGGACATTTAAAGTGTCCAACAATTTCGCCCTGAAATCGGCAGAAATGGCACCTGGTTAACAGAAATCTGGGTGAAATTATAGGATGGTGCCAAATTTTGGGGAATTTGCAGTGCGATTAGTAGAAATACTTGGGGAAGCCATAACTTATTCAGTTTTTAACCAAATCAGGAGCAGAAAGATGCTACACAAGAATTTTTGGGCATTCAAGTTTCAGAGCTATCTAAGCATTGTAAACTAATGTATTCACATTTTTTTAGCATAATAGAGAGGGCAGGGCCATTAGAAGTTGGACCAGGAAGACGTAGCCTAGGTCGGGTGAACTCCTTCTTCATGTGGTGCTCTGATACTATTTTGGTGATGTTCATGTCTATTATATGATGTTGTTCATTTATTTTTTATGTTAATTTACACATAAAATTTACATAGAAACACTCAAAAACTCATGTTTTGATATCATAGCTCTTGATTTTCCTTGTGCAAGAAGGATTTATTTGTTTGCAAGTGAATGTCATGCTTACAAGGTTGAAGCTCAAGAGAGGAGAAGGGAAGCTGGTTGAAAGACCTGAAGTTGGGTCAAGGAGAAGCAGTGCAAGGTTGCCACAAAATCCACCACTAGTTCTTCCTCAAGTGGTAGTTGAAGATTCAGTGAGCATGTCACATGACGAAGAGCCTACAAATATGATAGAGGATGAGAAGGTCTTTAGGAAGGTCCTCTATGAAGAGAGGAATACCAGACTTCAGGGTGAAATCTCCAAGTCTCCAAAAGGAGTAGGTTCATCAGGAGGAGGAGGTAGTGGAAATGGAGGTAAACCTCCACCCTCACCACCATATTCTTCATCTTCATCTTCATAGGAATCTTCACCCTCTTCCACTAGTACAACCCTTACTCATACTTGTCAACATAGCTCAAAAGGAATTGGTAAATCACCCTAGTTAAAAATTGGTGTTAAATTTGAATTGCCCATGTATAATGGTGAAGTGAATTCAGAGAAGTTTAACAATTGGGTTCATCAGTTGGAGGTCTATTGCAGAATTAAAAACCTTCAAGATGATGACATAAAGATTCATTTAGCTTCCTTGAGGCTAGAGGGTGAAACACTAGTATGGTGGGAATCAAAGACACAAGAAGAGATAAAAAGAACATGGTAAGATCTTAATTTCTTGGTCTGATTTCATTATTGTAATTAAAAGATAGCTTTACCCTCTACCATATATGTAAAAAGCCATCATTAATTGGCAGAACTTTAGACAACTTAAAGGTCAAAATGTGTAAGATTACACCCAAGAATTTAGAAAAAGTTCTCTAATGTAAGGTGTAGATTTGTAATCACAAGACACATTGCTAAAGTACATAGGGGGTTTACACAATTACCTTAGGCATACTATCCTTATGTTTAATCCAAATAATCTAGATGAGGTGTGTGTGCAAGCCACTCATCTTGAGGCAACAGGAAAAAATACTCCAGAAGATGGTGGTAAAAATACATTTAGGGGTAAAGGAAAAGAGAAGGGTTTCAAAGTGAATGGAAAGAAAAATGCATGCATCAAGAAGGAATGAGATAAATTAACATGCAAGCCTTGTTCCAAAGAGGGTCAAAATGAAGCTCATTGTTGGAAGCTTCATCCCGAGATGAAACCAAAGAAATTCAACAACAAGGGAGAACAAAAGACAACTGCAACCACTCAACAAGATTTGGGATCCGATTTGGGTGATGAAACTAAAATTACATCCATGGGTATGAAAGGAAAAGAATCCATTGCTAGCACTAGTAATTCAAATTTACACAATGAAACTCCAAATGAAAAGAAGAGGATAAAACGTTTTCACATAAGGGTAATCTCAAAACATAGGAAAATTGATACTCTTTTTTATAGTGGCTCTCAAGCAAATCTCATCTCTGAAAACATTGTCAAAAGTTTAAACTTGGAAACCATTCCACATCATAAATCATATCCATTAGGAGGGTGTGTGACAATGCACAATTGCAAGTAACTAGAAAGTGCAAACTGAAATTGGCCATTTCTGCAAATTTCATAGATGAAGTGGAGCTTGATGTTGTGCCATTAGAAATATGTGGTATAGTTTTGGGAAGCCTATTCTCTATGACTGAAAAGCTATCTTCCATAGACATGAAAACAAATACCATTTGTTCAAAGATGGAGTACAATACATTGTGAGAGCCCATAGCAAGAAACTAAATCTTTCACTTGTTAATGAGGGGCAGATGAAAAGACTAGTGAATTCTAGCAAGAATTGTTTTCTTCTAATGATCAAACCCAAAAATGATATTGATAATGAAGCTTTTCAAGGTTGTGACTCAAGATTGAAATCTGAATTGGTTGATGTTATTAACCAATATGATGAGATTTTTCAGGAACCAAAAGGATTGCCTCCCAAGAGAGGAATCCAAAATGAGATACAGTTGTAGCAAGATAGTCCTCTTCCTAAGATTGGCATGTACATGATGTCAGTGATGGAAAGTGTAGAAATTAAAAAGAAAATTCAAGAGTTGTTGGATAAAGGGATCGTCAAGCCAATTTCTTTGCCATGTGGGTCCCCAATTGTTTTGGTGCCAAAGAAGGATGGAACATAGTGCATGTGTGTGGACTTATGTGCATTGAACAAGATTGCTATAAAGAACCGTTACCCACTACCGAGAATAGATGATTTACTTGATCAATTGAAAGATGAAAAGTATTTTGCTAAGTTGGACTTAAGGAGTGGCTACCATCAAATTAGAATTGTTGAAGGAGACATTTGGAAGACAACATTCAAAACAAAACAAGGGTTGTTTGAATGTCTATTTATGCCTTTTGGTTTATGTAATGCTCCTTCTACCTTCATGCGTGTGACGATGTTATGAAACCAGCTCAAGAAAAGATAGAAAAGATAGATCAATGCCTTAGAATTCAGCCTCTTCGAGGGGGCAACCTCCTTTACATTACATAAATGAATAATTCTTCGATGATACAAATGACAAAACCTCCTTTCTATATATAGGAGTCTAAGGAGTCACAATATAACCCAACCAACCTAACAATAATACTATAAAGCCACAAAAATAACAATAGAGGGTTTAAATGGGGCACAATAATAACAATATGGGGGCAATAGCGGCACAACAATATTAATAAGGGATACAACTACAATAGTAATGGGGTAATCACTAGTATTATAGGGATCTAACATGCCCCTCTCCTTCAAAAAAGTGTTTTCCTCAACGCTTGAGTAGTTCTGGATGCTTCTGTATAAAATTCTCATCCTCCCATGTGGAATCTTCAGTGGATAAGTTCTTCCACTTGATGAGATACTCTAAAATTGATCGATTTCGTAGCTGTCTAGTTCTTGTCTCTGTGACTGCTTCCGGTTCCAATATAATTTTTCCTTCCTCATCATGTTCTAGCAATATTGTTTGAACTGGGAGCTTGTCGCCTATAACCTTCTTTAAACATGAAACATGGAAAATTGGGTGCACTCGAGAAGTTGCAGGAAGCTCCAATTTGTATGCCATAGTACCAATCTTTTGCAACACCTTGTACGGACCATAATACTTTGGTGATAATTTATTATCCTTCTTAGCTTGCTTCAGGGACATTTGTTTATATGGTTGTAGCCGTAGGAATACCCAATCACCTACATCAAAACTTCTTTCACTGCGATGTTGATCTGCCTGTTGTTTCATTCTATTCTGTGCCAACACGAGGTTATCCTTTAAGAGTTGGAGGACTTGTTGTTGATGTTCGATGTGATGTTCCACTGTTTGAACCTTAGAATTTTCTCTTAAATATGATGTGATGGATGGTGGTTTATATCCATAAAGTGGCATAAATGGGGTCATTTTTGTTGCTGTATGGAAGGATGTGTTATACCACCATTCAGCTACAGGCAACCATTTGACCCATTGTGTCTATTTATCAGAGACAAAGCAACGAAGATATCCTTCCAGACATTTGTTTACTATCTCAGTTTGCCCATCAGATTGAGGATGACAAGATGAGCTATGAGCTAACTGAGTACCAAGACAAGAAAATAATTCTGTCCAAAAATTTCCAGTAAAGATGGGATCTCTGTCACTTACAATAATCTTTGGATTTCCATGTAGCTTTTGAATTGTTTCCATAAATGGAGTAGAAACTGTACTGGCTTTAAATGGATGTGATAATGCACAAAAGTGTGCATACTTGGTAAGTCTGTCAACTACCACCATGATGACATTCTTTCCCTCAGACTTGGGTAAACCTATGATAAAATCCGTTGAAACCTCCTCCCAACATTGGCTTGGAATGGATAAAGGTTGTAATAGACCCAGGGTCTTAATTGTTTCAACTTTATTTTGTTGGAAAACCAAACATTCCACCACAAACTTTTGAATATCCGATTTAAGGCCATCTCAAAAAAATTCCTTCTTAACCCTGTGGTAAGTTTTTAAAAATCCTGAGTGCCCTCCTAAGGGAGAAGTGTGCAATTCCATAAGAATATTTTGTTTGAATTGGGAATTCTTACAGAGGTATAAGCGATCTTTGTACCATAATGAATCATTTTGCCAGCTAAATGTATCAGATGTACTGGAATCTTGTTGTAACTTTCAAATAAGTGCCCACACTTCTTCATCATTCTTCCATTCCTCCCTTGCTTCATTTATCCAATCGGGTTAGATAATAGAAATGGCGCACAACAATTCTTCCACATCCTCATCCTTTCTTGAGAGTGCATCTGCCACCACATTTTGCTTCCCTTTTTTGTAGATGATTTCAAAGTCATAACCCAACATCTTTGTGACCCACTTTTGTTGCTCTTCAGAGGATAATCTTTGTTCTAAAAAGTATTTAAGGCTATCATGATCCGTTTTTACCTTGAAGTGTCTTCCCATTAGGTAGGGTCGCCATTTCTTAAGTGCATGTAGTATTGCCAACATTTCCTTCTCATAAATAGCTTTGTGTAAAAACTTTCCCTTGATTGGATGACTTTCAAAAGCAATGGGTCTTTCATCTTGCATTAAAACAACACCAATTCCATTTCCTGAAGCATCACATTCCACAATAAAGGTTTTTGTGAAGTCCGGTGTAGCTAAGACCGGTGCTTGGCACATTGCCTCTTTAAGATGTTCGAAGGCCTTTGTTGCTTCTGGAGTCCATGAAAATGCATCTTTCTTCAATAATGTTGTTAGAGGTGCTGCTATTCTCCCATAATTCTTAACAAACTTGCGATAATACTCTGTCAACCCAATAAATCCTCGCAGATGCTTTATGGATGTGGGGATTTTCCATTCCTTAATGGCTTTAATTTTGCTAGGGTCTACCTTAACTCCTTCATGAGATACAATATGACCCAGATATTCCACCTCTTGTACTCCAAAGAAACATTTGGATCTCTTTGCATATAATTATTTCTCCTCCAATAGTTGTAGCACCCTGTCAACATGTTCAACATGATCCTTCCAAGACTTGCTGTAGATTAGTATATCATCAAAAAATACTAACACAAATTTTCTAAGGAAGGGTTTGAAAATGGAATTCATCAAACCTTGAAATGTAAAAGGTGCATTGGTAAGGCCAAAAGGCATGACCAAAAATTCATAATGACCCTCATGAGTTCTAAATGTTTTTTTCGAAATGTCTTCAATCTTCATTCTGATTTGATGATATCCTAAACAAAGATCCAATTTGGTGAAGTAAATTGATCCATGCAATTCATCCAGTAATTCATCAATGACAAGAATGGGAAACTTATCTTTAATAGTGAGCTTGTTGAGCTCCCTATAATCCGGACACATGCACCATGATCCATCCTTCTTGTGCACCAATACTACTGGAGCAGAGAAAGAACTTTGACTAGGTTGAATTATACCAGCCTCTAGCATTTCTGCAACCATACGTTCAATTTCGCTCTTTTGGGCATAGGGATATCTGTACGGCCTGATGTTTGGAGGAACACTTCCTGGAATCAGATGAATAGCATGATCATAATCACGAATAGGTGGGAGACCTTTGAGAGTCTTAAATACCTTGGAATGATTATCCAAGACTTTTTGGAGATCTGGAGAAATATATGATTCCGATGTGGAAACATCTAGCGAACATAATTGTGCAATTACACCTCTTTGTTCCTTTTTTAGAAGCTTTGTCATACCGTTAGAGCTGATTATCTTTCCCGGTTTCCCTGCAATACCCCTTAATTCAACTTCCTTTCCTTCCACATAAAATTTCATGAAAAGTTCTTGAAAATTAAAAGATATTTTACCCAAGGATTGTAGCCATTGGACTCCTAGTACAACATCAGCACCTCCCATTGGAATGGAAAGCATTGGGCTAGTCAATACATATTCTCCCATGGATAGCTTGATATTATGGCACTTTCCAGAGAAATTTATTGTTCCTCCATTTGCAACCATCACTTGACACTCTGGTGCTGGATATAAGAAGCAATTCAATTATTTTGCTACCTTACAATGAATAAAATTGTGGGTACTTCCTAAATCAATCAACACTATTACCTTTTTCTTCTTGATTTGTCCTTCTATCTTGATGGTTTGAGGAGTGGTAATTCCTGCCAATGCATTACAAGATATGGTCAGATTCATTTCTTTTTTATCTAGGCTTTGTTCCTGGAGTATATCCTCCTCTTTTGACCTTTCTTGCTCCTTTTCTTCTTCCTCTTCACAATCTATGTAGAATAATTTCTTCTCAGCACACTTATGACCTTTAGTGTATTTGCTATCACAACTGTAACAAAGCCCTTTTGCTCTTTTTTCTTCCAATTGTTGTGGTGTCAACCTTATAGGTTGTGGAAGACTAGGGGCAACAACACTTCCATCTTTATAGCTGTGAGTGGTATGCTTCCTAATTGCCATAATTTTGCTTTCCATTTTTCTTGCTAACCTGAATGCCTTCTCTAATGAATCAGGTTCCCAAAGGCGAACATCATGTTGGATATTATCCTTTAAAGTCCCTATGAACACATCAATCCTATGCTCCTCTGGAATATTTTTTACCCTTACGTTCAATTTTTGGAACTCCTCAATGTGCTCCATTATTGAACCCTTTTCTTTGAGACTTATCAATTGGCTAAAAAAAGTGTTGCTTTTTGTATCCTCATAATGTGCTGTCAATTCTCCCGTAAAAATTTCCCAAGTGATAATTTGTTTACGAGAGCAAAGCCATTGATACCATACAAACTGATTTGGTTCCAAACATAAAGTTGCAATACGTACCTTTTGTGTGTTTTGCACATTATTGAGATCGAAAAATTGCTCCATCTGTAATATCCATGTTGCGGGATCCTTGCCATCAAACTTCCTCATATCAATTTTTGGAATATGGTGGGTCTTCGATCCAACATTAGAGTCTATGAAATCATGATTAACATTTCTTTTGTTCTCATCATGAGTTTCCTTTACTACCCTTTCACCATTAGTAAGCATTTCTTGTAGAAACTTTGTCAAATTTGTCTTCAAATCTGTCTTCAAATCTTCCATGCCTGTCTTCAAATCTTCCATGCTTGTCTTTAAACAATCCATCTTAGCTTCTACGCCTTTCTTTAAACCATCCATCTTAGCTTCTACATCTTTCTTTAAACCATCCATCTTAGATTCTGTTGCTTTTTTTGCAAGTGACACTTGTTGCACTTGGTCTCGTAATTTTGATATATCATGTCTCATTTCTTCCTCTTCTTCATGAGTCATGCTAGAGCTTTCAGGTTGCCTACTAGGTGTTTGTATTTTATTCCCTTGGGTCATCAATTACTGATAATAGTGCTTTACTATGCCCTTTGAATTCCTTCAAACTAATTTTTCAAACCAAGCTTATGCAAAAATAAAAAAAAACTGCACACCTTTTTTCACTTTGTAGGAGCTTGATATTGAATCTGATGTATCTCTGTAATTTTGAATCATCTAGTTCATAAATTGCAATCTACGATAGCCCTCTATTTCCTCTTTCCAATGCCACCAGTCTGATCCAAATTGGATTCTCCACAGAAGAGTTATGCCAAATCTCCCACAGTGACCTGATTATAGACTAGTTCAGTAGAGCAAACTTGTATGACGTGCCACGAGTCACTGTTTAGACCTTTGGCTCTAAAAAATATATACAAGAAAACTAAAGTCCGTCCTCTTTCTATACCTTCTTACGAAATTTCAATCTGATGCTCAGAGAGAAAGTTATGATGATTTTACCCAGGTCACCTGTTTGGAATATAATTCAGGAGTCTGCAAAAGACCAACTTCCTCAGATCATATCTCCGCAAATATAGAGCGAAAATATCTGAATTTCGGACCCGAGATTTAGCGCGATGTCTTCTCAAATGGTTTTTTTTTAGCTTCTCAAACATCGCAGAAAACAAGTTATAGCGAAAATTCCACGATGACCTGTTTGGAGCAGCGAAACCCTAGAATCCAAAGCTCTGATACCAAATGTTATGAAACTAGCTCAAGAAAAGATAGAAAAGATAGATCAACGCCTTAGAATTCAGCCTCTTCGAGGGGGCAACCTCCTTTACATTACATAAATGAACAATTCTTCGATGATACAAATGACAAAACCTCCTTTCTATATATAGGAGTCTAAGGAGTCACAATATAACCCAGCTGACCTAACAATAATACTATAAAGCCACAAAAATAACAATAGAGGATTTCTATGGGGCACAATAATAACAATATGGGGGCAATAGGTGCACAACAATATTAATAAGTGATACAACTACAATACTAATGGGGTAATCACTAGTATTATAGGGATCTAACAGATGAATGATGTGTTGAGGCTATTTCTTGATATGTTCATTATAGTCTACTTATATAACAACTTAATTTTCAATAAATCTCATGATGAACATGTCATGGATGTGAGAAAAGTACTTGATGTCTTCAAGAAAGAACAGTTCTATTTAAAGATGTCAAAGTGTGAGTTTGGAAAAAATTATTTAGTTTACTTAGGTCATATTGTTGGAATAGGCGAGTTGAAAATAGATCCCTCCAAGGTTGATGTCATTTTGAATTGGCCAAGGCCCAAAACAGTTACTGAGGTAAGAATTTTTTTGGGAGTAGCCCAATATTGCAGGAAATTCATTGCTAACTTTTCTTAAATAGAAGCTCCTTTGCATGAATTGACTAGTGTGAAGAAGGTTTTCCAGTGGGGAGGCAAACAACAAAGGCCTTTGATGCATTGAAGGAAAAGATCAACAGCGATTGCAATACTTACAATCTCAATCTAAGTTGTAGCAATCAAGTCACTTCCGATGGATGGGTTTTCTTCAACAATTCCACTTGGTAATAAGGTATAAGAAAGGTATCTACAATAAAGTTGTTGATATGATTTCTAGGCCTATTATTAGTGCAACTACTTTACTCAAGCATAATTTTGTTTTGCATGAAAGTTATATTGAGCAATATGCATTAGACAATGACTTTCAAGATGTTTATGCAAGCTTGAGTCAACGTAACCAAGTAGAAGAATTGGAGTATCATTTGCATGATAAATTGTTGTACCATCTTGGTAAGATTTGTATTCCATGGGGAGAAAGAGTCAACATCATAAGAGAGGCACATACTTCTATTATTGTTGGTCATTTCATTGTAAGTAAGATGGTGGCACATCTACAAAGTTGTTTTTATTGGCCTCGTATGGTTGAAAGTGTGTCACATTTTATTAAAGGATGTTGATTATGTGTAGTTAGTAAGCCTAGCAATAGGAAGTTAGGATTGTACACACCACTTCTGGTTCCTTCACGACCGTGGGAGAGTGTTTCTATGGATTTTGTAGGAGGTCTTCCATTGTCAAAAAGAGGTCATAATTATTTGTATGTAGTTATGGATAGGTTTAGAAAAATGTGTATTTTGATGCCATGTAAAATACAAATTACAAGTGAACAAACTGCTCAGTTATTCTTTCATAATGTATGGGTGCATTTTGGATTGCCCACATCCATTGTTAGTGATCGAGATTCTAGCTTGGTTGGGAATTTTTTGTCAAGCTTGTGGGGATTAATGGACACCAAATTGAAAAAGAGTACTACATTTCATCCACAAACAGATGGTCAAACAAAGGTGGTGAAAAGGACAGTGATACATCTTCTTTTTGGGTTTTGCAGCAAGCATCCTAAGTTGTGGGATGAACATTTGCACTACATTAAACATGCTTACAACCGGGCCAAAGACTCTTCAACTCAAACATCACCATTTGAAGCAAGTTTGGGATACTTTCCCAAGTCTCCTTTGGACTTCATTTTATGAAAGAAGGTTGCTATTGATGGTCATAGTGACATAGACAAAGAAAGAAGGTTCATTGAACAAATCCAATTGGTACACCAAAGAGTTCAAGAAGAACTGGAAAAGAGCCAAGGCAAGTACAAAGCAAGGAATGACAAGCATCATGTAGATCACAAATTCCAAGTCGGTGATGAAGTTTGGCTTCACATTAGCAAAGAGAGGCTCCCGGGAGAAGGTAAAAAATTGAAACCAATTGGATATGGTCCATTCAAAATTCTGGAAAATATTGGTGATAATTCCTTAAGGTTGGATTTACCTTCATATATGAAAATTTATGTTGTTGTTAACGTTGAGAACTTAAGGTTGTATGAGCCTCCTTTGATTGAAGATCAAGGAGAAAATATCCAAATTCCTTCCATTGAGGATTTTTCTCCTGAATACCTTGATGAACTATAGCAAGACACCATTCTTGACAGAAGAACAATGTCTTAAAAAGGAGGGAGTGTCAACTACATTCGAGTGGGACTGAAAGGAAAAATTCCTTCAAAAGCCAATTGCATTGAGATTGGAAAGGTGAGGGAACTGTACTCTCACCTGGTGGAAAACTGAACGTGATCTTTTAGGGTCCAAAAGGCTTCCAGTGGGTAGGAATGATAAGGTGCACAAAGAATAGCTCAAAAATCAAAGTTGTTGGATTGATGTGGAACCTGAACAACTGCGTAGTGATCGTCATCTTGAATCCAGTGCAACTAGTTTCTCGCGAAAAGGACACCGTATGCTCCCAGAATAATGTTATGTTCGCTTTTCCAAAGAGGTGAATTTTGGCAAAATGTGACAGCCTAGTCAGTAGTCCGTATTACTAACATGGCACTGACTTTGCAGGCTGAGCTGGCAGGGTTGGCTGGTTAACGAGCCTTCGGCGAATCACATGGTGACAAGTGGCACGATCTCATTTGGTGCATTTGGCGGTTTCTGATTGGATGGTTTGTGGCCAAAAACAAGCTAACACGTGGCCCAGACAAAGGCTGCCTTGTGGCAGCCCGAGGGCCACCAAAATTTTTGTCAAGGGTCTGGGCAATGGTAGTAGGGGTTAAACCCACGACCACCAAGCAACAGTCCAAAGCCTTCCACCAATGCACCATACGAGAAGTTCTTAACCATTATAGTCGTTGACTTTTATTTGAAGTTGATGACCGTGACAATTCGGGGAGGGGCCAACCCACAGTGGCTAACCCTTCGACGCGCCACCATACGTGACCATCAGCAAACAGAGTGGGGGCCCGACTGGCAGGGGTGAGCCATTTTCCTTAGCCCCGAGCACGTGGCCCCCATGTGCCAACTATTTGTGGAATTTAGGCATTAGAGGATATTTAACGTGTCCGACAATTTGGCCCTGAAAGCGATGGAAATGGCACTTGATTAGTGGAAATCTGGGCGAAATTGTAGGATGGTGCTGGATTTTGGGGAATTTGCAGTGTGATTAGTAGAAATACTTGGGGAAGCCATAAATTCTTCAGTTTCTTACCAAATCAGGAGTAGAAAGAGGCTACATAGGCATTTTTGGGTATTCTAGAGCCATTGGAATAGGTTTCAAAGTTATCTGAGCATTGTAAACTTATGTATTCACATTTTTTAGTATAATAGAGAGGGTCAAGCCATTAGAAGTTGCACCAAGGAGACGTAGCCTAGGCGGGGTGAACTCCTTCATCATGTTCTACTGTGATACTATTTTGGTGATGTTCATGTCTGTTATATGTTGTTGTTCAATTATTTGTTTATGTTAATTTTCACATAAAATTTACATAAAAACACTCAAAAAATCATTTTTTTACTTCCAATTAACCTCATGAATCCTTGATCACTTTTAACATATTCTAAAAAGGAATTTAGTACAACAAACTAATTATCCCATTCAGATCAAGTTTAATCTACAATAATTAATCTAATTTATATTATTTTTATGTATGCGACTATACCATCGGCACAATCCTTATGCAACATGGTAAGCACATTCCATTTGATTCATATCTTTTCAATGGTGCAGTGATTAAGTTGCAGCGACCATGGCACTTTCATTGGATGGGTTTTCTTCTAATATTCCACTTCGTCAAAGGAATAAAAAAGGTATAAGTGACAAGCTTGTTGATATGATTTTTAGGCTTATTGTTTGTGTAAATACTTTCCTCAAGCATCATTTTGTTTTGCATGAAAGTTATGATCAGCAAAATACATACTTTTAAGATGTACATTCAAGCTTGAGTCAAAGGAATCGAGTAGAGGAATTTGTTTACCATTTGCATCATAATGTGTTGTATCATTTTGGTAAGAAGGATGTTATTATTGATGGTAACATGGACAAAGCCAAGGAGTTCATTGAACAACTCCAAATAGTACATCAAAGAATGTAAGATCAGCTTGAAAAGAGCAAATGAAAATACAAAGCAAGGCATGACAAGCATTGTGTAGATCACAAGTTCCAAGTCAGTGATGAAGTTTGGCTTCACATTAGCAAAGAGAAGCTCCAAGGATAAGGTAGAAAGTTGAAACCAATTAGATATGGTCCATTCAGAATTCTGGAAAAGATTGGTAACAATGCCTTCAAGTTGGATTTGTCTTCATACATGCAAATTTATGTTGTTATTAATGTTGAGAACTTAAGGTTGTATGAGCCTACTTTGATTGAAGATCGAGGAGAAAATGTCCAAATTCCTTCCATTCCGGATTTTTCTCCTGAATACCTTGATGAACTACAACAAGACACCATTCTTGACAGAAGAACAAGGTCTTCAAAACGAGGGAGTGTGGACTACCTTCGAGTGGGTCTCAAAGGAACAAATGCTTCAAAATCCAAATGCATCGAGATTTCAAAGATGATGGAACTATACCCTCACCTGTTGGACAACTGAAAGTGATATTTTGAGGTCCAAAAGGCTTCCAGTGGAGAGGAATGATCAAGTGCTCAAAAAATAACTCAAAATTGAAAGTTTTTGGATTTGTGTGGAACCTAAATTACCGTGTAGTGCTCGTCATTCTGAATCTGTCGCAACTCGTTTCGTGTGAAACAGACACTGTATGCTCCCAGAAACATGTTTTGTTTGCTTTCCCAAACTGGCGAATTTTGTCAAAATGTGACAACCCAGTCAGCAGTCTCTACTGCTAATGTGGCACTGACTGTGCAGGCTGAGGTGATAGTTTTGATTGGTCAACATCCTTGGCTGAATCATATGATGCCAAGTGGAATTTTGTTATTGGTTTGAATTTGGATGAAACCTATTGGTTGGAAGGTGGCCAACCACATGCTGCCACATGACCCAGCCAGGGGCCGCCATGTGGCAGCTTGGGGGCCACCAAAATTTTGGTCAAGTTTCTGGGTAGTAGCGGCAGGGTCGAACCCGTGACCTCCAAGTCCAAGTCCAAAGTCATTTCCAATACACCATGCATGTTTTTCTTAATATATATGTGTTACATAGTATTTTGTCACGCCTCCTGCACTTCCGTGTGACATAACCTGAAGTGCCCGAAACATTATCATTATATAGTATACTCATCAATGTATATAGCCCATATCCCTTCTTTAACTTTTCTTGGAAAATCCCTGGAGATTTCCTTGAAGAAATGGCTCTTGAAACCCTAAAATGTGAGTCATCGCCCTTATGAAACTCAAAACCGCGATGATCACCTGTTGCACCTTGTTAAGCTAGTGATGGCATCACTATATTCTCTCTCATACTCATGATGGTATCAAAAAGGAATTTTTCCCAAAGAGGATGAAAAGCTTCATGACCTAGAAGCTTCCAGAGCGGCGAGCTGGAGGTGGTTTTGCATAGATGAGGTCGAACCCTCCTAATTTGACCTCTTGGTCTCATCCCTATGAGCTACCTCCTTAATATGTGGGCCTAATCCTATCTTTGGAGGAGGTCTAACTCCCTCTCCCAACCTATAAATTCCCCCTCTACCATTCCCAAATGGTTGATCTATGTCCATTTGCATCCCTATGCCGAGCTTGTGCTTAGAGGCTATTCATTAGACTTGGAGGAGTGTTGGAGAGTTTCTTGGCTTGGACTTGGATTACCACTCAAGGAGAGTCAACATCAAGGCTATGGTTGTAAGCTTCCCCTTTATACTTTAAATAATAATACAACTGTTGGTTCATCTTCGTAAAATATATATGTTCATATATGTATTGGTTTAACATTCCTTGATCAGCTAAACAAGTTATTATTGGATTTGCTATTGGTTTTGGCATGCTTTTTTGTCTCTTGGTCATTTGTGTAGGTACATAAGCGCTGAAACAAGCAGGAACAAGGCTATGACACAAGCGGTTCGAGGATCTCAACAAAGGAAATTGGATTAGCATCAGAGCAAGGTAGGCCTTTTCTCTTGTTCTACTTTTCAATTATAATATAGGAAGATGTCTAGTTGATTGTTCCTTCAGTTGCTAGACCTACTCATTGGGCTAGAGGGATCGTCTTTGTCCCAAGAGAGGTTTAAACTTGCCAACAAAATGGCAACTCCACTCAGGAGCCTATGACTCTTCCATCCAATCTTTCAACCTGATCGTTTGACTAGTTTGACCAACTATCAATTTTTCGGCTTGTCTGCATTACTCTGCATTTATACCATCACTGATCACTGCCTTAGAGTGCTAATTCTGGATTGTTTCTTGGAATATTTATAGTTATTTCCCATATTCCTCACCCATGGTGGGTTTACCCTTTACAGTCGCGCTAGCATCGTGATTTTTTCCTTTACAGTCACGATGATCGCGGTTTTTACCTTTACGGTCATGGTGAAAAAAACCATCTTCATTTTTTGGTCGTGCTGAAATCATCACTACTTTTGCTATACAAAGTAGTGATTCCATCGCGGGTTTGCCTATGAAAAGTAGCGATAATCGCGGGTTTGGGTATATAAATTAGTGATGATCCTTGAATGTGAGATTTTTTTAGTTTTATTCCTAAGAATCTAGTGTGTCTTGGCCCCTAAGGTCTTTTCCTATCCTGTATGCTTGGATTTTTAAATGTTTTGATTGATTGCCTGGATTAATTTGCAAAATTTGTCTCATTGGCTTCAAAGTGAAATCTCACTGAGTTCTAGAGTTTCTAGTCAATTGGTCATCACTTGCTTCTTGTTGATGTCATTGGGATGCTTGTTTTGTTGATTGTTTGAGCGTTGTTTTCTGTGGAAATCATTGAAAACATCATTTTTTCATTTGTTTTAGCTTGTATTTCAAAATCTACTTTTCATGAAAATGCATTAGATTAGTTGCATTGAAAAGTTATTTTTTGAGATTCATCATTGAAAATAGATCACATTTTTTCGATGATTGGAAGATAAAAACTATATTATGTGCATCAAATCATTCAGAACGAAAAGAAAAGCATAATTCGTATAAGTGCATCTTTGTAAAGTAAAATTGTTTTGCTTTCGGAAAAGTTGCATTTAGGATAGTGAAAAGTGGAAAACCATTTTTACTCTTGGCATTGCATTTGGAAGATGGAAGTGAAAGTTAGTGGAAGGAATTTTGCATGATGCATTTTGTTTGATGCATTATTGATTGAAATTTCTTCCATTTTTTCTCATATAGCTGCATCTTAGGTGTTCAGGTAACATCGTTAAGGCCTTGAAATCAAAACATAATTTCAAGATCAACTTTAAAATCTATTAATTACCCTAAGGAGAATTTGAAACATTAACATTCATACTTAGTGGTCTAGGTTAGAGACGTGTTTTGACTTCTATAAAACTTAGCAGTTGTGATTCGCTCTTGCATTAGACAGTGCTAGCACAGACTTGTGCTCCCCATACCGTCGAGTATATAAAGGGAGACCCTCATAGGTTGCAAACCTTTATCCATAGGAAGCCAAGTCTACCACCCCATAAACTTGATACACCGAACACAGCATTCAGGGAGATTTCCTGCACATACATCAAGTCCTTGGTAAATTTATTTGCTGAGGTGTATATTAGAGTTCACGGTTACTTGGTACTCTGTTTGCCTAGAGCATTGTGAGTAGTCATTTCGATCTTTTCTGACTCCTTAAATTTGAAAAGATCATCGAGCACTTGTCCTTTTGAGCTTGCTAAACCAATGAAAGTGACTAGAGTCACCTTTTCATCCTTTCCTTGACTCTTAAAACATGAAAAGGACAAGTTTTTGTTTCAAATTCTAAAATTAATTGACTGTGGAACATCATCCTTCCTGTGTAAATATTCCTTAGTAGATCTTAGGTTGATACAATGGCAACATTTCTTCATTCTACGAGTCAAGGAAACCCCTGTAACCGAAATCCTAGTCTTTTCCTTTCTTTCGGAAATACTGGTGCTCCTTATATGGAAACATTGTCCCTTCCTAGATTCACCATTGGTTTGCCAGTTTAGTTATTTTTGACCTCGGTGGTTCCAAGTGTTGAAACGGATTTTAACTGAGTTCTCCTCCACCTTAACAACATCAAGCTGATGTTGATCCTAAAGCTGACCTCTTTCCTTCTTCGCCTATTTCTTCACCTCATTCTTCCTCTTCGCCTAGTGAAAGTCTATATTCTAGTAACCAGGAAGCTAAGAAGAAGAAGAAAAGAAGAGGATGAATAAGAAGAAGCAAAATAAGTAAGGGGGAAACAAAACAAATATTGCTACTGATGCAACTAATGAAGAAAAATATTCCCACTAGCCCCAGAAACAAAAATTCCTTTGCATGTTATGTAAGGGTGACCACCTTCTTCAGAACTGCCCTGGTATTCCCAAGGTCTTAGAAGTGTGGTCCATAGGTTCACATCGACCTTTGTCTTCTGCATCTAGAAATCATGTTGGTGACAAACCCTCAATGAGTAACAGTAAAGATCATGGGAAAAAGGGAATAATAAAATTTCCCTGTAAGTTGTGTGAAGGTAATCATCCCATTCACCTTTGTCCCCTTATGGATGAAGCTTCCAAAGAGGGTGAAAACCTTACAGCTTCTCAACCTCGTCTTCCAACTGGGTATCGAAATATTTCCCCTGATCCTTCACTAGTTGATCTAGTGATTGATCACAAGTCATCTTTGGTCAACCCCACTATCTCTGAAAGTAAGTCTTGTGAGTCAATTCTCGACCAACCATTGGTTGAGAAACCAGTAGACTTGACTCCACCTTCAGTTAACCGCACCTTCCCAGTAGAGATTGAACCTCATACTCCTCAAGTTCTTCTAGCTTCTTCAATTTCAAATGAACTGGAGGGAAATCTTCCCGTTCCTGAGGTGCATGAGAGTAGTGCTCTCGTTCCTATATAGAAGGAGAGAATATCTCGCGTTCCTACGGCACCCGCTCCAAGTAGTTTAGTCACTTATTTTGATTGGAGTTGAATGGAAGGATATCGTCTTCCGTCGTATGTGCCTTTCCAGATTATAGTATAGGCTTACCATATGGCTGTACCTAGCACCATCATAGATGAGGGCACATCTATTAGCATTATGTCCTCAACTGCTTGGAAGCTTTAGGTTCTCCTCAACTTGTCCCCGTCACCCAGAATCTGTTGGATTTTAAAAGAGGAACCAGTCAACTGTTAGGGATCCTTCCTAACTTACCTATTACTTTGGGAGGAAAGACTATCTATATATACGTGACGGCTGTCCAAGGCCCATTGGATTTTAATATACTCCTTGGCCATTACTATGTTTATGAAATGGGAGCTCCTTTCTCTTCCCTCTTTCGAGTGATCTGTTTCCCCCATGAAGGAAGCATCGTGATCATTGATAAACTTACATTAATTGGTCCTAAATCGGCTCCCACTCAACCATCATCCCTAAATGGTTCTCATATTCAAGCAGTATCGCCCCTGCCACAGGTTAATTACATGGCCACCTATTCCATGCCCACATTTACTGATGATCTTGTCGGTGATGTGATACATCATGTACTAGGGGAACTGGAGCCCGATTTTTCCTTTGGATCCCCAAACATGTATCCCTTCTAGAGTGTTGTTCTCCCATCTGATGAGAACCTCTTGGAAGCTGTTAGAGTCGGTCTGGTCATCCCACCGTCAGAGATCAAAACTCTTTTTGCATTTCATGTATAGGTGTCCCATCACTTTTGATCACTTGCATTTTGCTAGGGGCATGCCATTGTCTGACGGAAGGGTTTGGTGTTCTTGTTTCCCTCATGCTTGTACCTGCCCGGGCTAGTCAAAATTTATCTATGTTCATCAAAGTTCATTTCAATCATTCATAGTCATTATGCTATTTTGGTCAAAAAGAGTTATTTTAAGAGTCTAGGTCTAGTGGTTGGTCTTCAAACATGTCGAATAATGCCCGCAGGCCATGAGGATGGTTTTCGAAGAGGTTCCTAGTTCAAAAGCTCATCATCAAACACATTTGAGGACATTTCTTGTTCAAAACTCTGTTTTGAATAAGAAATTGTCGAATTCATTTTTTGTAATAATCATGTATTTTTTTTGCCATGGAGTTTTCAAAGCAGGCTCTAGTTTTCCTTTGCCAAACATCAATGCCAACATCCCTGTAAAAAACAACCAAGTTCATTAGCTCAAAACTCAGAAAATCAATGAGACAACCAAAAGACATAGTTTCATTAAAATACAAAGTGCCATAGTCAAAAACATTGCAAATTGGGTTTTGAAGAAGTAAAAATCAAAACCATCTCTTGTCAAGATATTTCTCAAGCTATTTATCCCTTTGCAACAAGTGTCTTTCATAATCCAAGGGAGAAATTGTGTTTTGAAAGTGCAAGAGAAAAATAGTGAGTGGAAGAGGCCGATTGTGTGACTTGGAGGTAGCGCGGCACATATAGAAGGTGGCGCAACGCACATAGAGCGCACGGCACACTGGGAATTTTCACCCAGTGTAAATTATAACGGGCACAACGCGTATAAAGAGCGTGGTGCACTGGGTTTTGAGCGCGGTGCGTATAGCCTCAAGCCTGAAACTTGCTTGGAATTTCACCAATTCGCCCATACCTTGCATGAATTCGCCAGGTAGGCCCTCATTCTTGCTGTTGCTTTGAATTTGGTGATAAGTGTGAGTGGTTTATGGGTGATAGCATTTGAAACAAAATCTAAATCCTCCTTTTAAAATACATTCAAAGGAAATTTGTTGTGGGGTCTTGACTTATTGATTGGTCGCCAAGGACTCTCCCCTTTCCCCATTTCCCTTTTGTTTCCTCATTTCCTACCCCCCCATCAAGCTCATTAATCCAACATTGCACTCAAATCCCAAAACTCCTAAACCCTACCCTATAAAATCCCCAAACCCTCCTACATGTTCCTAAACAAAATTTCCCCCCATAACCCCTATCCCCATCATATTATTACCCTTCCTAACACTCCCTTTTTGCATTGTTCCCCTTGGTGGCAGATCTCACAACAACACCTAGTTTCATAACATCATCAAAGGGCAGTCCAAGCACAGTACACATGACAAATTTTTGGGCACAACACAGGTTTTTTCTCCCTATGCGCCGCGCCACTAGCGCGGCGCTTAGGATTGGGAGCTCCAAATCACAAATGGTTTGCATTTTCGGATTCAGCATGAAAAATCATGCTTGCTGGTGCATGGACAAGAAGTTTGGGTTAGTTTTGAGTCCCCAGGAGGTCAAAAACACCCTAAAAATGACCTTTTTGCCCCTAATTTCACACAGAGGAAGCAGTCTTGGGAGATTGCGGTTTTGGAGGGGCAAATGGGCACCAAATTCAGAAATTCCACTTGAGTTGGAAAGTAGACAGGTAGGGCTTTCCAACAAGTACACTTGGGCTCAATTTGGACTTCAACAAGTGCCTCAAAATCAGCACCAAAGTAGCGCAGCGCATATAGAAATTGGCACGACGCACAGAGGTTTTTTGCCCAATTTTTCATCTTCCAGCTCAGAAATTCGGCCAATTTGACTAGTTTTGCTTTGTGATGTAATTTTTGACTTATCTTGATGTAATTGAGTGAACATGATGTAATTTTGACACTTAGTTACTTGTTCTAGAAGATTCATTCACCAAAGAGTGAAAATTTAATGAATGAATCAGTTTCCTACCTTATAGAGGCAAGTTGTTTTGACTGCCTAGATTTTAGTGCTTTGTTTAGAATTGGTTGAAACAGCTCCTAGAAGGATGAGTTCGACCCCTAGAGGCAAGGGAAGAGGTCGTCTTGTCTATATTATGTATGTTCTAAGTCATTTTCAGGGTTGGACACTTGGGATTGCTTTGGCATATCATTGTACATTCTATCTCTGCATTTTTGGCTAAGGAAAGACCAAGGTTTTGCAGCACTGTTTGGGACCCATGTGGCTTTATGTTTTGATGGTGTGCTTCTCTGAGTAATTGTAAGTTCATTAGTGTTATGTGTATCATTATTTTCCTCTCTTTTCTTATGAATTTGAACAAGTGAGTGATTAAGGTGGAATCCATTAACTATTATGCTCTGCCTTTGAATTTGTTTAAAATTTCCATGTTTTCATCTGTTTAAGGAGAATTCTTGAGATTTCCTTTCTCTCCTTAGCTCCTCACCAGTTTGATCTATTCATTCACTCAATTTAAAGCATCGAAACATTTTCCTTCCTTGCCCCAATCAGAACTCTGCAGAAACTGTGCCTCATCCCCGGACCCAAATTTTCCTTTCCCATTTTCCAACAAAAACCCCCAAAAACTCAAATCAAATCCTTTGTACTTCATACCTAGCCTAAAATTAGCTTTTATTTCAGTCATTTCAAGCCCCAACACTTGTCTTTTGCCGAGATCGACCCAGAGAGAGCCCTCTCCTGTCCTCGTAGGGCTAGCTATGAGGTTGAGCGTGATTTGATGTGGACCTACAACCTTGTCTTTTTAGCCTGAGGCAAATCTAGGCTCTATCATAGTGGCGACTCCACTGGGGAAGAAAATGGTTTGCTTGCTGATGTCATTGGTTTTCTAAGCTAAAGACGGAGCCTGAAGTTATGCTAGGTAGCCTTCGAAACGCTTTTGCTTTGCATTAGCAGAAGTAGATAAACGCTGCTTCAGTCAATCTCTGGTCTAGCTTGTAAACGTGACATCTAACTTGTTAATTTCCCCAGTACATGTATCAAGTTCAGATCTGATGGTTGATGGTGAACAACGATCAGACATCAGAAGGCTGAAATCATTCACCTGGCAACTTCATTCACTGAAAAATCCAGAAATCAATTCTTCATGGTGATTCCACTGCAAGAAGATCAGTAGCTTTAAGATTTTCAAGATGAATCGGGTTGCAAAAAGATACGCTCCCATGAGTCGAGATCACATCCCAGGTTTTCCAAATAAAATGCCCAAGGTAGATTGGTCAAAGAATTTTCCTATGTTCAGAAATGTAGAAGGTAATGACGCTGCTCTTCATCTAGTGAAATTTCACATTCATGTGCATAAATTAAAGATCAATTTTCCTGAAGACTGTTTGATGAAAATGTTTATGGCTACTGTGGAAGACAAAGGCTGATCTTGGTATGAAAGTTTGCCTCCTGCTTCCATTTATTGTCTAAAATATTTTCATACGATGTTCTTTGAAAGGTATAAAGAATCATATCCATCCTTGACTTTGGTTCAGAACTGTTGTAGCCATGTTCATTGTTTTATTGAAGATCTTGAGAATTTTTATGAACATGATAATTTCATGGATGATGAGATCATGGAAGCCTTGTATGAAAATATGTTTCAGCAGCACACATAAATCTTAGAGGATACTTGTCAAGATCAGCGGGCTGAATATTTCCATATGGTTGAAAGCGATGAAAGAGAAAATGTCATTTCAGATCTGTCCATAGAAGAAGACAACATGCAGGTAATGCAGGAAACTAATGTTCCAATCTCAGAAAGTGATGATGATAAATCAGATCGAGAGATAAATTGTGATGAGGTAAAACATGTTGTTCCGGATCTCATAAAAGAGAGTTGTATTGTCATAGCTACCTCAAATGAAGAAAACATAGTTGCAGACCTAAATGCTCTCATCTCACCAGCACTCGATCTTCATGAGGAGGTAGTTCATTTCCTCTGTGAAAAACAAGACAAGATCTTCGTTCAAGTAAGTGAAAAGGTTTCTCTGGATGAATCTATGGTATCTGATAGAAATGTTAGTGTTGGGTTTCACGAAACATCTGAAATTTCTTTTCTCATGATTGATGAATGTGATGAGAATCTGGCTGTCATATCATATGAGGATGACCTACCATATATTCAAACTACAAAAGATCAGACCATTCAGGATTCCATTTCAGATTCTTCCTCCTATGTCTCATGTTTTGAAATGTTCTTTAAAAAGGAAATCTGCTCATCTACTCATTCAGAATTTTTTGAGCACCAGGAACGCACTTTTACTGAAGTACATTATGAAGGAAGATCAGAATCAAAGGAGAAAGACACCTTGCTCTTTCATGTTTTTCAGGATCTAATGGCAGATCTGTTGCAGTCAGCAGTGAAGGTGATTATTGCAGTATTCAGTGATGAAGGAGATTATGGTTGACTATATTTTTGGATGCCCAGATACAAGTATCAATTGTTGACCAGAAGATCTGATCAGAAGAATCAGTCAAGAAGCCATCTTCTTGATTGGTTACATTGGCATTTTGATATAGTTTGATTGTATATTGTCTTATAAGAAACACAGGTGGTCATGTACTACCACCAAGCTTTAAGTTTTAAGTTCAGGTCTTAGTATTTTGAGTTAGTTTGTTAGAGTCAAGTTTTTTTTCAGTCATGTCAGTTTGCATTGAGTCAGTTTCAGTCAAGTTTCAGTCAATAAATTGAGTCATGTTGGTTTTTCGGAATAATGGACTCCATAGCCCAATGGACGAAGGCACTATCTGCTCTTCTAGAGATCTGCCATTCTTGGCACTGCCAAGGAGCTACCATCCCCATTGGAGCCAATGTTAGAGTCGGTCTGGTCATCCCTCCGTCGGGGATCAAAACTCTTTTTGCATTTCATGTTTAGGTGTCCCATCGCTTTCGATCACTTGCATTTTGCTAGGGGTGTGCCATTGTCTGACGGAAGGGTTTGGTGTTCTTGTTTCCCTCATGCTTGTACCTGCCCGGGCTAGTCAAAATTTCTCTATGTTCATCAATGTTCATTTCAATCATTCATAGTCATTATGCTATTTTGGTCAAAAAGAGTTATTTTAAGAGTCTAGGTCTAGTGGTTGGTCTTCAAACATGTCGAATAATTCCCGCAGGCCACGAGGATGGTTTTCGAAGAGGTTCCTAGTTCAAAAGCTCATCATCAAACACATTTGAGGACATTTCTTGTTCAAAACTCTGTTTTGAATAAGAAATTGTCGAATTCATTTTTTGTAATAATCATGTATTTTTTTTGCCATGGAGTTTTCAAAGCAGGCTCTGTTTTTCCTTTGCCAAACATCAACGCCAACATCCCTATAAAAAAAAACCAAGTTCATCAGCTCAAAACTTAGAAAATCAATGAGACAGCCAAAAGACAGAGTTTCATTAAAAGACAAAGTGCCATAGTCAAAAACATTGCAAATTGGGTTTTGAAGAAGTAAAAATCAAAACCATCTCTTGTCAAGATATTTCTCAAGCTATTTATCCCTTTGCAACAAGTGTCTTTCATAATCCAAGGGAGAAATTGTGTTTTGAAAGTGCAAGAGCAAAATAGTGAGTGGAAGAGGCCGATTGCGTGACTTGGAGGCAGCACGACGCATATAGCAGGTGGCGCGACACACATAGAGTGCACGGCACACTGAGAATTTTCACCTAGTGTAAATTATAATGGGCGCGACGCATATAAAGAGCGCGGTGCACTAGGTTTTGAGCGCGGCGCGTATAGCCTCAAGCCTGAAACTTGCTTGGAATTTCACCAATTCGCCCATACCTTGCATGAATTCGCCAGGTAGGCCCTCATTCTTGCTATTGCTTTGAATTTGGTGATAAGTGTGAGTGGTTTATGGGTGATAGCATTTGAAACAAAATCTAAATCCTCCCTTTAAAATACATTCAAAGGAAATTTGTTGTGGGATCTTGACTTATTGATTGGTCGCCAAGGACTCTCCCCTTTCCCCATTTCCCTTTTGTTTCCTCATTTCCTACCCCCCGCCATCATGCTCATTAATCCAACATTGCACTCAAATCCCAAAACTCCTAAACCCTACCCTATAAAATCCCCAAACCCTCCTACATGTTCCTAAACAAAATTTCCCCCCATAACCCTATCCCCATCATATTATTACCCTTCCTAACACTCCCTTTTTGCATTGTTCCCCCTGGTGGAAGATCTCACAACAACACCTAGTTTCATACCATCATCAAAGGGCAGTCCAAGCACAGTACACATGACAAATTTTTGGGCACAACACAGGTTTTTTCTCCCAGTGGCGCGACACTTAGGATTGGGAGCTCCAAATCACAAATGGTTTGCATTTTCGGATTCAGCATGAAAAATCATGCCTGTTGGTGCATGGACAAGAAGTTTGGGTAAGTTTTGAGTCCCCAGGAGGTCAAAAACACCCTAAAAATGACCTCTCTACCCCTAATTTCACACACAGGAAGCAGTCTTGGGAGATTGATGTTTTGGAGGGGCAAATGGGCACCAAATTCAGAAATTCGACTTGGGTTGGAAAGTAGACAGGCAGGGATTTCCAACAATTACACTTGGGCTCAATTTGGACTTCAGAAAGTGCCTCAAAATCAGCACCAAAGTAGTGCGGTGCATATAGAAATTGGCGTGGCGCACAGAGGTTTTTTGCCCAATTTTTCATCTTCCAGCTTAGAAATTCGGCCAGTTTGACTAGTTTTGCTTTGTGATGTAATTTTTGACTTATCTTGATGTAATTGAGTGAACATGATGTAATTTTGACACTAAGTTACTTGTTCTAGAAGATTCATTCACCAAAGAGTGAAAATTTAATGAATGAATCAGTTTCCTACCTTATAGAGGCAAGTTGTTTTGACTGCCTAGATTTTAGTGCTTTGTCTAGAATTGGTTGAAACAGCTCCTAGAAGGATGAGCTCGACCCCTAGAGGCAAGGGAAGAGGTTGGCTTGTCTATATTATGTAATTTCTAAGTCATTTTCAGGGTTGGACACTTGGGATTGCTTTGGCATATAATTGTACATTCTATCTCTGCATTTTTGGCTAAGGAAAGACCAAGGTTTTGCAGCACTGTTTGGGATCCATGTGGCTTTATGTTTTGATGGTGTGCTTATCTGAGTAATTGTAAGTTCATTAGTGTTATGTGTATCATTATTTTCCTCTCTTTTCTTCTGAATTTGAACAAATGAGTGATTAAGGTGGAATCCATTAACTGTTATGCTCTGCCTTTGAATTTGTTTAAAATTTCCATGTTTTCATCTGTTTAAGGAGAATTCTTGAGATTTCCTTGCTCTCCTTAGCTCCTCACCAGTCTGATCTATTCATTCGCTCAATTTAAAGCATCAAAACATTTGCCTTCCTTGGCCCAATCAGAACTTTGCAAAAACTATGCCTCATCCCCGGACCCAAATTTGCCTTTCCCATTTTCCAACAAAAACCCCCAAAAACTCAAATCAAATCCTTTGTACTTCATACCTAGCCTAAAATTAGCTTTTATTTTAGTCATCTCAAGCCCAAACGCTTGTCTTTTGCCGAGATCGACCCGGAGAGAGCCCTCTCCTGTCCTCGTAGGGCTAGCTACGAGGCTAAGCGTGGTTTGATGTCGACCTAGAACCTTGTCGTTTCAGCCTGAGGCAAATCTAGGCTCTAACAAAAGCCATGACCTCTTTTGGCCTACAATGAAGATTTTGGAGCAGAGTTCCTTGTCTTGTGTCAAGCTCATTAAAAAATGAAACAAGGGCTATGAGGATAATTCTTTTACCATGTCAACCTCATTAAAAGATGAAACAGGTCCCCATGAGGATAGCTCTTTTACTGCGTCAACCTCATTAAAAAATGAAATAGGTGTCTTGAGCATAGTTCTTTTCTTGTGTCAAGCTCATTAAAAATATGAAACAAATCCCCTTCCAATTCAAGTTTTCCAATAGATCTTGTAAAATACCAGTCGAGCCTTTCACTTGATCTCATAATTAAACCTTCTTTCCATCCACTTAGGTGAATGAAATGAAGCTTGGGGGGCATGTACCTTGATTGAGCCATGGGGTCATGCAACTTTATCTCAAGCATAGTTTATTTCCGTTTCAAGCTTGTGTAAAAATGAAACCAAATTCAAGAATAATTTCTCTTTGTTTCAAGCTTGTGTAAAAATGAAACCAATCTCAAGCACAGTTTATCTTTGTTTCAAGCTTGTGTAAAAATGAAACCATGCCTACTTTACATCTCGCGATTGCGATTTTTGTCAGTTGATTTTTTCCAGCTGAGCCTTGGTTTTTTTATTCCATCGTCACCATCTCTTTGGCTAATCATACGCTTTCACTTGGTTGTTTTACCTTTTCCTGAGGAACATCTGCAATAAGTGGTCTTATTAGCCAACCTCTTGACCATTACATGTTTTCATCAGTTCCATTATCACCAGAACCATTTGCTATCCTTTTATACCACTCATTCGTATAGGTGGAGTCCCCTTTCATCTCTTTTCAGAATCCAAAAATATGAAAAGATCATCGAGTACTTGTATTTTTTAACTCATTAAATTAAATGAACTGACGTTGTCTTAGTATATGTTTACCCCTTTTTGAGCTGAGATTGACTATTTACAAAAAAGGTACACCTTAGTCGAACATGGCTAGGAGGTTATCTCGAATATTCTTTTCTACCTTTTCAGGTTCGAGAGACAAATTACAAAAAGGGATGTGATGGATTTTTCTTTTTGTTTCTTTTTCAAACTCTCTAAACATGAAAAAGATATTGAGCTTTTCTTACGTTAGGCTCATTAAAACTTTGCGACAAAACAATTGTCATCATGACGAGACCGAGCTTCTCCTTCCTAGGGCTCATAAAACTTACTAGGATGGATCCACTCCAATAATGAACTTACATAACAAGCATATACTATCCCCTTCAATATTGTGATAAAAATAATTGGGGTACTAGCTAGAAATAGCAGGGAAAAATGAAGATGAGACATCCTTTGTATAGGCAGCATGTCGCTCTTGGACATGACACTCTTCTACTCTCGTGTTGGGTTTGGGATATCCTCACTCAGCCACTTTTCCTCTCAGGTTTAGGTGATCCATCTTGCCTCTCATTTTACTATTCCAGACTACCATCACGACCTTTAGTCCCACGTTGAGTCAGATGCTACCACTCTTCAGAGTGGTGTCGCCAATATGTTCAAGAGAAGTCCAATCTGTAGTTATGTACCTATACATTGTTTGAGTCATTGTTATAGTCCTGAATATCATTCCACTTTATTCCTTGTTTCATGTCGATGATGAGGGATTCATCATTACCCTCCCTCGATGGGTCACTTCTTGTCGACTTTAGCTCACTATCCAGGAAGATGACTTAGGAACTCCCTTTCAGTACCTTAGAGTTTGCATGCCCTAATGATCAGTTCTTCACATCCGACAACAGGTCTTCATTATTGGCTTTTGATTAGGTGATTCCACAAGTGTTCGACCTCAGATTCATTATCACATTCAAGGATTGTACTGTTGTACCTTGAGAGCCATTATGATTATTGGTGGTTTCTCTCGTACATGTTAATGGTCCACATCATTGGTTGGTAATCAGGTGGTTTTATATCATGTTCGACTTCAACATGTTTATTCACATGTTAGGATTCGTACATTAATCGGGTCAGGATGGAGCGCAAGACCCTGAGTCTTGTCTATTATGACTCAGGCTGCATGGAGTTATATGTCATTCATGATTGTACACATGTTTCTACTGTACGGATGGTTGTGACCATACCGTGAGACTTTATATCTATGATGATCCTTATTATCTGGATGGTTGCACCCATACCATGGATCATTTATCTAGTCTTCATCATCTGGATGGCTGCATCCATGTCGTGGATTCATGTCCTGATCTCAGATATCTATATGTATATGAGTCCTTGATTTGCAAGTCTCCTGATAGTGTGTGTCCTCGTCCTTGCCAAAAGCTCGTAAAGCATCTCAGCCATCACTCCTCGTTCTGCCTTCATGCTTTAGGGGGCATCTGTTACACAATATTTTGTCACACCTCCTGCACTTCCCTATGACATACCCTGAAGTTCTCAAAACATGATCATTATACAGTATGCTCATCAATGTATACAGCTTAGATCCATCCTTTAACTTTTCTTGGAAAATCCCTGGAGCTTTACCTGAAGAAATGACTCTTAAAACCCTAAAATGCGAGTCATCGCCCTTATGAAACTCAAAAGCACGATGATCACCTATTGCACCTTGTTAAGCCAATGATGTCATCGCTCTATTCTCTCTCATACTCACGATGGTCTCAAAATGGAAGTTTTCCCAAAGAGGATGAGAAGCTTCGTGATCTAGAAGCTTCTAGAGCGGCGAAATGGAGGGGGTTTTGCATATATGAGGTCGAATCCCCCTAATTTGACCTCTTGGTCTCACCCCTATGAGCTACCTCCTTAAGAAGTGGGCCTAATCCTATCTTTGGAGGAGGTCTAACTCCCTCTCCCAGCCTATATATGCCCCCTCTACCATTCCCAAATGGTTGATCTATGTCCATTTGTACCCCTATGTTGAGCTTCTGCTTAGAGGCTATTCATTAGACTTTGAGAAGGAGTGTTGGAGAGTTTCTTGGCTTGGACTTGGATTACCACTGAAGGAGAGCCTTTAAAAATCAAGGCTATGGTTGTAAGCTTCCCATTTATTCTTTAAATAATAATACAATTGCTGGTTCATCTTCCCAAAATATATATTTCCATGTATGTATTGGTTTGGAATTCCTTGATCAGCTAAATAGGTTATTATTGGATTTTCTATTGGTTTTAGCATGCTTTGTTGTCTCTTAGTCATTTATGCAGGTACATAAGCACTGAAAGAAGTAGGAACAAGGCTGTGACATAAGCAGTTCAAGGATCTCAACAAAGGAAATCGGATTAGCATCAGAGCAAGGTAGGCCTTCTATCTTGTTCTATTTTTCAATTATAATCTAGGAAGATGTTTAGTTGATTGTCCCTTCAATTGCTAGACCCACTCATTGTGCTAGAGGGATTGTCTTTGTCTGCAGAGAGGATTAACCTTTCCAACAATATGGTATGCGAATTTTATTTAAACGAAAGGTCTGTGTCATTCCAGGGAAAGGGCCAACCCTTGGATGCACCACCATAACGCGACCACCAGCAAATGGAGTGGGGGGCCCGTCCGGTGAGGGCGGGCCATTGGCCTTAGCCTCGGGCATGTGGCCCCCATGTGGACACAAATTGTTGATTTTAGGCATTAGAGGACATTTAAAGTGTTAGGCCCCTATACTACTAGTGTAACCCCTTATTGTTATTAGTACAACCCACTTATTATATTGATGTACCCATGTAGTGCCCATATTGTTACTATTGTGCCCCATAGAAGCCCACTATTGTTATTATTGTGCCCTTACATTATTATTGTTATGTCGGCTCTGATTATGTTATGACCCCTTAGACTCCTATATATAGAAAGGAGGTATTTTCATTTGTATCATCCAAGAATTGTTCATTTATGTAATGTAAAGGAGGTTTCCCCCTTGAAGAGGCTGAATTCTAAGGCGTTGATCTATCTTTTCTATCTTTTCTTGAGCTGGTTTCATAACATTTGGTATCAGAGCTTTGGATTCTAGGGTTTCGCTGCTCCAAACAGGTCATCGTGGCATTTTTGCTATAAAAATTTTTTTGGTGATGTTTGAGAAGCTAAAAAAAAAAACCCATTTGAGATGAGATCGCACTAAAGCTCAAGTATGAATTTCAGAGCTTTTTGCACTATATTTGCGGAGATATGATCTGAGGAAGTTTGTCATTTTGCAGACTCCTGAATTACATTCCAAACAGGTGACCTGGGGAAAATCGTCATAACTTTCTCTCTGAGCATCGGATTTAAATTTCGTAAGAAGGTACAAAAATAGGACAGACTATAGTTTCTTGTAGATATTTTTTAGAGCCAAAGGTTGAAACAGTGACACGTGGCACTTCATACAAGTTCACTCTTCTGGAAAGGTCTATAATTAGGTCATCTTGGGAGATTGTGCATAGCTCTTTCTTGGAGAATCCAATTTGGATCAAACTGGTGGCATTGGAAAGAGGACACATAGGGCTACCACATATCACAATTTCAGAACTTAAAGATATGAAAGTACATAGTTACAATTGTTTCAAGATAGAGCTCCTAAAATCAAGAAAAAGCAAGATGAGGAAGTTTGATGGCAAGGATCCAGTAAATTGGATACTTCAGATGGAGCAATATTTTGATCTACATGGTGTACCACTATTACAAAAGGTATGTATTTCATCTTCATATTTAGAACTAGATCAATTTTTATGGTATGAAGGGCTTTGTTCTCATAAACAACTTGTTACGTGGTCAATTTTCACGGAGGAAATGATAGCACATTATGAGGATACAAAGAGCAACACCTTCTTTAGAGCAACACCACAACAATTGGAAAGAGTAAAAGGGCTTTGTGACATAGTGGAAAGAAAAATTATGGAAACGAGGAAGCATACCCCTCACAACTATAAAGATGGAAGTGTTGTTTCTCCTAGCCTTCCACAACCTACAAGGGTTACACCAACAACAATTGGAAGAAAAAAGAGAAAAAGGGCTTTGTTACAATTGTGATAGCAAATGCACTAAAGGTCATAAGTGTGTTGAAAAGAAATTATTTTACATAGAATATGAAGAGGAGGAAAAAAAGGATCAAGAAACATCAAAAGAAGAAAATATACGCGAGGACCCCACCCCAGAGAAAGAAGAAATGAATCATACCATATCTTGTAAAGCATTGGCAAAAATTACCACTCCTCAAACTCTCAAGATAGAAGGACATATCAAGAAGAAAAAGGTGCAAGAAGTGAAATATCACATCGAGAAAGAAGAAATGAATCCAACCATATCTTGTAATTCATTGGTCGAAATTACCACTCCTCAAACTATCAAGATAGAAGGACATATCAAGAAGAAAAATGTTCAAGAAGTGAAAGATCACATCGAGCATCAAGAAAAGAATCCGACCATATCTTGTAAAGGATTGGAAGAAATTACCACTCCTCAAACTCTAGAGATAGAAGGACATATCAAGAAGAAAAAGGTTCAAGCAGTGAAAGATCACATCGAGCATCAACAACAAGTTCTCCAAATTTTAAAGGATAACGCCACTTCGGTGAAAAATCAAACGAAACAAGTAGATCAACATCATAGTGAAAAATGTTTTGATGTAGGTGATTGGGTATTTTTACTTCTACATCTCAAACAAGCTACTTATGAGAAGGAAATGTTGGCAATACTACATGCACTTAAAAAATGGCGACCTTACCGAATGGGAAGACTCTTCAAGGATGAGGATGTGGAAGCATTGTTTTGTGCTATTTCTATTATCCAATCAGATTGGATAAATGAAGCAAGGGATGAATGGAAGAAGGACGAAGAAGTATGGCCACTTATTCAAAAGTTGCAAAAGATCCCAATTCAAACAATATTGCCAGAAATTGAAGAGGAAGGAAAAATCATATCAGAACCTGGAGCAGTCACAGAAACAAGAACTCAACAGCTACGAAATCGATCAATTTCAGAGTATCTCATCAAGTGGAAGAACTTACCTGCTGAAGATTCCACATGGGAGGACAAGAATTTTATACAGAAGCATCAAGAACTACTCAAGCGTTGGGGACAACGCTTTTTGAAGGAGAGGGGCATGTTAGGCCCCTATACTACTAGTGTAACCCCTTATTGTTATTAGTACAACCCACTTATTATATTGATGTACCCATGTAGTGCCCATATTGTTGCTATTGTGCCCCATAGAAGCCCATTATTGTTATTATTGTGCCCTTACATTATTATTGTTATGTCGGCTCTGATTATGTTATGACCCCTTAGACTCCTATATATAGAAAGGAGGTCTTTTCATTTGTATCATCCAAGAATTGTTCATTTATGTAATGTAGAGGAGGTTGCCCGCTCGAAGAGGATAAATTCTAAGGCGTTGATCTATCTTTTCTATCTTTTCTTGAGCTGGTTTCATAACATAAAGTGTCTGATAATTTCGCACTCAAATCGGCAGAAATGGCGCCCAGTTAGCGGAAATCTGGGCAAAATTGTAGGATGGTGCCAGATTTTGGGGAATTTGTGGTGCGATTAGAAAAAACACTTGGGGAAGCCATAATTTCTTCAATTTTTTACCAAATCAGGAGCTGAAAGAGGATACACATGCATTTTGGGGCATTTTGGAGCCATTAGCATAGGTTTTAGAGTTATCTAAGCATTATAAACTGGTGTACTCACATTTTTTAGCATAATAGAGAGGGCCAAGCCATTGGAATATGGACCAAGGAGATGTAGCCTCAGCAGGGTGAAATCATTCATCACGTGTTGTAATGATATTGTTTTGGTGATGTTCATGTTTGTTATATGCTATTGATCAGTTATTTGTTTATGTTAATCTGCACATAAATTTTACATAAAAACACTCAAAAAATCATGTTTTAACTTGCAATTAACCTCATTAATCCTTAAGCACTTTTAACATATTCTAAAAAGGAATTTAGTAAAACAAACTAATAAGAATTAATATTAAACTAATTAAAATTCTTAATTAATAAACTTATCTATACTAATTAGTTTATATCAAACTAATAGTCTGTTTTTGTTTATGCAAGAAGGACTTAATTGTTTGCAAGTGAATGTCATGCTTACAAGGTTGAAGCTCAAGAGAGAAGAAGGGAAGTTGGTTGAAAGCCCTGAAGTTGGGTCAAGGAGAAGGAGTGCAAGGTTGCCACAGTCTCCACCACCAATTCTTCCTCAAGTTGCAGTCGAAGCTTCACTGGGAATTTCACATGAAGAGGAGCCTACATACATGATAAAGGATGAGAAGGACTTTAGGAAGGATTTCTTTGACATGACAGAGATGGTGAAGGTCCTCTATGAAGAGAGGAATACCATACTACAGGGTGAAATCTCCAAGCCTCCCAAAGGAGAAGGTTCTTCAGGAGGAGAAGGTAATGGAAATTTAAGTAAACTTCCACCCTCTCCACCATCTTCTTCATCTTCATCTTCACAGGCATCTTCACCCTCTTCCACTAATACAAACCTTACTCATACTCATCAACATACCTCAAAAGGAACTGGAAAAACACCCCTCGTAAAACTTGATGTTAAATTTGAACTGCCCATTTATAATGGTGAAGTGAGTGCAGAGAAGCTTGACAATTGGGTTCTTCAGTTGGAGGTCTATTGCAGAATTCAAAAACTTCAAGATGATGACATAAAGATTCAGCGAGCTTCCTTGAGTCTGGAGTGTGCAGCACTAGTATGGTGGGAATAAAATACACAAGAAGAGATAAAAAAACATGGTAAGATCTTAATTTCTTGGTCTGATTTCATTACTGCAATTAAAAGAAAGTTTTACCCTCTAGCTTATATGTAGAAAGAAATCATGAATTGGCAGAACTTTAGACAACTTAAAGGTCAAAATGTGCAAGATTACACCCAAGAATTTAGAAGAAGGTCTCTAATGTTAGGTGTAGATTTGCAATCACAAGACACATTGCTGAAGTATATCGGTTGTTTACACAGTTACCTTAGGCACACTATCTTTATGTTTAATCCCAATAATCTAGATGAGGTGTGTGTGCAAGCCACTCATCCTGAGGCAAGAGGAAAAAATACTCCATGTTGGGTGTAGTATAGGGTCTATAAATGTACCAACATTTAATTTGTCAATCCGGAGAGTTCATGAACTTCGAGACACAGCACTGGAAATGCTAGAGAGAGTCCCTAGTAACCTGCAAAACAAATTCTAGTCTATCTTGTGATTAATATCGAAAATAAATGTAATCCTGCAATAGTGCGAGAAACACCAATCCAAACAATTAAAAGCATGTGGGAAAGTAAAAGCAATCAATGTGAAAGGAAATTCTAATTGCAAGTAAATAGAAGGGAAATCAGAACTAGAAATCAAGCGGTGCCGGCACAATAACGAAAAGACTGTAAATGCTGGAATAAATTCAAAAGCAATTCAAACTATTCTGCTTGCACTGATTCTGCCTGTACTAATTCTGATTGCACTAATTCTGTGTAACAATCTGCTTGCACTAATTCTGTGTAACATTCTGCTTCCACTAATTCTGCCTGTACCAATTATGCTTGCACTATTTCTGTGTAACAGTCTGTGTGCACTAATTCTATGTAACATTCTGCTTGCACTAATTCTGTGTAACAAAAATCCAGAAGTTAAAGGAAACCATAATATTCATTAAACATTTATCGATTCAAACATAATGTAGTTTCCTTATTTATAAATATCGGCTCAGCAAATGTAGAAATCGTAGCTTTAGATATAAATTAATAGATTTGGATTAATTTACAAAATTCGAGTTAGAGCTCATAAAGGCAGAGTCGATCTTGTGGATTTTGGAAGGACACGATGTTTGTTTAAAATATTTCAGGTGCAAGTATAATTAATAATGCAGCGAATGAAATAGAAACAATTTGCAGCAACCCAAATTAACCTTAAAACTAAGAATAATGGATTGCAACAAATCGAATTAATTCTTGAAAAGAAAACATCTGTAGCAAGTTAGATAACATCAATCGAAGGCAGAAAGAAACTATAAAGAAATCAAATTCGCACCGCAACCAAACAAAAAATTTGAAATGCTATTTAAAAGATGAGAGTGGTGTCAAGCTAGTCTGGTGGCCAACCCAGCCAGCTCACACCCTATTTGAGTGCCTAGTTCACACAGAAATAGAAATCATTAGATGCAATAGATGAATAGACAAAGCATGAATAAAAATTGCTTCAATTAATTAAAAAAAACAGTGTTTTACATAATGCAGACGTCGGCTAATCCCAACAAGTAGGAGAAGCATTCCACACTGAAATCTACGTGTTGCTACATTGGAACAACTTCTCCTCCCTTCTGCGCTATGCCTGCCTGTACGTGCTTCTCCCTCTACTTAATTGGTTGACTAATTAATTAGCTAGGCTTGGAGCCATAACTCTTCTTTTATAATCTTTTTACATTCCAAACTTGGCATAAAACAAGCCAATCCTTTGCAAACATCATGGGGATTGAATCCCAACTAATTATCATTAATAGAATATCAATACAATCGTTTCCATACTGAAATGATGGAGATTTGCCACAAATTTCCCAAATCTGGGCATTTTCTAGAATTTTGGAAAAGTTGGTATTTTTAACAAACTTCCTCGAAATCCCCCTTCGTATCTCCTTAAACATTATGAATTTTGGAAAACGGCCTAAGGGTTAATCAATTTCCTATGCTGGGAGAAAAACCCATGTTTCTGAATTATGAGATTCACTATGATCGATGCGAAATTGAGGTGTAAATAGGTAGTCTGGAAACTGCTACAATTTAAGGGCTGTAGAATTAATTATTCTCTAAATATAAATCTGTATGACTTGGGTGTGTCTTGGCTTATGTGAAAGTGTTCAAATGACATTTTGATCATAAACCTCTTTGAGATTCTCCAAAAAATGTGTCAATGTATGAAAGCCCCAAATTGGTGGAGGCACGCTGTAAAACTTGCATTGGTGCAGGCACGCTGTAAGAACTGAATTGGTGCAGGAATTTTTTGCATAGTGCAGGTAGGTAATCGTAGGTTCAAAACGTGATGAAATCAACTTTAACCTGCAACATACAAACCTTTATTAAACTTCCATTAATGGTATTTTAATCCCGTTAAAACAAAAGAAGTAACAAATACTTGCAACAATAATAATTTAATCAAACAGTAGCATGAGAGATTTTGAGTGAAAAATGAGACAAAATTGAGGCCCAACATCCCCCCATGCTGACCATCTTGCATGTCCTCATGCAAGAAAATCTGGTACTGTTACTCCTTTGCAAAAAAACAAAATTAGAAACATGTATAAACATTCATAATGATGTTCTTGCAATTCTGCATGATTACATTTCCTACACTTGATAAAGTTTGCTCTTAAAAACAGAGTGTCTACTAGACTCTTTATTTACTTAAACTTATTTCAATAAAACCTAAAACGAAAACTACCATGGAAAAACTAAATTGCAAGGATGGTGTTATTACTTGAGAAAAATAGACAACTTTTAAAATTTTCAAAAATAATATCTCAGAGGCATCCCTTCCCAGAAGTTACACTTTAAAATCCTCATTGTAAATATGAGTGACATGATTTAAAAGCCATGGTGTTAAAAGTAGACATAGCAATACCTTCCCATAGTGATCATTTTACCATTATCCATGTATAGTTGAAGCTTCTCTTGTCTGGGCACAGTGAATTACCTGCACTAAGGGTCCCCATGTCCATAAAAATCATTCCAAAAAGATAGAACTCCAAGGTATAACAATAGAAGGATTTTAAAGCCATTCTCAAAGAGATTGATAGTGAGTTCATGGAAAGCAAAATCAACCAAGTAAATTATAATGTAGAGTTAACTTTAATACCACAGGCATGGCCCTGCTACCAACAAGCGTCCATAGCCTCAACAGGGATACCTTTTAACCTTACGAAATGCTTGTGTCCCACCTATTAGATATAGATTTAGAGTTATTTATGAGAATTTACTTTTTCTCTTTTTATAAGTTAATTGAAGGACATTGTCCTGGCTTGGTAACCAGCTAACGACAATGCTATTCACAAGAACTAACAAGAATGAACAAGTTGGCTCGCAATGAGACCTCTTGTCTTTTAGTTTTTCAACTGAAAGCCATTACCCTGGCTTGGTGACCAGCGTGGTAATTCCATTCCCCATAGGACCCATGATCATAGTAGGTCGGCTCGCAATGAGACCTCCTATCCCTCAATTAACTCATTTATTTTTTTAGAACAAAGCTCTGATTATGATTAACCTCAGATAGGTTACTTAATAGGTGAGTAAGCAAGTCTACTCCTTAAGAGTGAAGGATGGTGTGAAAAGATTTTAATTACTACTCTTTACTGGTTGGTTATGCTACCCTAAGAACTTTATTAAAAAACATCTCAGATAATGACCAAAAAGATTCCTTGAGTTTATCATGCTAGGGTTCTTTATGAAAGCTTATTAGGGTTTTGGAAACGTGGTCCACCATAAGAGGTTTTTCATTGATTCCTTCGAAGAGGGACTTGAAAAGATTTTCTGGATGATAGTTTGTTAGAATAAGAGAAAAGTATTAAATGTAACTTATAACAATACATATTGATCCACAATCAAAGTCACTTTAAAAATATGAAGCGTTAAGTGTAAAGTACTTTTGACAAGTTTTACCATGAGAATGTGTAATAATAAAAAATTCAAAAGCTGTGCTTTTATGGAATCACAAGTTCAAGAGTGTTGTTATTCATCTTTATTCATTACCCTACCCTATTTTTAAAGAGACAAATATCACCTTTAAGTGTAGGCGTACTTCCAATGAAGCCATGTGCGTAACAAAATGTTATTTATACTCACACTTAGTTTTAAACAATAAACTTCAATACATACCAAAGCGTGAGAAACCAGTTTCCTTAATTGACATGGTACCAAGAGTTTTTGAATGATGAAGAAATAATATGGGTTGATGGCTAATCAAAACCAAGATTCAATGGAATCCACGTATTTATGATTCTCCAACTATTGCAAGTCTTCCACAGTTTGATAGTCATTCTCCTGTAAGCACAAAAAATATGGTGAAGGACAAAAGATAAATCCCTCAAGTTCGGGCTCAAATATTTGATTTTCAGATTCACAAGAAAGGTTGAGAGAGATTCCAGTGCTTTGAGTTTCAACAACATTTTCAGAACAAGTTCCAATGAAAGATTGATCCTCAGTTGGTCTTTGAATTATATCTTCTTGGGGTAAATGTTCTACGATAATGGGCAAAGTTTCCAAATTCATTCCCTTTCCCAATATGGAAGGTGTAACATCTTGTTCAATATGGGAATTGGCAAAAAGAATAGGAGGTTCAAACTATTGTGCAACTTGATGGTTTGGATTAGGGTTTTGGTTAAGGCTTGGACTAAGGTTTGGATTGGGATTACAGTTAGGGTATGGATGGGAGCATGGACTAGGGTTAGGGTATGGATGAGGGTATGGATTAAGGTTAGGATATGGATGAGGGTATGGACTAGGGTTAAGATAAGGATGGGGGTATGGACTAGGGTTAAGATAAGGTTGCACATGCAGCTAGGAACATGGAGGAGGATAACATAATGGTGTATTGGAAAGAAATTGTGATTGTTGTTGGTTCTCATATGATTGAATTTGCATGGGAGATTTCCCTAGAGAAAAATATCCAAACGATTCTTAAGGCCATGGAGATATTTGGCTCAAGGATGAGGACCAAGGAGAGGGCCATTGCGGCCATAAGGTGGGGTATTGAATCAAAGGAGGATTATAAGTTTTCCATGGAACTGTAGGGTTGTAGATGTGTTTAGGAACCTGTTGGGGACAATAAATATTATTCCAAGTATTAAACGATGATGAGTTTTGAGTTATACCTGGTAGTCGATTTATTTCCTTACTTGATTCCTTAAATACTTGTTGAAACCTCGACGGTGATGGCAAACAATTTGTTGAATGATCCTCCTTGCACTGCTTCCATTCTTCCTGCAAATCATCCAATTGTAAGTTTAGACAAGATTTTGTAGCTCCTATTTTTGTAGTTGATTCCAAAAATTGAGAGGGTTCTCGAGAATTCTTACCAATCTTGGAGATTCCTCTTGAATAACTAATGCACAATTTACAAACATCATCATATGGTAAGTGAGAAACATCACCTGCTCCTATAAGATTTAAATGTTATAAAAATTCATCTTTGATTCCTTTGAGTAGGATTGTTTTCAAAGTATCTTTTACCAAATTCCTATGGTTTTATTTTTGGAGGTTATATCTAAATCGCTCCACATATTCCTCCAAGCTTTAATTTCCCCCTTGTGTTATTCCAAAAATATCTTCACCGGCCTGGCAATAGTCTTGATATTTCTCCAAGAATGCATTCTGCATGTCTTCCCATGATTGAATGCAGTTCCCACCAAGGCTCATGAATGTAGGTTTTAACACCATACAGAAATTACCTGCATACGAATTCTAAAACACAGAAAATAAACAATGTGAGAGCATAACACATAAAACACATATACACAGAGATTTTCCCCTGGATCCCAAAACTGGGACTACGAGCTTGATTTTTTCATTATGTTCCTTTCAATGTTACAATACATATTTATACATGCCGAAGCATCCAATACCATGGACCGAAAACCATCACGTCCAAAACCATGGACTGAAAACCATCGCGTCAAAAACCATGTGCGAAAATCATGCACAAAAGCATAGGTAGGTCCACCCAACCTAATATAGGGTCCAAAAAAAAAATTTCCTGGGGCGTTGCCCTGGACCCCATAAAGGGGGGTTACCTGCACCCCTCAAACCCCCTGTGACCCCCCTGCTACATAATCAGCACAACGAAGGGGGGGCTCTGCCCCCTCTCTAACCCCCCGTTAACTACGTGGGCTAGTCATGGAAAGAATATAACACAACCCAACATTCTCCCACTTGTTGTTTTCTTTCCACAGGGGGCCACAAGAGAGCTTGGTCATTTATCCAGCCCTACAATGCCCATTGTTTCTCTACACCAAGAGAAATTTTTAGAGCTCACATATTTTGTCAATGCATCTGCAGTATTCTTCAAAGTGTCCACCTTTACCAGCAACACCTTTTTGTCTTCTATCATATCCCTCACAAAGTGATACTGAACATCAATGTGCTTTGTCTTTGAGTGATATGTAGGGTTATTTGCCAAGGAAATTGCACTTTGGCTGTCACAGTCTATCCTTATAGCTCCCTGTACTAACCCCGTACTTGAACACAATCTTTGCAACCAAACTGCTTCCTTGCTTGCATGAGTGGCTGCCATGTATTCTACCTCTATATTTGATAGTGCCACTACAAATTGTTTCTTACTCATCCAACTAATTGCACCTCCAAATAGGTTAAACACATACCCACTTGTAGATATTCTCTGATCCAGATCTCCAGCCTAGTCTGCATCAACAAAGCCATGAATATCCAGCACTCTATCTAATCATGGTCTTCCTTGGTAGCACAAACCATAATCACTAGTGCCACACAAATACCTGAAAACCTGCTTCACTGTTGTCCAGTGCTCCTTCCCTGGTTTTGACATAAACTTGCTCAATACTCCCACTGCATGTGCAATGTCTGGTCTAGTACAGACCATTCCATACATCAGGCTACCGACTGCACTTGCATATGGAACATGGGACATGTCCTCTTCCTCTTCTTGTTTCTTGGGACACTGTTCAGCAGATAACCTCACACCTACAGGAATAGGAACCTTCACCGGTTTACTATCCTGCATATTAAACCTCTGCAGTATTGTCTCGACATACTTCCTCTGGTTTAACCAGAGCTTCCTCTTTTCCCGATCTCTTTTAATTTCCATGCCCAGAATATAGTTTACAGCACCAAAATCTTTCATGTCAAATTTGGAGGACAATTGGGTCTTCAAATACTGGATAATTTCTTTGCCATTTCCAACCAGCAACATATCGTCCACATACAAGACTAGATAAATAACACAGTTACCAATTAATTTAAAATACACATAGTGATCTGCTTTTCTTCTGGTGAAGCCAAGTCCCTGTATAAATGTATCAAATTTATGATACCACATCTTTGGTGACTGTTTTAACCCATACAGAGACTTCTTTAACTTGCATACCATTTCTTTCTTACCCTTCACCGCAAAACCTTCAGGTTGCTTCATGTAGATCTCCTCTTCGAGATCCCTGTGAAGAAATGTTGTCTTCACATCCATCTGTTCTACCTCAAAATCAAAAGCAGCAACAACATATAAAAGTAATCTAATAGAAGCTATCTTGGCAATAAGAGAAAAAATATCACCAAAATCAATTCCTGGCACATGGGAATAACCTTTCGCTACCAACTGAGCTTTGTATTTCTCCACCTTTCCTTCTGCATTTGTCTTCTTCTTGAACACCCATTTGCTTCCAATGGGTTTCCTTCTCGCCGACAACTCTACCAGATCCCAAGCCTCATTTTTGTGCAAAGATGCCATTTCATGAACCATGGCCTCTTTCCATAGTTTTCCATCCACTGAATCTACTGCTTCCTTCATAGTTCTGGGATCATCATCAGTAACAGATAAAGAAAAATTTGAACAGAAAGTAGATAGACTATACCTTTCTGGCTGCCTTCTTTCTTGAACTGATCTTCTCACACCCGAAGTTTGTGGCTCTTCATCTTCTGATTCCTCCTTTGTTGTAGACTCTGATTCTTCCTCCTTAAGCTCAAACTCTATCTTCTTAGGTTCCTTTGGTTGGACTTCATGTTTAATAACATCTTTCACCTCTCTGAACACCACATCTCAGCTATACACAACCTTCCTTGTTACTAGGTTCCAAAGCTTATAACCCTTTAAACCATCATTATACCCAATAAAGATGCACTTTTCATATTTACTATCCAACTTGGTTCGTTTCTCCTTTGGAACATGTACATGTGCATCACATCCAAATACCCTCAGATGTGAAAGAGAGGGTTTCTTACCAATCCATACCTTTTATGGAGTCTTATCGTCCAATGCTGATGAAGGTGATCTATTGCCCAGGTAACATGTTGTCTCCACCGCCTCTGCCCAGAATTCCTGTCCTAACCCGGCACCACTGAGCATGCTTCTTGCCCTTTCCATCAATGTCTTATTCATTCTTTCTGCAACTCCATTTTGCTGAGGTGTATATGGAGTAGTCTTTTGTCGTGCTATACCACACTTCTTATAGAATTCTTCAAATTCCTTACTACAAAACTCTCCACAGTTATCTATCCTCAACACATTTATCTTCTTCACTGTCCGGTTTTCCACCAGAGCCTTAAATTCTTTAAACCTGTCAAAGACTTCAAATTTCTTCTTAAGGAAATATATCCATGTATTCCTTGAGAAGTCATCTATAAATGATACATAGTACATAGACTTACCCAGTGATGGAACCTTCACAGGTCCAAACACATCACTATTCACAAGCTCTAATATCTGTTTCGCCCTCTTACCACTAGAGGGGAAACTCACCTAATTCTACTTCCCATATACACAATTTTCACAGAAATCAAAATCCAGAGAGCTATTACTCATACCTTCTACCATGCCTTTACCAAGAAATATTCGAAGGCCCTTCTCTCCAATATTTCCAAGCCTTTGATGCCACAACATGGTCTACTCTCTAGAGACCACTAGATTTTCTATTCCACTTTCAGGAACCACAGAACTGTTGAACCCATCAACAATAGTGCTACCTTGTAGCTTGTACAGAGTTCCAATTTGAAATCCCCGCATCAATACCAGTGCCCCCTGAACCATCTTGCAGGTATCCTTCTCGAACACTGTTTTAACACCTGCATCATCTAGCTTGCTTATAGAAATAAGATTTTTGGCTAATTCAGGAACATGCAGAACACCCAGAAGTGTTCTAACCCTTCCACCTTGCAATTTCAACTTTACTTTTCCGCAACCAATGATTCTAGCCTTCCTGTCATCCCCCAAGAAGAAATCACCACCATCATATTTCTCATACTCGCAGAACCACTCTCTATGGGGATTGAACTGAAAGGATGCACCTGAGTCAATCAACCATGCCTCATGATCTACATGTGTACTTGAAGAAGCCAAGTACACATCCCCACCTTCATCTGAGGTGGTTTTTGCCTCTGCATAAGGATCATCATTAGATCCCTTTCCTTTATCAGGAGTTTTATATTTACAGTCCCTTTTGTAGTGTCCTTCCTTTCTACATTTCTAGCACAGCACCTTTACAGGTTTTCCTAGAGATTTAGATCTCCCTCTAGATTTAGATCTCCCACTCGATGACTTATTTTTGTTTCTGTTCTGGGACTTTCCTCGTACAAACAAGGCATCACCATTCTGGCTCTCCATATTTTTTTTTCTCATCTCCTCCGTCAGCAAGGATGAAACTATTTCATCAAAATGCAAGGCAGTTGTATTGCTACCTATTGCAATAACCAGAATATCCCACAAATATGGTAGAGAACACAACAAACTGATGCACTTATCTTCATCTGAAATTTTAATATCAACAAATAATAACTGACTTACCACAGTATTAAATGCGTTCAGATGCTCTGTCACCGAGTCTCCATCTTTCATCCTCAGGTTATACAACTTTTTCCATAGGAACAGTTTATTCACCAGAGACTTAGATTGGTACAAAGTCCCTAACTTGTCCCACAAAGCCTTAGCCGTAGCTTCCCCTGATACATTCAGCAATACTGAATCTGAGACACACAATCGTATTGTGCTCTTTGCCTTCCGATCTAACTTCTTCCATTCTTCATCGGACACTCTCGTTGGTTTAGTACCTAGATCTACTGCAATCCACTGATATTTATCCACCAACAGATCTTCCATCTTGAGTTTCCACAACTCAAAACTATGACCATTAAATTTCTCGATCTCTATCTTTCCACTGCTCGCCATCTTCTTTCACCACCATAATCGATCTCACAGATCTCCCACTGAACAGGGTCTACCATAGGCCCGAGCGAAACCCCTCAGCAACAAAGGCATCCCCTTGAAGCCAAAACAGCTCTGATACGAAATGTAGGTTTTAACCCCGTACAGAAATTACCTACATATGAATTCTAAAACACAGAAAATAAATAATGCGAGAGAATAACACATAAAACACATATTCACAAAGATTTTTCCCTGCATCCGAAAACTAGGACTACCAGCTTGTTTTTTTCATTATGTTCCTTTCAATGTTACAATACATATTTATACATATCAAAGCATCCAATACCATGGACCGAAAACCATCACATCCAAAACCACGGACCAAAAACCATCGCGTTCAAAACCATGTGCAAAAATCATGAACAAAACCATAGGAAGGTCCACCCAACCTAATATAGGGTCCAAAAACATAATTTTCCAAGGCGCTGCCCCAGACCCCATAGAGGGGGCTTACCTGCACCCCTCAAAACCCCTATGACCCCCCCCCGCTACACAATCGGCACAACGAAGGGGGGGCTCCGACCCCCCTCTAACCCCCTGGTTAACTACATGGGCTAGTGGTGGAAAGAATATAACACAACCCAACAATGAACCAGCGAAGAGCTGCTCCTTTAAGAGTAAGAGGAAACACTTGCAACCTTTGAGAATTATTACAATAACCATATCCTCTACAAGTACTTCAAACTCAAATAAGAATGTATCTCAGTCTTCATTTTCCAAACCATGAAATTTTGGTAGTGCAGATGGGGGAGTATTATGCATTTGTGCCACTCCTATATCTTTGATAGGAAATTCAAAAGTAACAATGTTTTCCATTTCTTACCAAACTAAAAGAGGTTCTCCATGTACTACTTAGAGACTCCTTCTTTGAATGTTTCTTCCAACTAATCAACAAAATAGGTGCATTGAATGATTGATGTTAGCCTCAAAATTTTCATTGAAAAATGCCTCAAAATACCATTTTTCTATCTTCATCAAGACCACTGGTACATTTGTTAGCACATGAATAGTGTATATATATATATATGTGTGTGTGTGTGTGTGTGTGTGTGTATGTGTGTGTGTGTGTGTGTGTGTGTGTGTGTGTGTGTAGGGTAGGTGGGGGGTTCTTACAACATTAAATAACCTTAAAGCAACAGTGCAGGAAAGAAATAAATTCAAAGAACATAAAATTGCAAGAAAAACTAGGTGAAGGAAAAAACCAAATGCGGCAGATCACCAAGGTCAATCCCCTGAGCGCCTCCCCAGAAATGGTGCCAAAATGTTGGGTGCAACATACGCTCTATAAATGTACCAACATTTAATTTTTCAATCCGAAGAGTTCATGAACTTCGAGACACAGCACTGGAAATGCCAGAGAGAGTCCCTGGTAACCTACAAAACAAATTCTAGTTTCTCTTGTGACTAATCTTGAAAATAAATGTAATCATGCACTAGTGCAAGAAACACCAATCCAAACAATTAAAAGCATGAGGGAAAGTAAAAGCAATCAATGCAAAAGGAAATTCTAATTTCAAGTAAACAGAAGGGAAATCAGAACTAGAAATCAAGCGGTATCAACACAATAATGAAAAGGCTGTAAATGCTGGAATAAATTCAAAAGTAATTCAAACTATTCTGCTTGCACTAATTCTTCCTGTACTAACTCTGCTTGCACTAATTCTTTGTAACAATCTGCTTGCACTAATTCTGTGTAACATTCTGCTTGCACTAATTCTGCATGTACTAATTCTGCTTGCACTAATTTTGTGTAACAATCTGCTTGCACTAATTCTGTGTAACATTCTTCTTACACTAATTCTGTGTAACAACAGTCCAGAAGTTAAAGGAAACCCTAATATTAATTAAAAATTTATCTATTCAAACATAGTGTAGTTTCCTTATTTATAAATGCCGGCTTAGCAAATGAAAAAATCATAGCTTTAGATATAAATTAATAGATCTGGATTAATTTACAAAATTCGAGTTGGAGCTCGTAAAGGCAAATCCGATCTTGTGGATTCTGGAAGGACACGATGTTTGTTTAAACTATTTCAGGTGCAAGTATAATTAATAATGCAACTAATGAAATAGAAACAATTTGCAGCAACCCAAATTAACCTTAAAACTGAGAATAATGGATTGCAACAAATCAAATTAATTCTTGGAAATGAAACATCTGCACCAAGTTAGATAACATCAATCGAAGGGAGAAAGAAACTGTAAAGAAATCAAATTCACATAGCATCCAAACAAAAAAATTGAAATGCTATTTAAAAGATGAGGGCGGTGTCAAGCTGTTCTAGTGGCCAACCCATCCAGGTCGCACCCTCTTTGAGTGCCTAATTCACATAGAAATAGAAATCATTAGATGCAATAGATGAATATACAAGGCATGAATAAAAATGGCTTCAATTAATTTAAAAAAAAAAGTGTTTTACATAATGTAGACATTGGCTAATCCCAGCAAGTAGGAGAAGCATTCCACACTGAAATCCACGTGCTGCTACATTGGAACAACCTCTCCTCCCTTCTGCATTGTGCCTGCCTGTGCATGCTTCTCCCTCTGCTTAATTGATTAACTAATTATTTAGCTAGGCTTGGAGCCATAGCTCTTCTTTTATAATCTTTTTACATTCCAAACTTGGCATAAAACAAGCCAATCCTTTGCAAACATCATGGGGATTGAATCCAAACCAATTATCATTAATATAATATCAGTACAACCATTTCCCTACTGAAATAATGGGGATTTGCCACGAATTTCCCAAATGTGGGCATTTTCTAGAATTCTGGAAAAGTTGGTATTTTTAACAAACTTCCTCCAAAGACCCCTTCGTATCTCCTTAACCATTATGAATTTTGGAAAACGGCTTGAGGCTTACTCAATTTCCTATGGTGGGAGAAAAACCCATGTTTCAGAATTATGAGATTCACTATGATCGACATAGAAATCGAGGTGTAAATAGGCAGTATGGAAACTGCTACAAATTAGGGGATGTAGCATTAATTATTCTCTAAATATAAATTTGTATGACCTGGGTGTGTCTTGGCTTATGTGAAAGTGTTCAAATGACATTTTTATCATAAACCTCTTTCAGATTCTCCCATAAATGTGTCAATGTATGAAAGCCCCAAATTGGTGGAGGCACGTTGTAAAACTTGCACTGGTGCAGGCATGCTGTAAGAACTGAATTGGTGCAGGAATTTGTTGCACAATGCAGGTAGGTAATTGTAGGTTCAAAACATGATCAAATCAACTTTAACCTGCAACATACAAACCTTTATTAAACATCCATTAATGGTATTTTAATATCGTTAAAACAAAAGAAGTAACAAATACTTGCAACAATAATAATTTAATCAAACAATAGCATGAGATATTTTGAGTGAAAAATGAGACAAAACTGAGGCCCAACACTTCAGAAGAGGGTAGTGAAAAGCCATTTAACAGTAAAGAAAAATAAAAGGGTTTCAAGGGAAAGAAAAATGCATCCATTAAAAAGGAAGGAGAGAAAACAATATGTAAACATTGTTCCAAATAGGGTCACGATGAAGCTCATTGTACATACATCTATTAAACTCGACTAGAATCACACAAATTCTACCCAGACGATAAGTCTTTTGTCACTCAGAAAGACTGTCATAAATTCAACTTGAACTCATTCATCATTGTTTATCACACATAACCATAAATTCCCAATTATGGATCACTTAGAACATAAAAGGAATGACACACACAGTCACAATGAATTCAATTTCCTCATTCATTAACAAATGTACAGATACAAATAAAAACCTATTTACAATCTAGCTTTGGCCTGATCCGCCTTCACATGGTCTGTATCAATGGCCCTTTCTCATTTCAATGCCCGTAGGCTACAATCTAAGCCTATCTATCCGCTAACTCTCTCTCTAACTTACTCGATTTGACTAACTTGACTAACTCTTCCTCTGCCTTTTTGGCTTACATTTATACAAAAGGACTCTGTTTCCAATTCTGGTTTAGATCCTTGATCTTCTCAACTAAATCCTAAGAATCCTCTAAGTCCTCATTTAGTTCCTAAAATATCTTCTTTATCCCTTAAGGATCTCAACTTTCAACTAGTCCTAAGAATCCTCCATAAATCATGAACTACTTTCTAAAATTACAATATCTCCATCATCACTCATGTTCTCCTGCATTTGGGAACATTTACAAATATCCTCACAATACTTAACTAATTCCTATTTTCATTAAAATCACTCAAAACCTAAGTAATTACATTAATTGAACACTTAGGAAACCAACTTCCTTAAAACACAAGACCACCCTATGTCTACTAAAATATAATGATTCTTCTAAGCCAAATGCTCCTGCATCACCAACCCAGGAAAGTCAACGATGAAGTGAGGATATCCCAACCCGACACGAAGCAGAAAGTTTCATGTTCAAGAGTGAGCTACTGACACAACTGATGGAATTTCCAATTTTCCCCCACAATATCTAGCAGGTACCCCAATTATTTTTTATCGCAACCATGAAGGGGATAACATGTGCTTTCATTGTAAGTCCATCCTTCAGATGAATCCAACCTAGTAAGATTAATGAGCCTTGGGAAGGAGAAGCTCATGTCCATCATGGTGACGAATCCGATGTCATTTAAGTTTAACAAGTCCGACAAAGATGTAACTCGGTATCTTTTTCATGTTTAGAGAGTTTGAAAAAGACATGAAGAAAAAAAATCCAAAAGGTCCCTTTTCGTATATTTGTGTCTCTTGAGCCCGAAAAGGTAGAAAACGATACTTGAGAGAACCGCTTGACCATGTCAGTCAAGGAGTACCTTTTTCATAAATAGTTTATCCCAATACGAAAAAGGGGTAAACGTATACTGGATAAATGACGTTTCACGGCCTTTAACGAGTTCAAAACGACAAGAGCTTGGCATTCTTTCCATATTTTGAGAGTCAGAAAAGAGCTCAAAGATGACTCCCTGCTTTTATTTTCTTTAACGAGTCTAAAAGGGAAAAATACTCATCAATCTTTTCATTTTTTACGAGTCAGAAAAGATCTTAAAGGTGACTCATCCTCGAGGAACAAGTGGTATAAAGGGTAGTAACTGGTTCAAGTTATGGTAGAACTGCTCAAAAACTAAGAGGTTAAGAGGTTGGCTAGTAAAACCACTGATTGTTGTAGTTCCTCAAGAAAGGGTAAAACAACCAAGTGAATTCATATGATCAGCCAAAGACATGGTGGTGATGGAATGAAATAACGAAGGCTCATCTAGAAAAAATTAGATCATAAAAACGACAATCACGAGATGTAAATCGGGCATGGGTTCACTTTTACACAAGCTTGAATCATGGGGAACTCTGCCTGAATACGGTTTCATGTTTATAGAAGCTTGAAATGAAAAACTATGGTTGACTTTCATTTCATTTTTACACAAGCTTGAAACAAAAGACTATGCTTGAGTTAGAGTTTGCATGCCCCCACCATAATGACTCAATCCGAGGTACATGGCCCCCAAGCTCCATTTCATTTAGCTAGGTGGATGGAATGAAGGTTCACTTCCGAGATCCAAGAAAGTCTCGAATAGGATTTTACGAGATCTTAATCAAAGACTCAATTTGGAAAAGGGAGTTGTTTCATTTTTTAACAAGCTTGACACAAGATAAGGAACTATGTTCACAACCCTTGTTTCATTTTTTAAGGAGCTTAACACAAGACAAGGAACTCTACTCCATATCCCTTGTTTCATTTTTTAACGAGCTTGACATAAGACAAGGAACTATGCTCACATCCCTTGTTTCATTTGTTAATGATCTTGACACAAGACAAGGAACTATGCTCCGAGGTCTTGTTTCAATTTTTAATGAGGTCGACACAAGATAAGGAACTATCCTTATACTCCTTGATGCATTTTTTAACGAGCTTGACACAAAACTAGGAACTATCCTTATGACATCTATTTAATTTTTTACGAGGTTGATACAAGAAGAAACTATCCTTGGACTCATTTGTTCATGGACCATACGAGAACATGGCTCCCAAGAGGTCCTCACTAGATGAGAGAACCACGCTTTGGGAGGAATACATGTCAACCAGTACCAATGATAGATCAGGTTCTAATGCCCCTATTACATAATGTACTGTACCATTTGTGTGATAATCAACATATGTGGAGACGAAACAGGTAGCCACATAATTGACCTATGGAGGGGAAGGTACTGCTTGCAAACAAGAACCAATAGGGGACAATGGTTGCATAAGAGTCACCTGGTGACCAATGAACAACAATTGATCAATGGTCACTATTCTCCCTTTGTGTGGAAACAAACCACATGAAAAAGCGAAGAAACAAGAGCTCCCATGATATAAACATAGTCACGTCTAAGGAGAAGATTGAAATCTAATGGAACTTGGACTACCATCATGTCTATATAGACAGTCTTTCCTCCCAAAGAAATAGGGAACTTTGAAAGGATCCCTAAGGGCTACTGGTTCCTCCATTGAAAGCCAACAGGTTTTGGGTGACAGGCACAAGTTGTGGGGAACCAAAAGCTTGCCAAGTAGTAGAAGACATGATTCTAACAAATCTGCCTTCATCCAATATAGTGCCATGTACTACCATATTATAGGCTTGTATTGTGATCTGGAAAGGCACATAAGATGGGAGGCAGAAAGCAGTCAACTAACTCCAATCATAAGAAATGACAGAACTACTTGGTGGGGGTATCATATGATTTCCCCCATGCCCTGCAAGAAAAGGAGAAGGACTCTCCTGAATAACTGGGATGGGAGGGTCACTCTTCGATTCATGAGAATATGAGGAGACGAGAAGAACATGAGCAGTATGATCATCACTACTCTCTTTGGGGACAGAGTGAACGACTGAAAGCAGAGCCAAGTCAACACTCTTTTTTACCAATGGTTGGTCGGGAACATACATAAGAGAGTCATGCTTAGGAAGAGCAGGATGGGAAAGAGATGAATCCAAGTCAATCTCATTACCAACTAGGAGAGCGTCAAAAGAAAGTCTGTGATAACCAACAGGGAGTTGGACCTAAGGAGCTGTAAGGTTTTCCAAAACTTTGGAAGATTTATCCATAAGAGGACAAAGGTGAAGAAGATGCTTCCCTTCACATAACCTACAGGGAAATTTATTTTTTCCCTTCTTCTTACCATCAATAGTTGAGGGTGTAGCATCGACATGATCTCCAGAGGTCGATGGGGATGGTCGATTCAGGTCTTGAGACCATACCTCCAAGACTCTAGGAATGCTAGGATAGTCTCGAAGGAGATGTTCACCCTTAAATAGCTTGCAAGGGAATCTGACATTCCATGGAGGATCAGAAGGTTTGTCTACGAGAAGTGAATTTGGAGTAATAGCTACATGGTTGGCCTCTTGCTTATCTGACTTCTTCTTCTTTTCATTCTTCTTCTTCTTCTTAGCCTCTTGGTTACTGGATTTCAAACTTTCATCGGGTGAAGTAGAATAGGAAGGTGAAGAAATAAGGGAAGAAGGTGAAAGGTCAACCTTAGAATCAACAAGATGTGGTTCAAATGAAGGAGATGGTGGGTTAGGAGTTGGGACACTTGGGACCACCGAGGTCAAAAATAACCAGATAGGTAAACCAATGGTTAACCCAGGGAGGGACAACGTTGCCATATAAGGAGCACCAGCGTTTCCAAAAGAAGGAAAAGTACTAGGATTCCCATCCGAGGGGAATCCTTGACTGGTAGACTCTGGAAATGTTTCCATTCGAATCGAACCTGAAGAATCACTAAGGAAGATAACTTTAACCAGGAATATTTCATGGGTAGTTAATTTTAAGACACTGAAACAAAACTTTTCCTTTTCATATTTTAAGAGTCGAGAAAAGGGCGAAAGGTGACTCTAGTCGCTTTCAGAGTTAACGAGCTCGAAAGGACAAGTGCTCGATGATCTTTAAAATTTAAAGAGTCAAAAAGACCAAAATGACTGCTCAGGATAATCTAGGCAAAAGGGATTACCAAGTAACCGTGAACTGCAGAATACCTCTCGGTGAACCGAGAAGTATGGGCAGGCAATCTCCCTGAATGCTATGTTTGGTGTATCACATTTATAAGGTGGCAGACTCGGCTTCCTACGGATAAAGGATTTCAAACCTAGCAGAGTCTCCCTTTATATATGCAACGGTATGGGGAGCACAAGTTTGTACTAGCGCTATCTAACACCGAAGCAAACGACCACTGCTAGGTTTAAAGATGCCAGAACATGTCTCTAGCCTAGACCACTAAATGTGAGTGTTAAGTTTCAATGCATCCTTAGGTTAATTCAATAAATTTTAGTGGTTGATCTTGAATTAGGTTTCAATTCCAAGGCCCTACTGTTGTCATTTGAAAACTCCTATATGCAGTTGTATGAGAAAAGAAATCTTCCTTCGATGAAAGTTAACGCTAATTGAGGGATAGAGAGCACATAATCAATGCAACAATCAAAGAATGAAATCTTTCCCTAATACATGTCCTAAATGCACTTAATATTCCCTTAACAACATAAGAAGTTTCATTTCATTTCCAATGCTTATGATGATGCAATTCTAGCTTCTCAATAACACTACTAATGCGATATGTTCACTTAAGTAATGATGTTCTTCTTTTCGTAAAATGCAAAATGAATCTTTCACAAAAAGCAATTTAATGAAAATTTCACAATTCTGAACAAATAATTATCAATCAAATCCAAAGCATGATACATGAAACTAAAAGCAACTTCTTCCCTAAATTGAACAAACCAAACACATAAATGCTTCAATCGAGAAACAAAGCAATGTAATCTATGCTTGGAAAGAGAAAAGAGACACTTGAAATAAGAGAACAAACGAGACTTTTTCACTCATTCAATTGAAAATGAAGCAATGAAGATGTTGCGACTGAAAGATGGATTAAACGAAGCAGCAAATCAGAAACTTGAAACAATTAGTGAATTAAAAATGAACGATAATTGACCTAGATGCCCTAGGATCATAGAAACCATCCAAAAAACTCAAGAAATCAAGCAATGAATCGTCAAGTCAATCAATCAATCAAAGCCAGCAAACAAAGCATCCTAGTCACTTCTAGGTGAAAGAAGAGAATCTGAGGGTCAAGACACACTAGCACTGGAATGGGAAAAAAACTCTGATTTTTTCTTAACAAAGAGACCAGCACGCTTTTTGGGTTGAAACTAGCGTTGATCAGCATGACCGGCACAACTAGCCAGGCTACAACTAGTGCTGATAGGCCTGATCAGTGTGACTGTTTGGCCAAAAAGAGCGTTGATCGAGGGATTCAAAGAAAAAATAAAAAGGAGCTTCACACAGGCCTAGACTTAACACATCAGAGGGTGGGATAACCAACAACTTGACTTGATGAGCAAACAAACAGCTTAATGGACAATGACCTAGATGGCCTAGGGCCATAAACCATCCAAAGACTCAAAAAATCAAGGAAATATCAAACCAAACAAGCACACCAAACAAGCTAATAAAGCTTTTATAGCCAGGGAAAACAAAGGAAAACTAGCTAAGAGGCAGAAATTATGAGGGCAAGACACACTAGTTATGATTCAGGAGAAACCCTGATCTTCAGTTATAAGAATTGGTGCGATTGAATAACTGAAAACAAGTTTTTAGTCAATTTAGTATGTCCTAAATTGCTACATTAATTATCAATCTGGGAGTCATAAACTGATAAAGTGTGGCGCACTATATGTGAAAGATAGCCTCTTTCTTACTTTTTATCAAATTTATCTTGTTTTGGGGGTTTTATCTTGGTTTGTCTCCTAATGCAAATGATAATCCTATTCCTAAGTTTTAAGAATACTTTAGAAGGCAAGTTTGGATATAGATTTTAAGGAAATTATGTGCTTTATGATGACTTCCAGAACTTAACACTTCGGAAGATCTCAAAACAGTCTAGTAATGAAATTGATTCTTTGAACAAGAATGTAAATGTGCAGCTAAACAAGAATGTAAATGTGTAGCTACTTGAATCAAGCAAATGATGAACTATTGAACATGAAATCTCTATCTCTGCTACTTATCTAAATATAGAAATAAAAGTTAAGCTATTACACTCAAACAAATCAAAAACTACAAACTAATAAAAGTAAAATCAATTCACCTCATTTATAGTTTGATAGCTCGCCAAGTAGTCTAAGCTATGGCTTTGGAGATAACGTCAATAATATGAGGAATTGATATCTAATTGCAGAAAAATAAAGTTAAAATCAAATCACATCATTCATAGTCTGATAGCTCGCCAAGTAGTCTAAGCTATGGCTCTGGAGATAACATCAATGATATGAGGAATTTGATATCTAAACTAACTGACAAAGAAAATGAATAAAACTGAAATCAATGCATAACTATAATTGAAAAGCTAAGAAAAGCAAAGTTAGCAGAAAGGCTAATCTCATGTCACTAGTTATCGTAAAAATTGTATGAAAATGCCTGGGCCTAGCCTATCCTGAAACACACACTGATCAGTGTTAGCAACAATATACAATACTTGAAAAATCATGTACAGGACTGTAATGTTAACACCATGACTATCTTATGAAATATACACAGGTGAACAAATTATGAAACATGTACAATGGAAATAAGGAAACAACACATAAAACTGTACAGCAATAAAGAAAACAAAACCTCAGCGTGCAGGGGCCCTCTGCACAGCCTTGGTAAACACGTTATCAGTCTGGAATTATGCTCACACAGTCATATGAAACAGAGTTCTATTGTATTGCAAAACAGAGGAAGACTCCTCTCGTTACAATAGCAGGACCAGTTCACGGCACAGTACAACGACTAACAGCAAAACGACATCAAAAACTAACTCTACATGCGTTTGCAAACGCGTTATTTATAAGGAAAATTACATAACTGTTTTCTCATGAAACACCTTCAACATAGGACACGTAAAAAGATAGCATCCGTGGGTTTAGCATGATGGTTGCCGAGATCATTCAATCTATCAAAGATGGTTGTTGGATTTGCATCGTGGAGGTAGTCTACAGCTGTCAAAATGAACCCAGGGATCTAGGAATGGCCTCGGACCCTTCACGTGTTGAAAAACAGAGACCTGTTGTCGTAGGACTCCTTCGTTTGACCACCGTTTGACCACGGCTTCCCTTTATGAATCTGGCTAAACCAATAGGACCTGATCCATGTCCAGATCATTCCTGAACTGCCCACATGCCTCGTTTTGCTTGATGACACCTGTAACCTAGAGATCAACAAAAATAGCTGCAGAAAGTTGAATCAACTGCGGAAAGTGGCTGCATTCCGCAGCTAATGAGAAAAATCTAATTCAAATAGAAAACACAAAACATAATTAGAAAACCACTTAAATGCTCTTTTAGAATCAATATGCAATGATCTTTGATAGCTTATGAGGTACTGGTGAGGGGAAAAAGTCTAGGAAAATGTGTAGGAGAGATGTAGTTTCAGAGCTCAACATACCCCCACTGTGAAGGTGTTGCATGTCCTCATGCAACCAAAACTTTGACCATCCTCCCTTCAGTTCATGTGTTCTGAGACCTCTGCCAACACATCTAGCCTTCTTTTCTTCTTTCTTGGGACCACTATCATCCTTGGCTTCCTCATTAGGCACTTGAATTTGAGGTTGATGAGAGCCCTGCTCAACCTCTTGTTCTTTTTCTTCAATTTTCTATTTTTCTTCTGCCATAGCCCAAGATGCAACATGGTGTTGTCATGAATAATATTATCTAACCTACCCTGTTCTTTCAATGTTTCATTTTCTCTTTTGATGTGTCTATTTAGGACCTTTAGCTCAAAAACTTCCTGTTTTAGTGATTGGATTTGAGCTTCTTGGGTTGTATTAGGCTGGGCAGACGAAGTGCCTTGATCTGTGGTAGTTTTCTCCAACGTTTCAATATAATCATACATTTCTTGCTGGGTTGGATCTATCTCAGGTGTTATCTTCCTTGGGTTGTCCCCAAAATTTGGTTGAGAAGGACTAATCTCAAAATCTGGCTGAGAAGAACTATTTTCAAAATCTAGCTGAGGAATAGGAGTGTGGTGTGGGACACGGCCAGGAGGGATTGTTGAAGGTTGTTCCAGTGTTTCCCCTCCTAAATCAATGAAGTGGGACCCTTTCATTTGTACTTTCCTCAATTTTCCTTTAAGTCTGGAGCTCCTCCTTAAATTTTGTGAACTAGTGTCTTCTTTCTCCACACTCTGTTTTTCTTTCCCTTTTCTCTTTGCTGCAACTGACTGTTCCTAAAGGTAAACTAGTCTTTCAGAAAGTATTTGGTGGTTCTCTTCTGAGGAAGGTTCTGGGGTTTGATAGATAGCCTCAATATTTCTTTTCCCTTTTGATTTTCTTGGCTTGTTAACCTCAGTTCTTTCCTTCCTACTTTCAGACAGCTTTTCTTCCCTACTAGTTTCTTTAATTATGTTAGTACGAGTGTCCTGAATTATAACACTTGTTTTCTTTCTCCTACTTTTCCTTGTTGAGCTGCTCTCGGGTGTTTCAGGTGGATCTTGAAAGAAGTTTCTAACCAAAAACTGCTCCTAGGTGTCCTTCTTTTCCTTCAACTATTTTTCAATCAAAATTTTCACTAGGCCATGATGGTACAGGTGGGGTTCTACATCCCCCAAATTCTTTTGGATAGTTATGGACATCTTTTTTAGGCTATTTAACAAAAAGTAAGGCAAATTAATAAATTGATTTTCTAGAAAATTCATCAGCAACCGGGTGTGGTACATATACATGGACCCGAACCGTCCCTCACATGTAATAAACTTCTGGATTATCAATAATAGACTGGCCCACTTTTCTTCTAAAGCAGAGACAAGGATTCCAAGTTTGAAAATGGTTATATCCATACCTAGATTGCGTAGGATAACCCTCCATGCCCTCTCATCAAAGCTTTTGTTTTTGAACCACCGTTCCCCTTCCTGTGGAAGTTCCGTTGCTACAGCGATAGATGCCTCTGTGACTGAAAATTTAAGGTCTCCAACCTCAAGTTCCACGCCATTAAAAGACCTCGCAAATGTCTTCGTAACTTCTTTGTTGTAGCCTCTGAATTTCTGAATGAACTGTAGCCACCGTGCCTTCCTTAGTATGCTCTTCAATTGTGGATACCCCTCCATGAATTTGGGCCCTTCCGGTTCTGCTCTTAGCAAAAACCCCATTCCTTCCTTCTGCTTTAAAATACATCTGTGTGAATGATGGATTGACGGAGGTGAAACGGCTGTGTTAGCGGGGAATGGAGAAGGTTTATGGAGAAAAACCAGTAATCGTAAATGAAAGAGCAGAGAACAGGTAATGAGAATGAGTTCACGGGAGTGTAAACAGTCCGAAAATAACAGGCGGGATAGTATGGGAATAGAGTGAGCTTAGCTTTTGAAATAGACAGCTACAGAATAAGCATGAGCATGTTCTCAAAATGGCTGCGGAATGTGCGGCGGAACAGAGCCGTGATCAAATAGATCACGTCCTCATAATTACCCGGTTCAGCAGGTGGAATGCCAACGTACAAATAAACACGAGTTAAATTCGGAGGCAGATCATGAGGCCGTTAAAAATTAATGCAAGGTTCGTGGAGAAATCATGTAAAGGTCATGGAGCAGTTATGGAAGCTATCGATGCTAATCATTACATATAATGGAGCCATGGTTTCATAACTATATAGAATCTGCTTTTTTAAAATGCTATTTGAAACAAATCTTGCTCATACCTTGGAATTTTTGCCACTTTTATCCATTAACTTTTGATTAGCTGCTTCCTGTTGGTGTTTTAGGTGCTTCAACATATTTTTTTTTCATACCTGCATTTGGCTAACATCTGACTGTCAGTGCTGAATAACAGAGTGTTAGCTATGGAATCAATCAACTGGATGCGAAATCAGTTTCTAGCTGCGGAAACTGAATTCAGCTGCGGAAACTGATACAGTGAACATATGACTAAATGTAGGTGGATGGAAATGAATAATGACTGAGTGAATGATATAGGAAAACTGGTCATGAAAGGAATTTTATTGGCGAAATGAGATGATGAAATGAAATGAAATGGAGTGAGGTGAAATGAAGTGAAATGACATGAAACTATGAATACAATGAGGAAAGATTTTTTTTTGGAAAATATAGGGTGTCAGGAGTTCCTAATTTTCGCCCTGTATTTTCTGTATAAGACTACCAATTAGTGATTGGTTTTCAGGCTCATACACAATTTTTAAAAAAAAGAAATTAGAAAAGAACAAAGACTAGGCTGGTGGAGAAGAAGGATTCTTCTTCACCAGCCTTATTGCAGAACTATCTTGAAGGATTTTGACAAATTCCTCTTTTGAGAGTGGCTTATGATAGATCTTTAATCTGTGGCCATTCACAATAAGAGGAGTTTGATGTTCATCAATGGTTTTCATTCTTACTGCTCCATTGCTAAAGATTTTGTCAATCTCATATGGCCCAAGCCAATGAGTCTGAAATTTTCCTTTAAAATCTTTAAACTTGGAATGAAATAGCAATGCCCAATCTCCTTCTTGAAACTTTTTCTCCTTGATGTATTTGTCATGTCACTTAGCTCTTTGATATTGAACTAAATCAGTTCTTAGGATTTCTTCTTATCTGATCTCATCTAGCTCATTCAACTGCTCCATTCTATGCTTTTGGGCTTCTGATAGATCCATTCCTAATTGAACTGCCATCTTGAAAGTTTTGACTTGGAACTCAATGGGGAGCAGGACTTCTTTCCCATAAACAAGTTCATAGGGAGAATGTCTTGTTGTATTCCTCCATGTAGTTCTGTAGGCCCATAAGGATTCAGGAAGCCTTTCTGCCCAATCTCTTCTGTGTAGATGAACAGTCTTGGTAATGATGCCTTCAAGAACTTTGTTTGTAGACTCCACTTGACCATTTGCTTGCGGATGGTAAGGAGTAGATTTTCTATGCTTGACCTTGTACTCTTCCATCAGATTCTCCACCAGTTTGGATGTGAATTTTCCTCCTTGATCTATCACAATTTCTCTTAGAACACCAAAGCGAGTAAAAATATCCTCATAAAGAAAACTAACAACTGCATGCTCAGTAGCAGAAAATAATGCTTTGGCTTCTACCCATTTAGTGACATAATCAGTACATATCAATATATACTTTCTTTGTTTAGATGGTGGGTTAATAGGTCCAATAGAATCTAAAGCCCATTTTTCAAAGGGTTCGATGAGTACCTGTGGTTGTAATGGCATTTCATTTGAAAGGGTAGGTTTCCCTACTCTTTGGCAGCTGTCACACCTTTTGACATATTGTTTTGCATCTTTGAAGAGGGATGGCCAATAATATCCTAAAGAGAGGATTTTATAGACTATCCTTTTGTCAGCAAATTGTCCGTCGCATAGTTAATCATGGCATGCTTTGAGAATATCAGGCATTTCATCTTCCCTAACACATCTTCTGATCACAAAGTCTGGCCCTGTTTTAAACAATTCGTTAGAAATCCATGAATATTTTGAACTCTCCTGAATAATCTTTCTTCTTTCACCAGGAAATAAATGTGGAGGTAGTTTCTCTGTAACCAAATAGTTAGCTATATTTGGATACCAAGGAGTCTTAGTAGTTACTACAAATAAATATTCATCAGGAAACTTGTCCTCTACAGGAGAATCCTCTTTAGTATTTTGAATCCTAGACAAGAAAACAGCCACTGTGTTTTGTTTCCCTGGTCTATCTAACACAGTAATATTGAATTCCTATAAAAGTAAGAGGCACCTTGTAACTCTGCCATTAGTAATGGGTTTGTTCATTAGATATCTAATTGCAGAATGATTAGTATGAATAAAAGTTTCATAGCCTGTTATATAATGTCTAAACTTATTGATTGCATGAATAACAGCTAAGAACTCTTTTTCAGTCACAATATAGTTCAACTCCGTAGGAGTTAAATTTTTATTGGTATAGTAAATGGCATAAGGAACTAAATATTTTTGTCCCAATACAGCCCCTAGAGCTGTATCTGAAACATCTGTAGAAATATGGAAAGGAAGTTTCCAATTTGGTCCTCTCAAGATAGGCGCTTCAGATATTCTTGTTTTCAAAGTTTCAAATGCTGATTGGCAATCAGGATCCCATTTGAATTCACAGTCTTTTGTAAGCAGTTTGAAGAGTGGAGATGCTATTTTAGTGAAGTTTTCTATAAATCTTCTATAATATCCAGTGAATCCAAAAAAACTTCTAACATCTTTTTGACAATTTGGAATAGGCAACTTGGAGATGACTTCAACTTTTGATCTATCAACTTTAATCCCATCCCCTGAAATATGATGTCCCAAAACAATACCTTCAATAAACATCATGAACAATATTTCATGGCTTAGTGAAAGGTTTGTTTCCTTACATCTTATAAGGACTTTTTCAAAATTTTCTAATGCCTCTTCAAACGAATCACCATAAACTTTAAAATCATCCATATAAACCTCTACACAATCATGGATTAGATCAGAAAAAATTCCTAGTACTGCTCTTTGGAATGTTGCAGGTGCATTACATAATCCAAAGGGAAGTACTCGATAAGAAAAAGTTCCCCATGGATAGGTAAATGTGGTCTTATCCTGATCTTCGGGTGCTACCTGAATTTGATTATAACCACTAAAACCATCCAAAAATGAAAAGTATTTTTTGCCTGCTAATGTATCTAATACTTGATCTATAAAGGGCAAGGGAAAGTGATCCTTCAAAGTTGCTTTGTTCAATTCCTTGTAATCAATGCATACCCTCCATTTACCATTCTTTTTGGGTACTATAACCAAATGAGAAACCCATCGGCTATCTGAAATTGGTTAAATGAAATACAATTGAGTAGTTTTTGGAGCTCTTCTTTCACTATCTCACTAAGATTTGGATTCATCCTTCTCTGAGGTTGTCTGATTGGTCTACTATTTTCCTCGATATAGATATGATGGATGCAAGTCTTAGGATCAATACCGTTCATATCAGTATACTCCCATGCAAATGCAGTAGAATTTTTTTGCAAGATTTTGGTTAGCTCTTCCTATTGTGACTTTTCCAAATTTTTGTTGATATTCAGTGTTTTTCCTAGAAAAATCTCAATGGTAGAGCTACCAAACTCCTCCATAGAGTAAAGAGACATTTGTCTTGATGATAGATATTCAATATCAGAATCTAACTGAAATTGTGTGTGGTCATATTCTGAAGATGTTTTAAAATTTTCTAATGTGTTCAGAATTTGACTATCTTCACTAATTTCAGAAACGGTAAAGACAGGTTGTATAATATCTTCATCGTCAATCCATTCATTGTCTCCTACTTCTGTAATTTCCTTTTCTGGAGGATACAGATTGAATTTCTTTGTCGAACTACCATCAGAAATATACATATCTCCAGATCTACAACTAATGAAAGCATCAGCTGTGGCTAGCCAAGGTCTTCCTAAGATGAGTGGATGTCCTCCTAGATTACTCTTGGGAGTCAAAATCATGAAATCTACTGGATATTCCCAAGAATCTAAGGAGACTGAAATATCTTCTAGTACACCATCTGGTTTAATTATTGATCTATCTGCATGATGCAGTAAGGTGGGTTTAAAAAGAAGATTAGGAAATTTAAGCTGTTCCATAGTCTGTCTACTCATAATATTGATAGCAGCCCCCAAGTCAACCAAAGTGTTTGGAATTTCTATCCCATTTATATGTGTCTTGACAATTGGACTACCTGGATCTACATACTTCTGCATGGTAATTTTTCCCATCATGACATCTACTATTTTCCCTACCAAGTGGATTCTTCTTGTATCTCTTGGTTTCCTACCTAGTCTTTTAAGACTCAACTCCTTTATTGTTTTTGTTAGAATAGGAATCTCTCGAATGGTTTGTAGCAAGGGGATATTGATACAGACATTCTTCAATTCATCTAGAAAATCATAGTCAGGCAACAAGATTTGTTTTTCCACCCCTTTGCCAATTTGTAATCTTTCAGGGAAAGGAGGCGTGGATGAAGATGCAGGTTGCTCAACTATAGGAGTTGTGGGGGTTGACTCTTTTTCCTTTTCTTTTTGAATAATTGGGTTTTGAAGAGATTCTTCCTCAGAACCTTTATTGAATTTAAGAGAATCCTCCTCAGAAGTACCTTGATCTTGAACATCTATAGAAGGTTTTTCTAAAACTCTACCAGATTTGAGTTGAACATCATTAAGAGGAACAATCATATAGGTAGGAAATTGTTGTCCTTCTATCATGTAAGCATTCTGAGGATTTTTGTTGTTGGGATTTGGCAATGGCTGGGCTGGTAGTTGATTTTTCTTTTGTTGAAATGGAAGCAAGAGTTGAGAATTTGGATTTTGTTGAGAAGGTTGTTGTTGTGGGAATGGTAATGAAAGTTGTGGGTTTTGATTTGGAATTGGTGGATTTTTTTGATTTGGAAAAGATGGAGGATATTGATAAAATTGAGCAAATCTCCCATAAGGATTTTGCATCCCTTGTGCCCATGATTGGTATGGATTTTGAGATTGGGGCCAAGGTTGTTGCCAAGAATTCCAATTTGGCGGGAGCTGAAAGTTCATAGGATTGTTAAATCCATGATTTTTTTGCCCCTGCCATGGTCTTTTTGAAACAAAAAAAAATGGACTCTATTGAATTTGGATCTTCCTGAAAGACAGCTTTGAGTCCAGGAATTGAAGGACAATCCTTGGTCCCATGGCTTTCTGAGCAAATCATACATGTTTCTACAACTTTTGCATCCAAGGGGCATTCCCTTAGAGCATGTTTCTTTCTACATTTTGGACAAAATATGGCCAAGGCATCAGCTTCTATTTTCTACTTGTTTTGAAGTTTAAGGGTGTCTAGTTGTTCACTAAGGCTCCCTAGAATATCAGTTTTGAACTCATCAAGAATATTGCCAATCTCTGCCCTACTTACTAAACTAGTTGTAGATTTGTTTGCTCTAATCAGAGAAGGATCTCTAGGCCCTTTTCCATTTTTAGATTTTCCCCTTGAGAGATGGACACATAGTTCTGCTATGTCATGGAGTGGAAGTTGAGAAATATCTCCCTTCCCCATCATGTTTAAAATATCTATCCATTCATCTCTAATGGCTTTCAATAGAAGGGCTTTCAAGGTTTCCTCATCTAAATTACTCATTTTTGCTCTCTTTAAGTTGTATTGAAATCTTTCAAGTAAACCCTCCAAGTGTTCATCTTCTTTTTGCATCATCTTGAATATCTCATCCTTATGATTGGTGGGCATACAATAATCTAGGTATCTATCAAAAAATGTTTGTTTCATATCATTCCAAGTCCTAATAGATTGAGTGACTAATCCCATGAACCATTTCAAAGCAGCTCCTTTCAATGTTGAAGGAAACAGTTTGAGTTTTTGAGAGTCTTCCATATAGTCATAGGTTCGGCACAAGACTTCAAACTCGAATAGAAATGTTTCAGGATCCTCACTTTGCAACCCATAAAAATTTGGGAGGACAGATGGTGAAATGTTTTTCATTGTTGTATGGGTTTCCTCATTGGCTATAGGGAATCCAAATGAGCTATCTCCATCCCTATTTCCCCCATTGTTACCTCTACCTCCTCCATTGTTTCCTCTTCCTCTACCTCGACCCCCTCCTCCAAATCCATTTACTACTTCCTCTGTCATGATAGTTTCCTCAGAGTCCTCAGAGTCCTCTGGTTCTTCTATTAATGGTGAACGAGGAAGAGTTTCTCCCTCCTCTTCTTCAGGTGATTCTACTTCTTTGATTACAATATGTTCCCCTGTAGAAGTGAAGAAAGGTTCTTCTCCTAGATCATATTTAATGGATAGTGTGGGAGAGTCTCCTAATTCGGCTGCTGCCCCTTGAATTCCAGGAATCCTAAGGCTGGGAGTATGAGTCGGAGATGATGGAGGTGTATCTTGTCTATGCCTTGAAGTAGCTGGAGTTGTGAAAATCGAACTTTTGGCCCTAGCTATAAACCTTCCCCTAGAATCTCTTGCTCTATGCATGTCTTTTTTTATCTTTATTTATTTATTTTTAAGTCGGGCTAACAATTCTCTTTTTGATCTTCTAGGTCACACTAGGTGCAAGAAGAGAGCATAATCAAGAAATTATTGAACTAATAAATCTCTAAACTGATCCTCCAAATCACACTAGGTGCAAGAGGAGAGAATACTTCAAAAAGTTATCAATTTTTCCCTTCTTCTTTTTTTTTAAGAGATTGGCTACCTAGTTACACTTCCCCGACAACGGCACCAAAATGTTTAGTCAATTTAGTATGTCCTAAATTGCTACATTAATTATCAATCCGGGAGTCATAAACTGATGAAGTGTGGCACACTATATGTGCAAGACAACCTCTTTCTTACTTTTTATCAAATTTATCTTGTTTTGGGGGTTTTATCTTGCTTTGTCTCCTAATGCAAATGATAATCCTATTCCTAAGTTTTAGGAATACTTTAGAAGGCATGTTTGGGTATAGATTTTAAGGCAATTATGTCCTTTATGATGACTTCCAAAACTTAACACTTCGAAAGATCTCAAAACAGTCTAGTAATGAAATTGATTCTTTGAACAAGAATGTAAATGTGCAGCTAAACAAGAATGTAAATGTGCAGCTACTTGAATCAAACAAATGATGAACTATTGACCATGAAATCTCTATCTCTGCTGTTTATCTAAATAGAGAAATAAAAGTTAAGCTATTGCACTCGAACAAATAAAAAACTACAAACTAATAAAAGTAAAATCAATTCACTTCATTTATAGTCCAATAGCTCGCCAAGTAGTCTAAGCTATGGCTGTGGAGATAACGTAAATAATATGAGGAATTGATATCTAATTGCAGAAAAATAAAGTTAAAATCAAATCACATCATTCATAGTTTGATAGCTCGCCAAGTAGTCTAAGCTATGGCTCTGGAGATAATGTCAATGATATGAGGAATTTGATATCTAAACTAACTGACAAAGCAAATGAATGAAACTGAAATCAATGCATAACTGTAATTGAAAAGCTAAGAAAAGCAAAGTCAGCAGAAAGGCTAATCTCATGTCACTAGTTATCGTAAAAATTGTATGAAAATGCCTAGGCCTAGCCTATCCTGAAACACACAATGATCAGTGTTAGCAACAATATACAATACTTGAAAATCATGTACAAGACTGTAATGTTAACACCATGACTATCTTATGAAATATACACAGGTGAACGAATTATGAAACATGTACAATGGAAATAAGGAAACAACACTTAAAACTGTACAGTAATAAAGAAAACAAAACCTCAGCGTGCAGGGGCCCTCTGCACGACCTTGGTCAACACGTTATCAGTTTGGAATTATGCTCACAGAGTCATATGAAACAGAGTTCTATTGTATTGAAAAACAGAGGTAGACTCCTCTCGTTACAACAGCAGGACCAGTTCACGGCACAGTGCAACGACTAACAACAAAACGACATAAAAAACTAACTCTACATGCGTTTGTAAATGTGTTATTTATAAGGAAAATTACATAACTATTTTCTCATGAAACACCTTCAACAGAGGACAGGTAAAAAGACAGCATCCGTGGGTTTAGCATGATGGTTGCCGAGATCATTCAATCTATCAAAGATGGTTGTTGGATTTGCATCATGGAGGCAGTCTACGGCTGTCAAAATGAACCCAGGAATCTAGGAATGGCCTCAGACCCTTCACATGTTGAAAAACAGAGACCTGTTGTCGTAGGACTCCTTCGTTTGACCACCGTTTGACTACGGCTTCCCTTTATGAATCTGGCTAAACAATAGGACTTGATCCATGTCCAGATCATTCCTGAACTGCCCACATGCCTTGTTTTGCTTGATGACACCTGTAACCTAGAGATCAACAAAAATAGCTGCAGAAAGTTGAATCAGCTGCGGAAAGTGGCTGCATTCTGCAACTAATGAGAAAAATCTAATTCAAATAGCAAACACAAAACATAGTTATAAAACCACTTAAATGCTCTTTTAGAATCAATATGAAATGATCTTTGATAGCTTATGAGGTACTGGTGAGGGGAAAAAGTCTAGGAAAATGTGTAGGAGAGATGTAGTTTCAGAGCTCAACAACAAGCGCCACAAGGAGGTACAGTGTGACTGTTTAAGAGCAATTAACGTTGATCGGTGCAACTGTTAGAAAATCAAACGCATTGATCGAGGATTTCAAGGAAAAAAATAAAAAATCTCAAATCTCAAAACTAGACTTGTCACTCTAAATTTCAAAACGAAAGCAGTAATCCAGACAAAGCACAGAAAACCAAAGGGAAAGGGTGATACGACAAAAGTTCACACAAACCATGAAATGAAAAATAATCAAAAGAGAGGGATGGCTCCCCAGTGGAGTCACCAATTTGTAGAGTATGTAAATCTCCTCTGTAGACAGAGGTGATCCCTCTAGCTGAAGAGTGGGTCTAGCTGCAAACAGGAAAATCTAATGAAAACTTCCTTAAATTAGAATCGAATAAGAGGGCATACCTCTTAGAATGCCAATCCGCTTGATGGTGACCTCTGTTACAAAATTATATATTACATAGCAATGGAACACATATAATATTGCATAAATATAAACACAAAAATGCATAAAACAAGAGAAACATAGATATACGTGGTTCACCCAATTTGGGCTACATCCACGGGAAACAGCTAGTCCTTCCTTTTATATTATCCAGCAAATTGAAGAGATACAACTGACAATAGATCTACTGTAATTCCCTCTCTGCTCTCACACAATCTCCTCTCTCTTTCTCACTCAAAATATAGATCTACATAGACAAAATACAATTCCCCCATATATAGTGAGGGGTTGCCTTCTAGGGCAAAAAACCCTAAATTAAACGTAACTTCTACTGTCAGATCTCCACCTAATGAACGACCCAGGTCGACTATGAAATTACAACAATTTACAAGGAAATTTTACATCTATTTTTTGCTTCGGGGGCACTGCCACCGATCCCCCGCTAGGGGGGGTTCCTAAAGATCATTGTCGGCCCCTTCTGGACCGCCCTTGCTGCGCAAAAATTACGGGTGACGTTGCCACCACATTACAAATTGGGGTCCAATGCAGTGATACCTTTGAATAAAGAAGATAATCAGGCTCCACACCCAACAATCTCCCACTTGGAGACAAATTATAGCAACTCCACCACTGCTTCATTTGCTGGACAATGACTCCACTTTGGAGCTGGTTGTTTCTCATCTTCTTCATCATACTTGAAGACCAATTGAAATTGAGTAGAATCTCAGTTTCTCCCTGGTTACAACTTTTATTAACATATTTGCAGGATTTTGGCTAGTGTGTATCTTTTCCAGCTTCAACTGTCCATCTTCCAACATTGACCATATGAAATGGTACTTGAGTTGTATATTTTTAATCTTGGAATGAAATGCAGAGATCTTTGCAAGATGTATGGCACTCTGGATGTCACTGTATAACCTGCCCAACTCCTACTTCTTACCCAATTCATCCAGAAACCTTTGTAGCCAAATCATTTCTTTACTAACCAATGTAGTAGCAACATACTCTGCTTCCGTTGTTGAGAGTGCAACAACAATTTGCAGTTCTGAAACCCAACTGACAGTTGTTCCACCTACAGTAAACACATACCTTATTGTGCTCCTCCTATTATCTCTATCACCCACCATATCTGCATCAACATAACCCAGTAGAGTAATGTTTGAACCACCAAAGACTAATCCTTGATTTGTGGTACCTCTCAAATACCTGAGAATCCACTTCACCGCCATCCAATGTTCTATTCTTGGATTGTTCATATACCTGCTTACAACTCCCATTGCATGTGCAATATCAGGCCTTGTGCAGACCATTGCATAAATTAAGCTTCCAACTCCTGATGCATATGGAACTTTAGACATATAAGCCATTTCTCCCTGAGTCTTGGAACACACCTCCTTACTTAGTTTGAAATGGCTAGCCAAAGGTATACTAACTAGTTTTGCATTCTGCATATTAAATCTTTTCAACACCTTTTCTATGTACTCACTCTGAGACAATGTTAATTTTTTATTCTTCCTGTCTCTAGTTATTCTCATACCAAGGATTTGTTTTGCAGCACCCAAATCCTTCAGTGCAAATGATTTTACCAATTTTCTTTTGAGCACATTTATTTCCTACTTGCTATAACCTGCAACAAGCATGTCATCTACATACAATAACAATATAATATAACTGCCATCATTTTGCCTTTTGAGATAAACACAATGATCAGAGTGACATCTAGTATAACCTTGTTTAGACATAAAACTGTCAAATTTTAGATATCACTGCCTTGGAGCCTATTTTAAGCCATACAAGCTCTTCTTCAACCTGCACACTAGTTTCTCTTTCCCTTTTACCTCATATCCTTGTGGCTGTTGCATATATATCTCTTCCTCCAAATCCCCATGGAGAAAGGTTGTCTTTACATCTAATTGCTCAAGATGCAAATTTTCAGCGGCTACAAGACTTAAAATAGTTCTGATTGAAGTCATTTTAACAACAGGAGAAAAAATCTCATCAAAGTCTATACCCTTTTTCCATGCAAACCCCTTCACCACAAGTCTAGCTTTATACCTTTTTCTACCTCCATCTTCTTCCTTCAACCTATAAACCCATTTATTCTGCAATGTTATTTTACCTGCAAGCAACCTGACTAAGTCCCAAGTCTGGTTATGTGCTAAGGATTCCATCTCTTCTTTCATGGCTTGCTCCCACTTCTTCCTAGTTTCTACCTGCACCGCTTCTTCATAACATTTTGGGTCACCATAATCAGTCAACAATACATAATATAATGAAGGAGAGTATAGTTTAGGGGGTCTACTTATCCTGGTAGATATTCTAACACCACTTTCAGTTGTTTGAGGTGCTTGTTGTTGTTGTGGTTTTTGTTGTTTTTCTGGTTGTTGATCATTATGATTTTCAGGCACCATCACTTTTTCTGTGATCTTATCAAGCACTTTGTATTCTTTGTTTTCTTTTTCCTGTTTCTTTTCCTGCAGCTGATCCTTATACAAAACCTTTTTATTGAATATGACAGCTCTACTTCTAATGATTTTGTGTTTTTCATAATCATAAAAGAGAGAACCAAAATCATTAACACCATATCCAATAAAGGTACAGTTCTTTGATTTTTCCTCAAGCTTTGTTCTATTTTCTTTATTAATGTGGACAAAGGTTTCATAACCAAAAGTATTTAAAAATGAGTAGTTTACCTTTTTACCTGTCCATGCCTCCACTGGAATACCACTGTCTAAGGAACTTGAAGGCCCTCTGTTTATTAGATAAACAAAAGTATCTACAACATCTGTCCAAAATTGTAAAGGCAATCCTACATGCAATCTCATGCACCTTGCATGCTCCATGATTGCCATGTTCATCCTTTCTGACACACCATTTTCTTGTGGTATTCCTGGAACTGTCTTCTCTCTGCGAATTCCATTCTCTGAACAGTACCTATCAAAATCTTTGCTGCAATATTCACCTCCATTGTCTGATCTGAGACACTTCAACCTTTTTCCTGTCTCATTTTCAACCAAAGTTTTCCATTTCTAAGAATTATCAAATACATCAGATTTATTTCGAATACAATAAATCCAGGTTTTTCTAGTTGCATGATCAATAAAAGTAACATAATAATGAGAGCCACCGAGAGATGATACCTGAGTAGGTCCCCATACATCTGTATGCACAAGCTCTAATTTTTTTCTCTTCTTTTCTTTCCCAACTCTGAGGAATCTGACTCTCTTTTGTTTTCCATAAACACAATTCTCACATAATTTTAAATCAACATGCTTCAAACCTGGCAAAAAATTTCTCGAGTGAAGAATCTGCATCCCCTTCTCACTCATGTGCCCAAGCCTATTATGCCACAATGTCGTATCTTCTCCAGTAGAGCTTAAAGCATTAACAAAATTAGAAATACCATTGCATAAATACATTGTACGAACCTTTTCTCCTTTTGCTATTACCAAGGCTCCTTTAGTGACCTTCCAAGATTTATCAGTAGAAGTAGTTACACAACCTTCACCTCCCAACTGCCCTGTTGAAATCAAATTTTTCTTTAGATATGGAACATGCCTTACCTCCTTCAATAGCCATTGATTTCCATTTTGTTGTTTAATGAAAATTGTACCCATTCCAATTATTTTACAGGGTTTATCATCACCCAATCGAACCTGTCCAAAATCTTCTTAAACATAATAATGAAAATGTTTCCTATCAGGTGTGGCATGGAATGAGGCCCCTGAATCTATCACCCAGGCATCAATAATATTTTCTAATGAAAGAATCAAAGCATCTTGCAACACATCACTTGTCACATTCGCTTCATGATTATTTTCTTGTTGCACGTCTCCTTGTTTTCCCTTCCGATACTTGCAGTCTTTCTTCAGGTGTCTTTTCTTCCCTCATTTCCAGCACACTATTCCCAATTTGGACTTGGATCTGTCTCTCCTTGACTTACTGCGATATCCTGGGCTCTTTCCTCTTTCCATTTTTCTTCCCCTAGTCTCTGCAGTCAAAGCATTACCTGATGTCTCACTAGAGCTTTTCCGCCGCATTTCCTCACTAAGGATTGCACCGACAACATCATCAAATTTTAAAGTACTAGATCCAGAGACAAAGTTACTAATGGACATAACTAAACCATTCCAACTTTCTGGTAATGAGCATAGAAATAACAGAACCCTAACTTCATCTTCAAAAGTTACCCCTACAAAACTTAACTAACTGGTAACCATATTAAATTCATTTAAATGATCAGCAACAGATCCACCTTCTAACATCTTCATATTAAATAAACGCTTCATAAGAAGTACCTTATTTGAGGCCAAGGGTTTTTCATATAGTTTAGCCACTACCAACATTAAATCCTCTGTTCTCGTTTCCTTTGAAATATTAAAAGCTACCAATGCCACTAGGCACAGCCGTATTGTTCCAAGTGCCTTTCTGTCGAGAATATCCCATTCTATGTCTGTCATACTCATCGTCTTCTTTGTCTTTCCACTCAATGGTTGGTACAGATCTTTGTGGTACAAATAATCTTCCATATGCATCTTCCATAGCTATTAGTTTTGGCCGTTAAATTTTTTGACCCTAAACCTACCATCTTCCGCCATTTCTCCCACTCGAACTAGGAACCTTTCTCTCCTGCGAGTTTATCAACCAAATATACCTTTGGCTCTGATACCAGTTGTTAGAAAATTATATATTACAGAGCAATGGAACACATAAAATATTGCATAAATATAAACACAAAAACACATAAAACAAAAGAGACAGAGATATACGTGGTTCACCCAATTTGGGCTACATCCACAGGAAACAGTCAGTCCTTCCTTTTATATTATCCAACAAACTAAAGTGATACAACCTACAGCATATCCATTATAATTCCCTCATCGCTCTCACACAATCTCCTCTCTCTTTCTCACTCAGAATACAGATCTACATAGACGCAATGCAATTCCCTCATATATAGCAAGGGGTTGCCTTCTAGGGAAAAAAACCCTAAATTAAACATAACTTCTACAGTTAGATCTCTGCCTAATGAATGGCCCAGATTGACTATGAAATTAAAACATTTTACCCCCCTTGCAGCGCAAATATTACGGGCGGCGTTGCCACAACATTATGGACTGGGTTCCAATGTGGTGATACCTCTGAATAAAGAAGATAATCAGGCTCCACACCCAACAACCTCGCTCCTTTGCTCCAGCTTCTTTTTGTTCTTCTCCTTCAAATACCTGAAACAAAGACACAAGAGACACCAACAAATGTAATAGCATACAATCACATTCAATTTACTTAAAAAGTCAAGGAATGCTAAGCCATCAAATGTAATATGACACTCAATGTAGGAAATAAATCATTAGTTGTATTGATATAAAGCTCAGAAAGAGATACAACCAAAGTCTTGATGTTGTAGGTCTCCTCCGACGTATCCAGGTTCCAACACCACTTCTAGCATCTCATGGTTAGCCTCAACAATGGAAGTTTAAGGCTTCTTCCCTTTAGTTCCAAACCAAACCAAACACACTACTCTCCCTTTACACACATAAACTAGAAGGCAAAAAGCTATAGATATCTTGGTGGTTATTCAAGCTCCCAAAAAAGACTGGTTCAGCTTGGAAAAGGAGGATTTTATATAGCTTTGATGGAGGGGAGATGATTCCTCTTATTATGGGAGAGGCCTTATCTCTTGGGTTTGTTCCATCTCAATAGGGGAAAGGAGCCCAAACTGAATTCCTCGGCTCTATCCAGCCCAACCATTTACCAGACTTCTGTTATGAAGCTTCTAGACCTGGAAGCTTTGACTCCATATTTAAAAAACTTGCCAAAAGAGGATCAGTGGGAGTGATGAAGGGTTCGCTTGCACCGAACAGCGCTAGGCCTGGTTTTAAACCATGTAAATCAGCGCGAGGAAGGAATTGAGCACTAACATCGGTCTTGTAAACTGGGATAAAAGGAAGATTATTGGGAAATGATGCAAAAGGGAAATGTTCTGCCCATGAAGAGGGACATAAGGGCAGTCTCTTCATGATGGGAAAGCATGTAAGGTTCACTGTAGAGGTCCTCTAGGATCGAGGAATGGGGAGTACAGGGATAGTGAAAAAATGTTGTGTAACACCTCTAATACCTAAACTCCACAATTTTTGGCCACATGGGGGCCACGTGCCGAGGGCTAAGGCCAATGGCCCGCCCCCACTGGTCAACCCTCTGCTCTATTCACTAGTGGTCACATATGGTGGTGCACCCAAAGGCCGGCCCCCGTGGGGTGGCCCCTCCCCGGATTAGCATGGACTTCAACTTCAAATAAAATTTACGGACTATAATGGTTAAGAACTTCTCGTATGGCGTGTTGGTGGAAGGCTTTGGAATGTTGCTTCATGGTCGTGGGTTCGACCCCCACTGTCGCTGCCTAGACCCTTGACCAAAATTTTGGTGGCCCTCAGGCTACCACATGGCAGCGTCTAGTTGAGCCACATATCAGCCTATGGTTGGCCACTAACCATCCAATCAAAAACTGCCAAATGAAGCAAATGAGATTGTGGCACTTGGCACCACGTGACTCGCCGAAGGCCCATTGACTAGTCAACCCTGCCACCTCAGCTAGCGCATTCAGGGCAACATCTACAGTATGGACTGCTAACTAGGCTATCACATTTTGCCAAAACTTGCCTATTTGGGAAAGCAAACATAACATGATTCTAGGAGCATACGGTGTTGGTTCTGCGCGAAACGAGTTGCATCTAATTTAGGATGACAAGAACTACGTGGTCGTTCAGGCTCCACACTGATTCGACAACTTTGAATTTTGAGCTATTTTTTTTGCACCTAATCATTCCTCCCCACTGGAAGCCTTTTGGACCCTAAAATATCACTTTCAGTTGTCCAGCAGGTGTGGGTAAACTTCCCTCACCTTTCCAATCTCGATCCATTTGGCTTTTGAAGGATTTGTTTCTTTGAGCCCCACTCGAAGGTAGTCCACACTCCCTCATTTTGAAGACCTTGTTCTTCTGTCAAGAATGGTGTCTTACTATAGTTCATCAAGGTATTCAGGAGAAAATCCTCAATGAAAGGAATTTGGACATTTTCTCCTCGTTCTTCAATCAGAGGAGGCTCATACAACCTTAATTTCTCAACATTAACAACATCATAAATTTGCACATATGATGTCAAATCCAACCTAAAGGCATTGTTACCAATCTTTTCCAGAATTTTGAATGGACCATATCTAATTGGTTTCATATTTTTACCTTCTCCTTGGGGCCTCTCTTTTCCAATGTGAAGCCAAACTTCATCGTCAACTTGGAACTTGTCATCTACATGATGCTTGTCATTCCTTGCTTTGTACTTGCGTTTGCTCTTTTCAGGTTGATCTTGCATTGCTTGATGTACCATTTGGAGTCGTTCAATGAAATCCTAGGCTTTGTCCATGTTACCATCAATAGCAACATCCTTATTACCAAAATGATACAACACATTATGATGCAAATGGTAAACAAATTCCTCTAATTGATTCCTTTGACTCAAGCTTGAATGTACATCTTGAAAGTATGTATTTTGCTGATCATAACTTTCATTCAAAACAAAATGATCTTGAGGAAAGTATTTACACAAACAATAGGCCTAGAAAGCATATCAACAAACTTTTTGCTTATACCTTTCTTATTCCTTTTGACCAAGTCAAATAGTAGAAGAAAACCCATCCAATGAAAGTTCCATTGTCTCTGCAACTTAATCGCTACACCATTGAAAATTTCTGAATGAAATGGAATGCGCTTACCATGTTTAGGCCGATAGGCCTTCCTTTGAAAGGGACTTCCGTCATCCCTTTGTTTCTCAGGCTGAAACCTGGTGTCGGGCATAGAGCGGGCATAAACCCTCTAACCACCCACACCTTTGTCTGCAGAGTTCTGAAAGCGAGCGGTCATACTCGTCGTGTATTCATGGATATTCATGAAGGCGGTTCTGCGTCTAACACCTGGCATCGGGCATAGAGCGGGCATAAACCCTCTAACCACCCACACCTTTGTCCGCAGAGTTCTGAAAGCGAGCGATCATACTCGTTGTGTATTCATGGATATTCATGAAGGCGGTTCTGCGGCTACTTAATTTTTAGTTGGAGTTTGAGAAATCCGTGACGTTTTCTTCAGAAGCTTAAGCATTCATGAGCTCCAGTAGTAATGGCGCATTGTGTTTTCAGAGAAAGATGCATATGGTAGCATCTGTCCATTTGGTAGCATCTGTCGAGAACTTGGAGCAACGAAGCATCCATGAAGTGATTTTTTCTTGCATTTTTATGTTTTTGTTCCTGTGCTAGCTCTCTAATTGGATATAGAGTTTGAGTAGGGTGTAGTTGTTATTCAGCAACATATTCACTGCCAATTGCACAACAGTATAACCTCGCTCATTTGAGCATGACAACCCTTAATGATTGTGTTCCAATCAGTGATCTAGAGTTGATTGCAGTGGGTTTTGATGAAGCGGTGTATTGCTGGTAATCTGCGAGTGGGATTCCTACAGTAAGGATCGATCTGGGCCTTCCTCTGCATCTCACTATATCTGTGCACACCAGTTTTATGCCGGAGTCTTTTACGTCGGAGTTCTAGGACAATTCGTTTCAATGCTGCGTGGATTGCTGCAATTGTAGATACTATGCATCTTCATTATCAAATACTATTACTGAATATTTTATTGTACAGTATCTCACATCTGGTTTTGGTTTGCATTTCTGTGCAGTGCGTCCGAGAGCCATCCTAATATTCCCGGAGTAACATCTGTGCACTTAGGATTTAGAATTAGATCGCTAGGAGGAGGTCTGTAAGGCTATCAGATTAGATTCCTTACAGAACTAACATGCATGTTCTCCACATAAATAGCTCAGGAAATGCATGCAGAGAGGGCTTGAATACCCATACGAGCTTTCCAGCGAAGTAGTGCTGTTTTCTTGACACCCATTTCGCAAAATGTAAGTTTGGGGTTCCTAAGGGTTTTTATCATATACCGAAGCTTACATTTCTGCAGAAAGCTTGTTCGAAGAAGAAAACAACTGCCATGGGGGAATACAGGAGATTGTTGCTGCTTGTGTTTGTTTGGGTTTTTTCTTCAGAGAGGCCTACTGTGGAGACCCATTTGTGTTTTATGACTGTAATGTTTCTTACATTGAAGCTGCCCCTCTGGGTGTGAAGCAGCAGGTAATTGCTTCTGTTACAGATCTGTTGTATTGTATTATAGATCTGCTACATTGGGTTTTTGTTTTATCAGTAATATTTTGTTTTTGGTTTTGATTTGTTCTCTGTGGTTTGGAAGTCGTGGGTATGCTGTTATTGATTGGATTCCAATATTGGTTCATTTATAGTGACAATTGCTAACTTCTCAGAGCATTGACAGTGTTCTACTTACTTATTATCTGTTCCCTGCATTTTGGAAGTGGTCGTTAGGGTGCCATTGAATGGAGCACAGTGTGGGTTCATTGACACTCATAGTTTCTAACTTCTTGGAGCAATACTGCTGTCATCATAGTTGGCTCTGGGCTTTTGTGCCTCTGTAATTCCAATACAAGTTGGGGCCATGGGGTAGGCCATAGGGTGAAGTGGGGGCATTAGATTTGAAGATCCTACCTAGCTTCTCGGAACAATGTGCTGGGATTCTGTGGTTGAAATGCAAGCTGGGGTTGTAGTACCCTGGGGCCTCCAGGTTTGTTGGAAATCCCCCAGTTACCTAACTTCTCCTTGTCTTGGATACTTGATGGAGCAACGAAGCATCGATGCAGTGATTTTTTCTTGCATTTTTATGTTTTTGTTCTTGTGCTAGCTCTCTAATTGGATATAGAGTTTGAGTAGGGTGTAGTTGTTATTTAGCAACATATTGACCACCAATTACACAGCAGTATAGCCTTGCTCATTTGAGCGTGACAGCCCTTAATGATTGTGTTCCAATCAATGATATAGAGTTGATTGCAGTGGGTTTTGATGAAGCGGTGTATTGCTGGTAATCTGCGAGTGGGCTTCCTGCAGTAAGGCTCGATTTGGGCCTTCCTCTGCATCTCACTATATGTGAATGCACTCACGAGACTAGAAACTAAGAGCAAGCCGAGGGATCCACTTAACAAGAATACCCTTAGTGTCAACTTCGCTTGTAGCAGGTTCCGAGACCTTCATGTCCGATGCATATGCCCTAGGCCATGCTAGAATACTAAAGATTTCCTGGTTTGTTGCAGCTCCCCCAGCTGCAAAACTTCTTGTCTTGGACATTTGATGGGGCAATGGAGCAATCTGTGCAGCGAGTTTTTCCATTATTGATATTGTTTTGCCTTTGTTATTGTGCTAGCCCTCTAATTGGATATAGATTTGGGGACTTGCTACTGGACGTGGACCTGTTGATGCACCTCACTATATGCGGGTGCACTCATGGGACTAGAAAGTAAGAGCAAGCCTAGGGATTCCATTAACAAGAATGTGCTTAGTGTCAACTCCGCCAGCATCGGGTTCCTAGGCCTTGATGCCCATTGCATGTGCCCCAAGCCACTAGAATGATGGAGTTCTCCTGGTTTAATCGAGCTCTCCCAGCTGCCAAACTTTTTCTGTCTTGGATGTTTTGTTTGACAATGAATCTGTGCAACAAGTTTTGTCATTATTGATATTTTTGTCTTTGTTATTATGCTAGCTTTGTGATTGGCTATAGAGTTGAGTAGGGTAGCTTTGATGAAGCAACACGTTTACTCCAATGCACATCGGTATAGACTTCTGTCTTGTTTGCAGCAGCACCCAGAACAAAGTACTAATGTGGAATGGAAAGCACAGTGTGATCCAATGGTAAACAATAACTAACTTCTTTGATTTTCTTTTCTTTTAGTGGAAACTGATAAAAAAATATTCAATCAATTAATCGGTTGAGTTGAATTTTGTGGGGCATTGAATGGCATTCTTCTATCGAGTCGAGCGCTTCTTCTGGAATGGGCGTTGCAGATGACTGCAAGCACGCTTTCCTCGAGCTGAAGAGGAAGATCCATTGCTACCTGGTGTTCAAAATCGACGAGAAAACTAAACAAGTGGTCGTTGAAAAGACCGGAGGACCTCCCAAGAGTTACGATGATTTCACTGTTGCCCTCCCAACGTTTGCCGATACACTGTCTATGACTTCGATTTTGTCACCTACGAGAACTGTCAGAAAAGCAAGATCTTCTTCATTGCATGGTAATGAATTTCATGCACCTTCCCATTTCAATTCTCCCACAATTCATCAAGCCCACACCCAATTTAGGCTAGTTCCTATTTAAGTTCCATTTTTAAGAATTTTACACACTAACGAACTCTGATCAAGCTGAAAAATTAAGCTAATGTATTTGAATCGTTGGTGTGTTCATGTCCCAGTCATCCCGGGGACTCTTGTTACTATGGGTTTCCAGTTTTCTTCTTTTTTATGAAGTTTTTGTGTCGTGAGATATCAGCTTAGTCTTCTTTATATATTTGTTTCCAAGGATTGTCTGGTCTGGTGCAGTACAAATTTCATTGGATAGGTTAGACAATGCAACCAGTTCCATTATCACAGAGAGTTATAAACAAAACCCTCAGCCAACAGGTTAATGTTCCGATCCCTTTAGCGTATTTCATGCTTTATGAATCTGAAAGCTGGTTTTGGGATGCAAGACACTGGGTTGATTTGATAGCATCCTCCCCTCACTCTAGTAGTAATAGTATACTAACAGTATTGGCTATATAGTTGTCATGCCTTGTGCCCCTTCTCTAGCTTGTGATTGTTATCTATGCAAGGTTTTACAAACTGATCAGGTTTCTTTTTACATTAATAATCACTCTATCTATGTTGGGTGTGTGTTGTGAATAAACCCATATGCATAACAATTGCTAGACAAAGGTGGTTTATTAGGCATTACCAGTATTGTCTGTATGGGATTTTTTATACAATAATAATAATTACCCTTGATGAAGGGGATCTCTGTTGTGTCTGATTGAAGCCATGATGCCTTAACTTCCTATGTTCTCGGTTGTCTGTAAGGGATTTTGTTCCACAATAATTTATTTCTCTTAATGAAGGAAATCTTTGTTGTGTCTGATTGAAGCTATGATGCCTTAACCACCTATCTTCTCTGTGGTTATGGACTGTTATCTTATTCAAACTCTCCGCAATACTAGATTAATACAGGCCTTTTTTGAAGCCTCCATCAAACATGCACAATTGCATATGTTCCCTCTTCTACAAAAGGGTGCATTTGGTAAGAAATTTCAGACTTCTCTATAGTTTTCCTTCTTGGTAGCCACTGGAAGAGAAGGAAATTTTGGTTATCTGCTTATGTGAACCCTTTCTGAAAATTAATGATCCTTCTATGGATCATATTAATTCAAATTGTCTTATGTCAACTATAAAATAAAAAATCTCAGTCTATGGGTCCATTATATATGTTTAGTTATAAGTTACCAAACACATCTCTATGTGTAGAGTGACTTTTCCCTGTCGAATTTAGGGTCTTTAGATTATTATGGATGTTGAGTGTTTTAGCTCTGGCCGAAACCAAGCTCTGTTGTTTTGTTCTCGTTTTGTTAAGATCCATTTATGCAATTCATGGAATTACAGTGTTTAAATTTCTCTTCATAATTTACAGTGGCTATATTCTCCACTGAGTTTTGTATGGCTGTGAATGTAATCAGTAAATAGGTTGGGCGTTATCCTTTTCCTATACTGTTGGTTTAACAGGTTACTTGTAGTATACATATATGCATTTTGGTATTTTATGGCTAAACACTTGGTTTGAAATAGTTCTGCAATCAAATCTTGCATGTTGGGCATGTAAATAATTCCATTTTTGAAATCACAAAGGATGATCCAGTTTTATGTTGCCTTCCCATGTCATGACTGGCTGCTTCATCATCCCTAAGAATTTTTAGCATATGGCAATGCATCTCACAACAAGTTTCTGGCCAGTCACAACAATATATCAGGGACTTGGACATTAGTTAGACTAGGGCAATTTCCTAGAAATTCAGGCAGTCTGCCATTAAACTTATTCTCAAAAACAATAAAAGCCACCAGTACTCTGCCTCTACAGACATTCTGTGGAAGAGGACCTGGAAGATCATTCATTGATACATCAAACTCAACACGTTTAGAACCCATCCCAATTCCCGGGCGCACTAGTCCTATGAGCTTGTTGGTAAAAAGCTTGAGATGGACTAAATTAGTAAACTTATCAAGCCCAGAGGGTATAGACCCAGAAAGTGTGTTGTTGGATAACTGCACTGTCTCTAAATTTGTCAAATCTCCAATCCCATTGGGGATGCTTCCATTTAGCTCATTGATTGACAGATCCAAATTCACAAGACTCTTAAGATTGTTGATATTGTCTGGAATTGGTCCAGATAGATTATTCATAAATAGAAATAAATGTGTCATGATTGTAAAGGCCATCAATGTGTTAGGGATCCTTCCAGTCAAAAGATTCTGTGAGAGGTCCAAGTGTACCATATCTCTTATATTCCCTAATGTCTCTGGAATTTCACCCACTAAACTGCAATTTGTCATCCACAACTGCTGCAACTTTGTCAAGTTCCCGAGTTCAGGTGGGATTACCCCTTCAGACAGAGGGTTGTTGTCCAGTGCTAAGCTTTTCAACGAAGAGAGATTTCCAAGGAAGAAAGGAACAGTACCATTCAACTGATTATAGGCCAAGTGCAATACCTCAAGAAGAGGCAACCGTCCGAATCCAGCAGGAATGTCCCCAGAAAAATCGTTGGCTGAGAGGTCCAATCGTACCAGCTCCTCCAGTTTATATATCTCATTCGGCAAGGGCCCACTGAACACGTTCTAAGACAAATTCAAGATAACCAAACGGCTACAATTCAACAGTCTGGACGGAAAATCCCCCCCAAAATAATTTAAGCACAAGTTCAAGCCCCTCAGATTACTCAATTGACCGATACTAGAAGGAATCGTTCCAGTGATTTTCAAGTTTTGAAGGTCCAGACCCACAACAGACATGGTGTTTCTATCACAGGTGACTCCGGTCCAGTTACAGTGGTCGTTGCCTTTTGAATCAATTTTCCAATCAGCCAGTGCCCCACTAGTAATCCAACTCTCTTTGACCTGCAATAGTAATTGGCCTTCTTTTGACAGGCAATGGCATCGCAAGCAGAGCAACAATCCAAGCAGTAAGACAGGGCCATATGCATTTCCCATTTGCGTGGCATACATTTTTCTTAATACTTAGTCAGACAATTATGCAGGTAGAGTGTGAAGTAGCTGTTAAAGGGTAAGGCCATCTTTTGATGGGTATTCTTAATCAGTCACTCGTTTTAGTGTGAGTAGATGGTTTGCAATTCCATCTATTTGGCTTCAAGTCTCTAGTTTCATTACTTATCATAATAACCCTGAAAAGATAAATAGCTAATTCCCCGCCATCATGTAGAATTTCAAAAGGGAAAAGGGACAGTAATTTTCTTGTGATTCATTGGTCACTAACTATATATCTGTTGCTTGACACAGAGTTGTTGAGAGTGTTGGAGAAGGGATGACTGCCCTATCAGTTTCAATTTGCCTACTGGTGCATGTAATGCTGTTTGCAAGGCATAGGAAAATAAACCTTTTCTGCCACTCCCATGCCATTGCTGACTTGTTCTGGCCCATCAAGGGTGCTCTTGCTGGCTGGGGTCTGATGGACTTGAGTAGTCTCAAATCTGCATATCCTGTGGGGGTGTGGTGTTTCCCCTCACACCCTTTCAACATTTTATAGGTAATATTTAATAGGTTAGTTGTGCTTCCTGACCAGACATATGTCACTCCTTCGCATGATGCCTGAAAAGTTGCAAAGGAATAGTTTGATTTCTGTTTCACTATCAGGCTCATGTTGCACTCTTGCATGAAGGCATGTGTCTTCATTAAGGGGTTCAATTTGATTGTGTCTGGACTCTGTACAGCTGTGTTTTGTAAATCACAGGATTCACTAGCTCATAGGTAGCCAATTTTAGTACTTAGGCCCAACGTTACCTGCCCTTTATATGTTTCTATGGGAAAAGCCTTTCTGCTATCCACCCTTTTTGCGTAATATGTTCATTGTAATGATATATTTTTTTATCGATAGAACTTGGAGGCGTGTTTAATATATACATGTGTGCACTATCTGGGCACACATGTATGTGTGTTTGGCCTCCCTTCTGTAGACACAAATTGTATTTAACAGCCTCATTGCTTACAATATTAGAGAAGCCTGCATACAATTTTGAATTCAATTACAAGAACTTATGTTGCTTTGTACATCAGGCTGTGGTCTAGTGGAAACTTCAGAAGTTTTTGTTACAATGACATGGTTTCTAATCCTAACAGGCATGCTCCTCCCTTGAATGAGATTTTCCAGGTGTGGCTCTTGACTATATTGAATATTATTGAGGTATGCGGATTATGGTATGGTCCTGGCAAGTTACCAGTTCTTCGCTCAAATGTATGAGCGTGGGTAGATATCCTTTCCAGGTTTACCATCCATGTAAAAAAAATAGGTTGCCAGATATAGAATAAATAAAAGAAAGAATTAATACTGCCAGGGGCATTATGATAAATGATGGGATAAATGATGGGAAATCAAGGTTTTCAATCAATGGGAAACCATTTATTATTATTATTATTATAATAATTATTATTATTATTATTAATGTTTAAATAAAAATAGTTACACAATTATTTATAGATCACAAATTGATTGTATTTTATTAAACATCACATAAGAATACAATAAGTATTGGTTTAAGAATATTATAATTTGACTTTCTAATCGCACTATACAATTTCGGGGCCTACCTTATTTCCATCTGGTTATGGTTACCAAGATACACGCAATGGTAAATGTTGACATAAACCAGGTAAATAATATTATGGGGCCTACCTTATTTCCATCTGGTTATAGTTACCGAGATGCACGCAATGGTAAATGTTGACATAATCCAAGTAAATAATGTTGATATTGCGGAATGGTTAATGTTTATATAATCTATTTAAATAATGCTTTTTCAACACTCATGGTTTAAGTAAATAATGTTGATCTGACCTTCACTTGAGGGGTTATCATTATTAATTAAGGTTTACAATTAGTTAATGTTTTAGTTGTAGTGTCAACCAGCAATGTAAGTGGTTTGTTTTAATATTTGCAAATCACAAATTTCTCCACTTTTCATTTACCATGTAAAATGGTGTAATTTATTTTTTATTTAAAAAAATAAAGTGTGTTGCCAATAATCTATTGAGTTTTTAGTATGAATGCGTTTTAAACTTAATATATTGATATGAATGGTTTGGTTTTGGTTTTGTTGTTTTAGTATCAAATGTGCTGGTACGGGATGGTCATCGTGGTTATTGCCTTGGTCACTAGCGAGCTTTGTATATGCTTGACTATCTGTAGAGGTTTCTTCCTTTTAATAATCCTATCGGCCTCTCTTTGTACCTTTTGGGACAATTGCTAGTTCATAAGGACTGCGCCCACGACATAGTCACATACATCAACCTGAAACTCAAAAGACCTTTTCAAGCCTAGAAGAACAAGTATAAAGGTCGAACTAATCTTTGGTTTCAAAGCACCAAAAGCCTCTTGTTGTTTGCCTCCCCACTGGAAGACCTTTTGCACAACTTCCAATGAATGTAAATGAGCTACAATAAAAGAAAAATTAACATAATTCTTCCTCCAACATTGGGTTGCTCCCAAAATACCTCTTATCCATATGACTATCTTGAGCGTTGACCAATCCATAATGGCATCAATCTTGGAGAGCTCTAACTTCAGCTCACCTTCTCAAATATTATGGCCCAAGTACATCAAAAAAGTTTTACCCAACTGATACTTTGACATCTTCAATAACAAATGTTTTTGACTTATGACCTCAAGTACTTTTCTCTCATATATGACATGTTCATAATGAAATTTTTTAAAAATGAAAATGTCATCTAAGTAGACTATCATGTCTACAAATGGCTTCAATACATCTTTCTTCATATGCATGAAAGTAGTAGGAGCATTGCAAAGACAAAAAAGCACAACAAGCCATTCAAATAAACCTTGCTTGGTTTTGAATGTCATCTTCCATATGTCTTCTTCAACAACTTGAATTTGATGATAGCCATTCCTTGAGTCCCATTTAATGAAATGAATTTCATTCTTCTTGCACACCAATACAATAGGTGCACCACATGGTGAAGGAGATGGTCAGATGATCCTTTTGAACAACAACCCTTGGATTTTCTTTGTTATTTCTGCACTTTCCCTTCTTGAAATCCGGTGCATGTCAATGCAAGAAAGAAGAAACTTTTGTTGTAATGGTATTTCATTTGGATTCTCCTCTTGGGAGGAAATCCCTTTTCTTTCTGAAACACCTCATCATCATGGTTAACTAGATCAACCAAATTAATTTTCAATTTTGAATTACAACCATCAAACGCTTCATAATCAACATCAATATTAGGTTTGATCATAAGAAGCATTAAATTCTTGCTTGAATTCACTAGTCCTTTCATTTTCCCTGAATTAACTAATGAAAGATTTAGTTTCTTGCAATGAGATTTCACAGTATACTCCACACCATCTTCGAACAACAGGTACTTGTTTTCATGACGATATAAGATTTCTTTTCTATCATAGAGGTAAGGACTACCGAAACAATTCCTGAAATATCAAGCAGTACAACATCTAATTCAACTTCATCAATGAAGTTTGCTGTGATTGCAAACTGAAGAATACATTTCTTGTAACCTGTAAGTTTGTGTCCTTGCATATCCAACCCAATGATATAGCTTGGGATGTAGAATGGTTTCAGGATTAATTTTCTTGACTCAATCTTCAGATATCAAGTTGGCTTCAGACCCACTATCAAACAGTGTGTCAATTTTTGTATGTTTTGAGATTACCCTCCCATGAAATAATTCAATCCTTGTTTTGTAGAAATTCCCACTGTAGATCAACATATTATGCAATATACTAAAGAAAAATACAAGATCTACTTCTACAACAAACTTTGTGGAAGCTTAATCGAATACGAGAAAGATCAATGAGAACACATATAACTGAGAATGAGAAATCAATCACACATAACACAAAAGAAATAACCCAGGGAAAGCCTCTGCCTAAAACCCCAATCTCTGTATTATCATACAAGTGGAAATATGTTCAAGTTACAAAAAAGAATCAGCTCTCAAGCTACCTTGCTCTCTCTGCAATCAAAAAATAATGCTCATAGACAGTCAAAGGCTTCTCCAAACCTTCTCCTTTGCCCTCCAAGCCTCCTATTTCCTTGTGCAGTTTTTCCTGGGGTCCAGTGCTTCCACTTGTGTGAATTCCCACCTCACACTACTCACTTGGCTCAGAAATAACTACACAAACCTGAAGGAGATAAATCCTTTTGCATGGATGAGATTCCTTTATAGGAAAAATTCATCCAACTGATATTACATCGTCCCTTCCTCCGATCTCAATTGGGTCTCTAACTGAATTGACATGCATGAGTTATTTATGAGAGAATATTCAGTTATCTGGAGAGTAGCAGTTACATGCATGCAAGCATTAACTAACTGAACTCACAATTAATTCAACAAACTGTTTGAATTAATCTAACTGGACTTGACTCAGTTAACTGAGCCAACTAATTACAAATCAATATTACAACTCATCCTTATCTCTTTAACTAATGGATAAATTCCTCAGTTAATGGAGAAACTGTTGCATGTCCCCACATAGACTTCATGTTTTATTTTCTACAACTAATAAACTCATGGTGAATTAATTAATTATTTTACAAATAGCTGCTAAGATCAAATTCAAATTTTACTTCACTATTTTAGTTTAGGGACCAACTAAAATAGGAATCTATCCCAAACTGCTATTTATAGCACCTCCATTTTTCATTCCTTGCTGCTATGTCCAACACTGGTACCCTAACTGCTATTTATAACAGTGCTATTTTTAACACTTCTATTTTTAGCACTTCTATTTTTAGCATTTCTTGTTGCCATTTTCAACACTCCCTCTCAACAAGAAAGGCATTCAACTCGAACCTAATCCTGAACCTTTGGAATTTTCTACATGCAACACTTCTCCCAAGTGTGGTTGCTCCAGCAACTCTAGAAACAAAAAAAGCTCCCAACTAACCTCTCTATTGGGCTAGAAACATACTCTGATGCTAAAGCTCCCTCTACCACTGACAAGTGCTCCCTCTCTGACCTCTTAGCTGCTGCAACACTCCATGCATCTCGCACCATTGCACACCTCTCTGTGCCATCCTGCACTGGTGCAACACTCCTATGCCTCTCGCATTGTTGCAGCCTACTAGCTCTGCATTGTCTTCAGATTCCTGCACTGTAGCTCTCTCTTCCGCTCCATCCGCATCTATCTTTACCCACTCAGCCAGTCCTGCTACTCATTATCGGGGCTCCCTTAGCAAGGTCTAATCAAAGAGGTTGGCTACCTCAATGATCCTACCCCTATTCCAGCCTTCTTGGGACTGTCACTCCACATCGCCCCACCTCCGACCTGGAGGTATGGATGCATGTGATCCCTCTGCCCACTTGGCTCAAAATTTACCCCTACTGGAGGTCTCTGTATGAGTAGATGTCTCTACTAAATCTCCTCTCAGCTTCTCTAGTTGTGGCTGCTCCACAACCTCCTGAAGTTGCTTCACCAATTGTGGCTCCTCCACAATTGTCTGAGACTTCTTCTGACGCTGCATGTTGAGAGGTAATGTACTCTCCCTCTCAACCACCAAGTCTCCATCAGTTTCCTTGCTCCTCAAGGCTTTGCATGCATCTTGAACCTCAAGAGCATACAGGTTCTTGACTCGTGAACCGATCTACTTCACCTGTCTAGTGGTGATGTTTTGAAGGAAAACCTTTCCCTTACTAAAGACTACATCATAGCCTTTGTCTTCCAGCATTGCGATCGACCCCAAATTTTTCTTCAGGCCTAGTACATACTTGACATCGGTCAAGGTAATGAAGCTCCATGCTCCCTCTGAAAAAACAATCGTGCCTACACCTGCGACACTATACTTTTCATCATTACCCATCGCTATGAGTATCTAGAGATATTTCTCCTCCAAGGTACTGAACAAAATCTTGTCATCAGTCATGTGGAAAGAAGCTCCACTGTCAAGAAACCAACCACATCCCACCATGGATGAAACCATGCATACGAAGAGTGTGAAATCCAACTTGAACTGTGAGGCTAGTGCCTCACCTTTTGATCCTTCCAAGGATCCCTTCTTAGATTTCTTCAGTGGACAATTTGTAGCAAAATGGCCCACCTCATGACAATGAAAGCATCACACTTTCGATTTGTCAAACTTCTTCCCACCATGGGAAGAACTGGATTTGGGATGAGAATCCTTCTCCTTCCCTTTGTTTGCCTTACTCGCTAAGGCACAATTTTCTTCATCCTCCTTGGATGAAGAACCATCTCTGGTGCTTCTCCTTATCTCCTCCTGCGTCAGATCCGACCAAAGTCATTCCCAATCTGGCAGTTTCTCTCTTCCATTTACTAAGTCTTGGTAGCTATGCCAACTCTTAGGAAGACTAAGGAGTGCAAGACTCACCATGTCATCATTAGTTGTCGTGATCCCTACACTTCCAAGCTCATCCCTGTAGGTGGTGAGATTGTTCAGATATGTAGAGATTGTGTCACCCTTTTCACACTTGATTTTCCGAAGCTTGTCTTTTAGCACTAGCTTCCTCTGATCGTTGTTGTTCTGATATAGATCTTTCAATGTTTTCCACATCGAAAATGGTGTCTCCTTCCCATGGAGACTCGAGACTATGTGATCTCGAACTCCCTCCAAAAGGATTCTCCTTGCTCTAGCCACACATTTCTTCCATTCAACCAATTCTTGGGCACTAGTTGTTGCACACTTGGGGACTTCTTGATCAATGAATTTCTTTAACCCGTTATCCTCTAATACTGCTTCGATGCGATCCTTCCAAGCTATATAGTTTGAGCTGCCATCAAGTGCATACTCAAGCCTCAAACCTTTGACCGCCATTGATGAAATTGAGATGTGATAAGAACTCAATTTCTATAATTAGAAACTCTAAACTTCATACTTCTCCCTTCTTGTATACTATTCTTCGTTTTGATCACCTTTGCTCTGATACCATGTAGAAATTCCCACTGTAGATCACATGATAATGCAATATACTAAAGAAAAATACTAGATCTACTTCTACAATAAACTTTGCAGAAGCTTAATCGAATATGAGCAAGATCAATGAGAACACATATAACTGAGAATGAGAAATCAATCACACATAACACAAAAGAAATAACCCGGGGAAAGCCTCAGCCTAAAACCCCAATCTTTGTATTATCATACAAGTCGAAACATGTTCAAGTTACAAAAAAGAATCAGCTCTCAAGCTATCCTGCTCTCTCTGCAATCAAATAATACTGCTCATAGACAGTCAAAGGCTTCTCCAAACCTTCTCCTCTACACTCCAAGCCTCCCATTTCCTTGTGCAGTTTTTCCTGGGGTCCAGTGCTTCCACTTGTGTGAATTCCCACCTCACACTGCTCACTTGGCTCAGAAGTAACTGCACAAACCTGAAGGAGATAAATCCTTCTGCATGGATGAGATTCCTTTATAGGAAAAATTCATCCAACTGATAATACACTATCCCTTCCTCCGATCTCAACTGGGTCTCTGATTGAACTGACATGCATGAGTTATTTATGAGAGAATATTCAGTTATCTGGAGAGCAACAGTTACATGCATGCAAGCATTAACTAACTGAACTCACAATTAATTCAACAAGCTGTTTGAATTAATCTAACCAGACTTGACTCAGTTAACTGAGCCAACTAATTACAACTCAATATTAGAACTCATCCTTATCTCTTTAACTGATGGATAAATTCCTCAATTAATGGAGAAACTGTTGCATGTCCCCACATAGACTTCATGTTTGATTTTCTAAAACTAATTAACTCATGGTGAATTAATTAATTATTTTACAAATAGCTGCTAAGATCAAATTCGAATTTTACTTCACTATTTTAGTTCATAGACTAACTAAAATAGGAATCTATCCCGAACTGCTATTTTTAGCAATGCTATTTATAGAACTTCCATTTTTCATTCCTTGCCGCTATGTCCAACACTGGTACCGAAACTTCTATTTATAGCAGTGCTATTTTTAGCACTTCTAGTTTTAACATTTCTTGTTGCCATTTTCAACATGTTTCTTCATTTGGAGTTCTAGTGTGATAATTTGATATACTAGTGTTAGCAGTGGATTCTTTTACTTTTATACCCATGGCTATACTTTTAGTTTTATCACACGAATCAGATCCCAAATCCTCCTGAATGATTGCAGTTGTCTTTTCTTTTCCTTTGTTGTTGAGTTTCGTAGGCCTCATCTCAAGATGAAGCTTCCAACAATGAGCTTCATCCTGACCCTCTTTGGAACAATGTTTACATATGTTTTTCTCTCCTTCCTTTTTAATGGATGCATTTTTCTTTTCTTTAAAACCCTTTTCTTTTTCTTTACCCTTAAATGGATTTTTACTACCCTCTTCTGGAGTATTTTTCCCTCTTGCCTCAAGATGAGTGACTTGTAGACACACCTCATCTAGATTATTGATATTAAACATAAGGATAGTATGCCTAAGGTAACTGTGTAAACCCCCTATATACTTCAGCAACGTGTCTTGTGATTGCATATCTACACCTAACATTAGAGACCTTATTCTAAATTCTTCGGTATAATCTTGCACATTTTGACATTTAAGTTGTCTAAAGTTATTCCAATTCATGATGGATTTTTCCATATATGCTAGAGAGTAAAATTGTCTTTTAATTGCAGCAATGAAATCAGACCGAGAAATTTAGATCTTACCATGTTTTTTGTCTCTTCTTGTGTCTTTCATTCCCACCATACAAGTGTTGCACCCTCCAGCCACAAGGAAGCTAGCTGAATCTTTATGTCATCATCTTGAAGGTTTTGAATTTTGCTATATACCTCCAACTGACGAACCCAATTGTCAAGCTTCTCTGCATTCACTTCACCATTATAAATCGACAGTTCAAATTCAACATCAAATTTTAACAAGGGTGTTTTTCCAGTTCCTTTTGAGGTATGTTGATGAGTATGAGTAAGGGTTGTATTAGTGGAAGAGGGTGAAGATGCCTGCGAATATGAAGATGAAAAAGAGGGTGGAGGTTTACCTCCATTTCCATTACCTCCTCCTCCTCAACAAACTTCTCCTTTTGGAGGTTTGGAGCTTTCACCCTCCAGTCTGGTATTCCTCTATTCATAGAGTACCTTCACCATCTCTTTCATATCAAAGAAAGCCTTCCTAAAGACGTTCTCATCCTCTATCATGTTTGTAGGTGCTTCTTCACGTGACATGCTCACTAAAGCTTCAACTACAACTTGAGGAAGCACTGGTGGTGGTGATTGTCGCAACCTTTCACTCCTTCTCCTTGACCCATCTTCAGGGCTTTCAACCAACTTCCCTTCTCGTCTCTTGAGTTTCAACCTTGTAAGCATGACATTCACTTGCAAACAATTAAATCCTTCTTGCACAAAGAAAACCAGGAGCTCTGATACTAAACTTGATCTAAATGGGATAATTAGTTTGTTGTACTAAATTCCTTTTCAAAATATGCTAAAAGTGATTAAGGATTAGAGGTTAATTTCAAGTTTAAACACGATATTCTGAGGGTTTTTATGTAAATTTTATGTACAAATTAACATAAACAAATGAATGAACAACAACATATAACCAACATGAACATCACCAAACATAGTATCACAACAACACAAGATGAAGGATTTCACCCTGCCTGGGCTAGGTCTCCTTGGCCCAGCTTCCAATGGCTTAGCCATCTCTATTATCATCAAAACTTTGAATACATCAGTTTACAATGCTCATATATCTCTGAACCCTATTCCAATGGCTCCATAATGCCCAAAAATGCATGTGTAGCCTCTTTCTGCTCCTGATTTGGTCAAAAACTAAAGAAGTTATGGCTTCCCCAAGTCTTTCTACTAATCGCACCGCAAATTCCCCAAAATCCGGTAGCATCCTACAATTTCACCTAGATTTCTGCTAGTCGGGTGCCATTTCTGCTGATTTTAGGGCGAATTTTTCGGACACTTTAAATATCCTCTAACGCCTAATATCCAATTTGTGGCCACATTGAGGCCACGTACCCGTGGCTAATGCCAACAGCTCGCCCCTGCCGGCCAAGCCACCGCTCCGTTTGCTGGTGGTCATGTATGGTGGCACATCCAAGGGCTAGCCCCCGTGGGCTGGCCCCTACACGAATTGGTGCGGACTTCAACTTCAAATAAAATCTGAAAACTATAATGGTCAAGAACCTCTCGTATGGCACATTCGTGGAAGGCTTTGGACTATCGCTTGGTGGTTATGGGTTTGACCCCTGCTGCCACTGCCTGGACCCTTGACCAAAATTTTGGTGTACCCCAGGCTACCACGTGGTGCCTCTGGTTGGGCCACGTGTCATCCTGTGGTTGGGCACCAACCATCCAATCAAAAACCACCAAATGCACACAATGTGATCGTTGATGAGCCTCATCATTGAGTAACTATATGGACCTTAATACACCTCCAAGCTTATTTAAATCAACTCTTCTCATAATTCCTTACATATTTTGATTATATTTTGCTTAATGAGATGAGTAAAAGTGAGATGTTATGCCTAGTGGACTAACATGAATTGATTGCAGGTTTATGAGAGAAAATCATGGCAATTTTGGCTAATTAAGGGTAGAAACTCGAGTGAGACAAGGAGAAGAGATTATAGGAGATAGATCCTCCTCACTTACTCCTCACTCATTCGAATATTCCTCCATCAAATCACACTAGCTCAGAGTTGCAAGTAGCTGAGTCATGAAGATCAAAAGGCAACTGATCTACTGATAGTTAAAGAGCCAGTTCATATTGAGTTTGGGAGGTGAGCCTCCCTAGATATAAGGAATTTGTTGGAGACTTCAGTTATATAAATAAGGAGGCATAGAGCCTCATTAGGATTCGAATTTTTGATGTAAAAGCACTAAGTATTTTTCGAGTTCAAGACTTGTGGAAGACATTGTTATGTAATTTTTTGATATGATAATGAGAATGAGCATTTCCTTGATCTAGCACTGAGTTGACTCAGAGGGCTAAAGCTCTTAGGTTAGGGCCCAACCCTAGCAGAAAAGGCTCCTCTTCTTGTATTTGTATGCTTAGTTGATTTCATAGATTAATGGTTGAATTGTCTTTAGCATTATTTCATTGCAAGTAGTTGTGGATTTGATTATTTTGCTTCCATTTTGATGAGCCTCATCATTGGGTAATTATATGGGCCTTAATTGGCCTTAATTCACCTCCTAGCTTAGTCAAACCAACTATTCTCACAACTTATTGCATACTTTTGATCCTATTTTGTTTATGAGATGAGTTAGAGTTGGATATTTTGCTTTGTGGTCTAATGTGCATTTAATGCAGGAATAAAGGATAAAAGCAAGGAAAAATGCAGGAATAAAGGATAAAAGCAAGGAATTGTGGCAAAGACCTTGGTAAAAACCCGAATGGTACAAGGGAGAGAAATTATAGGAGGTAAATCCCCCTCAGTTACTACCCCTCCATTCGAATATTCCTCCATCAGCTCGGAGTTCAAACAGCCATCACTTTGAGGACTAGAAGATAGACGAGCAAGTGAAAGTGACAGAAACTAGTTTATCTTGAGTGGGGAGCTGAGCAACCCTAATTGGAAGGAAGGCATTGGAGACATCAGATGTATAAGTAGAGAGGCTTATCACCTCAGGAGGATTCAATTTTTTATTGTAAAACTCTACTTTATTTCTGGGCTACAAGACTTGTGACAGTTTGTTATGTAATCCATGGTTTTGATAATAAGAATGAGTTTCATTTTGAGCTAGCACTCAGTTAACTCAGAGGGCTGAAGCTCTTGGGTTAGGGCCCAACTCGAGCAGCCAAAGCTCCTCTTTACTGTACATGTATGCTAGCATAGATTCCTAGTTTTCTGTTCATTTGCTTAAGTACCTGAATTTTCATTACAGAAGTATAGTGTAAATGATTCATGGTTTCATTGTTCATTTGCTCAAGTAGCGGCATTCCCATTACACTAGTGTAGAGTAGATCGGTTTTGCTCTAGTTTACTTCCATTTTTTCCTTCTTTCAATTAGCAGGTTAGCTAGGAGAAAAAGAACACCATAAGGTTGTCGGTAGGTGTATCGGCCTCACCTCCTCCATCTGGGACCATGACTCGAGGAAGAGACCCTTCAGTAACCCCAAAAACACAGGTTTCTAGTTCTTGCATGAGCTTTGGAGTTTGTTGTTTCATGCAGTTACTCGTTTCATTTCACTGTCATCATTTTCCATCACTCTCGGTCCACCCTGACCCTCACTGGTTTTTCTGTCATTTTCATTTGAAACCTCCTTCAGCATGTTCTGCATGCATCATTTCCTCACCAGCTGATCCACAACAAACCTGATAAATCACCGTCTGATTCATTAGTTTACCCAACGGCGATCGCACGCGAAGTCTTCCACCTACTTTATGCACTCTAATCTCCACCGTTGATCTGTCTCTTGGTCCAACGGCTATCGCGTCACCTCAATAATTTATGTGCTCCAATCTCCACCGTCGATTTATCTAGCCTGATTTGACGGCTATCGCATCACCCACTCGCCAACTAGCTTGGCCAATCTCCACTGTCGATCTGTCTAGCCTGATCGGACAGCTATCACACAATCTCACCCACATTCATGCACGACCATTATCCACCCGAGAGCACGCGAGAAAAGTGGTTTTCTCATGCTACATGTCACCTAGTTAGGCTAATTATGTGAAATTTCAAAATACAGCTTACAGCTTTGAGGGCGCGCGAGAAATTGCTTACTACCTCTAAAAACCGGCTCCATCATTTCTTCATGTTTCTTTTGCGATAATATCTTCACCATTCATTTTCTGATTAATCCTATTCATCCATCCATTCACATAATTCCTCGCGATAAGATCTCCGCTGTTCATCTAATTCGTTACCATGCTTGTCCATCCATTCACTTAATTCCTCGCGATAAGATCTTCGTCATTCATCTGCTTCGTTACCCTGTTCGTTCACCTATTCACTAAATCACCTACGATAAGATCTCTGTTGTTCATCCTGTTCGTTAACCCTGTTCATCCATCTATTCACTTAAGCCCCCGCTATAATATCCCCGCCATCCATCTTCTATTCATTGATCAATCCAATAGTCCCTATGTACTACTGTGTCCTTACATCCTCCTTTCACCAATTTTGATCTCTGACTACTCTTCCACTTGAAAACATATTTAGTTTAGTTCCTTTGCTTATACCTTAGTATAGTTTAATGCTCTTTACCTCTGCAACTTAGATAGTAGCATTAGGTTAGTGTTGATTTAGCAATTCTATTTAGCATAGCTATTTATATGGTTAGTTAGGTTATGGTGTGGTTTAGCATTACATGATGTTTTCTTCATTACTGTAGTAGAATAGCTCTCTCTTTGAATAGATTTTCTCTTCTTCCATCAAATAATTAAGTTTCTTCTGACCCTATAGAAGTCTGGGTTGGAACCCATGGGGTCTCTTGCTAGATGAGCAGTGATAACAGGTAGGACCTTCACTTTTACTTGTGCATATAGTACTGTCACCTCCAAGTTTGTATGAACCCCGGGTTGATAAGTAAAACTAGTAGCCCTGGGAGTTGCAGCATTCTTATTGCAATACCTAGGCTCATCACTTTTTGGTTCCGTTTCCAAGGAGGTGTCAAAGTAGAATGTGATTACGGCTTTCTTCTATTTCTAGTCTCCAACTCTCTTTTCTTCTATTTCTTATCCTCAATTTTCTTCCATTAGTTTATTTTTGCAAAAGTAATCTAGTAGCTTCCTTTCTTCCATTTGTTATTATCTGCTTTCCTTTCCATTCTGCAATTAGAATTTCAATTCAGCAAGTAGTTTTTTCTGTCAGTAGTTTTCATTCAATCAACAATTTCATTTCTGAAAAATACCTTCTAGCTTTAAAGAAAATTTTAAAAAAACCAACCCAAAAACATTTCCTTTCATGCCTCGTAGGAATAGGAACAATTCAGGGAAATTCATGTCAAATACCCCCACAGCATCCAACAGTCAACCTTCTCTCTTCTTCAGTGACTATGAACTGGAAGAACCTTTAGGTGAGCAACCTTACATATTTGAAGAACCTATAGGGGAAGAAGAAGAGGAAGAACCCATTCCTACTGAACCAATGGCTGAAAACCGAAATGACAGAGGGAATAGAGAGAGAATTGAGGGTGCCTTCCCCATCAAGGAAACCAATGGGGACACTAAGATGAAGAATATAAGCCCCTCTTCTCTACCTCATTTCCATGGCCTGACCACAGACGACCCTGACACTTTCCTATTTGAGTTTGTTGTTATATGCTGAACCTATGACTATACAGATGATGAGAAAAAGTTAAAAACTGTTTCCATCTACCCTCAAGGATGCAGCATTGCGCTGGTTCATGGGTTTACCTGGAGATAGCATCAAAACTTGGGCTCAGATGCAGCAGGTTTTTAACAAAAAATATAGGGACTACTGTAGGTCAAAGGATAATAAAGAAGAGATTTTCAGGATGACCATAGGCCAAGATGAATCCCTAGAGGACTATGAAGAAAGATTCCAGCTCAGTTACAAAAGGGCCAGGTGCACACTTGACCCTGAGTCACTAAAGTTGGTCCTGCTTAGACGAGTAAGGGAAGATCTTTTGGATACCTTACACATGTTAGCAAGAGGATATGTCTATCAATTACCCTATGAGGATATCAAGACTGTCTTTAGAAACCATTCTAGGGAAGCTAGGAAAAAGGGTAGGGGTAGTCAACCTATGGCCAGTACGTCATCCTCCAACTCATCCATCAAGGGTGAAATTGGAAATATGCTAGAAGATTTCAAAAGTGATATGCTACAAACCCTTGCCTTACAATTGGACACCATGAACATCAAAAGGAAGCAAGAGGAACAAGAGAGAGCCTTGGCCATCTTTTGTCCTAGATGCACTAGGAGGCATCCTAGGAACGAATGTCGATTGAACTGTACTGATATTTGCTTAGTATGTGAAGAAAACCACTCCACAGACAAGTGCCCTTCTTAACCTGGACTCAAAGTTGTATGTGAAGGAGCTGAAGGTGTCACTGAGCATCTTTGCTACATCAACCAAAGGAGACCTCCTGGGCCTAGACCATACCAGCAGGGTATGCAAGGGTCATCCCATGCATATTACAAACCCAACCAAACCATAGCTATGCCTTCTTGGGGACCCCCTACTCATCCTTCCTAGTGTACACCCCCTCCTTGGTCCTATGGATCTTAGTATCATTCCCAGCCAGCTAGCCAGTCATTTCAACCTTATGTTTAGCCCCAGTTCAACAATGTTCCAGCCCTATTGCCTCAACCACCTACCCAACCACAACTCCTGCACTCTTCTCCACCTAAGAAACCCTAGATGCCTTCCCAGCCAAATCCGAACCCAAAAAATAGGTAGGCTCAACAAGTATACAATGGAGAGACATCATACCCAGCTTATGTTGTAGAAATCCAGGAGATCAACCTAAGATCTAGGAGAATTCTCCCAAACAACCAACCTCCCTCTCCACATAGGGATGTTGAGGAAGAAAGAGAGGAAAGCAACTTTAAAGTAAATCCACCCTTTCCTAGGAGATTAACCCAACCACTCCAGCCTACACTAGAAGAAACTGAACTTCTGGGAGAATTGAAAAATCTATGTGTAAAGATTCCCCTTCTCCAGGAAATCAAAGATGTTCCCATTTACAATAAGTTGATTAAGGAGAAGTGCTTCAAGCATCTAGGAAGAAGAAAAAGGGATACCCCTACCATTAATTTCATTGGGCAGCTGTCTAACTTAATGTTGGGGCATGTAATATGTCCAAAATATTCGGACCCTGGAAGCCCTGTAGTAGACATGCACATCAATGGCACCATTGTCCCACACACTCTGATTGATCTTGGGGCTTCCATTAATGTGATGACCAAGGACACCATGCTCAAGCTCAACCTCCAAGGGTCATTAAGGAAGACCACAACAGTTCTGCAACTTGCAAACCATTCCATAGTCACCCCTAAGGGAATTGTGGAGGATGTGATGGTCTCCATTGACTCCTGGGAGTACCCTACAGATTTTCTAGTTCTCCAGCCTAAGGCTAAGATTACGGGTTACCCTCTCATCCTTGGGAGGCCATGGTTAACAACAGTTAATGCTTACATTAGCTGCAGAGCTGGGAATACGACCATCAAGAATGGGCATATGTCCAAACAGTTAGTCCTATACCCTCTTGCTCAACCTACCCTAGAGCATGATTTACCTTTATGGTTGGAGGAGGAGGAAGAAGATGAGGTTTATTCTTCCCAACTTTATGCTTTGGAAGCAATCATAGGAGGAGGAAAGCAAGATGAGGATGACTTAATTGAACATTTGCTCCAAAGTCCAACTCCTAGTTCATTACCAGAAGAAGTAAGGGAAACCCAGAACAATCATCCAATTGACTTATGCTTGGCCAATTCCAACCCACTTTGTGTCAAAACCATAGAATTCGGCCCAAAGAAAACTTTGAAAATTCATCCATCTTTGTCTGCTCTTGAAGAGGAAGAGTTGTGCAACATGTTGAGAGAAAACCTAGAAGCCTTCGCTTGGAGTTACAAGGAAATGAAGGGAGTACACCCCTCAGTGTGTACTCACCACATATACATCAAAGAAGGTTGCAAGCCAGTCATGCAACCACAAAGGAGGATGAATCAAGCTCTTAAATACATAGTCAAAGAAGAACTGCAAAAATTGCTAGATGCAGGATTCATTTACCCTATCTCAGACAGTGAGTGGGTCTCTCCTTTAGTGTTATTTCCCAAGAAAAATGGTAAGTGGAGGATTTGTGTCGATTACAGGGAGTTGAAAAAAGCCACAAAGAAGGATCATTTTCCCTTACAATTCATTGAGCAAGTGCTAGATGGCCTGGCAAGGAAGAAGTTTTTTTCATTCCTAGATGGATTCAGTGGGTACAACCAAATCCAAATATGCCCAGAAGACCAGGATAAGACCACATTCACCTATCCTTGGGGTACTTTTGCCTATAGGGTCCTCCCTTTTGGCCTATGCAATGCTCCTACCACCTTCTAGAGAGCAGTCTTGATTATTTTTGCTGAATTAGTACATGATGTTGTGGAAATCTATATGGATGATTTTACACCTTATGGTTGTGATTTCCAACAAGCCCTGACTAACGTAGGCAAAGTATTACACAAATGAATTGAAATGAATCTATCTCTCATTCCAGAAAAATGTGAATTCTTAATGACTGAAGGGACTGTGCTAGGTCATTTAATATCTCAGCAGGGACTGTAGGTGGACCCAAACAAAATAGGAATCATCCAAAGGGTCCCACCTCGACAAAAGTAGAGAGATTTCAAGAGTTTCTTGGCATTAGTTGGATACTACTGAAGGTTCATAAAGGACTTCAGCAAGTTGGCCTCTCCTTTGTTTGGGTTGTTGGCAAAAGATTCTGAGTTTATATGGTCAAAGAGCTGTCAAGAGGCCTTAGACATTCTAAAGGATAAGTTAACCACTGCACCAATTATTCAAGGCCCAAACTGGGCCCTCCCTTTTCATATTCATGTTGCTACCTCACACAAACCCATAGGAGTAGTCTTAGGTCAGGAAGAGGAGAAATTTCCCTATGCCATCTATTTTACCAGTAAGAACCTGTCAAAGGCTGAGCTAAATTATACTGTGACCGAAAAGGAACTCTTGGCTGTTGTGCATTCATTAAACAAATTTAGGCATTACATTACAGGCTATCAAACATTTGTGCATATTGATCATGCTGTAATCAAATATTTAATGAACAAACTAGATGTGAATGCTAGAATTATAAGATGGTTTCTTTTATTACAGCAGTTTGATCTAACTATTGTTGATAAGCCTGGTAAGGAAAATGCTATTGCAGACTTTCTATCTAGGATGAATCTGCCTACAAGTGAAGAAGGAATGGTGGATGACCAGTTACCAGACGAGCATTTGTTTTCTATTTCAGTTCTCTCCCCACGGTTTGCTGATAGAGCAAACTACTTGGTATCAACACAATTCCCACCAAACTTGCCCTCCAAAGAAAAGAGCAAGATAGTCAGGAAAAGTGCCCCCTTCACCTGGATTGGGGGCAATCTATTCAAACTTGGCCCAGATCAAATCTTGAGAAGGTGTGTAAGGGAAGAGGAAGTCTTTGACATCCTTCTGACCTGTCATGATGGGCCTTGTGGTGGTCACTTTGTAGCAAAGAGGACAGCATTCAAAGTGTTGCAAGCAGGCTATTATTGGCGTACTCTTCATGAGGATGTGAAAAATTACATTAGTCAGTGTGATCAGTGCCAGAGGATGTGAAAGCCTACTCCAAGAGATGAAATTCCCCTACAACCTCAAGTGACTTTCGAGCCATTTGACAAGTGGGGCATGGACTTCATTGGGCCTATCAACCCTCCTTCAAAGCAAAAGCAGTACAATATTGTGTGCATTGATTATTTGACTAAGTGGGCTGACACCAAGGCAATTAAGGCAGCAATAGAAGAGAAGGTGACTGAGTTCCTAAGGGAGAATGTATTCTACAAATTTGGGTACCCTAGAGAGCTAATCACATACCAAGGCAACCAGTTTATCTCCAACATGATTGAAGAACTGCTCAGCCATCACAAAATCAAGCATAGGACCTCCACTCCTTATCATCCACAAGCTAATGGGCTAGTGAAGGTGACCAGCAGGGCACTGGAGAACATCTTAACCAAAGTAGTGAGAAGCAACAGAAAGGATTGGGTAGAGAGACTAGTTGAGGCCACTTGGGCCTATAATCCAACACGGAAGACCACCACTAGATTTACACCCTATGAGCTAGTCTATGGGAAAAGGGCTTTGATGTCCATTGAGTTTGAATATAACACATTGACGATGGCAGCCCGATGTTAGGACTCCAATATGTACCATTTTGCTATATATTTTGATATCATTTTACTCTCAAAACCATAAACCTCAATGTCTTTTTCATTCACTTTATCCCAAGGTATATAGAAACCTCTTCTTTATTATATGGTTAATCTGTCTTACATTTAATTCCATAATACTCTTATATTTTATCAATTATTGAAGTGCATTGTTGCTAACACAAGTCAAAGATCGCAGATAATATATGCCTTGTTGGGAATGAGCGGCCGTTGCTGAAACAGCTGAACTTCATTGCTGAAACAGCCAACTCCGTTGCTGAAACAGCTGGTCCCGTTGCTGAAACAGCTGGTCCCGATGCTGAAACAGCTAACTCAGTTGCTGAAACAGCCGTCAAGCACGCAACTCCCGCTATGCATAATTTGCGATTCTGGAAGAACTTTTTGTGGATAATAGCAGCAGCCCAAAGATACGGTTACCTGGATTATCTTGAAGATAGCATTTCTGTTGTCTCGGTTGTAACAATATCTCTTTTTAAGAAAGAACAAAATAGTTTTGTTTCGAACAGAATCGAGATCTTCGCTCTTGTGTAAAATTGTAAATGATGTCTCCTCTTTAAAAAGAGGAGACATCATCATTAGAGGGGATCGAACTGTAATTCATAGAACAGCATTGTGTGAGGCAGGAGCTAGTCTCCTTTTTGTAATGTATCAGTTTCTTGACAGATGAATAAAGACCTGTTTTGAGCATTCTAGTTTAATTCTTTCTCTTGGGGAATCTTGTGAGAAGGAAAGGGCCCGCCTTCCTCACAAGATCCACCCCTTTATTCTTGTAGTTGTTTATTTCTTATGTATTTGCATTGTATTTGATTCTGTTGCTGAAACACTAGTTACATGGTTTGTGATACTCTGTTTCTTAGCGCTACATGTATTGATTGCACGAGTGGATGATGAGAGCATGTGTTGAAGATCCCTGTACAGAGGGATAGGGTCTTGCTCCCATTGATTGCTTTCTTTTACTTGCAGTGTGATTAGAAACAAGAGGCCAAGTGCTGAAGATTCCTATTCCTGGGAATAGGGTCTTGACCTCTTGAGGTTACTGCTTTTACAGTGTGATTAGTGCCAGGCAGCAGGTGCTGAAGTTCCCACCAAGGAATAGGGTCCTGTTCTTGGTATGGTTGAATGATTTCTTTTCTTATACATCTATTCCCCTTTGCTGTAACAGAGAAATCGTGTCTGCTATAAGTTAATTGACTTCAGCTTTAATTAAGTAGACTGTGAATTGATAGATTGATGAATTTAACAAATGTGTGTGACTTTCTTTTACTACAACATTGAACTGCTTTTGAAATTGAGCATATCCAGTGCGCTATTACCTTTGGAATAAAAAGACCTTCTCGGGTTGACAATTTATGTGGAGCTCGAATTGTGAAAACAATTAGAGCGACCAACATTTTGGCGCCGTTGCCGGGGAAGGTAATTATAGATTTCAAAAAGCATTTATCTATTTTTTCTAATGTGCAGATTGTATGAGAGGACGAGGAAACCAGAAGAAAAATAACCGCGCAGGTGGCAAGGGCTGGGGAGGACGAAAAACGTTTATTGACGAGATTGTATCAAAGGCTGAATCATCACAAAGATTGAGTTCTCGGAAATCAAAACTTCAGCGTTCCCCTCAGTCAGATTACAGAACAGAGGAAGTTGTGGGTCCTGAAAATATAGAAGAACCAGCAGTCAGCGCTGAAGAGTCAGAGGAAAGTAGCAGAATAGTAGAACATATTGAGGAGATAGTAGAAAGCGTTGGACGACCGGTAGGAAACATTGAAGAACCAATAGAGGATCCTGACGATCGAGAAAGTGCAGTAGGAGGACCAACAATGGAAGATAACAATGATAATCTCCTCTTTGGAGGAGGACGTACAGGTCCTGAAGAAGAAAGAAGGGATGAAAATTCTCTTTCTACCCTGGGATTTCCCATCAGTGATCTTCCTGCAGGAACAATGAAAAATATCCCATTGTCTTCCCTACCTAACTTTCATGGTTTATCTACTGAGGATCCTGACGAGTTTCTTTTTGAATTTGATATTTTATGCAGAAGTTATGATTATGTTACTAATGCTCAAAAGTTGAAACTGTTTCCAGCCACCTTAAAAGGGAATGCCTTGAGATGGTTCATGAGCCTTGGAAGTCAGGTAATCACAACATGGGAGCAAATGAAACAAAAATTTCTGCTTAAATATCAGGACTACTGCCGAACGAGAGAGAAGAAGGATGAATTATTCAATATGGCACAAAAATCGGATGAAAGCCTGGAGGACTACATCGAAAGATTGCAATACAACATACAGAGATCCGACCATCCAGATATAAGTAAGGAAATTCGTAAAACAATATTACTTAGAGGTTTAAGGGATGATTGTTTAAATATGTTAAATATGCTTGCTAAGGGAGATATATCTAAAGAATCATATGATGAGATTTGTGAACTTGCTAAAAGATGTTCTAGGGGAGCTGCAAGAAACAGAATAAGAGATTCCACCTATTCAAGGGTACAGAAATCAGCCAATGGAGGAGCAACAAGAGCAGAGATAGGTAATTTGCTTGAAGAATTTAAAACCGAAATGCTAAGTTCCTTTGCTTCGCAGATTGACACTTTGCAGGTTAAGAAGAAGCAGGCTGAGGCAGAAGCAACTCTGGCTGTCTATTGCCCGAAATGTAGAGATAAACATCCACTAAGGGAGTGTCCAAGAGATAAAGTACCAGTTTGCACCCTTTGTGAGAAAGATCATGAGACAGAGCAGTGTCCATCTCTACCAGGGATAAAAGCAGCGATGCAGCCAACAGAGGAAGAAGCTGAAGCAGTCTACCTGCTAACTCAAAGAAGACAATGGCAACCAAAAGGGCAAGGTACGAACTCTGGTATGCCATTTAATCGTTGGAACAATTATTCTGCCTTTGGCCAAACAAGCTACCCCCCCTTCAACCAAATGCAATATCCACTTTTCAGTCAAATGAATTTCCCACCCATGCAAATGCAAAACCCTCCCTTTGTTGACCCTTCAATGTGGACTCCTTGGCCTCCACAGCAACCACCTCCTTTCAATCCTTGGAACCCAAGTTGGAATAATCAATCACTCCCATACCCAAATCAAATGCCTCAATTCCAACAATCACTCTCTCTGCCATCAAATGCCCCACCAAACAACCAAATGAGACCCCAACTACCTGCGCAACCAAATCCTAACCCCAATAATAAAGCTGTGCAAGTCATTGATATTCAGAATCAGTCTATATTTCCTACTATGCAATGTAATGATATTCACTTGAGATCTGGAAGAGTAGTAGAGCCTATTATTGATGATATAACTGATTCAGATAAAAATGAAACCGAAAAGCAAAAAGAAGCTCAACCACCTCCTAACAAAAATACTGAATTAACAGAACCACCATTCCCCGAGCGTTTGGTTTTAACCAAAACAGCTGAAACAGCTGCTTTTAATTTTATGGGGGAATTGCAAAATTTGTATATTAAAATTCCACTTTTACAAGCATTAAAAGACGTACCAATTTATGCCAAAACATTAAGGGATATTTGTGTTAAGAAACCTGGTAGGAAAACCAAGGATCCCCTTACAGTACATGTGATGGGAGACTTGTCTGCATTAATGTCTGGAAAAGCCCCTCCTGTAAAATATGGTGATCCTGGCCATCCTACTGTCACAGTTCAGATTGGTAAAGCAGTAATCCCCCGAGTTTTGGTAGACTTAGGTGCAGCAATTAATATAATGACTCTGGAAACTTCACAATTGTTACAGCTGAATAACACAATCAGAGATACACCCACCATTTTAGAGTTAGCTGACCGTTCCACAATTAAGCCAGAAGGGGTTGTTGAAGACCTGCTCATTTCAGTTGAATCCTGGAAATATCCAGCTGATTTTGTTGTATTGCAAACTAAAACAAAGCTGGGGGGACATCCCTTAATTCTAGGAAGGCCATGGTTGGCCACAGCTGATGCATTTATTAGTTGCAGATCTGGTTCAATGACAATTTATAATGGTTATGAAACAAAACAATTAACTCTTTATCCTCACGCTACGCCAGTAGTTAATAATGAAGATTCTATATGGATGGATTATGATGATAATGCTGTTCAGCCGATTCTAACTATAGGACAAGCTTTAACTCTTAAAGACAATACAGAAGATGAAATAATCAATAATTTTATTTGTGAACCTTCTTCTGTTATTGCTGAAACACACAATCAATTAACTGCAATTTTTGAAACTGATATACAAGAAAAGATTGAACCTGAAGATTCATCTCAAACTTTAAACACGATTCCATCTAAGAGCATAACAGTTGAAATAGAACCCGGTAAGACATTAAACATAAATCCTGATTTAACAGATGCTGAAACACAGCAACTAATGAAGTTGTTACACGAACATAAGGAGGCATTTGCCTGGGATTACACGGACATGAAAGGTATTTCTTCTGAATTATGTACTCATAGAATTTACATTAAAGAAGGATGCCGACCTGTTTGTCAACCCCAAAGACGAATGAATCCTAATTTACGAGAAATTGTTAAAGAAGAACTTCAAAAATTGCTTAACGCAGGATTTATATACCCCATATCTGACAGTGAATGGGTTTCCCCGTTAGTAATTGTTCCAAAGAAAAACGGGAAATGGAGGGTATGTGTTGACTATAGAGCTTTAAACAAAGCTACCCAAAAGGATCATTTTCCCTTACCTTTCATTGATCAGGTGTTGGACAGTCTTGCAGGGAAGAAATTCTTTTCTTTTCTAGATGGATTCAGTGGGTATAATCAGATAAAAATTGCACCCCAGGATCAAGACAAGACCACTTTCACCAGCCCTTGGGGAACTTTCGCCTATAGAGTTCTCCCATTTGGATTATGCAATGCACCAGCAACCTTTCAAAGAGCTGTTATAGGAATTTTTTCCGATATGCTGAATGATTGTATGGAAATATTTATGGATGATTTTACCCCCTATGGCGTGTCTTTTGAAGAGGGATTACAAAACCTTGAGAAAGTACTTAAAAGATGTATTCAAGCCCACCTTTCCTTAAGTACCGAAAAATGCCACATGATGATGAGTGAGGGAATAGTGCTTGGACATTTTATTTCATCTCTAGGTATTCAGGTAGATCCATCTAAAATATTAGTCATTCAGAATCTTTCTGTTCCTAAAACTCAAAATGATGTGAGAAGTTTTCTAGGGCATGCTGGTTATTATAGGAGATTTATTAAAGATTTCTCTAAAATAGCTTCTCCATTGTTTGTATTGCTTATGAAAAATGCTGAATTCAAGTGGACTAATTCTTGTCAAAAAGCTTTTGAAGAATTGAAGCATCAGCTGTCTACTGCTCCTATTTTGAGGGGGCCTGACTGGAATCTTCCGTTTCACATATCCTCTGATGCTTCAGATGTTGCTATTGGAGCAGTCCTGGGACAAGAGGAAAATCATCTTCCTTATGCTATATACTTTATCAGTAAGAATATGACCTCTGCTGAGCTTAACTATACAGTTACCGAGAAAGAGTTCCTTGCAGTAATCTATGCCATTAATAAATTCAGACATTATATTACTAGGTACCCTACTTTTGTGCACACTGATCATTCAGCTATTAAATACTTAATGAACAAATCTGTCACGAATGCTAGAGTTACCAGATGGCTGTTACTATTGCAGGAATTTGATATTACAATTGTAGATCGGTCTGGTAAGGAAAATGTGGTGGCTGATTTTCTTTCACGGTTAAAAACTGATAATGATATTCCAGTAGATGATAGTTTTCCCGACGAATATTTGTTTGCAGTTTCTGCTCATTCTCCATGGTATGCAGATATTGCTAATTACTTGGTTGCAGGAAAACTACCAGCACACCTGTCATATAGGGAAAAGAGAAGAATTGTTCAACAAAGTGCCAGGTATAGCTGGATCAGCGGATGTCTCTTCTATACTGGGCTTGATCAGGAGATCCGAAGATGCATTAGAGAAGATGAAGTGTATGACATATTGAAAGCTTGTCATGATGGCCCTTGTGGAGGCCATTTTGCTGATAAAAGAACAGCGCATAAAATCCTGAGGATGGGTTACTATTGGCCCTCATTATTTAAGGATGCAAAGAAGTATGTAAGGGCTTGTGATAGCTGCCAGAGAATGGGTCAACCCAATCATAGAGACCAAATGCCACTAAACCCCCAGGTAGTTTCTGAACCATTTGAAAGATGGGCCTTGGACTTCATAGGACCCATTAACCCTCCATCCAATCAAAGAACCTATATATTAGTCTGCACAGATTATATGACTAAGTGGGTGGAAGCCAAAGCACTTATTAGAGCTAATGAAGAGGCTATCTTGGCCTTCTTATTTGAAGATATTTTCACTAGATTTGGAATCCCCAGAGAGCTAGTCACTGATGGGGGACCTCCATTCAGTTCTCATGGTTTTAAATCTACCCTTCACAAATATCATATTCAACATAGAATGACTACACCATACCACCCCCAGGCCAATGGGCAGGTGGAAAGCACAAACAAAGTTTTAGAGGCCATTCTAACTAAAACAGTGAAGGACAACTGAAAGGATTGGTCCCAAAGGCTCCCTGAGGCATTATGGGCTTACAGGACTACTTGGAGAAACACTACCGGTTTTTCTCCCTATGAATTGGTTTATGGTAAAAATGCTATTTTTCCTGTGGAATTTGAAATTAAAACTTTAAAGACTGCCTTAGCTGTTAATCTTGATTTGAATGATGTGCAGACAGCTAGATTGCAACAACTTTTGGAGTTGGATGAAAAGAGATTGGATGCCATTCACCAAACAAACATGATTCAGCAACAAAGGATGAAATGGCATGACAAAATTATCAAACACAAGCAGTTCCAAAAAGGTAATTGGGCCTTGCTGTATGATTCTCGGTTTGAAAATTTTCAGGGAAAGCTACGTACACGTTGGCTTGGACCGTATGAAGTAGAAGATGTCTTTCCAAACGGAACGGTAAGACTTGTAACAATTGATGATGCTAAAACACCTCTACTAGTCAATGGCCATAGGCTCCGTTTATATGAGCGCCCTGTTTCTAAAGAAGATTTCAAGACTGCTTGCATGACTGATATTCATTATCTTTTTCCAGGGGAGTCTTCTGCTCCTCACAGCACTTAATTTTCTGCACTATATTTTTAGTAGTAGATTAGATTTAGCACTAATAATCCCTGTCAAGGATTGGCATGTTACAATTGAATTTTGCAGATTCTGGAAAGGCAATAAGGAGGACAGATTCATCATGAGAAGATCTGAAGCTTTAAATCAAGAAGCTTCCTCCCATCATTTTACCCTCTCCCCTAAAGTAATATCCCTCCATTATTTCATTCCCACCACTCCCGAAATATCTTCCTTCAGTCTGTGTTACCCATCCCTTACTGCTGAAAATAATCCCTTATCATTCACAGACCTAAGTCAGTTATCACAATTTTCTGATTTTTCCCGTTGCTAAAACTCCTGTTTCAGCAACGTAATACCGATTTTTCCCGTTGCTAAAACTCCTGTTTCAGCAACGTAATACCAATTTTTCCCGTTGCTGAAACACCTGTTTCAGCAACGTAACACCAACTTTTTCCGTTGCTGAAACACCTGTTTCAGCAACATATCATTGATTCTACCCATTGCTGAAAAACCTGTTTCAACAATACATTATCAATTTCCCCCGATTGATGAAACACTTGCTTCAGCAATGTATCGTTCATTTGTCAGTTGCTCAAACATTAGTCTCAGCAACTTGTTATTATCAAAGCAGCATCTCTCTTTGTCGACATATAAGCTTTCTGGTCCTTCACGATCATACTTCAGATCCTTTTGGTGAAAATTATTTGGCATATACCAGAATCAATTACACAGACCCTTCTATGATCATTCAAGGCTATTGCAACCGACACTTCGAATTATTAATTAAAGGTAAAGTATAAGGTATATGGTCTTAATGTAATTCGGTTAAATCATATTAAAAGAGAGGATTTCATTTCATAATGATTGCATATCTTCCCACGTCCAATCATTATTACACCATACGTAGGGGGGGGGAATTCCAAAAATGGAATGATTATTTCGCATGAACCAACCTGCCGCCTGTTATCATATCCATTTTTGCCGTCATTTAGACTACGCAGCCGTTGTTGCAACAACTAGTCTGATCAGGGTCTGAGAATACTGAATTGTGCCTCTGCGGAAAAACTCAGAGCTTTAGCCATGGGAAAGGCGGCCATTAGAAATGAGCCCGGCTCCATAAGTCTTCTACAGCTCTTTCCTGAAGTGTATCAGATCTTCCAACAAGCAGGGTGGACAGCATATTTTGAAAGGTTGGGAGATTTTAACGCAGAAGAAGTATTAGAGTTTGCACAGAACTTTGAAGACAATTTCTCAGTGGTCCGAGGGGTTCGCATTTCAGTGACAGAGGATGACATAGTTCAGGTATCAGGGTTGCCAGCTGAGGGCATTCGCTGGTTTAGCAGGAAGCAGGTCGTTCTTAACGCGCAGCAAGACTTTTTGCGGCCGGACGAGCAAGTGGAACCTAGAGGCCGCGGGGTCAGTCTGCATTCACTTCCTCAACCATGGCCATCAGTGGCAGAATTCATCAAACACTACCTAACATGCGAAGGGCGTTATCAGGTAGTGTACAATCATGACTTTGTTCTGCTGAATCATTTGAGGAATGGAAGATTGATTAATATCCCTTATTATCTGCTTGGTTGTATTAAAAACATGTCGTATTATTGTAAGCGAGCCAAATCTCCAATGTCATCCCTTACCCATCACCGCTTATGCCAGCTGCTAATACGGAGGGGTTTTGCTCAGCAAAATCCCCCTTTGCAGGCCCTACCTGAAATTCCCCCGCAGGCCCCACCTGAAGTCCCTCTGCAAGCCCCACCAGAAATTCCCCAACCACCTGAAGTCCCTCTGCAAGCCCCACCCGAAACTCCTCAGCAAGAGAAAACGTCCCAACTGTCTGAAAATCCTCATAAAGAACAACAGGAGGAAACCCTGAATTCTCCCGTCAACCCAACCCCGAGCTCGCCTCAGTTAGCAGAGCTAACACCCTCTACTATTCCTGTCCCTAGTGACGATTCTCCAACACCCCCTTCTTCACCCATTAAGAAAAAGAGGAAAACCCCAGCAGTCACAAGTTCTAGACCACGGACAAGGTCCACATCCAAAATTCCTACCCCTCCGGAAAACCCTGTCCCGAAGAAAAAGCCCTCCCGTTCAAGGAAAAGGAAAGGCAGCGATTTTGCTGCCTTCCTACCAAAAAGAAAGAGGACAAAGACTGTTGAGGCAGAATCCACTTCCATTTTCCCTAACCCTCCCACTATTGTATTGAAACCCTTATCCCCATCCCGAACTCCCCAGCCGGTCTCGTCCGAAGACACTGTCACACAAAAATCAGTGCCTCGGGATAATACGACATTGGTTATGGATCAAGAAGTGACTGCTCCACAAGAACCAGTCACTTGCCCAGTGACTGCAACACAAGAACCAGTCACTGAGGAAGAAGAATACACCAAGCAGGTCGATAATGGGAAATGCCCAGTGACTGTTCCACAAGAACCAGTCACTGAGGCAGAAGAATTTACAGAGCAGGTTGTTAGTGAAGAATGCCCAGTGACTGTTCCACAAGAACCAGTCACTGAGGCAGAAGAATTTACAGAGCAGGTTGTTAGTGAAGAATGCCCAGTGACTGTTCCACAAGAACCAGTCACTGAGGCACAAGAATTTACAGAGCAGGTCAATACTGAAGAATGCCCAGTGACTGTTCCACAAGAACCAGTCACTGAGGCACAAGAATTTACAAAGCAAGATGATAGTGGGAAATGCCCAGAGACTGAAATACCAGAACTGGAGATTGAAATACCAGAATTGGAGATTGAAACACAGGAATCCATTCCTAACCCGGTGGATGAAACACAAGAACCACCCACTGTGGTACCAGCATTAGTCACTGAGAAGCAAGAATTCATGACTGGTCCGATAGAGGAAATACAAGCACCACTCACCGTGGTATCAGAACTAGTTGCTGAGGAACAAGGATTTATTCCTGATAGAGCACGAGGACTATTTACTGTGGTATCAGAACTAGTCACTGAGGAACAAGAACTTATTCCTGATGGAACACAAGGACCACTTACTATGGTATCTGATCTAGTTACTGGAGAACAAGAATCCATTCCTGGCACGATGGATGAAACACAAGAGGCACCCATTGTGGTGCAACAACCAGCTACCACTGTGCATCAGCAAAATATCCCAGCAGAAACAAGCAGCATACAAGGCCCACATACGATGACATCTCTACTGCAGGAAAATGAGTTCCTGAAGTCTGAAATAGAAGCTTACAAAGCTGAGTTAGCCATGGCTCGAGAGGCTTTTGAAAAAGAACTCAATCTCCATACATTAGCACAAGTAGCCTCAATGCAAAACAGGGAGACATGTATAGAATATATGTGCAAAGAGTGTGGCACCATTTATCAGAATGCAGGCTATAAAGTAGTTGAAATTCCACTCCCTGAGACAATTATGACAGAGGGAACACAAGAGGAATGCCCTACTGCTCCACAAGAACCAGTAGGACCCCCTATGATGCAAGAAGAAGAAGAAATCGAACAAGAGATATCTCATCCTTTGGGGACTGATGCAGCTATCCCGGCAGAAGAAACACTGCCAGAGCACACTACTATTGATTCAGATATTCCGGCAGAAGAAACATTGCCAGAGCACATGATTACTGATACAGATATTCCGACAGAGGAAACATTGCCAGAGCAAATGACTACTGATGCAGCTATCCCGGCAGAAGAAACACTGCCTCAGCACACTACTGATGCAAGTATCCCGACAGAAGAAATAATGCCCCAATGCATTACCTCTGAGGCAGCCATTCAGACAGAGGAAATAGTGTCCCAACCCACTACTTCTGTTAAAAAGACACAGACTCGGCTATGGGACCCATTGGAACAATTCAACAGATGGAAGAAGCAACATGCTGAAGAACAGAAGATAGTATTACAACAGCATAAGTTGCAATGGCAGAGCTATGTATATACTAACTGGGATAGCTGGGAACAAATACTGCAAGAGCATAAGGAATATAAGAAGGAAGCTAGACAGTCTAAGGAACGGATAGCCTTGATGTTTTCATTGGTGCGAAAGTTGATGGTTACACGTAAACCCTCTGTAAATTACTCTCTCTTTCTCACTGAACGACTAGTCTACTTTCAAATAAAATCAATAGCACATGGCAGACCACATGAATTACTGACTTCTGAGAAATTTGTTGAGACCTTTAAAGAGGCCCCGGAAAGTGACCAGCATCTGCTGTGCGAACTCTACCTTCATAATGAGGCTATTCCTGAAGAAAGGAGAGTTAATCTTATTCCAATTGCAGGTGATATACAAATTAGGGCATTTGCTTCATTTTTGTCTAATCAGCTCACTTGGCAGACTGCGTTCAAGGCAAGCAGTCATAATGAGGAGAATAAACTCCTGTGGATTAGACCAGAGCCTGTAAGCCCAGCCATGTTTATAGCACAGTATTATGAATTCTTGCAGAAGCCGGGAATGAGTGAGCATATAGAGCAATTACAGGCTTCAATCCTTTTTAAGTGTCAAGAGCACATTAGATTGAAGGGTCCTGCTGCATTGGAGGCCAATGATATCTTTTGGCAGCAGTCATGCAAGGAAAGACAGGATTATCATCCTTTTAACCCTCTCAATCTTCAAGCTGCATTATCCAGGGTCCCTAAGTATATTGAATGCATTCAACATTGTGGAGTCAACTGGATTGGGTATCATTTCCGTTTTCCAATCTTATGGCTGCCTTCAGAAAAATATCAAAGTCATTATCAGTTGACTAACAGAGAGGAAGCCTCGGCATGGCGACAGTTGCAGACCAACAGCGGATTCCGAGCTCCTACAGATGCCACCTTCTCCAGCTACTGCTTGAGTAATTTGCATTGCCAGTCCCAGTACTCAGACTCTGATTCGGATGAAGAGGTTGCCTGAGGACATGCAACATTTTTAGCTGGGGGGGATGTTAGGACTCCAATATGTACCATTTTGCTATATATTTTGATATCATTTTACTCTCAAAACCATAAACCTCAATGTCTTTTTCATTCACTTTATCCCAAGGTATATAGAAACCTCTTCTTTATTATATGGTTAATCTGTCTTACATTTAATTCCATAATACTCTTATATTTTATCAATTATTGAAGTGCATTGTTGCTAACACAAGTCAAAGATCGCAGATAATATATGCCTTGTTGGGAATGAGCGGCCGTTGCTGAAACAGCTGAACTTCATTGCTGAAACAGCCAACTCCGTTGCTGAAACAGCTGGTCCCGTTGCTGAAACAGCTGGTCCCGATGCTGAAACAGCTAACTCAGTTGCTGAAACATCCGTCAAGCACGCAACTCCCGCTATGCGTAATTTGCGATTCTGGAAGAACTTTTTGTGGATAATAGCAGCAGCCCAAAGATACGGTTACCTGGATTATCTTGAAGATAGCATTTCTGTTGTCTCGGTTGTAACAGTATCTCTTTTTAAGAAAGAACAGAATAGTTTTGTTTCGAACAGAATCGAGATCTTCGCTCTTGTGTAAAATTGTAAATGATGTCTCCTCTTTAAAAAGAGGAGACATCATCATTAGAGGGGATCGAACTGTAATTCATAGAACAGCATTGTGTGAGGCAGGAGCTAGTCTCCTTTTTGTAATGTATCAGTTTCTTGACAGATGAATAAAGACCTGTTTTGAGCATTCTAGTTTAATTCTTTCTCTTGGGGAATCTTGTGAGAAGGAAAGGGCCCGCCTTCCTCACAAGATCCACCCCTTTATTCCTGTAGTTGTTTATTTCTTATGTATTTGCATTGTATTTGATTCTGTTGCTGAAACACTAGTTACATGGTTTGTGATACTCTGTTTCTTAGCGCTACATGTATTGATTGCACGAGTGGATGATGAGAGCATGTGCTGAAGATCCCTGTACAGAGGGATAGGGTCTTGCTCCCATTGATTGCTTTCTTTTACTTGCAGTGTGATTAGAAACAAGAGGCCAAGTGCTGAAGATTCCTGTTCCTGGGAATAGGGTCTTGACCTCTTGAGGTTACTGCTTTTACAGTGTGATTAGTGCCAGGCAGCAGGTGCTGAAGTTCCCACCAAGGAATAGGGTCCTGTTCCTGATATGGTTGAATGATTTCTTTTCTTATACATCTATTTCCCTTTGCTGTAACAGAGAAATCGTGTCTGCTATAAGTTAATTGACTTCAGCTTTAATTAAGTAGACTGTGAATTGATAGATTGATGAATTTAACAAATGTGTGTGACTTTCTTTTACTACAACATTGAACTGCTTTTGAAATTGAGCATATCCAGTGCGCTATTACCTTTGGAATAAAAAGACCTTCTCGGGTTGACAATTTATGTGGAGCTCGAATTGTGAAAACAATTAGAGCGACCAACACCCGAATAGATTTAGATCTCAGTCATGCACAGAAAGAAATACTGTTCCATTTGAATGGCTTGGATGAATTCAGAATGCAGGCCCTCCTACATACAGAGATAGTTCAGCTTCAGAGGAAGATCTGGCATGACAAACATATTAAGGAGAAGCAATTTCAAGAGGGAGATTGGGCATTGTTATATGATTGTAGGTATAAATACTTCAAGGGAAAGCTAAGGACAAGATGGCTCGGACCTTATGTGGTGGGAATATGCCATGATAATGGTTTAGTGCAAATCAGAACTATAGATGAAGAAGCCATTCCATTGCTTGTTAATGGACATCGATTGAAAATGTACAAGAGGCCTTTATCAAAACAAGAGTTCATTGAAAATATCAATAAAACAATGATGATGTTGGAGCAAGTTCCAACTCCTCCCTCATTAGGTCACTAAAAAAAGAGAAAAAAAGAATAAGGATTCAGGTGAAAACCTCCATGAGGCACCTGAGTCCCATGTTTGGGTTGAAAACCTCATGAGGTAGCCCAAGGATGAGAAAAATGAAAAGAGAAGAATATCCTTGGGTGAAAACCTTCCTTGAGGTGCCCAGGGTAGATATCTAGGGTGAAAACCTCTCTGAGGTAGCCTAGGTGTTTTTCAAAAAAAAATAATAATAAAAGAAAAAATAGAAAAAAGACATAACTGTTATTTGCAGGTGGGTGAGAAATAAAATCAAGGAGAAAAGAGAAGATCCAAAGGGAACCCTGCCTCACATATATTCATCTCCTCCACTCCTTACCATGCATCCCTCCATCAATTCTATTGTGTTTTTTACTTCATTGCTTCAATTTAAGGTGAAGATCGTGTTTTCTACGGGATCCCCTGTATTCCTACAGGATCCCCTAAATGGTAGATTGGTTAGGTCCCAAAAATTCATTCTAGACATGATCTAACCCCTCACTTCATCCATTACCATCATCCCTGCATCCACACACACTCCTACTCCCTCTTTCCATTCATTGCAGCATCCTCATAGCCCCATCCAACAATAGGACATCAGCTACAGGACATCCTATAGGAAATCCTGTGGCAACCTATCCCACAGAATATCAATCATCAGCTACAGGTCTTCACTAGGATGATCCTAGAGCTCCACAACAACAGCAACAATAGAATATCTTTAGTCACAAACACCTGCAAAAGCTAATAAACCATTAGCAGAAAATAGAGGAGGAATAAGAATGACCATCAGCAGCACCTATGATCTTCGATAACTGCAGCGTCACATCGAGACCATAGGTAAGTATCTCTCTTACTCACTCATATGCATCATTTGATCAAAAGTTGTGAAAGGTACGATGTAGTTGGTTGATAAGTGAAAAGCTGGCAAAAAGGAAATTCTTTAATAAGTCAAAGGAGAATGCAAGAGTTTGAAAATAGTGACATAAGGTAGGGCCCTGACCCATATTAAAGTTCAAGTGGTATCACAAGATTTAAGTAAACACGGGTTCGAGAGGCAGATAAAGTGCTCTATGAGGGCTCAAGCCTGATGACCATTGCTCCACTCCATATCATCTCCTCCACATCATCCGCCACCCTCGTTCATTATCATCCACCTCATTCACCATACCCTGTCACCTCATCTGTCATTCCATAGATACAGTGTTGTTATGGAAACCATTTGAGAATGCTTGAAGAATTAAGACTTGGGGTAGAAACACCAGTTCACCAAAGACTCAGCATACCCTATTTCTTGATGCAATCACTCATAGACTCTAGCAGCAAAGTAAAGGAAGGAAATTCCCAACAGTTGGCTCACCATGGGTTGATCAGATTCCTCATCAAGGATGTCCTCCAAACCCTCAGGATACCTATCACATGGTCAGTATTCAGAAACTTACCAGCAAAGGATGACATCAAAACCCTCACCTATGATGATAGTCGTCCTGTCAGTGGGGAGGAGGCAAAACAAGAAAAAGAAGATACAGAGCTGATGGAGATGAGAAAGAACAACAAAAGGAAGAAGATAAGAGAAACAGAGAGGAAGAAGGCATTGAAACAGAAAGGAAAAAACACAAGCAGGAGTCACCAAGGGTGTCTCCAGAGGCCCCTGAGAGGACAACTATAGGAAAAGGAAAACCAACTAGCATATATGGCCAGCCTCTCCTTGGAGGCCATCCAGTGTAGGATGCCAGCTAAATCCTACACTCTTCAAAGAACGATGGCTGAAATTTCAGATTAAAACACTAGCACAAAGGGGCACCATGCCATTTCAGGACTGCAGGCAATTTATTGATCTTTGTGATCAAAGTGCACTAGAGGATAGAGCCAAAATGGCTGAGTTTTACTTACACAACATGGCCCTCACATACATGAATATTTGGGATCCTAATGCAGAGCTAAGAGATCTACAATTAATGGCTTTGGCATCATCGATGAACCATGAGAAGTCAAGGGCTGCAGAGATGAAAAGTATATTGGCCAGAGAGAAAAATGAACCTTTTTTCATCAGAGCTGAACAATCAAATCCCATGGCCCTAATCAGCACCCATATTCTAATTGCAAATGATCCTCAGCTGGCACCTAGATATCTTGTTGCCCAAGAGCAAGAAATTCCACATTTTGAGGATATGTTTAGTTTGATAAGAGATGATAATATACATTCCTGCTAAAGGAGATGGAACACACTTCCACACAACTTGAAGATCAGAGAATATCACTCCCTTCAAAGGTTGAGAGAGGCACTCAATAGGAAACATATGTATAAGCAATCAATGCAAAAGTTGAAGGTCAATTGGATAGGCCTAAAACTCAATCCAACACTACTCCTAGGGATGCTAGAAGGGAGAAAAGAAGAAGAGGAAAAGAGGCAGTGGGAAGAAGTAGAAAGGAAAATAGGCTTCTATGAACAAGAAGAAGAGACCACAACAAAAGCATGGGATGTCAGAGAGGCTACCAAAGCCATGAAGGACATGGACATTGACTAAGTTGCTCAGAGGATGAGCAACACTTTCAGTAGGGGGGTGATGATGAGCCTCATCATTGGGTAATTATATGGGCCTTAATTGGCCTTAATTCACCTCCTAGATTAGTCAAACCAACTATTCTCACAACTTATTGCATACTTTTGATCATATTTTGTTTATGAGATGAGTTAGAGTTGGATATTTTGCTTTGTGGTTTAATGTGAATTTAATGCAGGAATAAATGATAAAAGCAAGGAAAAATGTAGGAATAAAGGATAAAAGCAAGGAACTATGGCAAATACCTTGGTAAAAACCCGAATGGGACAAGGGAGAGGAATTATAGGATGTAAATCCTCCTCATTTACTACCCCTCCATTCAAATATTCCTCCATCATCTCGGAGTGCAAATATCCATCACTTTGAGGACTAGAAGACAACCGAGCAAGTGAAAGTGACAGAAACTAGCTTATCTTGAGTGGGGAACCGAGCAGCCCTAATTGGAAAGAAGCCGTTGGAGACTTCAGATGTATAAGTAAAGAGGCTTAGTACCTCAGGAGGATTCAGATTTTTATTGTAAAACTCTACTTTATTTGTGGGCTGTAAGACTTGTGAAAGTTTGTTATGTAATCCATGGTTTTGATAATAAGAATGAGTTTCATTTTGAGCCAGCACTGAGTTGACTTAGAGGGCTAAAGCTCTTGGGTTAGGGCCCAACCTGAGCATCTAAAGCTCCTCTTTACTGTACATGTGTGCTAGCATAGATTCCTGGTTTTCTGTTCATTTGCTTAAGTAGCTTCATTTTCATTACAGCAGTATAGCGTAGATGATTCATGGTTTCATTGTTCATTTGCTTAAGTAGCAGCATTCCCATTACAGTAGTGTAGAGTAGATCGGTTGTGCTTTAGTTTACTTCCATTTGTGCCTTCTTTCAATTAGCAGGTTAGCTACGAGAAAAAGATCACCATAAGGTTATCTGCAGGTGTCTTGGCCTCACCTCCTCCCTCTGGGACCATGACTTGAGGAAAAGACCATTCAGCAACCCCAAAAACACAGGATTCTAGTTCTCGCACGAGCTTTGGAGTTTTTTGTTTGATGCAGTTACTCGTTTCGTTTCACTATCATCGTTTTCCATCACTCTTGGCCCACCATCACCCTCATTGGTTTTTTTGTCATTTTTATTTGAAACCTCCTTTAGCACGTTCTTCATGCATTGTTTCCTCACCGTTCGATCCACAACAAACCTGACCAATCACCATCCGATTCATTAGTTTACCCAATGGCCATCGTGCGCGAAGTCTTCCACCTACTTTATGTGCTCTAATCTCCACCGTCGATTTGTCTCTTGATCCAATGGCTATCAAATCACCTCAATACTTTATGTGCCCCAATCTTCACCGTCGATCTATCTAGCCTGATATGACAGCTATCGCGTCACCCGCTCGCCAACTAGCTTGGCCAATCTCCACCGTCGATCTGTCTAGCCTAATCCGAAGGCTATCATGCAATCTCGCACGAATTCTTGCAGGACCATTATCCACCCAAGAGCACGCAAGAAAAGTGGTTTTCCCCTGCTATGTGTCACCTAGTTAGGCTAATCGTGTGAAATTTAAAAATACATCTTACAGCTTTGAGGGTGTGCGAGAAACTGCTTACCGCCTCTGAAAGCCCACTCCATCATTTACGCAAGTTTATTTCGTGATAAGATCTCCACCGTTCATCTGCTTCGTTACCCTATTTGTCCATCCATTCACTTAATTCCTTGCGATAAGATCCTCGTCGTTCATCTGCTTCGTTACCCTATTCGTTCACATATTCACTAAATCACCCACAATAAGATCTTCACCATTCATCCTATTCATTAACCCTATTCATCCATCTATTCACTTAATCCCACGTGATAAGATCCCTGCCATCCATCTTCTGTTCGTTGATCGATCCAACGGTCCCTATGTGTTATTGCGTCCTTATGTCCTCCTTTCACAAATTTTGATCTTTGACTACTCTTCTACTTGAAAACAGATTTAGTTTAGTTCCTTTGCTTACACCTTAGTATAGCTTAATGCTCTTTACCTCTGCAACTTAGATAGCAACATTAGTGTTATAGACAACTTTGTGCCTTACAGCAACAAGCATGAATTGTCAATAATCCAAGGGATCCAAAGTTCCCTAAACATGATGTTCCTACTCCTAGAGGAACAAGGTCAGCAAACCAACAGCTCTCAGATCAGTTCTCCACCTGAAAACACTCAAAAATAAGCAATCCTGAAATCAAAGCAGGTGCTCCACTAGGTTTCTGCGCTGAAACTCAGTTGCTCCATGGTGTACCTGCGTTGCAAAGTAAGTGGAACAAAGGCCACCTGCGCTGAGCGAGATGGGACAAGTGGCACACTGAGTCATTGCTCTGGAATCTTCCAAAAATGACACTTGGATCAGGTATTTCGCCTTGTGATGAGTCAGAGGCTCTGTTTCTCCAAGTGGAAGCAAGGTTCTCCAAGTGGACTCAAGAACTGAAGATCAACTAAAGATTAACTGAAGAGAGAGAGGACACAAGGCAGCTACACATCAGTTGCAAGCTGACTCATCCTTTCTCAATTCATCTATATATTGAGCTCTCTCCTATGAGCTCAAGAGGCTGGAATTTTGTGCAAAGTAATGATATGCTGTTGGTTTCACTATAGAACTATTGGGTGATTGTTTGAGAGAGGTGAAGAGGAGAAATTCTTTCTGCTGGGAGGTGTTGCTGGGTTGGAGCCTTCAATGGTTGTAATACTCTCAGAACCTTTACTTCTTCATTAATAAAAGCTATTGAGGTTCTTCTATGTGCTCTTGTTTCAATAATATATTGTGATGATTGCATGTTTGGTTTACACTAATCCATGAACCAGTTATGATTGCATGCCTCTTGTAGTTTCCTTCTTTGTTATTTTGCAGGATCTCATTGTAGCTGGGCAAGCAAAAGAACAAGGAGCTAGGAGCAAGTGGCCAAAGAGAAGAGTTTGGATTCGACATTAAGCGCAAGGCAACGGTTAGTGCTTTTCTCCATTCTCTTTTGCTTTCATAAAGAAGTAAACCTTAAGTAGTTTGTTTTACAGTTGTTGCTAAGGAACTATCACCCTTAGAGTGGGATAGGGTCATCCGAGTCGGATACTTTTCCCTACAACAAACTGGCGACTCCGCTGGGGACCATATCCGTTTGATTGTGTTTGTAGTATTTTGCTATTCATTTCCTGAACAAGAGAGTACCAAATCGAAAAGCTTTTAACTATATCAAAAGCGAAGTAGAGGGCAGCTACTCTGGCTCATTTCTGAGCAAGTTCATGATTTGAAGAGCTGATCTACAAGGATCCTTGTAAGCTCTTAGTGATAGCTTTTCACCTTCCTAATCATCCCTTTGAGCGTGCTTGACTGATTGCTTCTGATTTGAGCAAAAACTGTGCATTTTTGAGAAAATTGTGACCCGGAAACTGAGAAAACGCAACTTTCGTTTTCCAAAGCAGGTAGTACACAGGCTACCTGCTTTGCAACGCAGGTCCCGAAGGGGCTACCTGCGCTGAGAGCCAGATTGGCTGTGCAGCACCTGCGTTGGTCCAATTTTGCCTAGTGCTGTTGGGGTTTCCTCCTTTTCTCTTGCCTGTTTTCACTATTGATTTGGCTACCAGTTACCAGTCTTGCACCTGTTCTGAAACCAATATTACTTGCCATCATTCTGCCTCTGTTATATAACGAAATTGTACTTGTTCTTTGTATTTCTTACTCATTTACAATTTCCCACAACGAAGAGTAAACTAGTCTTGCTTTTGGCCTCTTAGATCTGAACCTGTGTTAGGCATTTTGCTGGTCTAAAGAGTTAGCTTGTTTGCTGTCCATAGCTGATTAGTCATTTACTTTCGCCATTATGGTTTGATTTCATGCATTTCCAGTGATTAAGCAAGTGAATCTTAAGGTGTCTTTTGATTTTGGACAAGCTTGTTTACTTTCGCTTTAAATCGAAATCAAAGTTATATAACAACTTTCTTTTTGTAACCCATCCACATTAAGAAAGGGAAAAAGAAAATACATGCATTGTGCATTTTGCATTTGACTGTTTGCTTGACAATTTAGGAAAAATTTGCATTTAGTGTGTGCTCTATGATCTGTGTGAAAAGATTTGCCTTTCTTTTCCCTCAGTAATTAAGGTTTTCAAAGTTGAAAGATTGAAAAGTTTGCTTCTCATCTTAGACTGCATTCAGGAATTTGTTACATACATCTCGTGGTGATCCTTAAAGGCAAACTGCTAAGCAAGATCAACATTAAAATAAATCCAATTTACATAACAACGCTTTGTAACATAACGCAAACAAATAGAGGTCTAGGTAGAGACGTGTTCCGGCGTCGTTAAACATAGTGACTGTCGATCTCTACGAAGGTGGGTGATTCCTCCTGAGAGTCGGTGGCACTAATACGGACTTGTGCTCCCACGTACCGTCGCGTATACATTGGGAGACCCCTATAGGAACAAAGCCTTTATCCGTAGGAAGCCGTGTCGGCCGCCCTACTGATCGCGATGCAGTGAACACAACATTCACGAAGATCGACCACCCGTACCGTAAAACGTATTCTGTGGTTTCGCGAAAAGTTTGGCACACCCTCTGCCTAGAACTCCAGAGAAGTTTCTTTTGGCCTTTTTCAAACTCTATAACTGAAAAAGTCCATCCGAGCATTTGTCACTTCGGGCTCGTTAATACATCGAAGGAGACTAGAGTCATCTTTAGCTTTTTCTCGACTCTTAAAACATGAAAAAGCAAGTTTGTGTCTAAAAGCGTCGTTAATAAAATTTATTTTAAACGGAACATAATCACCTCTTATTCCCACGTTGATCTTTCAGTTGAAAAGTATGGAGCCCACCAACCAAGGAAGTAACCTTGGTGGAAGTCCAAATCCCTTCTCCTCTTGGGGAGATGTTGGTGCGCCCCATATGGCCACGTTGTCACTTCCAGGATTGACAATTGGCCTACCTGTATGGCTCTTTTCAACTAATGTAGTTCAAATCGTCACAAATCCTGAGCAGTCGTATCAACAGTCAGACCAGTCTAGAGCTGCCCACCAGCCTTCCACTTCTTACATTTCTTCCTCTGATCCTTCATGTTCACAAGGTAGAGCCGGCAAAAGTTAGCCTCCCATGGAGAAGAAGGAAAAGAAGAAGAAAGAAAAGAAGCAGAAGGGGCCTATGGCGAAGGCGACTAGGGGCAAGCAAAAGACATCTGACAAAAATCCACACACTGCACCGACCGGGCCTAAATCGCCATGTGTCATTTGCAAAGGGACCCACCTCCATCGTGATTGTCCTTGTATTCCCCGGATACTAAGGGACTGGTCCCCCAGGTTGCACAATCCGGTAGCATCAACCTCTGGTACTCATGTTGATTGCAATCCGTCAACTAGCGAGAGTGAAGGATGAAAAGGGAGACCAAGATCACCCTGTATGTTGTGTGAAGGCGATCATGCCATCCACCGATGTCCATTCTTAGATGAGGCGAAGAGAGTTTTGGAAGATCGTCCAGTATCACCGTTACGACTTCCTCCTGGATACCAAAAACTCGTGCCTAATCCCTCGATAGTTGAAAATCCAGCTGGCCCGCTCGAGTGGTCAGCTGAAGTGTCGGTCATTGAGAATGAACCAACTAAATCCAGACCAGACGAAAGTCTAAAGGTCGAAACGGCAGTTGACCCGGTTCTTCCTTCAGAGGTTTCATCCTCAAATGACACCGTCATTGAAGATTCATCTTCAAATGACACCCTCACTGAAGAGAATAAGGATGACACCGTCCAGATTCTTTTCATCAACACAGGCTCTGATGAGCATCAGGGCAATGCGCCCATTCCTTTATCGCAGGAAGGAACATCGTCAGGGTCGTATCCGGCCGTGTATTCGGTCCCACCACCAAGCAACCTGGTTGTATCCTTTGATTGGAACCAACTAGGCAGACCCCGGTTACCAGCCAGTATACCATTCAGAATCATTGTCCAAATCTATAGAATGGTAATGGCTAGAACCATCATTGATGAAGGGGCATCTGTGAGTATCCTTTCCTCTATTGCTTGGAAAGCACTGGGTTCCCCGGCGCTTTTACCTGAGATGAGAAATCTATCGGGTTTTGATAAAGGAACCAGTCGCCCATTAGGGATTCTCCCCAATGTTCCCATTACATTGAGGAAGAAGACAGTTCATATGAATGTCATGGTCGTCCAAGGACCCTTGGATTATAACCTACTCCTTGGACGGGACTATATATATTGCATGGGAGCTATAGTCTCCTCACTCTTTAGAGTAATGTGTTTTCCACACGAAGGAAAGATGGTCAAGCTCGTAGACCAACTTTCATTTTTGGGATCTCGCATCGCAAATAGTCAAATACCAACCCTAAACAGCTTATTCACTCAAGAAATGCCTCCACCCCCGATTCTACTTCCCGATGAATGCGAGTAATTCGGAAAGAAAGAACTGGGACCCAGGGGGCATGCACCCTGGCCTGCCTTGGGCAGAGAAAACCTTGGGTATAAAGTTAATTTCCGCAGAAGAATGGACTAGTCCGTACCCCGTCCGAAAAAGGAAGAGAGGGTTGTTCTAGGATAAAATTCTTTTGTCAAAGTTATGTGAGCGAAAAGATCGTCTACCTTTGTCTAAAAAAGTAGGCTCTCCTAAGGAGGAGATCCATTTGTGGCAGCAAGTAGCCACCATCTTTGAATGTCAAGCCTCACCCATTAAAACAATATGTTTTGAAGGATAAGTAGGGGCAGTCTTCAAAGAAAGAGATGAAATTGCTGCAACAAGTAGTCACCATCCTTAGCAACCTAATGATAGACACCGCCGAAAAGAGAGTTTAGTTTGCGGCAGCAAGCAAAACCATTTTTCGGATAATAAGTAAGAGGCAAACCTCCCTCCGTAACACCAATGTTTTATCTGTTGCGATCTTGCAAAACCTAAAAGTGAACTGATGGGAAGACAAGTACCGTCGGCACCGAAAAATAACGAGAAGACAAGTATCGTTAAAAATATAGCAAGACGACAAGTAGAAAAACAGAGGTGGGACGGAGGAGGGGTAGCCTTGAAATTATATTTTATACCTGGGGGCATGCAAACCTTTTGGAGTGCAAGCTAAGAGCGGTTATTTATCTGTTTTTTGGATTAGTTGTTTCCGAACTAGCATGAAAAAAGGATGTGGGACAAAAGTTAAAACTTGCCAAATTGGAGTAACTAGTGAGGTATAGCTCCTTAAATATGACTACCTCACCTGAGGCGTTTCTTGTATTATGACTGGTATGTTCGAGCAGTTTTAGCACATAGTTCATGCTCGTTAAAAAATAAACGCAAGATCCGAGCAGTTTTAGCACATAGTTCATGCTCGTTAAAAAATAAACATAAGTTGTGAGCAATCTTCCCCTAGAGTTCAAGCTCACCCAGAAAAAATGAACCGGTAAATAACCTTGGTAAATGTAACCTTTGACAACCATATTAAAGCCCTTGGTCGTGTTCTTGCAGTCTCACCTCCATCCGTTCATTTGGCCAATCGTTCATCTCCATATGTTTGTTTACCCATTTTGAGGAACAGCTGCGAAGAGTGATTTCACTAAGCCATCCTTGTGACACTGCCGTGATTGGAATATTCCAACTTGCACCTGGAATCTGCTGCTGCCCCGTTAATCACTCGTTCCTCGAAAGACGAGTCGTCTTTAAGCTCTTTTCACTGACTCGTAAAATATGAAAAGATTGCCGAGTTTTGGCCTTCCAGCTCGTTAAAGCGACCGGAAAGCTATCCCTCCTCTAGATTTTAATCTTTTTGGACCTGAGGGATTATTGCACAAAAAGATCGAGCGCTTGTTTTGTTCGGCTCGTTAAAGCAATCGAAAATTCATCCCTTCTGTATTGTTTTATACTTTTTCGGACTTAAGGGATTAGAAGACGAAAAAGGAATTTTGGAGTTAACTTTCCGTACCTTTTCAGACTCTCTAAAAATGAAAAGGACCGAGTTTTCCTTGTCGTTAGACTCATTAAAATGATTAAATAGCGACAAACTTGTCTTTAGACGAGAACGAGTTTCCCTATCGCTAGGCTCGTTAAAACATAGCGATGGGCTTGCCCGAAGGGCAAGTTATAGAACAAGCATATGTTATCCTCCTCAAGCTTGACAAAAATAAAGAGGTACTGGTCAGCAATGACTGGGGAAAAATTGGGAGAACCTCACAGCATTAATGGTAGCAAGTCACTCTTGAACATGACACTTTGTCCTCTGTATCACATCGGGTTGGGTTGTTTCATTCACTGGTCTCATAACCATGGTCCTCGCCACACCATCCACAATTGGGGTAATGCTACCGATCCATCACATCAGTGTCGTTATATGTTCAAGAGATGTGGTTCTGCAAAGAGTCAACCGTGTCCCATCCACTGCCATACATTATCCTTCATCCACTTCATGACCGCCACCCTGAATCATACATCACAGTTTGTTTTCACCTCATCACAATCACTAGCTCCGTTCCGTGTCACTGATGTGGGATTCATTAAGGCCCTCCTTTGACGGATCTCTCCTTGTCGACATCAGCTCATTATCCAAGGAGTTGATCTAGGAACAACCCCTTCAGTACTTTGAAGCTTGCATGCCTCAATGGCAAGTTTCTCACTTCCGGCGACAGGTATACATCAATGACCTTCGACCAGAGGATTTGGCATGGTGGTCGACGCCAAGTCCTTTATTCCTACCATGTGAATTGTACTACTGTACCTTGAGGGTCATCATCCTTATCGGTGATTCCTCTCGCACTTGTTAACGGTTTACATCATTGGCTGGTAATCAAGCGATGTCTTTCCATGTTCGACTTCAAGAAATTCTCACATGGATCGACTTGTACATCGAGTGAAGATCGGAAGAGATTGAAGACCCCGGATCTAGTTTCATCCATCCGGGCTGCGATATATATTCAGGATATAAAGACATTTGATATGTACATCATTGCAGCAGATGATCATCCTTCTCAAAGGATGATAATTTCAGCAGAGAATTATCAGTCTACAATCAGACGATCGTCTGTTCTATGTACCAAAATGTATTTATAAAGCTGAGCATGGGAATGCCCGCCTCAGCTAGATCAAGAAAATGTATGAAAAATAATGTATCGTATTGTATCTTATTACAGGACACTTCTCAGCAGATTTAATGAACTTCGGATCCTCTCAATAAAGCATTTCACCCGATAAACGACCTCATACTTTAGGGGCATCTGTTATAGACAAATTTGTGCCTTACAGCAACAAGCATGAATTGTCAATAATCCAAGGGATCCAAAGTTCCCTAAACATGATGTTCCTACTCCTAGAGGAACAAGGTCAGCAAACCAACAGCTCTCAGATCAGTTCTCCACCTGAAAACACTCAAAAACAAGCAATCCTGAAATCAAAGCAGGTGCTCCACTAGGTTTCTGCGCTGAAACTCAGTTGCTCCATGGTGTACCTGCGTTGCAAAGCAAGTGGAACAAAGGCCACCTGCGCTGAGCGAGATGGGACAAGTGGCACACTGAGTCATTGCTCTGGAATCTTCCAAAAATGACACTTGGATCAGGTATTTCGCCTTGTGATGAGTCAGAGGCTCTGTTTCTCCAAGTGGAAGCAAGGTTCTCCAAGTGGACTCAAGAACTGAAGATCAACTAAAGATTAACTGAAGAGAGAGAGGACACAAGGCAACTACACATCAGTTGCAAGCTGACTCATCCTTTCTCAATTCATCTATATATTGAGCTCTCTCCTATGAGCTCAAGAGGCTGGAATTTTGTGCAAAGTAATGATATGCTGTTGGTTTCACTATAGAACTATTGGGTGATTGTTTGAGAGAGGTGAAGAGGAGAAATTCTTTCTGCTGGGAGGTGTCGCTGGGTTGGAGCCTTCAATGGTTGTAATACTCTCAGAACCTTTACTTCTTCATTAATAAAAGCTATTGAGGTTCTTCTATGTGCTCTTGTTTCAATAATATATTGTGATGATTGCATGTTTGGTTTACACTAATCCATGAACCAGTTATGATTGCATGCCTCTTGTAGTTTCCTTCTTTGTTATTTTGCAGGATCTCATTGTAGCTGGGCAAGCAAAAGAACAAGGAGCTAGGAGCAAGTGGCCAAAGAGAAGAGTTTGGATTCGACATTAAGCGCAAGGCAACGGTTAGTGCTTTTCTCCATTCTCTTTTGCTTTCATAAAGAAGTAAACCTTAAGTAGTTTGTTTTACAGTTGTTGCTAAGGAACTATCTGTTGTGGGGAAAAGTATCCGATGCGGATGACCCTATCCCTACTCTAAAGGTGACAGTCTTTAGCAACAACTGAAAGTAAAGCTTTGATGCTTTCCTTTATGAAAGTACAGAGAGAGGTAAGAAATGATCAACCAACCTGGTATCCTTCGCTTAGTCGATCTTGATCCTCTCTCTTTGTCTCCTGTTCCCAGCTCCTTGCTCTCTTTGCCGGTCCAGCTACACACAAGATCCTACACAAAACAAGAGAGGAAACTACAAGATACATGTACTCATAACTGATGCATGGATTAGAGTGAATCAAATATACATGTAAATACAATACATCAATGCAATACAAGTATATAGGAGAACATGCAAAACTTTATTGATAGAAGTAACAGGGTTCTGAGAAGGTTACAACCAATGATGGCTCCAATCCAGCAGCACCTCCCCAGCAGCAAGAACTCTCCTCTTCACCTCTAGTAAAACAATCACCCAATAGCTCTAACTGTAATCCAACAGCACCTCCTTGCTTTACACAAAATTCCAGCCTCCTTAGACCTCATGAGAGAGCTCTATATATAGGAGATTTGGAGAAAGGATGAGTCAGCTTGAGGCTGGCATAAAGCTGACTAGTGTCCTCTCCCACTTTAGTTAAACTTCAGTTCTTGAGTCCACTTGGAGATCCTTGCTTACACATGGAGATCAAGTACCTCTTACTCATCACAGGGCAAATCTCATGAACCAAGTGTCAGTTTGGAAGCTTCCTGGGCAGTTGACACCTTGCAGTATGACTGTGCCACTTGGCCAATCTCGCCCAGCGCAGGTAGCCTTCATTACTTTTGAATTTCAGCGCAGGTACAGAGTGGGACAGTTGCATTACAGCGCAAAAGCTCAGTTAAGCAACTGACATGATCCAAAATAAGCCTGTTTTGAAGTGCTTTCAGGTGGAGAACTGATTGGAAGTGCTGTTGTTTGATGACCTTGTTCTTTTAGGGGTAAGAACAAAATGTTTAGGGACTGAGGATCCCTGTAATTATTGACATTCCATGCTCCATGATGCGAGGCACAAAAATGTCTATAACAGTTGCCCCCTAAAGTATGAGGCCGTTTATCGGGTGAAATGCTTTATCTAGAGGATCCGAAGTTCGTTCCAGTGCTGAGGAGAGTGCCCTGTAATACAATACAATACAATACATCATTTTTCATTCATCATTATTCTCATGATCTAGCTGAGGCGGGCATTCCCATGCTCAGCTTTTTATAAATACATTTTGGTACATATGACAGACAATCGTCTGAAGATAGACTGATAATTTTCTGCTAAAATTATCATCCTTTGAGTAGGATGATCATCTGCTGCAATGATGTACATGGCAAATGCTTTTATATTTCCTGAATATATATCGCAGCCCGGATGGATGAAACTAGATCCGGGGTCTTCAAACTCGTTCGATCTTCACTCTAAGTACAAGTCGATCCATGTGAGAATTGCGCTGAAGTCGAACATGGAAAGACATCGCTTGATTACCGGTCAATAATGTAAACCGTTAACAAGCGCGAGAGGAATCACCAATAATGACGATGACCCTCAAGGTACTGCAGTACAATTTACGTGGCGTGAATAAAGGACTTGGTGTCGAACGCCACGTAAAATCTTCTGGTCGAAGGTCATTGATGTATACCTGTCGCCGGAAGTGAGAAACTTGCCATTGAGGCATGCAAGCTTCAAAGTACTGATGGGGGTGTTCCTAGATCAACTTCTTGGATAATGAGCTGAAGTCGACAAGAAGCGATCCGTCAAAGGAGGGCCTTAATGAATCCCACATCAATGACACGGAACGGAGCTAATGACTTTAGTGGAGGTGAAAACAAATTGTGACATATGATTCAGGGTGGCGATCATGAATGGATGAAGGATAATGTATGGCAGTGGATGGGACACGGTTGACACTTTCAGAAAGACCCCTCTTGAACATATAACGACACTGATGCGATGGATCGGTAGCATTACCCCAAACATGGATGGTGTGGCGAGGACCATGGTGATAGGACCGGTGAATGAAACAACCCAACCCGATGTGATACGGAGGAAAAGTGTCATGTTCAAGAGTGACTTGCTACCATTAAACTTTGAATGTTCTCCCAATTTTTCCCCAGTCATTTCTGACCAGTACCTCTTTATTTTTGTCAAGCTTGAGGAGGATAACATATGCTTGTTCTATAACCTGCCCTTCGGGCAAGCCCATCGCTATGATTTAACGAGCCTAGCGATAGGGAAACTCGTTCTCGTCTAAAGACAAGTTTGTCGCTATTTAATCATTTTAACGAGTCTAACGACAAGGAAAACTCGGTCCTTTTCATTTTTAGAGAGTCTGAAAAGGTACAGAAAGTCAACTCCATGATTCCTCTTTCGTCAGCAAATCCCTTAAGTCCGAAAAAGTATAAAACAATACAGAAGGGATGGTTGTTCGGTACTTTAAACGAGCCGAACAAGACAAGCGCTCGATCCTTTTGTGCAATAATCCCTCAGGTCCAAAAAGATTAAAATTTAGAGGAGGGATAGCGTTCCGGTCATTTAACGAGCTGGAAGGCCAAAACTCGGCAAACTTTTCATATTTTACGAGTCAGTGAAAAGAGCTGAAAGAAGACTCGTCTTTTGAGGAACGAGTGATAAACAGGGATAGCTACAGATTCCAGGTACAGGTTGGAATTTTCCAATCACGGCAGTGTCGCAAGGATGGCTAGGTGAAATCACTCTTCGCAGCTGTTTCTCAAAAGAGGTAAACACACAAATGGAAGTGAATGATCGGCCAAATGAACAGTGGAGGTGATGGATGAAAACACGATCAAGGTTCTTATGGCTGATGAATTTACGATCTCAAAAGGTTATTTACCGGTTCATTTTTTCCATGAGCTTGAACTCTGAGGGAAACTTTTGCTCGCACTTTTCTATTTTTTAACGAGCATAAATTCAGTCCTAAAACTGCTCGGATTTGCGTTTATTTTTTAACGAGCATGAACTATATGCTAAAACTGCTCGATATACCAGTCATATGAAGAACGCCTCTTGTAAGGACCAATTTTTATAGAGCTTATGCCTTACCACAGCTGTGCTCACTTTTAGCAAATTTTACTTTTGCCCCACAGGCTTTCTTTCATGCAAGTTTGGACACGGCTAATCTTAAAACCAGATAAATAACCGCCCCTAGCTTGCACTCCAGAAAGTTTGCATGCCCCCAGGTATAGGATAGAATTTCGAGGCTGCCCCTCCTCTCCCCTACTTCTGCTTTTCTTTGGGTGTTCACATTTATTTGTCATCTTGCTAATCTAATGCTAACGATACTTGTCTTCTCATTATTTTAAGGGGTCTTACGCAGTACTCAGGCTTCCCGTCGGCCCACTTTTAACAAACAGCTATTTATGACAATAGAAGAACACTATTCAAAGATAAAACATTGGTATTATTGAGGGAGGCTTGCCTCTTTCTTATTATTCCAAAGACGGTTCGATTTGCTGCCACAGATCAATCTCTTTCTTCGGCGGTGCCTATCATTGGGTTGTCCTAAGATGGTTACCCTCTGTCACAACAATACGGTCTCCTTCTTAGTAGACTGCCCCTGCTTATCCTTCAAAACATATGTTTCGATGGGCGAGGCTTGAATTTAAAGATGGTGACTACTTGTTGTAATAAGGGAATTCCTACTTGGGCATTGCCCACTTTTTTAGACAAAGGTGAATGATTCCCAAACACATAACTTTAACAAAAGATCATTATTCCAGAACAACCCCACTTTCTACGGACGGGGTACGGACTAGTCATGTTCTTCTGCGGAAATTCTGTCTTATACCCGGAGTTTCTTCTGCCCGAAGCAGACCAGGGTGCATGCCCCCTGGGTTCTAGTCTTTCTTTCCGAATCACTCGCGCTCATCGGGAAGGAGGACCGGGGGCAGAGGCGAATCTTGAGTGAACAGACCATTTAGGATTGGTATTTGACTATTTGCGATGCGAGATCCCGGAAATGAAAGTTGGTCTACGAGCTTGACCACCTTTCCTTCATGTGGAAAACACATTACTCTAAAGAGTGAGGAGACTATCGCTCCCATGCAATAAATATAGTCGCGTCCAAGGAGTAGGTTATAATCCAAGGGTCCTTGAACTACCAACACGTTCATCCTGACGGTCTTCCCCTTCAATGTAACAGGTACATCGGGGAGGATCCCTAATGGTCGACTGGTTCCTTTATCAAAACCTGAGAGATTTCTCAACTTAGGTAAAAGCGCCGGGGAACCCAGTGCTTTCCAAGCAACAGAGGAAAGGATACTCACAGACGCCCCTTCATCAATGATAGTACCTGCCATAATCATTCTATAGATCTGGACAATGATTCTGAATGGTACACTGGCTGGTAACCGGGGTCTGCCTAGTTGATTCCAATCAAAGGATACAACCAGGTTGCTTGGCGGTGGGACCGAATATACGGCCGGATACGACTCTGATGACGTTCCTTCCTGCGATAAAGGAATGGGCGCATTGCCCTGATGCTCATCGGAGTCGGTGCTGATGAAAAGAACTTGGATGGTGTCATCCTTGTTCTCATCAGTGAGGGTGTCGCATGAAGACGACTCTTCGGCGACGGTGTCATTTGAAGACGGGTCTTCAATGACGGGGTCATTGGACAATGGAACCTCTGAAGGAAGAACCGGGCCAACTGCCGTATCGACCTTTAGACTTTCGTCTAGTCTAGATTCAGTAGGTTCATTCTCAATGACCGACACTTCAGCTGACCACTTGAGTGGTTCAACCGGATTTTCAACTATCGAGGGATTAGGCGCGAGTTTTTGATATCCAGGTGGAAGTCGCACCGGTGACACCGGGCGATCTTCCAAAACTCTCTTGGCCTCATCTAAGAATGGACATTTGTGAATGGCATGATGACCTTCACACAATAGACAGGGTGATCTTGGTCCCCTTCTTCGTCCTTCACTCCCGCTAGTTGACGGAATGCAATCAACTTGACAACCAGAGGTTGATGCTACCGGATTGTGCAACCTTGGGGACCAGTCCCTTAGTATCCGGGGAATACAAGGACAATCACGATGGAAATGGATCCCTTTGCAAATGACACATGGCGATTTAGGCCCGGTCGGTGCTGTGTGTGGGTTTTTGTCAGCTTTCTTCTTCTTGCCCCCAGTCGCCTTCGCCAGAGGCTCCTTCTGCTTCTTTTCTTTCTTCTTCTTTTCCTTCTTCTCCTTGGGAGGCTGACTTTTGCCGGCTCTACCTTGCGAAGATGAAGGATCAGAGGAAGTATCATAAGAAGTGGAAGGCTGGTGGGTAGTTCTAGATTGTTCTGACTGTTGATTCGACTGCTCAGGATTAGTGGCGATATGGACTACATTAGTTGAAAAGAGCCATACAGGGAGACCAATTGTCAATCCTGGAAGAGACAATGTAGCCATATGAGGCGCACCAACATCTCCCCAAGAGGAGAAGGGATTTGGACTTCCGCCAAGGTTACTTCCTTGGTTGGTGGGCTCCATACTTTTCAACTGAAAGATCAACGTGGGAATAACAGGTGATTATGTTCCGCTTTAAAATAAATTTTATTAACGACGCTTTTAGACACAAACTTGCTTTTTCATGTTTTAAGAGTCGAGAAAAAGCTAAAGATGATTCTAGTCGCCTTCGATGTATTAACGAGCCCGAAGTGACAAATGCTCGGTTGGACTTTTTCAGCTATAGAGTTTGAAAAAGGCCAAAAGAAACTGCTCTGGAGATCTAGGCAGAGGGTGTGCCAAACCTTTCGCGAAACCACAGAATACGTTTTACGGTACGGGTGGTCGATCTTCGTGAATGTTGTGTTCACTGCATCGCGATCAGTAGGGCGGCCGACACGGTTTCCTAAGGATAAAGGATAAAAACCTATAGGGGTCTCCCAATATACGCGACGGTACGCGGGAGCTCAAGTCCGTGTTAGTGCCACCGACTCTCAGGAGGAATCACCCACCTTCGTAGAGATCGACAGTCACTATGTTTAACGACGCCGGAACACGTCTCTACCTAGACCTCTAGATGTTTGCGTTAAATTCCAAAGCGTTGTTATGTAAATTGAGTTTATTTTAATGTTGATCTTTCTTAACAGTTTGCCTTTCAGGTTCGCCACGAGATGTATATATACAACTTCCTATATGCAATCTAAGAATGAGAAGCAAATCTTTTCAATCTTTCAACTTTGAAAACCTTAATCTACTTGAGGGAAAAGAAGGACACAACTTTTTCCACAGATCAAAGAACACACACTAAAATGCACATCTTCTTAAATCATCAAGCATACAGTCAAATGCAAAATGCACAATGCATGTATTTCTTTTCGTTATCCTTAATGTTGATGCTAGACAAAAAGGAAACTGTTGTATAATTTTGAATCTAATTTCAAGTAGAAATAAACAAGCTTGTCCACAATCAAAAAGACACCTTATGATAGACTTGTTTAAAAACACAGGAAATGTCTAGATTCAAACCATGAAATGAAAAGCAAACAAACTCAAACAGCTATGAACAGTAATAAAACTAGCTCATCAGATCACAAAGACACTTTTACAGTTCAGGATCTAAGAGGCCACAGCTATACTGGTTCGCTTTTCACAATGGGAAACTGTAACTGAAATAAGAAATACTGAAAGAACATTCACAGTTTCATCACACAACTGAGGCGGAATAATGTCAAGGAGAAGTGGCTTACAGCAAGTACAATAACCAGCAAGCAATCAGCCAAAAACAAGTGTAAACAGGGCCAAGACACAAAGGGAAATCTAAGCAAGACAATGGCTAACTGGACCAGCGCAGGTTCTAGTCTGCCAATTTCACTCTCAGCGCAGTTCCCGAAGGGAGTACCTGCGCTGTAATGCAGACTGCCTGTGTACAGCCTGCACTGACTCACGAGAGTTTCATCTACAAAGAATTTCGGGTCATAAAAAGCTCAAAAATGCACTGTTTTTGATGAAATAAAAAGCTATAGGTCAAGTACAGGCTAAGGGATGATCAAGAGGATGAAGATCTATCACAAAGAGTAAAGAGTCTTTTGTAGATAAGCTCTTCAAATCTTGAATCTGCTCAGCAAATGAGCAAGAGTAGCAGTCCCTCTACTTCGCTTTTGATATAGTCAAAAGCTTTTCGATTTGGTACTCTTTTCTTCAAGAAATGAATAGCAAAATACTACAAACACCAACAAGATACTAGGCTCCCCAGTGGAGTCGCCAGTTTGTTGTGGGGAAAAGTATCCGATGCGGATGACCCTATCCCTACTCTAAAGGTGACAGTCTTTAGCAACAACTGAAAGTAAAGCTTTGATGTTTTCCTTTATGAAAGTACAGAGAGAGGTAAGAAATGATCAACCAACCTGGTATCCTTCGCTTAGTCGATCTTGATCCTCTCTCTTTGTCTCCTGTTCCCAGCTCCTTGCTCTCTTTGCCGGTCCAGCTACACACAAGATCCTGCACAAAACAAGAGAGGAAACTACAAGATACATGTACTCATAACTGATGCATGGATTAGAGTGAATCAAATATACATGTAAATACAATACATCAATGCAATACAAGTATATAGGAGAACATGCAAAACTTTATTGATAGAAGTAACAGGGTTCTGAGAAGGTTACAACCAATGATGGCTCCAATCCAGCAGCACCTCCCCAGCAGCAAGAACTCTCCTCTTCACCTCTAGTAAAACAATCACCCAATAGCTCTAACTGTAATCCAATAGCACCTCCTTGCTTTACACAAAATTCCAGCCTCCTTAGACCTCATGAGAGAGCTCTATATATAGGAGATTTGGAGAAAGGATGAGTCAGCTTGAGGCTGGCATAAAGCTGACTAGTGTCCTCTCCCACTTTAGTTAAACTTCAGTTCTTGAGTCCACTTGGAGATCCTTGCTTACACATGGAGATCAAGTACCTCTTACTCATCACAGGGCGAATCTCATGAACCAAGTGTCAGTTTGGAAGCTTCCTGGGCAGTTGACACCTTGCAGTATGACTGTGCCACTTGGCCAATCTCGCCCAGCGCAGGTAGCCTTCATTACTTTTGACTTTCAGCGCAGGTACAGAGTGGGACAGTTGCATTACAGCGCAAAAGCTCAGTTAAGCAGCTGACATGATCCAAAATAAGCCTGTTTTGAAGTGCTTTCAGGTGGAGAACTGATTGGAAGTGCTGTTGTTTGATGACCTTGTTCTTTTAGGGGTAAGAACAACATGTTTAGGGACTGAGGATCCCTGTAATTATTGACATTCCATGCTCCATGATGCGAGGCACAAAAATGTCTATAACACTATCACCCTTAGAGTGGGATAGGGTCATCCGAGTCGGATACTTTTCCCTACAACAATTAGGTTAGTGTTGATTTAGAAATTATGTTTAGCATAGTTGTTTAGATGGTTAGTTAGGCTATGGTGTGGTTTAGCATTACATGTTGTTTTCTTCATTACTGCAATAGAATAGCTCTCTCTTAGAATAGATTTTCTCTTCATCCATCAAAGAATTAAGCTTCTTCTGACCCTATAGAAGTCTGGCATGGAACCCTTGGGCTCTCTTGCCAGATGAGCAGTGATAACAAGTAGGAACTTCACTTTTACTTGTGCATATAGCACTGTCACCTCCAAGTTTGTACGAACCCCGGGTTGATAAGTAAAGCTAGTAGCCCTGGGAGTTGCAGCATTCTTGTTGCAATACCTAGGCTCATTAATAGATCCTCCACATTTACTCCTCACTCATTCAAATATTCCTCCATCAAATCACACTCGCTCGAAGTTGTAAGTAGCCGAGTCATGAAGATCAAAATGAAGTCGAGTTAGTGACAGTTAAAGAGGCAGTTCATATTGATTTTGGGAGCCAAGCCTCCCTAGATATAAGGAAGTCATTGGAGACTTCAGTTATATAAATAAGGAGGTCTAGAGCCTCATAGGATTCTAATTTTTGATGTAAAAGCACTAAGAATTTTTCGAGTTCAAGACTTGTGGAAGACATTGTTATGTAATTTTCTGATATGATAATGAGGATAAGCATTTCCTTGATCTAGCACTGAGTTGACTCAGAGGGCTGAAGCTATTGGGTTAGGGCCCAACCCTAGCAAAAAAGGCTCCACTTCTTGTATTTGTATGCTTAGATGATTTCATAGATTAATGGTTGAATTGTCTTTAGCATTATTTCATTGCAAGTAGTTGTGGATTTGATTAGTTTGCTTCCATTTGTGCATTTATTTAGTAGTAGCTCAGGAAGATAAAGGAATATCAAATATTTTTTAGTAGGTGGATTTGGCCTCACTCCTCCTTTCAGGGACCATGGTTTGAGGAAAGAACTCCTATGTAGCCCCAAAAAGACAAAATTCTTATTTCTCATGGAATTTAGGGTTTTCTGTTACATAGGCTAGCATTTTACTGGTTTTCAAGAATAATATTTAATTGTCATTTCTGATATCTTTAGCCTTGCATTAGATCTGATACATGTTTCACCTTATTCTGCAAGTTTTCCCATGCATGAGATAGGCAACTAGATAATGAAATTTTATTTTTCTTTAGTTAATTGAAAATATTTCTTGTTTAACATGATTCATGGATAAATGTCAATGATTGATGCAGTGCATGAGTTTCAGTAGTGAAGAGAGATTTCATGACCAGCAACCCCATCCTAACCTCATCCATCCATGATTATCACTTTTTTCCACTAAGTCCCTCACCAAATTCATCATTCCATAAGAACACTTCTCCATGTTTGTTGAGCAAATCCAACCATCTCACAAACTCTGTTTTGAGCTCTGAATGAGTCCTAGCCACTACCTTGCCTCATTTCACCCACCATTCACCTTCCCTAAGCCCTACACCACCTTCCAAATCCCTCCTCTTGCTCTCGGATAGATCCTATAGGAATACAGGGGATCCTGTAGGAGCATTAGGAAATCCTCTAAGAGGCATTAGGACATCCTGTAGGTCGACCTTTAAGTGGCCTGTTTTGAGGCCGAATTGTGGAAAAAGAACCTAGGAAGATAGGAGAAGACCCCTACTTGCCTCCTAAGCCATCTAACCATTCACCATCATCCCTAATCCATCTGCCACATCACCAAGAGAAGTTAGCATTCACATTTTCACACAAAAAAGGAAAAAAGGAAAAAGAGTCATTGTGTTCATTTACATGCACAACAATAGAAAGTTTGGATGTTTCAAATTGCATGCCTAGGACAGTATGACTACACACATGTCAACTTAGTATTCTTTTGAAGTAAAGCCTCTTAGCAGTTAGTTAGATGAATGGTGTGTTTAAGCATTTGATTTCAGTCTTTCCTTACTACAGTAGACAAGATTTCATTTAGTGCAATTTCCCTTTTTCTAATTGGTAATCAAGCTTCTTCTAAATCAATAGAAGGCTGGATTGAGAAACCATAGTGGTCTATCACTAGCTTAGCAGTGACAAAGAGCGGACCCATCGCATCTACTTGTGTATACAGCACTATCGCCTCCAAGTTTGTACGAACCCCGGGTTGATAATGTAAAGTTGGTAGCTCGAGGAGTTGCAGCATTCTTGCTGTAATATTGGTGCTCATCACTTTTTGTCATCGTTGTTGGGGAGGTATCTGAGTAAGATGTGATTTCTGCTTTCTTTCTTCCATTTCTTATCTCTGACATTCTGTTATTACTTTCATTTCTGCAAAATTAATTGTAATTTAGTTTTCTTTCTCTTCCATTCTGCAAGTGATATTTCATTCAAGCAGTTAGTTTTCATTCAAGTGATATTAGTCTCAAAGCTTGAAAAAAAACACAAAACAAAAACACATCTTTCATGCCTCATAGGAATAGGGATAACTTAGGAAAATTTCTACCAAATACTCCCACCACTTCAAACAACCAACCTTCCCTCTTCTTCGGTGGTTGTGAATTGGAGGACCCCTTAGGTGAACAACTAGAGATATTTGAAAAACCTACAGGGGGAGGAGAAGAAGGAGAACCCATTGCAACTGACCTAATGGCTGAAAATAGAAATGACAGAGGAGATAGAGAAAGAATTGACGATGCCTTTCCCATCAAAGAAACTAATGGGGATACCAAGATGAAAAACATAAGCCCCTATGCTCTTCCTCATTTCCATGGCCTGACCTCAGAAGATCCAGATACTTTCTTGTTTGAGTTTGATGTCATATGCAGAATATGATTACACCACTGATGAGAAGAAGTGGAAACTATTCCCATCCACTCTCAAGGATGCGGCTCTGCGCTGGTTCATGGGTTTACCTGTGGATATCATCACAACTTGGGCTTAGATGTAGCAAGCCTTCAACAACAAGTATCGAGACTACTTCAGGTCCAAAGACACTAAAGAATATTTTTCTAGGATGACATTAGGGCATTATGAATCCCTAGAGGATTATGAAGAAAGATTCAACCTTAGCTACAAAAGGTCCAAATGCACACTTGATCGTGAGTCACTGAAGCTAGTCCTACTCTGAGGGGTAATGGAAGATCTTCTGGATACCCTAAACCTGCTAGCAGGAGGGGACATCTACCAGCTATCCTATGAAGACATCAAGACTGTCTTTAGGAATCATTCTTGGGAAGCTAGGAAAAACGGTAGGGGTAGTCAACCAATGGCTAGCCCATCCTCTTCCAACACATCCATAAAAGGTGAAATTGGAAACATGCTGGAAGATTTCAAGATTGAAATGCTGCAAACCCTTGCCCTGCAGATGGACACTATGCACATCAAGAGAAAGCAGGAGGAAGAAGAAAGAGCATTAGCCATCTTCTGCCCTAGATGCACAAGGAGGCACCCTAGGAATGAATGTCCATTAAACCTTATTGAAATATACTTGGTCTGTGAAGAAAACCACTCCATAGACAAGTTCCCTTCTCTACTTGGACTAAAATTTGTGTATCAAGGAACTGAATGGGTGTCTGAACAACTTTGATACATAAATCAAAGGAGACCTCATGGGCCTCAGTCATAATAGCAGGGCGTACAAGGGTCATCCCATGCATATTACAACCCTAACCAGAACACATCCATTCCCTCTTGGGGCCCTCCTTCTCATCCCTCCTGGTCTACACCTCCTCCTTGGTCTTTTGCACCTCAGTACCATTCCCTGTTGACCAACCAGTCATTTCAGCCATATACTCCACCACAGCCTCAATAGAATGCACCACCCCAGGGGTGGAAGCACCCTTACAACAAAGCTCCAGCGTTATTGCCTTCACCTCCTACTCAACCACAAATTTTACACCCTCCTCCACCTAAAAAACCTCAGATGCATGGCCAGCCAAATTCGAACCCAAACAACCGATAGGCACAACAAGTGTACAGTGGAGAGACATCCTACCCTGCTTATGCTGTGAAGATTCGGGAAATCAACCTGAGCTCTGGGAGAGTACTCCCGGACAACCAAGCTCCACCTCCACCTAGGTAGAGTGAGGAGGAAAGAGAGGAAAGCATGCCTAGAGTGAATCCACCACCCTTTCCTGAGAGATTAACTCATCGAGTCTAGCCTACCCCAGAAGAGAATGAACTTCTGGGTGAATTGAAAAATTTATGTGTCAAAATTCCACTTCTCCAAGCCATCAAGGATGTACCTATTTAAAACGAGTTGATTAAAGATAAGTGTTTCAAACATCCAAGGAGGAGAAAAAGAGACACCCCTACCATTAATGTCATGGGAAAGATGTCTGACTTAATGTTGGGGCAAGTAATTTTCCCAAAGTATTTGGACCCTGGAAGCCCTGTAGTACATGTTCACATCAATGGCACCATTGTCCCACACACTTTGATTGATATTGGGGCTGCCATTAATGTAATGACTAAGGATACCATGCTCAAGCTTAATCTCCAGGGCTCATTAAGAAAGACCACAACAATATTGCAACTTGTAGACCATTCCACAGTTACCCCTGAGGGGATTGTTTAGGATGTGATGGTCTCCATTGACTCTTGGGAGTACCTTGCAGACTTCCTAATTCTCTAGCCTAAGGCCAAGCTTACCGGTTATCCTCTCATACTCGAGAGGCCTTGGTTAGCCACTGCTGATGCCTACATCAGTTGTAGGATGGAAATATGACTATCAAAAATGGGCATATGTCCAAGTCGTTAGTCTTGTACCCTCCTGCTCAGCCATCTCTAGAACATGACTTACCTTTATGGCTAGAAGAAGAGGAAGAAGATGAAGCCTACTCAGCCCAACTCTATACCTTAGAAACAACCATGGGAGGAGGACAATCGGATGAGGACGATTTAATTGAACACATACTCTGGATTATTAGATGGTTACTTTTATTACAATAGTTTGATCTAACTATTATTGATAAGCCTGGCAAGGAGAATGTTGTTGCAGATTTTGTATCCATATTAACTTTGCCTGCAGGGGAGGAAGGAATGGTTGATGATTAGTTGCCGGATGAACACTTATTCACCATTTCAGTTCTCTCTCCATGGTTTGCTAACATAGCAAACTACTTGGTGTCTGCACAGTTTCCGTCGAACTTGTCCTACAAAGAGAAAAGCAAGATTGTGAGGAAGAGCACCCCATTCACTTAGATTGGGGGCAACCTCTTCAAACTAGGCCCGGATCAAATTCTGAGAAGATGTGTCAGGGAGTAGGAAATCTTTGACATCCTTCTGACCTGTCATGATGGGACCTGTAGAGGTCAATTTGCAACCAAGAGGACATCATTCAAGCTGGTTATTACTGGCCCACTCTTCGCCAGGATGTGAGGAGGTATACTAGTCAGTGTGATCGATCCCAAAGGATGGGGAAACCTACCCCAAGGTATGAAATGCCTATGCAACCTCAAGTGACTTTCGAGCCATTTGACAAGTAGGGCATGGATTTCATTGGACCCATTGACCCTCCATCCAGGCAAAAGCAGTACATCATTGTGTGCACTGACTACTTAACCAAGTGGGCTGAAGTGAAGGCCATCAAAGAAGCAACATAGGAGAAAGTGGTTGAGTTCTTAAGGGAAAATGTATTTTATAAGTTTGGGTACCCTAGAGAACTGGTCATTGATCAAGGCAACCAATTTACATCTCACATGATTGAAAATTTGTTAACCAGCATAAGATCAAGGATAGAACATCCACTCCTTACCACCCATAAGCTAATGGCCAAGTGGAGGTGACCAACAGAGCGCTTGAGGGCATTCTGACCAAAGTGATTAGTAGCAGCAGAAAGGAATGGGCAGATAGATTAGTTGAGGCCACTTGAGCCTACAATACCACCTAGAAGACGACCAGTCGGTTCACTCCTTATGAGTTGGTCTATGGGAAGAAGGCCCTGCTGTCCATTGGATTTGAATACAACACCTTAAGAATGGCAGCACAACTAGATCTAGATCTCACCAGGGCACAACAAGAGAGATTGCTCTAGCTGAATGGGTTAGATGAGTTTAGAATGCAGGCCCTCCTGCACACAGAGGTGACTCAAGTTCAAAGGAAGATCTGGCATGACAAGAACATAAAGGACAAATAATTTCAAGAAGGTGATTGGGCTTTGTTGTATGATTCTAGATACAAGGATTTTAAAGGAATGTTAAGGACTAGATGGTTAGGGCCTTATTTCATAGAAAAATTTCATGATAATGGTTCAGTGCAGATAAGAACCATTGATGCAGAGGTTATTCCTTTACTTTTCAATGGGCACAGATTGAAGCTCTACAAGAAGCCCTTGTCAAAGCAAGAATTCATCAACGGCATCAACAAGATAGTGATGGTAGTGGAGAAAGTCTCAGCTTCTACCCCATCAAGTCACTGAAAAAAGAAAAAATGAAAAAAAAAGAAAAAAGAAAAAAAAAAGAGAAAAAAATAAAGAGACTCAGGTGAAAACCTCCATGAGGCACCTGAGTCCCATTGTTGGGTTGAAAACCTCTTGAGGCAGCCCAATGGTGTCAAAAAAAAAAAAAAAAAAGAGATAAAAAGAACTCTGGGTGAAAACCTCTTTTGAGGCACCCAGAGCAAGTAGCTAGGATGAAAACCTCTTGGAGGCAGACTAGTTGTTTTCAAACAAAAAAAAAAGACAAAAAAATATATAAAAAATGAGAGAAAAGTAAAACTTTGAAAAGGTTGTTTGTGGGTCAGTGGGAGGAGGATCAGAGCAATAAGAGAGGAGCAGAAGGACCTATATAGCTCATGTTTTCACTCCTCCATTCCATATTCTTCATCATCCCATCATTCCCTCCATTTATGAACTCATCTAGCTCAGTTTGCATGGGTTCTGTGTTTTCTACAGGATTCCCTGTAAACCTACAAGATTCCCTGAAAACCTACAACATGATCCTATAGGAATTATGGTGGCTTGGGAATCCCATGGAAAGTGACCCTAGAGGAAATGGGATGACGTACTTGTGTCAAAAAAATAAAATGTTTACTTCACCACCTCATCACCATGCCTCTCACCACCATGATTACCCCTGCATTCATCCAATAAGTTAGATTCAAAAGAATTACAGTTTTCAAAAAAAAAAAAACAAAAAAAAAAAAAAAACAAAACAAACAAATAAAAGAGGATAAGAGCAGAGGACAAGGGGACAATACCTAAAGGTTATACCTCTCACCTACCAATCACTAGACCCCTTCTCTACCCATGACAACAATCGTCATGCTCCAGAACTAAAGGAATGAATAAAAATTTAAGGGAGAGGGAGCTACAGGACATCCTGTAGCAGTGTGTCCCACAAAAATAAATTTTACAGGTTGCAGTCATCTTCAGCATAGAGATACTATTGTCAAGGAAGCTCCTCCAAGGCTTAACAGCAGTAGCAGGATCATCAACATCACTCTCCAGTACCTTCACATCAAAGAAAATAGCATTAAAGGAGGCCAATATAAAAAAAAAACATATGCAGCAAATACACAACAGGGATATCATTCTCCAACAAGCAGCACCATCAAGGCATCTTACCACAGGTATGTCATCTCGCTTAAGCTCTCTCGTTAGCATAATATGATAAAAAATGTAAATTTATGTAAGAGTTGGTTTTATAAGCAAAGGTGGCCAGTTAACTTGGCCACCTTCAGCTAGTCAATGAGGAGAATACAGTTAGTTCACTACACATGTGGCAGCAGTCAAATTAGGAGAAAGAGGAGATGAGGAAAAAAATGGTTAAGTTACGGATGACCAAAGTGGGAGATTATTACGACGTAAGGAGGAATGATGAAGTGGTAGTGGGACCAACGGTCCAAATGTGGGTGATCGTACTTCGGTCTCCAACACCATCCCACACAATCACCCATATGAGGAAATAAAACTCTGATTCCCATGCAAAGGAGGCATTTGCAATCTTGAGGATACATCGAAGCAAGGTTCCTCTCGGCTCTTGAAGCAGTGTCTACAGGAAAGAAAGGTAGTAGTTTTTCAGTGCAGGAGCACCTACAGGATCCTACAGGAAAACCTACAGGATCCTACAGGAGAACCTACAAGATACAGAGTAGTCATCTACAAGATTGGAAGTGGGCATTTAGGGAGGAAAAATCAAAGGTTGGCTTCATCAAGCAGTAACCAGGAGGTAGGAGCTATACCTTCCCACATTTTTGAAGTTAAAAAAAATATAGAAAAACCTTCCATTTGTTTAAGGAAATTGGAGTCCAAGGGAATTATATACAGAATTTTCATTTAAAATCTCTCACCCATTAGAATTTGAAATTAGACCCATACAAGCCTCCACAATCATCAGAGGAAAAATGATACGGGGATTTAACAAGAGGGAACCCACAAACACATTGAGAATTCATCAGCACTGTCCTGTAGTAGAGATCTTCACAAGGCACAATTGGATGGGTTTCTTTGAAAAAATGAGGGGATATGATGATGATGTGGCCAAAGACTTTTCTCTCTCACTCATACCATTAACTAGGACCCATGCCACTACTGTGGTGAAAGGCCTCTCAGTAGAAATCACCCCTGAATACATAGGCAGAATCACCACACTTCCTTTAGGGTTGCCTTGGAGAAAGGAAGATAAGGGTAACAGCCAACATGCAAAGAAGAATGTCTTTCTGGAAGGAGAGAGGCAATGGAGGACAAAAATGGAGTTGGAAGAGAGACCCTTCCATACCCTTGGAATTAAACTAACTACCACCTCATTAAGTATATATCATGTGAAGGAAGATAGAGTGTGGTATATGGATACCATTTCATGCTTCTCCAACAACTGAGGTTTGGAGCAGACACACCTCCTCAAAACAGACTAAGCATACCCTACTTTCTTCTTCAATCATTGATAGATATGAGCATCAAACTGCAGGAAGGAAAACATCAACAGCTAGCCCATCATGGGTTAATTAAAATTATCCTAAAATATTCCCCCCAAAACCTAAGACTCCCTATTACATGGACAACTTTCTGAGACATGCAGGTAAATGGAGAAATAAAAGCTCTTGAATATGACAAAAGCCCCACTACTAGTGGGAGGGATGAAGAGGAAACAGAGGAGGAAGAAGAGGAAGAAAAGGAGGAGGAAAGTGATGAAGAGATAGAAGAAGATGCAAAAAGAGAAACTAATGATCAAAGTGAGGAACTGGAGGGAGAAGAACAAGAGAAAGGCAAGGATGAGAAGGAGAATGGAAAAGAGGAAGCAAAAGGCAAGGAAGAACAGAGATCTACAGTTCAAGGAAAAATGGGGGAAGAATCACCAAGGGTATCTCCAGAACCCACTGAGAAAGAGGCAACAGCTGCTCTTACTGTCCTAAGTACACATATCAAGCAAAAAGGGAAGAGATAGAGAGAAACCCCATTGTACTTTAGGATAAGAAAAGTACAAGGATTAGGCAAGGAAAACCTCAAACACCCACCAAATTTCCTATTGTCATTGAATACTCACCAAAGAAGAAAGAAAAGATAGCTCCTCTTGTGGAAAACCAAGGAGAAGGATCAGTAGGACAGGCCTCTCCCAAATCTCCAATCACTTATGTTAGGAGGCTTGTCACCAAGTCTGCCTCATCCAAAGGAAAAGGTCCCCTAAAGGAGAAATAGAAGCACCTACAAGAAGCAGAGGCCATCCTACAGGAAACTCTGCTAAACCTACAGGAAACTCAAAAAATGGACCAAGAAGGGGTCATTAAGCAAGAAACAAAGAAGGAAGATCCAGAACTGAGGGAACCTAGTCCTCAACCCAATGTTGACTCTTACTATAAGTTCATTGAAGGGGGTAGGGTCATTCCACAGAAATTTGCCATCCCCTTATTCTTTGAGCTTTAAAAAGAAAGGGCAAGAACAAATAGGTGGATGCAAATTGCCAAATCTAAAGGAGTGGAGGATATAGGCTACATGGACGAGAAATTAAAGGACATGGGCAAATAACTGAGCCACATAAGGGACAAACAGGCAATGATGAAAGCTTAGTTGGAAGCAGAGAATGCATGGCTAAGGGGACAGTTACAAGAAAGAGAAAGTCAATTGGCATCCATCGCCAGTTTATCCTTCAAGGCAATCTAGTGCAAGATGCCAGCAAAGTCTTATGCATTGTATCTTAAGGAACAATGGCTACAGTTCCAAATAAATATTTTAGCACAGAGAGTCACTATGCCCTTCCAATATTACAGATAATTCATTGATCTTTGCGATCAAAGCACCTTGGAGGATAGAGCTAAAATGTTTGAGTTTTACTTACACAACTTGGCCTTGACAGATATGAATGTGTGGGACCCAAATTGAAAACTAGGGGATTTGCAATTGATGGCCTTGCCATCATGGATGAATCATGAGGAGGAAAGAGTTGCAAAGATGAATAAAGTAATGGCAAGATAAGAGACAAAACCCCTCATGATAAGAGATAAGCAATCAAATCCAATGGCTGTCATTAGCACCCACAACCTGATTGCAAATGACCCTAACCTTGCACCTAGGTACCTTGCTGCCCAAGAGCAAGCAGTCACACAGTTTGAGGACATGTTCAGGTTGTTAGGGTATGACAACATGTAATATTCCCAAAGGAGATGGAACACTTTTCCCTACAGCCTCAAAATCAAAGAGTACCATTCTCCTCAGAGAATGAGAGAGGCACTAGACAGGACACCCATGTACAAGCAAGCTCTCCAAAGAATCAAAGTCAACTGGATTGGCTTGAGACTCAGTCCACCACTCCTCTTAGGAATGTTGGAAGGAATGAAGGAAGAGGATGAAAGAAAGCAATGGGAAGAGATAGAGAGGAAGGCAAGATTCTATTCACAGGAAGAGGAAACTACAACAAAAGCATGGAATGTTAGGGAATCCACTAGAGCAATGAAGGACATGGATATAGATTGAGTTGCTCAAAGGATGAGCAACAATTTCAGTAGGGGGGTCATGATGAGCCTCATCATTGGGTAACTATATGGACCTTAATACACCTCCAAGCTTATTTAAATCAACTCTTCTCATAATTCCTTACATATTTTGATTATATTTTTCTTAATGAGATGAGAAAAAGTGAGATGTTATGCCTAGTGGACTAATGTGCATTGATTGTAGGTTTTTGAGAGAAAATCATGGCAATTTTGGCTAATTAAGGGTAGAAAATCGAGTGAGACAAGGAAGAGAGATTATAGGAGATAGATACTCCTCATTTACTCCTCACACATTTGAATATTCCTCCATCAAATCACGCTAGCTCAGAGTTGCAAGCAGTGTAATCATGAAGATCAAAAGGTAGTCGAGCCTCCCTAGATTTAAGGAAGTCGTTGGAGACCTCAGTTGTATAAATAAGGATGCCTAGACCCTCATTAGGATTTGAATTTTTGATGTAAAAGCACTAAGCATTTTTCAAGTTCAAGACTTATGGAAGACATTATTATGTAATTTTCTGATATGATAATGAGAATGAGCGTTTCCTTGATCAAGCACTCAGTTGATACAGAGGGCTGAATCTCTTGGTTAGGTCCCAACCTTAGCATCAAAGGCTCCTCTTCTTGTATTTGTATGCTTAGTTGAGTTCATAGATTAATGGTTGAATTGTCTTTAGCATTATTTCATTGCAAGTAGTTGTGGATTTGATTAGTTTGCTTCCATTTGTGCATTGCTTTAGCAGTAGCTTAGGAAGATAAAGGAATATCAAAAATTTGTTAGTAGGTGGATTTGGCCTCACTCATCCCTTAAGGGACCATGGTTTGAGGAAAGAACTCCTATGTAGCCCCATAAAGACAGAATTTTGATTTCTCATGGAATTTAGGGTTTTCTGTTACTTAGGCCAACATTTTACTAATTTTCAAGAATAGGATTTAATTGTCATTTATGATATCTTCAGCCTTGCATTATATCTCATAAAGGTTTCACCTTATTCTGCAAGTTTTCGCATGCATGAGATAGGCAACTAGATAATGAAATTCTGTTTTTCTTTAGTTAATTGAAAATATTTCTTGTTTAACATGATTCATGGATAAATGTCAATGATTGACACAGTGTAGGAGTTTCAGTAATGTAGAGAGATTTCATGAGCAACAACCCCTTCCTAACCTCATCCATCCATGATTATCACTTTTTTCCACTAAGTCCCTCACCAAATTCATCATTCCATAAGAACACTTCTCCAAGTTTGTTGAGCAAATCCAACCATCTCACAAACTCTGTTTTGAGCTTTGAAGGAGTCCTAGCCACTACCTTGCCTCATTTCACCCACCATTCACCTTCCCTAAGCCCTACGCCACCTTCCAAATCCCTCCTCTTGCTCTCGGCCGGATCCTATAGGAGCATTAGGACATCCTCTAGGAGGCATTAGGACATCTTGTAGGTCGACCTGTAGTGGCCTAGTTTGAGGCTGAATTGTGGAAAAAGCATCTGGGAAGATAGGATAAGAACCCTACTTGCCTCCCAAGCCATCTGACCATTCACCATCATCCCTAATCCATCTGCCACATCACCAAGATAAGTTAGCATTCACATTTTCACACAAAAAAGGCAAAAAGGAAAAAGAGTCATTGTGTTCATTTACATGCACAACAGTAGAATGTTTGGATATTTCAAATTGCATGCCTAGGAAAGTAGGAATACACACATTTCAACTTAACATTCTTTTGAAGCAAAGACTCTTAGCAGTTAGTTAGATGAATGGTGTGTTTAAGCATTTGATTTCAGTCTTTTCCTTACTACAGTAGACAAGATTTCATTTAGTGCAAATTTCCCTTTTTCTCATTGGTAATCAAGCTTCTTCTGAATCAATAGAAGGCGGGTTTGACAAACCATAGTGGTCTATCGCCAACTTAGCAGTGACAAAGCGCAGGCCCATCACATCTACTTGTATATACAACACTGTCACCTCCAAGTTTGTACGGACCCTGGGTTGATAAAGTAAGGTTGGTAGCTCCAAGAGTTGTAGCATTCTTGTTGCAATACTGGTGTTCATCAATCATGCCACTTGGCACCACATGATTCGCCGAAGGCCCATTGACCAGTCAACCCTGCCACCTCAGTGTGCACAGTCAGTGCCACATCAGTAGTATGGAATGTTGACTGGGCTCTCACATTTTTCCAAAATTCACCTGTTTGGGAAAGTGAACAAAACATGATTTTAGGAGCATATGGTGTTTGTTTCTTGTGAAAATAGTTGCATCGGATTCAGGACAACGAGCACTACACAATCGTTCAGGTTCCACACTGATCCGAGAACCTGAATTTTGAGCTATTTTTTTAGAACTTGATCAACACTTGTCATCACAATTCTAGAGAAAATTATAATAGAGTATCACACTTTTCTTATCAAATCTAAATGCTCCTATATGCAACACTTTTCTTATTATATCCAAATTCTCCTACACGCAAGAACGGTGGCTTTCATCACTTCAAGAACAATAAAAATTGTCTATTGAGAAAAACAATCCAACACTGAGAGACATTTGGTAGCAATTGTGGAATTGGTGAACATTTTTTTCTCTATGGTGTTGGATTTTGGGCATAGCTTTCTTGATCTTGTATAGAATACTGTAAATTTTCATTTATCTTATACTACATTAACCATGAAATTTCCAACATTCAGGGCACACTTGTCATCACATTTGTAATGCAAATTACAACAAAGTATCACATTTTTTTTATTAGATTTAAATGCTCCTATATGCAACAACTACCTATCACATTTGTAGATAAAATTACAATATATTATCACACTTTTCTTATCAGGTTTAAATTCTCCTAAATGCAACAACTACCTAGGGAGTAGATTTATTATGGAAGTTTGTGTCAAGAGAGGCTGAGGTCCAATCAATCTGTTCAATTATTATTTATAGGATCTTTTGTTAATAAACATATATGTATAGGTCGTCTAGGTAATTGTTATTATCTATGCAACCATGTTATGGAATATTATTTTAAGGTTTATTGCATTTAATTTTAAAATAAGATTGAGGGAAACAAATCTCCATTTATGTAAACATTGTTAAATGTAGAGGCATAAATTTATGTTGCGAAGGAAATAGTTCCAAACTGGGAAAAATTTAAACCGCATAACATATCGCATCTCTCTTCATCTATTCTTTTCTTCCAGATGCTACCGTCTACATTTCCTTTGCAACATATGGTGCAATTGCTAGTTTTATTATTTTATGTTTTTGCCTTTTCAGCTAATATTATCCACGATGTTTGAATGCAACAACATTAAAGCTAACTTTAATTTAAATGTAAAAATTATTTGCATGTAAATAAAATAATTTCAATCTTGAAATACCCATTGAAATAGTTTATTTTTTCATAAACCCATTCTCATCTCTTTTCAATTTTTAAATAAACACCACACAAATCTATGAAAAAGTTCATTGCTACATAGGCATCATAATCATCATTGATCAACGAATCAAGTGGATGCAGAAGTTCATTACCACATACAATTAAAGTGATCAAAATTATAGAAGCTATGTTGAGGAAGGATATGTTGCAGAGTCAGTTTCGTTGTAGTATTAATCTAATAAATACATTTCTGAAGGTATACGTGGCATTGGAATCTCTTCGAGTGGCACCACCTTCGCTAGTGTGAGTCTAAACTTGTCACCCATGTCCACTTTGTTAGCACTCATGCCTCGAGGAAGAACCCAGTCAAATGGATTGGTGAGGGATGCCAACATCAGATGGATCATTCGACTGGCCAAAGGAAGCCCCATTCACATTCTCTTACTATAATGAACCTATCTTCTGTACAAATCCTACTTCCATATTGATGATGATTTTATATGGATGTCGTTAACCATTTTATGTTGATTTGATTTCATACTCACTCACTATGTTTTTTTCTTTGTGGGTTATTGATCTATTAAACATTGTTTAATCTACTAATTTTTCGTTGTATTTCTAAGTGTCTTAAAATGAAATTATTTATATTTAAATAGCTAATATGAAGTTGGTCATTTATGGTCTTTGTGCAGATAGTAAAAATATATGGACTATGAAAAATATATTCAAGGCACACTTGTCATCACATTTGTAGAGAAAATTATAAGAGAGTATCGCACTTTTCTTATCAAATCTAAATGCTCCTATATGAAACACTTTTGTTATTATATCTAAATTCTCCTATATGAAAAAATGGTGCCTTTCATCACTTAAAGAGCAATAAAAACAAGTCTATTGAGAAAACAACTCCAACACTAAAAGAGATTTGGTAGCAACTATGGAATTGGTGAAAATGTCTTGCTATGTGGTGTGGGCTATTGGGCATAACTTTCTTGATCTTGTATAGAAGACTGTAAATTTGTATTTAGATTACACTACATTACCCATAACATTACCAACATTGAGGGCACACTTGTCATCACATTTGTAAAGCAAATTACAATAGAGTATCACACTTTTCTTATCATATTTAAATTCTCCTATATGCAACAACAACCTATCACATTTGTAGATAAAATTACAATAGAGTACCACACTTTTCTTATCAGATTTAAATGCTCCTATATGCAACAACTACCTAGGGAGTAGATTTATCATGGAAGATTGTGTCAAGAGAGGCAAAGGTCCAATCAATCTATTCAATTATTATTTATAGGATATTCTTTTAATAAAAATAGATGTACAGGTCATCTAGGTAATTGTTATTATGTATGAAACCATGCTATGGAATATTATTTTAAGGTTTATTACTTTTAATTTTAAAGCAAGACTGAGGGAAACAAATCTCCATTTATGTAAACATTGTTAAATGTAGAGCCTGAAATTTATGTTGCAAAGGAAACAATTCCAAACTGGGAAAAATTTAGATAGCATAACACATCACATCTCTCTTCATCTGTGCTTTTCTTCCATATTCTACCATCGACGTTTCCTTTGCAACATGTGGTGCAATTCCTAGTTTTATTACTTTATGTTTTTTTCTTTTCCGCTACTATTGTCCATGATGTTTGAATGCAACAACATTAAAGCTAACTTTAATTTAAATGTAAAAATTATTTGCATATAAATAAAATAATGCCAATCTTGAAATACCCATTGAAATAGTTTATTTTTTCATAAACCCATCCTCATCTCTTTTCAATTTTTTAAATAAACACCACACAAATCTATGAAAAAGTTCATTACTACATAGGCATCATAGTCATCATAGAACAAAAAATCAAATGGATGCAAAAATCCATTACCATATACAATTAAAGTGATCAAAATGATAAAAGTTATGTTGAGGAAGGAGTTGCTGCAAAGTCGTTTCTTTTCTAGTTTTAATCTAATAAATACATTTCTAAAGGTAGGCGTGGCATTGAAATATCTTCCAGTGGCACCACCTTCACCAATGTGAGTCCAAACCTATTGACCATTTCCCCTTTGTCAGCGCTCATGCCTCGGGGAAGAACCAAGTCAAATGGATGGAGGAGGGATGCCAACAACAAATGGATCATCCAGCTAGCCAAAGGAAGTGTCATGCACATTATCCTTCCTGCACCGAGTCGAATTAGGTCGTAGTTTCATCCCCAGTAATCCACACTATTCATCTCCTTATCAAGAAATATCGTTGGCATAAATTTCAAGGGTTACTTTCAGATTGTAGGGTCCCTTCCGATTGCCCACACGTTGACTATTATTTGAGAGTACTTCGGTATCATGAGTCACATAATCTCACAATGATTATCATCTCTATGAGGGATGAGGAAAGGATCCGTCGGGTGCAATCAAAGCACTTCTTTCATCATGGAACGAAGATAAGGAAGATGTTTTGCATCACTTTCTTCCACCATTCGTTCATGCCCCACTACCTCCTCCAATTTGGCTTGGACATTTTTCAATTTTTATGGATTGCAGATGAGTTCTGTCATTTCCCATTCTATTTTCGTTGCAGTGCTGTCACTCCCTGCCCTGAATGTGTCCTACAATAAAAAAAAAAAACTAAACATGAGAAAGAGGACCATAAATACATTTTCCATCAAAATTGAATCAAGGCAAGGGGATCAATACAGTGAAAATGATGTTTTCTTGATTGGTTATTTGATTATTCAATATGACCCTCTGGGCTTGAAATCCCCATAGCTCTGACATGAATCTCACCAGCTGAAATTAAAATGTTGACAAGATGAACAATTCTTGTCGCCTAGTTTGTGATTCATCTTCCCAAATGGAGCACGGACTAAATAGTTACTCGACTAACGCACATATAACTTAGGTTTCCGACTATGAAGCTCTCTCAACAAAGGCCCTCTGGTATGCTGCCAAGTTAAATTACAAAAGAATGAAGAAAATAGATTACACCTCTCCCTCTGACTCTAACTTTGCCCTTATGTTGTGTAGCATCGACAAAGATTATGAAATATTTGTAACAACTACCCCATGGATAATGCCTCCAAATGGTGTTTTCGTTGAAGAATTTTAATAGCTTGAAGGGATTAATTTCTTCGTGACGAAGTACCTGCAATATGTTCATGGATTATAATAAATATTAACAAGTTGAATGGTTGCACAAATCAAGATTCTATTGAGAGTTAAAGCAGTGAGATGTAACGGTAGAAGAACTTTCAACAGTCTAGCATTGGATTTGATAGTGCAGAAGAGTGGAAAGTGGTAGTTGGGGAAGTTCTTCCTAGAGGGAACCCCTTATGGCGTAAATATATAAAATTTACAATCTATATAAAAATTAAAATCTATCTTAAATATATTATTATTATTTTGTATAAAATTTATAAATATTAAAAAAAATCCATTTCTATTATATTTGTTATATTTTCATTTTCATTTATTTATATATATATATATATATAAAGGACAATAATAAATATTAAACCATAAAAAACAATGACAATTTTGTATGATACCATTTTGGATTCATGTACTAGATATAGTTAAAAAAATAAATATGAGTATATCACATCCATTTACAAATGTGTAACACTCTTTTATGTTACACAATGAAATTGACTAATTGTTATTTTAGAAATTTATTATAATAGAGCTAAAAATTAATACTTAAGTTAATATATACATTTAGGAAAACATGTAACAAAAAAATTTAATAAATAATTAAAATTTAATGATATAAATAAAAATCAAATATAATTCAATACTTGTGAATATGATATCTTTTCAATTAAATTAAAAGAAAAAGACATAAATACCTTTAAAATAAATGTCAATACTTTAGTTCTAACTAATATAAAAAATACTAAAAACTTTAAAGAAATTATCTTTGTATTATGAGTTAATAATTATTGATAATACATTTGTAATTAAATGTCTAAAATTTCATATCACATATTATTAGTTCTACTAATACACTTGTAATCAAAAATCTAAAATTCCATAGTAGCTCTACTCTAGGATTGTTTTATAAATCTAATTTGAAAGCCTACACTATGTTTGTTCCCTATATTTTATATTTTTATTAATACAAAATAAATGAATTAAATGATGAGATTTCATTGATTTTGAATTTCAAGCAAATATTAGAGCATACACCTAAATCTCACGGGATTAATATGGCAGGTTATAATACCGAAAATATGTGTATAAGAGAGAGATTTAGATTGCTAGACTAGTGAAATTTCATGCATAGAAGGAAGAAAATTTCCGTAACACAAAGTTTCAATTCAATTCTATCCCCACAAGAATTAACATAGACCTATCTTCCTCCAACTTAGAAAACTAAATGAAAGTTTGGATCTAATGATAGTCCAATGGAAATTACAACACAACTTTCATGCTACTACTCTATAAATGTGAATGAGTTCTATAAATTATGACATGCGACCGTATATAATATGCAAATTTCAAGAGATCATCATGGTTCATGGTTCCTTTTTTACCCTTTTACTTGGGCTGACTCGTGCAGATGTGGTGGCAATAGAGCTTTTGTGCATCTTCTGTATTTCTTGAACAAAAGACTGAGGTGATTGTAAGAAGGTCCGTCGTTATCCACAACAATTTTCGCAAGCCTGCTTAGTTGTTGCACGAGAAGAATGTTCACTGCATTTTTCACGTCCTCTTCATCTGGCACAGTAGTCTCATCCACACACATTTGGATGGCTATACCTAGGTGTTCTACAAGCCTCGAGTTAAATGGTTGTTCTGTGAACATGGGTCACGTGATCATGGGAACTCTCATGCTTATGCTCTCCAGCATAGAGTTCCAACCGCAGTGAGTGAGGAATGCACCTATGGAAGCATGCGAAAGAATGAGGAGCTAAGGCACCCAACCCCATATAATTAGCCTCACCTGCAATATGTTCATGGGTTATAATAAAGATTAGCAAGTTGAACAGTTGGACAAATCAAGATTCAGTTGACTGTTAAAGCAGTGGGATCTAATGGTGGAAGAACTTCAATTGTCTAACATTGGATCAAAGGGTGCAGAAGAGTGCAGAGTGACAGTTCTTCCCAGAGGGAACGCCTTACAGCGTAAATATTTTTTAATGTTTAAATTATATAAATTGTTATTATTTTAACTAAATCATGATAATGATTATTAACATCCACTAAGATCACTGTGGTCTATTGGACTTTTAAAAAATAAGCGATTAATTGCCACTCTTTAATATGTTATTTCTATGATAAAAAATCAAGGGAAAGAAGCTCCTAGATCAGTATAGTTTTGATCATTTAACAAGTCAAGAAGGTTGGTAGTGGGTAAAAATTTTGGAAATGATAACGAATGTGAGTAAAAGCCGAACAATCTAAGAGAAAATATTTTTCATTTTCAACCCCTTAATATCATGAAAGTGACAAATCCTTTTGTCCCAAAATATTTTACCAATAAACCAACACAAAATTTTACTGGAAAAAACATGAAAATTAATTCTTATCTTAACCATATTCATAAAAATATCCTTAAAAACAAAACTAAAAATATCCTTAAAAACAAAACAGTCGTGCCAAAGCTATAATAGGTGACATCAAATTGCTATCTAAGGACAATCCCCCTGTTATAAAAGCGTTTATTGTCACGGGATTGTCATCTTGTACAGTAATACTAACCGAATTGCCATTAAAATACTGCGAACCGATGTAGCAGGAACATCGATTCCATTCATTCACGTGCGTACCTCTCATTTTTATTCAAACACGTCTTCAACTCTCGTGCACAAGGACGCAACAAATGGAAATTAAATTTACCTTTATTTTCAAAAGTCATTTTAATAATTTAATGCCAATCAAAGTTGAGGATTACCATTTAAAGCCAATCAACTAAAAATCTCTAACAAATGAAAGTGAAAATAAATTCCATTTCCAAAACAAATATATCAAGAACATTATTTAAAAGATAAAATAAGGCATCACAACGGCAGCTAATTCAAAAATAATAATTTTTTTAGTAATTCGATTTTTTAATAAAAACTATAAATTCTAATTAATATTAAATGAATATAAGCAAACATTAATCAATCCTATATAATTTGGTAAAATGTAAAATTAATCAACAAATAAAACTAAAATTAAATTTTATTTTTCAAATATTTATTTTAATAATTATTTTTTTCCATTTATTTTGTTTAGTTGACTCAATGTAAAACATTTTTGTCTATCGTTCTTTCCTAAAGGTAGTTGAAGCAAATCCGCTTCTCTTTTTCCAAGACACTTTTGGGAATCCAAGCAAGGGCCATCTAATAGACAGGTATGGCTTCTAACACCGATTTTTCCAAAACCAATCTTCCGACCCAAGAGATCCATTTGTGACTCTAGTTTGAGAGCCTCTTCTCTAGATTTGCAATGAGCCAGTGCCAATCTTCGATTTTGTAGAAGTTTGGCTTTAGATGGAAGCATAAGTATTTCAGGCCTGCCTCAAAGGACATGATAACATATGGGAAAAGAGATATGATATTCAGAATGTCTTGGTACTCAACATTATGAATGGTTATTTATGATTTTGAAACATTAATGAACATACCAATAGCTATGCAAAATAACCCCAAAATATCATGAAGGCATTAAACATCATTCAAAGTGGCATTGCAAAATATTAAAACATCAGCGAAAAAAAGAAGATGGAAGATGTGCAATTTCTGAACAATTCTAATGGCTTAGAAATCTCCTCTTCTCTTTTCCACCTAGAGCATTCTCCTCAGCCCTTCAACAATAAGAAGAAAAAGAAGTGGTGATGGAGGGCACCTTTGATGCAACCCTCTCCCAGCTTTAAAAAATGGGGAAGTTTCCCCATTGATAAGCATTGCAAAAGAGACTGAGGACATGCATCCCATAATCCAATTAATGAAAGGAACTTCAAACCGAACCTAAGTGAGAATAAGACGGATAAAGAGCTAGCCACACGGTCATAGGCCTTGGATAAGTCTAGCTTGAAAATTGCCCCCTTTGAATTCTTAGTCTTGATGTTGTGCAATCCTTCTTGGGCCACCCTATAGCTTCATGGATTTGTCTACCATCCAAGAAGTTGAACTATTCACAGGAAATAAATTCGGAAAGGATATGTTTAATCATCATGGCAATCACTTTGGAAATTATTTTGTAGATGCAATCGCAAAGAGAAATAGGTCTGAAATCTTCAAAGGTGGAAGGGTTGGTAGATTTTGGTTTTGTGGCGATGAAAGTTGAATTGAAAGTTGGAAGAATGCATCCCTCTCACTGGATTCATTAATTACCTGCAAGAGGCCCTCACCAAGGAGCTGAAAGAATTCTTGAAAAAATGATAGTCCACCCATCAGGATCAAGACTCTTGTCTTTCTAGTAACTGGACAAGACACCTTTAAGTTCATCAACAGAAACCTCCTCCATCAGATTCAAATTTTCCTCCTCAACCACAAACCTAGAAAAGTGGTATGCAACTCTAAGAACTTCAACAATTATAATTCCCTCGATTGTAGAAAATAAGCCCTGACAGTGAACCTTTCCTAGTTTTTCCAAACCATTGAAATCTGACACTTCCCTTCCAAGGGGTTCTTTTAGCTTCCATATAGCATTTAGCATCATCTGATTCTTGGCATATGCTTGGAAGAATCTAGTGTTTTCATCCCCTTTCTGAAGCCAAATGGCTAGACATTTTAACCTCCATTTCGCTTCTTTTGTAGCTATAATCTCCTTCCTTCTAATGAAAAGCCTTCCTAGTTCTTCCCAAGAATCATGGTCACCAAATCATTCATCTAATGATTCTAAAATAAGAAGAATTAATTTTTCAATTGTTCGCAATTCCTCCTCCTTTGCAAGTTTCTTCTAATAAGCCCAAGCCTTTGTTATGGATTTTGTGTGTTTCAAATTAACAGCAAATAGTTCTGTTGCTGAAGAGTGTACACTTGCATCAAATGGCCTCCAATTTTATTTTACCAGGGATAGGAAGGATTCATCCTTGAGCCACTCAACATTTAATTTAAAAGGACTATCCGACTTTGGGAAGTGCCCTTTTAACTCCAAGATGATAAGTGAGTGATCCAAGGCATCCTCAACCCCCACCCAATGGCAAAGAAGATTGAGATGAGTCACTAGGGCATCAACAATTAGGAATCTATCTATACATTTTTCCACTCTATCATCCCCGATGCTATGGTTCCTCCAAGTGGGCTTCTGTCAGATAAGATGCAAATCTAACAGGTTTGACGAAGAAAGATGATGAAGGAAAAAATCTACAAACGATCTAGTCTGGTCTGTGCACCCCATGATTCAACAGCACCAATGGACAAATTGAGATCTCATCCCAGAATTAAGTTGTTTATCCTTGTGATTGAGGAATTGAAGAGCCTAGTCCATAACCCCACCTGGTCTTTGTGCGTCCCATAGATATTTAGAAATGTGAAACTCCTCCCAAATTCCACCAATAATCCTTCCATCCCAAGACTAGAGGGGATACTCCATATGTTATGAACATGTATTTTTCTAGAGTCCCATCCTAGCGCCATTCCCCCATACCGTCCCCTAACATGTGATCCTATAAATTTCAAGAAGGGAAGATATTTCTCAAGAATATCCATAATACAGTCCCCTTACCCCAATGTTTCTTGCAAAAAAATAACCTTAGGATGCTACACCTGAATGAGTCTTTTGAGAGCAAGCTTTTTTAGGGGGCTTGCGAACCCACGACAATTGAAAGGGACTATAATAATTGGGTCAAACCACACTAGGCCTTCAAAGCTCTAAGGGTCAGATCCATGGATGATTGTTTGTTAGATACTAATTCCTCCCTATCTCTTGCCCGAGTAAGGGACGTGTTTAGTTTTCTACCCTTGCCACACTAGGGAGGGGTGACCTTGGAAAAGGACCAAGACCCCTAGGAGGAGGGTCAGGAAAAGGGTTGATTTTTCTCGATCTGAGGTTATATCCATTGATGTTCACGTCACACCACTTCTCGAGGGTACCAATGATGAAAATCCTCTTTCTAGCCCTTACAACCAAAGATTTTTCCACCATCTCCGTAGCTTCAGACATTTCCATGTCGTCACCAACGCAAAGACAATAATGTATAGGACCATCTTCACTCTTCAAGATTTTTCTTTCATTTTCCCCTTGTTTTAACTCCTTTCTCCACTGCCCTGAACCTATGTAACACCCTACTCTTCACCTTTAGAACACTCCACAGGGGTCGAAGGGAAGGTTTCTCCTTGAATTATGGGGATTAGATGAGTACCAATCTCCACCAAGCAGGCATTTGCACCCACTTCCTTTCGAAAGGGGAAAGATTTAGAACCCACGCTCTAACAACCCTGGTGAAAATTCTATGTAATAAAAGTTAACAAAGTAAAAATAATAACCACGGTTGATGGGACACTTATTCCAAGCTGAATGTTAGGAAAAACATCCTAGTGTGGTTGTTCATTGGTTTATTATGGCTAAGGAAATTGACAAAGGCAATGACAAAGGCTTTGGAAAGGAAAAATGGAATTTTTGGCACATTTATTTATTAAAAAAATGGAAATTAGGAGAAAATGAAGGTGAAAGGTCACAGGTTGTATGTGAGGAGGAAAATCAAGGAAAATAATGGGAAATGAAGAAAATTGAGGCCTCATTGATAAAAAGGCTTATGAGGATCAATTGGTACCTTTTGTCAATTCAGTTTTGGAGCTCTCTCGTTATTCTCTCTCTCTGACTCACTCTTGGACACTTAGATTTTTCTTGGAGAACTTTGGCATTGGATCAAGAAAGGAAAAGAATGCAAGAGGAAGGAAGGATCAAGAAAGGAAGAGTAGGATCAAGCAACTATAGTAGGATTCTTTGCAGGTATCAATTTTCAAGTGTTTTCCTTACTAGTTTTGGCATGCATGGTATTGCATGTGGCTCTTTGTTGTCATGGCATGGGTTTTGCCAGGTGTGACGATGTTTTCATCCTAGCCTTGCCATTTCCATATAACCATGGTGTGATGGGGTTCTCATGTTTAGGTTGAGCTGGATTTTTGGATGGATTCGAAGCTAAGTGAGGTGGATCTCCGAAAGAAAGAACATATGGCCTAGTGATCCCTAAACTAGAATGTGGATTGTGGTAAAGCCACTAGCCTAGTGACCCCTCAACCGGACTGTGGGTTGCTATAAAGCCATGTATTGTGTGCCCAGGAATCCTTGACCAATTAATGGTGGCATATACGGTAGAACCTGGAGGTGGTTTCCCTTGATTAGGCCTACGAATCCTTATTGTTGAATGATAGGATATAGAATAAAACCTAAAGGGTGGAGTCTCGGATTAGGACCTACTGATATGGTGTGAATTGTGGTAAATCCTGAGTGAGTAGGAGTTAGGAAAATTCCTCACGGTGTAGGTGGAGAAATCTGGTGGCATCCATGCTTATTTTGGCCTACTAATCTGGTGGAGATCATGGTAATGCATGTTATTACATGTTTATTATGTTGGCCTAGTGATTCGGTGTGGATTGGGGTAATGCCTGGATTCCATTGATGAGGGTGAGGTGGTTTATCCTCGAGATGGCTCGATTGGTTCTTTTGGTTTGAGTCCCACATTCATTCTTGGCATATGGCATGGGAGTGATTGGCTAAAGAGAGATTTGGCTCAGCCAATCTATGGTCAGGTGGAACATTGTAGTCCCATCCTGATTTGGATTTTGCATTCATTAATAAGAGGTTCTCTCCTTGATATATTATGTGTAAATGTACTAGTTTATATGTGGATTATATCGCTGATATATCCCTAATATTTTTATTGTTATTATGTTGGTTATAAGCATGTATTATGACAATGATGATGTATTGCTCTCCTCATTTTTTGACTTGTAAATGAATGAATAATGTATCTATGGCCTAATAGATGAAATTGTAGCTAATGTGTTGATACATCCATCCTTCTTAGAGATTCTTAGATAAGTATGAGACCCCTATGCTTAGATTTATTGTTTAAACCTACAGATTACATAATTGTGACATGTTTGATGAAATTACAGCTAATGTGTTGATACATCAATGCCTCTTAGCGATTCTCAGATAAGTATGGGACCCCTATGCTTAGATTTATTGTTTAAACCTTTAGATTACATAATTGTGACATGTTTGATGAAATTCCTACCATGGCTAGTAGGGGTCCATTCCAGACCTTATCAATGTTTTTGCAAATGTATCATTGTCCTATTGTGTAAATTCATTTATGAACCTGTCATTGAGTTTTGGGTAGTGACTTGGGCTCTCGGCCTAAAAAAGTGGCACAAATCTTAGAGTAATAAGCATAGGTCCGAGGAAAAAATTCCCCAGACGCATGCATACCCATTTTGTGAGAGCGTCGAGAGCCTTCGAGACGCACCCTTGTCCATATCAAGGAAGCGTCCATGGGTTTAATGGTCTAAAACTTCAGTTGGTCTGAGGGGTTGGTTACCTGAGGGGTTGAGATGACTCCTCAGAGTTATGTTGCTGATGTGGAAGGTGTGTGTGGCATGTTTCCATCGACTTCACTTCCTTAAGGTGACTTAGGAGGTTGAATCCCATTATAGTGGCCTCTCGTCTCATATTTACCAGGGTTGACTAGTTACTTGGGTAGATGTGGGATGAGGGTGTTGCAGAATGGTATCAGAGCATGGTTTACCCATCAATCTGGATGGTTCGTGTGTGTTGTTCATGCATTCATATCAGTTGCACATGTGTTAATCATCCTTGTGGTCTATGTGCTTGTTGCATATGCATGGTGTCAGTCATGGTTGTAGTGATGTCGCCATGTGAAATATGTTGTTGTTGTTGTTAAGTGTGTCTTAATGAGTGTATGACTGGTTACATGTTGTTTATGCTTGTATATTGTCAGTGTATACTGGTATGGTTGTTGTTTTCATGCACGATGTCATGGTATGTGTAGTTGATATGGTCATGCATTGATGACTAGACTCTAGCTAGAATGACGGTTATATGGTTATGCGCTTATGTGTTATATGTATATATGTTTTCATGATTATGTTATGCATGTGTTACATTGATTGGTTGATCTTGCAGATGAGCTATACTCCTCGAATTTTTCTAAGGTACATTGGTTATTATGATTTAGTTTAGCTGACATAGTATGTTTTGTAGGAAAGAGATAAAAAATTACTAGTAAGATGATAGACTATAAATATTCCCCCTATGAATCAAATGAGAAGCATGGTCTTGGGCACTATTTTGATTTAACAGACACATTGAGAAGCTTGAAGGAATAAATAAGGAGTTGTAATGCAAACAATGACAAAATCATGCAAGCACAATAGAAACAAGCAAAGGTTAATGCAATACTCCTTTAGAGTTTATCAAAATTGTAGCTATAGGGGTCACTTTAGATCAACAATGGAAATAAGGACAGGACAAATTGGGCATATGAAAGTATATCTCATGGTGGGAATAGGTCATATAGGGATGAAATGGTTAGAGATCGAAGATTGTTGGATAGTCCACATAGGAGAGGTGAAGGATGTAGGTTTTAACCCCGTACAGAAATTACCTGCATATGAATTATAAAACACAGAAAATAAGCAATGCGAGAGCGTAACACATAAAACACATATACACAAAGATTTTCCCCTGGATCCCAAAACCGGGACTACTAGCTTGATTTTTCATTATGTTCCTTTCAATGTTACAATACATATTTATACATACCGAAGCATCCAATACCATGGACCGAAAACCATCGCGTCCAAAACCATGGACCAAAAACCATCACGTCCAAAACCATGTGCGAAAAACATGCACAAAACCATAGGTAGGTCCGCCCAACCTAATATAGGGTCCAGAAAACAAAATTTTCCAGGGCCCTGTGCCGGACCCCATAGAGGGGGGTTACTTGCACCCCTCAAACCTCCTATGACCCCCCTGCTACGTAATCAGCGCAACAAAGGGGGGGCTCCGCCCCCCCTCTAACCCCCCCCGTTAACTACGTGGGCTAGTTGTGGAAAAAATATGACACAACCCAACATTCTCCCACTTGTTGTTTTCTTTCCACAGGGGGCCACAAGAGAGCTTAGTCATTTATCCAGCCTTGCAATGGCCATTTTTTCTCTACACCAAGAGAACTTCTCAAAGCTCATATATTTTTTCAATGCATTTGCAGTATTCTTCAAAGTGTCCACCTTTACCAGCAACACCTTTTTGTCTTCTATCATATCCCTCACAAAGTGATACTAAACATCAATGTGCTTTGTCTTTGAATGATATGCAGGGTTATTTGCCAAGGAAATTGCACTTTGGCTGTCATAGTCTATCCCTATAGCTCCCTGTACTAACCCCATACTTGAACACAATCTCTGCAACCAAACTGCTTCCTTGCTTGCATGAGTGGCTGCCATGTATTCTGCCTCTGTAGTTGATAGTGCCACTACAGATTGTTTCTTACTCATCCAACTAATTGCACCTACAAATAGGTTAAACACATACCCACTTGTAGATCTTCTCTGATCCAGATCTCCAGCCTAGTCTGCATCAACAAAGCCACGAATATCCAACACTCTCTCCAATCCTGGTCTTCCTTTGTAGCACAAACCATAATCACTAGTGCTAGGCAAATATCTGAAAACCTGCTTCACTGTTGTCCAGTGCTCCTTCCCTGGTTTTGACATAAACCTGCTCAATACTCCCACTACATATGCAATGTTTGGTCTAGTACAGACCATTGCATACATCAGGCTACCGACTACACTTACATATGGAACACAGGACATGTCCTCTTCCTCTTCTTATGTCTTGGGACACTGTTCAGCAGATAACCTCACACCTACAAGAATAGGAACCTTCACCGGTTTACTATCCTGTATATTAAACCTCTGTAGTATTGTCTCGACATACTTCCTCTAGTTTAACCAGAGCTTCCTCTTTTCCCGGTCTCTTTTAATTTCCATGCCCAAAATATAGTTTGTAGCACCAAGATCTTTCATGTCGAATTTGGAGGACAATTGGGTCTTCAAATCCTGGATAATTTCTTTGTCATTTCCAACCAGCGACATATCATCCACATACAAGACCAGAAAAATAACATGGTTACCAATTAATTTAAAATACACACAGTGATATGCTTTGCTTCTAGTGAAGCCAAGTCCCCGTATAAATGTATCAAATTTATGGTACCACATCCTTGGTGACTGTTTTATCCCATACAAAGACTTCTTTAACTTGCATACCATTTCTTTCTTACCCTTCACCGCAAAACCTTTAGGTTGCTTCATGTAGATCTCCTCTTCCAGATCCCTGTGAAGAAATGTTGTCTTCACATCCATCTGTTCTACCTCAAAATCAAAAGCAACAGCAACAGATAAAAGTAATCTAATAGAAGTTACCTTGGCAAGAGGAGAAAAAATATCACCAAAATCAATTCCTCGCACCTGGGAATAACCTTTTGCTACCAACCGATCTTTGTATTTCTCCACCTTTCCTTCTGCATTTGTCTTCTTCTTGAACACCGATTTGCTGCCAATGGGTTTCCTTCCAGCCGCCAACTCCAACAGATCCCAAGCCTCATTTTTGTGCAAAGATGCCATTTCATCAACCATGGCCTCTTTCCAGAGTTTGCCATCCTCTGAATCTACTGCTTCCTTCACAGTTCTAGGACCATCATCAGTAACAGATAAAGCAAAATTTGAACAGAAAGCAGATGGACTATACCTTTTTGGCTTCCTTCTTTCTCGAATTGATCTTCTCACACCCGTAGTTTGTGGCTCTTCATCTTCTTCTTCCTCCTCTGTTGTAGAGTCTGATTCTTCCTCCTTAAGCTCAAACTCTATCTTCTCAGGTTCCTTTGGTTGTACTTCATGTTTAACAACATCTTTCACCTCTCTGAACACCACATCTTGGTTGTACACAACCTTCCTTGTTACTGGGTTCCAAAGCTTATAACCCTTTAAAGCATCCTTATACCCAATAAAGATGCACTTTTCATATTTACTATCCAACTTGGTTCTTTTCTCCTTTGGAACATGTACATATACATCACATCCAAATACCTTAAGATGTGAAAGAGAGGGTTTCTTACCAATCCATACCTCTTGTGGAGTCTTATCCAACAACACTGATGAAGGTGATCTGTTGACTAGGTAACATGTTGTCTCCACTACCTCTGCCCAGAATTCTTTTCCTAACCCGACACCACTGAGCATGCTTCTTGCCCTTTCCATCAACATCTTGTTCATTTTTTCTGCAACTCCATTTTGCTCAAGTGTGTATGGAGTAGTCTTCTGCCGTGCTATACCACACTTCTTACAGAATTTTTCAAATTCCTTACTGCAAAACTCTCCACCGTTATCTGTCCTCAACACCTTTATCTTCTTCTCTATCTGGTTTTCCACCAGAGCCTTAAATTCTTTAAACCTATCAAAGACTTCAGATTTCTTCTTAAGGAAATATATCCATGTATTCCTTGAGAAGTCATCTATAAATGATACATAGTACACAGACTTACCCAGTGATGGAACCTTCATAGGTCCAAACACATCACTGTGCACAAGTTCTAATATCTGTTTCACCCTCTTACCACCAGAGGGGAAACTCACCCGATTCTGCTACCCATATAGACAATTTTCACAGAAATCAAAATCCTGAGAGCTATTACTGATACCATCTACCATACCTTTACCATGAAGTATTTGAAGGCCCTTCTCTCCAATATGTCCAAGCCTTTGATGCCACAACATGGTCTTCTCTCTAGAGACCACTAGATTTTCTGCTCCACTTTCAGGAACCATAGAGTTGTTGCACCCATCAACAACAGTGCTACCTTGCAGCTTGTACAGAGTTCCAATCCGAACTCCCCGCATCAATACCAGTGCCCCTCGAACCATCTTGCAGGTATCCTTCTCAAACACTGTTTTTACACCTGCATCATCCAGCTTGCTTATAGAAATCAGATTTTTGGCCAATGGAGGAATATGCAGAACACCCAGAAGTATTCTAACCCTTCCACCTTGCAGCTTCAACTTTACTTTTCCGCGACCAACGATTCTAGCCTTCCTATCATCCCTTAAGAAGACATCACCACCATCGTATTTCTCATACTCGCAAAACCACTCTCTATGGGGAGTGAAGTGAAAGGATGCACCTGAGTCAATCAACCATGCCTCATGATCTACATGTGTACTTGAAGAAGCTAGGTACACATCCCCACCTTCATCTGAGGTGGTTTTCGCCTCTACAGAAGGAGCTTCATCAAATCCCTTTTCTTTATCAGGAGTTTTAGATTTACAGTCCCTTTTGTAGTGCCCTTCCTTTCCGCATATCCAGCACACCACCTTTACAGGTTTTCCCGGAGATTTAGATCTCCCTCTAGATTTAGATCTCCCACTCGATGACTTATTTTTGTTTCTGTTTTGGGACCGTCCTCGTACAGACAAGGCATCACCATTCTGGCTATCCATATTTTTCCGTCTCATCTCCTCCGTCAACAAGGATGAGACTATTTCATCAAACTGCAAGGCAATTGCATTGCTACCTATTGCAATAACCAAACTATCCCACGAATCTGGTAGAGAACACAACAAACTGATGCACTTATCTTCATCTGAAATTTTAATATCAATAAATAATAACTAACTTACCACAGTATTAAATGCATTTAGATGCTCTGTCATCGAGTCTCCATCTTTCATCCTCAAGTTATACAACTTTTTCCGTAGGAACAATTTATTCAGCAGAGACTTAGATTGGTACAAAGTCCCTAACTTGTCCCACAAATACTTCGCCGTAGCTTCCCCTGATACATTCAACAATACTGAATCTGAGACACACAATCGTATTATGCTCTTTTCCATCCAATCCAACTTCTTCCATTCTTCATCAGACACTCCCGTTGGTTTAGTACTTGGATCTATCGCGATCCACTGATCTTTATCCACCAACAGATCCTCCATCTTGAGTTTCCACAACTCAAAACTCTGACCATTAAATTTCTCGATCTCTATCTTTCCACTGCTCGCCATCTTCTTTCACTACCAGAATCGATCTCGCAGATCTCCCACTAAACAGGGTCTACCACAGGCTCGAGCGAAACCCCTCAGCAACAAAGGCATCCCCTTAAAGCCAAAACACCTCTGATACCAAATGTAGGTTTTAACCCCGTACAGAAATTACTTGCATACGAATTCTAAAACATAGAAAATAAACAATGCGAGAGCATAACACATAAAACACATATACACAGAGATTTTCCCCTGGATCCCAAAACTAGGACTACCATCTTGATTTTTCATTATGTTCCTTTCAATGTTACAATACATATTTATACATGCCGAAGCATCCAATACCATGGACTGAAAACCATCGCGTCCAAAACCATGGACCGAAAACCATCGCGTCCAAAACCATGTGCGAAAGACATGCACAAAACCATAGGTAGGTTCGACCAACCTAATATAGGGTCTAAAAAACAAAATTTTCCGAGGTGTTGCCCCAGACCCCATAAAGGGGGGTTACATGCACCCCTCAAACCTTGTGTGACCCTCCCGCTATGCAATCAGCGCAACGAAGAAGGGGCTCTGCCCCTCCTCTAACCTCCCTGTTAACTACGTGGGCTAGCTGTGGAAAGAATATAACACAACCCAACATTACATGTATTATTCTATTTTTGGTTCTAACAAGCATCATGATCATTATTGTTATCACCCTTACAAGAGGAGTGATAGGCGATACTTGCCAGATGAATTTAAAAAAGAAAATCCACCTACTTTTGATAGAGACTTGAAGAAACAAGAATATGCACAGGCTTGGATACTTTGGATGAAAAAGCTCTTTGTGTTTCATGAGTACATAGAAAGCATGAAGGCTAGAATTGCTATCTTCGGCCTTAAGGGTAAAGTAGATATCGAGTGGGAAGATGTGAAGCAAGTTAGAGACATCAGGACAAAGGACTTGAGTTGGCATGAGTTTAAGAGGAATTTCAAGAAGAAGTACTTGTGAGAAAGGTACTACGATGGTAAGGCCAAAGAATTCTATGAGAAAAAGATGGGATCAATGAAAGATGAAGAGTACATGACTGAGTTCCTGGAGCTATTGAGCTATGTATCATATCTTAAAGATGAGAAGGCTAAATTGCAATGATTTTCAATGGTTTTCCATTAGCATTTAGCGATCTGATTGAGTATGATGAGCCTCAATGACTTGAGGAAGTTATTGGGAAATTGAAGCATTGCTATGAACAGTGAAATCGTAAGAATGAATCTCATCAAAGATGGAAACGAAATAAAAAGGATAAAGGTAAAGGTAAATGACAATTGAAAAGAACAAGGCCTTAGAATGCAGAAGAGAAAGAAAATATGACACCACAAAAGAAGTTTAATGCAGCTAGACAGGGACATGGATCACAACAGTATCATAGAGGTGATTGTACTGGATGGTTGGAGTGTTGGACATGTAGTAAGGAACATCTTACAAGAGATTCTCCATAGATTCAAGGAAGGAGGCCTCATTTATATAGTGTTCAGGAGACAGAGACTTTTGAGAATGTTGGTCAAAGCGTTTCTTGTATCTATGCAACACTGGACAACATACATGCAGACTAGCAGGTATTTATTATTGAGATGGACGGTAAGCTTTGTGATATACTTGTTTCTATTTTGATTCACCCTCAATTTAATTATATTTATGTTAGTCCTTAATTGGTGGATATGTGTGGTTTTAATAAACAAGTGAATGCATAATCTTGGTTAGTGCAACTGCCTACAAGTACAAAGAAGATAGTTCAACATTGGGTAAGAGCTTCTGCATTTGAGTTAAATGGTATGCCTACAATAACACATTTGAATGTATTTCCATTGGGATCATATAGTATGCTATTGGGTATGGATTGACTATACCTTCATAGGACCAAGGTGGATTGTTACAAAAAATCCATTGAGTGCTTGGATGACAATGGGGAACTAAGAGTCTTATAGAGAAAGAAGAAAGCAACATCAATTCAGATGGTGAAAACTATGCAGGCCAAGCATAGTCACAGGAAAGGGTGTGTGTTATTTGAAGTACATATATCTAGTGAAAAAGGAAATATAGTTGAGGATGGAAATGTTTTCATCAGGTTCCTAGTTCTACAACAGTTTCAGGATTCATTTCCTGAAGATATTTCAAAGTTTCCACCTCACGGTGAAATAAAATTTTCTATTGAGTTGGTGCCAGGGGCAACTCAGCATCAAAAGCACCTTATGGGAAGAGCACAACTAAGTTGGTAGAGTTAAAGTTGCAGATGAAAGAGACACTTGACAAAGGATACATTAGGCCAAGTGTATCGTCATGGGGCGCACTGGTATTGTTTTTGAAGAAGAAGGATGATACTCTTAGGTTATGCATTGACTACAGGCAGTTGAACAAAGTGACTATCAAGAACATGTATCTGTTACTGAGGATTGATGACTTGTTCGATTAGTTGAAGGGAGTTGTATTGTTCTTGAAGATTTCTCTGAGATCCATATATCATCAGGTACACATTAAAGAAGAGGACATTTACCAGACAAGTTTCCAGGCCAGTTATGGGCATTATGAGTTGGTTGTAGTTCCATTCGGTTTGACTAATGCTCCAGCTGCCTTTATGTGTTCGATGAATAGAGTATTGCGCCCCTATTTGGATAAGTTTGTTATCATGTTCATTAATGACATATTGGTATATTCTAAAAATGAAGAAGAGCATGCCGAACATTTAGCAGCAATGTTGATGTTGTTGAGAGAGCCTCAGTTGTGTGCTAAGCTCAGCAAGTGCAATTTCTTTTAGACTAAGGTACATTACATGGGACATGCTGTCTCCAAGGAAGGCATAATAGTGGATCCAGAAAAGGTAAGAGCTATCATGGAGTGGGCAACTCCTAGAAATGTAGATGAGGTGAGATCCTTCATGAGACTGGCACAATATTATAGGAGGTCCATCAAAAGCTTCTCAAAGATCACTTATCCTATTACATCATTGTAGCAGAAAGGTAATAAGTTTGAATGGAAAGAGGAATGTGAGGCCATTTTTTAGCAACTTAAGCAGTTTTTGACACATGCTCCAATGTTAAATATCGCAGATCCAGACAAAGCATTTGTAGTATGTACAGATACTTGAAAGAGAGGAGTTGGTGGAGTCCTTATGCAAGAAAGACAAGTAGTGTGCTATGAGTCACAAAAAGTAAATGAACATGCGCAGAAGTATCTGATACATGATTTTGAGTTGGTAGCAATCATTCATGCATTGAAGATGTGGAGGCACTATTTCTTGGTATGAAGTTTGTACTGATGAGTGATCATAGTGGATTGACTTATCTATTTGACTAGCCGAATGTGAATGTTAGGCAAGCTAGATGGTTGGCCACGATTAGTGAGTTTGACTTCGAGATTAGGTACATCAAAGGAAAGGAGGGTTGTAGATGCTCTTACCAAGAGGATATAGGTAAATCATATAACAGCTATGAGTTCCTATGGGACATATCTACAGGATATGATATGCAGGTAGGTCAGTAGGATGTCGAGTACATGGAGCTTATGCATAGGTTACAACAGGGTACAAGTAGTAGTACATGTATAGGTATAGGTGCAGGTGTAGAGGGTGTGGACTATCATATCACGACAGACGAATTGGTTAGATTTAGAGACAAGATATATGTGCCAGAAAGTGGTGAGCTCAAGAAGGTGATCTTGAGGGAGTTTCATGTGAAACCATATTCATGTAACCTAGGCTATCATAAGACATTGACCGTATTGAAGAATTTTTATTATTAGCTGAATTTGAAGAAGGATATGGCAGAGTTTGTGGCAAGATGCTTGGATTTTTAGCAGGTGAAAGCGGAGTGTAAGCATCCAAGTGGACTGCTACAGCCGATTGTGATCCCAAAATGGCAATGGGAGGTCATTTCCATGGACTTTATCGCAAGTTTTCGGAGGACAGTGAGACAACATGATTCCATCATGGTAGTGACTGTGGACAGGTTGAAAAATGTAGCACACTTCATTCCAGTGAATTCTACATTCTCAACGAGTGATGTACCGTAGGTCGTCATCAGGGACACATTTAGATTTCAGGGAGTTCCGAAGAATATTGTGTTAGACATGGATGCGAAGTTCACTTCCAATATTTGAAAGGAGTTGTTTGCAGGATTAGGTACAAAGTTGGCCTTCAGCACAACTTATCATCCACAGACAGATGGACAGACTAAGAAGGTCAACAGGATATTGGAGGACATGTTGAGGATGTACGTGATGCATTAGCAGCAGAAGCGGGAAGAGTATCTTCTACTGGTAGAGTTTGAATACAACAATGGGCGTTTGGAATCCTTAAGGATGAGTCTGTTTGAGGCATTGTATGGGAAGAGTTGTAATACCCCCATCAGTTGGAGTGATCCAGTTATCATGGTGTTGATTGGACCATAAATGTTGGTAGACATGGAGTGGGAAACGTAGGTAATCAAGAAGAATTTTGAAAGTAAAACAGGATAGGCAGAAGAGTTATGCATATCAGAATATGTTGTTCAAGGAGTTCTAGGTTGGGTAACATGTGTACTTCCACATCAAATTGAAGAAGAGATCTTTGCGGATTCGATCATGTGCCAAGCTGGCACTCTGGTTTTATGGAGCTTTCAGGATTATTGAGAGGATTAGGCCAGTTGCCTATCGAATTGTACTACTCCATAAAATGAAAATCAATGGTGTTTTCCACGTGTGATTTCTTAAGAAGTATTTTAAAGATGTTGATGACGTGATTAACTCGTCTGTATTGCAAGTGGAGGAAGATGGAGAATTCTACCTGGAACCTCAGTGTATATTGTAGAGAAAGGTTCTCATGCTCTGGAACTGAGCAATCGAGTAGGTTAAAGTGCATTGGAAGCACTTTGGGCCCAATGAAGCTACATGGGAGATGGTAGATCAGACGCGAGCTATGTATCCTTCATTGTTGTCGGTTGAGAAAAAGTAGTTTTGTTATCATGTTTGGTATATGTTTTAGCATATGTTTTGGTGTGATGTTTAGGTATATGTACATATGTATATGGATGTAAATACCGCCATGAGCTATGTTATAAAGCTGCAATAAGCGGTATGGGTGTCAAGTCATTATATTTGTCATGTTGTTATGTTGTCATGTTGGTTTTCTTTTGATCATGGTGATCATTGTAAATACTGCAATGAGCTAAGTTATAAAGCTCCATGGGAAGTATGTTTTCTTTTCAATAGTTTTGCTGAGGTATCGGTGTGGTTGAACACCGAGGACGGTGTCCCTTAAGGGGGAGGGTTTTGTAACAACCATTGTAAAAATTCCATCTAATAAAAGCTAATAAAGGAAAAATAATAACCACGATTGATGGGACACTTATTCCAAGCTGAATGTTGGGCAAAAAATCTTAGTGTGGCTATTCATTGGTTTATTATGGCTAAGGAAATTGGCAAAGACAATGACAAAGGCTTTGGAAAGACAAAATGACATTTTTGGCACATTTATTTATGAAAATAATGGAAATTAGGAGAAAATGAAGGTGAAAGGTCACAGGTTGCATGTGAGGAGGAAAATGAACGAAAATAATGGAAAATGAAGAAAATAGAGGCCTCACTGATAAAAAGGCTTCTGAGGATCATTTGGTACCTTTTGTCAGTTTAGTTTTGGAGCTCTCTCATTATTATCTCTCTCTCTCTGAAGCAACTAAAGTTGGATTCTTTGCAGGTATCTATTTGCATTTTTGTTTTCCTTGCTAGCTTTGCCATGCATGGTATTGCATGTGGTTCCTTGCTATCATGACATGGGTTTTGCTAGGTGTGACAATGTTTTCAGCCTAGCCTTTCCATTTTCGGATTGCCATGGTGTGATGGGGTTCTCATGTTTTTGTTGAGTTGGATTTCTAGATGGATTCGAAGTTGATTGAGGTGGATCTCTGAAAGAAAGAACACATGGCCTAGTGATCCCTGAACCAGACTATGGATTGTGGTAAAGCCACTAGCCTAGTGACCCTTGAACCATACTGTGGGTTGTGGTAAAGCCAGGTATTGTGTGCCTCAGTGGGCCTAGGAATCCTCGACTGGTTAATGACGAGATATATGTGAAAGCATAGAGGTGGTTTCCCTTGATTAGGCCTAGGAATCCTTGTGGTGAATGGCGGGATATATAGTAAATCCTAGAGGGTGGACACTCGGTTTAGGGCCTAGTGATCCAATGTGGATTTCGGTAAAGCCTGAGAGACTAGGAGATAGGGAAATTCCTCACAGTATTGGTGGAGAAATTCGATGGCATCCATGCTTGTTTTGGCCTAGTGATCTGGTGGAGATAATGGTAAAGTCTATTATTACATGTTTATTGTGTTGGCCTAGTGATTGAGTGTGGATTGCAGTAAAGCCTAGTTTCTATTGATGAGGGTGAGGTGGTTTAGCCTTGGGATGCCCTCACTGGTTCTTTTGGTTTGAGTCCCAAATTCATGCTTGGAGTATCGCACATGAGTGATTAGCTGAAGATAGATTTGGCTTAGTGAATCTATGGTCGAGTGGAACAAGGTAGTCACACCCTGGGTTGACTTTTCCATTCATTAATAACAGGTTATCTCTTTGATATCTTATGTGCAAATATACTCGTTTATATGTGGATTCTATGGTTGATGTATCCTTGATATTTCTGTTGTTATTATGTTGGTTATAAACATGTATAATGACAATGATGGTGTATGACTCTCCTCATGTTTTGATTTGTAAATGAATGAATAATGCATCTATGACCTAATAGATGAAATTGTAGCTAATGTGTTGAGGCATCAATGCTTCTTAGCGATTCTCAGATAACTATGAGACCCCTATGCTCAAATATGTTTTTTAAACCTGTAGATTACATATTTGTGACATGTTTGACAAAATTACTATCATGGATAGTAGGGGTCCAGTCTAGACCTTGTCAATGTTTTTGTAAATGTACCATTGTTATGTTGTGTAAATTCATTTATGAACCTGTCATTGAGTTCTGCGCAGTGACCTGGGCTCTGGGCTTGAAAAAGTGGCACAAATCGTGGAGTCACAGACATAGGTCTCAGGAGAAATGTCCCCAAATGCATGCATACCCATGATGTGGGAGTGTCTGGAGCCTCCCAGATGCACCCTTATCCATATCAAGGGAGTGTCTAGGGGTTCAGTGGTCTAAAACTTCAATTGGTCTCAAGGGCTGGTTACCTGGGTGGTTGGGATGGGTCCTGGGAGTTCCGTTGTTGATATGGAAGGTCTTTGTGGTGTGTTTCCATTGATTCCACTTCCTTAAGGTGACTTAGGAGGTTGAATCCCATCATAGTGGCCTCCCATCACATATTTACCATCGTTGCCTAGTTACTTGGGTAGATGTGGGATGAGGGTGTTACACACACCCTCATGCCTAGTGAGTCGCTAAGGATCTAATGTGAAAACCCCTTGATTTTCCACAACTGCTTGACTTGCTTCACTGGGGAAAGTACCCCGAGACCAAAATATGTCTGAAAGATCCCCCTCATTTAAAGAAGAATCGACCACTTTTCTAACAATCATGTATTCTCCCCACAAAAATCTACCTTCAGAAACACTGCCTTAGACACGTGTAAATGGAAAAAACACTCAGAGGGTCCAGTTGAGGATGAAATACCTGATAATAAATCTTAGTCTACAAAGGAAACGACTGGCTCCTTGCAGCATTTAATGACATGTACAGCAGAATGAGGAGAGGAATCGAGCTGTTGATGAAAACACCAACCTAAAAGAACGTTTAAATCCTCAATCGAGCTCAGATCTCCAGAAAAAACTGGCATGGAAGACAAAGACCCCTCCATTGGACTTTTAGGTTTATATTCAACAAGATCCAAATCCATTGGCATCAGAACAAAATATGCCAGCTCAGTGGAAAACAATGAATAAGGAAAAAATGCCAAAAACACTAGGAATACCGAGAGATGGTAGATAGTCCAAGAAAAATCTCGGCAAAAATAGTGAAAACCTTAATGTTGAAACTGAAGCAACTGTGCGTTGACCCAAAACCCCTAAGAGGTTAACAACTAAGGGAATCCACACTTGTGAGTTTAAAGCACCATGGGGTGGGAACCCTCACAGATTGATGTGGTCTCGTAGTAAACCCTACTCTCCTTCGATACATTAAAACTCTAAACACCTAAAATTCACTATTGCCTCCCCCTCCTAGTATAACCATATCAATCATATAATTATCACATTAAATAAATAATCATCACTTTTTCAAACTAAAAAATTCTTATATAATAAGAACTTTTATATTATGACAAGATTGATAACATATATGAGATGTTTTTCCTATTAAGGAAAAAGGTAAATAATTTCACTCACAAACATAGAGTCTAAGTGGTCGTACAAATGCAGAAAAATTAAAACACCTAAATGCAAAATACAAATGGGACAATTGAATCGGGATTGAGAATGATGCGCATTTCAATCCTTTTCCACGCCGTTTTGGCCGACCTTGTAGGTATCCCCCGACAAAGTACAATATTCAAATATTGTTAAAAACATTACGAATTGTGGTTGTTCGCTTTTAACCCTAACATCGTATTAAGGTAATCCACAAATATTTGTGTTTCTAATCTTTTGTTTATGTTAAAAAAGATTGATTATAGTTCGGCCATATACATGGTATCATGTCAGTAGATTTTTTTTTTTAGAGATGTTTACGTAAGATTGTTTTAGAGATGTTTTAGTTTGAAAAAAAATACGTATATGAATGTAATCTTTGGATAAAAGTTGTGTATCATTGTATTAAGAATTGATTTTTTTTTAAATATAAAATTAATAGGTTAAACTTGATTAAAAAATTGGTAAAATAATTCAAAAAAGCAATGTAACAAAATATCATATCATGAATTTTGAACTTTTAAAAACCATTTTTAATGATGCAAATAAATTTGATGTAGCTCAACAAAATTGCTTTGAGATTTGAGATGGTGTAAGGTATTATGTTATTGATGTTTTCATTTTTATGCATAAAAACACATTATTAATTAGTTATTCTTGTAAATATAGTTGGCAATGTATCAAGATTTTTAAACATTCAACAAAATATTTACATTATTAATTTTTTATTCTTTTAAGTATTTCTTATATTTATATTATTAATTTTTTGTTAGTCCGAGTATTTGTTTACCAAATTTATTTATGTTAATATTATTCTTATAAATAAAAGTATCATGCCATCAATTTTATATTTTAATTAATAAAATGTTATATTTGTTGTTTGATAAAATAATTCATATAAATATTTTTTATTAGGGGAAAGTAGTTTTGGCATTATTATACATATATATTTTCAATATATATAAAGTTATCATGATTTATAATGATTTTGAAAATTGATTATTCAATAAAATATTTATTATTTAATTTTATAAATATAGTATTAAGTTTTTTGAAAGTAGATAAAGTACTTCAAAATTTTGAAGAAAAATGAAAAGAAGAGAAGAAATGATTAGTATCAAATGAGTGTATTTTTAATTATTAATGTATTTGAATAAAAGATTTATATTAAATTTATTAATTTAATAATTTGAAGTAAAATGAAAAGAAGAGAAGAAATGATGAGTATCAAATCATTATGTTTTTAATTATTAATTTATTTCAATAAAATATTTATATTTAATTTATTAATTTAATAATTTGTTGACCATTTAAAAACAACTTTTTTCCATATAATTTATTTATTAAAATATTATAATATGAAAATATAAAATATTTTAACTAAATTATTGTTTATTTATTAAATATAAATTATTTATCAATTTAATCTTTAATAAAATACATATTATTAATCATTTACCATTTCTATCATTTATCCAATAAATTTGCTAGAATTTAAACAAATATTTCTTAATTATAAAATTAACATATATAAGATTTTCCTAAAATAAACATATATTTTTAATTTAATAATATTTACATATTATCTTTATAATATATAAATAGATAAAATAATATCTGATATTCTTAAAATAAATAAATAAATAAATAAATATATATATCTATATATCTATATATATATATATATATATATATATATAATTTAATAGTATTCGCATCTTATATATAAATATAAATATAGATAAATAAAATGATATATATTATAAACAAAAATACATAATGGGTCAAATTTAAAATTTCAAATAATATTGTCCTTAATTTATATATTCTTATAATTAAATTCGTGACCATCCAAAAAAACTTACTAAGCTATAATATTTTTATCAATGATAAAGTGAAATAAGATAATTAATTAATAATAATTATATTTTCATTATTTAAATAAATCCATAATAATAAATTTTGATTATTTAATTTTAATAAAAGTATTATTATTTTAAGTTTGAAATTAAAATGATTCAATTATTATTAAAATTTAATTTCTAGTTTATTTAAATTATTATTTTTTTCAATAATATATACATACATATATATATATATATATATAAATTTTTTATTTATTTTTTTATTTCAACAATATAATATTAAATTATTTGGTAATTTAATAAAAATCTTTTCACACTATCTTCCTAAAGTAATAATAAAAGAGTTATAAATTCAAAATCAAACTAAAATAGTATTATAATAAAGAAAATTCTTGTTATATTTATTGTCAACACCGTTTATGTGTCACAATAGTGTGAGTTCACTTAAACATTATAGATGTGGCAAATTATGTAAGTAAGAGAGGTTATAATAGTAGTAGTAAAATTCTTGTTATATTTATTGTCAACACCGTTTATGTGTCACACTAGTGTGGGTTCACTTAGACATTATAGATGTGGTAAATTATGTAAGTAAGAGAGTTTATAATAGTAGTAGTTGGAAATGACCTGATTTTATGCAAGTAAGAGCTTGATCAAGTTCTAGATTACTCTAGATGCAAAAAAAAAAAAGAAAAAGAAAAACATAAAGATAATATTAAAAGAAAAGGAATAAATAGAATTGAAGGATTGGATAGGAGGGTAAATAAAAGCACAATGAAGAAAATAGAAGAATATATGACATAAAAATTAGAGAATAAGATTAATGAGGAATATAATTAGAAACTTAAAAAGAAAGTAGAGGCCCAAAGAGGGAAATAGATACATGATGAGGAAAATAAAAATCAAAGTATGAGAAGAGATGAAAAGGGAAATTATTTATAAAAACAGATTATAAATCATAGAAAAAATAAAAATAAAAGAATTCCAAGAATTCCAGAGGAAAAAAGAGCAATAATTTAATAGCATAATTAATAAATGGTGTGTTTTTAAAAGTATCTAGAATTGTTAGTAAGTTATTGCAGCAATCCTCCCTATAGAACTCGCTAATCATGTAGTAATTTTTGCTATAAACATTAAACATTCAAATATTAAAAGAAAACTTTTAATTTAACTATAACAAATAAATTATTTAAAATTCTAAGAATGTTTATATAATATAAGACTAACGCAAGGAGTTGATGAGGATGGGCTTTTTTAGCGATGCTACCACACATCAAATCTCAAAAAAGGTGGTTGTGCTTATGCTAGGGAGGAGACATGCTAAAATATCGAATGAACTTAGGGCTTGTGTGACCACTTTGACAGATTAAATGCCCCTAAATAAAAACTCCTCAAACCAGAAATCAAATCTAAAAAATCAGACACAACTTGACAAACAAAAATAAAATTATAAAAAATATTATATATATTACATTTAATATTAACATTTTTACAATTTTATTCACTCCGTTTCAAAATCGTGACATCTCACTCCATTTCCACACATTTCAAGTATCGTGATACACCATAAATGCGCAAAATTCTCGCTTTATTTAGATTTTACGATCTCTACATATTTAAAATTTCATGGAAATCTTTTAAAATTCCATTAACCAAATTTCTTTATAAAACGGTGGTGTGAGAACAACACTCTTTCCAAAACAATGGATGTTAGACATGATAGTCAATTTTCGTAGTCAAATCGAGAAGACAACGTTGATAATAATTAATCAATCTGAGAACCTTCTTGACATTTCCAGTCAAATCGAGAGAAGGGCTATCCTTCTTGACGTTTCTAGCCAAATCTAGAGAATACATTATCGTTGCTACGGTACAAAAAAATGCACAGTAACCCTCGCAAAGTCTTCTAGACTTGTCTAATCAGCCGAGCAAAACGCAAGGGACGACGAATTCTGAAGCGTTGGGATAGTAGCCTCTGCGAAGTCCAAGAATAAATTACGTACCGAGCCGATTTCATATGGGAACTCCAACTCAAGGAGCCCTCTCCGCTTGATGTCTCTTACTTCTCACCTTCCTTTGCGTTTTTAAGGTCTTCGTGGCATGTGCTTTGCCTCAATTCCTTGTACTGAGACACGCTATTGTTTGAAATTCGTTCACCCCCCTCCTTTTCTACTGTGCAACCGAGCTGACATTTAAGGAATCTATGTAAGTGTATGGTTGGTACTGAGCCACGCTGTTGTTTGAAATTCGTTCACCCCCCTCCTCTTCTACTGTTAAGCTAGCAACCTAGCTGACCTTAAATATAAGGTTTTCTCTTCATTTTTTTGCTTAGTTTTACCAGGTGCCGAAGCTTTCGATTCCATATTGTACTCGGTCAGTTGCTCAGTATTCATAAGCTTTGAATCAGTTATATAACTGAAGGCCACAGTCGCTGAATTTCACCTGGATATCAATAATCTTATCATAATATCAATGGAGATGGATGAGATAACAATTGTGTTGGGCCAGGCATCAGAACTGCACGCCAAAATTGAGGACGCCATAGAGAGGGTGTTACAGTCTGACACTGAAATCAACGGCGAAAACATAGCACCTTCTGTGGATGGTGATAAAATAGGATGTGTGAATGGAGGTAAGTTCTTGCATTCTGAAGTGGAAGCGGGGAGCCTCTCTTCTATTCGAGATGCTTTGGAGGTTATTGAAGATCGACTCGATTGCTTGCAGGTTTGGATATAAAAATGTGAAATAATTATGAATGAGACGCACAATAGGCGTTATACCAAATTACTTTTCCTTACTTTTCCTGTTGAATCTGCTTTCAGTAAGTAGGATTGGATATAAAAATGTGAAATAATTATGAATGAGACGCACAATAGGCGTTATACCAAATTACTTTTCTTTACTTTTTCTGTTGAATCTGCTTTCAGTAAGTAGGAGAACCATTTCCCATTTCGCTCTATCTCTAATTACCAATCTTAATCCTAATTTTAAGTAGGAGAACCATTTTCTATTTGGCCCTCTCTATTTCCCAATCCTAATCTTATTCTTATTTAGGTTAGGTTTATTAAATTTTTTAAAATTTCCAAAATTTATAGTTAATTTATCTATCTGTATGTCCATAGTATATTTTTTTTGAAATGCAGAAATTAGTTAATTTTTCTATCTTTATTATATATATTTTGTCTGCAGCAATTTTTAGGGATACATAGTCCTGCCAGTATTGGAACACAAATATGTGGAAACCAAACCTCTCACCTATATGTTGGAACACATCCTTAGGACTTATCTTCAGAGTACATTATACATTACATTAGCATATTACTACATGATATATATGATATATCCTGAAAATCCAATTTCCAATTTCTGGTAACATGGATCAGAAATATAGCTTTTTTTCTTCAAATATGATCTTGATGTTTATTCATGTCTTGATTTCTTCCCACTACTACAAAATGTTTATTATTAATTTCTTGAATGCTTCTTACATAGGTATGGATTCACTTTAATCTACATTTATTAACTATTTAAAAAAAACTCTCTGAAGATTTAAAAAATCTTTCATAATTTGTATATATATATATATATATATATATATATATCATAGTTTTAAAAACCAGAACCCATGACAGTCTGGTCCACCTAATAAACTGGTTTCAAAGGGAACCATTCAAATAGAGATTGAACATTAAAAAAAAAACACATGAAATAATTAATTTTTAATGAAAAAACTATTTTTAAGATTTGAAATCATGATTCCAAAGCAATAGACACAAAATATGGGAAGTTTTCTCATATATAAACCATGTAAATGTGAATATATCAAAATGGTACTAAGTCCAATACATATCAGCGGCAAAATATGTAATCAATGGGTTCTAAATGGCCTCTAGAGTCCAAAAACAAAGCCAAAGCCTACAAGCTATGAGGCCACTCTTCTACTACAAGTCTACATATATGATATTAGTGATCAACATTATCACTTGAAAGTTGAAATTTCTCATCATGATGAACTCCGTTGGTTGAGGGTGGACTCCCAAACTTTGCAACTACTTCTGCGGGTTCAATGATTCAGTGTCAAACTTGTGAAGTTATTCTGCCCTAATATGCCCTATTACTTCATTTGGTGTTCCACATGGCTTTACATGGTTTCCTATCCTAGCCAAGGGTTGCTTGAAAGTGTTAATACCCCCTCCTTCAATAGATTTTTGGCAATATTTGCAGATTATTTTCCATCAATACTATCACAATAAGCTGGTGCAGTATCCTTGGCTTTTGGAAGCATGGTGGCTACTACTTAGCTCAATCTCTATGTTGCTCCACTACTTAGTAAGTAGGAGAACCATTTCCCATTTCCCTCTCCTTGAGGCTCCCTTAAGGTCCCCAATCTCATTCCTAATGTCATCTAGCTAAGTTTATCAAATTTCTAAAATATTCCAAAATTTACAGTTAATTTTTCTATCTGCATAGTATATTATCATATTACTACATCATATATATGATATATCATGAAAATCCAATTTCCAGTTTCTTGTAACATGGATCAGAAATATAGTTTTTTTTTTTGGTTTAAATATGATCTTGATGTTTACTCACTTTTTAATCTCTTCCCACTATTACAAAATATTTATTATTATTTTGTTGAATACTAGTTACATGGATATAAATTCAATTTAATCTACATTTATTAATTATTAACAAAAATACTCTCTAATTATTTAAAAAAATCTTAAATAATTTAAATATATATAATCTAATCATAAATATCATTTAATCCAAATTCATTCATATTTATTTGTAGAGTACATTTATATTCTCTTTCCAGTGCCCTAAACAGTTATTGTAGAGTTCACAGGAGAGTTGTGGTTCTATGACCATACCATGTTGCATAATCAGGCTGGAAAAGCTGCACCCAAAGTCATCAGTCTGGTTAAATTTATTTGGTTAATGATTATGTTGTAGAATTTTTTAATATAGATGGTCATTTATATTTAAAATTTCAAAATGAGATAGTAGATTTTGAAAATATTTTAGAATACGATAGAGGAGGGATAGATAGAGGAGGGATAGTTTATTTTATCTAGAATTTTTGAATCAGACAGCAAATATTTTAGAATCAGATAAATAAGAGGCAGGTCTGTACTAACTCCTGTCCTTTGAATTGTATTCCAAAATTCACAATCAAGTTAAGTTGAGGGAGTATGGACTCATGTACACCGTGCGTGGTGCTTTGTTGATTTTAAAATCTTACTTATGGGCAATGGATCCATGTATCGCAGCGGATTGGGAAGTTCCATGGACTCTACAGGTTTTCTTGCTAATTTGTTAAATTCCGGGGACATAAGTTTCTTCACGATTTTAACATATGGGACACGAGGAGTTCGGAACGGTGATTTAATAGATTGTGTTTTACAGGGATATGTTTCTTGTTATTTTTTCGTTTCCCGTGATCTGGTTTCACTTGGGACGTCGTGATATCAGTCCATTCTGTCAGCTTCTCCCTCATTAAGGAAGGCATGTGGCTCTGATGTAAAGCAGCCCATTGGCTCCTAGAATAGCCTGGTTGAATCCTCAGCACGTTCAATTTTTTCAACATATAAAACGTTAAGTAAGTAATTGGAATAACGAAACCGATGAGATTCCTACTAGCTTGTTCAATCTTCTCAACACATAAGACATTAAGCAAGTAATCGGAATAACAACAATGATGAGATTGGGTTTTCGTGTTGGACCCATATCAATGTTTAAGAGGTGGTCGGAATAACAACATGATGAGATTGGGTTTTCGTGTTGGACCCATATCAATGTTTAAGAGTGGTTTCCCCTCTCTGTCAGTTGTTGTATCATGCCATAACATAGATCGATGAAATATGTGCTAAAACAAGTTAGGGAGCACAGCAACCTCTTATTGCCTGGTTTCTAAATCCTGTTTTGCTGCACCTTAGCATAATTTCATTGCAGAATCAGAGATATTCAGGAAATTTGAGAGAGATGCAAGTGAAGTTAGCAGATAGAGGAGGGATAGCAGAATGAGATGCACAAGAAGCGTTATTATATCAGATTACTCTTCAGGTTGAATCTGCTTTCATTAAGTAGGTTGAATTTCCCATTTTGCTATCCCTTTCTGTTCCCATGTCTAATTTTAATGATCTAGTTAGGTATATGGAATTTTTAAAATATTCCAGAATTTATAGTTAATTTTTCTATCTCTATAGTATATAATACATTATACATTACATGAGCATACTGCGACATTGTATATATATCCATCTTGAAGATCCAATTTCCAGTTTATTGTAACCTGATAAAAAAATATAGCTTTTTCTTTCAAATATGATCTTGATGTTTACTCACCTTCTGATATCTTCCCACTGCTACTCTCTTCCCAAGACTACAAAATCGTTATTATTATTTTCTTGAATGCTCCTTAAATTGGTATGGATTCAGTTTAATCTATGTTTATTAACTATTAAAAAAGAACTTTTTAACATTTTAGATGATTTGAATATATATATATATATAATTTTAGAAATAGGAACCAATGACTAGGCTTGTCCACTTAATAAACCAGGTTTAAATCTTACTGGTTAGATTTTAATGATAAATAAGTATTTAATGGGAAAAAATATTTTTAAGGTATAAAACTATAATTCCAAACCAATAGACACAAAATATGAAAAGTGTTCTCATATACATACCATGTAAACATGAATATATCAAAATAACACAAGTGCAAAATATATCAGCAACAAAATATATAGTCATGTGGCTCTAAATAACCTCTAGAGTCCAAAAACAAAGCCTACAAGATATGTGGCCATTGACCTACTATAAGTCTACATATATGATATTAATCATCAACATTATCACTCTAAAGTTGAAACTTCTCATCATGATCAAACTTAGTTGGTTGAGTCTCTAATCCCAAACTTTGCAATTACTTGAGTCACAAACTTGTCTGTTGGTTCAGTGACTTGAATCTCATTTGGTGCTCCACATGGATTTACATGGTTTCCTATCCCAACCAAGTGTTGCTTGAACAACACCCAACCTACCCAAGGCCAGAGATCCAGTTTATGACCCAAAAGCATTTGTTAATACCCCTTCCTTCAATAGATTCCTTCAATATATTTTTTTGGCAATATTTGCATATTATTTTGCCATCAATCATATCACAATGAGCCCATGCAGTATTTAGAGGCATGGTGGCTACTACTTACCTCAAACTCTTTGTTGTTTCTAGGCCCCCTTTTGTTCCCAATCCCATTTCTAATGTCACCTAAGTTAAATTTATCAAGTTTCTAAAATATTCCAAAATTTAAAGTTAATCTTTCTATCTACATTATCATATTACTACATGATATATATCATATATCCTGAAAATCTAATTTCCAATTTTTTGTAACATGGATCAAAAATATAATTTTTTTTTTCAAATATGATTTTGATGTTTACTCACTTCCTGATCTCTTCTAACCACTACAAAATACTTATTAATATTTTCTTAAATACTCTTTACATTAGTATGGATTCAGTTTAATCTACATTTATTAACCATTATAAAAATAAGTAAAAACCTACAGATATTTAAAAAATCTTTGAAAATTTAAATATAATATAATATAATTATAAATATCATTTAATCCAAAATCATTCATATTTGTTTGTAGAGTATATTTAGATTCTTTTTCCAGTGCCATTTCCAGTGTCATAAATAGTTATTATAGAGTTCACAGAAGAGATAGGGTTCTTCTATGACCCTACCATGTTGCATAAACAGGCTGGAAAAGCTACACCCAAGGTGATAAGTCTAGTTAAATTTATCTGGTGACCATATGCAGATCCAAATGCAGAGTAGTCATTTTAATGATTATGTTGTGGAATTTTTTAATATGGTCATTTTTATTTAAATTGCAGAATTAGATAGTAGATTTTGAAAATATTTTAGAATCAGATAGAAGGAGCATAATTATTTTTATGGAGCATAATTATTTTTATCTAGAATTTTAGAATCAGACAACAGATATTGGAGAAAATTTTAGAATCGAATAAATAAGAGCCAGGTCTGACCTAACTGCTGTCCTTAGAATTGTATTCCAAAATTCACAATCAAATTAAGTTGAGGGAGTATGGACTCATTTAGACTGAGCGTGATGCATTGCTGATTTTTAAATCTTACTTATGGGCAATGGTTCCATGTATCGCAGCCGATTGGGAAGTTCCATGGACTCTGCAGGTTTTCCTGCTAATTTGTTAAAGTCCGGGGACATAAGTTCTTCCAAGATTTTAACATATGGGACACAAGGTGTTTGGAACGGTGATTTAATAGATTATGTTTTACGGGGGTTTGTTTCTTGTTATTTTTTTCCTTTCCCGTGATCTGGTTTCACTGGGGATGTTATGATATCAGTCCACTCTGTCAGCTTCTCCCTCATTAAGGAAGGCATGTGGCTCGGATGTAAAGCAGCCCACTAGCTTGGAAAATAGTCTGGTTGAATCCTCAGCCTGTTCAATTTTTTCAACATACAAGACATTAAGCAAGTAATTGGAATAACAAAACCGATGAAATACCCACTGGCCTATTCAATCTTTTCAATACATAAAACATTAAGCAAGTTGTTAGTTCAGAGCATACATAACATACAACAGATTTATAATGAGAGACTTAGACGGCAAAAGCAGAGAATAATTCACAGAGATAGACAAATGGAGAAACAACAAGATTACTCAATCAAAAACAGCGGAATGGATAAAACAATCATTGGAGAATAGAAATCACTTAACATTACATAATAGGCTTGGGCCTTGGCTTGCTTTCCTTCCAGAAAAATTACAAATTTACGAGTCGGAAGAAGGATCTAGAATCTGCATGTGATTCTAGAAACTACTAGCGGTGTAAAAAGATTTAGAATCCTGGAGATCTAGAAAGATCTAGAATCTTACGTGAATTTGGCTTCATACTTAACATTCTCCCACTTGAAGCCAAATATGAATCAAGTTACACTGAGTCCTACCATGCCTCTACATAACTCATGTTTATTTCGTGGTAGAATTTTAGTGAGCATATCAGCAGGGTTCCTATCTGTATGGATCTTTTCCAAAGATAATTGTTCTTCCTCCAACACATGCCGAATCCAATGATACCATAAGTCAATGTGCTTGGTTTTTGAATGAAATGCTAGGTTTTTCACCAAGTGAATGGCACTCTAACTATCACAATATAACACATACTTGTCCTGCTTTATTCCTATCTCTCCTAGGAATCACTGCATCCACAACATCTCTTTACAAGCTTCTGTTGCAGCTATGTACTCTGCTTCTGTTGTAGAGAGGGCTACTATTCTTTGTAGCCTTGACGCCCAAGATACTGCTGCACCTGCAAATGTATACAAATAACCTGTAGTTGACTTTTTGGTATCCATATCTCCAGCCATATCCGCATCTGTAAATCCTTCAAGCAGAGTCTCATCATGACTAAAACATAAACAATAATGACTAGTACCTTGAGATACCTCAAAATCCATTTTACTGCTTTCCAGTGTTGTTTGCTTGGATTGGCAAGGAAACTACTCACTACTCCCACTAAATATGCAATGTCTGGTCGTGTGCATACCATGGCATACATCAAACTACCAACTGCTAAAGCATAAGGAATCTTGCTCATCTCTTCTTTCTCTTTGTCATCACTAGGACATAGTTGAGTACTCAGCTTGAAGTGCGCTGCAAGGGGTGTACCAACTGGGTTGGCATCCTTCATATTAAACATGTCAAGCACCTTCTTGATATATTTTTCTTGTGACAGCCACAACCTTTTGTTTTTCCTATCATGCATAACTCACATGCCTAATATCTGTTGTGCTCGTCCCAAATCCTTCATTGCAAATTTGCTACCCAAGTCTTTCTTCAACCTATTGTTCTTATTCTTAAAATGCCCAACAATCAACATGTCATCCACATATAACAATAATATAATATGCTTTCCTTGATCATACCTCTTGATATAGACACAATGGTCAGCGTCCAACCTCTGAAAACTATGTTCCAATTGAATGAATCAAATTTCGTGTACCATTCTTGACGTGCCTATTTCAATCCATAGAGACTCTTCTTCAACCTACAAACAAGGCCTTCTTTGCCTTTTTCTATGAAGCCTTTTGGCTGCTCCATATAAATTTCTTCCTCCAATTCACCATGAAGGAATGCAGTTTTTACATCTAACTGTTCACATTCTAGGTCTAAAGCAGCAACTAGACCAAGAATGACTCTAATGGATGACATTTTAACAACATGTGAGAAAATTTCAATGAAGTCAATACTTTATTTTTGGGAAAAACCTTTCACCACGAGCTTTGCTTTATACCTCTCATTCTTTTCGTCACCTTCATGCTTAACCCTGTACACCCATTTGTTTTGTAGAGTCTTTTTACCTTTTAGGAGGTTTACCAACTCCCAAGTTTTATTTTCCTACAAAGAGTTCATCTCTTCTTCCATTACTTTCTTCCATTCTTTACTGTGCTTGACTTTACAAGCTTCTTGAAAACAATTAGGTTCATCTTCATCAGTCAACAAAATATTGTTTGAAAGAAGATACCTTTGTGAAGGCTTATGAGGCCTAGAAGATTTGCGAACCAACTGTGGTGGTGCATTATCAGGTTGAATCTCCTGTAAAGGTTCTGGCAAGATTCTTTCTTCTTGTTGTTCATTATTTTCCACTTGTTGTTCTTCATGCTCCTGAATTTGTTGTTCATTTTCTTGTATTGGTGGTATGTTTTCTTGCTGCACTTCAAACCTATCAATAACCTTTTTGACTTCCAACTCATCTACAGTCCTCTTGAACATTTCTGAATCATTAAATATAACATCCCTGCTTCTAATAATTTTATGTTTGACTGGATCCCATAGACGATAACTAAAATCTTCATCTGCATATCCCAAAAAAATGCATTTCATAGATTTATCATCTAGCTTAGTTCTATTTTCTTTGGGAATATGTACAAATGCTTCACATCCAAAGATTTTCAAGTGAGAATAATTCAAATTCTTACAAGTCCAAACTTCTTCAGGGATACCGCCATCCAAGGTTGTAATTGGAGATCTATTTATGAGGTAGCAACCGGTCCTGACTGCTTCAGCCCAAAAATTGTTCTCCAAACCAAAATTGGACAACATACTTCGCACCTTTTCCATAATGGTGCAATTCATCCTTTCTGCGACACCATTCTGTTGAGGAGTACCAGGCACAGTCTTCTCATGCTTTATGCCAAATCTGTTACAATATTCCTTAAATGCATTTGAGCAATATTCTCCACCATTATCTATTCTTAAATAGTTCAGCAATTTGTTAGTCTCTCTTTCAACAGCAACATGGAATTTTTGAAATATTCCAAACACTTCACTTTTATTTTTCATAGGATATGCCCAAACCTTCCTGGATGTATCATCTATAAATGTTACAAAATATGATGCTCCTCCTAATGATTTAATGTTAACAGGCCCAAACACATCTGAGTGTACCAATTCTAACACATTTTTCTTTCTATCATGGCCACCTCTAAGGAATGAAACCCTTCTTTGTCTACCATATATACAATTCTCACAAAGATCAAGATTGTAGGGTTTCAAACCCAGCAATAAATTTTTACCAGCAAGGATTTTTAAGCCCTTCTCGCTCATGTGACCCAAACACTTATGCCACAGATCTGCTAAATTTCCTTCTTTTGTGACAGTAGCCAAATTTGATTTTCCTATCAGTGTCTTCAATGTGTATAATGTTCTTGTCTTGGGTCCTTTGGCCACGACCAATGCACCTTTGCTAATTTTCTAGCCTCCTTTTCCAAAGCATGTCGAATAGTCTTAATCATCCAGTCGTCCCATAGAGATTAAACTCATGCGCATTTCTGGTACATGCCTGACATATTTCAACAATATATCTTGTCTATCTTTCATCTTGATCTGGACATCTCCCACTCCAACAATACTGCAAAAATAATTATTCCCCTAATGCACTCTACCATAATCACCATGATTATATGAAACAAAACTATCTTTGCATGGGGTTACATGGTGAGATGCCCCAGAGTCAAGGATCCAATCAAAGCTACTGCTAGATGTATATACACATGCATCCTCTACTGAAATAGTAAACAACACATCACCATCTGTGGCTACAGCAGTAGTCTCACCTTCATTTGTGCTGGATGACTTGTGATTTGTACTGGACGGTCTCTGATCCTTTTGTCCTTTCTTCCAGAATCGACATTTTTTCTTCATGTGCCTAGGTTTGCCACAATGAAAGCAGATGATTCTACCTCTTCTTGATTTTGATCGGCCTCTCAATCTTGATTGCCCTTGCCATCGTCGATCCATTCTCCTACCATGTTCAGCGAGAGCTAGAGCTTCTCCTCCCTGGTTTTCCGCAATTAACTTGCGTCGCAGTTCCTCATTCATTAAACTGCTGCTGATATCATCAAAATTTAGGGTCCCTGTAGTTGTTGAAGTGCTCATAGCTACAATTAAATTTTCCCATCGGTTTGGCATAGAACACATTAGCAAAATAGCTCTAATTTCATCATCTGAAATTCTTTTAACAGAGGCAAGCTGATTAGTAATAATATTAAATGCATTCAAGTGCTCAACAACTGAAGCACCCTCCTTCATTTTGAGATTATAAAGCTTATTCATTAAGAACACTTCGTTTGATGCCGTGTTCTTCTCATATAGGTCAAGGAGCTTTTTCTATAATCCTTCTGCCGTCTTTTCTCTAGACACATTGAAATAAACATTCTTTGATAAATATTGGCAGATTGTTGCAATCGCCTTTCTATCTAGCTTATTCCACTCTTCATTTGTCATCGATGAGGGTTTCTTTATTGTGCCTTCAATCGGCAAACACTGATCCTTTAAAATCAGTGTATCCTCCATCTGTGATTTCCATAGGGTAAAATTAGCCCCGCTCAACTTCTCCATATCTATAACTATTGTCTCCATTTTCAATCAAATTCATGCCCCAAAACACAAAAAACTATACTTAAAAATAAAACTTTAATTATTACTCTTTAAAATTTAGTAATAATGACCTTCATCCTTTTAAAATACCCTTTTCAAAATTCCTGCTTCTTTTAAAATATACTTTTTAAAATTCCAACATATAATAATATATGTTTCATAATAAATATAAAAACATATATAATGTTTTAACCTTTTCACATTTCACACATACATATGCTGGTTTGGAAAAAAGCTTGATGTATACGTGCAAGCTTGATGTAAAAAAAAACTTACGAACACCACGTTTCAACTCTAATCTCCATGGATCTCCACTTTTCAAAATCCAGCTCCAATCTCCACGGATCTCCACTTTTCAAACTCTAGCAACACATACAGATCTCTAGGTTTCAAACTCCAGCAACACGTTTCAACATAGGTCCACGACCTTCTTTTTCTTGCAACAACTATGTTTTAGTTCCGGCGTTCCTCAGCTATTTCCTGGACAGATCCTTCAACAGCTCCAAGGGTAACAACCAACGTTTTAACGAACGCTGCCAGAGCAAGGCAACGGCATTAAGTAGCTTGCACAGTGGATATTCGACCCTAGTTCTGATACTAGTTGTTAGATCAGAGCATACATAACACACAACAAATTTATACTCAGAGACTTAGACGGAAAAAGCAGAGAACAATTCACAGAGACAGACAAATGGAGAAACAACAAGATTACTCAATCAAAAATAGCGGAATGGATTAAACAATCACTGGAGAATAGAAATAACTTAACATTACATAACAGGTTTGGGCCTTGGCTAGAGAAATTACAAATTTATAGAGTCGGAAGAAGGATCTAGAATCCTGCATGCGATTCTAGAAACTACTGGCGGTGTAGAAAGATCTAAAATCCTGGAGATCTAGAAAGATCTGATCTAGAAGGATCTAGAATCGTGCGTGAATTTGGCTTCACACTTAACACAAGTAATCGGAATAACAACAATGATGGGATTGGGTTTTAGTGTTGGACCCATATCAATGTTTAAGAGCTGGTTTTCCCTCTATGTCACTTATACCATAACATAGACCGATGAAATATGCGCTAAAACTAGCTAGGGATCACAGCAACCTCTTATTGCCAGGTTTCTAAATCCTGTTTTAGTGCACCTTAGCATAATTTCGTTGCAGATTCAGAAATATTCGGGAAATTTGAGAGATGTAAGTGAAGTTATCTTTCTTCAAACAATTGAATTCGCTGATGTCAGTTCATGTCCACTAAATTTAAGAAATTTTCCTTCAAAAGGTTTGCAACATGCATCTTTGTATGAAGCATCCAAACTATTTATAATAAGCAGTTGTTTCAAATTCATGAATGAGTGAAAATGTGAGGGCGCAGATATAAAGTGTGTTACAAATCATATTTAAATTGAATGTTAAGAAATTTTTTGGTGAAAATTATATTTTAGAATTTTTTTGTCTTGAATTATTAAGTGTGTTCTTCTGGTAGATTTTCATCTAAATTTTTTTTACTATAAGAGTTATGGATCAAATAAACCTAAATTCAGAAGTTCAAATTGAATACTCAATTGTTACAAATTCAATATTGAGGGTCTGTATATAAGATGAAAGCATTGAAAAGGACCTACAAATAAATCAGAGACGACACTAAGATTAAGGAGTGCTCACATATCAATTTATGAATTTACAGTTCATGTGGATTGCTTGATTATGCAGCTTATATATTGTTTCTTTGTAGATTTTTCTGCTGCAGCAGCAAGCTGACAGGGAGGCAGCTTTGTATGATCTTGAGGAATGCAAGATAATTTTCTTGGAGCGGTTGAGGCGGCATCAGGGAAGAGAGCGGGACGTTGTGCTGGAGGCACTTGCATTCGCAGGGGAGGAAGTTGTTGAAAATGATAACTCGCATCAACCATCTCACCCCATGCTCTTACCAGAATGCCTTTCATTCTCTAGGTCAGATGAGGAGCAATCCAAAAAATATGAAGATCCCAACGTTTTGTTGAGGAATGATGCCATGAAGTTGCTGGGATGGAGAACAGAGACTGAAGATGGAATGGATTCTGGTTTGGAAAACTCCCAAACATGCAAGGGATTAGTTCCTGATGTATACATAGAAAATGACCAGACAGAGTGCAAGGGAAATTTTTTCAAAGTTTTATGCCACAACATACAAAGGCTTCAAAAGCCAATAGGTCATGCTGTTTTTTTGGCAGCAAAAACTGCTCTTGTGGTCACCAGTGTTGTCACCGTCGTGGTTTCGACTACTGCGGTAAAGAATAAGCTAAGCAGAAAATGCATTCGTAAAGTGCATTCTGCTCCTTCAGCCAGGGTTCTTTCCTCCCAATCAGTTGGTCATAACCTCAACTTGTCAGAACAGTGAAAACCTGGTAATGTTACATGATAGTTTGCAGTGAAAATCTGGTAATGTTACATGATAGTTTGCAGAGCTGGCTGATAATAATAACAACAATAATAAAGATGTCATGTCGAATAAATATAATTTATTTCTTTCTTTAAAAGATGAAAGGTTTACGATGTTCTCCTTTGTCTTCGAGAGATATGTAATGTTCTTCTGGTATTAGATGATTCGCTACCAATTATGTTTTTATGAAATCCATTATATTGTAAGAGCTTGAGAAGGTTTAATAAGAACTTGCTCAGAGTTTCAAATCTCATAGTGACATGATGTTTCATTAGGAACGGCTTTTATACGGATTATCTTAACTTTTCTTTAAGTTTGTAGTGATTATCTTGACTCTTCCTTCCTTCTTTGTGAAGAAAGAAAAACTAAAAACTAAAATCCCTCATTTAAAGGGCGGTTGTAATTCAATGCCTTTAAAAAGGAAGTAGTGTATTTGTGGTTTTCCCTGAATTCATCCTTACTCACTTGTTAAAGGATGTTCACTGATAGAGTAAGCTCAAGTTGCAGACTGTATTCCTATGATTTATCTTTGCAATAAACTCTCACTGACCAGTGCCAGTGACAGATTCCTCCTATGTTTACAAATATGTCAGAATTTCGAGTAAACACGACTGTATATGGGACATTACCAATGGACACGGGTTATCTTATCAGCTGCGATTGGCGAAGGCATAATTATGCTTTCCAAGAATTGAGAAACTAGGAGAGATTCTTCTATGTCTATAAGTGAATATGTTTGCTCCCCGTTAATGAATGTTCCCCATGTGTTTCGTGGCATGTGCTTAAATCTAGCCATGTGTCTGTTTACTAACACCTGTGGGTTTTGGTGTAACGGCAATCGTGATGCCAACAAGTGGTATCACAGCCAAAGGTCTCGAGTTCAAAACACACTGAGCTCACGTTGGGGGAGATTGTTGGCTCCCCATTAATGGCAGTGTAGAAGGCTAACACCTGCAGGTTTTGATATAAAAGCAATAGTGACTTCAACACTATTAACATGTTCATCTTGTAAAACACTATTAACATGTTCATCTTGTAAAACTTGAATCTTCACGGATCGATCTGAAATACTTCATTTATTACCTCATTTTCATGGACTGAGCTAATGAACCTTTACGTTAACTAACCCAAATTTTTTTAAACCCTTTTGATAAACTCTCTTTCCTTTTATAACATTATTTGATTGGCCTTATAAACATCTCTTATTTTATATATATGTATATATATTCCAAATTGAAGAAATTTTATATTATAAAATGGATACCTTTAGGAAAACTACAAAAGCAGGCTTCTGCCCATTTGAGAACAAAGTTAAAAAATATATATTTATAACTGAAACGAGGGAAATTTAGGAATTATAAGAGTGCTGCATTGGGGTTACCGTGGAAGTCCAATATTAGGGTATTTTTACTCATTTTAGAACATTGTAATCGGATCTTAACAAGTATCATGATAGTATCAGTAATGATTGGATACAATCTATTAAAATTTGAAAATTCTAGAGATTTTAACTCTACGGAAGGTTTTAAGAGAGTACAACGTGAAAGTACATGCAAAATTCAAAACGAGGAAGAGTTAGTCATCAGGAGTGTCATGCGATGTTGATTTAGCAGTCAAGACATGCACCCAATTATAAAGTATTTTGGTATGCTTCTACTACTATTGCTCATTGTTTTTTGTTTCAGTTAATTTCTCAATTTGAGGAGTGAATAGGCTATTAGGAAGACATCTTGATGTTATTGGAGATGGATTTTGGATTGATTGATGGATTGTATGAAGTGTTGAATTTCTTTTTCCATAACTAAGATGGATGAAGAAACTAGTGACAATTTCATTTGTCTTGATTTTGAGTTGCTGAAGATGAAGGTTGGCTACCAATCCCTCAAATTTTATAGAAATATTTTCCCAATGGGTGTCAAGTAAGTTAGTCTAGCTTCATGACTTTCCAAAGCTTGTTTTGTCTTCCTTAACTTGGAGTAGTCCATGTTATGTGACTAGATTAATGCTCCTTGAACCCTTGCTACTACAAGTTTTGGCAAAGATGGTGACCTAAAGAGGTTATAGATATGAGTTGATGAATGAGAAGTGAAGCTAATAGAACCATAAGCCCTAAATATATGAAGAGAGAGAAGAGAAGAGTTTAGCTATATGCACCACCCAAGGGATTTTTTATAAGAGGATGCATATTTCCCAAGAGAAGATGTGTCATACAAGGAATCTGAAGAAAGGAAGACCCAAGATTAAAATAGAGGGGATGTAACCCCCAATTTTAATTACAAACAAAACATGTTGAAAATATGAAAAACATATAATAAACCATGAAAAGTAAGAAGATGCAACTTAAATGAAGAATAAGGTTGAGTTTGCAAGTTGGGTCTAGGAAATCCCACCCAAGATCAAGAAGCCAAAAAATTTCCATCATAATAAATAGAGATATTTTGCAGAAAATGGAAAGACAAAGAGCAAACAGAGAAACCCTAAGCCAAAATGCACTAGGGTGATAATCAATGCAACTAGAGGAGAACTATTGGGATATATCAAAACTAATAACCATAAAATTATCCTTGAATGCATCCCGTCAGGTAGAGGAGAATGACTCATGTGCGGGAATGGTGAGAGACGAGGACATACGATGGTAGTGGAAAGGTCTTGTTGACTCCCTCTCGTTATTCTTGTAATTATAGTCCACTTGGTGCACCATCTGTAAGTCTATAATCATGTACTATGTAAGAGAATTTGCTAGGTTATAGGATTGGTTTTCGATATTCATTGAGATTTATTACTAAGACCTATGTTTTTTTATTCGTTGCTTGATTGGAGAGGCTATCCTAGTTATTTTAATGCATAAGGATGTGAAAGAAGGATACCAATGTCATAGATTATTTTAGTTTGTTTGATGTGCTCTAAGAAAAAGTCTAGGAGGCAATTTTGTGATTCATAGTTGAAGAGCATGGATATGATGATTAGAGTCAAGTTTTTATCAGAGTCAGCTGGAAGGTTTTGATGGTATTTATAAGTATAAATTTTGAATTAGGCATGTTATTAGACAATAATCTATGATTGTAGGTGAAGGAATGTATCTTTGTCCCTCCACTGTTGGAGATAGCACCCTACACCTACCATCACATTAAATGAATAAAGTTTATACTGAAATATTCTATGATTGTAGGTGAAGGAATGTACCTTTGTCTCACCATGGTTGGAGATAACACCCTATACCTACCATTACATTAAATGAATAAAGTTTATACTGAAATATTTTAGTGGATGTAGAATTTTTTTTTTGTATTATTAATATATTTTTAAATGTGACATGTCAACTCCATGTTGAGGATAGAAGGAATTACATATCTCCTTGACACTGAAAACCATAATATTAAAATGTTTTAACTATAAGAAATGTTTTAATTTCAATTGGGTTGTGTGTGTACAACATGAGTGAGCATGAGTGACTTAATGGTTAAGAACATGTGATTCATGTTACATTTTTTTTTGTAAGTAGATGGAAATGATTTCTATTAATAAAAACATGTTTTACATTGATAGAATATAGTTGTTGGCATCCCAAAAAGAATGACCTAGGAGTGTAAACCTCCAACAAGGTAAATAAACTAAGCACCATTTTTATCTATAACAAGCTGAAAACTTAGGTGCTACATTACCAAAGAACAAAACCATAAAAACAAGAGATTGAAATCATAATATATCCATAAGCCATACGAGCATTGGCATAAAAAAATTAAAACCAAAATAAACAAGAAAGTGCTTTTGAAGCATACCAAAACAAAACCATGCACCATAAAAAAAAAACAATTAAAAACTTGCATGGAAGACTAAAAACCAACATTTCCCACTTTTGCAAAAAAACAAAGACCAAATTTCATGCCAGATGTGGAAAATAGTGGTATTGTCCATCATATTCTTAGATAAGACACCAAGAGAACCTAGTGATAATGTGGAAGGAGGTACTAGAAAAGATGAAACATCAAATCCCGTATCAATCTGATGTGGAAAGAGGAGATAAATTAACACGTGGAGAGGTTTTAGCAGGTGGAGCATTGATGACTATTGAGGCATTAGTGAGCTCCTCACGATAAGAGTCAGAGACCATATATTTTTTGACCCTCCTAAATTGTGAGAGTATATCGTCCACGCCGAAGCGTACATTCCAAAGAAGTTATTTAATATCATATTGTCATGCAAAAACTTTATAATTTTGTACTTGCATATCTCTCAGAACCATACAGGAGAGTATTCGTTTGTTGGTGCACTTCAAATAATGTAGAAACTATTGTCTTCATTTTCTAAATTTTCCTAGAATCCATTTAAGTTAAACTCTTCCCACTTCAAAGTCTAAAAAGTATAAAAGTATAGTCTGTCACTAAATTATTTTGATTTAGGTGGAGAATTTCTCTGGAGGGACTCAATCAAAATAATTTAAAATTGAATCTCAACCAAAACAACTTTAGACTATGAGGGGTATAATTACTCTCCCCTCCTCTACCATTATACATTTTTTTTTTAAGAAAAAGACATAGTTAATAAGAGAAATGATTAATCCACACAAATTTGAATAGAATAATGACCAATAAGATAAAGAGAAAAACAAACATTAAGCTTTCTGGAAGGCTAACCATTGCACAAATAGGTCCTCTCCTAGGCTCCACAATTGGAACCCAAGAACAATAAGTGTTTAATAAACCCCACAAAAATACACCCTTAAAAACCCCAAAAGATGCTCTAAGGTGAATAACCCACTTTAGAGTAAGATAGACCATAGACTCGACACCTAGGCTTTGTAATGCTAGGTAACTAAAAGAGTTAGCCCTGAAATTTGTGACACACCAATTTCCCAACACATAATGAGACCAAAATTGATAGATACATGAAGAATAAAACATCATAAACTTGAATTGTATTACTAAACTGCAAGGTAAAATGTTATCACTAAAACCATATAGAAAAATTCCCTATATAACATAAACCACAAACCTATACCACAAACCAAAACATGATAGTTAAATGAGATACTTGTGGAATGGGTTCGTTGGATTGCCCAGGTTGATAGAACAACCACCAATTTGAAGACCTCCCTACCTGTTGTATTGTGCAAAAACAAAAAGAAGAACATTGACCTAATTAGTGGTCCTAAAATTTATGGTAATGAATTGAAGAGATAGGTCTTGCCACCAAAACATAAACTACTGTCAGTTTTACCAAAGGAAAGAGCAAAGTGGACCATAAGCAGCAAGGTGGGGATTCCTCCCCACCACCCCCAGATAATTTCGTACATTTGCCACCTTTCAAATAACTCCATGCATTTACAATGAAAGGACCTGAGTTGATGACCCATGACACCCTGAAACCAGAAAGGAACAAGTGCTAATCCAGGCATACATTTTGACCTAACTCCAGGTCTGACCTAACTCCTGTCCTTAAAATTGTATTCCAAAATTCACAATCAAGTTAAGTTGAGGGAGTATGGACTCATTTACACCGAGTGTGGTGCTTTGTTGATTTTTAAATCTTACTTATGCGCAATGGTTCCATGTATCGCGGCGGATTGGGAAGTTCCATGGACTGCCGATTTTCTTGCTAGTTTGTTAAATTCCGGGGATATAAGTTTCTCCAAGATTTTAACATATGGGACACTAGGGGTTTGGAACGGTGATTTAATAGATTGTGTTTTACAGGGATATGTTTCTTGTTATTTTTTCCTTTCCCATGATCTGGTTTCACTGGGGATTTTGTGATATCAGTCCACTCTCTCAACTTCTCCCTCATTAAGGAAGGCATGTGGCTCGGATGTAAAGCAGCCCATTGGCTCCGAGAATAGCCTGGTTGAATCCTCAGCTTTTTCAACACATAAAACATTAAGCAAGTAATTGGAATAACAAAACCGATGAGATTCCTACTAGCCTGTTCAATTTTTTCAACACATAAGACATTAAGCAAGTAGTCGGAATAACAACAATGATGAGATTGGGTTTTCGTGCTGGACCCATATAACTGTTTAAGAGGTGGTTTCGCCTCTCGGTCAGTTGTAGTATTATACCATAACATAGATCGATGAAATATGTGCTAAAACAAGTTAGGGAGCACATCAACCTCTTATTGCCTGGTTTCTAAATCCTGTTTTACTGCACCTTAACATAATGTCGTTGCAGATTCAGAAATATTCAGGAAATTTGGGAGAGATGTAACTGAAGTTACCTTTGTTCAAACAGTTGAATTCGCTCTTGTTAGCTTATGTCCACTAAATTTATGAGTTTTTCGTACAAAAGGTTTGCATCATGCATCTTTCGCTGTGTAACATGCATCTTTGTCTGAAGCAGCCAAACTATTCTTTTTTTCAGTACTAAAAAAGCATGATTTATATTAATAGCTCAGAATTAGGAGATTACAATGCCATTCAATTGTTCCATATCATAAAAGATCTATTTGGAGATGCCATTTCAGCATTCTGTCCCATGCTGCCAAATACAAAACATAAATGGAGAAATAACAGTCCATAGACCACATACAAATCCAGAATTATAAACTTGCATGATAAGGTTGTATGCATTTCAGAACTAAAAAGAAAATAGAAAGCATTCACCATGTCAACTACTACAAAACATAAATGGAGAAATAACAGTCCATAGACCACATACAAATCCAGAATTATAAACTTGCATGATAAGGTTGTATGCAGTTCAGAACCAAAAAGAAAATAGAAAGCATTCAGCATGTCAACTGCTTCTTCTAGCCCATTGCACAGTGTGAAATAACAACATGTCCATCCCTCCAGATGATTGAAAGCAAAACAGTTATAAGACAAGTAGAGTTACAAAAAATTATACAAAAAAGAAGAGGGGATGAAGAAACTAGCCAGGTAATGGGAAGTCTCCTATGTCTATGACTATCTGATTCACGATAATTTCTAAGTGCATTTTTCCAGTATTGCCATTTAAGCCCCTCTTCCATAGTTCATCTGCATCCATATTTTGTTCCCTGCCAACATGGCTGATAGTGGAGTTGTTGTGTTGATTCCATAGTAGTTCAATTCTTCTTAGCCAGCAATGTAATAATGGGTTTGTGATGTTTTCCTTGCCCATTAATTGATCAATTATAATTTTTGAATCCCCATGGATATGAATGAAAGGGATATCAAGGAAATTAGTAAACCATAAGAGGCCCCATAAGGCCATTGCTTCAGCCTTTATGCTAGTGCCCCTACCTCCATGCCAAAATGTTTTGTATGCCTCTGAGATGGCAAGCAAAAACCCGGAACCACATGTGTGCCGTTGAGGAGCACCATCAAAAAAACCCATAGCGTATTCCATCTTGAGTTCAGTCCTCTTTTGACGGGGTGTTTTGGAGAAAATTTCATTTGATGTATGTAGTGTGTGGCTCATTAAAACATTTTCAATGATCTTATAGAAATTTCCAGTGCAATTCTCAAAGATGCAGTTGTTTCTCCACTTCCAAATTTCCCAAAAGAGAATAGGCGGAATGATTCTCTAGACAGACTTTTGAGAGCTCCACCACCTTAAACAATCTACAATGCCTGCATGTTGAATATATGGAAAACCAATATATGAAGAAAGTATTTTCCATACCTGAATTGTATGTTGACATGTAAGGAAAATATGATTGTTATTTTCTGATTCCTCTTTGTAGATAGGACAGATGCCAGGTCCTTGCCATTGTCGCTTTTGCAAGTTTTCCCAAGTAAGATTTTTATTATGGAAAACCAACCAAGTAAAGAGAATGATTTTGTTTGGGATATTAGTTTTCAAAAGGAAAATAAAACATGTTTCTCACTTAGTTGTGCATCCTTTGAGCAGAGAGAGAGGTATATATCTGCAACTTTAATGTTATCATTCTTCATCTTCCCTGACCAGATTAATTTATCATGATTGCCACCACATCCCGAGTTGTTTCATCTCAGCAACAATGCGATCCCAAGGTCCCAATGCACAAATAGACCCAATTCCCATGTGTTCTTTCAGACTATGGACCCCTCCATAGTGAAATGGCTTGACACCAAAAGTATATGCCTCTTCTATTTAGAGTATTTAAAAGTTGCTCTGATCATATCCATATTGTCAGCACCTAGAATGTGGTAGGTGCCAATGAGAATGTTGTGGCCCTAGCTAATGTTCCAAGCCAGGTGTTGTAGGAAAATCTTTGTGACTTTTTGGAAGCTGAGCCAGATTGCCGATCCATTTGAAACCCCAATGGAACCTTTTCCAAACTATTTATAATAAGCATATTCATGAATGAGTGAAAATGTCAGGGTGCATATATAAAGTGGGTTACAAATAAGATTCAAATTGAATCTTAAGAAATCTTTCACTAAAAATCACATAAGGGAATTTTTTTGGATGCTTTTGACCTATTAAGTGTGGTTTATTTTCTATTAAAGATGAACAAGACAAGATGAATCACACTTGATGATTTTAAAAGTAGACAAGAAAATTCTCTTATATGATTTTTACTGAAAAACTTCTTAACATACAAGTTATGGACCACAAAAAGCCTAAATTCAGAAATTCAAATTCAATATTCAGTTGTTACAAATTCAATATTCAGTGTATGTATATAAGATGAAAGCATTGAAAAGGAATTACAAATAAGTCAGATACTCTAAGATTAAGGAGTGCTCACATATTAATTTATGAATTAATAGTTCATGTGGATTGTTTGATTATGCAAATAATATATATTGTTTCTTTGTAGATTTTGATGTTGCAGTAGCAAGCTGACAGGGAGGTAGCTTTGTATGATCTTGAGGAATGTAAGAGAATTTTCTTTGAGCGGTTGAGAGGCATTAGGGAAGAGAATGGGACGTTGTGCGGGAGGAACCTGCATTTGCAGGGGAGGAAGTTGTTGAAAATGATAACTCGCATCAACCATCTCACCCCTTTCTCTTACCAAAATTCCTTTCATTTGCTAAGTCAGATGAGGAACGCGCCAAAAAATGTGAAGATCCCAACCTTTTGTTGAGGAATGATGCCATGAAGTTGATGGGACAAAGAACAGAGAATGAAGATGGAATGGATTCTAGTTTGGAAAACTCCCAAACATGTGTAGTTACAAGAGGTTACTAAACAATAAAGAAAATGAAACTGAATACAACCACACAAGTAAGAACTCAAGATTTACGTGGTAAAACCCTCACAGGGTGTCAAGGAAACATCCATGGGGCAAGGGATTGGAATTTCTATTCAATTAATAAATGATTCTCCACTACAATAGTTCGGGCAATCATCAGTTTTATATGAGCCTCCTCATTTACATAACTACTATTTCGGTATAAAACTAACTTGTCAATAACTAATACAATTTTACCAAATTTACATTAATTAGCTGTCAATTTCCAACAAACTCCACCTTGACTACAATTTTCCTAATCCCTTGCCCATGCCCATTCATCATCTCTTCTGCAAGCCAAGAGAAGCTAAACACCATCACAACTTCTCTACTATAATTGGCTTTATGAATATGTCTGCACAATTCTCTCGTGTATGGACCTTTTGAAAAGCTACTTTTACACCATTGATCACATGTCTTAGAAAATGATACCTTACATCAATGTGCTTGGTTCTGCTATGATAAGCAGGATTTGTAGCTAAGTGAATAGCACTCTGACTGTCACAAAGTACATTCACTTTCTCCTACGTCCTTCCAATCTCACCAAGTATATCCTTTAACCAGATTGCTTCTTTACTCACATATGAAGCAGCTATATATTCTGCTTCGATAGTGGACAATGCAACTATTTCTTGAAGCTTTGACATCCAACTAATTGCTCCACTTGCAAGAGTAAAGACATAACCTGTGGTACATCATCTTTTGTCCAAATCACTTGCATAATCAGCATCTACATATCCACAGATTGATCCTTCACTACCATTAAAGATGATGCAATGGTCGCTTGTGCCTCTTAGATATCAAAGCACCCATTTCACTGCTCACCAATGTTCTTCACCTGGATTTGCCATGAACTTGCTGACAACTCCAACTGCATGTGAAATGTCAGGTCTTGTAGATACCATCGCATACATTAAGTTGCCTACAACATTTGCATATGGTATGTGAGACATATACTGCTTTTCTTCATCAGTTGTAGGACTCAAAACCGAAGAAAGCTTAAAATGGGAAGCTAATGGAACATTAACATGTTTCACATTGTTCATACAGAACTTTTCAAGTACTTTCTCCACATACTTCTGCTGTGATAACCAAAGCTTACCATTTTTCCTATCTTTGTGTATCTCCATGCCCAAGATATGTTTTGCTCCTCCAAGATCCTTCATATCAAATTTCCTAGAGAGTTGAGCCTTTAACCTGTTGATCTCTTCCATGCTTTTGCTTGCAATAAGCATATTGTCAACATACAAAGCTAAGATAATGAATATTCCATTGAAACTCTTGAAGTATACACAATGATCATACTCACTTCTAATAAATTTTTGGCTCACCATGAAGCAGTCAAACTTCTTGTACCATTGTCTGGGAGACTGCCTCAAACCATACAATGATTTCTTGAGCTTGTAAACAAATCTTCTGCTGCGACCTTGTACAAAACCTTCTGGTTGTTCCATATATAACTCTTCATTCAAATCACCATTTAGAAAAGATGTTTTAACATCTAACTGTTCTAACTCAAGGTTAAGTAATGCAGTTATTACCAACACAGTACGAATAGAAACAAGTTTTACAACTCGTGAAAAAATCTCATGAAATTCGATACCTTGAACCTGAGAATACCCTTTTGCTACCAGTCTCACCTTATACCTTTCGATACTTCCATCAACTTTCCATTTAAGTTTGAAGACCCATTTGCATCCAACAACACTTCTCCCTTCAGGAAGTTCTACAAGATCTCAGGTATTGTTCTTGGCTAAGGAATCCATTTCTGATTCGATAGTTGTTTTCCATTTTTTGCTATCTGTATTAGCTACTACTTCCTGATAACAAGAAGGTTCCCCATCTTCAGTAATCAAAGAAAAAGATGAAGCAAAATTTTCATACCTTTTGGGAGTTTTTCTTTCCCTTGTAGACCTTCTTAGAGTGACTGGTTGTTGAACTAGTTCAAAAACTTCAACAGTATCTTCAACACCTTTTTCTCCAGAAGTCTCATCTTCCTTTTGACTTTCATAGAAAGGTGTAGCCTCCAACTGAATTTGTTGATTTGGCGATACTTGTTCTTGTTCAATTCTTTCAACATATGATTTTAAGAGAGAAGATTCATGAAATGTTATACCTCTGCTAATGACTATCTTTTGTGACATAGGATCCCACAACCTGTACCCTTTCACCGCATAGTCATACCCAACAAAGAGATAACATTTTGATTTTGGATCTAATTTTGAATGTTGATTTTTAGGAACAAGAGCATAAGCATCACAGTCAAATATCCTTAAATGTGAATAATCACAAGACTGACCTGACCAAACTTCTTCAGGAATTTTACATTTAATTGCTACTGAAGGTGATTTGTTAACTAAATAACAAGTAGTGGATACTTCTTTTGCCCACAACTCCTTTTGTAGGTTAGCATTGCTGATCATGCTTTTGGCTCTTTCCATAAGAGTCTGATTCATACGTTCAACAACACCATTTTGTTGAGGAGTCTAAACAATAGTTTTTTGTCTAACAATTCCTTCATCCTTACAGTATTGTTCAAATTCTATTGAAGTAAAATCACGACCATTGTTAGTTCTTAAACATTTAATTGATTTGTCTGTTCTTTTCTCTACCATTGCTTTAAATTGTTTAAAGATATTGAATACATCAGCTTTCTTTTTCAGCATAAAGACCCAAACTTTATGGGAGAAATCATCAATAAACATTAAAAAATATAGAGCACATCCATATTAAACAACAGGAGATGGTCCCCACAGATCAGAATGAATATAGTCTAAAATATCTTTACTATGATTTCCAATTTTAAATCTCTGTTTACATTGTTTTCCATACACACAATGTTTACAAAAACCCAACTTCAAAGATTTCAGATCATGAAGTGATTTACGTTTCATCAGTACCTAAAGACCTTTCTTGCTCATGTGACCCAATCGCTGATGCCACAGGCGAGTACCTTCTTCTTCTTTTTTTGACACAATCGCTGCTTCACTGACTTGAGTACTTCCTTTGAGTCTATAAAGATTTTTGACCTTTTTCTGCTTTCATAACAACTAGGGCACCTTTAGAGACTTTCAACATTCCATTCTGATCTGTAAACTTATAACCATCTGAATCTAACACTCCCAAAGAAATCAAATTTTTCTTCAATTCAGGTACATGTCTAACACTATGTTGTGGGGAAAAGTATCCGACTCGGAATGACCCTATCCCTACTCTAAGGGTGATAGTTCCTTAGCAACAACTGAAAGTAAAGCTTTGATATTTTTCCTTTATGAAAGTACAGAGAAGGAAGAAAAGATTGACCAACCGATGTCTTTCGCTTTTGTCGATCCTGTCTTCTCTCTTTGCCTCTTGTTCCCAGCTCCTTGCTCCCTTTGCCGGCCCAGCTACACAAAGATCCTGCAAAAACAAGAGAGGGAAACTACAAGAAACATGTACTCATAACTGATGCATGGATTAGGATGGATCAAATATACAGATAAAAACAATACATCATTGCAATACAAGTATATAGGAGAACATCAAAGCTTTATTGATAGAAGAAAAAGGTTCTGAGAAGGTTACAACCATAAATGGCTCCAATCCAGCAGCACCTCCCCAGCAGCAAGAAATCTCCTCTTCCCCTCTATAAAAGCAATCACCCAATAGCTCTAACTGTAAACCAACAGCACTTCCTTGCTTTGCACAAAATTCCAGCCTCCTTAGACCTCATGAGAGAGCTCTATATATAGGAGATTTGGAGAAAGGATGAGTCAGCTTGAGGCTGGCATAAAGCTGACTAGTGTCCTCTCTCCCTTCAGTTAAACTTCAGTTCTTGAGTCCACTTGGAGATCCTTGCTTCCACATGGAGATCAAGTACCTCTTACTCATCACAGGGCGAATTCCTCGAACCAAGTGTCAGTTTGGAAGCTTCCTGGGCAATTGACACCTTGCAGAATGACTGTGCCACTTGGCCAATCTTGCCCAGCGCAGGTAGCCTTCATTGGAGTTGACTTTCAGCGCAGGTACAAGGAGGAGCAGTTGACATTCAGCGCAGATGCTCAGTGGAGCAGCTGACATGATCAAAAAATAGCCTGTTTTTAAGTGTTTTCAGGTGGAGAACTGATAGGAAGTGCTGTGGTTTGCTGACCTTGTTCCTCTAGAGGTAAGAACAACATGTTTAGGGACTGAGGATCCCTGTAATTATTGACATTTCATGCTCCATGCTGCGAGGCACAAAAATGTCTATAACACACTAGTTAATATTCTAACTGTGTTATCATACATTTTAATCTTGATATTTCCCAACCCAACAGTCTGACATGTTCCATTATTACCCATAAACACAAAACTACAATTTCCATCTTCATATGGAGTAAACCAATTTCTATGTGGACACATGTGATGAGAAGCACCAGAGTCTAACAACCAACTTTCAAAACCCTGAGAGACATTACATACAGGTAAAGTTTCATCTATCATACATAATTATTCTACAGATAAGACTTCATGTGTCATACCTGTTAGAACCTAGGTTGACCTTAGGCTGAAGGGAGGTAATCCTAGGATAACCACAAACCAAGCTTAACCTCGTAACTAGCCCTACCAGGTCGAGAGAGGGCTCTCTCCTTTTCAATATCAGTCGAGATGACTACAAATATGGATTTTAGGCTAGGTATAGCAGCTCTAGGGTTTTTTGATTGATTTTGATGATTTTGCTAGATCAAATGGAGCAGGCAGCTTTGGGTCTAGGAAATCAAGTTAGGAATGCAGGGTGTTCTATGGGGCGAGGTAGGTAGGTGTTTTAGCACTTGAAATTGAGTGAGATGGTAGGTTTAAAATTGATGAGTAGCTGAGGAGGGCATGCAGAGATCATGTATCCTCTTCAGACTATAGAAAACATCAAAAACTAAATGGATTCCCAAGGCAAAGCAATGTAACCAATGTATTCTACCTATCTATCTTGATTTTATTTAGTTTAGAAAAATGAATTAGATTTTGGCACACATAACACATGAGAAAAAACTAATGACAGAAGAAGAAACTATGCAAAAACACATTATGACGAGAATCCCACAAAAATAGCTGCAAATCCTGGTTTATCTCCTTGCCAAACTGCTGTAAAGACGTACAATGTAGCTCAGAGCATCCAAGAGAGTCCAACCTTTGCTAATGACTGAAAAGGTACATAATATAGACAATCAAACCACCTATGCTAGCCATAAGGGGTTGAATCCAAGAGATAAGGAACTATTACAACCATTTCCAAACAAAGAGCAGGAATATAGGCAGTGGAACAACTCGCCTCTATAAGCATGGAAACTGATTCATTAACCCCCAAACCACCTTAAAATGATGAATCTGCCTTCTAAGGTCATTTTACAATTACATTTACATAGCATAGCATCATTTACAATCATAAATTCATACATGATGAGAGAAAAAGTCAACTTGTAGAAAAACTAGGTGATAACTGGATTTTTGAGCAAACTGGCTCTATGTGTAGTGCCACTGGCCAAGTGCGTAGCGCCACTTCACAACTACTCTTGGAGGCCCTCCCCTTAGCCAAATTGAGCCTGCGATAGCTCATTGGAAAGGTATTCCTTTCTAGTTTCTAGAACATCTTTAATTTTTACATTTGGAGGTCATTGGCTCCCTCAAAAGTGAAATCTCCCAAGGCTACTTTTGTGTGTCCAAAAAGAGACAGAGAGGTCATTTTTTGATGGTTTTTTGACCTTTTGGTGACCAAGTTTTTCTCCAAAATTGCTGAGATTTTCTGGGTTTGATGTTCTCATCATGATGAATCCAGATATGTAAGTCATTTCTTCAAAAATTCCTCCAATGAAAAGTGTAGCATCGCTATGCACCTAGGGAAATTTTCTGCATTGGAAAATTTCAAAATTTCAAAATGATAAAAACTTATCAAAACTTGCCCAGATTTGGCACAAGGCACCACCATTAGTTGCCTTCATGGACTAATGAGGCTTCAGCCAAGATTTTCAACTTGTCTTGCTCCTTTTTTCTTTTTAAGGCCTTCCTCAACTTAGCCTTAAGCTTTCTCATTCTTATGTTGCAGATTTTGTTCCGGGTCATGTAGTGGTAGGCCATGTGACGAAGCATCTTCTTGTCTCTATTAGCCTTCTCAATCAGCCCCTCAAGGTGTATGTTGACCCTCTCAAGCCAAATTTCCCAGTCATTCTCGATCTCTTGTTAAATTGAAGTCAATTTGACCTTTTCCTTCTTAGCCTTCTGTCGGTTCTCCTTGATCATTTGCAGCTCCATGAGAACTTGCTTGTCGGTCAATTGTTTGTTTTATTGCTCTAGATATTTGATGACCCACTTAGCCCTCTCTAAATTTTTAGACAAAGCTTGTATCTCAACCTCTTGCTCTTTAATGATCATGATTTTGACAGTCTTTGGATCTTGAGTTTCCAAGTCAATGACATCAACTCCTTGTGTCTCGTCATGATCAACAAGGTCAAAATCTCTCTCTTGCCCATCTCCAAGATGCTTCTTATGCATCTTTTTCCTTCCTTTACCTTTGCCCTTGTGTACATGTACCTATTTAGCTAAAGAAGAAGGCAAAGCCCCTTCCACTCCTTATGGAGATAGCATTTGCTTGTAACCTGAAGATGAAGGTGAGACCCCTTCCACACCTTGTGGAGATAATACTCGCCTGGTAGATGCAAAAAGTTTCCTAGTGCCTCTCTCATATGTCATAAATACTGGCACTCCAACAATTTCAGTCTCTTTGATCTTTTCATGTCCTGAAGGTCCACCTTCTTCATGAGGCACTGATGAAAAGACTTGAGGGCCTTTGAACATTTCATGAGAAATGAAAGTCTCCCATTGGCATGTTAAGAAGGTTCATCTGAGGTAAAACAATGATTTTAATCAAAGAGTAGTGGTAAATACTAGTTAACTGTTGGGGGTATGATTTCTTCTTTACAATGAATGCCATCTTCTTAATGTTTCTGAATACGAAGTAGGGGATATTCATCATTCTCACCCTAGTGAAATGCATCAACAGTCTGATATGGTAGGCATACAGTCAAGAGAACCTACCTTCATAAGTAAAGTACTTGATGATGATCTTCATCAATAGAGAAAACCTGTCCTCCAAGAATTTAGAGGGGAATAATCTCTTAAGTTTGTTATGGTATTTAGCCTTGATGTAAGGCTCATAGTACTCCCTGTCAATGTCCTAAACTTTGTTCCACTTTTCACCCACATTTGGAATAACTGTAGCCTCTGAAATAATAGCTAGTGACAAAGTGAATGTAACTCTAGCAAGGTTTACTTCTTTTTTGTCCAAATGTGTCACAAACAACCTTGATAATTCATGATGAAATTGAACCCTTTACACCATTTCACAAAAGCCAAAGCATGACTGATGTTTAAGACAAGAAGTGGCAAATGGGTAGGTTTGCAGCTCCCTCAAACTGGTAGGTTCCTCTGTGATATGTTTTCCTCCTTTTTCAGGCTTCCTGCCCTGTGCGTCTCTCTCCCTGGAACTATTACTAAGGGTTTCTTCTTCCAGTTCATACTCACTGTCCCTCTCCATTGTTTTATAATTGTTTCTCTTGTGGTGAATGAAGAGATAGGGTGAATGAATGTAAGATGAGTATGAAGAGATTTTATAGGTAAATAGGTGAGGGTGAGCAAGAGTGGGAATGGGATTTAGGGAGTGAGTAGGGTGTGGGAATAGTGTAGGGATTTAGGGAGTGAATAGGGTTTGGGGTGTATGTGTAGTGTTTGGGAAAATGTATGAGGGAATGATGTTTAGGGAATAATATATGAGGGGATGGTGTTTTAGGGAACATCAAATAGATGAGAAAGGATAACAAAATATGAGTGAACTTTTAAATTTATGAGTTAGTTTGGTGAAAACTACGGTTTGACTTCTTGAGAGACAAAATCACGAAAAACTGATGCAACAACCCTTATCTGCAGGAATGATGGTGTTACTTACTTGCAAAGAGGTGATTTGGAAGTTTTAAGGTGAATTGAGGTGAGTTGGAAAGATTGCGAGCTTAGCTGCTAGGGGCGTAGCGCTGGTTTGGTGCATAGCGCCAGTTAAATTTTACACTACAGAAATCACCCAGGTGCGTAGCGCCAGTTCTATGCGTAGCGCAGGCCTTTGGTGCGTAGCAGCAGTCTGATTTCCCCAAAAACACAGTGAATGGACCCCTTCTGTTCAATAACACTTCAAAATCGTGTTTTTATCTCATGGACTTCAACTCAAACAATTATATGACTTAAGAGAGGGATGACCTTTATATAGCTTTTCAAATTTTGATTTTTAATGTTCAAAACCCACTTTGTAATGTCTATTTGCTTTTCTAATACTCTGTTTTTTGGGTGCTTGATCTTTTGCTTTGAACAAGTGAATTGATGTTTGATTTCTTTGACTTGTACTTGGAAATATTAGCAGGTAACGAGGAGCAGCATGAAACTATTAATTACATATGAGAAATAACAAAATTACATGAAATTTACAAATAATATACCAATGCTCTGTTTTCACCTCAAAACTAGTTTTCAGGTGAAAATTTTATTAAGATTACAAATTAAGAGATTTAAAATTTTTCTGATGATTATTGTCATCCTCATGTGTCTGCTGACCATTATTAATCAATAGTTACTTAAAATTTGACCATGGTAAAACCCTAATACCTAATGAAACTAAAACCCTAAGACATAAAACCAAATTGATGAAATGAATTGAAAATAAACATGAATCGTGGACTAAAAAGTGTGAAAGGAGGTCAACAGATATATGTCATGAGGTAAAAAACTGAAATGAACCCTACCATCAGTTGATCCATGAACTAATGGAATGCAACTCATCAGAATGGGACACCTAGTATGAAATGCAAAAGAGTGAATTTTGATCACTGATGGCAGTGTGAAGACACTGACACTAACATTGGCTCCAATGGGGATGGTAGCTCCTTGGAGGTGCCAAGAACCATAGATCTCTGGGATAAGTAGACTAGTGCCTCATCCATTGGGCAGTACGGTCAATATACTTCAAAGACTGAAACTGACAGTATGAAAATTGACTCAAGACTCAAAGATTGATACAATTTCACTCAACTTTATAGCCTTCACCTTGGTCCCCAAGCTGAAATGAATTATAACTTTTGAACACTTGCAATGAAAGGAAAACGATATATACAATGACCACTTCATGATTCCATAAATCACCTTAGAAGAAGTAGTGCTTCAGGAGCCTACCATTGACTGGTCCTCCTGAACAATCTTCTCCATCCATCTCTTTGAGTAGAAATGCATTTTGTCCTTTGTATGCAACAATCTTATACGACCCCTTCCATAAGTTTTCAAACTTACCATGCTTGTCTTTATCTTCATTCCTAGCATCCCACCGTAATACTACATCCTCAAGCTGGAATTTATCTACTTTTGTTTTCTGGTCATAGATCTTTTTGATCTTCTCATGCAATCTGAAAGTGTTTTGGAAAACTTCCTCCCTTGTCTACTGTAAATGGATCATCTGATTGGTTCTTTGCTGAAAATCATCTTCCTCACTACCCGCCTCCTGTAAAAGTTTCATAATCGGAACTGTAAGAGATGTTGGAAAGACTGTGTTAGTGCCATAAACTATTTCAAATGGGGACATACCTATAGAATTCTTTTGGCTCACCCTGTCAGCCCACAAAGCATTAACTAACTTTTTATGCTAGCCTTTCTTATTTGTTTCCAGCAACTTTTTGATGATGTTCACCAATGACTTATTGGATGATTCAGCCAAACCATTACCTTGCGGATAATATGTTGTAGAGTGACCCAAGGTGATCTTATACTTGCTACAAAAATCGATCATCTTCTTGGATTTGAATGCAGTTGCATTATCTGTGATGATTTTACTAGGACAACCAAAACGAGATAAAATACTTGATTCCAAAAATTGCTTGTCTGGTTGGGATGGCTTCAATCCACTTGGTAAAATAGTCTATTACTGTTAGGATCCATTTTTGCTGAGCCGATGATGTTGGATGGATTTCCTCAATAAAATCAAGTCCCCACTGCTGAAATGGTGCATTAACTTCAACCGGTTTTAGAGGAAGAGGAAACAACTTTCTTTTCCCCTGAGAGACCTGACATTCATGACAGCTCATGACTATTTTGTAAACATCTGAAAATAAGGTTGGCTAGTAATAACCTACTCTCAATATTTTGTTTGTTGTTGTCTTCCAGAACAAGTGACCACCACAATCACCCTTGTGAAAGTCACTCATCACTTGCTGGGCTTCATATTCAATTAAACAGTTCAGCAAAACACCTCTTGTATCCTTCCAATAAAGGGCATTATTCAAAATGCATAATTTAGTAGCTTTAAGTTTAAGAGTTCTACCTTTGTTTTTGGTCATTTCCAGAGGTGGTGAGAGGTGCTGAAGTACATACACAATATCTGAATACCACGGTGACTGAAGGAACATTTCAGACACTTGAATCAGGGAGCTTTCTTCTTCATCTTCGGACATGGCTGGAATAATATTTATATCTAAAGCATGCAAATTTAATTCCACCATTAACCTTTCCAGTCCTTGTCCTTTGATTAGCTTTGTAGGCTTGATCTCCAGATCGTATTCTAACATTGCTGCAATCCATTTTCCCTACCTTCCTTCCGGATCGGTTTGTACTAGCACATCCTTAACCGGTGCATTGGGAACATATGCTATGACGTGGGAGTGTAGAATATACACTTGGAAGTCCTTCAAAGCTTTTACAAGAGCAAGAGCCTGTTTCTCAATTATATTGTACCGCAAAGCAACATCTCTAATGGTCCTGTTGAAAAATGCAATGGGCTTTTCTAGCTGATCTCTCTTTTGCATTAAAATTGCTGCCATGGTATGCTCAGATGCAAATGAGAATAAAATGAAATCTTGTGTATAATCGGGACTAATCAAAATTGGGGCTGTAGATAAAGCATACTTTACCAAATTAAATGATTTCATAGCATCCTCTGTCCATTTTACCACGCTGTCCTTCTTTAACATATTAGTAATTTCTCTCAAATGCTCAGCTAGATTGGGTACAAATCTTCGTAGGAAATTCATCTTACCATTAAAAGCTTGTATCTCTTTTTTGTTCCTGGGAAAATCTATCTGCTGAATTGCTTCTACCCTTGAAGGATCAATGCGAATTCCTTCCTTTGAGATAATATGGCCAAGCAGCTTCCCCTCATCCATGGCAAAGAGACTTTTCTTCAGATTGAGTGATATCCCAAATTTCCTACATCGCTGAAACATAATCCTCAAATGGTGAAGATGCTCATCATCTGAATTTGAAAACACTGTCAAATCATATAAATATACAACCATAAATACATCCTTTTCATTGGAAAAATCAATGTCCATTGCACGCTGAAATGTGGCTCCAACATTTTTCAAACCAAATGGCATTTTAGCATAATGAAATGTTCCGCAAGGGGTGGTGAATGCAGTCTTATCTCTGTCATTTTCATGCACTAAAATTTGATTATACCCTAAATATCCATCAAGTAGTGACATGCACGATGCTCCAACCACTCTCTAGAGGATATGATCCATCTTCGGCAACGGGTAATTATCCTTCAATGAAATTTTATTTAGATTATGGAAATCAATACACAATCTGATCTCCCTGGTCTTCTTTCTCACAGGAACAAGATTCGAAATCCAATCAAAAAATTTGATTGGGACAATTATACCAGCCTTGTATAATCTATTTAGCTCTTTTTCAATGGACGGCAGCAATTTGGGATTGATTCTTCTCAGCTTCTGTCGGAACGGCTTCTGATTTTGCTTGATGGGAATAGTGTGCTGAATTATATCTTTGTTATACACCTTTAGATTTGAATAATCGCAAGCAAACACATCAAAAAATTCAGATAAAAATCTAACATATTTAGACTTTACCTCTAGAGACAATGTCTTCAACAATTTCACAAACTTGGGCTTATCAGATGTTCCAAGATTGACATCCTCAACACCTTTGTCTGTAGGCACCAAGCTTGGCTTCCTAGCCACATCATCTTGATCAAAAAGTTCTTCTAAAGGTATGAGACCTTTAGGAATAATATTATCCTTCAGCTACAATATTTCCATTTGATTCACCTCAATTTCTGGTTCATCGGTATCATGATCAACATCTATGGAAGCATCCTTGTAGTTTCCTTCATTCTGCAAGAAATTATTTATCTCTTTATCATCCCAAAACACCTGCCAATACCTTAAGTTATCTGGAACAACAAGGCGATGCTTGACATGGATCTCAAATTTGTTATTGGAATTCATCAGAATCTTCAAATTACTTGCAACAGTAGCAAGTGAATCTGCAATAAAATTTTGGGCACGAGGTACGACTCTCAAGGTATAATCTAGGAACATCCTTAAGATATCCAAAACTGCATTTTGGTAGGCCCTCATCCGTAGATGTTTGGCCTGATATTCACCCTTAACTTGTTTGATTATCAGCTCCGAATCTCCATATACTGATATCCTTTTTGCATTCAGCATTTTGAGAATTTTCAAACCTGCAATTAGCGCTTCATGTTCGGCTTCATTGTTAGAATAGTCAAAGGCCAATTTATATGAACAAATTCTAACATTACTAGGGACTTTATTTGGCTGGAAAACAGGGTTGCGAATCCAAATCCCTATGCCGGCACCATCCTTACCCATGGCTCCGTCAAAATCCATGCTCCATAGGCCTGCTTCTTCTTCTAAATGCTGAAATTCTGTTTCATTCTCTTTCTTACTTTGACTGATCTCTTCAATTTGCTGCTGTTCATTACCTTTCTGCTGCTGCCGGAATGTGGACTGCTCAGAGGTACTTGCAATTTTTTGTCTTTCTTGATCAAGGACTGCTCTGAAATTTTCTGAAATCTCTAGCACATCTTCTACTTCAACTAACTGACTATCAACATCATTCAAACCACTATCTGAATATAATACAAATGACTCTAAATCTGTATGTACAACATTAATTGGATGATTAAGTGGTTTCTCCTTGCTTGTAATCATGTACTTCATTTTCTTCTCCCTATATAGTTTTCTCAATTGGCCAAACACGGGAATGGTAGCATAGGAGAAATCTAGTTGTAAAGTCCCTTTAAGCTTTGCACCCCACGATCTAGACAAAAGCATACCAAACCGTGGTGGAATATCCGCAACAACCACATCCATGAGAACATTCTTTGCTGGGATTTGGTCTAAAGATACCACCAAGTCTTTGATAAGACCAATACAACGAACTCTACCGAAATCAAAAGAATACAGGTCATGATATTTTCGAGTAATGTCAAGGCCCAATTTCTCCATAATGGCTTTTGGCATCAGATTATGGGAAGCTCCGGAATCAAACATGGCATTGTGGAGGACATACTCATGCAATCTAAGGCTTATATAAAATGGAGGAACTTCACTATCCTCAGACTGACCTTCTAAAGCAGGGATGAAGATGAGCTCAGGGTGATCATCCTATACATTGACCATATCAGATAAAGGATCTATGTTCAAAATTTTGGACACTTGGTTTTTATAACTGTTGTTTTTCATCAATTCAGTGAAAGGAATTGAAACTTTTAATTTAGCAATTTCATTTTCCAAACTAAAATCTGAAACTTTATCTACCTCTTTGACTGGAGGGTCCTTCTTTTTGACTTTCTCTTTTGTTGCACCTTGCTGATTGGTCTTCTCATTTGTAGATGATTCTTTGCTGGAAGTTGGGTCAGCAGGCTCCTTCCCTTCTAAATGTTTGAGGAGTCATTTTTGGGTTGTGGTTCCTTTCTCTTTTGAATCACGCTAACTCGTACATCTTTGCTTCTCAATGAATATTGTTTCTGCTGTGCTATCAATGCGTTCATATATCCTTGCTGATAGTCATCTGACTCATCCTCCAAAACTTCTTCATTTGCCAGTATGTAATCTTCATACTTTTGAACATCAGGGATGTCTGAATATTTTTCATCTTCCATGAGATAAATGGGCAAACCATCCGCAGTAAAGAAATGATTTGCTTCCACCACTAGATCATCATCATCTTCAGACTCTATTCCATGTACATAATTTTTCTGCAAAGGAGTTTTGACCTGCTACTGCGATGACTGATCTTGTCCCTTCTGGTCCCTTTTTTTAATCTGGAACTGAGGTTGCTGCTGTCCTCTGAAGTTTGGATTTCTAATTGTGGTTTCAGGCTTGTCTGCAATTGTTAACCAATCAAACATTTTCTCAATTTTCCAGAGTATATGATCTACCTTAACATCTGAGGAAGATGCTTCTTCCTTTATAGTCACCTTCTTTTTAGTTTTCATCCTTGCTCTTTTGGCCAACAAATTTGCCTCTACACTCACTGCGTTCTTCTGCATATCCTCAAGTGTGGTAGGATCTCTTTCTCTCAACTGATACGCCATATCAACATCGAAGCCATCGAGAAATTTGATCAATGCTAACCCCATCGGTGGTTTAATGTCAGCTAGAATAGCATTATAAACTGTATTGAACCTTATGCAATAATCTTGGACACTTTCACCTACATTCCTTTTAATATTTTCATACTCAGATAGAATTTGGAGAGGATTTTTCTTTACCTCCCATCGGTCTAGGAATTGTCTATGGAGAACTAGCAAAGTATTGATAGATCCCACTGGTAATGCTTTGAACCACTTTCGAATCTCGCCTCCAAAACTCTGCACAAATAATCTCATGGACACATTTTCGACATCTACCTCATGAAGATCAAAGAAGTCATTCATCCTATCAACATGGTGCTGTGCTGTAATACTTTGAGTGGCATCAAACAATGGTATTTTACTTTGGTAATCAGTGGGCATATCATCCAAATTCTAAGGCAACGAGAGGTGCATATCTAGCAACCATGACTCGAGGCAGATTTGAAATTGGTCTTGGGGAAAGAGGAGGATTTATGATAGCAAGAACTGTTGATGTAGCAGAAGTGATGGGTATTTGAGGGGTAATGATAGGCTGATGAGGGAGGGAAGGTATAAATGGAGATGTCGGATGATTCTCTGAAATATGGGGAAATGATGGAGAGGCAAAAGATGTTGAAGCCGAATCAGAGAGTTCAGGAATTCGATCAGTAGTGAGGGACGACTGAGGAGAGTTTTCAAGATTTCGATTACTTATCAAGTTGGGTCATTGGATTTCAAGCTCTCTGGTGAATTCTGGTCTGCAACTATGTCCAACAATTCACACTCAGATGTGGTTATAAACAGGGAGAGACCAAAATATTCGTTAAAAGAAAGATCTTCAAGGAACAACCACTCCACAGGGCATGAATGAGATCTGAACACTGGTCTAGGACTTGATAAAATTTCTTGTCTAAGTATCTGTGGAATGAAATTAGGATTTTCAAATACGGGAGGAGGATTGGGATTGGGATTGGACCTGGTGTATCTTCTTGAAGCCAGTGTGTTCAAAGTTCTCAAGATTTTTATATTTCTTTACAACTTTCCACTTTTCAGCCTACTGAATTCTAAACTTATCATCCAAAAGTTTAGAACTTCTCAATTGTACTGGGGTGATTTGTCTTTCTTCCCCAGTATGGTTGCCACTATGTTAGAGCCTAGGTTGACCTCAGGCTGAAGGGAGGTAATCCTAGGATAACCACAAACCAAGCTTCACCTGGTAGCTAGCCCTACCAGGTCGGGAGAGGGCTCTCTTCTTGTCAATCTCAGTCGAGATGACTGAAAATATGGATTTTAGGCTAGGTATAGCAGCTCTAGGTTTTTTTGATTTATTTTGATGATTTTGTTGGATCAAATGAAGCAGGCAGATTTGGGTCTGGGAAATCAAGTCAGGAATGCAGGGTGGTCTATGGGGCGAGGTAGGTAGGTGTTTTAGCACTTGAAACTGAGTGAGATGGTAGGTTTAAGACTGATGAGGAGCTAAGGAGGGCATGCAGAGATCATGTATCCTCTTCAAACTGTAGAAAACATAAAAAACTAAATGGATTCCCAAGGCAGAGCACTGTAACCAATGTATTCTACCTATCTATCTTGATTTCATTTAGTTTAGAAGAATGAATTAGATTTTGGCACACATAACACATGAGAAAAAAATAATGACAAAAGAAGAAACTATGCAAAAGCACATTACCAGAAGAATCCCACAAAAATAGCTGCAAATCCTAGTTTATTTCCTTGCCAAACTGCTGTAAAGATGTACAATGTAGCTCAAAGCATCCAAGAGAGTCCAACCTTTGCTAATGACTAAAAAAGTACATAATATAGACAATCAAAACACCTATGCTAGCCATCAGGGGTCGAATCCAAGAGATAAGGAACTGTTACAACCACTTCCAAACAAGAAGCAGGAATATAGGCAGTGGAACAGCTTGCCTCTATAAGCATGGAAACTGATTCATTAACCCCCAAACCACCTCAAAATGATGAATCTGCCCTCTAAGGTAATTTTACAATTACATTTACATAGCATAGAATCATTTACAATCATAAATTCATCCATGATGAGAGAAAAAGTCAACTTGTAGAAAACCTAGGCAAAAACTGGATTTTTGAGCAAACTAGCTTTATGCGTAGCGCCACTGGCTAGGTGCATAGCGCCCCTTCACAGCTACTTTTGGAGGCCTTACCCTTAGCCAAATTGATCCCAAGATAGTTCATTGGAAAGGTATTCCTGTCTAGTTTGTGGAACATCTTGAATTGTTTCATTTGGAGGCCATTTTCCCCTCAAATGTGAAATATCACAAGGCTACGTCTGTGTGTCCAAAAAGAGGCAGAGAGGTCATTTTTTGATGGTTTTTTGACCTTTTGGTGACCAAGTTTTGCTCCAAAATTGATGCAATTTTTTGGGATTGATGTTCTCATCATGTTGAATCTAGATATGTAAGTCATTTCTTCAAAAAGACCTCGACTGAAAAGCTTAGCGCTGGTGTCGCTATGCACCTAGGGCAATTTTTAGTGTTGGAAAATTTCAAAATTTCAAAATGACAAAAACTTATCAAAACTTGCCTAGATTTGGCACAAGGCACCACCATTAGTTACTTTTATGGGATAGTGAGTCTTCAGCTAAGATTTTCAACTTGTCTTGCTCCTTTTTGCTCCTTAAGACCTTCCTCAACCTAGCCTTAAGCTTTCTCATTCTTATGTTGCAGATTTTGTTGCAGGTCATGTTGTGGTAGGCCATGTGATGAAGCATCTTCTTGTCTCTATTAGCCTTCTCAATCAGCCCCTCAAGGTGTATGTTGACCCTCTCAAGCCAAGTTTCCCAGTCATTCTCGATCTCTTATTCAATTGAAGTCAACTTGACCTTTGCCCTGTTAGCCTTTTACCGGTTCTCCTTAATCATTTGTAGCTCCATGAGAATTTGCTTGTCGACCAATTCTTTGCTTTCTTGCTCTAGATATTTGATGACCCAATTAGCCCTCTCTAAATTTTCAGATAAAGCTTGTATCTCAGCCTCTTTCTCTTTAATGATCATGTCTTTGACAGTCTTTGGATCTTAAGTATCCAAGTCAATGACATCAACTCCTTGTGTCTCCTCATGATCAACAAGGTCAAAATCTCTCTCTTGCCCATATCCAAGATCCTTCTTATGCATCTTTTTCTTGCCTTTACCTTTGCCCTTGTGTACTTGTACCTATTTAGCTAAAGAAGAAGGAAAAGCCCCTTCCACTCCTTGTGGAGATAACATTTGCCTGTAACCTGAAGATGAAGGCGACTCCCCTTACACACCTTGTGGAGATAATACTCGCCTGGTAGCTACAAAAAGTTTCCTAGTACCTCTCTCATATGTCACAAATACTGGCACTCCAACAGTTTTAGTCTCTTGGACCTTTTCATGTCTTGAAGTTCCACCTTCCTCATGAGGCACTGATGAAAAGACTTGAGGGCCTTTGAACATTTCATGAGATATGAAAATCTCCCATGGCATGTTAAGAAGGTTCAGCTGATGTAAAACAATGATTTTAATCAAAGAGTAGTGGTAAATGCTAGTTAACTACTCGGGGTATGATTTCTTCTTTACAATGAGTGCCATCTTCTCAATGTTTCTGAATATGTAGGGGATATTAATCATTCTCACCCTAGTGAAATGCATCAACAGTCTAATGTGGTAGGCATACAGTCGGGAGAACCTACCTTCACAAGTAAAGTACTTGATGATGATCTTCATCAATGGAGCAAACCTGTCCTCCAAGAATTTAGAGGGGAATACTCTCTTAAGTTTGTTATGGTATTTACCCTTGATGTAAGGCTCATAGTACTCCCTGTAAATGTCCTAAAGTTTGTTCCACTTTTCACCCACATTTGGAATACCTGTAGCCTTTGAAATAACAGCTGGTGACAAAGTGAATGTAACTCCAGCAAGGTTTACTTCATTGTTGTCCAAATGTGTCACAAACAACCTTGCTAATTCATGATGAAATTTAACCCTTTCCACCATTTCACAAAAACCAAAGCATGACTGATGTTTAAAAAAATTAATGGCAAATGGGAAGGCTTGCAACTCCCTCAAATTGGTAGGCTCCTCTCTGATATGTTTTCCTCCTTTATGAGGCTTCCTGTCCTGTGTGTCTCTCTCCTTGGAACTGTCACTAAGGATTTCTTCTTTCAATTCATACTCACTGTCCCTCTCCATTATTTTATAGATGTTTCTCTTATGGTGAATGAAGAGATAGGGTGAATGAATGTAAGATGAGTATGAAGAGATTTTATAGGTAAATAGGTGAGGGTGAACAAGAGTGGGAATGGGATTTAGGGAGTGAGTAAGGTGTCGGAATAGTGTAGGGATTTAGGGAGTGAGTAGGGTTTTGGGTGTATGTGTAGGGTTTGGGAAAATGTATGAGGGAATGATGTTTAGGGAATAATATATGAGGGGATGGGGTTTTGGGGAACAACAAATAGATGAGAAAGGACAACAAAATATGAGTGAACTTTTAAATTTATGAGATAGTTTGGTGAAAACTAGGGTTTGACTTCTTGAGAGACAAAATCACGAAAAACTGATGCAACAACCCTCATTAGCAAGAATGATGGTGTTACTTACTTGCGAAGAGGTGATTTGGAAGTTTGAAGGCGAATTGAGGCGAGTTGGAAAGATTTGGAGCCTAGCTGCCAGGTGTGTAGTGCACTCACCGAGGTGCATAGCGCCAGTTCAATTTTACACTGTAGAAATCACCAAGTACATAGCGCCCGTTCTATGCGTAGCGCCGCCTTTGGTGCATAGCACCAGTCAGATTTCCCCAAAAACACAGTGAATGCAACCCTTTTGTTCAATAACACTTCAAAATCACATTTTTAGCTCATGGACTTCAACTCAAACAATGATATGACTTGAGAGAGGGATGACCTTTATATAGCTTTTCAACTTTTTATTTTTAATGTTAAAACCCACTTTTTAATGTCTATTTGCTTTTCTAATACTCTATTTTTTGGATGCTTGATCTTTTGCTTTGAACAAGTGAACTGATGTTTGATTTCTTTGACTTGTACTTGGAAATATCAGTAGGTAACCAGGAGCAGCATGAAACTATTAATTACATATGAGAAATAACAAAATTACATGAAATTTACAAATAATATACCAATAATCTGTTTTCACCTCAAAACTAGTTTTGAGGTGAAAAATTTATTAAGCTTACAAATTAATAGATTTAAAATTTTTTTGATGATTATTGTCATCCTCATGTGTTTACTGACCATTATTAATCAATAGTTACTGAAAATTTGACCATGGTAAAACCCTAATACCTACTGAGACTGAAACCTTAAGACCTAAAACCAAATTGATGAAATGAACTGAAAATAAACACGAATCATGGATTGAAAAGTATGAAAGGAGGTCAGCATATATATGTCATGAGGGAAAAAACTGAAATGAACCCGACCATATCCATGACCTAATGGAATGAAACTCATCAGAATGGGACAACTAGTATGAAATGCAAAAGGGTGAATTTTGATCGCTGATGGTAGTGTGAAGACACTGACACTAACAATACCTGAAGCAACATGATTTGCTTCCTTCTTTCGGTTATCAGACTCTTTTCATTTCCAACAGTCTTTCTTAAGGTGTCCAATTTTGTTACAGTGCCAAAATTTTTCCTTACACTTTTTGCCCTTTGATTTAGATCTGGAAGACCCCCTTGTTTTTTCTCCTCTTTCCTTTGGCCGTCCTCTAGCTATCATGGCTTCTGGTGCATCTGTTTCAGTATTGGATTTCCTTTGTACTTCTTCAGACAAGAGAGCTCCCACAACTGATTCAAATTTCAAAGAATCAGTGGTGCTCAAACTGATTAAAGCTACGAAGTGGTCCCATGACTCAGGCAGAGAACACAACAAGGTTATAGCTTTGCCTTCTTCCTAAATTCTAACTTCCATATCTAATAATTGGCATATAAGTGTATTAAAAACATTTAAATGCTCTACAACTTTTGAACCCTCCTTCATTCGAAGACTGTACAGTTGTCTTTTCCAATAAATTCTATTGGTTAACAACTTTGTCATATATAATTTTTCAAATTTTTCCCATAAGCCTGAAGTTGTACTCTCTTCAACAATGTTAAAGAGAACTTCATCCGCCAGGCATAACCTAATGGTACTGAGAGCTCAGGCATCCAAGTCCTCCTAGTTCGAATCTTTCATGATAGCAGGTTTCTTATTTGCCTCGTCCAAAGCTTTGTGTAACCCTTGTTGCACTAGCAAATCCCTAACTTTCAGTTTCCAAAGAGAAAAGTTGTTCTTGCCGGTGAATTTCTCCACCTCGAACTTTGCATTCGTCATCTTGGCCATTTCTTTCCTCCTAGGGTTTCGGTCTTTCAACTAGGGTTTCTTTCAAAAAAATTATTTTGATTGTCTTCTTCCAACAAAGGATTTTCCAAGTTTTTAATTTTTCCTACTTCAATTTTCTGGAAAAATTTCACAAATTCCCCAACTGAAAAAAAATCAGATTTTTACTTTCCCATTTTTTTTTAAATTGACTTAGAAAAACTACAAATTCCCTTTTATTTAATTTAAATTTCCTGGGAAAAAAATCTTTGTTCTTCAATTCAAAGAAATCTTTTAACAAACCCTGAATTTATTCACAAATTTTGTTGAAAAAAAAATACTCGGCCTTCCAAGATGATCTCTCTTCGACAGGTACTTTTCATGCAACGTTGCCTCTGATCCCATCAATGGTAACACGCAGGTGGCCAGCAACAGGTATAAACCCCACGCAACCTCTAATCCTAGCAATGGTAACATATAGGTATAGAAAAACCACGCAGCCTGGTCCACGCTTCTCCTCGTCGGCACGTAGGTTCTGGACAATGGTTCCCTTGGGTCTCCTCGACGCACGCAAAAATTGGACAGGTTCTGGAATGGGCCTCGACCAGCACGTGGAGGGCTAACACGCAAAGGCATGAATGGGCCACCTTGCTCCAGTTTTTGACAATCAATAGGCCTTCACAATTTTTCTATGCAGAGACGCTTAGGTACACAGGCTCTCTTCCTCAACTAGCATGCAGAGGGCCATGACTTTGAATGGGAAACAATGGTGGTCAACACAGGTTCACATGCATATGGCACTCTAGCTTCACACAGGCTACACAACAGCATGTAATGGCCTCAGGCAGCAAACGGCCTCCTCACTAGTCCACGCAAAAAACGGGCCTCCTCGCCAGTCCATGTAGAGAACAGCTCTGGCTTCACGCACACACAGAGATCAGACCACACACACACAGAGATCATACAACAATGGTTTGACTCAAATGCTCCAACTTCTCCAAGACCTCCAACTCAGCTCAACTGCTTCGACTTCTCCAAGACCTCCAACTCAACTCAACTGCTCTGATACCATTTGTAGTTACAAGAGGTTACTAAACAAGAAAGAAAATGAAACTGAATACAACCACACAAGTAAAAACTCAAGATTTACGTGGTAAAACCCTGACAGGGTGTCAAGGAAACATCCACGGGCCAAGGGATTGGAATTTCTATTCAATCAATAAATGATTCTCCACTCCAATAGTTTGTGCATTCATCAGTTTTATATGAGCTTACTCAGGTACATAACTGTTGTTTCAGTATAAAACTAACTTTTCAATAGCTAATATAATTTTACTCAAATTTACGTTAATTAGTTTTCAATTTCCAACAACATGCAAGGGATTAGTTCCTGATGTATACATAGAAAATGACTAGACAGAGTGAAAGGGATTTTTTTTTCAAAGTTTCATGCCAGAACATACAAAGGCTTCAAAAGCCAATAGGTCATGTTGTTTCTTTGGCAGCAAAAGATGCTCTTGTAGTCACCTATGTTGTCACTGTCGTGGTTTCGACTACTATGGTAAAGAACAAGCTAACCAAAAAAGGTATTCGTAAAGTGAATTTTGCTCCTTTAGCCAGAGTTCTTTCCTACCAAACAACTGGTCAGAACCTTAACTTGTCAGAACAGTGATAACTTGGTAAGGGTACATGATAGTTTGCAGAGCTGGCTAAGCAATGTATAACTTGGTAACAACAATAATAAATATGCCATGTCGAATAAATATAATATATTTCTTTCTTTACAAGATGAAAGGTTTACGATATCCTCCTTTGTCTTCTAGAGATTTGTAATGTTCCTTCGGTAAAAATTATGTTTTTATGAAATCCATTATTTAAATGTTAATCCATTAATTAATTGTTAATCTATTATTTAAAAGCTTTGGAGGGCTTAATGATAATCTCCCTAAAATGAATGTAGAATAAATATAATTTATTTCTTACTTGACAAGATGAAAGGTTTAGGATGCTTTTTTGTCTTCTATATGTAATGTTATTTTACATATTATTTTGGTATTTCATTATTCTCTACAAATTATGCTTTTATGACATCCACTATTTAAATGTTAATCAATTATATTGCAAGAACTTAAGAAGGTTTAATAATAACTTCTCACAAATTATGTTTTTATGTTTTTATAAAATCTATTATTTAATCAATTATATTGCAAGAACTTGAGAGGGTTTAATAATAACTTTTTCAAGGTTTCAAATCTCATAATGACATGATGTTTCATTGGGAACGACTTTTATACTGATCATTTTAACTTTTCTTTGATTTTGTAGTGATTATCTTGACTCTTACTTCATTCTTTGTGAAGAAAGAAAAATTATATAAAAAAAAAATCCCTCCTTTAAAGGTCAGTTGTAATTCAATACCTTTAAAAAGGAAGTAGTGTACTTGTGGTTTTACCTAAATTTCATCCTTCCTCACTTGTCAAAGGATGTTCATTGATAGAGTAAGCTCAAGTTGCAGACTGTATACCTGTGATTTATCTTTTCAATAAACTCTCAATAACCAGTGATAGATTCCTCCAATGTTTACAAATATGTCAAAATTTCTAGTAAAAAGGACTGAATATGAGACATTACCAATGGATACGGGTTGTCTTATGAGTTGCGATGGCGAAGACATTATTATGCTTTCCAAGAATTGAGAAAATAAGAGAGATTCTTCTATGTCTACAATTGAATATAACTATTAACATGTTCATCTTGTACGACTTGAATCTTCAGAGATCGATCTGAAATACTTCAATTATTAAATCCTTGTTTTCATGGACTGAGCTAATGAACAATCGTCAATCGTCGACATTGATGTTTCAAGTTAATTAACCCAAATTTCTTTAAAACCTTTTGAGAAAATCTCTTTCATTTTTTTAAATTATTTGATTGGCCTTATCATAATCTCTTTTTTTCATTCATATATATATTCCAAATTGGGAAAATTTTATATTTTAAAAATATACTTTAGGAAAACTACAAAAGTAGGCTTCTACCAATTTGAAAACAAAGTAAAAAAATATATATTTAGAATTGAAATTAGGAAAATTTAGGAAGTACACTATTAGGTTTTTTTTTTTTTTTTTTTAAATACATTTTAGAACAATGTAGTTGGATCTTAAGAAGTGTCCTCAAAGTATTGGTAAATATTGGATACAATATATTAAAATTTGAAAACTTTAGAGATGTTAATTCTACAAAAGGTTCTAAGAGAGTACAAACGTGAAAGTACATTCAAAATTCAAAAGGAGGAAGAGTTAGTTATGAGGAGTCTCGTGCTCTGTTGAGTTAGCAGTAGAGGCATCCACCTAATGATAAAGTATCTTGGTATGCTTCTACTACTATTACTCATTGTCTTGTTTGGACAATTTCTCCATTGGAGGAGTGAACAGAGTATTAAGAAGACATATTCACGATGACAAAGATGAACTTTGGATTGATTGATGGATTGTGTGAAATGATGAACTTCATTCTCCATATCTAAGCTCGATGAAGAAACTCATGACAACTTCATTTGTCATGATTTTGAGTCACTGAAGATGAAGGTTGGCTACCAATCCTTCAAGTTTTATAGAAATATCTTCCCACTAGGTGTCAAGTAGGCCATTCTAGCTTCATGACTTTCCAAAGCTTCTTTTGTCTTCCTTAACTTGGAGTAGTCCATGTTATGTGACTAAATTAATGTTCCTTGAAGCCTTCCTACTACACTTTTTGGCCAAGATGATGACATAAAGGGGCTAAAGATATGAGTGGATGAATGAGGATAGAAGCTAATCGAACCATAAGCCCTAGAGATATCCAGACATAGAGGAAGAGAGTTTACCTATATGCACCACCAAGAGATTTTTTCTAAGAGGATGCATTTTTACCAAGAGAAGACATGTCATACAAATAATTTGAAGAAAGGAGGACCTGAGATTAAAATGGAGGGGATGTAACCCCCAATTTTACTTACAAACACAAAATATTGAAAGTACTAGAGGCATATAACAAACTATGAAAGCTAAGAAGACACAACCTAAGTGAGAAATGAGGTTGAGTTTGCAAGTTTGGTCTAGGAATCCCACCTGAGATCAAGATGCCAAAGAATTTCCATCATGATAAATAGAGATCTTTTGTAGGAAATGGGAGGCTAAAAAGTAAACAGGGAAACCCTAAGCCAAAGTGAACTAGGGTGATAAGCAACACAATTAGAGGAGAAAGATTAGGATCTGTCAAAACTAATAACCATACAATTTACCTTAAATGCATCCTATCCAGTAGAGGAGAATGATTCATATGCGGGAATGGTGAGAGATGAGGACATATGAAGGTAGGGGAAAGGTCTTTGTAGCTCACTCTCCGTATTATTGTAATTATTTTCCACTTAGTGCACCATCTGTAAGTCTAATGTCATGTCATGTGTAAGACAATTTTCGAGGCTAATAAATTGGTTTCCCATATTCATTAATATTTATTACTATCACCCAGGTTTTATTATTCATTGCTTGATTGGAAAGGCTATATTAGTTGGTTTTATACACAAGTGATCCAAAATGGATCTTAAACCCTCTAAAAATGCAAGTCTTCAACTATCGGAAAACAAAGATCGCAGAGAAAACCGCTTTTTCGGTCAGGTAATCTCCGTGCAAGTAGGCCACCCAAAATGGCTGTCAGCCGTTGGATTGGAGATCGTGGATCAACGGTGGAGATTGACCCGACTACTTGATGTTTCGGGTTGGATGCGAACTGTCAGATTGAAGGCAGATCAACAGTGTGGAATACAAAGGGATTACGACCTGTAGCCAATGCGACTTGCAGACCTGAGAGGATTATAGAGTGGACTTTATATCGTTTGAAGTCTGGCTTTGGTGCTTCAGTCAGATTTTCCACTATTTCAGTGTATTCCCGTGTATGCCCTATGTAAACAGAAAACCCTGTTCTCAAGGATTTTCACCTGCACCCAAATATCCTTCCATTGTAAACAAGTAGAACAGGTGGCCTCCATGCCTTAAGCGTTTTGCAATGATTGTTTAATGCTCAGCAGGGAGATGAATGGGTAATGGTATTGCCTATCATATCATGAGAGAAGACACCAAGAGCACCTACAAGAGTTCGAGGGAGTAGAGTGATAATGTCACTAGAGGTAGTAAAAAAGCTGAAACATCAAATCCCACATGAATCTAATATAATAATTGGAGAAAGAAGAGAGGAATTAGCATGTGGAGATATTTTAGCAAGTGGAGTATTGATGACTACTGGGGGATCGGTGAGCTCCTCAAAATGAGAGTCAAAGGCCACATATTTTTGGACTTGCTCAAATGTGAGAGCATATCATTCAGGCATAAGCATACATTCTAGAGAAGTTGTATAATATCCACTTGTATGCAAAAAAATTATAATTATGCACTTTATTATCTTTAAGAACCATACATAATAGAGTATCCATTTATTGTTGTGTACTATAAGAGAATTTAGAAAATGTAGTCTTCTTTTTCTGAATTTCTCTAGATCAGGAATCCATTTAAGGCCATCTCCTCGCACCTCAAAGTTAAAGAAGTATGGACGGTCACCAAACTCCTTTGATTCAATGTGGAGAATTTCCCTCCCGCCTTCTAGAGGGACCAAATCAAAATAATTTGAAATTGAATCCCAACCAAACATCATTCGACAATGGGGGTAGAAATACTCATGCATGTTGGGTTGTGTTATATTCTTTCCACATAGTTAACAGGGGGTTTGAACGGCACCCGTAACCCCACTTTATGGGGTCCGGGGCAGTGCCCGAAAATTTTGGTTTTGGACCCTATGTTAGGTTGGGCGGACCGACCTATGGTTTTGTGCATGATTTTCGCACATGTTTTTTTGGACGCGATGGTTTTCGGTCCATGGTATTGGATGCTTCGGCATGTATAAATATGTATTGTAACATTGAAAGGAAAATAATGAAAAATCAAGCTGGTAGTCCCGGTTTTGGGATCCAGGGAAAATCTCTGTGTATATGTGTTTTATGTGTTATGCTCTCGCATTGTTTATTTTATATTTTTTTAGAATTCATATGTAGGTAATTTCTGTACGGGGTTAAAACCTACATTTGGTATCAGAGATGTTTTGGCTTCAAGGGGATGCCTTTGTTGCTGAGGGGTTTTTCTCGGGCCTGTGGTAGACCTTGTTCAGTGGGAGATCTGTGAGATTGATTCTGGTGGTGAAAGAAGATGGCGAGCAGTGGAAAGATAGAGATCGAGAAATTTAATGGTTAGAGTTTTGAGTTGTGGAAACTCAAGATGGAGGATCTGTTGGTGGATAAAGATCAGTGGATCGTGGTAGATCTAGGTACTAAACCAATAGGAGTGACCGATGAAGAATGGAAGAAGTTGGATCAGAAGGCAAAGAGCACAATACGATTGTGTGTCTCAAATTTAGTATTGCTGAATCTATTAGGGGAAGCTACGGCAAAGGCTTTATGGGACAAGTTAGGGACTTTGTACCAATCTAAGTCTTTGGTGAATAAATTTTTCATGCGGAAAAGGCTGTATAACCTGAGGATGAAAGATGGAGACTCGGTGACAGAGCATCTGAATGCGTTTAACACTGTGGTAAGTCAGTTAGCATCTGTTGATATTAAAATTTTAGATGAAGATAAGTGCATCAGTTTGTTGTGTTCTCTACCATATTCGTGGTATAGTCTGGTTATTGCAATAGGTAGCAATGCAACTGCCTTGCATTTTGATGAAATAGTCTCATCCTTGCTAACGGAGGAGATGAGACGAAAAATATGGAGAGCCAGAATGGTGATGCCTTGTCTGTACGAGGACGATCCCAGAACAGAAACAAAAATAAGTCATCGAGTGGGAGATCTAAATCTCTAGGAAAACTTGTAAAGGTGGTGTACTAGAAATGTAGAAAGGAAGGGCACTTCAAAAGGGACTGTAAATCTAAAGCTCCTGATAAAGGAAAGGGATCTGATGATGCTCCTTTTGTAGAGGCGAAAACCACCTCAGATGAAGGTGGAGATGTGTACTTGGCTTCTTCAAGTACACATGTAGATCATGAGGCATGGTTGATTGACTCAAGTGCATCCTTTCACTTCACTCCCCATAGAGAGTGGTTTTGTGAGTACAAGAAATACGATGGTGGTGATGTCTTCTTGGGGGATGATAGGAAGGCTAGAATCATTGGTCGCAGAAAAGTAAAGTTGAAGTTGCAAGGTGGAAGGGTTAGAACACTTTCGGGTGTTCTGCATATTCCTACATTGGCCATAAATCTGATTTCTATAAACAAGTTGGATGATGCAGGTGTAAAAACAGTGTTCGAGAAGGATACCTACAAGATGGTTCGGGGAGCATTAGTATTGATGCGGGAGTTCGGACTGGAACTCTGTACAAGCTGCAAGGTAGCACTGTTGTTGATGGGTGCAACAGTTCTATGGTTCTTTAAAGTGGAGTAGAAAATCTAGTGTCTCTGGAGAAAATACCATGTTGTGGCATCAAAGGCTTGGACATATTGGAGAGAAGGGCCTTCGAATACTTCATGGTAAAGGTATGGTAGAAGTATGAGTAATAGCTCTCTAGATTTTGATTTCTGTGAAAATTGTGTATATGGGAAGCAAAATCGGGTGAGTTTCCCCTCTGGTGGTAAGAGGATGAAACATATATTAGAGCTTATGCACAATGATGTGTTTGGACCTGTGAAGGTTCCATCACTGGGTAAGTCTGTGTACTATTTATCATTTATAGATGACTTCTCAAGGAATACATGGATATATTTCCTTAAGAAGAAATCTAAAGTCTTTGACAGGTTTAAATAATTTAAGGCTGTGGTGGAAAACCGGACAGAGAAGAAGATAAAGGTGTTGAGGACAGATAATGGTGGAGAGTTTTGCAGTAAGGAATTTGAAGAATTCTGTAAAAAGTGTGGTATATCACGACAGAAGACTACTCCATATACACCTCAGTAAAATGGAGTTGCAGAAAGAATGAATAAGACATTGATGGAAAGGGCAAGAAGCATGCTCAGTGGTGCTGGGTTAGGATAGGAATTCTGGGGAGAGGCGGTGGATACTGCATGTTACCTGGTCAACAGGTCACCTTCATGAGCATTGGAGGATAAGACTCCACAAGAGGTATGGACTGGTAAGAAACCCTCTCTTTCACATCTGAGGGTATTTGGATGTGATGCATATGTACATGTTCCAAAGGAGAAATGAACCAAGTTGGATAGTAAATCTGAAAAGTGCATCTTTATTGGGTATAGGGATGGTTTAAAGGGTTATAAGCTTTGGAACCTAGTCACACAGAATGTTGTGTATAGCCGAGATGTGGTGTTCAGAGAGGTGAAAGATGTTATTAAACATGAAGTCCAACGAAAGGAACCTGAGAAGATAGAGTTTGAGCTAAAGGAGGAAGAATCAGAAGATGAAGAGCCACAAACTCCGGCTATCAGAAGATCAGTTCGAGAAAGAAGGCGGCCTGAAAGGTATAGTCCATTTGCTTTTTGTTCAAATTTTTCTTTATTTATTACTGACGATGATCCTAGGACTGTGAAGGAAGTAGTAGATTCAGAGGATGGAAAACTCTGGAAAGAGGCCATGGTTGATGAAATGGCATCTTTGCACAAAAATGAGGCTTGGGATCTGGTGGAGTTGCCGGCTGGAAGGAAACCCATTGGCAGCAAATGTGTGTTCAAAAAGAAGACAAATGCAGAAGGAAAAGTGGAGAAATACAAAGCTTAGTTGGTAGCAAAAGGTTATTCCCAGGTGCCGGCAATTGATTTTGGTGATATTTTTTCTCCTGTTGCCAATGTAACTTCTATTAGATTACTTTTATCTGTTGTTGCTGCTTTTGATTTTGAGGTAGAACAGATGGATGTGAAGATAGAATTTCTTCACGGGTATCTGGAAGAGGAGATCTACATGAAGCAACCTGAAGGCTTTGTGGTGAAGGGTAAGAAAGAACTAGTATGTAAGTTAAAGAAGTCTCTATATGGGTTAAAACAGTCACCAAGGATGTGGTATCAGAAATTTGATACATTTATACGAGGACTTGGCTTCACCAGAAGCAAAGTAGATCATTGTGTGTATTATAAATTAATTGGTGACCGTGTTATCTATCTGGTCTTGTATGTGGATGATATGTTATTGCTTGGAAATGACAAAGAAGTTATCTAGGATTTGAAGACCCAATTTTCCTCCAAATTCGACATGAAAGATCTTGGTGCTGCAAACTATATTTTGGGCACGCAAATTAAAGAGATCGGGCAAAGAGGAAGCTCTGATTAAACTAGAAGAAGTATGTCGAGACAATATTGCAGAGGTTTAATATGCAGGATAGTAAACCGGTGAAGGTTCCTATTCCTATAGGTGTGAGGTTATCTGCTGAACAGTGTCCCAAGACACAAGAAGAGGAAGAGGACATGTCCTGTGTTCCATATGCAAGTGCAGTCGGTAGCCTGATGTATGCAATGGTCTTTACTAGACCAGACATTGCACATGTAGTGGGAGTATTGAGCAGGTTTATGTCGAAACCAGGGAAGGAGCACTGGACAACAATGAAGCAGGTTTTGAGGTATTTGCGTGGCACTAGTGATTATGGTTTGTGCTACTGAGGAAGACTAGGATTGGACAGAGTGTTGGATATTGATGACTTTGTTGATGCAAACTGGGCTGGAGATCTGGATCAGAGAAGATCTACAAGTGGGTATGTGTTTAACTTATTTGGAGGTGCAGTCAGTTGGATGAGTAAGAAACAATTTGTAGTGGCACTGTCAACTACAGAGGCAAAATACATGGCAACCACTCATGCAAGCAAGGAAGCAATTTGGTTGCAGAGATTGTGTTCAAGTATGGGGTTAGTACAAGAAGCTATAAGGATAACTGTGACAGCTAAAGTGCAATTTTCCTGGCAAAGAACCCTACATATCATTCAAAGACAAAGCACATTGATCTTCAGTGTCACTTCGTGAGGGATATGATAGAAGACAAAAAGGTGTTGCTGGTAAATATGGACACTTTAAAGAATACTGCAGATGCATTGAAAAAATCTATGAGCTCTGAGAAGTTCTCTTGGTGTAGAGAGACAATGGGCATTTTAGAGCTGGAAAAATGACTAAACTCTCTTGTGGCCGCCCGTGGAAAGAGAACAACAAGTGGGAGAATGTTGGGTTGTGTTATATTCTTTCCACATAGTTAACAGGGGGTTTGAAGGGCACCTGTAACCCCACTTTATGGGGTCCTGGGCAGTGCCCCAGAAAATTTTGGTTTTGGACCTTATGTTAGGTTGGGTGGACCCACTTATGGTTTTGTGCATGATTTTCGCACATGTTTTTTTGGACGTGATGGTTTTCGGTCCATGGTATTGGATGTGATGGTTTTTTAGTCCATGGTATTGGACACAATTGTTTTCAGTCCATGGTATTGGATGCTTCGGCATGTATAAATATGTATTGTAACATTGAAAGGAAAATAATGAAAAATCAAGCTGGTAGTCCCGGTTTTGGGATCTAGGGGAAAATCTCTGTGTATATGTGTTTTATGTGTTATGCTCTCGCATTGTTTATTTTCTGTGTTTTTAGAATTCGTATGCATGTAATTTCTGTACGGGGTTAAAACCTACATCCTCTACGACTAGCCATTCTCTATCGAGGAGGCATAGTTACTGAGAGAAACGAGTTTTCCACACAAATATGGGATAAACAATGATCAATAGGACAAACAAAAGAACAAACCTTAAGCAATTTGAAGGTTGACTAGAGCACAAGTAGGTTGTCTCCTAGACTCCACAATTGGAACCCAAGAACATTAAGTGTTGACTGAACCTGACATACTACATGAAAACACTTTTGAAAACCCCACAAAGGACAATCAAAATAAATTGAAACGAACTGCACTATAAGGTGAATAACTCACTTGAGATTGAGATAGACCATATACTCAACACCTAAGATCTGTAATGGGATGTAATGAAAATAGTTACCCCTTAAACTTGTGACACACTAATTTCCCAACACATAATGAGACCCAAATTGATAGATACAAGAGGCTTAAAACATTGGAAACCTGAATTTGCATTACTAAACTAAAAGGTATACTGTTATCATTAAAACTGTACAGAGATATTGCCCAGATACCATACACCACAAATCAAGATAGGATAGTTAAATGAGATACCTATGGAATTATTTCTTTAGAGTCCTGAGGTGGTTAGAACAACCACCAATTTGAAGACCGACCCACTCAGTGTACTGTGCAAAAAAAAATGAAGAAGATTGACCTAATTTAACACTCCTAAAAATTATGGAAATGAACTAAGTAGATATCGTCTTACTACCAAAACAAAAATTGTTGTCAATTTTACCAAAGGAAGGAGCCAAGCAGCCCAGACATGCAGTGTATCAAAATAAAGAACCTTAAGAAGCAAGGTAAGGAGGCATCATCCCCACCACCCGAGATAACGTCATACATTTTCCACCCTTCAAATAACCCCATGCATTTATAATGAGAGGACATGTGTTGATGACCCCAAGCAGGAGAACATTTTTCATGACACACCAAGACCTAGAAGGGACAAATGTTAATCACGACACACATTTTGAAAAAAGCATTCCTCTCTTAGCTCATACACTCATCAATGAACACATAGAAACCACTGTCAAATTCACCAAAGGCTGGGTCCAATCCACCCAAACATACCTGTCTCATTGCAATGGAGAAAATATAAACCACGATGTGAAGGATAAGATCGTACCTCCACCAAAACTCAACTGCCCCCATGCATTTATAATGAGGGGACGTGAGCTGGTAATTCTAGGAGAACGATTTCCATGAGATGTGAGGACAAGGATGAGACAAGTGTTGCTTGTGGCACATATTTTGAAATATACATCCCACTCTTAACTCACACCCCCATCAAAGAGTGATTCATGTTACTTTCAATTACTTTAAAAGTGGTCATTAAAAATATTTTATAGCTAATATTGAGATATTTCTTTTGTTATTAATATATTTTTAAATCCCATATGTCAAATCCATAATGAGAAGGGAAGGAATTACACATTTCTCTCACACTAAAATGTAGAAACAACCTTTTATTACAATAATCAAATAAATTATTCTAAAGAGAGACGTATCTTTTAGAAGACAAACAAAAGAGTTTATTATTATTATTATTAATACTATTATTAAGACAAAAATCAATATTTTTAGTTATGTATTTAATTAAAATAATAAAAATAAACCATTATAATACAAATTCTAAGTTTCTTTTAATATTTTAACAATTACAAATAAGCTACTATATAGATCCACAACATTGATCATTTATTTTCGGTTGACAACATAGTAGCTTAATCACATTAATAAAAATTTTCATATGCATTGATCACCATTATTTTCCACCTTTTGAAATTAATGGCATCGATTGGCATACAAAAGGTGGAAAATGATGTTGATTGGTGTATATCAACCATTTCATTAATATATGGTTGCCATAGTTGATGGTCGAAATCCATGGGGAGGATTAAGAAATAATGGTTAACCTTAGTTTACTATGATTAAATATGATAAGATTATGGATGACAAGGGTAAATTATGCTCAAAAAATGGTTTACTATGAGTGTCCATGAATATTCGTGTTAAACCAAAGTTATTTCTTATATGTTATAATAGACAATGATTGACCATGATTGATCATGTTGCCTATTGTGATTATGGTTGAGCATGGGTAAAAATGGTTGACCATGTTTTGACCATGTTTGTTCGTGGTTAATTATAGTTGTCCATGTTGATAAAGTCTTACCATGGTTGACTATGTTCGGGCATATTGACCATACTTCAATGTGATGAGGATGGTTGACAATGGTTTGACAATTTTTTCCATGGTTCATCTTCGTTAACTATGATAAAGTGTGGTCATGTTATAGTGGATAATGATTGTAAATTTGTAGCTATAGTTGACTATGATGTTGATTTTTTTAGTAGCTTGGGAGGTACTCCAAGCCCTAGGATTTTGGGTTTGGAGGGAAAAGATCCACAAAAGTCACTTGTGGGCTTGAAACCCAAGCTTTGGGTTTTGTACCAATCGTGTTTGGGGCATTTCCATGGAGAAATTTGGACATGTGATGGCATGAGATGGTAGAGGGCGGAAAGGAGAATCTAATGCCTCGACAAACATTGGATTTTGAGCTGTCCTTAGTGAGATATGAATTTTAGAAGTTAATTGTTGGGTTGACACCATAAGAGTCAAGGTCAGCTTAAGCTTAGTAAGCCTCCTTGGCTGCCGCACAACCCTTAGATGGAGTTTTGGAGGAGCCCTCTTATGTGTATAAATAAGAGGTGAGGAGGCATTTGAGCATCCATTTGTGAAACAAACACAAGAAGAAAAGAGCTCGGTGGAGGAGAGGATTTTATGTTCTAGGATCACAGCAAGGAGAGGTAGACCAACGAAGGAGGAGAGGGTTATTTCAGACCTAGTTTAGGTCTGATCCGTATGTTGGAGAGAAAGACGAGGCAAGGAGGAGTTGTTTCAAGGGCTCGTTGAGGCAGAAAAGAGGTAAGGTATGGATGTTTTGGGTGGATTGTAGGTGGTAGCACAAGTCTATGGTAGGTCACAAGCCTAGACACTCCAAAACAAGGCAGCGTGGAGGTCACAGAGGCATCACTGACAAACCAATATTATATCACGTGCATTCATATTGGCGCATTAAAAATGGAAAAGTCACAAAATAATATATTGGGGTTATAATGAGGGCCTAAAGGGTTTTAATATACCATACAATAATATATATAATCTAAGGTATTGTTTATACAATTTTTTGACCAAGAGGAGGAAAAAATACACCAAGTGGAGGGGAAAATATGAGAATATCGAGCTACATCTCACTGGTGGAGGGAAAGAGCTGCATTTTGGAGTCGAGCCTCTCTGCAACCCACCTACAACCTTAAGCTTTTCTGCGCTTAAACCCTAAGAGGAGTTGTGTTTCTAAGTTTGAACCAAACAGGACCACTCCCCAAATCCTTGCCCTCCCTCTTGCTTGTTCGAACCCGTGTCCAACTACCCACTTAGACTAATTCTCTCTAACAACCACATCAACTGCGGAATAATAGCAGGCTTCTCCAACTGCAACGAGCACATGAGCGAGACCTACCAACAACTTAAGTTACGGCAACTGAAGATACCTGGTAAGTAGGAAAAAGCACTTGGATGGAAGGATAATACTAAGAAAGGAAAGCAAGGTGAGCTTTTGTCATTGGCGATCAATACAAAAAATCAAGATGAGGTGGGGATGATGAATGAAATGGATACTCGGTTACAGAAAGAGATACAAAAGGATATGTGTTTCCATATCAGGTGGGTAGTGAGATTCATTGAGTTTAATTTGGTCTGACCACCTTTCTGCCTTTCCATCTTGAGCGAGACCTACTGCTTTCATTCAAATCTCTGAGCATAGTTTTCATGGTAAGATTCTTGTAAAGTAGCCTCTAACTTTGTCTTCTCTACTGTGGAACTATCTAAGGCTATTTCAGTTGCATCTAAGGCTATTTTAGTATCTTCTAGGCCAGCTTTTAGATTCTCATACTCATGATCCTTTTGAGTAAGTTCACTCTTTTCACTCATAAGGGTTTGAACATCAGTTTGTAACATGGCTAGCTTCACAAACAATTCTTCAATATGACTCCTATAATTAATTTCATTCTTCACTTGTTTCTCAATCTCATCCAACATGTTTTGTAGCTTTGATGACAATGCTTCACTCTCTTTCTTTGAGAGACCTAACTGGCTCATAAGTTCTTACAGATTGTCATGATATTTAATTTTCATAGATGCAATCTCTTCTTTAGCCTTTCTGAGTGATTCTTGCAGATTGGTTTTCTATAGGAGGAATTCAAAAGATTCTTTTTAAGTGCTTGTGTTGCCACTTTCTCATTAGCATTGAATGTTGATGACATATGTTGAGAAAGCCTCTTAAATTCTTCCCAAAGTCATTCTGTTGTAGTAGAATTATTCCATTGAGCCATTCTTAATTCTTCTTCTTCCCTTTTGGCCCGTTGTTCCTGTTCCCTTTTAGATTGCAACAATGCATCCAAATCTACTACAAACTTTGTTGTCTTCGTATCTATCTCTTGTTGTAATTGTTCAACCTTACTCTCTAGGATACTTATGGTTGAAAAATAAGTTGCATGCTCATTTCTGAGATTTCGTAATTCTTCTTGCAGTTGTTCCTCCGATTTTTTAGATAAACACTACTCATGATTGTGATGTCCATCAATATCAACAGGTAGTGGGAGCCCACAAATTCAACTCCCTTAAGAGACTGGTTGATCTGCATGTGATCTGCAAGGACTATCTGTAATTCTAATGCTAGAAATAATGGTTTTGGGAGAGAAAGAAAGAGAGGCCTTTCGAAATCTATGCCATAGATGGAATGTATATTCAAAAATATCTGCGAGATTGGCAAGAGGGCTACTCTCCATCTAGGATCACATGGCTACAAATTTACAGGCCTTTTCATCCTCAATAGGAATCATAATATAAGGTTTTTTAAGGGGTTTGTCACATCCTATAAAGTTGGCCAACTATTATGGGCCTTATGGATAGATAAATGGTTATTGGGACCATATACAAGTGAGTGGTTTTCTAATGGATCAGTCCCTTATTCTGGCAGGGGATCTGAACTTCACTACCTCTACTAGGGAAACTTCAAAGATTAGAGCCCATTATGATCCCCATGATAACCTAATTTTCAGAGATGTTAAAAGAACAAAATTTCCTTGATGTTATCCCTAATTCTTTGGAATCAAACTGGAGAAATGGAAGGGTTGGGGATGAAGTAATAGCTAATATATTGGATAGGTTCCTGAAAGTAGGCCATCTTGCTGCAATTTTTGGAAGATATAGATCATGGACTAGTCCAGAAAGAATTTTAGATTACCTCTCTATTCCTTGACTTTGGATTTCGAAGATCATAATATTAAATACCCTTTTAAATTCAACCATTCATGTCTTGAATTGGATCCTTTAGGTCACTAGTCAAGAATTTATGGCATAATAGTATGTTATTAATTGCTTCTCTAATATGTACTCCCTTTTTTGGAAATAGAAGAAACATAAGAAAGTTTTTGTAGGTTGGAAAAGAAAAAGAAAAGTAGAGTTGAAAGAAGAATTGTTAACCCAGGAGGATGAATATGCAAAAATCTCATAGTCTTTCATTAATTCTAATTTCTCAAATTTCTCAAATTTTGATCAAATTCAGTTGACCAAGTGGGACATGTTTTTCTTATCTGTTTTAGAGACCTACTCTTTTGAAAAGGGATCCTTATTGGTCACATTCTTATTAGTTTGATAAGAGATTGGATCCATTGCTTAATCAATTTGATCAAGTTTGATTGATGATGGAGACCAAAATAACCCATAGTCATTCAAGAATGACCTAGATTAGGGAGAATTATTTGTTTGAAGAAAATATTGAACCCCCTCATTCATAAGGTGGAACCTATTTCATTTCTAGATCGAGTGCCAATGAACCAATAATAACTCATCCAAATTTAGGTGCAAATTCAGGGTACAAATAATTTGTGGTTGATCTAGTTTTGGTAGCTTCTACTAATGAAAACTTCCAAATAGTCAATCACTTCTTCTATAGAGGTAAGAATATCAACTTAAACTTTAAATATGTCCACCGTTTAAGTTCCAAGAAAGCCCTAGATTTCAATCACATCTATATTTGTATCTAATTATGTTCAAGAATCAATCAAATTTGAATGAACAATGGTCTACAATGCATTGATTCATTATCTTCACTCATAAATTCTTTAGTGACTTTTATTATTTCCTTCACAGTTCTAAGATTCCCATAATTTTTTTCTAGACATGCTTGAGTTGTGGAGCAAAAAAGTTGTGAGTGGATACAAGGAAAGGTGATCCAACAATAACCCCAAAGTTGAAAATTATTTCCTTTGAGAAGGGTTTTTGACCTGTTAGAGGTAATTCTGTGAAACTTGAGTTGTAATTTGCAAATTGTCTTGCTAGTTGAATTGCAGTAAGTAGGTTCTTTTTGGTAGAAGCCAACACCGTTCATTTGTTGATCTCAAATTATTGAGAAAATGACTCAAATTGATGAGTTATTAGAGTTACTAAATACTCTAATACTCTCTACTATCAACAACACAAACACACTCAACAATTTGTGGTCATATTTGAAACACCATTAGATAGCACTTTCTTTTTCGCATAAGACATCAATTTATAAGTATGTTGTAATTATTCTAAGAACTATTTCAAGTTAATTTCTAAAGTTTCTAGTTAACCTTAAACAACCATTCATCAAAACAATTTGGCTTCTCCTACCATTTGTTTGTGATCTTCCTTAAAACATCATATTCCTAGAATATATTTATTCATAGAGTATATTTGACTATTGGATACTATCTACTTACATGTTTCAGCTCTGCTTTTTCACTCTCATACACCTTAAAAGAAAAAAGGTTTGAAATATGATATTTAAACATTATGGAAAATTTGCATTATTCATCCACAAGTAATATGAAAAGTCATAAATGAACTTGAATAGTCTTTGAGAATCCCAAAGGCTTCTTAAAAAAATAAAACTCAAAAACTAAAAGTCACGTAATATTATATTATATTTGAATATATGTATCTAGTTAAGACTTATCCCTCCATTTATGCCTCCCCGACACTTTTCTTGTCTAGCATAATCTCAAGGACTCTCTGTAAAAATTAAACCTTTTTTAGTGTTCGAGAAGAGAGAAGCAACTGAATGTCTTTAAAATAAAATTTTAGGCACATTTATCTCGTACACATTCACTTTTTAACTTTAAAAATGGTGGAGGCTCTCTCACAGGTTTTTGAGTTGCCAAACTATTTGATTGAAGAGTGACCTAGATTAGGGAGAATTATTTGTTTGAAGAAAATATTGAACCCCCTCATTCATAAGGTGGAACCTATTTCATTTCTAGATCGAGTGCCAATGAACCAATAATAACTCATCCAAATTTAGGTGCATATTCAGGGTACAAATGATTTGTGGTTGATCTAGTTTTGGTAGCTTCTACTAATGAAAACTTCCACATAGTCAATCTCTTCTTCTATAGAGGTACAAATATCAACTAAAAGCTTAAATATGTCCACCGTTTAAGTTCCAAGAAAGCCCTAGCTTTCAATCACACCTATATTGGTATCTAATTGTGTTCAAGAATCAATCAAATTTGAATGAACAATGGTCCTCAATCCAATTGACCCCAGGTTGTAACTTGCAAGAGCTTCCCTTGCTTTCTCTTGAGATGAATGCAAGTACTTTCTTTATGCTTTTGTGTAGAGTTGCAAGTGTCTTCGGACCTACTCAAAAGAGAGGCACACAATCAATGTGACATTTTAGGTTCAGGATTCTCTATAGCATAACAGAGCCATGTACAATGAAAGGAAGCTAGGAAAGGATAGCCCTTACCCATCGTGGTTGGCACCACCTTCTTTGTACCTCCATATGCATCCACATGGTCCCTATGATCTGCAATTTGTTGAGATAAAAGAATGTAATGTTAGCTAGATCTTCCTTCTCTTATTGCATCATTATTCCTGAAAATAAACCATCATTTGGAGAGGATAAAATGGTCTAGGGACCACAAAGCAGAGGCATGATCACTAACATAAATAAACCAAAGCACACAGTCTTTACTCTCCTTAGTCCCAATGGAAATGAAAACCCTTTTTTACAAATTTACCATTGAAACTTTGTCAAATTCTGATGTTGTTTTTTAAACTGATATGCTCTATAACCTGTGAGTTTCAAGGCCTCCTCCTTGTCTAGGCAGTGGTGTTATCCATTTATCAACCTACTTCTATCGAATATAGAAATATGTATCTCAAAATATAATTGACGAAAGTACCTTGGTGGATTTGACATGACACAATACAAACATTCTTGCTTGAAGGAAGGCTACATTTTCCAAAGAAACAAAATAGTTTTAAAGAGGAATCTATTAAGCCATTTGGCAGAAACCTTTTGGAAAAATTCCACCATCGCTTGTATGGAATAGGAAGTACATAACACAAATGTTGATAGTTTATTTCACCCTATAAAGTGATATTTCCTTAGTGGCATAGATTGTTCTATCTCCTTTTCACTTACATGTCAATTATATCCATCCATTTTAAACTCCAAAGGCTACAAATATCTAAATCAAGTAAAGAGAGTAACCTACTCTCCCAATTCAAATAGCCAGTGGTTGTCCTCAGCTGATCTTGGATTGATGGGTTCTTTGGCTGACAAATGAGACTCTTTCATAAAGGAATCGTCCATCAATGGAGTCTGCATAAAAATATCAAAGGACTTGTTCATGTGGAGTTGGGATGCCACTGTAGGCAGAGTGAAAACAACCCTAGCTTATGAAGCTATTGCATACTCCACTGTAAATCAAGATTCCAATTGGTGGAAAAACTACATTTGGAAATGGAATGGCCCAAAAAAGCTGAAATATTTCTCTTGGTTAGCCCTCCACAACAAAATCTTAACCTAGGAAAATCTTTAGAGAAGAGGTTTCGTAGGGCCAAATCAATGTTGTCTTTGTAGACTTCAAGAAGAAATAGTGGATCACCTTCTCATAAGTTGTAGCATCTCTAAGGAAATCTGGAAGACTGTGGTTCTAAAAATGGGCATAAAATAAAATGCTCTTCAAAACTCTTTTGAAGACACCCTTCTTTTTTGGGTGGAAAACTTTAAACCTCTCTGCACCTTACCTATTTTTGTGGTTTGGGGCATCTAGATACTCGGAAATAGCTTCATTTTCAAGAATTTGAATATCAGTGTGTTCCTTCATTCCTCCAATATTGTGTCTCATTTCAGGGAATATCCTTCGAAACAAAGCAAGAAAACACTGAGAAGGATCCCTTTCCTTGCATCTCTCAGGATCTCCCGATGGGCTTCTTTGGCGGAGCAACTCAAGATTTCAAATGTGGAGGGGGGAGACTGATAAAATTGCTGGGGAGAAAATCGATTCACTTCAAAATCGGGCTAGGATTCAGAACAAATAGAAAGCCAAAACTCATTGTTGTTTGGGCTCTGTTGCTCCTAGCCTCTCAAAAAAATATAAATTTCATACAAATTTTGGGAGACTCCAAATGTGTTATAGATTGGTTAGATGGAAAAGAACATCGGGAGGTTCTGAATCTGGCTGATTGGAAGATAAAAATTGAGGATATAAGAAAATAATTTCTGGATATTTGTTTCTTCTACATCTATAGGGAGATAAACTCCTCTACAATAGAAGCTCTCAATATCGAGTCAGGTTTCATCTGCTTTGAAGACAGGTTTGGAAACACAATTCAAAGCACACACGCGTGCCCATAAGCTAGAATATCTTTTAGTTTAACCTTCAGCTACAAGAACCTTTTAGATTTAGCTCCAGTCCTTGAAAGGCAATTTTTTTCTCAGCCTATAGATTTTAAATCTTCTCAGTGAAAAACCATTAATTTATTCAGATTGGAGACTTATACTTCTTTCAGATTTTTCTCAAAGTTAGCTTTGGAGCACAAGAATCATGTGTCATAGTGAATTCTCCAGAAAATCAACGTTATCTCTTATCTGTTTTAAAATTAGAAATTAGTAAGTTTGAAATCCATGTTAGTTAAAATATGAATTTCCTCCACCAATTCGAGTCCTCTCTCGAACTGTATTCTCTCTTATAGTCTCATGTAAAAGGAGAATAATCTCATATTATATCAGATTGTCGTGTACTTTTTATTATTATTAAAAAACTGAATAACCAAACATATATATATATATATATATAGATATATATTAAATATCCATCCATTGTGAATATTTTTGTTAACCCTAGAAGCTTCTCTTGTACCATGATCATTGACATCGACAACATTGTGCATATAAGTGTCATAAGTTATTGGTGTAGACTTAAAGGAGAATGTTGGTGCCTAATAACAATTGAGTGAGTGCATAATAAGTATGAAGAGAAGTTTTGAATCATGAGCTTCACAAACTCAAGATTGATAACTTCCTCAAATTTGCTACTAAACCATTTGATAGTGACTCTACAACCATATATTAATAATAAGCCCTGGTTAAATATGAATGCCAAGTCAGCAACCCACCCATGTTAAAACACATAATGCCTTACATTATTGAATCATAATTTTCATTAAGTCACCTCAACCTATTTCTATTAAGGTAAAATACAGGGAGAGGGACTGATGTGTATGCCCATACTAAACTAGAATATTTTTTTAATGACAATTTAAATATTGAGTTTCACCAACACAAGATTCAATGAAAATGCATGAGATTCTTTGCAAATACAATATTAGTTAGTAGATACATAAAGTCTTCCATGAAAACATGAATTCTTTTTGGAAAATGAAGAAAACCAAATCCACTTAGGCATGCATTACAATTTATATGAACTTTTGAAAGTTAAAAGAAGTCTTGAACCAACTCCGTGGTACAAAGAACAATTGAAGATCAAATTTTCAGAGTGTATAGTTGTATAATTGCATTATTTGCATCATTGAACGATGCCTATCCTGTTAAAGGATTCAATGAGGGCTAAAACTTAAAGTGAAAAGAAGAAGATGATGGTTATTTTTGTGCAAAGATACAACAATAGAAAATCCTAATGTTGTTGCCATGGGTCGAACAACAAGTACTCCATTCATTCACACACTCCCCTTTTCACCCATTAAACGATTGCCATTTTCTTCTGCTTGTGCTATGTCACTAGTAGCCTTCTCATGCAAAAAAATATTGAAGAGTCCTTGGCCCTAAATAAAGGAGAAGAAAAGTTTTCTTCTGTTGGCAATTCTTGCAGCCTCATATGTTTTTCTATTTCTTCATGCTAAAACTGCACTATTATATCATATGGGTACCGTGATTGTTTTCTAACACCAACCTTCAAATTCTCTATATGCAGCTTCTGCCATTCGAAGTGAGGAAACTATATCCAGAACATTTTGTAGGCTAGGATTATTGAACCGAAATTTGAGATTCTCGAAATAGACAAGATATTTTAGGCAATAGAGAATGTCAAATCAGAGAATGTAGACTTAAAACATTCACTTTTCACTTTTGACACCAAATCAGAAAGTTTTGAACAAGTAACTTCCAATCCAACTAACCCCAGGTTGTATCTTGCAAGAATTTCCCTTTCTTTCTCTTGAAATTACTGCAAGTAATGTCTTTGTGCTCCCTTACGTAGTTGCAAGTGCCTTTATGCCTACGCAAAAGTCAAGAACACAATCAATTTGACATTTTAAGTTTAGAATTATCTACAGCATAGCTAAGTTATGTACAATGAATGGAAGCCAAGAAACGAATTATAGCCCTTACCTCTAGTGGTTTCATGCAACCTTTTATGTACCTCCATCTACATCCATAGGGACCCTATGATATGTGATGTGCTGAGAGAGTAGAAAAGAACGATGGGTGAATCTTCTTTCATTAGGAATCCTAGAAAATGAACCATCATTTTTAGAGGATAAAATGGTCTAGGGACCATAAACTGGAGGCAGAGTCTCTAACTGAAATAAACCAAAGAAAATAGTCTCCACTCTCCACGGTCCTAACAAAATTGAAAACACTTTTTTATGAAAACACCATCAAAACTCCATCAAATTCTGATGGTGATTTTTACACTGAAATGCACAATAACCTGGGCATTTCAAGGCCTCCTCCTTTTCTAGATAGTGACTCGTTTATCTACCTAGTTCTATCGAACTTATGTGATCTCACTGGATCCTGACATGGAGTGTACTCGATATTATAGAACTCAAATTTGATGTTATCCTTTGCATTCTCTTTGCCCCAAACTGCATAATGCGCTTCAAAAGAAGAAATTATCAGAGTTAAAGAATTATAAACCACATTGGCCTTGCTCAATCTAGATGCTTTAAATGGTGGAGAACATGCGTTCTAACACCCACCGAAGAGGCTGAAAAGAGTTTTGGTGGAGCAATAAATTAACTCTCAAATCTGTTTTAGTAATATGTTTTATTTCTCGTTTCAGTTCCATTTGAGGAATCCATCAATAGTACATTTTGAATCAAGGTGTTTCATCCAAATAGTAATATTTCTTCATGTTTTTTGGAGCTTTGAATTGAAATTTCATACCTTGGTTCCTTTCTCTTTGTTTTATAATAACCAATATGCTTGTGGAATTTTACTTACTTTTTCATTTATTTATGTGCAAAAACAGATGGAGTTGTTTTATAAAATTGCTACCAGTGAAGAGAATTCTATCATTGGCATGGTCAAGTGTCGAGAAGGTTGTACATTTGTTGAAATTCATGATGAAATTGTGGATGACGAAATCGTTGGATACCCTTTTGATTTTATCTAGGATGGAATAGGTTTAAATCCAAAGCAAGACAAAAAATGGAAAGTTTGTACAACACTTGTAGGCATCAAGAGGAAACTAAGCACATTTTATGTGGAAGAAGAGTGTTCAAATGTAGTGGAAACAATACAAATCTTTGAAAACATTGAAGTGAATGTGGAGGGACCTATGCATAAACAACCAAGAGTTGAAAATATATCTTTGTCAGTGGAACAAGCCATAGTTGTTGATCCTAGTGTATTGGCATCTTGGGAAAAAATAGTTTGAATTTTAATGGAAGAGTTTGTCAATGAGAAAATTACTCTCAAAGTATATGCAGAAAAGGGAAAATCTAAAATAAAGATCCATTGTGAAATTTGTGGCATTGATTATGGAACAAGTGATGTATCCTTGGTAGCGCGAACAACACACAACTTCAAAAACCATCATATGAAAATAGGAGCCCATCAACAACGCCTATCAATGCCAAGTAGTAGTGAAATTCCTTCATGTAACAAAGTACAACACATAGTGATGATTAGAGATCAATTTCATATTGATCAAGCAATGAAACTTCTAGATGATTTCAACAAGACATAAGAGCCTAATTTGTTGAAGGTGGTGGAAGAAACACTTGCAGACTATAAGGACAAGAAAAAAGTGAGAGTGGAATGTACATGATGCAATAAATGGTTTTGTTTAGTTTTGACAAGTCGTAATATTGTCATTTCTCTAAATGAACACATGAAACCAAAGAAAAACACTGCTACTACTACAAATGAGGGTTCACATGAGGATATTGCATTGAGGAGTGGCATGGTTGGGAGATCCAAGAAGCCTACCAATTATAAGTCCCAACAAAGTTTGGTTGGGTTCTTGGTCCCATTATCACCATCTGTATTACATAGGGGTTCTAAAAGTGCAGATCATTCTACTTCAAGTGTGTTAATTAACAACTTAGACTAAACTTGAATATGAATTTGTATATTATTTTATTTATCTTACTTCAAATTTATTTGTTTGTTGTCATCTTATTACAGCTCAATTATCTCCCTTGTTACTACAATGTTGGGGGTATTGGTATCCTTATATTGATAGAAATGGGGAGAGAATGGAAAGAAAGGTCCTAATGGATGATCAAAGGGGTGGAAAATTATGGGTCATAGAGAAGCATACCATGATCATGTTATGTTATGAGGGTATTGAATGTCGTATTGATGGTACATATAGGCATATTCATTGCCAGAGGGCTTCTGAAACAGGGATCCCATTTGATTCATTAACATGCAACTTTTGTAAGTTGGTTCCAGAATGTGATGACTTCAGGATGCGATTATATCGTGAATCAATGTGCACCAATAAAATAGGTGAATGAGATACAGGAAAAGGTTGAAGACTTGAATATTTGACTCAAATTGAACTGAAGAATGTTGTAAGGGTTACAAATGCTAACCATAGATCAACAATGCGATCTCTTTGGTGGGAGAGGACAAAGGTTGCTTTACTCTCTATTAGAGTGAGATCCCTAAAGGAAAAGTTGTTTGAATCGACAGAAAGGAAGGATGTCTTTAGGTTTTGCAAGGATGTGTGTGAGGCACATAAGCAAGGAAAATTACAAGGTAAAGATGCAGTTTGGGAATTTTTCAAGGATAGTTTTCATAAATTGATGCATGCAAAAGCAGGGAGAAGGTATAGTACATCCACAAAATCCCTTTATGAGATGATCAAGTTATGGGGAGGTCCTAGATTACGTAGCTTTATTAGCTTGAATCTGGATGGTCCTTCAATATCTATGACTCTAAGGCAAGTTAGAAAGTCGTTAGCATATATCCGAGGGGAGAATGAGCATATTTTTGAGGAAGTTGGAAAAGTTTATGCTTCTTATAAATCCAAGCATGGTATAGATGGCCCAATTCCTGTATTTCTCATTGAAGATGAAACAATTGTGAAAAAATATGTCAGGTGGGTAGCAAAAGGTGATACATTGGTGGGGTCTTGTGGTACGAAAGAAGAACATCAATGCCAATCAAATTTCTTGGTGAGAGTTGGTGACGAAGATGTAGGCTATGAGATTATAGAAAATGATTTTAAGAACAATGTTATTAGCCATTATGAACTTGTTATTATTGCAAACCCTTTACATGAAAAGCTTCCTCATTTGGTTGTGGTTGTTAATCCAACATGCAATAGGTTCAATGCAATTTTTTTTATCAACAATGGGAAAAGGTAGAATCTATGTGGAAGAAACACGTGGAAAATAATTTGGGACCTATTGTTGGTCATTCCTCGGATAGGGATAGCAGAAGAAGACAACTTATGTTGAAGGATTATTCTTCAACATCAGGTCTTCGATATCAAAATGCCTTGGGAAGAGTGGAGGCTAACCGGGTTATATAATGGTTGCAATGTAACAGGATTGCATGACCAAGATTACATCCACAATGAAAAAAAGCTAGTGAATCCTTTGTTTAGCGGTCAATGAGAATTGGTTTTAGGAAATGATTACATAAGTTTTGGTCATGTCAGAATGGTTTATCACAGTTTTAAAGTGGATGATCACAAGCTTAAGGGTGACGATATAGAGAGGATGGATCGACAAAATTGGGTATTCGCACAATGCATTGCTTCAAGGCATGTTTAGAAGTGTTTGAAAGAGTTGAGAAGTACACCAAGTGGAAAGTTAGAGAGGACAGTAGCTACAGAGACGTATCTAATGGTTGTCGCTGACTACGTTGAGATCTTTATGTCTCATGTTTTGAGCCTTTGGGAAAGGGTGCAAAATGCTTCACGAGTTCATCATTTCTTCACATTATGGTTATGTTTGGTACAAAAACAATCTCATACTAATGTCAACATAAATTTCGTTAGCACATAAGCATGTCAAGATGTGAAAATTTCTTACCATTTTGCAATTTTGTTGATGAGATTGTTTTGATATCATTACTCTAACTTTCCATGTGTTTTGCACCTAACTAGGTGAGATGTATGTGATAACTTCTTTGGTAAAGTTGGTGGGATGGTTGGAGTGGAGAGGGCCTATGATTTCACTGAATTACTTCATGTTGTTGGAACCCTTAATAGAGTTGTTGAAGAAGAATCAAATCCCCAAGGGCTTCATTTTCATAAATCTCATAAGAAGCAAGAAAGCATTTGGAATAGATTGCACCAAGAAACAATACAAAACATTGATATATTGTCACAATATGATTCAATATCCACGTACTCTAAAATTTTAGAAGCCCTTAAGATTGGATTGAATGATGCATAAGACATTTGATCAACTCTTGGAATTGAACGAGAAAATTACACAGTATTCTTGGTGGGTTAAACCACAGATAGAGGATCAAAATTATCCAACATTCTAGATTGTGGATGAAGTAGTTGATGCTTCTCCACCGAGTTGTTCCAACTCTATATTCCAATATTCATCATCGTTGGTACACAATGAAAGTGAATTGCAAATAATGGAAAGTGAGTGGAGACACGAGTTGGATGGAATTTTAGATTCCATTGATGAAAATGGAAGCAAAACGATAAAGCCAATGGTGCATCTTGATGGTAAGGATACATTTAAAGCATGTTTGGTTAGTCAGTTGAATGAAAATCCAACATTATCCAAAGATAGGTTGACAAAAGTGAGAAATTGGGTCTACTTTATGCGAGATGGGAAGGCTTCACAAAAGGGTGTTTCAATGGGCTTTGGATTTGGATCAGATTGTGGGGTGTTGTTTGAAAGCAACTCAATTCCCACCACTGAACACACTACAAGAAAAGTTGTTCCTCAAAGTACAAAACAAGGTGTTTCTTGTGGAACCTAGTACATTGGAACAGTTCAAAGAATAAGGAAGAAGGATGGTAATAGGGTGTTTGATTACCATAATGACATTGACCTTTTGGATAGATTAGAAGGCATCGAGCTTCAATTATGTTGGTATAGTAGAATAAAGGGGCAACAAATGTATATGTATGATTTGGCAGATCATGCTTTTATTCAACTTGAAACTGTTATAGCAATCACAAACTTATGATACAATGTTAGGAATGGTACATACAAATTAGAAGAATGTGATTACAAAGTTTTTTCAGATTTTGTGAAAATTTGAACAAGGTAGATTTTCAAAACATTCTACTTTCTCTTTCATTATGTATTTCCATATGTTGGATCATTTATAAATAATTATTGGTTGTATTTTTGTTGATTTGTTTGTATGAATCTGAGGTTAATTTTGTACTTTTTGGTTTTAGGTCTAGTGAATAATTCAAATGGTGAATGTTTGGGATAACTCAACCTTTTTTTGCTACCTGCTTTTTGGTGTAAGTTTCTTTCACTAGCCATTCATCCTTTTGTAGTTGTGTTTCATTCAAACGTTAATTTGGTCCCTCTGAAGTTGGTCCATTTAATCATGAAAAACAAGAAGAGGTGGTTCCTTTTTCATCAATATGTTTTGTGGATAAGTATGTGGTTCTTCTCACTAATGTTAACATTTTCCTTGAATTTTTAGAGTAATGGTTCACTTGCTAGAAAGGATATCAAGGATCTAATGACACAAGCTTCAGTCACGATAGTTTTTGCTCACTCAAGTCAACAGATTTACACCAAAGCAACGTTTAGCACATGAAGTGCATTTTATTTTGAATGTTTATGTGGTAGTTGGCTTTCCTATTTTTAAATTGGACATATAAATCAGAGTATGTAGTTCAAATGTGCCATCGGAGTCTTTTTGGAAGTATTTATGTTTTGGCCATATGGATGGGGTCTACAACAGTTGAATTACACTTGGTTATTATTGTCAATTTAGTCCTCAATCATATTTTAGACATTTCCTTTCAGTGCTTTCACTAAACAAAATTAACATTAATTATTATCTGTAAAGGATTTTGGACATGTGATGGTAGTTTGTTTTTAAATTGTTTGCAACTTATTGAGATATGTGCTTCTAGTAGATTGTTTGGGTGATGGCACTTTGCTTTCTTATTTTTGCCTACATTGATATACATGTATTTGATGGGCCTTACAATGTGTTCATATGATCCAAGGGCTATTTCAAGGTGAATGGTACCTGGCTTTTTGCAACTTTTGAATGGACAAGAATTTGATAGGGTGAATGGTATTTAAATTTTAATTTATTTTAATTTTTTCCAAAGAAATAATGCAAATTGTTAGTGCCTAGATTTACCTCAGGCTGAGAAAGGTAGGATCCAGGGCCAACATCAAACCATGCTTAAGCTGGTAGCTAGCCCTACCAGGTCGGGAGAGGGCTCTCTCCTCGTCAATCTCAGCGAAATATGATCAATAAGGGCCTGAGATGACTGATATGCTGATTGATTTTAGGCTAGGTATGTGTGGGAAAGAATTTGATTGAATGAAATGATGTTTTGTTGGCTCAGATGGAAAGGCAAATTTTGGGTGCGGGGAATGAGGCTCAGTCTTGCAGAGATCTCAATGGGGCAAGGTAGGCAACTGATTTTTGCACTTCAAATCGAATGATATGGAGAGATTAGACAAGTGAGGAGCTAAAGAGGGAAAGAAAGCTTAGGGATCCTCTTCAAACAACTGAAAACATCAAAAACTAAAGAAAACCCTAGGTAGAGCACTGCAATTTCAATGGATTCTACCTTCTCCCTTGTTTGATTTAGCTAAGAAGAAATAAGATAGATAATGGCATACATAACACATAAGTAAATTCAAAATTACAAAAGAAAGCACTGTACCAAGACAAATTGTCACATGAATCCCAAAGAGTGCTGCAAATCCTGGTCTCAATTCCTTAGCCAAAATGCTGATATGAGTGTACAATGAAGCTCAAGGCTTTCTCAAAAGTCCAACCAAACTATTGACTGAAAAACCACATAATATAGAAAAACCATAGCTAATCCTAGCCTCTGGGGGTCGAGCTCACATGTTTAGGAGCTGTTCCAACTAATTCTAAACTGAGAACTAGAAATTAGGTAGTGGAACAGCATGCCTCTAGAAACAAGGGAACTGATTCATTTAGTTTCAAACAACTTTTTAATAGATGATTCTACCTCCATAAGTGAAAATTTGACATATTTACATCATGATCCATCAATGTACATTGAATTACATCAAAAATTTGACACTAAGAAGGTGAAAAATTCAAAATGGCAAAAGCTAGGCGAAAAACAGAGTATACTTGGTCAAACTAAGCAAAATTTCCTCTATGCATTGCGCCTGATTTCTCTATACGTAGTGATTTTTTGGAGTCACTTTTGGAGGCCTTCCCAGCATCCCAATTTGCTCCAAGTGTGCTTGTTGGAAAGGTATGCCTGTCTACTTTCCAACCCAAGTGCAATTTTTGAATTTGACCTCCATTTACCCCTCCAAAATTCAGTTCTCCCAAAACTGCTTCCTATGTGTCAAAATAGGGGCAGTAAGGTCATTTTTTGAGTGTTTTTGACCTTTTTGAGGGCTCAAAACCTGTCAAAATTTCTTGGACATTGGTAGACAATCATATTTTTCCAAGAAAAATCCAAAGATTTTGAGTTTTTTGTCATTTGGAGGCTTCCATCAAAAGCGAGCGCCAGGTGGCGTAGCGCATTGGGCAGAAATTTGTGTGTTTTAGCCCAAAAATTTAAAAAATGCAAAAAGCGTCCAATTTTTTTTTAAATTTGGACTGAGTGCTCTCCATCAAGTGTTGTGTTGGGCCAAGGAAGCCTTAGCCAAGATCTGAAGTTTATCTTGCGCTTTTTGCCTCGATCTCTTCTTCAACTTTGCCTTCAATCTCCTTATTCTAGCTTGGCACACCTTGTTTCTCACCAAGTAATGATGGGCCATGTGCCTCAACATAGTGTTTGCGTTGTTTGCCTTCTCTAGCATCCTTTCCCAAGTGCAAGTTTGTCCTCTCAAGCCAAGATTCCCAGTCATGTTCAATCTCTTGCTCATACCCATAATCACCGTGTCTTTCGATTGTTTTCCTTTGGTTTTGAAAAATGTGGTTGTATATGGATGGTTTTGTGGATAACAGTGTGAAAATATGGTGGAGGAATGAAATGGGTAGAGTTCATGGAAGAGAGTGTAAAAATGTATGTGTGAATAGAGTTTAGGGATGGGAGTAAGAGTTTTAGGGATGTGAGTAGGGTTTAGGGATATGGATAGGGTTTGGGGATAGGGGTGAATGAATTTAGGGATATGGGGGATAGTAAAATGGGTGAACGAAACTAGAAAAGAAGTGAGGGAATAAAAGGTGAGGCAGTGATGGCAACGAAAACAAATTTCCAAACCCTAAGCAATCATGTTTTGAACAAAAATTGCAAGGAGGTAGGGTTTTGAAATTTTTTCACTAACTCATCATAAACATCTTAAGACACACTTTCATTGGCATTTGGAGAGTTTTTGACTTACTTTAGACTGGAGGAAACCAAGAAAATTGAGAATATGGATGAATTTGTGATGAAAATGGCTTGCAGCTCTAGGCGCCACGCCATAACCCAATGCGTCGTGCCACTAAACCCAATGTGTAGCGCTTTTTACAGGAGACTTTTGGAGGCCTTCCTGGTATCAAAATTTGGAGTGGGATAGCGCGTTGGAAATATTATTGAGTCTAATTTCCAATGCAACTAGAATTTTTCAATTTGGAGTTCATTTGCCCTGTCAAAAATCAAATCTCCCAAGACTGGTCAAAATGTGAAAAATGAGGCTGCCTCAAGGCAGAGTGTTGTTGCAGTCAACGTTTGAAGGTCTTCCTCAACTCCAAATTGAGATCATTATAGCTCATTGGAAATATATTTGTTTCTGTTTATCATTTCACTCATCAAGCAAGTCATTTGGCCAACCAAGCTAGGAGAAAACTTGATTTTCCCAAGGTCACTTCAGAGGTACATCAGTTCTCCTGAGGCAACTGTATTTTTGACATTTCTCTAAAACCATGACACCTGTGTAAAAAGTGAAGGAAAATTTTCTTCCTTGGCCTATTGTGGAAAAAAACCTCTCTCAGTTTTCCCAAATTCATCTTTTCTTGCTCAGAAACATCATTGGAGTAAAACCTATCCTGATGTGTGGAACAAGGGATTTGTCGAAATGAAGTGAAATGAAGGGGATAAAGGGCTTCTAAATTCTTGAGAAAATTTTGGGAAATAGGGAGGGATGTTAGAAAGTAGGGGAAAGTATAATTTCAAATATTGAGTGAGGGGAAGGGGTCCAAAAGGGAAAAACACAAGTGTAGCCTAGAAAATTGCCAAGTTGTAGCAAGAAACTAGGGTTTGTGCGAAAATGAGGAATTTGGGGGATCTCAGTGATGGGAAGTGTTTAATAAGGTACATTAAGGATAGGGAAAGGTGTATGAACATCAGGATACAAGTTTTACTGATGATTTGACCATCCAAGAGAAATTACCTTCAAAATCCTAGGAGAGAGAAATGAACCTTACCTAGGCACAACTGAAGCATGAACAAGGTGTAAAATGACCCATTGGAACCTGGCATGATGATGACAACCCTCTGAATGATGGTACACTCAACTGAATGATGACATGGACTAACATTTGGACAACTTTGGAAGGAGTAAAAGAAAACCCTAGACCTAATACCTAGTGACCAAATTTTACTTGAAGACTCACTGAAATGACAAAATTTGACCTTGACACCTTAAAATCACTTTTTAAGAGCATGTTTGATCATTGGAGGAAGGCTGCAAAGACTAACACTAACACATACATTTCTCTTTCATGGTTTGGAAAAGGAAAATACGTAGCAGAGTGCTTAGAGTATGACAGATCACCTCCAAAAAGGAAAATAAGGCCACTTGGTGGCCACTTTTCACAAAATTTCATACATAATATACCTATGAGCTCTCCCAGGAACACAACTAGAAGAAAAAAATATGCATTGCTCAATGAGGCAGGTTGTCAATGGGAGGTGACATAGAGCTAGTTCCCAATTTTTTGTTTCTTATTGGTCTCTCCATTATCCCAAAATCTCCAAGATGGTTGGTGTTGTACCTTAAGAAACCAATTTCCTGGCTGTGTAGAAATTGTGCTTAAGAGATTAATGTTTATATTTATTGTCACTTAGTTATATGTTGTGTTCTCAAATGAAGGACGTGGGAGACTTGGTTTTTAACCCTCAATACTTAGGTGACAAGGAAATATCAGAATGCCATTTGATTGTTGAATATAAATGATGAATGAAGAAAAGCTTGAATAAGTCATAGACAATATGTTGTTTTACACAGGGTCTACTATCTGTGACACTTGGAGAAGTTAAAGATAATATGTTATCTTACACAGAAACTTCTATCTGCAACTTAGAAGAATTACAAAGCTGTGAACTTCAAGCATAGGAGTGCTCTTTTAATGAATTCTAACTTTATTTACATAAGAAAATAAAGACCTGCATCTTCATTACCATACATAAAGGAAGAAAACATAAGATGACACATAACAAAGAAGTCACAAAATCATACCCAACAATATATGGAAAACTTCTTATTCTTTCATTAATCAACAGTTGTATCAGGAATTCACTGGCCTAGTATTTAGGTTCTCCAAAATTTGAACCCCTTCTCTCTAAATTTTCCCTTTTTTATACGTTATGAGACTATTGGTGGTCACCAAAACTGTCAAACTACTTAACTATTTCTCTAACTGTCTAAAGTAAAAAATATTACAGAATATCACATAGAGGGTAAAATACACCTCAAAGAACATAGAATAACAGGAAATAATGGAAATTAGAAGATTATGGTCGTTCTCTATTCAAAACTATATCTTGAGACTTAACGAAGCAGTGGATGAAGGGCAAAAAGCTTTGGGAACATTGCAAGGGGTAAAGAGTGTGTGAGAGCATCAATGAGTTTGAACACCCATGGTGATTCCTAGCCGCACATTTTGGTCAACCGTGCTAATGTCACGGTCAACTGCAGGGGTCGATCTTTGATTAATATTCATGCTCATTGGTTCTCGGCAGCGTGCCTTAAAGGACTTATGAAACTATTGCTTGATTGCGCTTGTCGAACTTGTATGATATTTAAACAATGGCAGGCCCACGGAACTTAAAAAGAATTAACATTGGTTCATAAAACCTGTCACATCCACCTTTTCAATGCGCCTTTGACTCCCTTACGGACCCAATAGGACATAAAACTATATTTAATAATTCATCGGGTTCGATATTAAGGACTGAACCTGATGACCTTACCGACCGGATCTCTGAACCCCATAGGACATAAACTGTATTTAATAATTCATCAGGTCCAATACTAAAGATAGAACTCGATGACTTTGTCGACCTGATCTCCGAACTTGATAGGAAATAAAACTGAATTTGATGATTTATTAGGTCCGATCAAAAGATGAAAATTGATCACTTTCCGTCTCGATATTGTGACCTGATATCTGACGAATCCTGCCTCTTCTGATGGATGGATGAGATTAACCCGGACTTCAACAAATTTAAACTATGTTTGATACATCGTTGCATCTGATCTTCGAAATAAACAAATTATTAGTTAACTATGTGATTGTCGTTGGATCTGTGGCCTGTTGATAGGATGACCCAGATCTTCTTGCGGGTTTATTACTTCAAAAGCCCTTGAAATTATAAAATCAACCATTTCTTTCATGTTTTTTCATTTTTCTTCTCATTTTGTAATAAACTAAAAATAAGAGATAAATAACAATGGACAATGAGTGCTACAACATCTGGCTCCACCTGGGGATAGTGCTTTTGCCACAGAAGCACTAAGAACTGTAGATCAATGCCTTCACCTCGGGCGTGGAGTCATATATTACTTAATCAATTTAAATTCTATGGAATTTGTACACTAATTTCACTTCGGTATCTACAATAATTGGATGCTGGTGCTTTGATAGAAAAGTGTTGAGAATAGTATATCAGTAGCCTTAGTTGGGCATGGAGTCCAAAATTCTGAAAACCCTGAAACTTGAAAGATTAGAACCTGACATTCTTGAAATCTAAAACCTATGCAAATTGGTTTCCAACTGGGATAGTCACCCTTATTTATCAGCTAAAATTAAACTGAAGAACTGCAACTAAAAACCAAATGCTCAACATCTGAGCTTATTTATGTATAGGTTCCTACCTATGTACATGACTGACCTCAATTAGGTGAAGTCAATCTTCCAATGATACTAGGTTAGCATCTGAGTGCCGGATCTAGAACCATTCTGCTAGTGAATTTTGAAAATACCATTCATCCTGAACGGAAAATAAACTATGCATAACGGCAACTCACAACAAAAATTAGGAATATATCCACAAAATGGTATGTGTAGGCTTCTAATAGATTTCTCCATGTAATCTACCATGTGATCTTCATAAGTATAAGAGAAAATATGGTCTTGATTAGCTCCAAAAGAAAAAATCTGTATGTATGAAGGTTCTTGCTCAAATAAACCTTCTATTGGGATAATATGCTAAATAAAACAATCAACAACATCTTTAAGAAAATGATCTATGTCACCTTTATGTCTCCACTTTTCATCTTTGAACTTCGATTGAAAATAATTTGTAATTATGACCTTAGGAAATAAAAGAAAAAATTTTCACATCACTATATGACATACGGCCAACTTCAAATAGATTGTTTACCTCTGATCCATGGGCACCATTGTGTTCTTCAATGCAATGATGTACAATCTCTTTATCAACTTTCTTTTTATATAAGATAGCCTCTTTTGCTACGATAAATGGCTCAATATATTGTTGTCCAACATTTCCCACTTGCTGGTTTTCTTCTTTATGTCCAACACCTAACTGATGAACTTGAAGACCTTCATCCTGTTCCTCATCTGAACCATTTTTGTTATAAATAGGAGGACCATCAAATTTAACAAAATAAGATCTCTAGGGATTTATTTTCAACTTAATTATTTCTCCCTCTTCTCTACTGCTGGGCAGAAATTCCTGATGCATGTTTGAACTTTTCTCCATTTGAATGCTCTCTTGATTTGCTTGGAATAGGGTCAACCAATTCTCTGCTTGTGAGATTATTGAAGAATTTTTTTTTTAAAACTTTTCCGCATCATTTTGAGAAAATGATAGTTCTTTGCTTTTAGAGACTTGCTCATAATTAATTTGGTTATAACCTCTCTGAATGCTTGATATATTATCAACATGATCATTAGTTTCTTCAGCAGGATTATCATGAGCTTTTAAAATTTCTTTAGAATCATAATATTCACAACAACCTTCAAAAAGAAACTTGTGTGAATAAGAAGTTCTACAAAAATAATTGAACACTAAATGGAAATCTTTTAAAGATGAAATGCTTGAACGAGGTAGAGACCTGTACCAAACCCTAGCTTCTTGGTCCAAAGAAAACATAAACAACTTCATCTTCACATCTTCATGAATGATGCTCTGCTGCTCCATGCATTCATGAAACTCTTGGAGGTGCTGAACCAGATCTTCATATTCATTTCCACTGAATCTTGGAAGATACTCATTCCACTCATGAAATGTAGGCATATGATGAGGATAGCCAGTGATCCTAGTAAAATCCAGTGGGCCAAATTTATTGGCTAAGAATGCAGAGATATCCATTAAATCCTAGAAAAGAAAAATCCAAAGTGAAGGTCACAGGTGTTAACGTACAACCAACTGCTAAAACCTATCACCCTCTGGTGTTCTTATTCAATTGTTTTGTAGGTTGTGGTTCTTGTTCTTGTGGAGTCACCTTTTGTAAGGGAGCTGAAACTTGCTTCTCACCTTCATATTCTTGACTTCTAGATCTTTTCCTCGATCTCAAATAATATTTCTTATGTAGCTCTGCCTGCATAAAATTAGAAAACTGCTTCCAACATTCATCAATTTCGTTGTGATGAACTGCTACCTGGTGCAGACAGTGTAGGACTTGGTGTAAGTGGAGTTTTCGGCCTTCCAACCCTCTTCAGAACTATCCTCTCAGGATCTAAAATGGATTGAACTTTCTGTTAAGAGGTGTCTGATCTTGTATGGGGTCGTCTTAGAGCCAGACTTATTGCTTTTATCCAAAACAACCAAAAATTTCCTCCTCATTGAACAACCAGAGGAAACTATTGAAAACCCAGGGAAAAGTTTTTTTGTCTTCTCTCATCGGCAACGACACCAATTAATGTTGTACCTGAAGAAACCAATTTCTTGGCTATGTAGAAATTGTTCTTAAGACATTAATGTTTATAGTTATTGTCACTTGTTTGTCTCTTAATTATATCTTGTGTTCTCAAATGAAGGACCTGGGAGGCTTGGTTTTTAACCCTCAATACTTAGGTGACAAGGAAATATCAGAATGCAATTTGATTGTTGAATATAAATGATGAATGAAGAAAAGCTTGAATAAGTCATAGACAATATGTTGTTTTACACAGGATCTACTATCCGTGACACTTGGAGAAGTTAAAGATAATATGTTGTCTTACACAGAAACTACTATCTATAACTTAGAAAAATTACAAAGGTGTGAAATTCAAGCATAAGAGCGCTCTTTGAAGGAATTTTAACTTTATTTACATAAGAAAATAAAGACTTGCAGCTTCATTACCATAATTGAAGAAAACATAAGATGAAACATAACAGAGAAGTCACAAAATCATACCCAACAATATATGGAAAACTTCTGATTCTTTCATTAATCAACAGTTGTATCAGGAATTCACTGGCCTAGTATTCAAGTTCTCCAAAATTCGAATTCCTTCTCTCTAAATTTTCCCTTTTTATACATTATGAGACAGTTGGTAGTCACCAAAACTGTCAAACTACTTAATTATTTCCCTAACTGTGTAAAGTAAAAAATATTACAGAATATTACACAGAGGGTAAAAGACACATCAAAGAACATAAAATAACAAGAAATACCAGAACTTAGAAGATTATGGCCATTCTTTGTTCGAAGCCGTATCTTGAGCCTTAACAGAGTAATGGATGAAGGGTGGAAATCTTTGGGAACAATGCGGGGGTAAAGAGTGTGTGAGAGCATCAACGAGGTTGAAACCCCGCGGTGATTCCTAGCCGCACATTTTGGTCAACCGTGCTAACATCATAGTCAACTGTGGGGATCGATCTCTGATTAACCTTTGTGCTCATTGCTTCCCCACAAAATTCCTTAAAGGACTTATCAAACTATCCCTTGATCGATCTTGTCGAACTTGTATGACATTTAAACGATGGCGGGCCCACAGAACATAATAAGAATTAACACTAGTTCATAAAACCTGTCGCATCTGCCTTTTCAATGTGCCTTTGACTCCTTTACGGACTCGATAGGACATAAAATTGTATTTAATAATTCATCAGGTCCAATATTAAGGACTAAACCTGATGACTTTGCCGACCTGATCTCCGAACCTGATAGGACATAAACTATATTTAATAATTCATCAAGTCTGATATTAAAGACAGAACCCGATGACTTTGCTGACCCAATCTCCGGACCCGATAGGAAATAAAACTGAATTTGATGATTTATCAGGTCCGATCGAAACATGAAAATTGATCACTTTCCAACCTGATATTGCGACCCGATATCTGATGGATCCCGCCTCTTCTGATGGATGGCTGAGATTAACCCGGACTTCAGCAAATTTAAACTGTGTTTGATACATCATTGCATCTGATCTCTGAAATAAACCCATTCTTAGTTAACTATGCGATTGCCGTTGGATCTGTGGTCTATTGATCGAACGACCCAGATCTTCTCGTGGGTTTATTACTTTCAAAGCCCTTGAAAATATAAAATCAACCATTTCTTTCATGTTTTTGATTTTTCTCTCATTTTGTAATAAATTGAAAATAAGACTTAAATTACAATGGACAATGAGTGCTACAGCATCTGGTAAGATTTTAGAATTCATGAATTATTGCAATAAATGATATTTTACTACATAAGCACTTTGAAAGGGCACTTTTGAATTAATTTTAATATCACACTTTGAATATCATGTAGTTCATACCCTTGTTACTAGGAACTTCTGAATAAATTTGAAAGGATCTTGCGTCATTATGAAATGATTTATTTTATGAGGCGAATTCATATCTATCTTGCATTTCCTTTTGGATCATTTAAGGCATAGACTAGACCTTTCCTGAGGCCCTTCTCGACCTTTCTGAGACCCCCTCATTTAAGGCATTTTTGTATTAATTTCAGGCCTGTTCTAGGACCTATTTGGGCCCTCTTCTTGGTAGACCTCAGTAGTATTTGACCTAAGTATTTTCAATGGCATCTTTGTGGACAAAATTTGGGATTATTCTAAGTGAAGTTGGAGGACATTATTGTGTTTTTTCTCTATGGTTTCTAGAATAATATGATGCTCATTTAAGCCTCTAGTCAGGGCTCTTCTAAAAGAAATCTATATATATTCAAAATACATCCAAGGTAGATTGTTTGTATCCTTATCCTCACCTTTTGTAAGATTTATCATTTTTGCAAAATTTGAAGGGTTTGCTGAGCTATATCTAGACCTCTCTGGAGTTGCATCTAGGACTGATCAAGGGCTTATTCAAAGAAATGATAGAAGCATGTAAGGAAATGATGTCTATAATCAAATCATGCCTTGCTTCTGAAACAATTACAAGAAGTCTATTATTGGCCATCTCAAGAGCAGATCTCTCTTCACTACTGGTATTGGTGTATTTTCTTAAATTTCAATTTGATTTTATGTTTTTCAATAATGATTATTATATTACAAATTGTATTATGTACACTTTTGATTACTTTCTATTGCCTTCTATGAATTAAATATTTTTTTTATCCATAATGTTTGACTATTTCAAGGTTATCTTGTAGTCATATCCTAATATTTTACATATTGCTTAACTAATTTTACATAGTAAATGCTGGTGCAACAAAGAGCATGGGACTTCCATCCCAGCAACATGTTATCTATAGGTGGATGTGGCAGCATAAGGTAGATGTGTTGTAAATGGCCATATTTTGGTTAGCTATTTGGAGCATTACTAATAATAACTTGCTATTGAATACAATAACTATATCTATTTTCTTTTTCCTTTGTAACACCTTGTTGACTATTTATGCACTGTATCTATTATTAAGAAAATATTGTTTTCAACACCATGCCGACTATGTCTATTGTGTTTCCATTTATTGAAATTAGTTGTAATTTATTATTTTAACATTAATCTAAACTATAAATAAAACCATTGATTACCCATGTACAAAGCAAGATTGGTTCATGTTTTGGGTGACACTGATTTTGCTTTATTTCATATGCACATGAAAATGGGGAAACATGGTTTGTTTGTGTTTCTTTTCAACCTGAATTGTGTGTTTTTGCTGCAACATGCAAATGGAGGTGAAGACATAAGTCTGAAGATGGAGATAAAGATTATCCATGAGCAATTGACAAGCAGACACAAGGTGATATAGACACTTTTACATGTAGACTCCATTAGAACAAGATCCCGGCAATACCAGAATACTTCTTATCATCACAGGAGGCTTGGAACTTCAGGTGTTGAAATGTCAATAGCCTCTGGTATAGTAGACATGGGAGCTACTCTTTACTTTATGAGTGTGAACATGGGAACCCCTCCTCAACAAGCTATGATGGTTCCAGACACACACAGTGATCTTGTGTGGGTGAATTGCAATCCCAAGATCCGATCTGCTACCACAAAGCCTCTTCCCACTTTCAAACCCAGAAAATCCTCATCTTTAGCATATGTTCCTTGTAATTCGAAAGATTACAGAGAGATTTCCCAAACCCCATCGATAACATGTTATGGTTCCATGAAGGCTTGCAAACACAACCAAGTTTACTTGGATGGCACCACCACCAATGCCCCTTATATCTGGGATACCATAACCTTGAAGTCCACCAATGCTAATCGTAGGCTATTTGGGGCAAAAGGGGTATTGATGGGACGTGGAATGCATAACCAATTTGCAGATGTTTCAGCATTAGTTGAAGATTGCACTAGAGAATATAATGTAATGCCCACCTTGAGTTAGATATCAAACCTCCCTTTTCAGGTGATTTTCAACAAGTGATATTTTTGTGCTTACTGTAAGACATTTTCATAGATACTTTTGTGCTTCCACCATCACTTATATGCGACATGAACTGTAGAATGAAATTTTTAATAGTTTATTCAGCCAGATAGACTGATTTTTTTCACAGTGGCGTATATTCTTCCACCTATCTCCTTTCCTTATGTGCCAGCCATATCCATCCATGATGAGTATTCCTGTTAACCCTGTACATTTCTCTTTTACAATTATTGGTGGCACTGTCAACAGTGTTCACATAAATGATGTAAGTTGGAAATGCAGGTGAAAACATAGAGGATGTGGGTGCCTAATAATTAGCGACTGGGTGCTTAATAAGCATGAAGTGAGGTTTTGAGCCCCATGTTTCACCAAATCAGTTTCATACTTTAGGAGTGCCAGAGAAAACAGTGAATAGATAAGGTGTTAGCGTGGGCCTCTCAAGTTACAATGAGAACGCAGGTGCTTGAACATGGTGTTAAAATTTCAGCCCTAAGCTTTTCCAACTAAAATACTTAAATTTTCTTTTGTGTCATTCCCAAAGGAAGCTATTTCCCTCCTGTCACAATGAAAATTGAAATTTTGACTGGAAAATTTAAAAGATTAAGCCCTAACTAGCTGTCAAATAAATCCATGTCTTAAAGATTATTTATTGCTCAATTGTTTAAGAATTTTTATAATGTAGATGCAGTGTGCATAGTACAGGTTTTGGATTCATATATGAGTTGCTCTTCTGAATTTCTAAACTGATTGTAGAGATTCAATGGTTTATCTTGTGCTGTGCTGAAATTCTCTAAATTCTTTTTCCAAGATATTCCAAAGAAGGGTGGGACACCCAAAAATTATGAAGCTGTTTTTATCACCTCAACAAGTGAAGAATTCAAGACAAAAAAGGAAATAGAGCAGTACTTGAACGAAAATCCAGGAGGACTATCTATCTCTGAATTTGATTGGAGCACAGGTAAAGTTTGTTATTTTATTGGTTTTTCCTAATCTAAACTATGTTCAGAGCACAGGTAATGTTTGTTATTTTATTGGTTTTCCCTGATTTGAACTTATGTTCTTACATGTCTTTGTTTTCTTTGTCATTTGAAATCCATACCCTTTTTTTGAGGATATTGGCATGTATCTTTTAGAAAATATAATTTGAAATTTTCTTTGTACCATAGATGAGGTAACACTGACAAGGATATCTTCAAGGATAAGTGAAAAAGTAAAGGAATCACTAGTCAAAACACCAGAAAGTGAATTGAAGAAAAAACCAAAGAGATCCAGAAAATAAAAAGGAGATTCAAAAGATGCAGAGAAACAAGAATCACAAGTAGAAGCTAGTAAGGAAGAGGAAATGCATGATACCCATCATGGGGAAGATATGGCTGGAATAGGGGAAGATGTTGATCACAAAAAGTAAGAAGAAGGGAATGGAGAAGATGATCTTGATAAGAAGAAGGAAGGAGAAGAAGAGAGTGATGAAAAAATGGAAATAGCAAACAAAGAAAAAATAAATGGGTCCAAAAATGAAGAAATAAATAAAATGGTTGTGAAGGTAGAAGAGATGGCACCACAAGGGGCAGAAGGTGCCATAAAGAAAGATCATGTGCTGGAGAATGAAGAAAAGCACAGGGATTTGGAGAGTAAGGGAGAGCCTCAGGAACCCAAGAAAGATTCAATTGATGTAACGAAGGAGAATGGTTTTGATGGTACGAGTACACTGGAGAACTGTGCCCAGGTCAAACATGCAGTGCCAGTGAAGGAAATGCATGACCCAAGGGAAAAAAAACTTGAAGGTCAAGTAGGAAAAATGGCAGATGAGATTGGTTTAATTTCCAACCACACTGTAGTAAAACAGACCCTTGAGCCCCCACTTAATGCATCCAACTGAACTTCTATGGTTTAAATTTGTGCATTGTTGGAGGTTAGCTTCTTAATTTACACATTATTCATTGGGATCTCTGCCCTAGGTTTAGAGTTTGAAGAGAGGAGGAGAACTCTAGGAGTGTTTCTTTAATATTACAATGATAGATTACTATTATCCTACATATCACAGAGAAAATGGAACCTGGATTTTGCAGCGACTTTTGCTACAGTTGCATAGTCACTGATTAGTTGCCATGGTTTTGGTTCTTTGACTTGCATTTCTTATCAATTTACTTTTTGTAAATTTAACTTATCTAGTTCTTTTTATAAATGTTCACTACAATTTTTAGCTCCTTGCATATGATTTTATTAGTCTTTTCTTATTGATGTAACAAATTATCCATGAATTTTTATGTAGCTATATTTAGTTCTCAATATATTCAATTTATCAGTAGTATGGAAAATGGTTAGATTTATATTCTTTATAGTTCGTATTTCCTATTATACATTCTCTAAAGCAAGGAGATGCAAAATGTTATTTCTCAGAGTCCATTATATCTATAGCTTTGAAAGCCTAGAGGTGTTTGGGTGTATCCCCAATATTCTAATTTTCTTGTTTGAGATTTTGTTGATTTTAGATTTTTAACCTAGACGAGGTCTCTATCTTGTTGCATCTCATGAAGCTTGAGACCTAAACAGAGCAGGATTCAGGAGAAAATCTCAAATGTAACACCTATGCATAATCAGTTTGGGGTGAGTCTTTCTGTTGATACCTTCTTGATTATGGTTCATTTGTCTTTCTTATTCTACAAAGAGAGGCTTCATTATATTTTCTTAGTATCATTTTTAAGTTGTTGGATCATGTTCTTTGTTTTAATGAGATAGCTGATTTATAGGCATTTTATTGGGAACCCTTAAAACATCTTAAAAATTAAAAGTAAACAATTCCTGCATTTTTGATATATGTTTTACTGTTGGAGTGGGTCCTAAAGCTATTTTTTTTGTGTTTAACCTTGAATTCTTTTGATTTAGTGATGCATGCTTTGTTGATTTGAAGTGTCATATGTATCTTCCACAAGCCTTTCTTTGTGTTCTTCATGTATTATAACAGATATACCTTATGTAGACCATGAAACATTTTTCGTGATGGAGTAAGGATAACATTCTATTGAAGTGAATGTGATAACCTGTAGGAATTGAGGTGGGAAAGGAAGGGAACGATACTGCTTTAGTTGGTGGTATTATTTTGTATATAATTCTATTAATAATGTTAATGGGTTGTTGTAGTTTTTATAGATACTTATCAATGTTTTGGTACTTATGTGAATTGTATCTCCTCTATTTATAAACTTTGGTCATGGAAAATAGAAAGGGATTCACTATATTAGTGGCAAGAACCAGTGTACTTATAGAGTTTAGGGGAAGTGTGGATTTACTTTTTGCTTGACGGCACAAAACTGTCTCCCTTCTGTTTCATTGAAATTTTAGGCCTTAAATTTGATCTTGCATAGGTTGCTTCGTTATAGGGTGATAAGGTTCTTGGTTCTTGGTGTTCAAGACATTACTTTAATATTGTTTAGCTTAAATTTTCAAGAGATTCTCTAATTATAGAAATGTTATGGTCATTCCTATTTCAAGGAAGTAATATTAGTTCTTAATATTGTTTCCAGGGTCATCTTTATTTCTTATATGATGTTAGTTCCAATGTGGTTTTGATGTAATCACTCATTATGTAAAAGATACCTTAAAGAGAAATCCACTATATCTGGATTGAGTGGGCCTAATGGCTAAGAGCATGTCTTTCCTCCTAAGAGGTCACAGGTTTAAAATGAGAGGGGGTAGAGTATGTATGCCTTCATTGACTTAGCGGTCAAATCACTGTGCTGAGGTGGGTCCCTTGTCCCACAAGTAAGGTGGTCTCATACACCAATGTGGGGTATGGATTGGTTGTGACCTTTAGAATTATATTTCAAAGGTATGAGAGTGCAAGGTAGCCTTGTCTTTAGTGAGGTGCACGATAAGGTAATGCTTGCCTTAAAAAGAAATCTAAACATCCTTATTAGAATCATAAAATAAAAATAAAATTAATTAGAATTAATTAAAGTTCTAAAACAAAATTAGTTAAAAACAAAAATTAATTAAAATTATTAATATTATAAAAAAAAAAAATTAATTAAAATTTAAATTAATTAAAATTATCATTATAAATAATAGCATGGTCGGCTCACAAAATTTCACACGCCACATAGCTCACTCCTCTATTTATCCATCTCCCATGAGATCTGTCTTTCACATTTATAGATCTATCCTGATGATGAGCCATGGTGGATGGCTCGAAACGTCAATTCTAAAAATAATGGATGCGATAATTCCGGAAGAAGATTATACACAAAATATTGTAGACGTGTGGAGGTTTATTTTGGAATACACCATTGTTTTGAGCTAGCCAAATGGAGCAAATCACCTCTACAACCAAAATTTTGTCTTATGATCTAGTTCTAGTCCATTCATTTAATGCCTCTGTGTTATCTCCAATCCATTGTTGCATTTTACATATTCTATGAGTGATAGTCCATATCTCATTGGTGAGATGACAGTGAATCAAAAGGTGATTTCATGCTTTCATGTTATTCCCTTAAGAGTGCATGTGTTGGTACTTTTCCATCCTATTCTTCTAAGCATGTCTAGGTTGGGATTGCACCCTTGATTTGAGATTTGGGGCCCCAACCTTGGTTGTAGATAGTTGTCTTGCATCTAGAGGGTCTAGATTTGTGCTTGAACACCTTATTTGGTGCAAACCTATTCATAAAGATTCATCAATTGATTTTTCATCATCATATAGGTCAATTTATATGTTATTTTATATACATGCACATAATCAATCTTCCTAAAACATGGTTGATCTTTGTGTGCCGTAGCCAACAATGCTTCTCTAGGTAGGAGAGAAAACAATGCTTCTATATCTGGAATCAAAGAAATTTCATCTTATCTGAATCAAATAAAGTCGATCCTATCATGTTGGCTGGCCCTCCCTCCCCAACTGTCATTGAATAATACTCTTCCTTTATAAATATTGAAAGTATTTCTTCACTTCAGTGTTGTATTCATTATTTCTGTTATCTCTCAGAGATTATACACCCCCATGATACCTTCCAACTATGAAACAACCAATGGAAAACAAAAAAAATCGAGTTCTTGTCAAATGACAAAACAATGACAGAGCTTAATCAAGAAGGGAAGTAGAACAGAAAATACACGCAGAGAGCATTACAACAAGAACAACAAGCCCAACACTAATCAATAGGAAAGAGCAAGAAACTTGTAGGATCAGTGACGGTGAGATGGCTATGGCGATGGCTAGATTGCTTGGATGGGTTGTTCAGTAGAATCAGTCTAGCTTGTTCACTGCGCCTTGAAACCTAATCTCCCATAAAGGCTAACTGCCTTATGTTACCTCTCTGTCCCTAAAAGAAGAGCTTGACCTTGAGCTTGAGCTTGAATTTGAGCTTGAGGTTACACTTTCCCTCAAAATAAAAGAAGAGCTTGATCTTAAGGAAAGGCCTTTCATTACCACTTCCTATTCCTCAAAGAAAGAATAATAACCTTACTTTCATTCTAAGCTCGAACTTCCCTTCGATAAGTAGCAAGTATTATCAATGAGCAGGCAGTGTGCCTAACCCTCACACTGTGTATCATTCGATGCCATATCGTGTTGTAGTACTGTACCGTGCATGTTGGGTGGATGTGTCAAGTTGTGATGGTTCCTTCTCTCATGGTCTGGTGGAGCGGACTTCCCTCTGTTCTCATGGTGCAGACCTCTCTTCTTTCTCTCAGGTATGTTGGAAACTAGGGGACCTTCTCCTCTCTCAGGTATGGTGTCTCAATAGGGTACGTATCCTCTTGGCCATTAAATGCCACAAATCATAGTGAGATGTGCTTGAGTGTGGGTTAAGTAATTACATTGTGGGAGAACTAATATGCATTTACAATGACTATGAAAACAAGAAAGGTGCAACTAATATGCATTCAAAATGTATATAAAAAGACGAAAGGTGCATTGTAGAATGCATATGGGGTCATAAGAGAGGTATCATGTCACTATACGAGGGATATAAAAATAAAACGGTATAAAAAATGTGAATAAAAAAATGGATACATACAATATTTAGTAAAAATAGGGATTTTATAAATTGGGAATGTTTATTGGATTTATATTGGTAGGGGGTTAAATAATTTGATTTTCAGAGGTATTTTCCAATATGTAGTCAAATTAAGGGTATTGTTTAGTATGCCATACACACGTGCTATGTTATAGGTTCAATGAGTGAAGCCCCCGCGATGGAGGTGTTAGGGGTTGCAAAGTGCCCAGAACAAAAACACATAAAAGGAGGAAGCTTCCTTGCCTAGGTCGTAGAAAAAGGGAGGTTGTTTGAGTGGTTATTTGAGGTTTGTTGCAGCCTGCACATGCCCTATCCAACAACAACAGTACAAAAAAATTGGATCATCAGTTGTGTCATGTGTGGGGTGAATATTTGACTTGTTTTGAATTATTTTGTTGAGGAGCCTATGGGAACCAAGTATTGGAGTTGTCTTTGGCGAGAAGAAACTCCAACTAGTTGCAAATCTTGTAGTAATTATATTGGGTTCCATTGGTCTAGTGGAGGGAAGAGTGCGGGCTACCCAAAGTATCCCTAGACAATATATCTTGAAGTTGTGAAGAAGAGCTGAAGGTTGGGTGAAGATTGGTTCCGAAAGTGCAACACTTTGATGGAAAAAGGTGATTGCTAGCCTCACATATTAGAGATAGGGAATTGGCCAACCTAGACAGCAGATTAGATCATCCCATGTACACACAACAAAAGTGATGTGCAATAGTGTTAGGTGGCAGCCCTCCTGGAGTCTCTATGTGTTGTTCTTTGAAGGACTAAGGGGTAGTTAGAGAGCAATAAGGAAGCAAAGGATTGATAGGACAAGATACGACATAGAGTCTGTACATCGTGTTTGTCATTGTATCTTGTATACAATATACTTTTGTATTATTCAGAATTGGTTTAATATAATGAATATTGGGTTGTACATTATTGTACAATATCTATGAAAAAATGTGTATACGTGTGCATATGTGATTTACTGCTTTATATTTTTCATTGTGCAAAGTAGTTCTTGTTGAGATTCTTGGTTTGGTAGCATCAAAGATTCTAAGATTCTAACCTAGAGCCAAGATCATTGAAATTCAACATATGATTGGTTATGGTTAACTATGGTTGATCATGGTTGACCATGCTTGATGATGTTTTACCATTGAGACCATAGTTGATCTTAGTTTGACTATGTTAACCTTGACTGACCATAGGTGACCATGGTAATCCATGTTGACCATTGTTGTCCATGGTTTGATGATGTTTGGCCATGGTCAACCATTTTTTCCATGGTTGACTATGGTTGACTAAGGATGAAAATGGTAGACCATGGTTAAGCTTGTTTGGGCATACATGAAAAAGGTTGACCATGTTTTAATTTCATGGGCGTAATTACCATGGTAACCCATGGTTGGCCATATTGTCCATTGTTGATTATGGGTGACCATGTATGAAAGTGGTCGACCATGGTTGAGATTGTTTAGCCATAGACAAACAAGATCGATGATGTTTGACCATGGTTAAGCTTATTCAACCATGGTTAACTATGGCAAACATATGGCTAACTATGGTTAAATTATGGTGAAGCTATGCTTGACCATGGTTGTACTTGTATAACTATAGTTGACAATAAATGATTAATTTTGAGTGTGGTTGGAAATATTAACCATGCTTAATGATGTTTGACCATGTAAACCATGGTTTTCCTTGGTTTGACCATGTTTGAATTTGGTTGATCATATGTGACCATTGTTGTCTTTGCTGGCCATAAGTCCATGGTTTGACAATGTGACCATGGTTAAGAATGGTTGACCATGTTGTCCACGTTAATTGTGATTGATCATTGGTGAACATGGTTGACTATCATTGAGCTTGTATGGGCATGGTTAGTCATGGTTGAACTTAGTGACCATGTTTGACCATGGTTGAGCTTATTCAACCATGGTTGAATATGGTCATCATATAGTTAACTCTGGTTGAACATACTACTCTGGGGTTGTTAGCATTTACTTATAGATGATTATGGTTCACCATAGCTGACCATGACGCCCATGTTAACCATAGTTATCCATCTTGACCACATTAACCATGGTTGACCATAGTGAACCATAGTCAACAATGTTGATCATGTACACAATTGTTGAATGTGGTTTTAACATGTTTGACCTTGATTGAACATAGTTGGCCATCTTGACCATGTCGACCAAGGTTGAACTTTTTGTTTATGGTTGACCATGCTCAACCACATATCACCATGTTTGACTGTGTTTGACCATGGTTAACCAAGGATTGGTCATGATTGACAATGGTTTTGTTGATCACATTGAGAAATGAACTTTTTATCTAATTGTGACGATGATTGAAGTTTTTCACATTCTGATGTAATTTGTTGTTCATCACATTAAAACAACAGTTATTGTTTGTCATGTTGCGACATTGTACGTCATTTATCACATTGAAATGATATTCATTATTTGTCAAATTGTGATTTCATTTGTTGTTCATCATGTTGTGACATTATTTTTTCTTCTTTATTGAAAAATCATTTGTTGTTCATCACATTCTGGCATTACAAGGTAAATCATTTATTTTTCGTGACACTATGACATCAATTATGTTTGTCACACTACATTGTTGGTTATCTTTGTCAACATTTACATATAGTTGATTGTGGTCAACAATGGTTGACCATGACGCCACGATGATCTAAGGATGCCTATGGTCACTATGATTCACCATGACATCCATCTTGATTATGATTAGCTATGACACCTATGTTGATTATGGTTAAACATGATTCCCATGTTGGATACGATTGACTATGATTGATCCTGTTGAGTATGGTTGACCATGTTAGCTATGTGAGATCATTTTCTTGTCCAATGGCAACATTGTTTGTTGTTTTTCATAGTGCGACATCATTGGTTGTTTATCACATTGCAATGGCATTTGTTATTCACCACACTCCAACATTGTTTGTTGTTCATCAGATTGTGAACTCTATGGAATTTAAAGTTAAACTAATATAAATGTTAATTTAGTAATTCATAATACAATTATAAATGATATGAGCTTTTAATGTTATAATATAATTACAAAAGTTATATTAAAAATTAAATATTGAAATTTTTTATATATCAAATAATATTAAAATTAGATAAAATATTAAGTACTAAATTTAATAAAGTTAATAACTTAAAAGATTGTACTAATGTCTATTCCTGTGTTGACTATGTGCATGATACCTATAGCTGATTATGGGCATGTTGAAGATGATGATTATGGTTGACTATGGGCATGTTGAAGATGATGCTTATAGTTGACTATGGTCTAACATGATGCCCATGTTGACTTCCATTGGCCATGTCAATCGTAGTCAATAATATTGAGTATGGTTGACTATTGTTTATTGGTACTTACTTATAGATGATTGTGTTTCATCATGGTTGACCACAATTCCCATGGTCACTATGGGTTACTGTTGGGTCCCTATAATACTAGTGATTACCCCATTACTATTGTAGTTATACCCCTTATTTATATTGTTGTGCCCCTATTACCCCCATATTGTTATTTCTGTGCCCCATAGAATCCCTCTATTGTTATTTTTGTGGCTTTATATTATTATTGTTAGGTCGACTGGATTATATTGTGACTCCTTAGACTCCTATATATAGAAAGGAGGTTTTGTCATTTGTATCATACAAGAATTGTTCATTTATGTAATGTAAAGGAGGTTGCCCCCTCGAAGAGGCTGAATTCTAAGGCGTGGATCTATCTTTTCTATCTTTTCTTGAGCTGGTTTCATAACATTTGGTATCAGAGCTTTGGATTCTAGGGTTTCACTGCTCCAAACAGGTCATCGTGGCATTGTCTCTATAACTTTTTTTCTGTGACGTTTCAGAAGTCGCAAAAAAAACCCATTTGAGAAGAAATTGCGCTAAACGTTGAGTCCAAATTTCAGAGCTTTTTGCGCGATATTTGCGGAGATATGATCTGAGGAAGTTGGTCTTTTTGCAGACTCCTGAATTACATTCAAAACAGGTGACCTAGGGAAAACCATCATAACTTTCTCTCTGGGGATCGGATTGAAATTTCGTAAGAAGGTACAGAAAGAGGATAGACTGTAGTTTCTTGTGTGTGTGTTTCAGATTCAAAGGTGGAAACAGTGACTCGTGGCACGTCGTACAAGTTCGCTCTACTGAACTAGTCTAAAAGCAAGTCACTGTGGGAGATTTCACATAACTCTTCCTTGGAGAATCCAATTTGGCTCAGACTTGTGGCATTGGAAAGAGGAAACAGAAGGCTACTACAGGTAGCAATTTCAGAACTGGATGATCCGAAATTACAGAGATACATCAGATTCAATATCAGGCTTCTATAAAGTGAAAAAAGGTGTGTAGTTTTTATTTTTTTATTTTTGTGTAAGCTTGGTTTAACGGAATTCAAAGGGCATAGTAAAGCATTATTATCGGTAACTAATGCCCCGAGGAAAGAAAATGCAAACGCATAGTAAGGAACCTGAAAGCTCTAGCATGACTCATGAAGAAGAGGAAGAAATGCTACATGATATATCAAAATTACAAAAACAAGTGCAACAAATGTCACGCTCACAAAAGCTAACAGAAGCTAAGATAAGTGGCGTGGAATCTAAGATAAAGAGAATGGAAGCTAAGATGGATGATTCGAAGACAGATTTGAAGAGAGACATGGCAGATTTGAAGATAGATTTGAAGACAGACATGGAAGAATTGAAGAAGTTGCTACAAGAAAGGGTCACTAATGGTGAAAAGGTAGTAAAGGAAACTCATGATGAGAACAAAAGAAATGTTAATCATGATTCCATAGATGCTAATGTTGGATCGAAGAATCACCATATTCCAAAAATCGATATGAGGAAGTTTGATGGCAAGGATCCCGCCACATGGATATTGCAGATGGAGCAATTCTTCGATCTCAATAATGTGCAAAACGCACAAAAAGTACGTATGGCAACTGTATATTTGGAACCAAATCAGTTTGTATGGTATCAATGGCTTTGCTCTCGTAAACAATTTATCACTTGGGCAATTTTTACGGAAGAATTGATAGCACATTATGAAGATACAAAAAGCAACACTTTTTTTAGCCAATTGATAAGTCTCAAACAAAAGGGTTCAGTAATGGAGCATATTGAGGAGTTCCAAAAATTGAACATAAGGGTAAAAGATATTCCAAAGGAGCATAGGATTGATGTGTTCATAGGGTCTTTAAAGGATAATATCCAACATGATGTTCGCCTTCGGGAACCTGATTCATTAGAGAAGGCATTCAGGTTAGCAAGAAAAATGGAAAGCAAAATTATGGCAACCAGGAAGCATACCACTCACAACTATAAAGACGAAAGTGTTGTTGCCCCTAGTCTTCCACAACCTATAAGGTTGACACCACAACAATTGGAAGAAAAAAGAGCAAAAGGGCTTTGTTACAGTTGTGATAGCAAATACACTAAAGGTCATAAGTGTGCTGAGAAGAAATTATTTTATATAGATTGTGAAGAGGAAGAAGAAAAGCAGCAAGAAAGGTCAAAAGAAGAAGATATACTCCAGGAACAAAGCCTAGATGAAGAACAAATAAATCCGACCATATATTGTAATGCATTAGCGGGAATTACCACTCCTCAAACCATCAAGATAGAAGGACAAATCAAGAAGAAAAAGTTAATAGTATTGATTGATTCAGGAAGCACCCACAATTTTATTCATTGTAGGGTAGCAAAAGAATTGAATGGCTTCCTATATCTAGCACCAGAGTGTCAAGTGATGATTGCAAATGGAGGAATAATAAATTGCTCTGGAAAGTGCCATAATATCAAGCTATCCATGGGAGAATATGTATTGACTAGCCCAATGCTTTCCATTCCAATGGGAGGTGTCGATGTTGTACTAGGAGTCCAATGGCTACAATCCTTAGGTACAATAGCTTTTAATTTTCAAGAACTTTTCATCAAATTTTCTACGGAAGGAAAGGAAGTTGAATTAAGGGGTATTGCAGGGAAACTAGGGAAGTTAATCAGCTCTAATGGCATGACAAAGCTTCTAAAAAAGGAGCAAAGAGGTGTAATTGCACAATTATGTTCGCTAGATGTTTCCACATTGGAATCATCTATTTCTCGAGATCTCCAAAAAGTCCTGGACAATCATTCCAAGGTATTTGAGACTCCAAAAGGTCTCCCACCTATGCGTGATCATGATCATGCTATTCATCTGATTCAGGAAGTGTTCCTCCAAACATCAGGCCGTACAGATATCCCTATGTCCAAAAAAGTGAAATTGAACATATGGTTGCAGAAATGCTAGAGGCTGGCATAATTCAACCGAGTCAAAGTTCTTTCTCAGCTCCAGTAGTATTGGTGCACAAGAAGGATGGATCATGGCGCATGTGTCCGAATTATAGGGAGCTCAACAAGCTCACTATTAAAGATAAGTTCCCCATTCCTGTTATTGATGAATTACTGGATGAATTGCATGGATCAATTTACTTCACCAAGTTGGATCTTCGTTCAGGATATCATCAAATCAGAATGAAGATTGAAGACATTCCGAAAACGACATTTAGAACTCATGAGGGTCATTATGAATTTTTGGTCATGCCTTTTGGCCTTACCAATGCACCTTCAACATTTCAAGGTTTGATGAATTCAATTTTCAAACCATTCCTTAGAAAATTTGTGTTAGTATTTTTTGATGATATACTAATCTAGAGCAAGTCTTGGAAGGATCATGTTGAACATGTTGACAGGGTGCTACAACTATTGGAGGAGAAACAATTATATGCAAAAAGATCCAAATGTTTCTTTGGAGTCCAGGAGGTGGAATATTTGGGTCATATTGTATCTCATGAAGGAGTTAAGGTAGACCCTAGCAAAATTAAAGCCATTAAGGAATGGAAAATCCCCACATCCATAAAGCATCTGCGAGGATTTCTTGGGTTGACAGGGTATTATCGCAAGTTTGTTAAGAATTATGGGAGAATAGCAGCACCTCTAACAACATTATTGAAGAAAGATTCATTTTCATGGACTCCGGAAGCAACAAAGGCCTTTGAACATCTTAAAGAGGCAATGTACCAAGCACCGGTCTTAGCTACATCGGACTTCACAAAAACCTTTTGTTGGGTCCCTATAATACTAGTGATTACCCCATTACTATTGTAGTTATACCCCTTATTTATATTGTTGTGCCCCTATTACCCCCATATTGTTATTTCTGTGCCCCATAGAATCCCTCTATTGTTATTTTTGTGGCTTTATATTATTATTGTTAGGTCGGCTGGATTATATTGTGACTCCTTAGACTCCTATATATAGAAAGGAGGTTTTGTCATTTGTATCATCCAAGAATTGTTCATTTATGTAATGTAAAGGAGGTTGCCCCCTCGAAGAGGCTGAATTCTAAGGCGTGGATCTATCTTTTCTATCTTTTTGTGAGCTGGTTTCATAACATTTGGTATCAGAGCTTTGGATTCTAGGGTTTCGCTGCTCCAAACAGGTCATCGTGGAATTTTCGCTATAACTTTTTTTCTGTGACGTTTCAGAAGTCGCAAAAAAAACCCATTTGAGAAGAATTGGTGCTGAACTTTGGGTCCGAATTTCAGAGCTTTTCGCGCGATATTTTCGGAGATATGATCTGAGGAAGTTGGTCTTTTTGCAGACTCCTGAATTACATTCAAAACAGGTGACCTGGGGAAAATCGTCATAACTTTCTCTCTGAGGATCGGATTGAAATTTCGTAAAAAGGTACAGAAAGAGGACGGACTGTAGTTTCTTGTGGGTGTGTTTCAGATTCAAAGGTTGAAACAGTGACTCGTGGCACGTCGTACAAGTTCGCTCTACTGAACCAGTCTAAAAGCAAGTCACTGTGGGAGATTTCACATAACTCTTCCTTGGAGAATCCAATTTGGCTCAGACTTGTGGCATTGGAAAGAGGACGCAGAAGGCTACTACAGGTAGCAATTTCAGAACTGGATGATCCGAAATTACAGAGATACATCAGATTCAATATCAGGCTTCTATAAAGTGAAAAAAGGTGTGTAGTTTTTTTTTAAATTTTTGTGTAAGCTTGGTTTAACGGAATTCAAAGGGCATAGTAAAGCATTATTATCGGTAACTGATGCCCCGAGGAAAGAAAATGCAAACACCTAGTAAGGAACCTGAAAGCTCTAGCATGACTCATGAAGAAGAGGAAGAAATGCTACATGATATATCAAAATTACAAGAACAAGTGCAACAAATGTCACGCTCACAAAAGCTAACAGAAGCTAAGATAAGTGGCGTGGAATCTAAGATAAATGGCGTGGAATCTAAGGTAAATGGCGTGGAATCTAAGATAAAGGGCATGGAAGCTAAGATGGATGGCATGGAAGCTAAGATGGATGGCATGGAAGCTAAGGTGAATGGCATGGACGCTAAATTGATGGCATGGATGATAAGATGGATGAATTAAAGAAGTTGCTACAAGAAAGGGTCACTAATGGTGAAAAGGTAGTAAAGGAAACTCATGATGAGAACAAAAGAAATGTTAATCATGATTCCATAGACTCTAATGTTGGATCGAAGACTCACCATGTTCCAAAAATCGATATGAGGAAGTTTGATGGCAAGGATCCCGCCACATGGATATTACAGATGGAGCAATTCTTCGATCTCAATAATGTGCAAAACACACAAAAGGTACGTATGGCAACTTTATATTTGGAACCAAATCAGTTTGTATGGTATCAATGGCTTTGTTCTCGTAAACAATTTATCACTTGGGCAATTTTTACGGAAGAATTGATAGCACATTATGAGGATACAAAAAGCAACACTTTTTTTAGCCAATTGATAAGTCTCAAACAAAAGGGTTCAATAATGGAGCACATTGAGGAGTTCCAAAAATTGAACATAAGGGTAAAAGATATTCCAGAGGAGCATAGGATTGATGTGTTCATAGGGTCTTTAAAGGATAATATCCAACATGATGTTCGCCTTTGGGAACCTGATTCATTAGAGAAGGCATTCAGGTTAGCAAGAAAAATGGAAAGCAAAATTATGGCAACTAGGAAGCATACCACTCACAACTATAAAGACGGAAGTGTTGTTGCCCATAGTCTTCCACAACCTACAAGGTTGACACCACAACAATTGGAAGAAAAAAGAGCAAAAGGGCTTTGTTACAATTGTGATAGCAAATACACAAAAGGTCATAAGTGTGCTGAGAAGAAATTATTCTACATAGATTGTGAAGAGGAAGAAGAAAAGGAGCAAGAAAGGTCAAAAGAAGAGGATATATTCCAGGAACAAAGCCTAGATGAAGAACAAATAAATCCGACCATATCTTGTAATGCATTGGCGGGAATTACCACTCCTCAAACCATCAAGATAGAAGGACAAATCAAGAAGAAAAAGGTAATAGTGTTGATTGATTCAGGAAGCACCCACAATTTTATTCATTGTAGGGTAGCAAAAGAATTGAATTGCTTCCTATATCCAGCACCAGAGTGTCAAGTGATGATTGCAAATGGAGGAACAATAAATTGCTCTGGAAAGTGCCATAATATCAAGCTATCCATGGGAGAATATGTATTGACTAGCCCAATGCTTTCCATTCCAATGGGAGGTGCTGATGTTGTACTAGGAGTCCAATGGCTACAATCCTTGGGTACAATAGCTTTTAATTTTCAAGAACTTTTCATCAAATTTTCTTCGGAAGGAAAGGAAGTTGAATTAAGGGGTATTGCAGGGAAACCAGGAAAGATAATCAGCTCTAATGGTATGACAAAGCTTCTAAAAAAGGAGCAAAGAGGTGTAATTGCACAATTATGTTCGCTAGATGTTTCCACATTGGAATCATCTATTTCTCCAGATCTCCAAAAAGTCCTGGACAATCATTCCAAGGTATTTGAGACTCCCAAAGGTCTCCCACCTATGCGTGATCATGATCATGCTATTCATCTGATTCCAGGAAGTGTTCCTCCAAACATCAGGCCGTACAGATATCCCTATGTCCAAAAAAGTGAAATTGAACGTATGGTTGCAGAAATGCTAGAGGCTGGTATAATTCAACCGAGTCAAAGTTCTTTCTCAGCTCCAGTAGTATTGGTGCACAAGAAGGATGGATCATGGCGCATGTGTCCAGATTATAGGGAGCTCAACAAGCTCACTATTAAAGATAAGTTCCCCATTCCTGTTATTGATGAATTACTGGATGAATTGCATGGATCAATTTACTTCACCAAGTTGGATCTTCGTTCGGGATATCATCAAATCAGAATGAAGATTGAAGACATTCCAAAAACGGCATTTAGAACTCATGAGGGTCATTATGAATTTTTGGTCATGCCTTTTGGCCTTACCAATGCACCTTCAACATTTCAAGGTTTGATGAATTCAATTTTCAAACCATTCCTTAGAAAATTTGTGTTAGTATTTTTTGATGATATACTAATCTACAGCAAGTCTTGGAAGGATCATGTTGAACATGTTGACAGGGTGCTACAACTATTGGAGGAGAAACAATTATATGCAAAAAGATCCAAATGTTTCTTTGGAGTCCAGGAGGTGGAATATTTGGGTCATATTGTATCTCATGAAGGAGTTAAGGTAGACCCTAGCAAAATTAAAGCCATTAAGGAATGGAAAATCCCCACATCCATAAAGCATCTGCGAGGATTTCTTGGGTTGACAGGGTATTATCGCAAGTTTGTTAAGAATTATGGGAGAATAGCAGCACCTCTAACAACATTATTGAAGAAAGATTCATTTTCATGGACTCCGGAAGCAACAAAGGCCTTTGAACATCTTAAAGAGGCAATGTGCCAAGCACCGGTCTTAGCTACACCGGACTTCACAAAAACCTTTATTGTGGAATGTGATGCTTCAGGAAATGGAATTGGTGCTGTTCTAATGCAAGATGAAAGACCCATTGCTTTTGAAAGTCGTCCAATCAAGGGAAAGTTTTTAAGCAAAGCTATTTATGAGAAGGAAATGTTGGCAATACTCCATGCACTTAAGAAATGGCGACCCTACCTAATGGGAAGACACTTCAAGGTAAAAACGGATCATGATAGCCTTAAATACTTTTTAGAACAAAGATTATCCTCTGAAGAGCAACAAAAGTGGGTCACAAAGATGTTGGGTTATGACTTTGAAATCATCTACAAAAAAGGGAAGCAAAATGTGGTGGCAGATGCACTCTCAAGAAAGGATGAGGATGTGGAAGCATTGTTGTGTGCCATTTCTATTATCCAACCAGATTGGATAAACGAAGCAAGGGAGGAATGGAAGAATGACGAAGAAGTGTGGGCACTTATTCGAAAGCTACAACAAGATTCCAGTACTTCTGATACATTTAGCTGGAAAAATGATTCGTTATGGTACAAAGATCGCTTATACCTCTGTAAGAATTCCCAGCTAAAACAAAAGATTCTTATGGAATTGCACACTTCTCCCTTAGGAGGGCACTCAGGATTTTTAAAAACTTACCACAGGGTTAAGAAGGAATTTTTTTGGGATGGCCTTAAATCAGATATTCAAAAGTTTGTGGCGGAATGTTTGGTTTGCCAGCAAAATAAAGTTGAAACAATTAAGACACCGGGTCTATTACAACCTTTATCCATTCCAAGCCAACGTTGGGAGGAGGTTTCAATGGATTTTATCACAGGTTTACCCAAGTCTGAGGGAAAGAGTGTCATCATGGTGGTAGTTGACAGACTTACCAAGTATGCACACTTTTGTGCATTATCACATCCATTTAAAGCCAGTACAGTTTCTACTGCATTTATGGAAACAGTTCAAAAGCTACATGGAAACCCAAAGATTATTGTAAGTGACAGAGATCCCATTTTCACTGGAAATTTTTGGACAGAATTATTTTCTTGTCTTGGTACTCAGTTAGCTCATAGCTCATCTTATCATCCTCAATCTGATGGGCAAACTGAGATAGTAAACAAATGTTTGGAAGGATATCTTCGTTGCTTTGTATCTGATAAACAGACACAATGGGTCAAATGGTTGCCTCTGGCTGAATGGTGGTATAACACTTCCTTCCATACAGCAACAAAAATGACCCCATTTATGGCACTTTATGGGTATCAACCACCATCCATCACATCATATTTAAGAGAAAATTCTAAGGTTCAGGCAGTGGAACATCACATCGAACATCAACAACAAGTCCTCCAACTCTTAAAGGATAACCTCGTGTTGGCACAAAATAGAATGAAACAACAGGCAGATCAACATCGCAGTGAAAGAAGTTTTGATGTAGGTGATTGGGTATTCCTACGGCTACAACCATATAAGAAAATGTCCCTAAAGCAAGCTAAGAAGGATAATAAATTATCACCAAAGTATTATGGTCCGTACAAGGTGTTGCAAAAGATTGGTACTATGGCATACAAATTGGAGCTTCCTGCAGCTTCTCGATTGCACCCAGTTTTCCATGTTTCATGTTTAAAGAAGGTTATAGGTGACAAGCTCCCAATTCAAACAATATTGCCAGAACTTGACGAGGAAGGAAAAATTATATTGGAACCGGAAGCAGTCACAGAAACAAGAACTCGACAGCTACGAAATCGATCAATTTCAGAGTATCTTATCAAGTGGAAGAACTTATCCGCTGAAGATTCCACATGGGAGGATGAGAATTTTATGCAGAAGTATCCAGAACTACTCAAGCGTTGAGGACAACACTTTTTTGAAGGAGAGGGGCATGTTGGGTCCCTATAATACTAGTGATTACCCCATTACTATTGTAGTTATACCCCTTATTTATATTGTTGTGCCCCTATTACCCCCATATTGTTATTTCTGTGCCCCATAGAATCCCTCTATTGTTATTTTTGTGGCTTTATATTATTATTGTTAGGTCGGCTGGATTATATTGTGACTCCTTAGACTCCTATATATAGAAAGGAGGTTTTGTCATTTGTATCATCCAAGAATTGTTCATTTATGTAATGTAAAGGAGGTTGCCCCCTCGAAGAGGCTGAATTCTAAGGCGTGGATCTACCTTTTCTATCTTTTCTTGAGCTGGTTTCATAACAGTTACCATGGGCCCAATGTTTCCTATGGTTGACTATGGATGAACATGATGCCAATCTTGACTATGGGCTTGATGCCTATGGCTGACTATGGAAATATTGAACATGATGCCCTTGTCTCACTATGATTGAACATGGAGCCAACATTGAACATGATGGGTATTGTTGACTATCATGCTCATGTTTACTATGGGCTTGATGCCTAGGGTTGACTATGGTTGAACATGGAACCAATATTAACCATGGCACACCATGTTAACTATGGAACATCACTTTTTTGTCCAATTTTGATGTTCTTTATTACTTTTCATATTGTGGCATCACCTATTTATTGTCACAGGTGAACTCAAAGAGGGAAAGTGAAATCCTTCAGTCTGGTTTCCTCCGCTTCGAATGAATACTACTTTAGCGACGATTTCTAGGGATATTGGCCTAGGATGGAGGAATGCATTTATATTTACTTAAGAATCAAGATATTTTCCATGCAATATTCGGACACATCTCTTCAGTGAGACTTGACAGTTCAACTGATTAAATGATCCTTTTGTCTCCATGACATTAAATGGGATGGATAGGTGATATTTAAAAACAAAAACAAATTTTCTAATTTTTAATGTAGTTTCGTACTCAACAAACAAATATATAAATATAAATTTCAAACTTTATATATATATATATATATATATATATATATATATATATATATATATATATAAAAAAATTTTAAAACCTTTATGCAATCGCAAACAATTAATGAAAATTTAAAGTTATTTGACCAAAAATAATACAATCTAACCATAAATAGTGACAACATGGAAAGTCAATGAAATTTCATTAGTTGAGAAAATGATAAAATATTGATGGTTCCTGTTCTTAACATTTTCATGTTTATAAACAAGTGTGTTTATTTTGGAATAACGATTTCAAAATTCTATTTTAATTATCGATGATTATTAAGGAAATGTTAAAGATTTAATTTCCATGGAATATTCTAAAATATTTTTAATAATATTTAGAGATCAAAAGTTGAAATTTATTTCATAAGTAATTATGTCATTTCTACCTTTCTAGTTATATTGATTAATTAAAAAAATGTCACATGAACATGAATTATGGTTTTTTGTACATGTAGTATTATTAAGCCATGTTATTGTAACAAAATCTATTTACCACTCAAAAATCCATTTAACACATATATTAATTATTTCATAATAGTACTAATACTAATAATACTACTAATAATAAAATTATTATTTAATTAACTTTTATAACTTTTGTATAATTTTTCACAATGTGACATGGATTAAGTGTTTTGATTTTTATCAACATCTACGAGTTATTCAACTTACATAACTACACTAATTATATAATTGATGTACATAAAAAAAATCACTTTATTCATTACTTCGTAAAAACTTTTACGAATTGCATTTATACACCACATAAAATGACCTAGAAAAATGCAAGGATATCAATAGATAGGTTGGTTGAGTGATACAAGCACGCTTTGATGACTTGCTAATAAGAGTGAAGGAAACTAAAAGAGAAAATATAAAAAGTCTATAATCTTAAAATGTAGATAGAAAAATGTTGAAAATATGACCCCTTCATGTTTTTCAAAGGAATTTTTTTAATATAATTTCATACTCCACAAAATATAATGACCAAAATTATTTCACTAGCTTAAAATACTTGACAACTAGCTTCATGAACTCATGAAATATTGGGAATAATTTTCATCACTTTATTTGCCCATGTCTCAGTACACTCGTGCAAGGGGCCTATAATAATTTCTTCTTTCACTTGAAGTGAAAGAATCTCTTTCAATCAAATTTCTATCAAAACATTGCTCACAAGAAACGAAACCAACTTCCATGTTATTGATAGCAAAGTGTATCAATAGTTTTCTTATTTTACCATAAGGAAAACTCAAGATACTATCAAATCGAAAGGCCGAATATGATTTTAGTTTTTGCAATTCATCTTCCACCACTTCCATTGTAGGATGTTTCTCATATTTTTTAGTGTAGATCCCTCTCGTTCTTTCACAACAACTACATTGAAGAATAACAAAATGATCCTATATGCCAATGTTTCATAAGTGGTGATCAATTGATATAATATGTCAAATCTATTGTTCCATCCATGTCAAAATTATTTATCTATTTTTGGATGGTAACTTTCCTTTTTGTCCTTTTGTGTTCATCCATATTATTGAGCTTTCCTATAAATATACACAAATGAAGTCATCATCAAATGATATATCCTTTCATAACTTAACATTGAATAAGTACTTGAGATAATGAAATTCTGGAAAGTGTAGAAGCTCCATCTATTATTTTTTACATTAAAAAAATAGCACTATTCATTTTTTAATGTTAGCAGCAATAGTTCTTCAAACTCCCAACCACAATTAGCCACTTATTCTCACTAGATACTTTAGTCTCAGGAAACAGGTACGCTTAGAGGAAAGTAAAGAGAGCTAGCTGATAGCCCCCCACCAAATGAATCGATTAGGAAGGCAGGATATGCACGAGTAGGCGAGACCAAAGGAAACACGATTGGCTGAAGGAAATGTGCACGATCGATGGAATAATATGAAATGCATGAAATCATCGATTTGGCTTAATAAAAATGCAAGTTATCGAAGCCAATGGAATATGCCTGAAACCCCATGCGGTTTTTTCTTTCTTAAATGCATGAGTATCGTTCAAGAATTTCTTCAGTATATCTTCATTATTAGCAACATGATCTTTAATGGAAGGAGTCTATCTTCATTATTAACAACATGATCTTTAATGCAAAGAGTCTATGTGAAGAATGACTCAAGATTCAAGATATCCTCTAGCTTAGTAATCCTCCTTTACAACATAATATTATTTGATTGCTTCTTATGCACAAAATATGCTAATATATCTCTAAATGTATGGTGTATTGTAACAACTGAAGTGAATTCTAATCTTTTGATGTCTTAAAAAACATCTTATTTTTATAAAATAGTCTTTCATGTAACTTGATTGCTTCATATTTGGAGTTGTTTTGGATTCCTTGATGTAAGGAACATGATGTAGGCTCACATAGTTGTTTTCTATTTCCACCCGCTCACTTCTCCCCTTCTTACTCTCTTCTCTCTCTCTCACCCTCCCTTTGTCCTTTTGTATCTCTGCTTCCCTCACTTCATCCCCCTCTCTCATTTTCTTCCCCCACTTGTCATCTCGCTATATATCCCTCTTCCTCTCTCTTCAACCTCCACTCTCTCCCTCTCTCTCTTCTTCCCCCCACCACTCTCACTCATTCTTATAATGTCTCTCTCTCCTCCCCTTCTCCCTCTATCTCATTCACAATATCGCCCTCCAACTTTTTCTCTCTCTTTCTCCACATGTGAACCAAAAATATCTCCCTCCCTTTACCTTCCCCACCCTCTTTCCTTTTCTATGTCACTTTTTTACTCTTACTTACTCTCTCACCTCACTCCTTAACTCATGCTTCCCGATCCCCTCTCTCATTAATAATTTAATATAAATAAGATTCAAAACATAATATTAATATGTTTATATTGCTATTATTGATGTTAATATCATTAGTAATAAAATTTGTTAATAGTAATATTGTTAGATCTTAGGCTTTTGTGATCCATAATGTACTAAACATGCCTTTCGGATTAATCACATCTGTATTATTTGGTCGACGTTTCGAACCAACTAATGTGGTTCATCCTGAGGACAAAGGTGAAAAAATCCATAGATCCTAATGAATGAATAACAAGGATGTATTAGAGTCTAGAATTAGTCGTTAGGGAATTAGTTTTTTTAATTAATGTATTTTTAATTTTAATTAAAAACTACTTGTTATAAACTAGCCATTAATTGTTTATATAAATATTTAATTATTTATTAATAGTATTAAAGTCATTATAATATATTAATTATTATAATAACCAAGTAATAAATTATTTATTAATAATACTAAATTATTATATATAACCAATTTTTATTTATAGTAAAATGAAAAACATATTAATAACCCTATTTCTATTTCATTCATAAATAAATAAATAAAATACATTAATAGAAATAGAATTATTTATTAATATTATTATTATTTATTATAGTAACGATATAAGAAATTATTTATTAATAATATTAAATTATTTATTAATAATTATATATGAATTATTGATTTTAATAACTATTTTTGTTTATAAATTGATCAGAGTCAAATAAAAAACAAGTTAATAATACAGACTAACCCTATTTCTATTCCATAAATAAATCAATAATTATAATACTAAAAATAAAAATATAATGTAATATAGAAGAAGAAGCAGAGTAATCAAGATAAGAGAGATGGAATCCAGTGCTTGCTCAATTTCCACCCATCATCCCTATTGTGATTGATAGTATGTTTCTCAATCTCAATAGCCTCTCTAAGATTCCTATGGTGGAAATGATCAACCCTCGCAATGACCTTCACACCCTCAATGCAAACATGGAACTTATATTTCTCTACATGCTCTGCAAGCGTTGATGAGCGAGATTGGTTGTGTCTTATGTCTGCAAAACGTTCTTGGATTCTCTATTTAATAAAGCGTCTGGTCTCCCCAATGTAGGAAACCCCACATGAACATGGGATCAAGTAGACGCCTTTCATGTCCTTGGGGTCAATAGGATATTTTATGGATCTAAGAGAATTTCTAATGGTATTAAGTGATTGAAAATAGAGGATACATTATTCTTCTTCAGAATATGGGCAATCATGTGAGTGGTCCCCTGGATAAACGGGAGCTGCACCTTAGAGATTGGGCCATCACTAGGAGGCTTAACCCTCGACTCTTTATGGGATCTTTGGAAAGCCTTGAGGCCTTGAGATCTGTTATAGCCATTATTTTTAAAAACTTTAAGAAGATGAGATTTTTCCTCTTCTAGGTGCATCTCATCTGAAATTCTTAAAGCACAGGTGGCTAGAGTACTAAGAACCCCAAATTTTTGCGCCGGAAAATGATGAGAACTAGAATGAAGATATTGTTCTGTGTGAGTTTTCTTGCAAAAGACTCAGTGAGAAACATAACCATCATTCATTCTAGAGAGAAGGATGTCCAAGAAAGGAAGACACCCATTCATCTCAACCTCCATTGTGAATTTGATGGAGTTTGATTGAGAATTAAGATGGTTAAGAAACAAGTCCATTTCTTCGCAACCATGAGGTCAAATGGCACAAGTATCATCAAAGAACCTCTTCCATTTTTTAGGGCGAAATGGAGCTGAGGCTAAGGCCTTAGTCTCAAAATATTCCTTGAATAAGTTAGCAACTATAGAGGAAAGAGGAGAACCCATCGCCACCCCACAGGTTTGTTCAAAGAGCTCTCCTTGAAAATTAAAGAAAATAGAGGTGAGGCAGAGGCCAACTAATTTGGCAGTGTCATTTTCAGTGATCTTATTTATGACATCAGTGGCCTCTTGAATAGGAATACAATTATAAATGGAAACAACATCAAAAATCACCAAAACATCACCAGGGTCCAGTCTAATATCCTTCAATTATTTAACAATGGAGGCAGAGACCTTAACAAAGGAATGAGTGAAACCAACAAAAGGTTTGAGTCTCTGAGCTGAGAATTTATCGAGAAGATATGTAGGCCCAACTATTATGTTAAACAGTAGTTCTAAGGGGCAACCCAACCTTATGAATCTTGGGCATGCCATAAATACTGGGGGTAAGGGGATTTCTTTCAATAAACTTCTTACAAAGAGGCTTAAGGGAATTCATAGAATTAATGGTGGTAAATATTTCTTTGTTAACTTTTTTAATAGTATTCTTATTAAGCTTGATGTAACTACCACTATTATAGAGATGGTCAATCATTTTGTTCCAATAGTCTGATTTATCAATAATGACAACTGCTCCACCTTTGTCATCTTTAAGGATGACAATGTCGGGGTTGTCCTTTAAAGCTTTATGGGAAAGAAATTCATCTTTTCTAATATTTATTTTGGTAGGCTTAGCCTTCCTAAGAATGATAGCAAAGTCCTACCTTATAACCTCTTTAACATATGTAGGTCCTTAATACCAAATTCAATGTTGCAAATAATGTCATTAATGGGAATCTTATTGGGTGCTATGGCTACATTGAGAACCTTATTTAAAAGATTAAAAATTGAAGGACCAAAATGTTTACTAGAGAGATTAATAACATTGTTAAAAGAAGAAGAAGAGAAATTATTATTATTATTATTATATTATGATTACGATTATTCATTCTGTTGTTGTTATTATTATTATTCTTATTCAATTCTATATTATTATTATTATCATTAGTATTAATATATTTGTTAGTATTGTTATTATTTAGACCCTTAATATTATCAAATTCATTGACCAAATTTTTATTACCACAAACTATATTATTTAAATCATTAATAATTAAATTATTATTATTTAGTAATTTATTAGATTCGTCAATGGGAGAAGAATTTTTAGGGTAAAGAAGATTAGGAGACAATAAATTACGATGGTTAATAAGGGAAGGGGCACTAAATGAGGGATCAACGAAGGTACGGGGAGTTGAACCAAATTTGGAGGAAGTGGAATTCAGTCACCGAAGATGAGGAAGGCTTGGAAGGTTCGATGACGAAGGAAGAGGAGAAGACGGGATGACGCAAGAAACAGATTGGTTAGAGGAGGAAAATCGATGGGCCATGGGAAGGAAACTGGGTTCATCAGAAGTCGAAGCAACGGATGATGAGGGGGTTTCAGACTGCAAGAGAGAGGACACCTAGACACAATCAATAACTCCACGACTGGTCAAAACACCACTGATACCACATATTTGAGAGGTCGGTTCGGTCTTATTTGAAATCATTGAATTGAACTTAATTAATTGAGAGACATCCATATCTGGAGAGGACTTCATGCAAGAGATTAAACAAATCTCATTACCGCCCAGTCGATTAGGAGATAGATCTGTTAAACCAACTCCTCTTCTTGAGTTTTCCGATGGCGATTCATCGCAGAGAGACCTTCAAGCTAGCTCCTAATGACTATTTTCCAATGGCTAATTCTAGACTCTGATGCATCCTTGCTATTTATTCATTACGATCTATGGATTTTTTCACCTTTGTCCTAAGGATGAACCACATTAGCTGCTTCAAAAGGTTGACCAAATAATAATAATATTATTAACAAATGTTACTACTGTTATTAACGTAAATGATATGTTCATATTATTATTATTAATATTAAAATGATTAATAATAATATTTATTAATATTATTAACAATAATAATAATACTATTGAATATCATTAATATATTAAAAACATTAATCTAGATAATACAAAAAGAATAACATTTTTAGTATTAAATAATAATATTAATAACAAAGTATTAACATTAAATGTTATTAGTAATCAAAATAATTTTGTACATTTATTAACATTTAATGTATTAACATAGTAATATTAATATTATTAATAACATTTAAATTATAATAGTAATATTAATAATATTTGATTAATAATATTAATATTATTAATGATACTAATAAAAAATATTTATTTTCCATTTAGTAATAATAGTGTTAGTACTCCATAAATTTATCCAGGCCGAAGAAAGAAATCCCATAGGTAATCACAAACCTCTTTTGGTGAGAACACTAGCATTTTCCAACCAGAGGGGGCTCCCTCACTTGAAAGAAGATCAAATTATGTAATCAACAACACTCTAGGACATTTGATAGAGGCCAATTCTGTAAAGACAAGAAAGGATTTAATGAAAATGGTTGCCCGACTTGAGAGGAGGCATCAGTGGGCATTGATTCATTTTTCAAAGTTTTACATAAAATTATCAGAACTTCATATTAGACACTTATGAAAACAGAGGCATGGTAGGTACTATTCCAACTCACAACATTTTGTTATAACACAGGATGAGTTTTGAAAATAACTATAAATTACATAGATATATCCATCCAATATGTAAGAGAGCATGAATTAAAATTTCGAAACTTATATTTTAGGATCAAATATCTAGGGGAACACTATAAAGAAGCACGTAGTTAAAGTGAATTCCATTATAGTTAAAAAAAAGAACAATCATCGAGAGAATTAACATAAATGAATTCTAAAAAACTGTCTTAGAAACAATTAGAAGTGAAAATTTGAAATAAAGACCCAATGAATAGAGGCCACATGAACCTAAAACTCGTACCACAAGAATCTAAGCTCAAGTGTCAAATCTATACACTGATAAGTTTATTGTAGCAAGAGAAAAAAAATACACAGACCTTCTCTACAAATCCCAACCCTTTTCTCTTATTTTGTTCAATTTAAATACATTATGCATATTGAACAATAAAAATAAGATACAATGTATCTTTCATCCACTTGAGAGGATCAAATCATCTTCAATTAAAAAAATTCAATCTTTGAAAGAAAAAAATTAAGATAAAGAAAAAAATAAAACCGAAACATCTTGTGTGATAAAATTAGCTTTATCTTATCTACTTCTCTGATCCCTATCCATTCCTTTCTATACATATCACCAACATCATTCTCGACATCTATACATTTCCACAATTTCAAACTGAAATCCAAAAATTTCATCATTTTGGCAACAAAAACTATGAAAATGGGCCACCAAGTGACTCGTGTAACTCGAAAACAGTAGCACCTGTGTAAGATCTGAGATGTTTTTCATATGAACTTGTTTTGAATAAAAACCTCTCTCAGCTTCTTCAAATTCTTCCCCCAAAAACGGCTCTGCAAAACCATGACTAAAATTAGAGAATACACAGTCCGAAAAATAGGCCTTAAAGATGCAAAACTCTCGATCTATGACACATGTGCAAAAACTAAAGATGTTTTTGTTCTTTGACCCATGCTTGAGAAAAACCTCTTTCAATTGTTTTAAACTCGGGTCCATGTGGTCAGAATCAACGTTTCAAACTGATGACTAAAACAGGGTATTTTGTGCAGCAATGTCACCAACAAATAGTCTAAGTAATACTCCATGCTCTATATGGTTGCACACTTCCTCTGTAAAGATAGATCAAATGGGTAGGAGTCAAATGGTTGTGTGATGGTGTAGAATTATTTAAGTAGGCTCTCTAACTCTTCCAAACCTCCTAAATGGTTTATACCCACTTGCACAATGATTGCGTAGCGACCATGACTCCCATTAACTTGAGACTCCTTCATGCTTTTGGTGAACCCTTTATGACATAAACTTGACAATTTCATATAGGACCTTTGAGACTATGATAGAAATAGTGGTCGTAGGCTCAACTTATTCAAAAACTGAAAATTGAAGGACATGGAAAATACATTTGATGATGAAACTAATGACCCTAACAAATATAATTACTAATAAAAATTAAAAATTAAAATTCTATTCACTTTAACAATATGACTAAGAATATTAATGGTAGTATTAATACTATTAACATTAACATTGTTAATATAAATAATATTAAGATTTATATTAATAATAACATTAATAATATTTACATTCTAATCATTCTTATCAAATGTAGTAAAACAAACTCAATCATGGTGAAACTAGTCAAACCATGCTCACCCATAATCAATATTTAAAAATGTTTAATAATATTAGTGATAATATAGTTTAAAATACAATAGTTTATTGATGTGGTTGACTTTGTTTGATAGTCAATACTCTTAAACTTCGGTCAAACATAATCACCTATTATTATTATTAATTAATATTAATATTCAAACATAGACAAACACACTGAAACAAAGTTAACTTTTACAGTCAATGTTTAAATAATTGACCATGATCAAACTCGATCAACCGTATGTTTATGATATTTGACAACAATCAACATTATTCACTCATAGTCGTCCCGAATCAAGATAACTCAACCATATTCAAGTATAGTCAACCATTGTTGACCAAAGTCAAACAATGTCAACCTCAGTAAGCTAAGGTCATCCTTGGTCATTCACAATAATGGTTTTAAAATGTTTAATAATAACAATATTAATTTTTGAGAGATGTTTTTGGCAATAATCACATCAAAATTCATTTTCCGACGCGGTTCGAACCAGCAAGTGTGGTTCATCGTCATGACAAGATGAAGAATCAAATCATGATAACGAGTTAAATAGAGGGACTGATCATTCAAATGGATAGAAACAAATGATTATTTTTGACCAAAAGAAATGGCTACATTTGACTCGGCTTCAACTACAAAAGACTCAATGAGGAGTAAAGGAATTTTTTATTTTATTTTATTATTAATCAATTATAAATTAGTTTATTTATTTTAATTATTAAATGCTTAAAATTAACTAAAATCCTTTAACTAAGTTTATATATAACCTTATTTATTATAAATACAATGTTTAATAAAAACTAATTAAAAATTATATATATTTATAAAAATATATATTAGTTAAAAGTTATTTATATTATAAATTTATATATATAATTGAATACACATGCTTATAATTAAAATATTTTAACTATATTTATATGTAAATTTATTTATTACAAATATGAGGCTTAAAAATTGAATAGAAATATATGTGTGTGTCTGTGTGTGATTTTATTTATATTATCACTATATATAACTAGAAATGCATTCTTATCTAAAAATACCAAGTATTAATTAAATAAAAACTAACTTAAAAATATATATTAGTTAAATATTATGTAATTAAATGAGGAAATTAAACTTAATACATAATTATTGAGGGAAATTATTCTCTCTTTTCATTAATAAAATATATATAATCTTAATACTATTATGGGAATATAATGAGATAAATTAGAAAAAATAAATCATAATAATATTAATAAAGATAATAATAAATAGATAACAGAAATATATACTAAATAAATAACAGAAAAATGGAAAAACAACAAATAAATAGAGAAGGGAACATAGAGGAAAATCAAACAATTCAAGAGGCAAGGGAAAAAAAAGCAAAACCAAAAAAGAAAACACCAAAAAAGGAAAATATGGGGGGAAGTGAGGCGTTCTAAGAGGAAAGGGAAGGGATCCAAAAACTGTTGATTTTCTATCCATCATCCATGTTAAGAATACTCGGTCTCCTTTTGATATCAATGGCCTCCCTAAACTTTCGGTGATGAAAAGGAGCAATTCTAGCAATGACTTGGGCCTCCTCAATGCATATATGACGCTTAGTCCTCACCGCGTGTTCTACCAAAGCTGAAGATCGAGTCCTCCCATGCTTTATGTCGATTTTGTGCTCATGAATTCTCTGATTAATAGAGCGCCCAGTTTCAATAACAATGCACCAACATAGGGTTCCCACAAGAACAAGGAATAACATAGACACTATTCATATCCTTGAGGTCATCAAGGTCTTTTACAGATCTTAAGGAGCTCTTAATGGTGTTAAGGGGTCTAAAGGTTGAGGGAACATTATGCTTTCTTAAGATCCTTGCAATCTTGTCAGTGATCCCCTGGATGAAAGGTAGATGCACCCCTGAGATTCAATATTTAGGGTCTTTTTGAACCTTGGGACCTCTGCCATCTTTGAGGAAAGCTTTAATATCTTGGTGCCTATTATATCCATTTTTAACAAAAACATTAAGGAGATGGGCTTTCTCTTTATTGAGGTGGTTTTCATCAGAGATTCTCACCGCATGAGTAGCTAGCGTGTTGAGAACACCAAGCTTCTGAGTGGGTAAATGATGAGACTTGGCATGAAGATACTGCTCAGTGTGAGTTTTCTTTTGAAACACCTGGTAGGAGAAAGAACCATCATCCTTCCTCAAAATGAGAACATCAAGAAAAGGGTGGAATCCTCCAAATTCTTGCTCCATTGTGAACTTTATGGAGGAAGATTGATTGTTGAGATGTTGGAAGAAAAGATCTAACTTTTCTTGGCCATGAGGCCAGACGACACAAGTGTCGTGTAGAAACGATTTCGATAGCTTAGGTTGGAGACAGGTTGAGGCCAAAGCCTTGGATTCAAAGTATTCAATAAAAATATTAGCCACAACATGGGACAGGAAGGAGCCCATGGAAACCCCGCAAGTCTACTCATAGTATTCCCCTCCGAAGTAGAACAAAGTAGAAGTAAGACAAATCTCTACTAACTTAGCGATATCAGGATCAATGAGGCAATTAATGACATCAATGACATCTTTAATGGGGATGCTAGTGTAAAGGGAGACTACATCAAAACTAACAAGAGTGTCCCCATGATCAAACTTTAAGCCCTTAAACTCATTGAAAAACGAAGAAGAGTCTTTGATGGATGACTCTAAACGACCAACTAGGGGTTTAAGTTTCAAGGCTAGGTATTTGGCTAGGAGGTAGGTAGGCCCTCCTATGGTGTTGACAATGGGTCTCAGGGGGCCCCCATATTTATGGATCTTTGGAAGCCCATAGATCCTAGGAGTGATTGGGCTACTCTCAATAAGCTTGTGGCAAAAAGTGCCCACAGTGCTACTGGACTTTATGGCTAGAGAGATTGTTCTGGAGATCCTCTTCACGGGTTTATTATTAAGCTTTTTATAGCTACTGATATTACATAGGTGATCCAACATATTCCGATGAGAATTCACCTTGTCAAGGATCGCAACAGCCCCACCTTTGTCGACTTTAAGAACGACGATGTCTTTATTCTGGTTCAAGGATTTTAGGGCATTAAATTCTTCCTTGTTAATGTTGTTCCTAGGGGGCTTTGCATTCTTGAGGACAAAATCGCAGGCATGTCTAATGGTGTCCTTAATATTATCAGGTAAGCCCCTAATCCTAAACTCAATGTCACACATAATCTCTTCCACAAGGATTTTCCTAGGTGCAAGGGAAAAATTCAACCCCTTCTCAAGAAGATTAAAGACGGAAGGGGGGAAGGAAAAAATAGAAAGATTGACTACCTTATTATTATGAGAAGGATTATTATTATTATTAATATCGTTATTATTATTAATATATTTTCCTTTATTATTATTCCTAATAGTAATAATAATAATATTATTATTATTAACAATATAATGTTTTTCATTATTATTATTATTATTATTATTTATATTATCCAATTCCAAAATATTATTATTATTATTATTATTATCGGTACTAAAATTGTTATCAATATTATTGTAATTTTTATTATCATAATAATCCAAATTTAATTGCTGTAATATATTATTATTTCTACTATTGTTATCAATATTATAATAAGTCATAGAGAAGTTTGGAGGACAACCAAGGCTTTTAAGACAAGACTGAATACCCATAGATGGGATAACACTCGACAAGGTTATGCAGGGATCAAAGGCAGAACGGAAAGAGCGAGAGCTGACAACGCAAAACGAAGATGAAAGGTTAACCGAGGAGAGGGAAGATGATGAAGGAACTCTGTCGAAGTCAGACATGAGGGGGATGATGGAACCGGCTTTAGTGATTGGAAGTTTAGGGAGGCCATTGAAATTGAAAGGAGGCTGAGTAATCTTAACTGGGATGACGGATGGAAATTCAACAGTTGTTGGATCCCTACCCTTTCCTCTTAGAACGCCTCGACCCTCCCTCCCTCCATGGGGGCTTCACTGAGTGGGAAATATCATACCACGTGGGTTCATATTGGGGGATATATATTGAGGAAAAAATTACATAATATATTGGGGGATATATAGGGAGTAAAGGGCTTTTATATTGATAGGTATAAAAAAAGAAGTTGAAAGTTAATGAAAAAATATAAAGGGGTATAAAAAATGTTAATAAAAAAATGGATACCTACAGTTTCTATTGAAAGTAGGGGTTTTTTAAATTGGAAAGGTGTATTGGGTTCATATTGTTAGGGGGTTAAGTAATGTGATTTTTAGAGGTATTTTCCAATATGTAGTCAAATTAGGGGTATTGTTTAGTATGCTAAGAACGCACACAATATGTCAAAGGTTCATTGAGTGAAGCCCCCATGCCTCCCCCCCTCTTTTCCTTTGTCTGGTGTTTTCTTTTTCGGTTTTCGTTTTTTTTCCCTCATCTCTTGAATTGTTCGATTTTCCTCTGTGTTCCTTTCTCTATTTATTTGTTGTTTTTCCATTTTTCCGTTATTTGTTTAGTATTTATTTCTGTTATCTATTTATTATTATCTTTATTAGTATTATTATGATTTATTTTTTCTAATTTATCTCATAATATTCCTGTAATATTATTAAGATTATATATATTTTATTAATGAAAAGAGAGGATAATTTCCCTTAATAATTATGTATTAAGTTTAATTTCTTCGTTTAAGTACATAATATTTAACTAAAATATATTTTTAAGTTAGTTTTTATTTAATTAATACTTGGTATTTCTTTTTTTCTGAATATGGCTACTTCTATATTAATACAAAAATAATTTACAAGGAGGCCATGGCCTCGTAAAGCTAGCCCAAAGATGCGGCATGATTACAAGCATAGAAGAACAGTATGCAAAAACCTAGCTGAGTATTGCCCTCAAGAGCTGTAGAGAGCCTGATCATGACTAAAGCAAAAATCCAGAAAACCCCATAGTTGTACATGGAACTGAGAATTAAATCGGGGCTATGCGACAACCAAAACAGTAAAACTAGACCAAGTAGCTGTGACCAACTATGCGACAACCCATTACTGAATACAAAAGTAGCTGTGACTACAAACGAAACTGAAAACTAAAGGTTGGAAAAATGCCCCTTTCGCATGAGAAACTGGCAATTTGAGCTAATGCATTTATCATGATATCTAGGAAGGTGATAAGTGAACCTTCTCAAGCTTGATGAATTCCAAGAAGACCAAAAAGAACCAACCTGTTTAAACATCAGGAGAGGGATCGGGCAGCTCCTCGATGATGTGGCATCCATACTTGTAATCATCGTCGTCATCAGAGGAGCCCGCCTGATTCTTCATGCTTTGAGAAGCTTTTCTTTTGCCAGAGCCTGAAGCTTTGCTCTGTTCGAAGTTTGTCTGGATGGAGCCTGGTCTGTCTTCCGCTGGCCTGTCTGTAGTCACCCTAAGGGAACCAGCCTCTTGACCTCAATTAAGCTCGCTAAGCTCAATGGTGACCGTGGCCATAAAGGAGAAAGTGCCATGACTACAGGGGAATTGTAACCGAGAGGCATTAGTCGAGGATTGGAAGGAGCTCGGTCCTACAATGTGCAATCCTCTGCCCCTACCCCATCCACTCTGAGTAGCTGGGTACCTACCTATGCGGAAGTCTAAGTAGAAAGTTGAGGAGTCTGACGTGGAAGAGAAGGCCTGGCATCTAATTTGCCCTTGGGAGCTACCTCTTCTACAGCTCATCCGCTGTCGAAGTCTCGGCATAACTGGAGGAGCAAGGTGATCCGGGCTACTTGGTAAACAATGGAAGCGGTTAGGGATGAAAACAAACTTGGCTTCAGCGCTCAGAAGGATGAAAGGGAGAGCAACAAACAAATGGCTAACGAAAGAGCAGGGGAAACAAAGGGTAGCTTGAGGGCATAGCCAGAAGTTCCTCCAACAAACCAAAGCCTAGTTTACTCCTGAGAAAGTTCGAGAGCAAACCGCTGCATCTGCAAAGGAGGGACCAAAGTGAAAGGGAGAAACGCGATTGTGGCAAGTTGATAGCGCCATGATCAAGAAATTAACCGATAAAAGAGGATGTACTGGCATCATTAAAACATCATTAATCTGGAGCACAAGGGAAGTTATGATTGGAGCTGTGAGAGGTTGAGTGGCGGTGAAGATCAACCACGCACCCATCCAAACAGCAATCCACGTACCTGTACTTCCGTCAGACACCCGGATCTGGGAGGGATAGATCTTGTTGCACCAGGAGTGTGCAATCACTTTTGAGTTGTGGATCATTGGAACTATTCAACGGACCAGAGAAGAAGGGGAGCTGTTGATTGGCCCCTTGATTAGCCAGTCTATATGCAACCTTGTTAGCTATTCGCCGGATGTGCTTGAAGGAAATGCTGCGTGGAGTTTTGAGCCATTCTTCCATTTTTTGCAGTCTACTTAGAAGCCTCCAACTCGAAGCTATCTTTGCAGTTGAGGATCCTGATTATATCCGAATAACAGCTTCTATGAGAATTTGAGAATCCCCTTCAACCTCTAAAGGGAGCAAATTTTCTGTTTCTGCTGTGCGTAACCCTTGCCATAAGCCTTCAATCTCGGCAGTGTTGTTGGTGTCTCTACCCATCGAACCGTGATACATATGCAGAACAGAGCCCTCCGTGTTCCTGATGATGCCACCATATCTAGCCGGCCTAGGATTTCCCTTAGCCGCTCCATCGAAGTTCAGCTTGTAGGGGTGGATGGACGAAGGAGACCAAGACTGTGCAGACTTAGAGTGGATAGAAGTACTGGCCTTGATGAGGTCTACAGAGGTGAGATCTAAGTTCCAGTTGGAAAGAATGAGACGTTCTTGAGGTAAGACTGGCATATCTGAGTCTTGCCATTGTCTGAGAGCTAGAGTTTCTTGAAGATTCTGCTTGAGAAGAAGCCAAAGAGTGTCAAGAGGTGAACTGTGATTTTTGAAGATCCTGTTGTTTCTTTCCTTCCAGATTATCCAATAGACGAAGCCCGGAAGGAGGTTCCAGAGAGCGTTGAGAAGAGGAATTTGGAAAGGCTTCCATGGCCAGGTCCTGATGGTGTTTACGATATCTCCTTCTCTTCTACCTGTTCTTCTGTTACACTGTGTTGTTCTCTCCCACATTTGAGCTGCTAGAGGGCAAGTGTCCAAGAGATGATTAATGTTCTCTGAGTGAAGATTGCAGTTGGAGCATCTAGAAGGCCCAATAAATCCTCGCTTTTGTAAGTTATCCCATGTGAGGATCCATTTTTTGCTGAGAAGCCAAAGGAAAGTGGAGACCTTAGGCCATATGTTTGGTTGCTAGACTTGATCCCATAGTTGATCTTTTATTATCTGAATGGGGTGATGAAGGATTTGATATGCTTCCTTTGTAGTGAACATGCCCTTGGTGGTATATCCCCATCTCAAATGGTCTTTTTTATCAGAAAGTTTGATTCTCCTGAGTTTAAGCTCTTGATCAATCTCATCGTAGGTTTCCTTCTGCCAATTGGCCTGCCAAGTGTTTTCCGGTCTCCAAAGTTGAAAGCCTTGGGGAGATTGCTGTTGCCAGAATTGATGAACATGGATTTGCTCATTTTGCTGCATGGTTGCTTACCACTTGGGTTTGTTAAAGAGAGAGGCAAGTTTGGGAAGTTGTTGCCAGGAATCTTCCCAAAATCTCGCAGTGGTGCCTGAGTGAATTTCCCAGAAGCTATGCGCTTGAACAAAAGCACTATGTATCTTGGCAGCATTCCAAATTAGCGAGCCAGGAGTGGTTGAACTGAATCGGATTAACTCCTCCTTTGAACTACCTGGAGCATATTTTGCCTACCAGAGACGACCCCAGGGAGTGTGCGGTTTAGAGATCCAATTCCACCATATGCGTGCACCCATGATGTTGTTGCTGTGAAGGGGATCCCTCAGACCTAGTCCCCTAGCTGATTTCGGAAGATAGACTTCCATCCATTTGACCAGAGCCCATTTTTTGTTGTGGCCCAAGGAACCCCAAAGGAAATTTCTTTGAAGATCGCGAATATTCTTGAGAACCCATTTCAGGGCAGCAAAAATTGAGAACAGATACAGTGGCATGGCTTGAAGAACAAATTTGATGAGGATAATCCTGCTAGCAATGTTAAGAGAGCGGTAAGTCCAGGAGGAGAGCCTGGTTTCTAAGTTGTCAAGGAGGGTCCTCCAAGAGGCATGTTTGATAGCAGAATCAAACAGGGGAGCTCCCAGATATTTCGAAGGAAGCTTGGCTATTGAAAACCCCGGAATCCTGGCTATGTTCCTCTGAGTGAGAAGGGGAGTATGGAAGAAAAAGAGCTGGGATTTGGAGGCATTGATGGTGGTGTTAGAGGCTTCTGAAAAAGGATTGAGCAGGAGTTTAAAGGCAGAGGCTTCTTGTACTGACGGATGGCCAAAGAGCATATTATCATCGACAAACTATTGGTGAGTAATGGGAGATTGGCCATGCAACGAGATACCCTTTAAGGAGTGAGAATTAGAAGCAGAATGAAGTAGGCAGCTTAGCCCTTCGGCCATGAGAACAAAAAGGAACAGAGAGAGAGGATCACCTTGACGGATGCCTCGAGAAGGATGAAATGGAGGGGAAGGGGAACCATTAAGAAGGATGGAAAAGCAAGGGGAGGAAATGAGATTCATTATCCATCACGTCCAGGTGGCATTGAAGCCAAATGCTAATAAGGTGTGTTTAATATAGGACCAGCTTAGCTTGTCGAATGCTTTGGAGAGATCTAGTTTGAGGATCATACCTGGTTTTTTTAGTATCTTGAGGGAGTGGATCACTTCGTGGGAAAGAATGACACCATCTAGAATCTGGCACCCTTCTACATAGCCCGTCTGCTCTGGCGAGATGAGGAGAGGGAGAAGAGGTTTGAGCCTGTTCACCACGACTTTGGAAATAAGCTTGTAGATTACATTACATAGCGTAATCGGCCTGTACTTGTCAGGTGTATTGGAATCTTCCACTTTAGGAATGAGCGCTATGAAGGTCGTGTTCAGGGAGGGAAGGACCCAGTGCATCGATCTAGATTCATCCACCAGCTCCCAGACCTCTTGTTTGATGTGCTCCCAGAAAGCATGGAAGAAATTGGCTGTGAATCCGTCTGGCCCGGGCACTTTACCATCCTTGAGCTGGGCCATTGCGTCCTCCACTTCCTGCATTGAAATAGGCTGAAGCAGCTTTTTGTTGTGATCCTCATTTATGATTTTAGGAATGTGCTGCACTATAGCTTGTATAGCTTGATTTCTACAACCCGGGGGTTCCTTAAGAATGTCCTAAAAGTAATCTTGGAATTCCTGTGCCACGTCTTCATGCATCTCCAGTCGCTCCCCTTGCTGGTTGTTGATGAATGCAATGTTGTTGTGCATTCTTCTTTGAATGGTTGACCTGTGAAAGAATTTAGTATTTTTCTCCCCATCCTTAAGCCATCTGATCCTGGATTTTTGTCGCCAGAGAGTTTCTTCTTGCTGCCTTCGTGTTTCAATCTGAGAAAGGAGGGTCTGTTCCTGAAGTGCATAATCCTCCGTTCTTCCCTCAGAGATGATACATTGTTGCAGAGTGCTCATTTGCTGCTCCAACGCTTTCCTTTGATCAAATATGTTGCCAAACTGAGTGTGATTCCAAGATTTCAGCACTTGCTTAAGGTATTTTAGCTTTTGTTGAAATTGAAACATTTTGGCTCCTGCGGGGGGAACAAAGGATTTCCAGGCAGCGATGACCACTTCTTTGAAATTGGGATGTGAGAACCAAAAGGATTCGAAGCGGAAAGGTCTGTTGCTCTTAGACCCTGGTCGTGACCATTGTAGCATAATGGGCCAGTGATCCGAGCCTACATGAGGCAGGATGGATGCGTGGAAGTCGCCGCCCAAGTGAATGGCATTATCCGTCAAAAGGAATCGGTCCAGTCTTGAAGCTATGTGCTGTGATCCCCTCCTTTTATTGGTCCATGTATACATGCCATTCGAGGTCTGAATGTCCATTAGTTGATTGCTGTTTATAAAGTTTTTAAAGCCTATGCTGTCTCCTTCCAGTCTTGCTCGACCTCCTGATTTTTCCTCCAACGCTGTGATGATATTGAAGTCACCACCACTTATCCAAAGGGGATGGCTCCTACCAGAGTTAAGAGTAGTGAGTGTGTTCAGCAAATCCAACTTTTGTTGAGTGTCCTGAGGAAAATACACATTAGTGAGAAGACCATGGATATTGGACCCAATTAGGTGGAATGTAGTTTGGATGAAGAAATGAGAGGCATGAAAATCTTGTAGGGAGAGAATCTAAGGATTCCACAAGATTGCTAGCCCTCCAAAAGCTCCTGAGGCATCTACAGAGACTGATCGACATCCTATCCATACTTTATTTAGAATTTTCTCCAATACAGCGCTGTGGCCTTTGGTTTCTTGTAGAAAGACTAATGAAGGCTTTTCTTGCTGGATCAAATTTTTTAGCATTCGGTGTTTTGCAGGGCTATTAAGCCCTCGCACATTCCATGAGATTAGCTTCATGAGGAACCATGGGGAAGAGATTTGAAAAACTTGGTCAGCTTGGGGAATCTTCCTGAGTCCACCAACATTTCTCCAATAATAATAGTTCTTTGCAGATCCATTTTGCGCCCTCTTTTTTTCGAATCTTTCAGGATTTTTTTACCATCCCAAGGACTGCCTGCCTGGATGCCAAGGTATTTGTGTTGCTGAGCTCTAGTTAAAACAACTTCAAGTCTGTCTATATCTCTAGGGGGAATGTCATTGAATTCTCTCTGTCGACACGCTGCTTCCAGTTTGAGAATGTCCAGACCTCCTAGATCTACACTTTCTGGTTCCTCCTCCATGTGTATCGGTTTGTTCTGTTCCTCCTCAGCTAGCTTTTGATGAATACTGGGAGCTAGAGATCCATCTATCTCCATGGTGGAAGATTGTAGGGCTGTGTCAGAATCTTGAATTTTATCACTGGAGTTTGAGACGGGAGAGCTAATGAAAACGGACTTTGAGGGCAAGTTTGAAGAATTTGGGGGAGGCTTTGGAGAGGAGGGGGAAGGATCTGAAGGTGGAATGAAGGTATGATCCTCCACGATGGTTTGAGAAGCCAAGGTTTCAAAACTATTCCTTGTTTCAGGATTCTTGGGAGCTTCTGGAGCAGCTGGAGATTTCTTGGGAGCTTCTGGAGCAGCAGGAGATTTCTTGGCCTATTTTCTATGACTGGAGACCCTAGTAAAACCCTCAGCATCTTTACTCGCATCAGTTGCAGAAACTTTAGATTGAAGATTCAAAGGGCAGTCCCTGAAAAGATGGCCATGTTCATGGCACCTTCTACATCGAAAAGGGATATGCTCGTAGTCTAAAGTTTGGATCCATTCAAAATCGTCATGAAATAGACTTACCGAATCTATGAGTTCTTTGGCCAAATGCATGTGCACACAGATCCTGGCGTAGGAGGTGTATCTTCTGGATTTGGTTTCCTCGGCGATTTTGATGAAGGCACCCAGGCTGTTGCCAATGTCCTCTAAGGTCTCCTCGTTCCAGTATTCTGAGGGAAGAGAGTACATGCGTATCCATACCGAAGCCCAGTTGAAGTCCTCTTTGTCTGGATTGAACCTTGCTTTCCATTCACGAAGATACAGGCCTGCCGAGTTGAAGAAGTACGGTCCTCCTTCGAAGATGCGATTTTTGTCTTCCAGACAATTAAAGATGGTGGTAAAGAAACCTTTGGGGCCAAGCTGCAGGGTGACTTGTCCTTTGGGCTTCCATTTGGAGGCGATCCAGCCATGCAAGGCTTTTTCAGTGGGCTAGAATCCGAGGAACTTGCCTATGAGTGCATGATCCCTCATATATTGAATGTGTTTATTGATTCGATCACTGGGAAGATCTATTTTGATTCGCTCGGCCGACTTGGGAATGCACGTCGCCGAGGACACTTTTGACCTTGGCATTGAGTTGCTCTGATTTGTACTTTTGTTTTTGGCTACTTCATGGCCAGCAGCAGTGTCCTCACTATTGATATTGTCAGGATCGGTGCGGATGGCATCATTTTGGATGGGGCCAGAATCGTTTGGAGCACCTACGATTTCTGGAGTGTCAGAGGAGGGGCTTGAAGCAGGAGGGGGGCAGAGCCCACCCCTCTGGAAGGCGGAGCCATGTGGAGATGATCAGCGCCGAAGAGGGACGGGAGAGCCGAGGGCGTAATGGAGATGGGCAGCAAGCTTGTTCAGGAACCCTAGCAAGGGCAGCCGAATCATCGCCTAACAGAAGTTGCAGACCTATAATAGCAACAATATGCTTTAATACTTGGTATTTTTAGATAAGAATACATTTTTAGTTACATACAGTGATAATATAAATAAAATCTAACTAATTTATATGTGTGTGTGTATATATATATATATATATATATATATATATATATATATATATAGATATATAATTTAATATACTTTTTATTCAAATTTTAAGCCTCATATTTATAATAAATAAATTTACATGTAGACATAGTTAAAATATTTTAATTATAAGCATGCACATTCAATTATATATATAAATTTATAATATAAATAACTTTTAACTAATATATATTTTTATAAATATATATAATGTTTAACTAATATAATTTTAATTAGTTTTTATTAAAAATTGTATTTATAATAATAAATAAGGTTATATATAAACTTAGTTAAAGAATTTTAGTTAATTTTAATCATTTAATATTTATAAAATAAATAAATAAATAAACAAACTAGTTAATAATAATTCCCTAACTCATGGTCCAGTGTTTTGTAGCTGAAGCCCAGTCAAATGTGGTTGTTTCTTTTGGTAAAAAATAGTCATTTCTTTCTAGCCATTTGAATGGTTCATCTCTCTATTTAACGGGTTACCATGATCTAATTCTTCATCTTGTCCTGACGATGAACCGCACTTGCTAGTTCAAAATGCGTCGACAAATGAATTTTGATGTGATTAAATCTGAAAACATCTATCAACAATTTGATATGGATCATAGAAGCCTTAATTCAATAACAATATCATTATTAATAAAGCTAACTAATATAAATAAAAATATTAATAATATTAATATTGTCAGGTCGGAATGGTACAAAAATCTAACAAATGTTGCAATATGACAAACATTGTCACAATGTGACAAATATTGTGACATTGTAGAAAACATTTTTGCAATTTTCATCATATTGCAATTTATCCAATGTTCTAATATGACATTACAAAATTAGTCAACCAAATGTAATAATGTGGTTGACTATGGTTGACAGTCAACACTCTTCAAATTCTATCAAACATAATCACCTATTAATATTATTGAATAATATTGATAATTAAACATATTATGATATTGGAATGGTTCATAAATCTATCTAACATTGCACTATGACAAATATTGTTGTAATGTTACATTACATTTGCAATTTATCCAATGTCGCAATGTGACATTAGAAAATTAGTCAACCACATTTATTGATGTTGTTGACTATGTTCGACTATGTTTAACTGTGTTTGACAATAAATAGTCTTCAACTTCAGTCAAACACAATCACCTTTACATATTGTTGCTTAGTATTAATAGTCAAAATATTAGACCACATTAGTCAAATATAGTCAAAAATTATTTTAAAAAGTCAACCATTGTTCAAACATTGATTCGAACTTAAACATGAACGCAAAAATTACAGATATAATCGTAAACACAGAGATGGGGCAGAAAAACACTTCATTGCATTAATAGAAAAATACTAAACTATGCTTACAAATAGAATGGAGATAATATAACTCGGGTGATGGTAGCTTATCTCTGAAGAGAGATGTGGCAGCTACATGCCTCTGAATTGTGTTACAATGAGGCTCAAAGGCCTATTTATTATTTAGAAACAATGGAAAACCCTAAACATCCAAAACCTAACCCTAGAAGATGAAGCACCAAAATTGTGAGCCCCGTTTGGGTAAATTGGTACATCAACTTCCGGGGGTCATAACTTTGGCATACGATCTCTGTTTGGCTATCATAATACCTCGTTTCAAAGATCTCAAAGAGAAGGTAAAAAAAAAAAAAAAAAAAAAAAAAAAAAAAAAAAAAAAAAAAAAAATTTGAAAAAAAAAAAAAACAAAAAAAAAAAAAAAAAAAAAATAAAAAATAAAAAAAAAAAAAAAAAAAAAAAAAAGTTGTTTAGGGCCTCAAAATCGCTCCAGAAGTTCACCACCCAAAAAACTGCCAAAAAATAGTAAACTGTGTTACAATTAAGGAAACTGAAAAAATGAAAGAGATAGTGTTGGGGGTCAAAGTGGAATAGGCGAGTGGCCACCAATATGCATCTGGATCATTCCTCCCCCCTTAGGAATCAATGGTCCCCATTGCGTTGAGTGCCTCCATGAGATGGGGAAACTTCTACTGAACTTGGTCCCTAGTGAGCCACTTGCATTGGGAGACTTTCATCCCATCTGCGTGGATGCTTCGAGTTATACATGCATAGAATTTGTACGATCATCCTCCTGACAACCTGTATTTGGCCATCAGTTTGGGGATGGAAATTCATCGACTTAGTGAGTTTTGTATCCAGCATCGATGAGAGACTTTACCAAAATACACTCAGGAATTCATTGTCCCGATTTGAGATAATTGATTGAGGGATTCCAAAGTGTACCCACACTTGCTCAAAGAAGTGCTTAGTAGTGGCCTCTGCTGAGATACTCTTATTGCAGGCCACCATGATGGCCATCTTAGAGAATCTATCGAGGACCACAAAAATGCAATCGTTGGTGTGCGTAGTATAAGGAAGGCCCGACATATAATCCAAGGAGACAGATTCCCAATGCTGACTAGGAGTAGGTAGAGTAGTATACAGGCCTTACTTCTTAATGGTTAGTTTGTAAATGGCGCAGGCAGTGTAGGATATAATGTATTTCCCAACATCCTCACAAAGTTTCGGCCAATAAAAATACTTCTGTAATACTGCCACTGTTTTCTCTACTTCGAAATGTCTAGTGACCCGACTTTAGTGCGCATCCCAAATCATCTTGGCATGCAAACTAGAAGGAACACATATGTGTCCCAAGTGGCATAACAGTGCATCCCGAAGGTGAAAATTTGGAACTTTCTTCCCTTCTAGGACTGTCCGGTATATGCTGTCGAATTCTGGATCGCTCTTGTAAACATGTAGCCACCCTGATGTCTTGTGCCCACAAGAGTCGAGCGCAGTGATCAGTGCCATGACCGGTGGTTTGTTGAGGGAATCAACAACATTATTGGTGTTGCCGTTCTTATACTTAATGTTCAAATGGAAATTTTGCAGATAGGTGGACCGTTTCTGATGGCGATCATTGTGCAACTTCCCTTGTGTTTGTATGAACTATAGAGGTCGATGGTCTGTGTGGATGACCATTTCCTTTCCCAAAATGTAATGCTTCTATTGATGGCAAGCTTGCACAGTGGAATACATTTCTTTTTCATAAGTGGGGTACTTTCAGACTGTGTCTGAAAGTGTCTCACTGTGGTAACCTACTAGATGCCCATGTTGAGTAAGAACTACCCCAATAGCATAGTCGGAAGCATATGTCTCAATCTCAAATGGTTGTTGTAGGTTTGGTAATGTGAGCACTGGTGCAAAATAGAGGCAATTCTTCAACTTAGAGAACGCTCGCTGTTGGGTTTCTGATCAAAAGAACTTTTCTTTCACTTCGCCCTTGGTGACTTGACTTAAAGGCCAAGTGATATGAGACAACCCCAACACGAACCTACAGTACAAATTGGCAAGACCCAAAAAGCTCTGGAGCTCTTTTAGAGTGGTTTGGGCTGGCCAATCCTGAATGACTTCTATCTTGGATGGGTCCACATGTACACCTTGCTCATCAATGATGTACACTAGATATTGAACCTAGGTCAGGCCAAGGTGCATTTCTGCAAGTTAGCACGCAACTTGTGTTGTCGAAGGGTTTGAAGGACCTATCGAATATGGTGGAGGTGCTCTTCCCAACTCTGGCTGAAGATCAAGATGTCATCTAAATACACCACCACGAATGCATTGGTGAAGGGTCGCAAGATGTCATCCATCAGTCTCATGAAGGTTGCAGGGGCATTCGTCAATCCGAATGGCATGACCAACCATTTGAAAAGGCCCTCCTTGGATTTGAAGGCAGTCTTCCACACATCAGAGGGTTCGATAGGAACCTGGTGATAACCTGACTTCAAGTCAATCTTGCTGAAATATTTACCCCCCTTGAGTTTGTCTAGAAGGTCATCAATCCACGGGATTAGGTACCTATTCCAAATAGTGATCTTGTTCAGTGCCCGATAGTCAATAGAGAGTCTCTAGGTCCCATCCTTCTTTTTGTAAAAATAAAATTGGGCTCCCAAAAGGTGATGAGTATGGCCTGATGTGCCCTTTTTGCACTAGTTCCTGAATCTACCTCTTGACCTCATCATTCTCGAGAACAGAGCATTGATAGATTGGTCCATTCGGTAGCGGCGCGCCCGGGGTCAGATCGATGGAGTGCTTGGTCTGAAGGTGTAGAGGTACCACTGTGGGTGAGGAGAAAATGTCCTTGTACTCCTCCATGACCTTGTCCATATGTTGCTGTTGTGCAGAGGCACCCTTCCTGGAAGCCATGGCCAAAACCTTATTCTTACCTTGGGTGCGAATCATAATGAAAACCAATTACCTGGTCTGGGAAATGATCTTACTCCATTGCTTTGTAGTGATAAAAGAGATGGCATAGGCGGGGATACCTCCGGTATCATGTACAACTTATTAGCCAAAGTAATAATCATAGAGTGAGGTCTAGACTCATATACAACATGTCGTTTCCACAAGTATGGTTGTCCTAAACATACATCAGAAAATTCAAGAGGAGCAATGCCACACAATACCTCATTCGTAAAGGGCTCAATGCTATAGCGAAGGAAAAACTGCAGGATGATGCAAAGATCTTGTCCTAGGTGAAGCCACCTAATGGTGTACGACCATGGATGTGCTATCATATTTAGGCCCATCCGCTTCATGACTTCTATTCAACTATGGTTCTTTTAGCTCCCACTATCGACAATGAACTGTAGTGGAGAACCCTTCACCAACATCTGTGAGAGGAAGAGGCGTTCCCCCTCTTCTAGATCTTCAGGCTCAATTTTCTGGATCTTTGTGGTGACCATGGTGGCACTAGGCTCCACATCAATGATCTGCTTCCCTTTTTCATTCCCCTTATCGGGTTTTGATTCAGAGTCAGAACCTGCGTCTAATTCGAAAGCCTTTATCTTGCCCACTAGTGACCACTTGGCCCTGTTATCACTCCAAGAAACTCTCTTAGGCTGTAGCTCGGAGATGCCTGGTAACATATAATCTTCAATATTGTTCTCTGAACTATTGGAATAAATGATGGTTTGGATCAAGTTAGATAACCATTTCATCTCTGTTTTCACATAATACATGCTTGAACACTCTCACCAATACAAGGCTTTCGTCCACTAATGCTCAATAAGTTATAAATTCAATGGATAGATGGATAATACTAACTATACCAGCAGATTGCATACATAAACATATATCAATGGCTAGCTACAAGTAGCAAAGAAGTTTGCAGATCTAATATATCAAAGTAGAGATAAGATGACAGTTATCTGGCCTTAGACACAAAGAAAACATGAACAAACTATTCAAGTGCAAGTATAGAACAACAAGAGAATGGACATTGAATATATAATGGCAAAAGACGCTTATATTGCATAGAATGAAGATGAGAAGCTTGAATGAACAGAGGAGCAATAATCTCCAAAGGTTGAACACTTATTACATCTTACTTCCAGCTATTTATAGCCTATTTACAATGCTCCTAAGCTTTCTAGAAGGCTCGAAGTCTTAATTTGCCTGATACGCATTGCTAACTGATTTGATGCCCTCTAGGCAAGCATCGGATCAGATTTTTCTACTTCTGATAGTAGAGTAACTGATTTCAGATATTTTTGGTGGCTTGATGTGCTGTCTGGGAGTTTTTCTGTGCTAGAGATGCTCCATAATATTTTTTGGGGGTGGCTATTTCACTCTCTAAGCTCCCTAAACATTCTATTTCGAGCTGCAGCATGCTATGGCCCTTCTCTTTCCCTTTCCGGGCTTTGTTTCTTGACAAACTATCTCCTGGGTGTTTTTATATGATGAATTGGGTCTTGGGGCCTTTGTGTTTCCCTCTAAACTGCAGATAGTGACTATTTTGGTTGTATACAATGAAAACGCTACAACACTGCTAAATCCCGCCCATCAGTGTGTGTTTTGGACTTCAGAAGTCCTAAAATATAGTTTAATTATCCATCAGGTCTGCCCTCTTCGCCATCGCAAGTCGCATTTGGCCTGGCCTATGTATTTTTCTTATATAATGAAATATGCGAAAACAGTGAAAAATGCATAAAAAATGTTTTGGGCGGACTTCAAATTTCATATATTCCACTTCCAAACCCTTTCAGGTCTGGGCTTCATTGCAATCAGCACTGGCCAAAGTTCCATCATATTTCATTTATACAACGGAAATACATGAAATATATTAAAAATGGGCCTTCCACAGATTTGAAAAAATATATATTTTTATCCCAAAACCCTCTCGGGTCTGGGCTTTATCGCATCGGCGTTGTCCCCTGTTCCCTTTGTATTTTGTTGAAACCACGAAAATACACAAAAAACCTTTGAAAAATGCTTGGGCACAGATCTCAAAATTTATGAATTCCCCACTATGATGCCGTCAGGTCTGGCCCATCGGGCCGCCCGTATATATGCGCATAGGCCCTACCCATGGTATGTTGCCAATGCAACATAGTGATGTTATAAATCGCAATAGCTAATTGCTCAATGCCCGGGCCATAACATATGTTCTACACCATCATGACAGCTGATGCGACCTGCCGATCCGATCATCGGCGATCGCTGATCGGCGGTGTCATGCACCTGCCCTTAGACTGTCCCCTCTGCTTGGCCGACTGCGATTAGCCGCCTAGATCTGAGCCATTGATCATCCGAATCTGACGGCTACTGTTCATTCACTGTTTAAGCCTACATTTGTGGGTTTTTTCATGGTTTTTAAGCATTGTTGCCTCTCGATCGTGTATTTTTGCCCTTCCAAGGGCTCTCCTCTTGTGCGGATTTCGATCATTTGATGATCTTTGAGCAAAAAATTGAAGATTTCAAGGGCATTAATGGATCCATTGGCATGTTTTTAAGCAAATTTGAAGACTGTTACAGCCCATATGGATCAATTTGTGGGCCTAGTGCTAGCAAAGCTAACACTGGATCCTTCTAGGGATGAAATCCTCCCTGTGAGGTTTCAAGGATCACAGATCAATGCCTTTCCTAAAAAAACAAATTCAAATCTTCCTTCTAGTGTTCCATTGGGCATGGAGTCTATTTTGTAATGAACTAAAAACCGGAAAGACATATTTATAATGACAAGGCTTTAAAACCTTAAATGAAGCAAAGTTTCAAGAACCGCCCAATTATTGGGCTACCAAAAGTGTCCTCTCCTTCTAGACTATGCAGAATGAATGTATTGTTCTGTTGAATTTGAGAGATGATAAATGGACATGTCCATAAGGAGTCAAACTTGCCATGATTACCTTTCTTTTCCTTAAATGCATCCCATTTAAGCACCCAATCACCAACTTGGAAATTGTCCAATTTTTCCTTCCTCTCAAAGGTTTCTTTGATTTTCTTCTGATGAGCTTTTGACTTCTCAACCAGCTGCTCTTTGATCTGCTGTAGTTCAACCAAGTTATTCATCCTTCTTACCATATCATTCTCTTCATCTTGTTCTTCCTGTAAGAACTTAGCCACAAGGATAATGAGATAGATGGGGAAAACAACTACAGTTCCATAAACCAATTTGAATGGAGAATTCCCTATGGAATTTTTGATGGTAAATCTGTTAGCCCATAGTGCAAACTTCAACTTGGAATCCCAACTCTTTTTGTTGTCCTCTAACAGCTTTTTGATTACCCTTACCAGACTCTTGTTAGATGAATATGTCATACCATTGCCTTGAGGATAATATGAGGTAGAATGCACCACTTGAATGCCCATGGATTCAATCATGTCCACCAATTCTTTTGCCTTGAAAGCTGCTGCATTATCAGTTTAGTTTGTTTGGGCAACCAAATCTAGTGAAAATATTCTCATTCAAGAACTTTATGACAACCTAATGATTAGCATTCTTAGTGGGTATAGCCTCAATCCACTTAGTGAAATAATTAGTGGCCACTAAGATCCATTTGTGTCGGCTGCTGGAATGTGGGTTGATCTCACCTATAAATTCCAAGCCCCACCACTAGAAGGGACCATTGACATGTATTGGCTTCAAGGGTAGAGATTTTAGCTGTTGTCTTCCTGCAAACCTTTGGCACTTGTCACAAGCTTTTACAAAATAAAACACATCAGAAAACAGAGTAGGCCAATCATATCCTGCCCTCAAGATTTTGTGAGTTGTGGTTTTCCAATAATGATTCCCTCCACAGATGCTAGAATGGAACTAGTGTATGACTTCCACAGACGGTTCTTTATCTAGACACCTCAAGAGGATTCTTGATGGGTCTTTCTAATAAAGAAGATTTTTATCAATATAGAATTTGGTTGATCTGAGTTTAATGGCACGAGCTTGACTTGAGCTAAGCCCGAGAGGGACTTCTAGCTTTTGTAAAAAATGAACTATGTTGTAATACCATTCACATGTGGCTAGATTTTCAGCCAAAGATTGATTCTGCTTTTTCCCTTCTGCTACTTCCTCTGCCTGCTCATAATCTGAATTTAGACCCATGGAATTTATATCTAACAAGCTGGAATTTTCTTTAGCCATAAGTTTAGCCAAGCCCTGGCCTTTGACAAGCTTAGTGGGCTTCAACTCTATGTTAAACTCTATGAATCTTGCAATCCATTTAGCTCTCTTCCCATCAATATCTAGCTAAGTTAAGACATCTTTTACTGAAATTGAAGGTACATATGCAACTACTTTGGAATGCAAAATATAAATTCTGAATGCCTTTAAAGACATTATGAGAGCATAAGCTTTTTTTTCAATAAGGTCATACCTTAGTTCAACATCCCTTAACGTTTTGCTGAAAAAGGCCACGAGGTGCTCTATGCCTTCATCATTTTTCTGCAACAGAACTATTGCAAGTGTATCATAAGAGGTAAAAGAGAAGATATAAAACTCCTTAGTGTAATTTGGGCTGATTAGAGTGGAAGCTTCCATGATAGCTTGCTTGATGGCTTCAAAAGAGCTTCTTGAAGCATCTTTCCATTTTATTTCTGCTCCTTTCTTCAGCATGGAAGTGATGTTCTTTACAAGCTCTGGAAAGTTTGGAATGAACCTCCTTACGAAGTTAATCTTACCCAAGAAGGATTGAATATCCCTTTTTGACCTTGGTATGGACAATGTCTGAATGGCTTGAACCCTTTCCAGATCAATCTTCACACCTTCAACAGAAATAATATGTCCTAGAAGTTTGCCTTCTTCTAGAGCAAACTGTGACTTCTTTGGGTTCACTGAAATTCCAAACTGTCTGCACTTTAGGAAGACCTTCTTCAAATGTTGTAAATGATCTTTGTGGCTGCTAGAGAAGACAATCATGTCATCGAGATAAATAAGGACAAACTTGTCCTTCTCTCCCACAAAAGCTATGTCCATGGCCCTCTGAAAAGTGGCCCCAGCGTTTATCAGTTCGAAAGGAATCTTGGAGTACATGAAAGTGCCCCAAGGAGTAGTGAAGGCAGTCTTTTCCTGATCTTTAGGATGTACAACAATCTGATTGTAACCTAAAAATCCATCTAAGAAAGATATGACTCTAGCCCCTGAAACTCTTTGCAGCAAGTGTTCCATCTTAGGCAGGGGACAGTTATGTTTTTTAGAGCACTTGTTCAGATTTCTGAAGTCAACACAAAGCCTAATTTCTCCATTTTTATTTCTCACTACCACAAGGTTAGCTATCCATTTCGAATACCTTAGGGGAGCTATGATTTTGGCATCCAACAGCTTCTTGATTTCTTTCTCAATCAAAGGCAATAAAAGACGGTTGATAGGTCTTAACTTCTGCTTAAAAGGGGGGTATTCTTTTCCAGTGGAATCTTATGATGTATGTTGTTTGTATCATAAGTTTAAAGATCACTATATTCCCAGGAAAAAATATCAGCGAATTGCTTCATGAGGGTGCAATACTCAGAATTCTGGGCAGAAGACAAATGGGTGGACAAATTGATGAATTTCGGCTGGGATGGGCTCCCTATTTTATGTTTACAAGCCGCAGACTCATTCTCTATTTTGGCCGGCTTATATGGTACATCGTTTTGGTCGAACAACTTCTCTAGAGGCACTAATCCCTTTGGTATATGGTTACAGATGATGTTTCCTCGGCCGATCTCATATTTTAACTTGGACTGGCTGCATTCTTCATTGGTTTCATTTTCTTGATCAATGCGCGTTTCAGCAAATTCCTCCACGACTTGTAAAAACCTGTTAATTTCCTAATCGTCTTCAAAAACTCTCCAATATTTGACATTGTTAGGCAAAGGCGGTCTGTATTTACCTGAACTTCATATGTCAATTTAGGAGGCAAGGGAGGAATAAATATGCTAGCAAAGATAGCAAGGGAGTCGGCAAGCTAGTTCTTCATTCTTGGAATATAAGAAATGCTGAAATCTTTAAAATAATCCTTGAGCCTCAATACCTCATCTCTGTGTGCTTTCAGCCTTGGATGCTTAGCTTGGAAAGTTTTATTTACCTGTTGAATAATGAGGTGTACATCTCCAAACACTTTCAAGCCTTTGATACCCATTTCTTTAGCAGTGTTTAAGCGCAGAATCAAAGCTTCGTACTCTGCTATGTTATTTATGACCTGAAAGGTTAATTTGAAAGATAAATGAATATATTCCTATGCTGGGGACACAAGGACTACACCTGATCCTACATCTTCTTTAGAGTAAGCCCCATTAAAGAACATATCCCAAATCTATGGGCCTTCTTCTTCAACGATTTGGCAAACTGGTTTTTTAAGCTGCGTGGAGGCCAACTAAGATTCTTTAATATGGAGAATACATGCTCCAAAGTCAGTGTCAATAGCATATATGGGATGATTGGTGGGATTCTTTTCATCGCTGATATATAAGCTAATTGTGCCTCTCTGTATAATCTCTTGCTCTCACCTTTGAAAATGGGACAGTAGCATAAGACAGATCATTTTGTAATGATCCACCTAATCTCTTGATCCATCCTCTGGAAAGTGACATGCCAAACTTGGGAGGTACATTAGCTACCATAATATCGATGATCATGCTTTTCATAGGTAGCTAAGACAAAGTGATGGCTAGGTACTTGATTAATCCTAGACATTTCACCTTTCTAGAGTCAAAAGAAAACAGGTCATGATAAGGCTTAGTGATGTCAAGACCCAACTCATCCATGACAGCCTTGGGCATTAGATTATGGCTGGCTCTAGTGTCCAAAAGGCAGTTGTGAAGGATTTTTTCATGAATAGTCAGAGAGACATAGAATGATGGGGAGATGTCTTCATAATTTTCAATCATTGGGCTGAGAATCACAGCTGGCTTGTCATCTTGCAGATTTACATAGTCAGTCGAGGCTTCGATGGGTTTAGGCTCAAGGGCCTTGAGGATGGATCTTTTGAAGGACTCATTCTTCACTAGTTCAATCAGAGGCATAGGTATTCTTAGCTTCTAAATTTTTGATTGAAAACTGAAAGGAGAAGGAGACTTGTCAAGGCCTCTTACCTTATGAGCTGGAGCTTTAAGAAGGACGGGATCAACTACCAGTTGTTTTTTCTTATTTTCTTGCTGTACTGCAGGGACAATAGCTCTTTGAACAGGAGTTTCCTTGGCATTATTTATCTTTGACCTCAAATTATATCTTTGCCGATCTACAGTTTGTAGAATAGCTTCATCATCACATTCTTGGCTGATCTGGTTATTGCATAATGACTTTTCATAGGTAGTTGAGGTCAAAAAGGAAGCATTTCCTTTGTCTTCCAGACAATGGATCTCATCATCTTCTTCAAACTGCTCTTCTTCCATGACTGCATTCTAAAAAGGAGCCTTCACCCTTTGGTCTTCATTTGCATCTTTGTTTCTTTGCAAAATCTGCAACTGCTCATTTGTTCTTCTATATGGATTTAGATTTGGATATCTTGGGGCAAAGGTATTAGTCATTCTTCCTTTCCGTGAGTGCTACTCAACCTTCAATTTAGAGATTTCAGAGGCTAATGACTCGATCATTTTGGTCATTTTGTATATATTAGGATCAAAGGATGATGAAGGCTTGTCTCTCTGTCTTCTTCTATCAACATTTCCCTTGAGCTTCTCTGCAACCATGATGTTTGATTCTACTTCCAAGGCTACATCCTGCATGTCAGCCAGAGTAGCACATCACCTCTCTCTCAACAGTAGACAGAAGTTAGAATCAAAACCATTGGCATATGTGAGTTTAGAAAAGGTAGTAGTGGGTTTTACTTCAGCTGGTATCTTGTTGTACATATGGTTAAACCTCTTATTAAAATCAGACAGTAACTCACCATTTTCCCTCTTTAAGTTCCCAAACTCAGTGTGGTAGTAGAGATCCTTCTTATCCCCCCAATTCTTTAGGAATGCATCATCTAAAGCTTCAATATCTGCTATAGTTCTTGAGGTTAGTTCTCTGAACCATTTTCTAGCCTCTCCATCTAGGATTTGGACAAAGACTCTCATCCACACATCATATTCACTCTAAATTATTAGCATAGCTATAGAATGACTCAAGATGTTCTTCAGTAGTAACACCTTTAGTCCCAGTGAACTTCGGCATATATTTCTTATATTCTTTAGTAGACATGACATTCAAAGGAGTGGGCAGTATTAGAGGTCCATACCTAGCAGCAATGATTCTTTCCATTTTGGTAGGTGCTTGTGGACCTACCATGGTTGTGGTGGCTAAAAGAGTACTAGCAGTCTGAATGATAAAGGGTTGGGGAGTGGCTGACAAGACTAAAGGAGTATGATTGATGGGAGGTGAAGTTTCCTTTAGGCTTAAAGCACAAGGAGAACCTAAAGAATAAGGAGCTTTATGAATCTCTGCGAGTTTTTCTTCATTGCTAGTATTAGATGTTATATTCTCAACATGTATTTGTTCTATTACAAGCCTTTCTTGAAGAGATATAGAAGATTGTTTAGGTTTACCTGATCCTGATTCTCCTTTTTGTGATACCTTTCTTTCTTTGATGATTTTTTTAGGGTCAGGTATTGGGTCAACTTGTAGCTTTTGAGGATTTCTCTAAGCATGCCTCACAAACTGATCCAGAACTAGGAAGTGGAGTCGCCAAGAGGTTCGGCCTCCAGTAGAGTCGCCAGATAGATGATTACAACCAAAAATGTGCCCAGACTTTGTCTATCATCAAAGATGGATCTGTGTCATTTCCCAAGGAAGCTGAGCTTCAGTTTCCTGTCCTCGGAAATGATGCCAATTATGTTATCACTCCAAGAAACTCTCTTAGGTTGTAGCTCGGAGATGCCTGGTAACATATAATCTTCAATATTGTTCTCTGAACTATTGGAATAAATGATGGTTTGGTTCAAGTTAGATAACCATTTCAACTCTGTTTTCACATAATACATGCATGAACACTCTCGCAAATACAAGGCTTTAGACCACTAATGCTCAATAAGTTATAAATTCAATGGATAGATGGATAATACTAACTATACCAGCAGATTGCATGCATAAACATATATCAATGGCTAGCTACAGGTAGCAAAGAAGTTTGCAGCTCTAATATATCAAAGCAGAGATAAGATGACAGTTATCTGGCCTTAGACACAAAGAAAACATGAACAAATTGTTCAAGTGCAAGTATAGAATAGCAAGAGAATGGACATTGAACATATAATGGCAAAAGAAGATTATATTGCATAGAATGAAGATGAGAAGCTTGAATGAACATAGGAGCAATAATCTCCAAAGGTCGAACCCTTATTACATCTTACTTCCAGCTATTTATAACCTATTTACAATGCTCCTGAGCTCTCTAGAAGGCTCAGAGTCTTAATCTCCCTGATACGCATTCCTAACTGATTTGATGCCCTCTAGGGAAGCAGGGGATCGGATTTTTCTGCTTCTAACAGCAAAGTAACTGATTTCAAATATTTTTGGTGGCTTGATGCACTGTCTGGGAGTTTTCCTGTGCCAGAGATGCTCCATAATGTTTGTTGGGGGTGGCTGTTTCGCTGTCTAAGCTCCCTGAACTTTTTGTTTCGAGCTGCAGCGTGTTATGGCCCTTCTCTTTCCCTTTCCAGGCTCTGTTTCCTGGCAAGCTATCTCCTGGGCACTATTATATGATGAACTGGGTCTTAGGGCCTTTGTGTTTCCCTTTAAACTGCAGACAGTGGTTGTTTTGGTTGTATACAATGAAAACACTGCAACACTGCTAAATCTCGCCCATCACTGTGTGTTTTGGACTTCAAAAGTCCTAAAATATAGTTTAATTATCCATCAAGTCTGCCCTCTTCGCCATCGCAAGTCACATTTGGCCTGGCCTGTGTATTTCGCTTAAATAATGAAATATGCAAAAACACTAAAAAATGCATAAAAAATGTTTTGGGCGGACTTCAAATTTCATATATTCCACTTCCCGAACCCTTTCGGGTCTGTGCTTCATTGCAATCGGCACTGGCCAAGGTTCCATCGTATTTCGTTTATACAACGGAAATACATGAAATATATTAAAAATGGGCCTTCCACGGATTTGAAAAAATATATATTTTTATCTCGAAACCCTCTCAGGTTTGGGCTTTATCACATCGGCATTGTCCCTTGTTCCCTTTGTATTTCGTTGAAACCACAAAAATACACAAAAAATGTTTGAAAAATGCTTGGGCGCGGATCTCAAAATTTATGAATTCCCCACTATGATGTTGTCGAATCCGGCCCATCGGGCCGCTCGTATATATGCGCATAGGCCCTGCCCATGGTATGTTTCCGATGCGACATAGCAATGCGATAAATCGCAATTGCTAATCGCTCAATGCCCAGGCCATAACATATGTTCTACATCGCCACTACCACCGATGCGATTCGCTGATCTGATCATTGGCGATCGCTGATCGGTGGTGTCATGCGCATGCCCTTAGACTATCCCCTCTACTCGGCCAATTGCGATTAGTCGCATAGATCTGGGCCGTTGATCAGACAGATCTGACGGCTTCTTTTCATTCACTATTTAAGCTTACGCTTGTCAGTTTTTTCATGGTTTTTAAGCATTTTTGCCTCCCGATCGTGTATTTCCGCCCTTCCAAGGGCTCTCCTCTTGCACAGATTTTGATCATTTCATGATATTTGAGCAAAAATTGAATATTTCAAGGGCATTCATGGATCCATTAGAGCCCATATGGATCAATTTGTGGGCCTAGTGCCAACAAAGCTAACAGGCCCGACACTCACTTGTACTGTGAGTGGAGCTCTTATGGAACTCACGCCATTTTCCTGTGTCCTTCTTCATCTTCATGGTGTTGTTATTTTCTTACAGCTTTGGTGGGTTGTCCTGGGTAGCCTCACCTTGGTTTGGTCCCTTGTTCTATGGTTTGGGAGCACGTTTTCCTTGCTTTGGATTCACATATCCAAAGTCCCGCTTCTTATGTTTAAACTTTTTCTCAATCTTTATAGCGTACCGACACCCTGTGCCAAGCAAGGAAATGTCCAGGAACTCCATCTTGTCCTGGATGTACTTGTGTAGACATCTGCGGTACTTGAGCACCAAATGTGCCTCAGCATCCTTGATACCCAACTTTGTGCGAAGGGTATGGAAATTATTTGTGAACTCTGACACATCTTGGTCCATTCCCTGTTGTAGCGTGGTCCACTTTATGTATTTATCATCATAGCTCCTGATAAGGTAATACTGTTCCTTGATGGCGTATTGGAAAGAATTCCAAGTGGGTGGAGCTTAAAACAACGAGGGTTCACTCTCATCCTTTTGTTCATAATAGGTTTCCCACAAGTCCTTGATATGTGGGGAAGCTTTGAGAAGTGCAAACGTAATCTTTTCCCGATTGGAAAAGTCATGAACTGAAAAATATCCTTCCAATAGATTTAACCATTTTTCTATGACGTCTACATCTACCAGGCCTTCGAATATGGGAATATCGAAGTTAACTTGTACCTTAAAAGGAGTGGTGCCTCCAAAGTGGCTGTTGGATGAAGATGCATCATCTGTGGGTAGCCGTTGAAGGATCTAGGCAAAGTTATCCATCATCGTGTACCTCTATCGCTCGAGGGCTTCTTCAAGAAACATTTTGAAAGGATCTCCTGCTCCCTCATCTTTCTTTTCTTCACCCATGGGAGGTCGTTAGGTTTTGCGAGGCTGATCCTGCAATGGTTCAACAAGATCAAGCACTAACTCCTTATACCCTGACCTCGTTGGGGACATGCAAATAAAAACATAGAAAGAGTAGACCGCTCTGATACCACTGATCCAAACTTAAACAAGAACGCAACAACTTACAGATATAATCATAAATACAAAGATGCGGCAAAAAAACACTTCATTTCATTAATAGGCAAATATTGAACTATGCTTATAAACATAATGAAAATAAGATAGCTCGGGTGATGGTAGCTTATCTATGAGGAGAGATGTGGCGGCTACATGCCTCTGAACTTGTGTTATAATGAGGCTCAAAGGCCTATTCATTATTGAGAAACAATAAAAAACCCTAAACATCCAAAAATCTAACCCTAGGAGATGAAGCGCCAAAACTATGGGCCCCATTTGGGTAAATTGGTACATCAACTTCCCGGGGTTGTAACTTTGGCATACAATCTCCATTTGGCTATCATAATACCTCATGTCAAAGATCTCGAAGAGAAGGCTGAAAGCAGGTAGGCAAGATGGTATGGCACACTTTTGGTCTCTCTGTTTTCCTTAAAAATGTCGTTTAGGGCCTCAAAACGGCTCCAGAAGTTCAGGACTCGAAAAACTGCGAAAAATAGTAAATTGTGCTACAATTAAGGAAACCGAAAAAATGAAAGAGACGGTGTTGGGGGTCCAAGTGGAATAGGCGGGTGGCCACTAATATCCACCTAGATCAAACATAGTCAACCATAAAGGTCAATCAAGATCTCTATGGTCAACTATGAGAAACCATTATCAAACAAGATTGACCATGGCCAATCACGACCAACCATGGTCAACCATTGCCAACTATAAGAAACCACGGTCAACCAAGGTCAACTATGGCCAACCATGATCAATGACGGTCAACCAAGGTCATCCAAGATGAACATGGTTATAATGTACAACCAAGGTCAACTAAGGTCAACCACGGTCGACCATAATTAACCATGATAAGGCATGCTCAACCATAGTTAACCATAGTCAACCATAATCAACCATAATCAACCATAGTTAACCAACGTCGACCAAGATCAACCATGGTCAACCAAGGTCAACCAAGATCAACATGGTTAAAATGGTCAAACATGATCAACCAAGGTCAACCCTAGTCAACCATAGTCAACGATGATAACCCATGGTCAAATATAATGGTCAACCATGATAGTCAACTAAGATTAACCATGGTCAGCCAAGATTAACCATGATCAACCATGGTCAACCAAGGTCGACCGTGGTCAACGAAGGTCAACTGTGGTCAACCATTACAAATATGGTTAGAATGGTCGAACATGGTTGACCAAGGTTGACCATGATCGGCCATGGCCAACCTTGATCAACCATGATTAATCATAATGCTCAACCAAAACCTCCATGTTATATGGTCAAGTATTTCCAACTAAGGTCTTTATGGTTGAATGTGACAACCATAATGGTTAATCAAGGTCTTTGTGGTCAACCTTGCTCAACCATGATCAACCATGGTTCACCATGGTCCATCATGATTAACCATGGTTAACCATGACCAACCATGATCAACCATTGTCAACAATGCTTAAACATGGTTGAATATGGTAAACCATGATCAAGCACGATCATTATTGGTCAGCCATAGTTAACCTAGAACATTCCATGCTCTTTGAAATTGATTTTCAAATTAATCGCATCATCAACATTTGGTGGTCGACATTTCAAACCCTCTAATGTGCTTCATACTCAGGACCAAGTTGAAAAAACCAGTGTAACCCTTAGGATTAAACAATAGAGATGCATCATGTTCCAAAATTAGTAGTTAAAAAAGATAAATTATTTTAATCAACATAAGAACGTTAAGTGAGTGTTTAAGTCAATATTTAATAAAATATTAAAATGATTTGGTCAATAGCAATTATTTTAATTAAAATAATAACACTAAGGGATATTTTAGGTAATTAATTAATAAAATATTACAAATATATATATATATATATATATATATATATATAGAGAGAGAGAGAGAGAGAGAGAGAGAGTCTAACTTATAGATGAAATAGGTTCTTTCACTAGAACCTAACAAAACAATTTCAAGAAAAATGTGATTTTTTGTTGTTTAAAATGCATTTTTGAATGCCTAAATGGATTCAATACCATGAAAAATCCCTTAGGGCACTTGAAATCTACAAATTAATATAACTTAAACTCAATTTTTAAAAAATATATGTGGGATTTTGGTTATAATTAACCAGAAAAAATGTCATGAAAAAAGTCATTTCATCTATAAGTTTGACTATATATTAAGCAAAGTCTTTCGGTAAAAATCACATAAGAGAAATTTTTGGCTGACGCGTTTCGATGACACTATTCGATAGAAACTAATCGATAGAAATTAAAAAATCGAAAAATAAGGAAAATTAATAGATAGAAAAAAAGAAATAACAAATACAATTGAAAATTATAATTTTATTGTTACATTATTACGAATAATTATATAATATTATTATATAATCTATTAAATTAGATAAATTATTATATTATATATTAAATTAAAGAAAAGAAAAAGAATGAAAATTATAATTTTATTGTTACATTATCACAAATAATTATATAATATTATTATATAGTCTATTAAATTCTAAAAACGGACTAGTAAATTGACTAAAGGTCAAAAAGAAAAATAATCAAGTTAATATAGAAATAAATAAGATTAAAAAATAATTAAAAATTAAACTAAAATATAATATGATCATTAAAACAAAACCAAAAAAACTATACAAAATTTTAAAAATAATAATAATAATAAAATATCATTAGGGACAAATTATACTAGGATATTATATACAACTTGGTTCTTAGGATGAACTACATTTGAGGGTTCGAAACGTTAACCAAAAACTATTATTGATATGATTAATCAGAAAGTCAATTTCAAAGATCACAAAAGTCTAAGATAAATAATTCCATGCTCTATTGACTTCTAATGGCCAACCATGGTCAAACATGGTCAACCAAGGTCTCTATGGGTGAATATAGTCAACCATAATCATCAATCAAGATCTCTATGGTTAAATATGGTAAATAATGGTCAACCATCTTCAACCTTGGTTAGCCCCATCAACCATGTCAAACATTAATGATAACAATTTTCGTAATATTAGCATTAACATTCTCATAAGCTTGACCATGGTCAACCTCAATCAACTTCATCAACCCTCATCAACCATGGTCAACCATGGTCAATGAATCCATCCCACCTACGGCAATTGTAACTAGCACAACCACATGTATTAATTTGGTTGATATACATCGATTAACAACATTTTCCACCATTTATATGCTAATTGGCATATGAAAATGACATCTATCAACATTTATCAACCATATTAATAAATATAGTTATTCGGATTAAGTTAAAAATATATATTGTTACACCAGATAATAATTTGGTTCATACTAACTAGTTGAATTAACTAATTGAATTTGCTCTGAGTAAGAAATAATAAAATTTATATTACCAAAAGTCTTAAGTAAAAAACCCATTTCCCAATTCATTCATGCTTCAGCTCGAGTTACGATTCCCATCTTGACATTAGTACTCATTGAACTCCCATTCTCATCTAACCGTCAATTCTAAGCTGTTTCCCATTCCCATCTTGATGCTACATCGCATTAGTGCTTTACAAATTAGGTCCATATGCATATTATATCCTAAAAATCAAATTTCTTGTTTTTCGTAACATGTATTAGAAGTATGTCTCTTAACTAGAAGAATGACGCTTTTTTATGATTCCCAAAACAGATATTTATTATGATTCTCTTAAATTTTTCTTATATCATAATCAATTCAAGTTAATTCATATTTATTAAACAATGAAAATTCTTAAAAGGTTTAGTGCGTAAATCTTTGGAGATTTAAAAAATCTTTGGCAATATCGGGTCATTTTATTATCAATGTAGGGTGAACTGAGTTACATATATCATTTCAACTGCAAAATGTACTTGATTACCATTAGTTGTATCCAAGTCATACGATTTGAACGTATAAGTAATAGTGATAGTACAGTATCTATGAGTAATGAAAGGTTAGCTAGTACTACCTTAGTGATTCCAGCTTCCTCAACCCATTCCTTATAAGGAATATAATTAGAAAATATACTATTATAAAATATAACAATTTTGATTATGAATAGTATGGATTTATTTTAAAATTTTGATATATCAAGATGAATCAAACTTTACAAAAAGTGATATGTTTTTGTTTTTTTTAATATGGAGAAATGTTTCCTTGACTCCTTTTCTCTCAACGCGATATATATATATATATATATTCATTTTCTCTCGACGCGATATATATATATATATATATATATATAAAACGGAGTCTGGAAATCAAAGACAACTACATTCACAAAATATTTGTACCAAGCATATCCACCCAAGGGGATTACCTTGATCACTGAACATGACCCAATTAAACATGCGACCTCTCAATAGTAAAGATGTTTTAATGATGGAGACTCAACCATTTGAACTAACTCTCGACCCTACTCATTCATAATAATATTATTTATATTTATAAAATTTCACATCCCTACATACAAAAATATTCTTGTTTTTAATTTTATTAAAACCCTAGTTTTATATATATATCTATATATATATATGACAATTTTTTTCACATGTTTTTAATTTTTGTTGAATTTAATTTTTTGTTCTGGTATACATAGCTTTGTTGATATACATTTTTATATGTTTATTAATTAAACTTAAATATAAAGCTTTCAATTATAATAATTACACCCTTAATTTATATGGTCAAATGGGCATATATTTGTGTGTATGTGTGTTTTCACATTTTTATATTTAGAAATAGTTATATTAGTTAAATTGATTAATTATTTATATCTTTATTTACTGTATGTTCTTAAATATTATGATTATGAATATTTATTGTTTAAATTTATTTTAACGTGTTTGGGAAAAAATGTTTTTTATTTTATTAATTAAAATAAAATCAAAATATAACAATATAAATTGAATCGATTTATTATTTTTATTATTACATTTTTAATTGAGTTTATATTATATTTTATTGTTACTTTATTCCTTATTATTTTTATGGACACTACAACATCTCTTTCATATTGACTTGATAACACAATTAAAATTGAGCACCTAATGCAAGTTCTATTTTTATGAGCATATGGCCTTTCATAATCAAGATCTGTGTGCCTTAATTTATATGGTAACTATTTTTAACTTTCTAAATTTAAATCAATTGTAAATTATGAGAATATTTTGAACTCTGAGAAAAAAAAAATAAAGTCAATTGTTTGACCTCACTCCTATTTATCATATTATGGAATATACTAAAAATATACAATCAAGGTAAAGTTGGCCCTTTTTATTAAGATTAATGCTTACATTAGTAGTTTTGGTTTGTTGATTTGGTTTAGATTTGTTGGATGTTGTTGAAACATTCTCTCAATCTCTCTCCTCCAATTTTCGAAATAGTTGGATCTTGCTCCAACTATATAAATATATTATATAAAAAATTGAATATATGAATAATTTTCTGTGTGTTTGCAAACAAATTTTTATGTTCGTATCAAAGTTGGTAGCTCTCGGTTTACTCCCTCATGGGAGGGCCCTGGGATATGAGGGAAATGCGGGTATAAGAAAGCATTTTTTTTGTGAATAAACTATTAGTGTCATGAGATTATTTTATTCTTGGGTTAATTGTTTTATGCGATAGTTTGGTGTTGTGTACAAAATCAGTGTTTAGTGGATCATTGTGTCATTGTTGATGTCTTCATATCATTTTTTTCTTTGCTCCGAGTGAAAACCAAGTGGATATACACTGTGAGAACTTCCTCAGCACTCAAATTCGATTACTCCTCCTTTATTCAATCATGTTGATGACTTTGATGTCAATTCCCCTTGGATCAGTTCATTCCAACTTCAAACACATGCCTTTGTCTCAATTTCTGTGTGAGAAGACTTATATCTAAGTTGTCATACATATGGTAGCAGCCAAGTAGGGATGCACAAATTATACATTTGTGCTCATATTTTATTGCACTTCATGTTGATGACTTTTGACTGCTTAATATCAAGGAACCGTAATATGAAAACTACAAAAAATAAATATTCCACCCCAACATGTTCAGACGCTTGGGGTAATTATTAATTATTCATCACGTGGAATAGACCCGAGAAACATTAGAAAGGAGACGCAATATTTAATCAGGGACTAACAGCTTTCTCTATACCCGAGCGCAAATATTACAAACCTCCATTCACTTTTATCCTCAAATGAAGAGGAATGGAACAATGAGTCTACATGCCCTTTATAATATATTTAGTGTTATTTAAGAGAGATTGAGATCAGTAGCCAAGATAACAGCTTTATCTGAAAGGAGGCAAAAAAAGAAAGCCAACAAGATTGGCATAATAATAAAACTATGAAATCTAAAAGACAAAGTTTTGAGGAAATGATAGGCAGGTTCTGTGGTTGCTTGGTTCAATGTGCTATGCACTCATTTGATGTTTAGCCTCGATGTGTTTGCACTCATTTCATGTTTTATGTTAATGTTGATTTCGATGAACATGAAGGCCATGACCGTTTCTTCTTCGATGATGTCTCCGCTTAGCTAACAGTAAGTGGAATGTGTATGCTTTGAGAATATTTCAATTTAAATTTGGTAATGTAAGTTATATTAAAATTATGTAAAGAAGAACCAAACATAGAACAATGTAATATAATTTAAATTGGTGGTTTTTGGTGCTTAGAAACCCTAGAATATGTCACTATTTTAATTATGTCTATAGTATATTACAATTATGGTGCTTGGAATTCAGAAATCCAAGAACAACAATTACTAATGATACCTGTGTTAGTAAGTTTGTGTAAAATAGGTCACTCTGTAAGATTGATTACTGGATACATTCATTGTTCATATTGCTTTTCTATATAACTGATGAATGTAATGCACTTTGTCTTAGTGAGATGATATTTTGTCAACAGAGTGATTTAGTATTGTGACATCTTCTCTGGCATAGAGACAGATGAAATTAAGTCAATAACCTTCAATCCTACATATATGTAAATGATGGTCAGAAGCATTTGTATTGTAAATGGGTTGAGTTGTAGCTCAAAGTTGGCGTTGAAGAAAAAATGTATTCCATGAGATCCTAAAGTGGAAGGAAGTGTTGATGAAGACTAGACCAGACAAGATCAAAGTGAATTATGTTCATGTGATTTAAACATTTTCTTTGTAATGTAAGAATTATCGAAGGGTGTTAGAATTAATGGTTACATTAGTAGATTTGGTTTGTTGGTTTGGTTTGGGTCTGTGGGAGGTTTTTGAGATATTTTCTCAATCTATCTCACTAAATTTGGAAACAGTTGGATCTCACTCCAACTATATAAATATATCATATATCAAATTGAATATATAAACAATTTTATGTGTGTGCGAACAAATTTATAAGTATTTCTAGCTCCAAATCTAGTATAGCCATTCTAATGATTATGTTATGTAGACTCCTCTAAGTGAAGTGTGTTTTTGTTATTGTCTAGATCTTATGTATGGATCATGATTCCATATATCTCATAATATTTGGGATTTCTATGGACTTTGAGGCCAAGATTCGAAATTTTCATGGATTCTTATGTTATCTTTGATACCTCATATGGAGAACAAGATGAGATGTTGTATTGTTTGTGACAGACTCTCACAACCCCTTATTGTCATTTTATATTTTTGTAGGTTTTATTGCTAATTTTTGCATCGAGAGGCATTCTAAAACCCAGTATAGGGGTAGATGTATAGGTATACATGTTTAACATTTAACATAAACATTTAACAATGATATGTTATCTCAATTAGAAAAATAATAAAATGTTAAATGTAATATAGAGCCAAGTATGGTGGAGATGTTGTAGTGTAAACATTTAAATATTTGCTCTACTAATAATTAAAAGTTAAAAGTAATAAAATTAAATTTGTTATATTGCAATTTTCTTTTACAGGGGAACTTAGTCCCTCCAAATCAAGCTAGAAATTATGCTCTAAAAAAGATTTCATAATTAATTATAAGTTACATTGATCAATGCTAAATTAAAAATGGTTAATAAATAAATCACCCTATATTCTTGCCTTGGCAGTAACCAATAACTTGAGATGTGAAGTGGATAAGTAAATTTCTTGTTGAAGGAAGAACTCGCATAAATTTTGATGGGTAGTAACCATTACTAAGTCTACACAATTACAATTTTACTCTTCCATAAGCGTTGAAGAAAACATAAATAATAGTGGGAAGAAACTCCGCTAAGTATATTTTTTATACCTTATTCGTATCCATGCTTTATTCAAATGCATGCCTAAATTATGGTCGGAAGTAATCAATGGTGGATATTTTATTTACTTGAGTATAAGTTATTTTCAAATCTTTTATTTTTTGATGGTTTTCCTGCAAAAGGTTAAAATAAATATCTACAAATCATGCATGAATATTGCAACCATATCCATAAATTATGGCATAAAATATGTAAGGTATTTATCCACATGGTGTGAAATACTACAATAAGACCTTCAAGTTACAATACAGTAAAATGTTCGAAATCTTTTTTTTTTAATAATATTGAAAAATAAATGTTTATTTTTCAAAATTAAACATTTTAATTTACATTGGTCAATGCTAAACGAATAGTGATCAACATACAAATCAATTGGTAGAGCCTTGCCTTGGAAGGGACTAATAATGATTCCATAACCATATTTAATTTAATTAATAACCACATAAAAACTTAATACTTACAATAAATTTACAATAAAACAAGTTTTTTAATCATGGATATCCAACCCCACTTTACCATGGATATTATTAACTTGTAAATAGGTTTTGTTACAATACGATGGCTTATCAATATCACGTGTATAAAAACCATAACTCATTTCACAATAAAAAATTAAATTCTAAAATATTTTAGACATTAAATATAGCATTGATTACATAGAGTGAAATTTTTTCATCATATGGAGAGAGAGGGAGAGAGGGGGTCGGAGAGAGGGAGATAGTGACAGACCTGGACGAAGGAGCGAGTGAGGGAGAGAGAGAGATGGAGTTGGAGCGGGAGAGAGAGGGAAGGAAGAACAAAGACATAGAGAGATAAAGGTAGAGAGAGAGTAAGTGACAAGGGCGAGATGGAGAAAGAGGGAGAGAGGAGAGGAGAGAAGACAAAGAGAGGGAGAGGAGAGAGAGAGGGAGAAATAGAGATGGAGGGGGGGACAAGGGCAGAGAGAAGAAGAGAGGGAGGAAGATAGTGATAGAGTTGGAGGGTATAGAGAGACATGGGGGAGAAAGGGAGAGAGAGGAAGAAAGGGGGAGAGAGGACTTGAGAGGGAGAAGGAGAGAGGGAGGGAGACAGTAGAGTAAGACGGAAGAGAGAGAGGGAGAGAATAGAGTAAGAGGGAAGAGAGGGAGGGAGAGTAGAGAGAGAGAGAGAGATGCATCCAACATAGATATGGTATGGGTGTATATAAAAACTAGCCTAGATCTATATTAACCCTAGATCTATGAAGCGTCGAGAGGGATCAAATCAATTTTCTCTTTAAAAGAGGTTTATATCATAAGAGATTTGATCCCTCTAGATGCTTGGGGATTAACATGGATATAGGCTAGTTAAATTCTAGCACCAAGTTTCTCTTATTTGGACATCAGGGCAACTGAGAGAGTTCTAAAATGGTGATTTGACAGATCGTATTTTCTAGGAGATGTTTCTTATCATTTTTTCTTTTTGAATATCTGTTTTTATTGGGGTCATTGTGATATGAACTTGCACTCTCAAGTTCTATTCTCCCTCATCAAGGAAGGTAGGTAGCTCTTTGTTGGAAAATGCCACTGGGAAGGTTCCGGTTACTCTTAAATCTTTTCAACCCTTTAGCATTGAATAAGTAATTGGAATAACAAAAACTAATGGTATCGGTTATTCATGTTAGATCCATATCAACGTGTGATACGAGGTTTGTCTTTTCTGTTACATGTAGTACTATACCATAATATAGTTTGATGAGAAATGTGCTAAAACAACCTAAGGAAGACGATACTTTTTAATTGCGTAGTTTCCAATCCCTGTTTTATTTTAGAAAAAGAGTTTTGTTATGAATAAAATATAAATATAAATAATAACAACACATCATAAATAATAATTAATTAGTAATTAGTGAATAAATAGGTTTGTACCTAAGGACATAACCATTCATAAAGGGACACCTACCTAGGGCATATAAGGAGGCCCTCACTCTCATTTGTAACATCATTCTCATTCATACATTTAATATATATTCTTGTATCTTCAATGGAGATCTACATATTCCACGTCTTTTGGAATGTTTAACCCACTATAATGAACATTGTTCATTACATTGGTATCAGAGCATTCCTCTAAGTATATAAACTTTGTTCATTGCATTGGTATCATATTCGTTCAATCCTGTCACTGCTCAACTGCTGCACATGGACACATTCTATGATCCCAACCTTTGGTCATTAATATTCGTCAACCTTGTTGCCTTTGAAGTGTTTTTCTACAAAAGTATGGATTTTTTCCATTTTTCGGTTAGGTCCTTGACTAAAGATATTAAAATAAAATAGAATCTATATAAAAATTTATATTAAAAAATACAAAAAAAAGAAAGAGCCAAAAAAAAGAGATGTAAAAAGTTATACATTTTAAAAACAAAAAGTTATATACTCAAAAAAAAAATGTATATGAAAAAAAAAAAAATTTAAATCGAAATTAAATGTATAAATAAATAAATATATATATATATATATATATATAAATAAAGGATATATATATAAAGAGATTGAAATAATATAAATAAAATAAATAAAATAAAAACAAAAAAATATATAATTTGTCGTCCAGGAGCAGGCTGTCGCAAGCAGACACCATCCCTGCTATCTAGCCCTATCATCATGCCTCTGTCTGATACCCTGCCCCATACTTCTCTCTTTCGCAGTGTCTTCTTCCCACCTGTAGACTGCAACACTAGCCGCAACCAAAGAACAGTCATTTCAGATAACTCAGTGATTGAATTATATTATTGTCATTCGTACAACAACATACCAAACAAGTTATTTTTATTGTTTTTCTTTGCTACTGCAAAATTAAATTACAACACTGCATCTGTATAGCTGTACCACCAATCCATCCATCGCACGCTTGTGGTATAGTCACTTTTTTACCGTCATTTGGGATATTATAGTAATATGAAAAGTAATGAATTATCATATAATCTAAGGGAAAGGGAAAAAAATTGATATTCTTTAAATTGTTATAAGAATTGCTTAGTATTAATTTAAGTTATAAAAGGTAAATACTATAACAAAATAACCTGTAGCTACAACCAAAAAAACACTTGGTATTTGGAAAAATAGCAATTCAAGTAATACATATTAAATTGGGGTTATTATAAAGTAAAAAAGAATAGTCCAATTTTAAAAATAAATTGAACTATCAAAAGACAAAGGAAGGGAATCAATAATTTTTCAAGAAAAGTCGAAAGTTAGATTTGAGGTTTTTTTGGGAGTTAATTAAAATTATTTTTATACTAAGTGAGGTGATAAAGGAATTTTTAGGTCTTTATTAAAAACGGAAAGTGTTATACCTCACTTTATAAAGCCAAATACATCAAAGTGGTATGGTATTACGCATAAGTAAAAAAATAAAAATGAATTTTAGACTGATAAGTTGAAGATGTCAAAATTTATTAAAGGAATAGTAAGTTAAAAAAAAAATGTATACTTTATAATTTTAAAAGCCATAAAAATCATAGAAGTTGAAAAAAAGGAAGTTCTGGAAAAAAAGAAAAAAAGAGGGATATGCAAGATTCATAGTCAAAAGTATCATTTGATGAAAAATAAAGTCAATTACTGAAAGGGAAAAGAAAAGAGAGAGAAGAAAAATGATGATTTCCACAATGAACAAAAATTTCTTTTCAAAAAGTCCTTTTTGTTCAAAGGGATATTCTAATTGTCAAGAGTCATTCAAAAATCAAAATGTGGTTTGCACAAAATGCTACAACTTTTACCTTAGTGGAATCTCTAAGTGATGCACAAAAACAATCAATAACAATAAATATAGAACAATGAATGGCAATATATGAGCGACAACATGCAAATTTTATTCAGAAATGGAAATATATGAGCGTCAACATGCATATTTTAATAAGGAAGCAAATAAAATGGAATTCAAATTGCAAGTTGAATGTCCATCATCACTTTTACAAAGTGATGTAATCCAGTGTACCGAGAAAGTGATCCGAATTGGATCCTAAAGAACTCTCTAAGTTTTCATAACTCTGTAAAAATCATGCCAAAGTTTCAAAGCCTTATAAAGGTCGAGCTTATCATAAATATCCTCGAACAATGGTAATTTGTGAGCAACACTAAGAAACGAGGATCCTCGGTCAAGCGCACAGACCATTGGCCCATGGTAACGTGTGCTACCACGAAACAACAAAACGGGAAGTCTTTTTGAAAAACGGGGGAGGTTTCTGATATGCGTCATTGATCGCATATCGTTGGGCAAACCCCTCAGAGAAGAAAAAGCCATGAGCAACCCGGACCTGAAAAGTCAAAAACTGTACGGAATTCGCCGAGTCCGTTAGAGGCAGGTCCCACACAAAAACCGACAGGATATCAGAGGGGCTTCAAGCAGTAAGCGGTTTCAACCGAGTCCCACCCGGTTCCACACAATGGATGCCACGCGTTTGGCGGAAGAGAGATAAAACAGCTCAAATCGTACGGGTAAATGTCATGCAACTTACCAGTACGATATGGCCGGAAACCATAGGATCTGGAGGCTCCAGATTGATGGCGGACATGCGATCCAATGGATGACCGAATTCAACGGGGTAAACAAGCTGAGTTGTATAAATTTTGAAGCCCAATGTGAATAATGAGTTGGCAGAGAAATCATGTTTGCGAGCATTCTGGGAGTTAAACGGAAATAACGACTGTTCAAACATTTCCAAGAGAACTGACACTCAGTTCATTATGAAACAGGTGGGCACCTCCCTGTGAAGTGTTACATAGTGATGATGACATAGAACAAAGGAATTCAAATGGACCGAGGCAGGAGAACCAGAGCACTAAGAAACGAAAACGAACAGTCAGAAAGCAGATTGGCTTTAAAGCCACTAACTGACAGAAACAAAGCAAGCAGCAAGGAGAGTGAGGCAGAAAGCCAAGAGCAGAGAACAGAGAGAAGGAGCTGAGCTAACCTTAAGGCAGCATCGAGCCAAACAGAGCCAGAGAGAGTCAGAGAGTCTGTGTACTGCAGAGAAGGCTTGAGAGGTTCAAGTGAACTCCTCTGTATATGCCTGTCATGTGATTGGGCTCATACTAGTGTAACCAATAGAGGTCGAGTTTCAGTAAGGATAGTCTATGTACTTCAGAGACTTGGGGGATCCAAGTCCAGTCCTACTAATTTATATCTGTTGAGTGAGACTCAAATTGAGCTCATTGTTGTAAAAACTCTGCTTTGAAAACATAATAGAGAGGCCACCACTGAAGGCTGGACTAGGAGACGTAGCCCAGGAGAATTGGGTGAACTCCTTGTTAAACTTGTCGTGTTTACATGTTTGTCTGTTATGTTTTCTCTAACTACTTTAGTGTCTATGCATTTCGCAATCTTATTGATCCGTTGCATAAAGTAACATAAGCACATCCATGCACATGAGTCTGTAATACGTTTAATTCTTTGTCCTGGATAAATTCTAGATCAAGTGGTATCAGAGTTGCAGGTTACTAAGGTTAGACAAGCTTGTGCTGGATTTTGTTGTTGAATGATAACTAGATCAAAGCTTAAATTAGGAGGAGAGTTGGTTGAAACTAACCCTGAAATTGGAAGAGTCTATCCTAAGGGGAAAATGTCAGAAGAAAGTCCCTAAGAATCAGACCCTCGGTTCATGGATAGTTTCATGACCATGAGAGCCATGGTAGAGGAAATGTATAGAGAATTTAAGAAAGGTAGAGAGGAAGATGCATCAAACTCCAAATGAGATAAATGAGCAGAAGAATCTCTCCTCCATGATCACTCTAAAGGTAAGGGGAAAGAAGAAAAACTTCCCACACCTCTTAGTAGCCCTGAAAACAAAAAGAAAACATATTTGATTAAATTAGATGTTAAATTTGATTTACCAATATATGATGGAGAGTTGATTGCAGAGAAGCTAGATAATTGGATTAGATAGATTGATGTTTATTGTAGAGTGCAGAGCATTGATTCAGACAGTAATAAGATTCAGTTGGCCAGCCTATGCCTTGGAGGCACTGCCTTGGTATAGTGGGAAGGCAGGACACAAGCTGAAATGAAGAAGCATGGTAAAATTCTTTTTGTCTGGAGTGAATTTGTTTCTGCAATTAAAAAATAGTTCTATCCACTAGCATATGCAACAAACCATGATGAGTTGGCAAAATCTTCAACAATTAAAAGGGAAAAGTGTACGAAGTTACACTCAAGAATTTAGGAAAAGAGCTTTGATTCTAGGAATTTCTTTAGACTCACCTGAAACTCTGCTAAAGTATATAGGTGGTCTACACAGCTACTTAAGGCACACAATTCTCATGTTTAATCCCACTAGCATAGATGAGGTATCTGTTCAAGCTACACATCTAGAGGCTAGAGGCAAGAATGTGAACCCAGAAGTTGGGGGGTCATCAAAACCCACTGCATGCAAGGATAAGGAGAAAAGAAAACAAAAATGGAAAGAGAGGAAGACAAATACTATACAAAAGACCAAATCTTCATGAACTCACTATAAGAAGTATGGGCATGATGATGAACACTGTTGGATTCTACATCCGGAGCTAAACCCAAGAAGTATGATGGCAAGAAGAAGAAGACTGCTGTAGCTATTCAAAAGGATTTGGGGTCAGACTCAAGAGATGAAACAACAATTGCAGCCACAGGTATAAAAGGTAAAAATTCTGAAGCATCTACTAGTAATTCTACACAATCTACTTACAATGAGAAAATGAGAGGAAAAGACATGAGCTTTTTCATATTCGAGTTGTTTCCAAGCATCAAAAGATTAATACTTTGTTTGATAGTGGCTCACAAGTAAATCTAATTTCTGAAGCAATTGTAAAGAAGTTGGGATTACTAACCACACCTCGCAAAAAGCCATATCCATTAGGTTGGTTATGTGATAAAGCACAGCTACAAGTGACTAGACAATGTAAACTTAGGTTTTCTTTTGGGTCAGCATTTGTAGATGAGGTTGAGTTAGATATTGTTCCTTTGGATATATGTGGAATTGTTTTAGGAAGTCCTTACTTATATGATAGAAAAGCTCTTTTCTATAAAGCTGAAAACAAGTATCAACTCATTAAAGATGGAATCGAATATATTGTAAGAGCTCATAAACTCAAGGCAGATGAAAAGAATTGTAAATTCATGCAAACAATTTTTACTGATGGTTGTAAAGGAAAAGAAACCTGACAAAACCAATGTATTTGAGGGCTGTAATGCTAAACAGCAAGCTAATTTAGAAAAAGTTGTTTCAAAATATGATATACTATTTCAAGAACCTAAAGGTCTGCCACCCAAAAAGGAAATAGTACATGATATTAATTTGCATCAAGATGCTCCATTGCCTATCTTCGGAATGTACAGGTTGTCCACTTTAGAGAATGCAAAAATCAAGAAGCAGGTACATGAGCTGCTCGAGAAAGGATTCATAAGACCTAGCACATCGCCTTATGGGTCTCCAATTGTCTTGGTGAGAAAGAAAGATGGCTCATGGAGAATGTGCATTGATTACCAAGCACTGAATAAGATAACGATAAAAAATCGTTATCCCCTTCCTCGCATAGATGATCTATTAGATCAGTTGAAAGAAGTTGTTTATTTTTCCAAGTTGGACTTGCATAGTGGCTATCATCAGGTCAGAGTTGCAGAGCAAGATGCATGGAAGACTGCTTTCAAAACAAAGCAGGGATTGTATGAGTGGTTCGTTATGCCTTTTGGCTTAACTAATGCTCCTGCTACTTTCATGAAAATAACGAATGATGTACTCAGACCTTTTATTGATGATTTTGTCATTGTATATTTGGATGACATTCTTATCTTTAGTAAAACATGGGAAGAACATTTAAAGCATGTCAAGCAGACTCTAGATGTTTTGAAAAAAGAGAAACTTTATGTTAAGCTCTCAAAATGTGAATTTGGAAAAACATCGTTGAATTATTTGGGTCATATTGTAGGGGGTGGTAGATTGAAGATAGATCCCTCTAAGGTTGCAGTCATTGTAAACTAGCCTAAACCCAAATCTGCTGCAGAAGTTAGAAGCTTCTTAGGAGTAGCACAGTATTGGAGGAATTTTATTTCTAGCTTTTCCTTGATTGTAAATCCCTTACATGCTTTAACAGGATTGAACAAGGTGTTTTAGTGGGGAGACAAACAGCAGAAAGCTTTCGACACCTTAAAAGAAAAGATTAGTACAACACCAGTACTAGCACTACCCGATCTTCAAAGAGCATTTGAGATTGAAACGGATGCCAGTGACTATGCCATGGGAGTAGTGTTGATGCAACACGGTAAACCCATATGTTATCATTCTAAGACATTTAATTCTACAGTAGTTAACTATCCCACATATGATAAAGAATTGTATGCATTAGTACAGAGTTTGAAAAAGTGGAAAATTTATTTAATGGACAAAGAGACAGTTATACATACTGATCATCAACCACTTCAATATTTTCACTCACAAACTAAGTTGTAGCACTCAAGACACTATAGGTGGATGGGTTTTCTACAACAATTTCATCTTGTCATCAGATATAAAAAGGGCATACACAACAAAGTTGCAGATATGTTGTCCAGACCAATCATAAATGCATCCACTATACTTAAGCATAATTCAGTATTGCATGAAAGCTACATTGAACAATATGCTCAAGATATAGATTTTAAAGATATATATGCAACTTTAAGACATGGAAAACAAGTAGAAGAATTGGATTATCATGTTAAGGACCAACTCTTGTATCATTTGGGAAAGTTATGCATCCCTCAAATAGAAAGAGTAAAGATAATTCGAGAAGCACAGACTTCTCTAATATCAGGTCACTTTGGTATAAGTAAAACAGTTGCATAGCTGCAAAGATTTTTTTATTGGCCAAAAATGAATGAGACAGTTTCTAGATATGTAAGAGGGTGTACTAGGTGTGCTAAAAGCAAACCCAGCAACATAAAACTGGGCTTGTACACTCCACTACCAGTTCCTTCTCATCCTTGGGAAAGTGTTTCTATGGACTTCGTTGGGGGGCTGCCTAAATCTAGAAAAGGTCATGACTATTTATATGTTGTTGTGGATAGGTTCAGAAAAATGTGTATTTTAATGCCTTGTAAAAAACAGATTACAGCTGAAAAAATTGAAAAGTTGTTCGTTCAGTATGCATGGGTTCATTTTGGATTACCCACTTCCATTATATCTGATCGATATACCCGAGTTGTTGGGAAATTTTGGTCAAGTTTGTGGGAATTGATGGACACTAGATTAAAGAAGAGCACGACTTTTCATCCGCAAACAGATGGCCAAACAGAAGTGGTCAATAGGATAGTGATCCAGTTGCTTAGAGGCTATTGCAGCAAGCATCTGAAACTTTGGGATGAACATTTATGTTATGTGCAGCATGCTTACCATCGAGCTAAACATTCTTCTACACAAAGATCTCCTTTTGAGACCTGTTTGGTTTCACCAAGGTCTCCCTTGGATTTTGTCTTTGGTAAAGACATAGTGGTTGATGGACATAATGATGTGGACAAGGCAACCAATTTCATCGAACAAATCCAAGAGATTCACCGGGCAGTACAGGAATAGCTGGAAAAGAGCCAAGCCAAGTACAAGGCAAGGCATCATAAGCATTGGATTGTGCATAGTTTCCAAGTTGGTGATCAAGTCTGGCTATATATCAACAAAGACAAAATGCAAGGTGAAGGTAACAAGTTGAAGCAAATAAGGTATGGACCTTTCAAGATACTTGAGAAAATTGGTGAGAATGCTTTTCACCTTGATTTACCAACTTACATGAACATCTACTCAGTTGTTAATGCAGACAAGTTGAGACTATTTGAACCTTCATTAATTGAAGATCCCGAAGAGTAGAGTCAATTGCCTTCTATTGATGATTTATTACCTGAATATCTCAATGAGTTGCAGGAAGATACAGTTCTGGACAGGAAGGTGAGAACTACGCGCAGGGGGATGTTGAGTACCTAAGGATTGGACTCAAAGGTTCAAAACCAAGCAGTGCAAAATGGATAGAAATTGGGCAAGCGAGGAATCTATACCCTCACTTGATTGATGCTTAAAAACCAAATTTTGGTGGTCCAAAATATTTTTCAGTGGGAAGGTCGTGATCCGAATCGGATCCTAAAGAACTCTCTAAGTTTTCATAACTCTGTAAAATTCATGCCAAAGTTTCAAAGTCTTATAAAGGTCGAGCTTATCAGAAATATCCTCGAACAGTTGTAATTTGTGAGCAGCACTGAGCAACGAGGACCCTCAGTAAAGTGCGCAGACCGTTGGCCCATGGTAACACACACTACCACGAAACAACAAAACCGAAAGTCTTTTTGAAAAACGAGGGAGGTTTCTGATATCCAATTAGCGACTTAGCAAATAGTCGCTAATCGCATATTGTCGGGCAAACCCCTCAGAGAAGAAAAAGCCCCTAGTGACCCGAACCTAAAAAGTCAAAAACCGTACAGAATTCATTGAGTCCATTAGAGGCGGGTCCCACACGAAAACCGGCAGGATATCGGAGGGGCTTCGAGCAGTAAGCAGTTTCAACCAAGTCCCACCCGATGCCACACACTGGGTGCCATGCGTCCAATAGAAGAGAGAGAAAACCACTCACATCAGATGGGTAAACGCCATGCAACTTACCCACCCGATATGGATGTAGACCGTAGGATTTGGAGGCTCCAGATCGACGACGGACATGTGATCCAAAGGATGACTAGATTCAACGGGGTAAACATGTCGAGTTGTATAAAGTTTGAAGTCCGGCATGAACGATGAGTTGGAAAAGGAATCATGTTCGTGGGCATTCTGGGAGTTAAACAGAAATAACGTCTGTTCAAACATTTCCAAGAGAACTGACACTTACTTTGTTATGAAACAGGTGGCCACCTCCCTGTGCAGTGTTACACAGTGATGATGACACAGAACAGAGGAATTCAAACGGACAGAGGTAGGAGAACTAGAGCGCCAGGAAGTAGAAATGAACAGTTAGAAAGAAGATTGGATTTAAAGCCATGAACTAACAAAAGAAAAGCAAGCAGCGAGAAGAGTGAGGCAGAAAGCCAAGAGCAGAGAACGGAGAGAAGGAGTCGAGCTGGCCTGAAGGCAACATCGAGCCAAACAGAGCCAGAGAGAGTCAAAGAGTCTGTGTACTCTAGAGAAGGCTTGAGAGGTTCAAGCGAACTCCTCTGTATATTCCTATCATGTATGAGTCTCAGATTGGGCTCATACTACTGTGACCAATAGAGGTCGAGTTTTAGTAAGGAGAGTCTGTGTACTCCAGAGACTTGGGGGATCCAAGTCCAGTCCTACTAATTTATATCTGTTGAGTGAGACTCAAATTGAGCTCACTGTTGTAAAAACTCTACTTTGAAAACATAATAGAGAGGCCACCACTGAAGGTTGGACCAGGAGACGTAGCCCAAGAGTATTGGGTGAACTCCTTATTAAACTTGTTGTGTTTACATGTTTTCCTATTATGTTTTCTCTAAATGCTTCAGTGTCTATGTATTTCGCAATCTTATCGATCCGTTGCATAAAGTAACATAGGCACATCCATGCACATGAGTCTGTAATACCTTTAATTCTTTGTCCTGGATAAATTCTAGATCAGGAAGTGCAGTTGGAGGATCAGCAAAAAGACAAAATAACCAAACTTCGACAAAACAAGAAAGTGTTACAACGTAGATATAAAGATCTTGTGGATATGCGTTACAAGGAAGTAATGGAAAGGGATGAAGAAATTTCTCGCCTCAAAGATCACATTCAAAAATTACTTGTGCAAGTGAAGAAGACTAAGGTCACAAAGAAGGAACTAAAGTAGCACTTATCAGAAGAAGAAGAGGAAAATTTATGTTTAAACAACTTTAATAAAAAAATATTAGAACAAATCAAAAGTTTAAAATATGAAGAGAAGGATATTAAGGCTAAGGTCAACAATTCAAAAAATGAATAATTTTTGCATCTAAGGAATCATAATCAAAATCTTCTTACGCAAATAAGGAAGCTAAAAATGAGAAGAAGTATCTAAAAAACAAGTTAGAACAACTTACTCAAGAATAAGTATCGAAATCTCTAGTCGTAATAGTCTAAATTGAAGATAAGGCAACAAATATGGATCCAATCAATATCACAACTCAAGAAAATGAAAAACCAGTTGAAGGAAAACAATATTTAGATGTTGCAATTCAGATAATGGAAATTCCTAGTGAAGCTTTTGTATCCAATTTAGCATCATCAGTACCATAAGTAAATCATGAAATTGTGACATACATGATAAGGGAAAGTCAAAACAGAAGAACTCCTTATTGAAATTTGAATCACAAGAGCATAATTTTCAATCAATTTATGTACGAGTATCATGAAAAACATAAAAAAAACTTATGTTCCAAGGAATATTGATTTTTTTACAATCCACTCATGTGATAACAATTCATAACAAGTTTCCAGCCACCGCAAAATTTCATAGAATATTAACTTAGGATGGTCTGATTCCTTCTCAATACAGCCATTTTATTTATCACTTGGAGGATCATATCAACTTCTATCAATGAATATGATAGTTCTAATAAGAGAAGACATTCGAAACAGAAAAATAGATCAAGCCTTTTCATCAGCAAGCTTTGAGGACAATTGTTTTTGAGGAGGAAGGCAATCTTATGAATAAAATATAGAAAATAATAATGAAAAATACAAATAATAATAACACATCATAAATAATGATTAATTAGTAATTAGTGAATAAATAGGTATGTCCCGAAGGACATGACCATTCATAAATGGTCGCCTGCCTAGGGTATATAAGCAGGCCCTCACTCTCATTTGTAACATCATTCTCATTCATGCATTTAATATATACTCTTCTATCTTCAATGAAGATCTACATATTACAGGTTTTTTGGAGTGTTCAACCCATTATAACGAACCTTATTAATTACATTGGCATCAAATCATTCCTCTGAGTATACAAACTTTGTTCATTACAAGTTTACAGTGTGCATCTTTGTCTGAACCATCCAAAAACATTTTAATAAGTAGTTGTTGCAAATTCATGCAATTGTCAAATCATGAGGGAGTAGATGTAAAATGGGTTTCAATATTCAGTGTTTTTAGAGAAGAAGAAAGGACATGAAAGGGAGTTAATAAATAACTTACATCGAGGACTAGGATTAAGCAGTGCTCACACATTCAATTATTGAATTCACTGTTCATGAAAATTTATTTATTATGAAAATAATATACTCAGTTTCTTTGTAGAGTTCATAGTGGCAGAAGGAACCATATAGGGAGTCTACTCTGTCCTCTTCGTAGAATTTTCTTGAAGTGGTTGACGCGAAATTAGGGGAATTGTATAAGAAGAATATGCATTTGCAGGCGAGCAGTTTCTAAAAATGAAAACTCACATGAACCATCTATTCGAAGTAATGCTTCCATGTAATGTAGTTGTCATTGTGAGTCCCTAGGCATCATTCTAGAAGTTGTTTATTCTTATGTAATGAGGTTGAGTGAGGTGTTGAAGTCAATGTGTAATTTCCTATATATGTAATTGTTGAAATGAATAATAGACAAGTGATAGTTGTGTTGTATTATGGAATCTCTATGCTCATCTCTCAATATCGAATATGGTATCAGAGGAAGTATCAGAGCGAGTACTGGCTTGAATTCCTTAAGGGAGGGCTAGAAGAATGTAAGAATTAAGATAGCTAATTCCCTGTAAATAGGTAGGATTAATGGGAAAATAGAGAAAATAAATCATTGTCTTATGTATTCCTGTGTGTGCAATATTAGGTTATGTTTAGTTTCGATGTTATTTCCCTTGGAGCCCATCTATCTATTGGAAGGACTGATTATAGCTAATCAATTTGGCACTGCATGAGAAACAAGGCGTGGTTAAAATTTGAGATCAACGTGGGTAAAGGAGTTGGAGTGTTGGAGCACCATTGTTATAATTTTTGCTGCATACAAAACAAATCTTATATGTGAAATTGTTGTCAAGGTATTCAATGGTGAGTTCCACAAGTGATTTCTAGCTGTTAAAAGTGTGTGGTTGAGGAGAACGTGTACTTCAATAATATTTTCAAGGATTCAGAGGTTTGACCCTGTCAACACATGTTCGACATGGCATTTCAGATCTAGACATGGGAAAAGGAATGGCATAGAGAGTTAGTTTCCAAGGATATTCGCTTTCGAAGGAGCACATGGTTACCTTCAATGCATTGCTGAGGTTTTCATGCCAGAACTTTGTGTCAAGGGAAAGCCATGGAGTGTAGGTACATAATCCAACATCATTCTGGGTGATGGTTGATGGGAGAACACGATCTTTACTTTTGTAGAATGGATGAATCTTTGTCTCGTGTCATGGCGATGCAAATATCTAGATCTCCCTCACATCTGTTGATTGATTTACCTGTGTCCACTGACAAATCGTTATCAATTGACGATGATTTCCCATTGTGGTTTTCTCAGGCTAATCATCGGATTATTCAGGCCCCAACGATAAGGATACAAGAAGATGAAGTGGTGGCCCATCAAATTGGACCTATTCAGATCATTGATTTCCCATACAATCTGCAGGAAGAGGGCTATTGTTGTCAATTAGAGCATCAAATTGTTGATTGCACATACAATGCACAACAACTTGATGTCATGCGTATGGACCAATTTATTTATTAGCAGTTTGATAGTGTGATTGTGTGACCATATATGTAAAGGGTAATCTTCATTTTAAAAGAGAGAAAAAAAAGATGTGATATTTTTTTGGTGTTGTGTGGTTTTATTGGTTATAAAAAGGATTGATGGTTCTTAAACTGGAAGACACAGTGTTCGAAATGTCAATTTTTGTGTGAGTAATTTTTTTTATGAAAAGGGTTGGTGGCTCTTAAACTAGAAGTAGCGGTGTTTGAAAAATCAATTCTTGTGTAAGTTCAAGTTGTTTGATCAAATATTGAGCACATTTAGTATCGAGACCTCCATCCTATCGAATGATAGATAGCCGAAAGAGAAATATCTGACAGATGGTGGTTGGTCCATAGGATGTTTCATTACTTGATGGCTCTTATCGTGGAAGCCCCGATGAGCCGAGTTATCAATATTGTTGATCCTGCAAAGTTCATCAAAGATGGTCAGAGGCAGTTACATTTTAAATGGACCTCAAGTAACAGCTTGAAGATGTGGTGGTGAAAGAGTGGAGTTTGCAAGATTCTAGAGTGGATGTGGGTGGTCATGAAGACCAATTAGACAAAGATTTATTTGTTGTTGTAATATGTTTTCCATGTAAGCGTTAAGGGACAGTGTTGGAAGTAATGCTTCCATGTAATGTGTAGTTGTCATTGTGAGTCCCTAGGCGTCATTCTAGAAGATGTTGATTCTTATGTAATGAGTTGGAGTGAGGTGTCGAAGTGAGTGTGTAATTTCCTATATATGTAATTGTTGAAATGAATAATAGTCAAGTGAGATTTGTGTTGTATTATGGAATCTATCTCCTCATCTCTCAATTTATAATACCATCCTCTAACCATAAAGTCACTCATTCACTAGATCAGATGAGAAGTATGCCAAATTCCGTGAAGATATTGACCTTTTTAATTGTCATCCTGATAGTATTAATAATATTTTTAGTTTAAGGTCCTACTCTAGTTCAACATCAAATTGTAATTTCTCCTTCTCCTAGACAAAGCTTGTCTGTGATGATGTCTGGGATATTTTCTGATTAGTTGCTCCAAGCTGTATATCTAATTGCAGATTACATTTTTATGTCGTTTAATAGAATGTTTCTGAAGTTTTCTATTTAGATAGGTGACCCTATTTTCAGGCATTATGTACGCTTTTGGACATACATGTTCTATATTAAGATATCGACTTGAAATATATGGCTGGTAGGCATTCTCTTTGCAGCTATTATAATATGACATGCAATGTGAATGAAATCATTCATTTCAAGGCCACCTATAATTCAGCACCTTAGAAAAAGAAGTAATGTATTTTTCTTTTTCACTTGATTATCATATAACGTTCGCTAAACAAGGAAGCTCAAAGTTGTGAACTATACTCTTATGGTTCATAATCTTCTTCTTAACATGAAGAAACCATAAATGACCTGTGACATTTTCCTCCAGAGTTACCTATTATGTTAGCTTTTGGAGAGTATAAGATGGTAATTTAGCACATTATGCATTGACCTCGGGATTATCCATCGAGCTGGGTTTGAAACTTGATATTATGATATTAATGTCGTACAGTAACGAGGCTTCATTTTTGCTCATAAAACAATGGAAATTTCAACATGATTTTGATAGGATATGTCAAAAAATTTTGGAAATCCAGGTTACATTTGTCAAGCTCTAAGTTTTTGTATGCAACAAGGATTTTTTATTGTGTTGAATCTATTTCCACCATCAAAAACATGATTCAAGCACTCCTAATGTTAGATTCTTTTTAAAGGTTAGATTCCAATAATTTTTTACCATTAAGGAAAAGTCGACCCTTGGATAATGCTGGTATGAATTGTATCGATCATATTGATAAAGATATTTTTTTATTAATTCTTTTATTTATTTATTTCAAAGTTTGCATCATTCTGAAAATTTGATAGATAAAAGTTCAAAATAAATTGGAAGATAATTTTTATGTCGATTATTGATTTGAAAATATTTTAAAATTTTAATTAATATTAATGGTTTGAGTTCAGTCAAGTTCATCAAAATTTTCAATTATTTAAAAATTACAATTAAATTTACTAGCATATTCAATATTAACTTTTTAAATCTGTAGAAAATACAAACATTTTTTCAAAAAGAAAATTAATTAAAATTTATTTTTTCCACCAAAATTATAACTCTTTTCATAAAATTAAATCAAATAATAATAATAATAATAAAAATATAAATAAATAAACCAATAATTTTAAATATTCTAATTAAACAAATAACACAACTCTTTTTAATACTATATATTTATTTTTCTTCTCATATTTTATCAAGTATTAATAAAACTACGATATAGATCAATAATTTTTATCTAGTTCCCCTTTTCAAAATTTCACAGTTTCTAAAAAATAAATCTCTACCTCGCCAACATTCACCTAGCCGTCAAAGTGCGTTGAATTCCCATTATATTCCAAACTTTATGTAATTTTAACCAAAGTTTGGGGAAAATGTTGAATATCTCTATTTTCATGAAATTCAAAAATCATTTTCTAATTTCTGGAAGTCTTATATCTAATTTTCCATTGGTTGAACGGGGCTTAATGGGACATAATTACCTTGGAAGGGGCAGATTTATTTTTGTTACAAATCATTTAAAGAAAAAGACTAATATTGTAAGTGGTAATTGCATTGGTGAGTGCTTTGACACTGTTATGTTTGACAGTGCTATTTCTTTGTCCAAATATGTCAGAACTAATGAGGTTGCAGGTCCTTTACATAAGCAAGAGAGGGAGGGGGGTGGAGGAGGGAGCGACTAACTATTATTATTTGGTTGTGTAGAGAAAGGGTGTGTGGCAAGTGCAAGAGAAAGGGAGTGTGTGAAGTGCGGGAGAAAGTGAAATGTGAAACAAGTAACATTGATACATTGTGCATAGTACTTAGTGTCATTTGTGGATGCATGCAGGAAAGGTAGAGTTGCAGGGATGAATGTTTGATTGTGCATAAATTAGAATGAAATATTTCATTGTGCAGAATCAATGCATTTTGACCACGAGGCAAATGCCATTATGATTTATAATATGTAATAATTTTAAGAAAAAAAGTGATTAGAACTACTAAGAAAGGTACGACTTAATGATTTGTGACATTTTGGGTTGAGAGACGCTCTTCATAATGCAATGTCATGTCCATTATGGTAGAGATGTTGTAATGTAACGTGTTAGATGCATCTTAATTTTGAACCTACCAACAACTAAGAGAGTTTCAAAATAATAGTGGGATCGTATTTGTTATATGATTTATTGTATATTTTAACGTAAATATAAAATGATATAAGTCTTTCATATTTGAAATTTTTATTTTTTTCAATAAAATAAAATTACATAATTAAATAAATAATAATAATAATATTTAAATCAATATTCAAATATTTTAAATAAAGTGATAATAAAAATTTTCCTTAGTAAAGATCGATAAATTGTATCCAAGTTTTACTTTTTAAAATTTCTATGTTTTCAAAAAATAAATTTAAACTTAATTATTTAGGTTTTCCTTTTTAAAATTTCTCAGTTTTCAAAATATAAATTTAATTTTAATTTAGATTTATCTAAACGTCATTTTATACATTATGATCTATATTGATGTCCAATATTATTTTTTAAATCTACTTTTTTCTATTAATTTACGAAAATATTACATCGTGTTGGGCTTTTAATCAAAATACCATTGGACTCATTCCTACCATACTTATTCACTAAATGATATTGACAGAAATATAAATCTAACAACATAACAAAGCTAGCCAGCCAAATAGGAACTGCCCAATGAGACCAAAACATACCTAGAGTCAAAATACACCCAATTTTCATATCTAACCAGTGAGATTAGGGTAGAAACTGGCTCCGATCATGATGGGACTTCTCAAAACATGCAGAGGTCAAGGGGTTGGCTAATAAGCCCACTCATCGTAGTGGTTCCTTAGGAAAGGGTAAAATAACCAAGTGAAAGCATATGATAGGCCAAGAAAATGGTGACAATGGAATGAAAAAACCAAGGTTCATCTCACATCAATAGGCAATAAAAATGGAAATCATGAGGGATTAAATGGGAATGTTTTCATTTTTACAGAAGCTTGAAACATGGGAAACTATACTTGAAATTGGTTTCATTTTCACGCAAGATTGAAATATGGGAAACTATGATTGAAATAAGTTTGCATGCCCCTAGCATAATGACTCAATTCAAGGTACATGCCCCCTATGCTTCATTTCATACACCTAAGAAGACTAATAGTTACTAATAGGTGGATGGAATGAAGGTTCATTTACGAGATCAATGCAAGACTCAACTAGGAATTTACGAGATCTAATCAAAGACTCTAATAGAAAGGGGATTTGTTTCATTTTTTAACAATCCTTACATAGGAAAATAACTATGCTCATAGGAACCTATTTCATTTTTAACGATGTTGAGATAGTAAAATAACTATCCTCATAAGAGCTTTGTTTCATTTCTTAACAAGCTTGACACAAGAAGAGGAACTTTGATCCGATCCTAATCATGGCCTCCGAGAGACCATGGATTCCAAGAGTTTCTCAACATATGGGAGAACTACACTCTGGAAGGGATCAAAGGATCCAATGGAAAAATCAAACTCCAATGCCCCTAGTAAATGATGCACCATATCTCCTACCAGATCTAGGTCGAAAGAAGTTGAGCAGAAAGTGATGCAACTAATATGATGAAAAAAACCCTTTTTGTTTTCATTTTAACAATGAAAGGATTAACTAAGTAGGGGAAGAAGAAATCAATCAACAATGCAACAATCGATCTCTATAACTTCACTTTTCCAATAAAAATTAAAGCCCTATATGCAATGAATGATTCATAATATTTTTGTTTTGGATTCCACTTAATTTTTAGATGAAAAGTAAGAGATTTTTGTAGTCATTGATAAAATAAAACTATTCAGAATGATGACTAAAACACTAATTGTTTCAAGCACTCAATGACTAAACAATTTATTTTGAAAATGACCTAATGATAAGAACAAAGGAAAATATAAAAAAATTCTTATCAAACATACTCAAATAAAAATCAAACCAATTGGAGGCTTATGAGAGATCAAGACACACTCAGGGACGCAAGGAGGACCAACTAGAACAAAGTTAATTAGAGAGAAAAGATCAAAAAGGCAATTTTTTTCATCAATTCGGCATCATAGCAAGTGATGAAAAGGCCAGGGGCACTACAACGCAGGTGCAAAGAAGGCTAGGGTGCACTGCAATGCACTTTCTCTTGACTATATGGTACAGTGATTAAGGAAAGCCAAGTTCCGATACAAAAAAGGAAAATAAATCTCAATGAAAGGTCTTCCTAGGCCTATGCAAGACTGAGTGAGACAGTAAAGGTCTGAAGAAGATGTAAGACAAGCAAAATGGACAAGGAAACCACCAAGGAAATACACCATTCCCCAGTGGAGTTGCAAATTTAGTATGTAGGATCTATGGTTGCGGACATAAATATCTCCCCTAGGTTTGGTAGCTAACCTAGAACAACAGAATGACAAAGAACCCAATGTTTTCCTTAAAGTACGTAGATGAGGGGAAGAACCCTAATTGGAATTTGTCATATGTTTCACTCCTTCTTTGGCTATCACACTACTCTTTACCACAAATATCCTTGGTGTGTTCCATGTTAGAAAATAGCCTATAAAAATCTCTACATTACTTTCAACTGCATGACATGGGTTAGATTTACATAAGTAGAATATGTAGGATTAAAACAAGAACATGGAACACACCAAGGATATTAGTGGTAAAGAGCAGTGTGATAGCCAAAGAAGGAGCGAAACATATGACAGATTCCAATTAGGGTTCTTCCCCTCATCTATGTACTTCAAGGAAAACATTGGGTTCTTTGTCATTCTGTTGTCCTAGGTTAGCTACCAAACCTAGGGGAGATATTTATGTCCGCAAACATAGATCCTACATACTAAATTTGCGAATCCACTGGGGAATGGTGTGTTTCCTTGGTGGTTTCCTTGTCCATTGTGCTTGTCTTACATCTTCTTCAAACCTTTACTGTCTCACTCAGTCTTGCATAGGCCTAGGAAGACCTTTCATTGAGATTTATTTTCCTTTTTTGCATCAGAACTTGGCTTTCCTTAATCACTGTAGCATATAGTTGAGAGAAAGTGCATTACAGTGCACCCTAGCCTTCTCTGCACCTGTGTTGTAGTGCCCTTGGCCTTTTCATCACCTGCTATGATGCCAAATTGATGAAAAAAGTTGCCTTTCTGATCTTTTCTCTCTGATTAACTTTGTTCTAGTTGGTCCTCCTTGTGTCCCTGAGTGTGTCTTGATCTCTCATAAGCCTCCAATTGGTTTGAATTTTATTTGAGTACGTTTGATAAGAATTTTTTTAGATTTTCCTTTGTTCTTGTCATTAGGTCATTTTCAAAATAAATTGTTTAGTCATTGAGTGCTTGAAACAATTAGTGTTTTAGTCATCATTCTAAATAGTTTTATTTTATCAATGACTAGAAAAATCTCTTACTTTTCATCTAAAAATTAAGTGGAATCCAAAACAAAAATATTATGCATCATTCATTGCATATAGGGCTTTGATTTCTATTGGAAAAGTGAAGTTATAGAGATCGATTGTTGCATCACTTATTTGTTGCATTGTTGATTGATTTCTTCTTCCCCTACTTCGTTAAGCCTTTTATTGTTAAAATGAAAATGAAAAGGGTTTTTTTCGTCATATTAGTTGCATTATAGTTGTGTTCAGGTGACATCGATTTTTAAGCCTCAAAATGGAAAAATAATTCAAGATCAAATTTAAAATCCATCTCAATTAACCTAAGGAGCATTTGAAACTTAATGACACAAATAGAGGTCTAGGCTAGAGACGTGTTCTGGCATCTTTAAACGTAGGAGTTGTCATTGTTTTCCAACGTTGCATCCCAGGGGTCAAATCTTGTTTCACGTATGTGAGTGTATAGGATAGTTATCCACGTACCTTTGGGTATATTGAATGACTCTCCATGAACATAAATTATATTGGAATGTTTTCAATGAATGGTTGCACATTAGACAACACTACTATGGACTGCACTCCCACGTACCATCAAATATATTTTTGGAGTCCCCTAAAGGTTTCTATCGATCCATAGGTAACCGAGTTAGCTGCCTTGTATATCGCGATACATCAAACACAACATTCAGGGATATTTCCTACATGTACATTAAGGCCTTGGTTCCCGAAGGTGTATATTACAGTTCATGGTTGCTTAGTAAACATTTTTCCTAGTTTACCCCTTTCTTTATTTTGTGTCTTTGATTTCTAAGATCAATTAATTGACTGTTAAATAACATCCTCCCCATGGAAAAACTCCTTAGTGGAGCTTAGGTTGAGACTAATCGTAATAGTTTCAGAGTCTACCAATCAAGAGAACCCCTGTGATGAGAATCCTGGTCCTTTTCCTTCTTTTGGAAATATTGTTGCTCCTTTTATGGCAATGTTGTCCCTTCCCACACTTACCATTGGTTTTCCAGTTTGGTTATTTTCGACCACTATGGTTCTGAATGTCCAAACTACTTCTCAACTGAGTTCTCCTTCACTTGAACAACATTAACCTCATGTTGATCCTAAAGTTGACCCTTTTCCTTATTCACCTAGTGTTTCTTCATCCCTTTCTTCCTCTTCTCTTGGTGAAAGTATTGATTCTAGTAACTACGAAGCTAAGAAGAAGTAGAAAAGGATGAAGAGGAAGAAGCAAAATAAGTAAGGCAAGAACCAATAAACCATTGCTATAGACACAACTATTAGGGAAAAGTATTCCAATCAGCTCCATAAAGTTAAATTCCCTTGCAGGTTATGTAAATGTGACCACCTTCTAAGATATTTTCCTAGTATTCCAAAAGTATTAGATGTGTGGTCCACATGCTCACATCATCCTTCGTCAGTAGCCTCTAGATATCATGTTGGTAATAAGCCCTCAACTAGTGATAGTAAGGTCCATGGGAAAAAGGGTATAGTCACTTTTCCATGTAATTTATGTGAAGGGAATCATCATATTAACCTTTTCCTTATATGGATGAAGCCTAAAAAGTGTTGGAAAACCTTACAACTTTTCGGCCACGACTTCTAGCTGGTTACCAAAAGATTTATCCCAATCCTCCACTAGTTGATGAAGTGTTTGGTCAGAATCTGAATCCCATCAATCCCACTCTCTTTGAACATGAATCCCATGAGTTTGTTCCTGACCAACCATTGGTTGAGAAAATGGTTGAACCGATTCCACGTTTAGTCGATCACACTTTTACCGTAGAGAGTAAGGATCATACAACTCAAGTTCTTCTTGTTTCTTCTTATTCTACCAGACAAGGGGGCATTTCTCTTGTCCATACAAAACCCCCTCCAAGGAAATAGGTCATTGCCTTTGATTAGAGTCGATTGACAGAACCTCACCTCCCTTCTTACATGCCTTTTAAGATCATGGTAAAGGGTTCTAATAAGGAAACCCATCACAATTTTAAAGATGAGGGAACTTCTGTTAGTTATATATTCTCCTATGCTTGGAAATTTTTTGGTTCCCCATAACTTGTGTCCTCTACTCCAAATATATTAGCTTTTAATATAAGAACCAATCAACCCTTAGCGATGCTTGCTCATTTTCTTGTTACCATGGGAGGAAAAATTATATGTATTGATGTTATGGTTTTCATAGACCCTTCGGACTTCAATTTGCTCCTGGGGCGAGACTATGTTTATGCTATGATTTTTTTTGTATCCACACTCTTTTGAGTGATGTGCTTCTTGCATGATGGACGAATAATGGCTATCGATCAACTTTCATTTGCTCGTCTTAAATTGACTACCAATAATCCTACTTCCATAAGTGTTTCGAATGTGCAAGTGGTATGTTCCCTTCCACAAGTTAATTATGTTGCAACCTATCCCATTCATGTACTACTACTGAAGATAAGCCTTTCACTTTCTGCTCAACTTCTTTCAACCTAGATCTAGTAGGAGATATGGTGCATCATTTTCTAGGGGCATTGGAGTTTGATTTTTCCATTGGATCCTTTGATCCCTTCTAGAGTGTAGTTCTCCCATACGTTGAGAAACTCTTGGAATCCATGGTCTCTCGGAGGCCATGATTAGGATCGGATCAAAGTTCCTCTTCTTGTGTCAAACTCGTTAAGAAATGAATCAAAGCTCTTATGAGGATAGTTATTTTACTATCTCAACCTCGTTAAAAATGAAATAGGTTCCTATGAGAATAGTTATTTTCCTATGTAAGGATTGTTAAAAAATGAAACAAATCCCCTTTCTATTAGAGTCTTTGATTATATCTCGTAAATTCCTAGTTGAGTCTTTCACGTGATCTCGTAAATGAACCTTCATTCCATCCACCTGTTAGTAACTAGTAGTCTTTTTAGGTGTATGAACTGAAGCATAGGGGGCATGTACCTTGAATTGAGTCATTATGCTAGGGGCATGCAAACTTATTTCAATCATAGTTTCCCATATTTCAATCTTCCGTGAAAATGAAACCAATTTCAAGTATAGTTTCCCATGTTTCAAGCTTCTGTAAAAATGATAACATTCCCATTTAATCCCTCATGATTTCCATTTTTATTACATATTTATGCAAGATGAACCTTGGTTTTTACATTCCATTGTCACCATCTTCTTGGCCTATCATATGCTTTCACTTGGTTATTTTACCCTTTCCTAAGGAACCACTATGATGAGTGGGCTTATTAGCCAACCCCTTGACCTCTGCATGTTTTGAGAAGTCCCATCATGATCAGGGCCAGTTTCTACCCTTTATACCACTTGTTCCTCCAGTAGGAGTCCTCTTTTGTCTATTTTCACACTCCCAAAATATGAAAATATCGTCGATGATTTTTCTTTTCAAAGTTGTAAAAGTAAATGAAAAGACTTCTACTCAGTATAAGTTTAACCCTTTTCCAGACTAAGATAGAGTAACTATGAAAAAGGAATAACTTAGTCGAGCATGGATAAGAGGTTCTCTTGGGTATTTTTTTCTACCTTTTTAGACCTAAGGGACTACCTATGAAAAGGGAGATCGGGAGTTTTCTTTTTCACCTCTTTTTCAAACTCTTTAAACATGAAAAAGACGTCGAGTTTTACCTTCGCTGGACTCGTTAAAACACAAAAAAACTATGGAATTATCAAACATGGCAAGGCCGAACCACTACTTCTTAGGGTTCATTAAATATACTCGGAGGGATTCATTCGATGGATGAACTTATAGATGAATCATATGTTATCCTCCTCAAGCTTGTTAAAAAATAATGAGGTACTAACTAATATGGTTGGGGAAATTGGGAAAACATGGTACTTTGTTTGTTAATGGCAATGATTCACTCTTGAACACAACACCCTTCCACTTCATCTCTGTGGATGTTGGGTTGGGTAATCTAATTTTCTTTTGGTTCATCATACCTTCGTAGAACCTCCATTTTGGTTTTGGGTCAATGCTTCCAATTCCATTTTGGTGTCGCTACTGTGTTGAAAAGAAGTCATTCAGTTGATATCCATTACAATACTCTTAAGCCTTCATTCCATGTTTTCCTTTCCTAATCTAGTTCCATATCAACATCATTCTATATCACTAATGATACGTATTTCATGTCGATGATGGGGGATACATCAAGGCCATCCTACGATGGGTCGCTTACATTCCATATCAACACATATACAAGAACTTAACTTAGAAACACCCTTTGGTACCTTGGTGCTTGCATAAATCAATGGCAAGCATCATTTCTCTCAGCGACGAGTTTGCATCATTGGCCTTCGACCAAAATATTCCATGTGGTGTTCAACATCAACTCATTTATTCACACCATATAGATTGTACTTGAGTACCTTGAGAGCCATTAACATCATCAGTCGTTTATGTCACATCTGTTAATGGCTTAAATCATTAGATGGTAATCAAATCATGTCTATCATGTTCAACTTCAACTCATTGATTCACATGGTTAGACTCATGCATTGGTTGATCATGTGAATGAGATAGAAGACCCCAGATCTAGTTTCCACTATTCGTTTGTAATTTTAGGATTAGACAAGATCACTATGTATGATGGCGATGATCATATTGACAGTCATCCAGTCATGGGTCCACCACTAGTCATTAATGGACATGTCTTTTGATCATTGTACATGTTATTTTAGCTTATGTGCTAAGTATGGGTATGCCTCCATTAGCAAAAAAGGATGTCATCATGTAAATGTATTGTAACAGAAGATGATTGTTATGAAACCAGCTCACAAAAAGATATTAAAGATAGATTAATGCCTTAGAATTCAGCCTCTTCGACGGGGAAACCTCCTTTACATTACACAAATGAATGATTCCTTGATGATTCAAATGAAAAAACCTTCTTTCTATATATAGGAGTCTATAGAGTCACAATATAACCCAACCAACCTAACAATAATAATATAAAGGCACAAAAATAACAATAGAGGGATTCTATGGGGCACATTAATAACAATATGGGGAAATAGGGGCACAACAATATTAATAAGGGATACAACTACAATAGTTGTGGGGTAATCACTAGTATTGTAGGGACCTAACATGCCCCTCTCCTTCAAAAAAGTGTTCTCCTCAATGCTTGAGTAGTTCTGGATGCTTCTATATAAAATTCTCATCCTCCCATTTGGAATCTTCAGCAGATAAATTCTTCCACTTGATGAGATACTCCGAAATCGATCGATTTCGTAGCTATCAAGTTCTTGTTTCTATGACTGCTTCCAGTTCCAATATAACTTTTCCTTCCTCTTCAAGTTCTGGCAATATTGTTTGAACTGGGAGCTTGTCGCCTATAACCTTCTTTAAACATGAAACATGGAAAACTAGGTGCACTTGAGAATCTGCAGGAAGCTCCAATTTGTATGCCATAGTACCAATCTTTTGCAACACCTTGTACGGACCATAATACTTTGGTGATAATTTATTATCCTTCTTAGCTTGCTTGAGGGACATTTGTTTATATGGTTGTCACTGTAGGAATACCCAATCACCTACATCAAAACTTCTTTCGCTGCGATGTTGATTTGCCTGTTGTTTCATTCTATTCTGTGCCAACACGAGGTTATCCTTTAAGAGTTGGAGGACTTGTTGTTGATGCTCGATGTGATGTTCCACTGCTTGAACCTTAGAATTTTCTCTTAAATATGATGTGATGGATGGTGGCTGATATCCATAAAGTGCCATAAATGGGGTCATTTTTGTTGATGTATGGAAGGAAGTGTTGTACCACCATTCAGCCAGAGACAACCATTTGACCCATTGTGTCTGTTTATTAGACACAAAGCAACGAAGATATCCCTCCAAACATTTGTTTACTATCTCAGTTTGCCCATCAAATTGAGGATGATAAGATGAGCTATGAGCTAACTGAGTACCGAGACAAGAAAATAATTCTGTCCAAAAATTTCCAATGAATTGGACGACTTTCAAAAGAAATGGGTCTTTCATCTTGCATTAAAACAACACCAATTCCGTTTCCTGAAGCATCACATTCCATAATAAAGGTTTTTGTGAATTCCGGTGTATCTAAGACTGGTGCTTGGCACATTTCTTCTTTAAGATGTTCGAAGGCCTTTGTTTCTTCTGGAGTCCATGAAATTTCATCTTTCTTCAATAATGTTGTTAGAGGTGCTGTTGTTCTCCCATAATTCTTAACAAACTTGCGATAATACCCTGTCAACCTGAGAAATCCTCGCAGATGCTTTATGGATGTGGGGATTTTCCATTTCTTAATGGCTTTAATTTTGCTAGGGTCTACCTTAACTCCTTCATGAGATACAATATGATCCCGATATTCCACCTCTTGTACTCCAAAGAAACATTTGGATCTTTTTGCATATAATTGTTTCTCCTCCAATAGTTGTAGCACCCTGTCAACATGTTCAACATGATCCTTCCAAGATTTGCTGTAGATTAGTATATCATCAAAAAATACTAACACAAATTTTCTAAGGAAGGGTTTGAAAATGGAATTCATCAAACCTTTAAATGTAGAAGGTGCATTGGTAAGGCCAAAAGGCATGACCAAAAATTCATAATGACCCTCATGAGCTGTAAATGCTATTTTCAGAATGTCTTCAGTCTTCATTCTGATTTGATGATATCCTGAACGAAGATCCAACTTGGTGAAGTAAATTGATCCATGCAATTCATCAATGACAGGAATGGGAAACTTATCTTTAATAGTGAGTTTGTTGAGCTCCCTATAATCTGGACACATGCGCCATGATCCATCCGGCTTGTGCACCAATACTACTGGAGCGGAGAAAGAACTTTGACTAGGTTGAATTATACCAGCCCCTAGCATTTCTGCCACCATACGTTCAATTTCACTCTTTTGGGCATAGGGATATCTATATGGTCTGATGTTTGGCGGAACACTTCCTGGAATTAGATGAATAACATGATCATGATCACGAACTTGCAAATTACAAAATTCTAGCCTCTGGATCTCTAGGATGAGGGATCCATATATAGATGTTTACAGGAGAGTGAGTCAGCTTCTGGGATTTTGATTAGTGTCATTTCATTGATAGTTCTTGGTTCCACTTGGAGATTTCATGATCTCTTACTCATCCTTGGGCGAATTCAGAGAGGCAAGTGTCATATGAGCAGTTTCTAGAAGATTCTTTGAGTTTCCACCTAGAAAACTGCTTCTGCCATTTGTCTGCTCTCGCTCATCGCACCCTACAGAAGGGCTTTCCAGTATGCATCGCACCCCCCGTGTGTAATAGGTGAGATGCATCGCACCCTCAGCATGGAGCAGTCTATATGGTCCAATTTTGACCAGTTCTGAGTAGTTTTTCAGAGAGAACTTCTGGGAAATGATGTAATCAGCTGACCTTGTTCCTTTAGGATATGAAACAACACTTTTAGGGGTTTAGAATCCCTTGGTTTATGGACATATGTGATTGGGGTTGCAGTGCCCAAATATGTCTATAATAGTTTCCCCCTAAAGCATGAGGTCGTAAATCTTCTGATGTCGGGTGAAATGCTTTATTATGAGGATCTGAGGTTTTTTGAACTGGAAGGTGACCTGTAATAAGATACAATACAATACATTATCTTCATAATATTTTCATGATCTAGCTGAGGTAGGCATTCCCATGCTCATCTTTATAAATTCATTTTCATGTACATAGGACAGACAATCATCTGTGTGGCAGACTGATGATTCTGGTAGAGCCATCATCCCTTAGCTTGGATCATTATCTGTGTAGCAATGATGTACATTTGATGTCTTTATTTTCCTGAATATATCGCAGCCCGGATGGATGAAACTAGATCCATGGTATTGAAACTCATTTAATCTTCGCCCGAGGTACAAGTCGATCCATGTGAAAAGATGTTCTGATGTCGAACATGGAAAGACATCGCCTGATTACCAGCCAATGATGTAAGATATTAACAGGCGTGAGAGGAATCACCGATAATGATGATGACCCTCAAGGTACTGCAGTACAATTCATGTGGTATGAATATGAGTTGATGTCGAACACAACGCAAAATCTTTCGATTGAAGGCCATTGATGTAAACTTGACGCTGGAAGTGAGAAACTTGCCATTGAGGCATGCAAGCTTCAAAGTACTAAAAGGGTTGTTCCTAAGTCAACTTCTTGGATAATGAACTGATGTCAACAAGAAGTGACCCGTCGTAGGAAGGCCTTAATGAATCCCACATCTATGACACGGAACAGAGCAAATGACTTTATGGAGGTGAAAACAATCTGATGATACAAGGTTCAAGGTGGCGGTCATGAAAAATGGAGAGTGAAGGTATTGCAGCGGATGAGGCATTGGCTAGGTTGGTGAATTCTCTGAGTGACTTCTCTTGAACATATTGGCAACACTGAAATGGATTGGTAGCGTTAACCCCAAAATGGATGGCATGGCGGACCAATGGTGATATGACCGGTGAACAGAATAACCCAACCGGACTCAATCATGGTGACGGAGTGAAAGTGTGATGTTCAAGAGTGACCTGCTACCAATGAAGCTATTCAATTTTTCTTCCCTTTTTCCCTAGTCATTGCTGACCAGTACCTCTTTATTTTTGTCAAGCTTGAGGAGGATAACATATGCCTGTTCTATAATTTTCCCTTTGGGCAAACCTGTCACTATTGTTTTAACGAGTTTAACGACAAAGATAACTCGATCCTTTTCAATTTTAGAGAGTGTAGAAATAGATGTAAAGGTAACTCTAGTACTCCTTTTTCGTAATGTAATCCCTTAAGTCCGAAAAAGCATAAAATAATACGAAAGGGATGAATTTTCAATAGTTTTAACGAGCCGAACAAGACAAGCACTTGATATTTTTGTGTAATGATCCCTCAGGTCCAAAAAGATTAAAATCTAGAGGAGGGATGGCACTTCCAATCGCTTTAATGAGCTGGAGAGGCCAATTGCTCAGCAATCTTTTCATATTTTACGAGTCAGATGAAAAGAGATTAAAGGAGACTCATTTTTTGAGGAACGAGTGATGTTTTTGGATAGCAATTGGTTCCAGGTGAGGTTTGGAACTTTTCAATCACGACAGTGTAAAGAAGGTGGCTAATAGAATCACTCATCGCAGTTGTTCCTCAAAAGGGTAAACAATCAAATGGAGGCGTATGATCAGCTAAAAAAGAGTGGAGGTGATGGTAAGAACACGACCAAGGTTCAAAAGCTGATAGCCATGCGATCGCAATGGTTATTTACCGAAGGTGGGTTCATTTTTTAATGAGCTTAAACTCTAGGGGAACATTGCTCGTTGCTAGGTTTATTTTTTAACGAGCCTGAACTTCGCGTAAAACTGCTCGTGGCTAGGTTTATTTTTTAACGAGCTTGAACTTTGCGTAAAACTGCTCGTGCCAGTCGTATAATAAGGATGTCTCTTATCAGTAGGTTCATTTTTTAGGGAGCTTGCCCCATGCGCAACTTTGCTCTGGAGCCTTTCGTTATGCAAGCTAGGAATGACCAACCTATGAGTTTAAAGGTTTAAGAGCTTACAAACTAAGAAAATAAATGGTCGCTTTTCACTTGCATGCAAAAAGGTTTGCATGCCCCCAGGTATAAACTAGAGCTTCCAGGTCACCATATGGAAGTTCTCGCATTAGCAAGATTGTTCCATCCACGTAGCAGAAAAAACTCTTCCTTGGCGATGTCCATCAAAATGGACAAAGGTGACTGTTGTCAGTCCCAATCACATAACCTTTCATGAAGGAATCCTTTTCCAGTCTGATCCATTTTCCTAAATGGACAGGATTGTCAAACTAGTCATATTCCTATGTGGAAACCTACCTTATATTTGAGGATTTCCTACTGAAGCAGACCAGGGCACATGCCTCCTGGGTTTCAGTCACAATCACTAAATCACTTGCGATCATCAGGTGGACAGAATAGAGATTGATGAGACGTTCCTTGTGCAAAAAGACCAGTTAGGGATGGCATTTGACTAATAGTTGTGTTTGAACCAGGGAATGAAAGCTAGTCAACTAGCTGGACCACTCTGCCTTCATGTGGAAAACACATCACTCGGAAGAGTGAGGAAACGATAGCCCCCATGCTATAAATGTAGTCACGCCTAAGGAGTAGATTGTAATCTAGAGGACCTTGGACTACCATCACATTTAGATGAATGGTTTTCCTTCTCAAAGTTATAGGCAAATTTGGAAGGATCCCTAACAGTCGATTGGTTCCTTTGTTGAAGCCTGTCAGATTTCGAATCTCAGGCAGAAGCGATGGCGAACCAAGCACTTTCCAAGCAATTGAGGAAAGGATACTCACAGAAGCCCCTTCATCTATAATAGTACCAACCATGATCATTCTATAAGCTTGTACTATGATTCAGAATGGTACATTAGATGGTAGGCGGGGTCTGCCTAGTAGATTCCAATCGAAGGAAACGACTAGATTGCTTGGAGGTGGGACCGAATAAACGGCCGGATAAATCTATGACAAACTTCCTTCCCACGGTAAAGGAATGGGTAGATTTCCCCCATTCTCATCGGAGTCTGTGTTTACGAAAAGAATTTGAACAATGTCGTTCTCATTCTCTTTGGTGACAATATCATCTGAAGGTGGATCCTCTGAAGACAAGATTGGGTCGACTACCATCTCGACCTGTTGACTTTGGTCCGGTGTGGACTCAGAGGGTTTATCTTCAATGATATGTGCTTCGACTGACAACAACGGTGTGTCAATCAGATTTTCAACTAGCGATGGACTTGGCAAGGGTTTCTTGTATCCACGAGGAAGTCATTGTGGTGACACGGGACGGTTATCCAAGACTCTTTTAGCTTCGTTTAGGAAAGGACAATGGTGGAGGACATGGTCGCCTTCACACAGTCTACAAGGAAATTTAGATCTTCCTTTCTTTCCATTGGCTTCATTTTCACTAGTTGATGGTGTGCTCTCAACATGATCGTCAGATGTTGAAGAAACTGGATTGTGCAAGCTGGGCAACAAGTCCCTCAGGATCCATGGGATGCAGGGACAATCTCGATGATAGTGGTCTCCCTTGCAAATGACACATGTAGATTTATGTTTAGAAGGTGCAGTGTGTGGATTTTCGCCAGACGATGCACGGTTGCCCCCTTTTGCCATTCGATTCTTCTTCTTCTTCTCCTTCCCTTTCTTCTTCTTCTCAGTTACTTGGTTTTTAGAATTACTAGCTTCACCAGGCGAAAAGGAAGAAGGAGAGGGAGAAACAAATGAGGTAGAAGGTAGGGGACAAACTTCAGTACCATCTGGCTGCGATTTGATTGCTGAGGAATTGCAGTGTTTTGAATGACAGAGGTTGAGAAAAGCCATACTAGCAGGCCAATTGTGAGTCCTAAAAGGGACAATGTGGCCATGTGTGGAGCACCGACATCCCCCCAAGAGGAGAAGGGACTAGGATTTCCTCCAAGGGGAAATCCTTGATTGGTAGAGTCCATTTTTCTCAACCCAAAGACCAATGAGGGAACAATGACGTTATTCCGATTAAAATAAATTTTATGACGCTTTGACACAACTTGCTTTTTCAATTTTTAAGAGTCGAGAAAAAACTAAAGATCACTCTAGTCGCCTTCGATTTTTAATGAGCCTAAAGTGACAAGTGCTTAGATGGAACTTTTCTTTTAAGGAGTCTGAAAAGGAATGAAAGTGACTACTCTGGAAATCTAGACAGAGGGATTACGAAACCAATCACAAAACTGCAGAATACTTTTTATGGTACGGCAGTCAATCTTCCCGAATGTTGTGTTCAGTGCATTGCGATCGATAGGGCGGTAGACACAGCTTCCTAAGGATAAAGGATGTAGCCTATTGTGGTCTCCTAATATATACTCAACGGTACATGGGAGCACAAGTCCGTACTGGCACTTGTCGTCTCAAAGAGGAGGAATCACCCAACCTACGATGAAAGGGATAGTTACCAGGCTTTACGACGCTGGAATACGTCTCTAGCCTAGACTTCTAAATGTTGTGCATTAGGTTCCAAATCATTTTTATGTTCATTGAGCTTTATTTTACAGTTGATCTTTCTTAAGAAGTTTTCCTTTAAGGTTCACCACGTGATGTTGATATACAATTCCTAAATATGCAATCTAAGATGATAAATAGTCATTTTCTTTCTTTTTGCAATGAAAATCCTAGCTACTAGGGAAAGAGAAATGAAATTCTTTCAACATAGAGCAGAGAGAGCACACTAGATGCACTTTTCCTAAATCAATTTCAGCATGCAGTCTAAATACAAATGCACATGCATGTATTGTTTTTCAGTTTCCTTAATGTGAGAATGACAAAAAGAAAACTACGTATAGATCTGAACTATCTTTTTTCAAAGCGATAGTACTAACAATTTTCTCTTCAAAAAATGAAAGGGAGGCTAAGACGACACTTTGCGATTTTGAATTTAAAACTACTTTCGACACGTGAAATACTAATGATTCAAATCAAATACAATGGAAAAATTTTAATCGACTATCTAAAAGAGGAATGCTTTGCGACACTCTTTTTCTTGACTAAAAACAACACTTGCGACACTTTCAAATCAAAAGATGACAGTTTGATTAAGCTACTAGTTGCAAAGGAGAACTATAAATGATGAAAAATACATTAAAAAAAATTCACAATTCCTTCTGATGGAGGCTGAATAATGCAAAGGAATATGGTTTCAACAAAGATATACTAATCATAGATAGAAAAATTATTGAATAAAGCTGAAGACAATGAAGAAAAAACTAAAATCTGGAGGCAGAAACAGTCTCATTCAATCATCGCACCTGTAACACAGGGAAATAAGGATGCATCTCACCAGCAACACATGGGAGGTGCGATGCATCCAGATTGCCAAGAAGAGATAGTGTGATGGTCCAGGGACGAGACTGAGCTTGGTTTTCACTCACATTTTGCATCTAAGTTCAAGGATTTGGGCTGAGCTAATGATAGTCAGTAAACACAAAGTATAGGGGTTGATCTAATGAGGTTATTTGAGCTACCACTAGGGCACTTAGGATGTTTGCAAGCTAGATGTTCAGTTCATAAACCAACCCAGAGATTGACTGAAGCAGCATTAATCTACTTTGTAGTTGCATAGCAAAAGCAGTTCGAAGGCTAGCTGGCTTAACTTTAGGCTTCGTCTATGGTTTATAAAGCAAACAAAAGTAACAAAACAAACAAACTATTTGCTCCCCAGCGGAGTCGCCATTTTGTTATCGGGAAAGCTAGTGTCCATTCAGAGCTGCTAGTCCCACTAAGACGGGTAGCTATCTTAGAAACAAAAAAACTAAAGTCACTTGTGTTTTCATTTATGAGAGATAGATGAGAGAGAAGCAGAGAGTACCAACCTCAGTCTTTTTCTAGTCTCCTTGCTTGTTTCCTCTCCCCCTTGATAGAGCTTTTGCCACTCCTTTCTCACTTGTTATGCTTCAAAGAACACCTGTAGAGTCAAAGTAGCAAAATACCATCAAAGCATAGAGATATATAACCATAAACAATGTAGGATTAGATGTACATTAACCATATAAATGCATATACAAATACAAGATTCAGAGATATACAAGCATATGGAGGAAAACTCAAACAGCTTTATTGATAGAATTAGTAGAAGAGAGGATTACAACCAGGTTGTCTGATCCAACATCATCCTCCCAGCATGAAAGCCCTCTTCACCTCATACAAAGCAAGATCACCCAACAATGTCTTCAAAGAGAAACCAACAACACTTCCTTGCAAATTACAAAATTCCAGCCTCTGGATCTCTAGGATGAGGGATCCATATATAGATGTTTGCAGGAGAGTGAGTCAGCTTCTGGGATTTTGATTAGTGTCATTTCACTGATAGTTCTTGGTTCCACTTGGAGATTTCATGATCTCTTACTCATCCCTGGGCGAATTCAGAGAGGCAAGTGTCATATGAGCAGTTTCTAGAAGATTCTTTGAGTTTCCACCTAGCAAACTGCTTCTGCCATTTGTCTGCTCTCGCTCATCACACCCTACAGAAGGGCTTTCCAGTATGCATCGCACCCCCCATGTGTAATAGGTGAGATGCATCACACCCTCAGCATGGAGCAGTCTGTATGGTCCAGTTTTGACCAGTTCTGAGTAGTTTTTCAGGGAGAACTTTTGGGAAATGATGTAATCAGCTGACCTTGTTCCTTTAGGGTATGAAACAACACTTTTAGGGGTTTAGAAGCTCTTGGTTTATGGACATATGTGACTGGGGTTGCAGTGCCCAAATATTTCTATAACACTTCCATCTTTATAGTTGTGAGTGGTATGCTTCCTGGTTGCCATAATTTTGCTTTCCATTTTTCTTGCTAACCTAAATGCCTTCTCTAATGAATCAAGTTCCCAAAGGCAAACATCATGTTGGATATTATCCTTTAAATTCCCTATGAACACATCAATCCTATGCTCCTCTGGAATATTTTTTACCCTTATGTTCAATTTTTGGAACTCCTCAATGTGCTCCATTATTGAACCCTTTTGTTTGAGACTTATCAATTGGCTAAAAAAAGTGTTGCTTTTTGTACCCTCATAATGTGTTGTCAATTATTCCATAAAAATTTCCCAAGTGATAATTTGTTTACAAGAGCAAAGCCATTGATACCATACAAACTGATTTGGTTCCAAATATAAAGTTGCAATACGTACCTTTTGCGTGTTTTGCACATTATTGAGATCGAAAAATTGCTCCATCTGTAATATCCATGTTGCGGGATCCTTGCCATCAAACTTCCTCATATCGATTTTTGGAATATGGTGGGTTTTCAATCCAACATTAGAGTCTATGAAATCATGATTAAAATTTCTTTTGTTCGCATCATGAGTTTCCTTTACTACCCGTTCACCATTAGTAAGTATTTCTTGTAGAAAATTTGTCAAATTTGTCTTCAAATCTGCCATGTCTGTCTTCAAATCTACCATGTCTGTCTTCAAATTCTTCTTCAAATCTATCTTCAAATCGTCCATCTTAGCTTCCACTCCATTCATTTTAGCTTCCACACCCTTTATCTTAGATTCCACACCATTTATCTTAGCTTCTGTTAGCTTTTGTGAGAGTGACATTTGTTGCACTTGGTCTTGTAATTTTGATATATCATGTAGTATTTCTTCCTCTTCTTCATGAGTCATGCTAGAGCTTTTAGGTTTATTACTAGGTGTTTGCATTTTATTTCCTCGTGGCATCAGTTACCAATAATAATGCCCTACTATGCCCTTTTAATTCCTTCAAAATAATTTTTCAAACCAAGCTTAAGCAAAAATTTAAAAAATCTACACACCCTTTTTCACTTTGTAGGAGCTCGATATTGCCTCTGATGTATCTCTGTAATTTCGAATCATCCAGTTTAGAAATTTTGACCTACAGTAGTCCTCTGTGTCCTCTTTCCAATGCCACCAGTCTGATTCAAATTGGATTCTCCAAGGAAGAGTTATACCAAATCTCCCACAACGACCTGATTATAGACTAGTTTAGTAGAGCGAACTTGTATGACATGCCGCGTCTCCCTATTTCAACCTTTGGCTCTAAAAATTAGATACAAGAAACTAAAGTCCGTCCTCTTTCTGTACCTTCTTACGAATTTTCATTCCGATGCTCAGAGAGAAAGTTATGACGATTTTCCCCAGGTCACCTGTTTGGAATGTAATTCAGCAGTCTGCAAAAAGACCAACTTCCTCAGATCATATCTCTGTAAATATAGCGCTTAAAGCTCTAAAGTTCAGACCCAAGGTTTAGTGCGATTTTTTCTCAAATGGGTTTTTTTTCACTTCTGAAACATCGTAGAAAAAAAGTTATAGCAAAAATGCCATGATGACCTATTTGGAGCAGTGAAACCCTAGAATCCAAAGCTCTGATACTAAATGTTATGAAACCAGCTCACAAAAGGATAGAAAAGATAGATCATCGCCTTAAAATTCAGCCTCTTCGAGGGAAAAATTTCCTTTACATTACACAAATGAATGATTCCTTGATGATTCAAATGACAAAACCTCCTTTCTATATATAGGAGTCTAAGGAGTCACAATATAACCCAGCCGACCTAACAATAATAATATAAAGGCACAAAAATAACAATAGAGGGATTCTATGGGGCACAGTAATAACAATATGGGGACAATAGGGGCACAAAAATATTAATAAGGGATACAACTACAATAGTAATGGATTAATCACTAGTATTGTAGGGACCTAACAATGATCTCGCCGGTTATTTTTGATCCTGACTTATAAAAGGTAAATCACTTCAGTCATCAGTCATCATCTCTGACTTTGCGCTTTGGGGGCACTCTGTTATAGGCCATTTTGTCACAATTGATCGATATGCCTCCTAATGGGATCAATCAACATCCTATTCCCCCTTTGCATCATCATTTCACAAGGCCCTATGCATGACTTTCTTGTTCCATACAGTTTCTACCATGAACTACATCATTTGAGCCAGTTTTAGGACCAATGCACCCCCGACCTCTTGCTGGACATCATTCACCTACAGGTTGATCCACGGTGGCCAGTGTTGATCACTTAGAGGTTGCTCTCGTTGCACCTCCATTGGTTTTATAAATTTAGGCAAAAGGGAGAGAATCCTGAAGCCTCCATTTCCAGAAGCTTCCAGAATATGTTTTAACCATTTACCTCAGATAAATATTTCAAATTTTATCCTATCCTACCTTGGATTTTCCATCACTTATCCTTAGATCTCATCCTCCCATCAAGAGTGGATCTCTATCCAAAGATTGGTAAAGGATAAGAACTCCCAACTTACCTCACTCCTCTATATATTTACAGCCTTCCATATGTAAGGGGTTAGATTTTGGAGAGTGATTATACCCTTATGTTGTTGTTGTGAGAGTTATCCTTTCATGAATTTAGGGTGATTGGAGGCACACTTTGTGACAAAGTAAGTGGAATTCAACACTTTGGAGGAGCTCTTCTACAAGATCGACACCTATTTATGGTTGTAACTCACTCCATTTATATCAATACAAAGTGTTCTTTGTTTTGCTATATGTGATGTTGGTATTTCATATATTTCAATACCATGTTGATCTATTGAATGAAGTAGATAAATGATGCTACATAGATCTCATAGTTTCTTGGTTTGTGTTTTTTGGTTGTGCAGGTTCTAATTTTGGTAGTTGGAACTAAGATTGGAGCATTCAAGGCAAAGAAGGAGTGAAACATATGATAAATTCAATGTCGGTTTCTACCCATCATCAAGGAAAACATTGGGTCCTTTGTCATTCTATTGTTCTAGGTTAGCCACCAAACATAGGGGAGGTATTTTTTTCCGCAATCATAAATCCCACATAATAGAGATCATTCATTAACATTTAAATTATTTTATCTTTAAAATCAAGAAAGCATGGTCCATAAGAATGACACATCAAAATACCACACCTCAGCTTGGTTTTAAAACAATGGCTGCAATATTTTTATAACCTACTTGTCTATCTGACTGGTAAAAACATGAAAGAGTTATTGTGAATTTTTCATTTTAGACACGAAACATATAAATAAATTTGACGACAATAGTTAGATGAATAAAAAACATGCATGTGGAAATTGTGCATGGTGACCTTTGTGGTCCCATGAGAATTTAGTCATTGGAAAGTACAAATTATTTTATAACATCCATCAACCATGCTACAATGAAATCTTATTGAAATATTTCTTTCTCTAGCCTTAAAAATCGTGAGGCCTATTTTGAAGTTAAATACCTTGTATGATTATGCCAACTTGAATGCCTCATAAATAAAAAAATAGATCATGATTTTCTACCTTTGAAATCATAGGTTGTTTTGGTACAATTCCTCCATATTTCTTCTTCATCACTTCATTTTGTTATAGACAACCTTAATCAGTACAAATAATTTTTTTTATAGTTTGAATTATGCGTTAACAAAGGACTATAACACTTTTGTAAATAGATTTTGAATTTTTGTGTGAATTAAGATCCACCCTTGAATAAAACTACACATACATTTCATCTGGAAATTGAACCTAAGAATAGCATCAACTACACTTCTTCTTGAGGATATTTCATCTGATTCCTTGCAAGAAAAAATTTGTTGTACTTTCTCAAGACAAGTCATTAGCTTTGAAGTCAAAATCCACATTATTATACATCATGAAATCGAACAAATATTAACTCAAAGCATGCATACTATACAAACCCTTCTCAAAACATTTTGAAGCTTAAAAAAATGCAATCTGATGGTTTAAAGTCAGTGAATTAGTTGTCCCATGTGAATGGACAAAAATGTACATTGGCAGTCATGTCATGAATATGAAACGTGGTATATTGTTTGTATATACAACATAACTTGGTGCATTTTAGGGTTCACAAGGAATTTAGAGTGAATATCAAGTCCAACACACTTAATCTAAACTCATAACATATAAAAGGTCTCTCTAGATATTGACATTCATTACTAACTGAGAAGACACTCGAAATGCATAAAATATGAAGCGAAGTTCAAATACTGGTCACCTTCACCAATCAACCAGACAGGGATTTCCTTTTATGAAATAAAAAATACAAAATGTCAACATTTAAAGAAATTTCTTCAAAGAAATATGAAAAAGGATAAATCTCCAAATAATGAGAGAATTGACTTCCTACCAATGCCAGAGATAGATCGATTTTTATGTGCCTCCTAGTTGATTTAACTTGTGGCAACACTATATGAGTCCTTGGTAATATATTATTGGGTTTCCCATTAGGAGTTGTTGAAAGAGAATGTCTCCTTATTATAGGAGATCCCTTCTCCTGAACATCTGGACTCGACCTTGGAGAATGACCATGAAGCTTTTCCTTTGCCGACTTAGTAGCAATCATGTAACTTGGAATCGATGGACTACCTTAAGAAGCATGTTCAATATGATAAATTTTAACAGATGCAAATGAACTACGTATTTTTGGTTCTTCCTTTTATAACATTATTTTTCCTATGTTCCTACCCTAATAGTAATTTACACCTAATAATAACAACATTGTGAGTTATATCAAACATAGTATCTAAATATCATTACCCTTTAAAGAACACATTCAATTCTTCTACCACCCACCTTGGAATCCACTCTAGACATACTAGGTTATTCTTATTTGATCAAGAGTATATAATTTTTAGGGTGGTGTTCTATGTGAACTAAAATACCTATGAGGTCCATCACTATGTATGGGGGTTCACTGTAGCCTTGGATATATTCTATGAGCTAATGTGATGGTTTTTTTGTGGCTACAACTTAGTTCTGGTTGTCACCTAGTTATCATGATTCAAAAATCAATCTTCATCATAAAGCATTGCATGATTGGATATATTTTTTGAGCTAATGTGATGTTTTGTTTGTCACAATGATTCAAAACTCAGTTATTATACCTCAATATTGAAATTATCACTATTTGTTCTATATATGAACCCTTTAAAAAAGCACAAGAAGATTTGATTTTACACTATAATCTCCCAGGCATGCGGGGGGTGGGGGGGTTCAGAAATTAGAGAGAAACTTGAGAGGTTATTGTTGTTGGAAAATACTGAGATGGGGGGGTGAATCATTATTCCTTAGAAATTAGCACTTTTAAACATTTTCAGAGCATTAGTTAATCTTCAATTATCATTAATGTTTATGCAGTAACAATAGTGAATAAAAGAACACAGGAGGCACAAAAATTTTAGGTGGAAAACCCCCTCCGGGTCAAAAACCACCGAACGCTTTTCTAATAATTCTTTAATCTTCAAATCCAATTGAAAAGAAAGCTCCAACTTCTTACAATCTATAAAAGAATTCTTCTCCAACTCCCACTGGATGGACACTCCAACGCTCGAGATTCTTCAGTAGTCAACTGAACGGATACCCCAACACCCAATGAGCTACAACTCACCCTAGCACCACCCTACCACCTTGAAGTTTTCACAGGCTTGAACCTGTTGGTGACTTCATGCACCAACTTAGCACCACCCTACCACCCTATAGAAGAATAAAATAAGAATGGACTCCTGCACCAGGGAAAATGGTCCACTTTACAATGATATAGAATGATGTAGAAGAAGAAGACACACTAGACCATAACCTCAACTATGACACAACCACCTAATGATGATCCTAGACCTCCCAACACTGCCTCTTCAACTATTGGAAGATAGACACTTGTACAACTTTTACAATGATGGTTTTACACTGACTCTGTACAATGATACTTTTACAATGATTGTATGCAGTGCTTCCCACTTGAAGACTTCATATAGTGAACTTCTTGCTGTTGTTTTGTACCTTGATTGCTACTCTTTTCATGCTACCATTTATCACTCTTCATAACAATATATTATGCATTGAGTCTTGTCTTGATGAATATATAATACCTGCAAAAAGGCTTCAAGGAAGTACCCATGACATGATAATAGCAAAACTTACCTCATCCTGCAGAGCATATGTTAGTGCTAAACAAAAACAACAAATTAGAATAAAAAGAACCTAATGAAATTAAGATATGAACATTCATATACATAATATACTTACCTGTAGCTTTGTTATAGACATTTTTGGACCCTACAACCCCAAGTATGAAATGTCCATAAATCAAGGGCTCCTAAGTCCCTAAAAGTGTTGTTCTAACCCCTAAAGGAACAAGGTCAACAGATTACAGCTTCTCCCAGAAGTTCTCCATGAAAAACTCCTCAGAATTGGTCAAAAAAGGATCATTTCAGTTGTTCCACTGGCTAAGTGCGTTGCATTGCACCTAAATACACTGTGTGGGTGCGTTGCATTTCAAAAATCCCTTCTATGGGGTGCGATGGGCGAGAAATGACAAATGGCAGTGTCATTCCGCGAGGTGGAGAGGCAATGGAAGCTTCCAGAATCTCCTCCTGTGACACTTGCCTCACTGAATTCGACCAAGGATGAGTAAGAGATCATCAATCTCCAAGTGGAAGCAAGAACTACTAGAGGGAAGACACTAATCAAATCACAAGTTGACTCATCCCCCTTACAGATATCTATATATGGATCCCTCATCCCAGAGATCCAAAGGCTGGAATTTTGCATATTGTAAGGAATTGCTGTTGGTTTCTTGAGACAAACATCAGATTGTTGGGTGATCTAAGCTTTGTTTGAGGTGAAGAGGGGCTTCTTTGCTGGGAGGTTGATGTTGGGCCAGAACAACCGGTTGTAACTCGTCTTGGCTCTTTCTTGTTTATCAATAAAAGCTATTCTAGTTTTCCTCCATACTCTTGTGTCATTCATATTTGTTGCATTTGTATGGTCAATTTACATCTGATCCTAGATTGTTTATGATTATAGATCCATGTCTTTGTATAGTGCTATGCTACTGTGATCTTACAGGTACTTGGTGAAGCTGGGCGTGCAAGGGCGCAGGTAGCTAAAGACTATCAAAGAAGAGAGGAATCGAATCAGGAGATTAGCGCAAGACAGAGGTTGGTCTTCTTGTTCTTCTCTATTTATAATTCATAAAGGAAAAACGAAAGTAGCTTTTCTCTGTTTGTTTCTAAGGCAGCTGTCACACCTTAGTGGGATAGAGCAGTTCTATATAGACACTTTTCCCTGTAAAAAAATGGCGACTCCACTGAGGACGAGTTAGTTTGTTTGTTTATCTTCCTTGTTGTCTATTTCATAAACTTAGAGACGGAGCCTGAAGTCGTGCCAGGTAGCTTTCGAACTGCATTTTCTATGCAAATTCAAAGTAGATAAATGCCGCTTCAGTCAATCTCTGGGATCTGTTTATGATTTAAACAACTGATTCACAAACTCTCTGATTGCCCTTGTGATAGCTCTTAGATCCTCCTTAGATCTACCCCTGATTGTTGCATTACTAATTGCTTTTTACTCGGCCAAAACCCAAGAATTGAACTGCAAACTGTGACCCGGAACCCGAACAGAGTCTCGTTTCTGGCCCAGCATAGGTACTGTTCATAGATTCTAAATTTCAGCGCACTTCCCGAGTGGACAAGCTGCGCTGCATTTCAGATTCTCTGTGTTACAGGTGCACTGATCAGACTAGCTCTGTGCAATTGTGGCTTCTGTGATTCATTCTCTCCAGTTCTATTCCTGAATTTTGCTGCCTGTGATCAGTATATGTCTGTTTGAAACCCCTTTTCCTTGCTGTTATTCCGCCTCCTTTGTACAAAAGAACTGTAGATGTTTTTGTGTGTTTGTTGAGTCATTTACAATTCTCCTTTGCAAAAGTAGCATAATCGTACTGTCGTCCTTTGATTTGAAACTGTCGCAAGTGTCGATTTCAATCATAGGAAAGAGTTTGATTGCTGTTGATGGTTGATTATCCTGTTACTATTGCTTTTGGTCTGAATTTGCAATTTTCTAGTGTCAAGAACAAGTATTCAGTTCAAAATCGTAAAGTGTTGTGATCGTCTCCATTTTTTATTTCGAAAAGAAACTTGTTGATATTTGTCGTTTGAAAAGAAATTCAGATTTGTGCATCAACTCTCTTCTTATCATTCATATACTAAGAAAGTCGAAAACAAATACATGCATGTGCATTTGCATATAGACAGTCTTATTGGTTTGATTTAGGAAAGTGCATATAGAGTGTGCTCTTTGATCTTTGTGAAAAGATTCTGTCTTTGTCTTCCTTAGTAGCTAGGATTTTCATTGCACAAAGAAGATAAAAAGTTTGTTTATCATCTTAGATTGCATTCTAGGAATTACATCTACATCTCGCGGTGAACCTGAAAGGCAAACTTCATAAACAAGATCAACTTAAAATAAATTCAATGAATCTAACAACGCTTTGGAACTTAACGCACAACATCTAGAAGTCTAAGCTAGAGACGTATTCCGGCGTCGTAAAGCCTGGTAACTGTTGTTCTTACTGATGGTTGGGTGATTCCTCCACTTTAAGACGATAAGTGCCAGTACGGACTTGTGCTCCCACGTACCGTCGAGTATATTTTGGGAGACCCCAATAGGCTTAATCCTTTATCCATAGGAAGCCGTGTCTGCCGCCCTATCGATCGCAATGCACTGAACACAGCATTCAGGAAGATTGACTGCCGTACCGTAAAAAGTATTCTGCAGTTTTGCGATTGGTTTGGTAATCCCTCTACCTAGATTTCCAGAGCAGTCCCTTTCGTTCCTTTTCAGACTCTTTAACAGAAAAGGTCCATCTGAGCACTTGTCACTTCAGGCTCATTAAAAATCAAAGGAGACTAGAGTCATCTTTTGTTTTTTCTCGACTCTTTAAAATTGAAAAAACAAGTTGTGTCAAAGCGTCTAAAAATTTATTTTAAACAGAATATTCATTACCCTTTCCTACGTTGATCTTGGGTTGAGAAAATGGAATCCACCAACCAAGGAATTCCCCTTGGAGGAAATCCTAGTCCCTTCTCCTCTTGGGGAGATGTTGGTGCACCCCATATGGCCACATTGTCGCTTCCAGGGCTGACAATTGGTTTGCCCGTATGGCTCTTCTCAACCTCTGTCGTTTAGAACACCGCAATTCCTGAACAATCGAATCAGCAACTAGACGAGTCTAGAGTTACCCACCAACCTTCTACTTCCTCTAATTCTTCCTCTCCTCCTTCCTCTTCGCTTGACGGGGCGTGTAAAGCCAAAAGTCAAGTACCCAAGAAGAAGAAGGAAAAGAAAAAGAAAGAGAAGAAGAAGAAGGAGCCAAAAGCAAATGGGGGCAAACGAGCGTCGTCTAGCGAAAATCCACACACTGCATCGACCAGGCCTAAATCGCCATGTGTCATTTGCAAAGGAGACCACTATCACAGAGATTGTCCTTGCATCCCGCGGATCTTAAGGGACTGGTCTCCTCATTTGCACAACCCGATGTCGTCAACCTCTGATGATCATGTTAAAAACACACCGTCGACTAGTGAAAGTGAAGCCCATGGACAAAAAGGAAAATATAGATTTCCTTGTAAACTGTGCAAAGGTGATCATGCCGTCCACCGTTGTCCCTTCTTAGACGAGGCTAAAAGAGTTTTGGACGATCGTTTGGTTTCACCGTTACGACTTCCTCCTGGATATAAAAAACTCTTGCCGAGTCCGTCACTAGTTGAAAATCGGCTGGCCCGCTCAGGTGGTCAGCTGAAGCATCTATCATTGAAGACAAACCGTCTGAACCCATACCAGACGAAAGTCAAAAGGTCGAGGCGGCAGTTGACCCGGTCTTGCCTTCAGAGGTTCCATCTTCAGATGATACAATCACCGAAGAGAACAAGGATGACACCCTCCAAATTCTTTTCATAAGCACAGACTCCAACGAACATGGGGGAAATTTACCCGTTCCTTTACCGTAGGAAGGAAGTTCGTCAGAGTCATACCCGACCATCTATTCGGTCCCACCTCCAAGCAACCTAGTTGTCTCCTTCGACTGGAATCAACTAGGCAGACCCCGTTTAGCAGCTAGTATACCATTCCGAATCATTGTTCAAATATATAGAATGGTTATGGTCGGTACCATCATAGATGAAGGGGCTTCTATGAGTATCCTTTCCTCAACTGCTTGGAAAGCGCTTGGTTCGCCATCGCTTTTGCCTGAGATGAGAAATCTAACAGGCTTTGATAAAGGAACGAGTCGACCGTTAGGGATCCTTCCCAATGTGCCCATAACATTGAGAGGGAAAACCGTTCAAATGAACGTGATGGTAGTTCAAGGACCCCTGGATTACAATCTACTCCTTGGACGAGACTATATTTATTGCATGAGAGCCATTGTCTCATCACTCTTTAGAGTGATGTGTTTTCCGCACGAAGGAAGAGTGGTCAAGCTCGTAGACCAACTTTCATTTCCCGGATCACGCATAGCAAATAGTCATATACCATCCTTGAATGGTCTTTTCACGCAAGAAATGTCTCAGCCCCCAGTCCGTCCACCCGATGAACGCGAGTGATTCGGGGGACATGACTGAAACCCAGGGGGCATGCACCCTGGTCTGCTTCGGGAGGAAAAATTCGGGTATAGGGTAGGTTTCCGCGAGAGGATATGACCTTCGTACTCCCGTCCGTGATTGGAAGAGGGAGTTGGACTAGAATAAGATTCTCTTGTCAAAGTTATGTGAATTGGTGGGCATCGCCACTCACCTTTGTCTATTTCGGTAGATATCGCCGAAGAAGTGATTTCTTTGGTAACTTGTAAGAGGTAGGCCTCTCTCGGTAAAATAAATGTTTTGGTGGAAAGAAGAAGGGTTAACCTTGAAACTCTGTTTTATACCTGGGGGCATGCAAACCTTTTGGCATGCAAGCGAAGAGCGACTATTTATTTTTTTAAATTTGTAGGTCCTCTAACCCTCTAAACTCGTAGGATTGGTCGTTTCCTAACTTGCATAAAGAAAGGATGTGGGGCAAAAATCTAAAGGTTGCCGTTTTTATATGAGACATTCTTATCATATGACTGGATTAATTGAGCAGTTTTAGCACATAGTTCAAGCTCGTTAAAAAATAAACATAAGCCATGAGCAAATGTTTCCCCCAGTGTTTAAGCTCAGTCACAAAAAAAATGAACCGATCTCCGGTAAATAACCATCGTGAATGTAATACTTCAGCCATTAAAGCCTTGGTCGTGTTTGCACCGTCACCTCCACTTTTGCATTGGCCGATCATTCACCTCCATTTGATTGTTTACCCATTTTGAGGAACAGCTGCGAAGAGTGATTTCACTAGCCATCCTTGTAACACTGTCGTGATTGGAAAATTCCAAACCTTACCTGGAATCAGTTGCTACCCATTTTATCACTCGTTCCTCAAAAGACGAGTCTCCTTTAAGCTCTTTTCAACTGACTCGTAAAATATGAAAAGATTGCCGAGCCATTGGCCTTTCCAGCTCGTTAAAGGGACAGGAAGTGCTATCCCTCCTCTAAATTTTAATATTTTTGGACCTGAGGGATTATTACACAAAAAGATCAAGCGCTTTTTTTGTTCGGCTCGTTAAAAGCATCAAAAATTCATCCCTTCTGTATTGTTTTATACTTTTTCGGACTTAAGGGATTAGATGACGAAAAAGGAATTTTGGAGTTACCTTTACGTTCCTTTTCAGACTCTCTAAAATTGAAAAGGACCGAGTTATCTTTGTCGTTAAGCTCGTTAAAATTTCAATAGCGACAAACTTGTCTATAGACGAGAACGAGTTTCACTATCGCTAGGCTCGGTAAAACATAGCGATGGGTTTGCCCGAAGGGCAAATTATAGAACAAGCATATGTTATCCTCCTCAAGCTTGATAAAAATAAAGAGGTACTGGTCAGCAATTACTGGGGAAAAATTGGGAAGAAAACTTGAAGAAACTTTGTTGGTAGCAAGTCGCTCTTGAACATGACATTTCCGCTCCGTGTCCGAGTCGGGTTGGGTTGTTTCATTCACCGGTCACATCACCATGGTCCCATCATACCATCCACATTTGGGGTAATGCTACCAATCCATCACATCAGTGTCGCCGATATGTTCAAGAGAAGTCATTCAGAGAATTCACCTGTGTCTCACCCACTACCATACATTTATACTCCATTCTTTCATGACCGCCACCCTGAACCGTATATCACCAGATTGTTTTCACCTCCATTAAAATCATTTGCTCCGTTCCGTGTCATTGATGTGGGATTCATTAAGGCCCTCCTGTGACGGATCACTTCTTGTCGACATCAGCTCATTATCCAAGAATTTGATCTAGGAACACCCCATTCAGTACTTTGAAGCTTGCATGCCTCAATGGCAAGTTTCTCACTTCCGGCGACAGGTTTACATCATTGGCCTTCGATCGAAAGATTTTGTGTGGTGTTCGACGCCAAGTCCTTTATTCACACCACGTGAATTGTACTGCAGTACCTTGAGGGTTATTGTCATTATTGGTGATTCCTCTCGCGCTTGTTAACAGCTTACATCATTGGCTGGTAATCAAGCGATGTCTTTCCATGTTCGACTTCAGAACACTTCTCACATGGATAGACTTGTACTTCGAGTGAAGATCGAATGAGATTGAAGACCCCGGATCTAGTTTCATCCATCCGGGCTGCGATATATATTCAGGGAAATAAAGACATCACATGTACATCATTGCTGCACAGATAATCATCCAATCAAAGGGATGATGGCTCTACCAGAATCATCAGTCTACACTCAGACGATTGTCTGTCCTATGTACATGAAAATGAATTTATAAAGTTGAGCATGTGAATGCTCGCCTCAGCTAGATCATGAAAGTATTATGAAGATAATGTATTGTATTGTATCTTATTACAGGTCTCCTCCCGACATTGAAAGAACTTCGGATCCTCATAATAAAGCATTTCACCCGACATCAAAAGATTAACGACCTCATGCTTTAGGGGGCAACTGTTATAGACATTTTTGGGCCGTACAACCCCAATTATAAAATGTCCATAAATCAAGGGCTCCTAAGTCCCTAAAATTTTTGTTCTAACCCCTAAAGGAACAAGGTCAACAGATTACAGCTTCTCCCAGAAGTTCTCCATGAAAAACTGCTCAGAATTGGTCAAAACAGGATCATTTCAGCTGCTCCACTGGCTAAGTGCGTTGCATTGCACCTAAATACACTATGTGGGTGCGTTGCATTTCAAAAATCCCTTCTATGGGGTGCGATGGGCGAGAAATGACAAATGGCAGTGTCATTCCGCGAGGTGGAGAGGCAATGGAAGCTTCCAGAATCTCCTCCTGTGACACTTGCCTCACTGAATTCGACCAAGGATGAGTAAGAGATCATCAATCTCCAAGTGGAAGCAAGAACTACCAGAGGGAAGACACTAATCAAATCACAAGCTGACTCATCCCCCTTACAGATATCTATATATGGATCCCTCATCCCAGAGATCCAGGGGCTGGAATTTTGCATATTGTAAGGAATTGTTGTTGGTTTCATGAGACAAACATCAGATTGTTGGGTGATCTAAGCGTTGTTTGAGGTGAAGAGGGGCTTCTTTGCTGGGAGGTTGATGCTGGGTCAGAACAACCGGTTGTAACTTCTCTTGGCTCTTTCTTTTTTATCAATAAAAGCTATTCTAGTTTTCCTCCATACTCTTGTGTCATTCATATTTGTTGCATTTGTATGGTCAATTTACATCTGATCCTAGATTGTTTATGATTATAGATCCATGTCTTTGTATAGTGCTATGCTACTGTGATCTTACAGGTACTTGGTGAAGCTGGGCGTGCAAGGGAGCAGGTAGCTAAAGACTATCAAAGAAGAGAGGAATCGAATCAGGAGATTAGCGCAAGACAGAGGTTGGTCTTCTTGTTCTTCTCTATTTATAATTCATAAAGGAAAAATGAAAGTAGCTTTTCTCTGTTTGTTTCTAAGGCAGCTGTCACACCTTAGTGGGATAGAGCAGTTCTATATAGACACTTTTCCCTGTAACAAGCTTACCTCTGCTGCATCATTTTGCTGCACCTTGCTCTTTGCTTCCCTAGAATGTCTGGTCCTTTGCACCCCTTAACAACACTTGATCTAGTTTTTCTTGCCTTCTAGGAGCACGCTATTTAATCTGATGTATCTCTGTGATTTCAAGTCCCACACATGTGAGCTTCGGTCTTGTAGAATCCCTTTGCGTCTTCTTTCCAATGCCATAGGTTTGACCTGATTTGAACTCTTCAAGACAAAGTTATGCCCAATCTCTGACAATGACCTAATTATGGACTAGTTCAGTAGAGCGAACTTGTACGACGTACCACTTGTCAATGTTTCCTCCTTCAACTCTAAAATTGACAAACAAAAAACTACAGTCCATGCAATGTCCGCCACTTTTTATAGAATTCTAATCCTCTTCTCTGGGAGAGAGTTATGATGATTTTTCCAAGGTCACTTCTTTGAGATGAAATTCGGGAGCCTGAAAAAACCCTAACTTCCAGATCATATCTCCGACAATTTAGCGAACAAAGATCAGAAATTCAGTCATGACGTTCATCAGGACTTAAAATAAAATGGGTTTTCATTTCAGAATCTAAGACTTCGTAGAAATGAAGTTATAGCGAAAATGCCACGGTCACTTCTTTTGGAGGATATATGAGATTTCTTTTTATAGAGTTGAGAGGGGGTTCTATAGAGAATGTTGGAGGGATTTTAGGAGCTTAAAAAATTATTAATTATTGACTATTCAATGACCAAAACCAATTATGAGTGCCATGCCACAACCCCATAGGGTTTTATCCCACTAACTGGGGTTACTAACTTCAAACATGAATATCTCTCAAACCGTGAACAATTACTTGGTGTTCCATATATCAATTGAAACATATTGACGAGTAGAATCTATCTAGAAGATCATTGACTCAAAATAGAGTAATTTTTCAAGTCAAAATTCCCTTGCAAGATTAGGGTAGCCCCTGGTGTTGATTGTGTTGACATCAATGACAACCTCAGATCATCTTTTGATCAATAATCTAGCCCTTTGGCATTGATGGCAACACAAGTACTCCCCCTGCGATCAGGGCACCTCTTCCTACTTCCTTCTCTCCCCCTTTGACATCAATGGCAAAGGCTAACTCCCCCTGACACACAACCATCCTGTGGACCTACACACACTTCTAGTCCCCCTTTATTTTCTGAATAAGGAAAATCTAATGAGAACTTGGAGAATTCAAAGCTTCTGGCAAATATATTCAAATGCTTCATGAGGTAAAGGTTTAGTGAAGATATCAGAGCTTCGTTCTTTTGTACCAACATATATAAGTTTGATATTCTTTTCAATGACTTGTTCTCTAACAAAATGATATTTTATCGAAATGTGTTTTGTTTTTGAATGCATGAAAGGATTCTTGGACATGCTGATGGCATTGGTGTTATCACAGAAGTTGGGAATAGGCTCACTGAATTGTACTTGAATATATTGCAAAGTTTGTTTCATCCAAAGGACTTGAGTACAATAAGTTGTCACTGCAATGTATTCTGCGTCCACTGTAGATAACGAGATTGAGGTTTTCTTTTTGCTCTGTTTTCTTTTTGCTCAACCATGATACGAGACAACCACCTAGATAGAATGTTGATCCACTAGTACTCTTACGATCGTGAATGCTTTCTGCCCAATCTGCATCTATAAAGGCTTGAATAATGAGATTGTTTCCCTTGGGATACCACAATCCATATACTGTTGTGCCCTTTAGATATCGAAGAATTCTTTTGAATGCAATAATATGTGATTCTTTTGGTTCTCCTTGGAATCTTGCTACTTGTCCAACTCCTTGCATAACATCTAGTCAGAAGGTTGTTACATATAGAACACTACCAATCATAGATCTATACAACCTCTGATCCACATCCTTATATGAGTCATCTATGCTCAATTTGCAACCTGTTACCATCGAAGTAAGGACGGGTTTGCAATCTTCCATTTTGAATTTCTTGAGCATTTCCTTGATGTACTTGGCTTGACATATAAATATTCATTTCTCTTGCTGAGATATTTGAAGCCCTAAGAAGTATGTCAACTCCCCAAATAAAGACATCTCGAACTCACTTTGCATCTTTGTAGCAAAGTTCTTACTTAGTCAATCATCATTGCTACCAAAGATTATATCATCCACATATACCTCAACGATTGTTAAATTATCCTTATCTATTTGTACGTAAATATTGCTATTAACAATACCTTTCTTGAACCCTTGTTGATGTAGATATCCATCAAGACGAGCATACCATGGTCTGGGAGCTTGATTGAGACCATACAGAGCCTTGTTTAACCTACAAACATAGTCTTCTTTTTCTGATAGTAGAAAACCTTCAAGTTGTTCAGTGTAAACTTATTCTTCTAATTCTCCATTCAAAAATGCTGACTTAACATCCATTTTGTAGACTTTTATTTTTCTTGAGCATGCATAGAAGAGAAACATATGGATGGCTTCCATTCTGGAAACTGGTGCAAATGTTTCGTCAAAATCAATTCCTTCCACTTGTGCATAGCCTTTGCAAACTAATCTTGCTTTATTTCTAGTAACCTATCCATCTTCATTCAGTTTGTTCCTAAAAACCCATTTAGTCCCAATAACATTTTTATCTTTTGGTCGTGGAACCAATTCCCAGGTGTTATTCTTCTCGATTTGATCCAATTCTTCATTCATAGCTCCTACTGAATGTTCATTCTAGCTAGCTTCCTCAAAACTACTAGGCTCAAACATTGCTAGAAAAGCAATGTGAGCTTGTTGTGATGAATGAAGTTGTCGACCTTTTCTTGTTCCAATTCCTTCATTTATGTCACCAATGATTTGATTTGATGGATGGTTCTTTTGAATCCATTCTTTTGTTCTCTTTGGAGGAGCTTTTTGTTTTTGTTCTTGTATATCTTGTTGATCATTATTTACTTCTTCCTGGTTGACAGTTTCTTCTTGTTCTAGAATTTTCTCTGTACCTTTTTCAGCCTCTGTCTCAAGTTTCAAAGATTCTAGATTCTCATCATTATTAATTAGAACACTATCTTCGTCAAATGTAACATTTATGCTCTCCACTATCTATTTTCTTCTTAGATTATATCATTTATAGGCCTTTATTTTGCGTGAGTAACCAACAAATATTCCTTCATCGGCAAGCGATTCAAACTTACCCAACTTTTGATCTTCTCTTTTGATATAACATTTTCTTCTGAAGATTCTAAAATATTTTACATTAGCCGGTTTTCCTTTCCATAATTCATATGGGGTCTTATTGCAATTATTTTTTAGAAGACTTTTGTTGATAATGAAGACTTCCATATCAATTTCTTGAACCCAAAATGTTTCATCCAATTTTGAGTCCTTCAACATTGTTCTACCCATTTCCTATACGGTTCTATTCTTTCTTTCAGCAACTCCATTTCGCTGAGGTGTTTGTGCTGTTGAAAATTGTCCTTTTATTCCATTTTTGTCATAGTATAGTTGAAATAATTTGGAAGTGAATTCTCTACCATTATCTGATATTAGACACTTTATTTTTAAATCAGTTTCATTTTCGACCAACTCCTTATAGATCTTAAAGCACTCAAATGCTTCATATTCTTTCTTTAGGAAACTGATGGTTTTCATCCTGGTATTGTCATCTATCATTAACATGAAATATAATTCTCCATCTGAGACATTTTTTTCTTATAGGACCACATAGATTAGTATGTAACAATTCCAATGGATGTGATGCAAAGTGTTATTTTGTTTTAAATCCACATTTTGTTTGCTTATTGTGCCGACGGGCCTCACATAGTGTGTTGGAAGGTTTTGAGATTTTCGGTATTTCTCGTACTGCTTCCTTTTTGCTTATCCTGTTAAGATTTTCAATGTTTATGTGACCCATTCATTTGTTCCATAACCAGCTTTCATCTTCTTTAGCTAGTAGATGCTTTAGTTGCTTCATCCAGAACATATATGTCGTTTGGAGCTCGACTTGCTGTAGCCACAATTTTACCATACTTGCCTTTCCTGATTTCACATTTTGTGGAGTTGAATAGCATTATGTGTCCTTGATCACACATTTCTCCAACACTAAGCAGATTCATGTTTTCAACCAATAGAACATTCGTGGCTAGAGCATCTTTGCTTCCAAGACTGATCGTACACGATACTATAACATTTGAGGATCCATCATTTCCAAAGGACATGTTTCCATCCTTCTTCTCTTTCAGAGATACAAATTTCTTTCTATCTCTGGTTATATGCATTGAGCAACCGCTATCAACATACTACACATATTTGTTGTTTTGAGCCTTGAGAGCAAGAGCACAATTATCAATGTTCTTCTTATTCCATGTTCGTTCGTTTTGTGGCTTCAAAGATTCTGCTAGAGCATTTTAATGTCTGTAGTGTCTGGCTATGTGTCTAAAGTTTCAACATTTGTAACATTCAATATTACTTCTTAAATGTTCAAATCTATTGATGTTTCATTGAGTCCTGGGAGGTTCATATTTGACAGATCTTCTGGAATTGTATTGGTTCCTAGGGTACGTTCGACATTCTACAGCTTTATGACCAAATTTCCACATGAATAACAATAGCCATAAAAAATATGTTGCTACCTAGATGGAAATATTCGTCGGGGAATTGTCTTCCAAGGCTGTTCTTGTGAATCTTGTCCAATGAAGTCTACATGCTTGTCAAATCTCATAGGTTCATTGTATTTTGTTGTAGAAGGTCCTACTTCTTCTTCTTTGTAACTGAGGCTAGTTCTTTCGTTGTAAGATCATTGATTGTTGATGAGTTCTTCCAATGCCCTTGAGTTGTTGGCATAGTTTTGGACAGTTTTTCCCTTCTTCACTTCCTTACGTAGCGAGACTACTTTGGCTTATAATGCTTCCATTTCTCGGTTGCCTTCTTCCAACTTAACAATGTAAACTTTGAAACGGGAACTATAAACTCAAAACGGGAACTCTGGCCCAAAAACCCCAAAAAAACCACAAAAACAGTGCTCAAAACGAAAAGTGTGTATACTGGAACGATGTTTTTTTTTTTTAGGTGTCAATTTTGCAGCTGTTTTAAAAATGGCAGTGACTACGAAATTTTCTACGAAATTTTCCTGCAAAATATAGCTTCAGAACGAAAGTGTTGATACTGGAATAATGATTTTTTTTTTAGGTGTCAATTTTGTGGCTGTTTTAAAAATGGCAGTGACTACAAAATTTTCCTGCAAAATATAGCTTCAGAACGAAAGTGTTGATACTGGAATCGACCCGCCGCCGGTCCGGCGGGGCGGGGCAGCCCGGGGGTGCCGCTGCATGGAATTGGTAATGTGGATCGTCATTTGATGCGTGGAATTGGTAAAACCCAAGCTGCCCGTCAATGGAGAATGTCTGCGTCTTTTGACTTTGCCGAGTCTGTCTGTCGCGTACTGTCTCTCTGTCCGTTGTATCGCACATACAAGCTAACGTCCACCCTCGAAACCTGTAGTCGGGGATGTGAAGGCAACCTAACGTCACCTTAAAATTTTCATCAAAACTATAATGCTAACTATATATAATTGGAGTACAGACAAAATAATAGAGCTCGACCAAATATAGATATCGTTGCTCAAACATTCACATAATAAATAACAAATTTAATATATACAATTAATTTTTCAAAAACATGCTACTTGGACCATTGCTAACCTAAGAGGCATCCTTCACAGTATCATATAATAAAATACAATATATTACAATAGTCTTTAAGAGTCCATGAAGTGTAATATGGTCTTGAAATACACTATACATGTGAGGACTTCCAACCAAAGGGCGTATGCATCACTAAAGAACTTATCCAATCCTAATATTTGTATTGTTCCAAAGCATAAGGGTTCAATGAATATGCACGGTTGTTTTTTAACTAAGCGCAATCATATCTATGAGAATCCTCCTATTTGAATTCTCTCATGCATCCCCCCAGCAACTTCCCCTGAATCCTTCTTCTTATTCCAAGAATGGAGGTGAGACACCTCTTTAGTCTTCCTAGTCAGAATTTGCCTCCAAAATTTCTAAGGAGCTAGCTTAGAGAGGTGTAAGAGATTCCCTTGTCTTTGACGAATGTACTGCCTCTTTTTCCTTTTAGTTAGGGCTTTATATATTTTTATCTTGTCCATTTTAAGAGATTCATCAATAACTTCCTTAATTGCTCTCCTCGCACTTTTACACTCTTTGTCATACCATGGATTGGTTTTGCTATTTCTTTTATTATTTGAAACTTCAATTGAGAACTTGTTAATAGAATATGAGAGGGTTGTAGTAAAATTATGATAGAGGTCTTCTATGTTGTCTATACTAGATAAAGGAAGCAAATTAGTTTTTAATTCATTTAGAAAGAGATCATTTTTATTTCTACATATGTTACAGAATTTAATCGTCCACCTTATCGATGAATAAACTTGAAATCACTTCATTCTCATCAGGGGAACTTCGCTCACTAAAAGAGAGCACCATTAAAGAAAGCCGCTGCAAAAGAAGAGAAGTTGTGAAGTTGGAAGAGAGATAATTACAATGTGGAGTATAGAAGCATAACTTTGATCGCTTTCATCGCCTCGCTCTTTCGAGCTCTCTCTTTTCTTTGACAGGAGCCTGTTCATGGTAAAATGGCAGACTTCGAACACAAGTCAGAAGATTCGAACAAGAATTTTAAAAAGGGAATTAAGCGCAACTGGTCCAATCTGATGTAGTCATAAAATATAGGTGTATACAAGTATTGTAGATTTTATGTCATAGCATTTTAATGCTCGGAATTCTATATTTGATATCAAATATAGAACTTTGCCACCGATAGCGTCGGTTGCCGGAACAAATTACTTCAAAAACCATTAAAAAAACCCTATCCCATACCCTGCAGTCGCTCCAAACTCGAACCTCAGAACGACAAAACCATCATTCCTCCTTTTTTAAGTCTCATTGTCTTTCATATTTCTTACGTCAACAAATTTTAAAGCAAAGCAATAATAAATAAATAATAATTATATTAATAACTTTATAATATTTTATCCCTTCGTTTTTACCAAATTTAATATTTAAAATTCCTTTCCCATTTTAAAACATTTAATTAAATTCCTTTCCCATTTTAAAACATTTAATCATTAATTAGAAGAAACTTAGATTTTCTTCTATTTCTTTTCCATCAATTATATTTATTTGTTTTTAATAAATCTTCAATTTTATTTAGTGTTATCAATATTTCTTTACATATTCATTTTTTATTTAACATGATTCAATATTCTTACGTAACATATGATGATATGATGGTGAATGAGACATCCACCCAAAACATGAATGATATTAATCAAAATACACAATTTTATCCACGGGAAAAAAATCAGATTGACAACAATCTTAACACAATCTAATGTTCAATAACTATATATCTATTCAATAATTTTTGCTTAAATAAATGAATAACTCGATTCAATGTCATTACACGCTAAAATATAGAATTCCGAACATTAAAATGCTATGACATAAAATCTACAATACTTGTATACACCTATATTTTATGACTACATCGGATCGAACCAGTTGCGCTTAATTCCCTTTTTAAAATTCTTGTTCGAATCTTCTGACTTGTGTTCGAAGTCTGCCATTTTACCATGAACAGGCTCCTGTCAAAGAAAAGAGAGAGCTCGAAAGAGCGAGGCGATGAAAGCGATCAAAGTTATGCTTCTATACTCCACATTGTAATTATCTCTCTTCCAACTTCACAACTTCTCTTCTTTTGCAGCGGCTTTCTTTAATGGTGCTCTCTATTAGCAAAACTATCCACTCTCTTGCGTATGGCGCGGGTCATCTCTCTTATTGTGAGACTGGTTAGTGGCTTACCGGCTAGCGACGACCTTATGCCTTATGTTTATCACTATCATTTTTTAAGTGAAGCCGGTACGGGTCGATTCCCGGAATCGACCCGCCGCCGGTCGGGCGGGGCGGGGCGGCCCGGGGGTGGCGCTGCGCTGCAGCGCCACCCCCGGGCAGCCCCACCCCGCCCGACCGGCGGCGGGTCGATTCCAGGAATCGACCCGTACCGGCTTCGGAGCTTGTCTTGGATGAATGTGCAGCTATATCAAATATAGAATTCCGAACATCCCGTTGGCCACTTTCGCTTCCAGTCCGGGCATTCCCCAGGAAGTGCTGGCCAAGTCATTCGCCATCAGTTCGCAGGAGGTGAAGCAGATCAGAAAGCTCCTCGGAGGTAACTGAAGCAGTGATATATAATGATAAGAATAATAATCGCACTGTACCCTGTAGGTTGGTGTGTAATCATAAAATGTATGTACTTTCCTTGGGATAGGATGTTTGAATTATGCAATATGAAATTTATAATGTTTATGGGCATACAGAAATATGCGAACACAGTTGGTTCAGATATCAAGACAATCCACACGTATTATTTCATCTTGTCGTCGTTATTGTGAATTTTTTTAATATCATTTTTAACGGTTTAAATAACACAAATTTAGATTTTACTTTCAATTTTTCCAAAATTTCAAGCATCATAAAATTTAAGAATTTGAACTAAATCAACTCCAATAAATTGAAAAATTTAGATTTTATTTTCAATTTTTGGAAAAATTCAAGTACCATAAAATTTAAAAAATTGCACTTAAACAACTCCAATAAATTCAAAAATTTGAAAACAGTTCTATAGTCTCACTTGAGTAATGAATTGTTTGGTTGCGAAATTCCACGATACATCTCGATCGACAATAAAACGCACTCAAACTAAATAGAATTGCCAAAGGTGTTTTGATGGGTGGGCGGGGTGGGGCCGGTGGCGGGGGAGGGGTGGGCGGGCTGGGCGGGGGGGCCGGGGAGGGGGCGGTGGCAAGGGATGGGTGGGCGAGGTGGGCAGGCAGGGGGCGGTGGCGGTGGGCGGGGAGGGGGCGGTGGCGGTGGAGGGGTGGGCGGGGTGGCGGTGGCGGTGGAGGGGGGGCGGGGAGGGTGTGGGCGGGGTGGCCGGGGGGCAGTGGTGGTGGCGGTGGTGGGGGATGGGTGGGCGGGGAGGGGGCGGTGGCGGTGGAGGGGTGGACGGGGGCGGTGGCGGTGGCGGTGGAGGGGTGGGCGGGGGCGGTGGAGAGCACAACTGTGATTTTCGCATTGATTTTTAAGTTAATTATTATTTTTTGAAAAAAAAGTTGTTATTATTATTTTTTTGACATGAAATTCATAAAAAAAACTATTATTTGACCATTTTTAGTTAATATTTTTGTATAAAAATTGTGATTTTGACATGTTAATTCTAGCAAAAAATTATCAAAACGTTTATTTTTTTTGTTATATTTATGTTAAAAATGGCTATTTTTATGTCCATTGTTAAAAAATGTTGTTTTTTAGAAACAATTATTTCATGTGGATTGAAAAATTAATTAAGGATGTATAAATATGTAGATTATCTAAAATTCAAACTATCGACTTTCTAATTTAAAAACGCAAAACAATAAAAACCCCACTAAAAAAAAAAAAAATTAAGATAGAGAACAAGAAAATATGAATAAAATGACCACTTCAAAAACTATCAAATTTAGAAAATAATTTTTTACATTTCACACACTAGAAAATTTAAAGTCAAAAAATAGGTCTTTTAAAAAAAGGGTGTGATGCAGAATACTCACTTTTTAAAATCAGGATGAAAATCACTACCATTCACTACCATTCTAAAACTTAATGCACATGAAAAAAATTAAAGTTCCAAAAACCATGTTCTAAAAAAAACATGTGTATTCTGCATCACCACTTTTGAAAATCGGGTCATTTTTTTGCCACCTCTACAAAACGGGTAACAGTATCAGTTCCCGTTTCAAAGTTTACATTGTTACTTCTTTTGAAGTGACTCTTCAATACATTTGTGTTCTTCAACTTCAATTTTGAGACCTTGAACTTGTTCTTCAAGAGTGTTGGAATGGATCTTCTCAGCCTTGAGCTCTTTTATAAGCTTGATTGCCTACTTAGAAAATTCTTCTATGGTCAACCCTTTTTCTTCAATGTTTGATACCTTTTATTCATTGTCATTGGCCATAAACAATACTCTCTCATTGGCTTCTTCTTCACTGTCACTGTCTTCATCGGATGATGAGCTATCTTCTTTAGAGAGAAAGTTCCTTTTGAATCCTTTCTTCTTGCCTTGCTTGTTGAATTTCTTAAAGCCTTTCTTTCCTTTTGAGTTTCCATCACTTATGTTTGGACATTTTGTTGCGAAATGCCCAACCTCACCACAATTGAAACATATGAGTGAAGTTTACCATTGAATTTTCCCTTACCAATTTTTAGTTTTCTCGTAAAGTAATCATATTCTCCATCTAAAAAACCTTCTTCATCATCTTCCTTTTCTTCACACTTGTAGGTGTAGGTGTAGGTCTTTGCCATTGAAGGTTATTTGTCCTTATTGGTTTTCTTAGATGCAGCGAATGCAGTTTCTAGATGCGAAGTACCCTCTTCTTCATCAAGTCTCATTTCATATGCTATGAGAACTCCATGTAATTCCTCTTTGCTGAGTTTGTCCAAATTTTCACTGTATTCTAAGACCGATACCTTTGGGTTGAATCTTCCTGGTAATGTTCTAAGAATCTTTCGTATAATAGTCTTCTCATCAAAAGGCTCTCCCAATCCTTCTAGAGTGTTGGTTATTTCATTAGCGTGTTGGAAGTATGCAGCAATTTTGTCATCTTCTTTCATTCCGAGTTGCTCAAATTTTGCTCTGTAGATTTGAAGCTTTTCTTCTTCGACATTTGAGTCACCTGTATATATATTCTCAATCTTGTCCCATACATTTTTGGTGGTTTTACAACCCAACACCTTATGATAAGCAAATTCAATAAGTCCATTGATAATAATATTCTTTTCTTTTGCATCCTTTACCAAATTCTTCTTACCTTGTTCATCCGCGGTTGGTGTAAATCCATTTTGAACAGTGTCCCATACTTCGTAACCTTGCACCAAGAGATAGACCTCCATTCTTCCTTTCGAGAGTGCATAATTATTTTCATTGAATAGAGGTACACCATTCTTGGTATCCTCCATGATCTCCTTCCAATTGTTAAACTGCTATTGAATGAACCAAGCTCTAACACCAATTGTTGGAAAACACTGAGAGGCAGGGTGAATCAGTATTCCTTAAAAGTTAGCACTTTTAAATCTTTTCAGAGCATTAGTTAATATTCAATTACCATGAATGTTTATGTAGTAACGACAGTGAATAAAAGAACACATGAGGCACAAAAATTTTAGTTGGAAAACCCCCTCCGGGTCAAAAACCACTGAACGCTTTTCTAATAATTCTTTAATCTTCAACTTGAATTGAAAATAAAGCTCCAAATTCCTAGAATCTAGAAAAGCATTCTTCTCCATCTCCCACTAGATGGACACTCCAATGCCCAAGATTCTTTAGTAGTCAACTGAACAGATGCCCCAACACCCAATGAGATACAACTCACCCTAGCACCACCCTACCACCCAATAGAATAATAAAATAAGAATGGACTCTCGTACCAGGGAAAATGGTACACTTTACAATGATATAGAATGATGTAGAAGAAGAAGACACACTAGACCATAACCCCAACTATGACACAACCACCTAATGATGGTCCTTCACCTCCCAACACTACATATTCAACGCTTGGTAGATAGATGCTTGTACAACTTTTACAATGATTCTTTTACACTGACTATGTATAGTGATACTTTTACAATGACTGTATGCAGTGCTTCCCACTTGAAGACTTCATATGGTGAACTTCTTGCTACTATTTTGCACCTTGATTGCCTCTCTTGTCATGCTACCCTTTCTCACTCGTCAAAACATTAGATTATGCATTGAGTCTTGTCTTGATGAATATATAATACCTGCAAAAAGTATTCAAGGAAATACCCATGACATGATAATAACAAAACTTACCTCACCCTGCAGAGCATATGTTAGTGCTAAACAAAAGCAACAAATTAGAATACAAAGAACCTAATGAAATTAAGAGATGAACATGCATATATAGGAGATACTTATCTGTAGCTTACCTCAGCTGCATCATTTTGCTACACCTTTCAATTTGCTGCCCTAGAAAGTCTGGTCCTTTGCACCCCTTGACAACACTTGATCTAGTTTTTCTTGCCTTCTAGGAGCACGATATTTAATCTGATGTATCTCTGTGATTTTAGATCCCCAACATGTGAGCTTCGGTCCTTTAGACGCCCTCTGAGTCTTATTTCCAATGCCATACATCTGACCTGATTTTGACTCTTCAAGACAAAGTTATGTCCAATCTCTCACAATGGCCTAATTATGGACTAGTCCAGTAGACCGAACTTGTACGATGTACCACGTGTCACTGTTTCCTCCTTCGGTGCTGAAATTAACACACAGAAAACTATAGTCCGTGCACTATCTGACACTTTTTACAAAATTCAAATCCTCTTCTCTGAGAGAGAGTTATGATGAGTTTTCCAAGGTCACTTCTTTGAGATGAAATTTGGGAGCCTGCAAAAATCCTAACTTTCACAAATCATATCTCTGACAATATAGCAAACCAAGATCTTAAATTCGGTCATGATGTCCATCAGGATTGCGAATCAAATGGGTTTTCATTTCAGAATCTAAGACTTCGCAGAAATGAAGTTATAGCGAAAATGACACGATCACTTCTTTTGGAGGATATATGAGATTTCCTTTTATAGAGTTGACAGGGGCTTCTGTAGAGAATGTTGGAGGGATTTTAGGAGCTTAAAAAATTATTAATTATTTACTATTCAATGACCAAAACCAATTATGAGTGCCATGCCACAACCCCATAGGGTTTTAGCCCACTAACTGGGGTTACTAACTTCAAACATGAATATCTCTCAAACCATGAAGAATTGCTTGGCGTGCCATATATCAACAGAAACATCTTGACGAGTAGAATCTATATAGAAGATCATTTACTCAAAATAGAGTAAGTTGTCAAGTAAAAATTTCCTTGTAATATCAGGGTAGCCCCTGGTGTTTCTTGGGTTGACATTAATGACAACCTCAGATCATCTTTAGATCAACAACTGTTATAAATTGTTATATAGGATGGCAAAGTTGGATGGTCTGTAGGCAATCTGGATGCCATTACAGATATCTAGTTCAATTTTTCTAGTGTCTCTTGCCATCATGTAGCTAATAGGATCCATTTCAAGTGAGAATGTCAATACATCACTGCGGCACTGACAAAGACCATTTATTTTAGGTTGTAACATCCCTAAACCTTTTCTATAATTGTGGATCAAGTTATATAGTAGAATAGACTATTTCTTCAAAAGGCTCTGCAGTATCTATTGGATGAAGGGAAAGGTTGTAATAAAATTTGTATTAAAATCTCCTTAAGGTTGTCTCAACATACTGTGTGTGTGTTGTATATACTTAGTTCTAAAACTTTTTTCATATAGCTGCTCACTTGCTTATAGGAAAAACTGAACACGCTATGTAAACTTTAAACCATTTAGATATTCAAGTTCTACTTTTATCCTTCTTGCTTACTCTCAATCCACATCTTTGAAAGTTGTAATTTTTTTTATATAACTACTTGTTTAGAGGCCAAACTCAATGTGTTATATAAAATATTCAAATCTCCATCCTTTATTAGTTTCTCGTCCTTCATGATATATAATACATCACAACATCATATGCACTTCATCATCAACTTCTCCCTGCCTCGAAAGGAAGCATAGAATTTTCTTGATTTATATATTTATATCTCCTTGTTTCCAATGCTAGATGATGCGAGTTCTCCTAGAAAGGAAGCATAGACTTTTCTTGATTTATATCCTTCTATCTTCTTGTTTCCAAAGCTAGGTGATAAGAGTTTAGAATGAATTAACAGATTTTCTATTATTCATGCATGAATATCTTTTCTCTTGAGAATATGTTGTTCTATTTTATCTTTTCTTTAGGTACTATTATTTCGAACCTGAAGAATCTTAAGTTTGTACTATGATGAACCTAGATTTTGTAAAAATTATACTTCCATATTGATGACGACTTTATATGGATGTCATCAACCATTTTATGTTGATTTGATTTCATACTCACTGAGTATGTTTTTTAATTTATGGGTTCTTGGCCTATTAAAGATTGTTTAATCTACTAAGTTTTCATTGTATTTATGAGTGCCTTAGAAGGAACTGATTTATATTTCAATAGCTCATAAATTTGGTCACCTTTGTTCTTTGTGCAGATAGTAAAAATATATGGAGTGTGAAAAATATATTCAGGGCACATTTGTCATCACATTTGTAGAGAAAATTATAACATAGTATCACACTTTTCTTATTAAATCTAAATGATCCTATATGAAACACTTTTCTTATTATATCTAAATTATCCTATATGTATCAATGATAGCTTTCATCACTTCAAGAGTAATAAAAAAAAGTCTATTGAGAAAACAACTCCAACACTGAAAGAGATTTGGTAGCAACTATGGAATTGGTGAACATGTCATGCTCTGTTGTCTTAGCTATTGGGCATAGCTTTCTTGATATTGTATAGAAAACTGTAAATTTTCATTTAGCTTATACTGCATTAACCATGAAATTCTCAACATTGAGGGAATACTTTCCATCACATTTGTAAAGAAAATGACAACAAAGTATCACACTTTTCTTATTAGACTTAAATGTTCCTATATGCAACAACTACCTATCACATTTGCAAAAAATATTAAAATAGAGTATCACACTTTTCTTATCATATTTAAATGCTCCTATATGCAACAACTACCGAGGGATTAGATTTATCATGGAAGATTCTATCAAGAGAGGTTGAGGTTCAATCAATCTGTTCAATTATTATTTATAAGATCTTTTGTTAATAAAAATAGATGTACAAGTCATCTAGGTAATTGTTATTATCTTTGCCGCCATGTTATGGAATATTATTTTAAGGTTTATTGCTTTTAATTTTAAAACAAGACTAAGGGCAACAATATCCATTTATGTAAACATTTTTAAATGTAGAGGCAAAAAATTATGTTTCAAAGGAAATAATTCCAAAATGGGAAAAGTTTAGATTGGATAACATATCACATCTCTCTTCATCTATGCTTTTCTTCCATATGCTACCATCGACATTTCCTTTACAACATGTGATGTAATTGCTAGTTTTATGATTTTATGTTTTTGTCTTTTCAAATACTATTGTCCATGATGTTTGAATGCAACAACATTAAAGCTAACTTTAATTTAAATGTAAAAATTATTTTCATCTAAATAAAATAATGTCAATATTGAAATACCCATTGAAATAGATTATTTTTTCATAAACCCATTCTCATCTCTTTTCAATTTTTTAAATAAACACCATACAAATCTATGAAAAAGTTCATTACTACATAGGCATCATAATTATCAGAGAAAAACGAATTGAATGGATGCAAAAGTTCATTACCACATACAATTAAGGTGATTAAAATGATAGAAGCTATGTTGAGGAAGGAGTTGCTGCAGAGTTATTTTTGTTCTAGTTTTAATCTAATAAATACATTTATAACGGTAGGTGTGGTGTTAGAATCTCTTCCAGTGGCACCACTTTCACAAATGTGAGTCCAAACCTATCGCCCATGTCCACTTTCTCAGCGCTTGTGGCTTCGGGAAGAACACAATCAAATGGATGGGGGAGGGATACCAACATCAGATGGATCATCTCACTGGACAAAGGAATCACCATGCACATTCTCCTACTATAATGAATCTATATTTTGTACAAATCCTACTCCCATATTGAAGACAATTTTATGTGCATATTGTTAACCATTTATGTTTATTTGATTTCATACTCACTATGTATGTTTTTTTCTTTTTGGGTTATTGACCTATTAAAGATTGTTTAATCTACTAAGTTTTCATTGTATTTCTGAGCGTCTTAAAAGGAACTGATTTATAGTAGCTGATACGAAGTTGGTCAGTTTTGTTCTTTGTGCAGATAGTAAAAATATATGGAGCGTGAAAAATATATCGGGCACACACTTTCCGTCATGTTTGTAGAGAAAATTATAACAGAGTACCACGCTTTTATTATCAAATCTAAATTCTCCTATATCAAATACTTTTCTTATCATATATAAATTCTCCTACATGCAACAACGGTGCCTTTCAACACTTCAAGAGCAATAAAAATAAGTCTATTGAGAAAACAACTCTACACAAAGAGAGATTTGGTAGCAACTGTGGAATTTGTGAACATGTCTTGCTCTATGGTGTTGGATATTGGGCATAACTTGCTTGATCTTGTATAGAGTACTATAAATTTTCATTTAGCTAATACTACATTAACGATGAAATTTCCAACATTCAGGGCACACTTGTCATCACATTTTTAAAGAAAATTACCTCAGAGTATCACACTTTTATTATCCGATTTAAATTCTCTTATATGCAACAACACCTACCACATTTGTAGAGAAAATTTCAATAGAGTATCACTCTTTTCTTATCATATTTAAATGCTCCTATATGCAAAAACTACCTAGGGAGTAGATTTATCATGGAAGATTGTGTCAAGAGAGGTAGAGGTCCAATCAATCCATACAATTATTATTTATAGGATATTTTGTTAATAAAAATAGATTTATAGGTCATCTAGGTAATTTTTAATATCTATGCCACCATGTTATGGAATATTATTTTAAGGTTTATTGCTTTTAATTTTAAAACAAGGCAATGGGAAACAAATCTCCATTTATGTAAACATTGTTAAATGTAGAGGCAAAAATTTATGTTGCAAAGGAAACAATTCCAAACTTGGAAAAATTTAGATCGCATAACATATCACATCTCTTTTCATCTATGCTTTTCATCCATATGCTACCATTGATGTTTCGATTGCAACATGCGATGCAATTGCTAGTTTTATTATTTATTTTTTTTGTCTTTTTAGCTAATATTGTCCATGATGTTTGAATGAAACAACATTAAAGCTAGCTTTAATATAAATGAAAAAATTATTTTCCTATAAATAAAATAATGTCAATCTTGAAATACCCATTGAAATAGTTTATTTTTTCATAAACCCATTCTCATCTCTTTTCAAATTTTTAAATAAACACCACAAAAATCTATGAAAAAGTTTGTTACTACATAGGAATCATAATCATCATAGAACAACGAATCAAAAGGATGCAAAAATGCATTACCACACACATTTAAAGTGACCAAAATGGTAGAAGTTTGGTTGACGAAGGAGTTGTTGTAGAGTCAGTTTTGTTCTAATTTTAATCTAATAAATACATTTCTGATGGTAGCCATGGCATTAGAATCTTTTCTAGTGGCACCGCCTTCACTAGTGTGAGTCTAAAACTATTTCCCATTTCCACTTTGTCAGCACTCATTCCTCAGGGAATAACCTAGTAAAATGGATGGAGGAGGGATGCCAACAGTAGATTGATCATCCGACTGGCCAAAGGAAGCCCCGTGCACATTCTCCTTCCTGTATTGAATGGAATTAGCTCGAAGTTTTGTCCCTTGTAATCTACACTACTCGTCTAAAAAGTATCTCTAGCATAAATTTCAAGGGTTCTTTCCAAATTGAAGGGTCCCCTCCAATTGCCCACACATTGACTATCATTTGAGAGTACTCTGGTGTCATGAATCCCACGACCTCACAATGATTATCGACTCTGTGAGGGATGAGGAAAGGACTCGCTGAGTGTAATCAAAGCACTTCTTTCACCATGGCACGAAGATAAGGAAGATCCTCTGCATCACTTTCTTCCACCATTCGGTCATGCCCGATTACCTCCTATAATTCAGCTTGGATGTGTTTCATCTTTTCTGTATTGTAGATGAGTTCTGTAACCACCCATTCTATTGTCATTGAAGTGGTATCACTCTCGACCCCAAATATGTCATGTGAAGAAAAGAGAATGAACATGAAAAAGAGGACCATAAATACATTTTCCATCAAAATTGAATTGAGAAAAGTTGATCAATACAGTGAAAATGATGTTTGCTTGATTGATTATTTGACTTTTCAAATGAAATTGAAGGGTGAGCAATAGGATATGACCCTCTAAGCCTCAAATCCCCAAAAATTTGACACAAATCTTACCAACTAAAATTAAGGTGTTGACAAGATGAAGAATTATTGTCACCCGATTTGCGATTCATCTTCCCAAATGGAACACGGTCTAAATATTTACTCAACTAATGCACATATAAGATAAGTTTCCGACTACAAAACTTGCTCAACATAGGCCTTCTGCAATGCTGCCAAGTTAAATTACAGAATAACGAAGAAACTAAATTCCACCTCTCCCTCCAACTCCAACTTCCCCTTTTTGTTGCGTAGCCTTGACAAAGATAACGAGAGATTTGCAACAACTACCCCATAGACAACGCCTCCAAATGGGGTTTTTGTTGAAGAACTTTAACAACTAGAAGGGATTAATTTCTTGCCTATGAAGCACCTGCAATATGTTCATGGGTTATAATAAATATTAGCAGGTTGAATGGTTGCACAAATTAAGATTTAGTTGACAGTTAAAGAAGTGAGAAGTAATGGTAGACGAACTTTCAATCATCTAACACTGGATCTTATAGTGCAGAAGAGTATAGAGTGGTAGCTCGGGGAGTTCTTCACAGAGGGGATGCCTTACGACATAAATATATAAAATTTAAAATCTATATAAAAAATGAAAATCTATGTTAAATATATTATTAAAATTTTGTATAAAATTTAGAAATATTTAAAAAAAATCCATTTCTATTATATTTTTTTTTATTTTCATTTTGATTTAATTTATAAATATATATATGATAAAGGACAATAATAAATAATAAACCATAAAAAAATAATGACAATTTTGTATGAGAACATTTTGGATTCACAAATGTACTGTATATAGTTAAAAAATAAATATGAGTATATCAAATCCATTTACAAATGTGTAACACTCTTTTATGTTAAACAATAAAATTGACTAATTGTTATTTTAGAAATTTATTATAATAGAGCAAAAAATTAATATTCAAGTTAATATATATACATTTAAGAAAACATCTAACAAAAAAATAATAAATAATAAAAATTTAATTATATAAATAAAAATCAAATCTGATTCAATACTGGTGAATATGGCATTTTTTTAATTAAATTAAAAGAAAAAGACATAAATAACTTTTAAATAAATCTCAATACTTTATTTCTAGCTAATATAAGCAATACTAACAAATTTAAAGAAATTAAATTTGTATCATGAGTTAATAATTGTTGATAATACAGATGTAGTTAACTGTCTAAAACTTCATATCACATATTATTAGCTCTACTAATATACTTCTAATTAAAAATATAAAATTCCATAGTAACTCTACTCTAGGATTGTGTTGTAAATTTAATTTGAAATCCTACGCTATGTTTGTTCCCCATATCTTATATTTTTTTATTAATACAAAATATATGAATTAAATGACGAGATTTCATTGATTTTGAATTTCAAGCAAATATTAGAGCATAGACCTGAATCTCAATAACTCACTCAATTGATATGGCAGGTTATAATAACGAAAATACGCATATAAGAGAGAGATTTAGATTGCTAGATTAGTCAAATTACTTGCAAAGAAGGAAGAAAATTTCCGTAACATGGAGTTTCAATTCAATTATACCCCGACAGGAATTAACATAGACCTATCTTCCTCAACCTTAGAAAACTAATTGAAAGTTTGGTCTCATGATAGTCCAATGGAAATTACAACACAAATTTCATGTTGCTACTGTATAAATGTGAATCAGCTCTGTAAACTATGAGATGAGGCCAGTATATAATATGAAAATTTCAGGCTCATCATGGTTCATGGCTCCTTTTTTACCCTTTTACTTGGGAGGCCTCGTGCAGATGTGGTGGAAATGGACCTTTTATGCATCTTCTGTATATCTTGAGAAAAATACAGAAGGTCGTTGTAAGAAGGTCCATATTTATCCACAACAATTTTTGCAAGCCTGCTCATTTGCTCCGCGAGAAGAATGTTCACTGCATTTTTTACATCCTCTTCATCTGACACAATGGTCTCAACCACACACATTTTGATGGTTATACCCAAGTGTTCTATGAGCCTCGAGTTAAACAGTTGTTCTGTGAACATGGGCCATGTTATCATGGGAACTCTCGTGCATATGCTCTCCAGCATATAGTTCCAACAGTAGTGAGTGAGGAATGCACCGATGGAAGGATGCGAGAGAATAAGTAGGTGAGGAGCCCAAATCCATATATTTAGCTCCACCTACAATATATTCATGGGTTATAACTAGAAATTGCACCACATGTTGCAAAGGAAACATCGTAAGGTGGTAGTATAGGAAAGACTTCCTTGAGTCAAACATGGCTCCTTTTTATTCCATTTGTGTAAGCCTGCTACTGCTCCTCTTCATTCCCTTGCAGCGCTGGAATGCTCATCCTTTTCCATTAATGTTACCAAAAGGTAGTGTTTTATTTAGAGGTAGCATGAGCTAGATAGAAAATACCTTTCCCTTACAAGTTGTTTGAGCTGCCATGTTAACTCCATCCTCTCATTTTGATATTGAAGAAATTGCAATATGGGTTTCTGCTATAAAAGGGTTAGACAAAAGAAATGTGGACCTTTTCCCCACAAGGGAATTCTTGAGTCAAACATGACTCGTTTTTCATCCATTTGTGTAAGCCTACCACTATTCCTCTTCATTCCCTTGCAGCTCTGGAATGTTTGTCCTTTTCCACTCATGTTACCAAAAGGTAGTGTTTTATGAAGAGGTAGCCTAAGGTCAATAGAAGATACCTTTACCTTACAGGTTGTTCGAGCAGTCATGTTAACTCTATCCTCTGATTATGATACTAGAGAAATTGCAATATGAGTTTCTATTATGAAAAGGTTAGACAAAGAAAATGCGACCCTTCCCCCACACGAGAAAAACCTTATGGAGGAATAAAGTTTGCAAAAAAATAATGGATAGGACCGAGAACTGGTGAGACTGAAGCTTGAGCATTCAAATTTGGTGACATATCAGTTTTGAGCCAAAAGGGTGAATTAACAGTTGGAGATAACATGGTTGGTGATCCTAGTTCATGACATAAAGGAAGCAATCTAGTTGAAGTAACTCTCAAGTCTACTAAATCTTGGCAAAGATATTTTCTAGAATAAAGTTTATCATCACAAACCTCATGCATATTTTGAGTGTGAACCTCTTAACAAAGAGAACTAACACTGCATAAGAGCCACTACATTAGATTTATGACATTAGGTTTCCCTCACACCAGTGACTCCTAGGTAAGCAAAACCTCTTATGCATTTGAATCCTCGAAAATCCACTTTAAAGAAGCCAACACACATAAACAATGACCCTAGTGATACCAAGACCTTCCAATGCCATAAGTGGGTATCATATGGAAGAACATAGATGAAGAAAAATGTGATATGTTATGTAATCTAAATGTAAACTAGCTTGACTCAAAGAGAAATATTAATGTTATTGATAACTTTTTATAATTGAGACCTTTGTATTTCCTTTATTAGGTGAAAATTCAAATAAATAACTAAATTTTTTAGATATTTGAATGAATATTAACTATAAAACATTTAAAACATCAATATATAGTTGAGGTGAATTATTATTTGAATACCGTCAACATTTTCATTTTATTATTAATTTTTTTTATAACAAGCATATTTCTTGAAATTATAGATTAAAAATATTTTAATAAACAAATTTCTGAGAATAATTTTATCTATTAATAATCTACTAGAAAGGAATGGCATGTATGATTGTCAAAATAAAGAGAATAACTTTTTTGGTAATAATATACATGAAAGATTTTATATCTTGAAAGTAGCACTATGTGTTTTGCTTCTCAAGAAAATTTCCAAGTAGAATTTCACAAATATTAATTTTCATTATATATTAATTTGATTTTAACTATGTATTAATTTATTCTGCCTATATTTTCAATCACAAATGGCCAAATCTAAGAAGATTTAGAAAAACACATTTTTAAATTATAACATTAAGTATATACATAATAGTTATATTTTGAAAAAAAATCAATTTCGAATATGCTTTTCAAAAGTGGAATAAATAACTAATACTTATGAAATATAGAAGATACTATAAATGAGATGGAACAACATCCATTGAATTCTAAACAATGATGGATGGTTGTTGTTTGAGATGTAATGAAAAACAATAAGATCTTTGGGTAAGGAAATAAAGGTCTAATTCACATTTGTAATTAAATTTTGATTGAATTAAGTTTAGAAAAAAAATCAAATTTTCAACTTCTAATTCACTAATGCTAGTTAGCTTTTTTAGAATAAAATTAGTTTTTGTTCTAGTTGATTTGATTTAATTCTCACAACCAGTAACAAATTCCAATACCATCATCACGAGCAACCAGAAATGGAAATATAACTAACCAGTGGTGTATGAAACTCCTAACCTAAAATATCCCCCACTCTATTGGATGAGTTGCCCCAGTCCCTTCTTCCACACATAGGAAATACAACAATAGCAACATGTCTGTGTCACATTGTTCATGACCTCACATTAAATGTAACAATAAATATAGAGTGGTGGCTTTGGATCTCTCAAGAAAAAACCTCACAGGTAAAATATCACAAGCGGTGGAGCTGCTTGACCACCTTGTCAACTTAAATGTTAGCCAAAACCACTTTGATGGACCAATCAGCGAAGCCATTTTCAGGCTCCCCAAATTAGAAACCCTGTATATCAACGAGAATTCCTTCAATGGATCATTGCTAGAGATATTTTGGGGTTGCAAAATCTTGTGGAGTTCAATGCTTACAACAACGACTTTACTGGCCCCTTTCCATTGCAGTTTTCTCAGCTCAGTAAGTTGAAGTTTCTGAACCTTGGTGGAAGTTTCTTTAATGGGAGCATTCCCAACTAGTATGGTGACTTCCCTAGCCTAAAATTCCTATATTTGGAGGGCAATGAGATCATTGGTTCAATCCCAACAGAGCTAGGGAAGATGCCAGAGCTCAGGCATATGATGATCGAGTACAATTCTTACACAGGTGGGATTTCGTGGCAGCTCAGTAACTTGTCAAAGCTAGAGCCTTTACATATTCCATTTGCTAACTTATTTGGGTCCTTGCCTGTAGAATTAGGTGAGTTCCAGAATCTAAGTAGGTTGGTGTTGAACAACAATAGACTTACTAGATCAATACCATGGCAGTTAAGCAACATCACGAGCTTGAAGTCATTATATTTGTCAAATAACATGCTCACTTGACCAATTCCTGAAGGGTTTTCAAGGCTCAAAAATATGGTATCCCTAAACCTTTGTTAATAACCTTAGAGGAGACATCCCTAAGGGAATTGGTGACCTTCCGAGCTTGATGTATCTCGTCATATGGAAGAATTTCTTCATAGGAAGCCTTCCTCAATAGTTGTGAAGAAAGTATAGCCTAAAATGGTTGGAGGCATGTTTAAATAAATTAACAAGACCAATCCCCTCTCAGCTATCTATAGGAAACCAGTTGGGTGGGCTTATCCTCTTCAGAAATCCCTTATAGTCTTACAAATTGGCCCACTTTTCACAGAGTCATAATTCAGCAAAACAAGTTTAGCGACCACATTCCTTTGGGATTTGGAAATCTTAAAAAATTGTCCTATGTAGACATGTCATGGAACAAATGAATACCAAGCAAAAAAAAAACTTCAACTCAAGTGTAAAAAACCATGCGCACAAGAAACAACAATGTTGTATGAAACTTGAAAGAAGACCACAAAAAGGACCCAGAAAAAACCCTAGTAGAGCATGGTTTCATTTGTATGTCTGTGGAAGGTTCATGAAAGAGGGAAATAATTTGAAGGCCTGCCTGTGGATAGTGCCAAATTTCTCCCTTTTCAACAATAGATATCAATCCTTCCCTTCATGAATGTTTTTTTTGGTACAAAAAAATCATGATTTTGTATTAATATATAATGATTTACATAAATAACATATTTTTTTGGCAAATACCATAGCAGATAATCAAAACATAGACATATCAAGTCTATGAAAAAGTCACCATATAAACAAAACCTCCTATGGACTGTGAGGAGGAGAAAAGAAATGTGTGACCATACATAGGAAAAAGTATGAGATCTATATACAATCCAAAAGGTTAGGCAGGAGAGGCAGATAAAACCCTACTGATATAGAAACACCTTCTATAAGGAGAAGGAAAGCTCTCCTCGCAGAAAGACTGTGAGAAACCAAGTGGCCCAAAAAAAAAGCAAGACGAGAAAGCAAAAATAGTAAGATAAAAGAAAAAGAAATACAGATTATGTTCCAGGAAGGGAGAAATCCTCTATATGATAAGTAATGTTACCCAGAAGAATGTCCATCTTCCAATTACCCGGCTGAAGTAGTAGCCCTTTCTTTGACAAACTGTCTGCTTGAACATTTTGCGATTTGTCCACATGTTGAATAGAATAATCATTTTTTCCTTTCCAATAAAAATCAATTCTGTTCATCCATCCTGTTAGTAATTGATTTTTTATAGAAATTTTCCCTATGACATGATCAATTATGATTTTAGAATCTCTATAGATGTGAAGATCCAGAATGTCAAGGAAAGTATTGAGATATAGGAGACCTGAAAGTGCCATTGCTTCAACCTTGTTGTTTGTACCTTCTCCTCCATTCCAGTGAATGTAGAAATTTTGATGTTCATTCATGGAGATGAAAATACCGCAGGCACATATTCCATTTTGCGCTGCCCCATCAAAAAAAGCCCTGGGGAACTCCAACAGGGAAAAATTTTGTTTACTAATTTTGTTTTTACATTGTTTGATCTGAGGAAAATAAAAGTTACAGGGGGATATGATCTTGTAGCAAATTTGTTGAAAATCTTCATGTTTTTTTGGAAACAGAACCTTGTTCCTTCACTTCCAAATTGTCCAAAAAACAATTTGTGGGATGGATCTCCATGAGGATTTCTGTACACTCCACCATTCAAGTGAGTCTTTAAGAGAAGAGTGTTTTATAAGACTGAAACCTAAATAAGAAGATAGTTTCCTCCATACCTGAGAGGTGATGTTGCAATTAAGGAACATATGATAGTTATTTTCCCCATCAGCTTTATAGATTAAGCAAAAACCCGATCCTCTCCATTGTCTCTTTTGCAGATTTTTCCATGTGAGGCTTTTATTATGGACACAAGCCAAAAGAAAATAATTATTTTGTAAGGGACACCCGTTTTCCATAATGAATAAGGGAAGAGACGATCTGAGAGAGAAAGTTGACTCCTAGTTAAGATTAAATAGGTTTCATCAACCCTTATGTTTTCCTTTCCCCTTTTTCCCCTCCAGGTGAGGAAGTCCTGTGATTCGGTTCAGTAGAAACCGATATTTCTTATGATCATCAGAGTCTTATTCCATTGAAGGGAAAAATTTCCTTGTAGACCCAACTCCTTGGCTTCTTTCCATATGGGTGAAGGTACCTGCCAGCCTGCGATGACCTGACTCCAAACAAAAATCCACGAACGATGGAAAGCATTTTTAATTTGTTGCAATATAAAGAGATCTTTCCCTGCACCGGAATTAGGATCAAAATCTATATACACATTGTTTCTATTCTGTATGCTCCAAGTGAGATCTTGAAGGAAAAAAGACTCAATTTTATGGAAACTCAGCCAGATAGCAAAGCCATGTGAGGATCCTATAGTGCCTTTCCTATACCAGAAAAAGAGATCTTTATTTCCCATATACTTTCTACTTATCGATCTACTCCATAAACCATCTCCGTGTATACCCCTCCATAGGGATTTACATAACAGGGCAATCCCAAATTTACAAAGATCCATAATTCCCCATCCTCCTAGGTCCTTTGGGAGAGTAATATTTGAAAGTTTTGTCATATGAAATTTCCTTTTTTCTTTGCATCCACCCCAGATAAAATTTGTTGTCAGTCTATTCAGCATTTTTATAATACTGGCCGGAATGTAGAAAAGGTGGGCCCCAATACACTGTCAGTTGTGCTAACACAGATTGTGCCAGTACTACTTTTCCTGCCAGTGATAAACACTTATTTTCGCAGCCAGATATCATTTTGAAATAACGATTTGTGATCCATTTCCACTCCACTCTGGTATAACAAGTTAGTTTAAGGTGGTATCCGAGGTATTTCATGCCGTCCTTTATAACCCTTGCTTTTATGTTATACAGTTCTACCATGAAATCAATGATTTCCTTATCACATTCCCCATGATAGAAGATGGATTTACTTTCATTTATTTGAGGGCTAGTAGCTTTTCCAAAATTCTTTAGGATATTATAAATACATATCCAGGTCAGTCGACAGAAATATCAATATATCATCCACAAATATACTGTAAGAAATGTAATTTCTTTTACTGGTCATCATAGGACGACAGTGTCCCTCAAAGACGACCTTTTTAATATGTAGACATAGGCAATCCATTGCCAAGATGAAAAGTAGCGGGGAGAGGGAGCATCCCTGTCTCAAACCTCTAGTAGCAGGGAAGAAAAAAGAAGGATATTCGTTGACAAGGATAGAAAAATTAACATTTTCAACACAAGCCATGATCCAATTTGAGAAAATATGATTAAGGCCAATTTTAGAGAGCATACATCTTATAAAACCCCATTCTAGACAGTCATAGGCCTTCTTGAGATCAATTTGTAAAATAGCAGCATCTAGTTTTTTTGTATGTAGAGAGTGCAAACTTTCCTGAGTATTTGCAACAGCATCTTGGATATTTCTATCTTGGAGGAAACCATGTTGTTCCAGTGAAATAAATTTGGATAGGGTACCTCAGATTCTGCTAGCAATAATCTTTGAGATAATCTTATAAATTGCATTGCATAAAGATATGGGTCTGAAATCTGAGAAAGAGCATGCCTTCTTCTTTTTTTGAATGAGGGCAATGTAGGTTGATGATATATATTGGTAGATTTTGACCGACATTCTTGATTCTTCAACCATACTTAGAATTTCCATCTTAACAAGATCAAAAAAGTGGATGAAGAATTCTATAGTCCATCCATCTGGGCCTGGACATTTATCTCTCTTAAAGGATTTCATTACAGATAAAAGTTCTTCCTCTGAGACAGGTTCAAAAATATTATCATTTTTTCCCTCATCAAACATGGTAGGAAAAGGTTCAATACCCCAGAAGATATCTTCAGCCATGCAGTTCTCATTTCTGTTGTAGGACTTTTTGAAATAACTTACAACCACATTACAAATATCTTCTTGAGTGTGTAAGGTATTACCTTCCTCATCCTTTATCTCCCATATAGAATTTATATTTCGTCTCTAATTAGCATATCTATGGAAAAACTTTGTATTTCTGTCACCTTCCTTTAACCATATAGCTCTACTTTTTAATCTCCATGTGGCTTCTTCTATGGCAAGAAGGATGTGCTTTTTTGATTCGAGGTCCTTCAAACGATATCTTAGCTTTAGATGAAGGCAATTATCAGACATTCTAGAGGCAATCCTGTCTAGTTCATTCTGAATATCTTCCAGGGCCTTTCTGTTGGATTTTTGCTTGTTGATTTGCCAGGGTTTGACTATCTTTCTAAGGGAAGCTAAATTGTCAAAGAGATTCTGAGAAGAAGAGGAGCATTGAAGAGGGAAATGATAGATCCATGAATTCTGAATGAGTTCATTAAACTCGAGGTCATCCAACAAGATTCTATTGAAATTGAAATGCAAGCCCTTTCAGATGCCCTGATTTTTCCACTGCAGAATGATTGGCCTGTGATCAAAGATAAAACTATTGACAATATCCAAATGTAGAGAGCCCAGACATTCCAGTAACTTATCATGAAACAAAAAACAATCAAGTCTTTTGGCAAGATAAGAGGGGCTAGATCTGCCATTGTCCCATGTGGGGGCTAATTTAGTCGGACAAACATCAACAAAATTATGATGAAGTAGGGCATCCTGGATAGTCTAGCCAATGGATCTGCTTTCCTATCCTTTCCCCAAACTTCATCACCACTCAGGGTACAATTTAAATCTCCAACTATCATCAATGAGTCCAGCTCCATGATTTCAGATGAAATAAAACGATTCCAGAAAGAGAAACGATCTTTATAAGGAGCATAAACATTTAGAATATGGATGGGGCCGGGTATGTCGTGAAAATTTTCCGAGAGCAAGATACCAGCAAAACATCTGAAAGCTTTTATCGATACCAAGGTTGGATCCCATAAAGCAGCAAGCCCCCCCGATAGGCCATTGGATTCTATGGCTGAAATATGCCAGGTTGGGAACATTTTCCTAAATAAGAAATAGTTTCAGATCGACCATGCATTGTCTCCTGGATAAGAATAATCTTAGAGTGAGATGAGAGGAGCATGTCCATTAGGGCTAGAAATTTAAGGTCCGCCCCAGACCCTTGATATTTATAGACATGATTCAGGTCATGGAGAATGGTCAATAGGCTAACTTTCTCTAAGAGGCCCATGGGAAGATAGATCAGTAATGGGAATATCTATGAGGAAACGATCCATACTTGTATTTAGAAGGCTATTATGCCTTCCACAGAAATGTCTGCTACCCCTATTTTGCTTCCTCCTGACAGTGATATTTCCAGCTGAGGCAAGGCTAATATGAGGGGAAACAAGCAAGGAATGTTTATGAATGGTGAGGGTATGCAGATCAAGAGTATTTTTTTTTTTAGAAGAAAATCCAGGCCACTTCCAACTGAGTTTGTAGGTGAAGAGATGTGGGAGATCATGGGAGTAACAGGGAGACAAGGTTCTTTTCCTTTTGATAGACTAGAGGTACCGATAGGAAGAGGTGAGGGGGAGGGAACGTAAGTGATATGAGATGAAGATGGGACATTGTAGAGAGGATAAGGAGAAGGTAAGGGGGTAGGGACTTCCTGACAAGGAGGGGGTTAAGAAGGGGGAGGGGAGATGGGATGAGCATGGATCCCGAAAGGAGGGGAAACAAATTTGTTGGGAAGAAAGATGTATAGGGAGCTGACGTCGGAGGAGAACCACTTGAATTTTGCATGGGGGAAACATGAGGGCAAGAGCAATTTGAGTTACCTAGACATGTCGACGTCCGGAATGACACCTTCCTTGATTTTTCAGCTTCCCACTATTTCTTCCCAAAAAATAATGAATTTTATTTATCCGTAAGCTTCCTTCCATGTAGATGACCTCCTAGACGAAAGGGGCAATGATCTTTAAGATGACCTGTACTGTGACAGGTCGAACAACAGAAAGGGACCCCCAAAAATCCAACCTCTGCTGCAAATTGATATCACCCCAGTGAAGGTCAATGTGGTCAGGAAAACCACCCCGATATTCCTTTTCTATAAGGATCCAGGCAACTCTTTTGTCCTTTGCCCCTAGGCATTTCGGGTCCACACAGACAAATTTCCCGATGGCATTCCTAATATCAGTCAATGTATCCTTTGTCCATAATTCTATTGAAATGCCTGATAATTTAACCCAGGTGAGTTTATTAGAAGGGGTATTATGCAAAGGGTTATATCCAATGTCCCAGTGGTGGAGAGCCAAGAAGCTCTTACCATGAACCCAAGGTAATGTTTTAATTGTCTCAAGGTCCTCTATACTCAGAAAATGGAAGCTATACCAGTTTTTTATGAGTCTGACAATTGTAGGGATATATCCTAATAAGGATTTCCATTTGGATCCAAGCGAATTCCTCATTTGGGGGTTGTCCATGTCAGGGAAATACCATGAACCCCTTCATGAATTTTATCCCAACCTGAAACTAAAATAGTGTAGTTAAAAGTGTAAAACTAAACAAAAGAAATGGCATGATCAACATAAAAGGTTTGACTAAGGGATTTAAGGGGCTTAGCCTTCATGTTGACACATCTCAGACTCCATATCCATTTTCTATTATGTTCGCTTTCTCTTGAGCCTATCTTTCCTTTCATCATCCTCCCTCTTATCAATAAATCTGGCAAATTTGGAGAGTTTAGAGTAGGCCAAGATCACATTTTTCCTGTGAATTGCTCTCTAGTGGTTTTTTTTTCCACGTGGGAAATGACTGTTACTGCTGGTCAACGGAGCTCAAAACAATCTCAGAGCCATAGGAGAATGTTTCCAAGATGCAGAAGGTTGATACAGGCTACCCAGGTGGCATGGAGCTCATTAGGGACACTACATATTTGAATAAAAATGGCATGAAAGTTTCCTCATAGCCAGTGTTATGTGTAAATAATCTTTCGCCTAATATTATTCTGTCATCTAGAGGTTCTGATTTGGTCGTTGGATATGATCTATCTAGTGCAACTTCTTGTGTGGTGCCCACGTGAGGGAAGGCCATGTGCCCACAGATTTTTCCATTGCCATACCTGAAGGCACATATGCTCGTATAGCTCCTAGGTCTGGGCTTTCTTGGAAGCACTCGATAGACGTTGGTGCCAATGTCATAGATGCAGATTACCATGGTCAAGTGAGTGTTGTTCTCTTCAATCACTTTGATCAAGGTTTTGAGATCAAGGCTGGAGATTGTATTGCCCAGTTGATTATTGAGAAAATTCTCACCCCGCAGGTTCTGGAAGTGGAGGATTTGGATTCCACTTTCAGGGGATTTGGTGGGTTTGGGTCTATAGGGGTTTAAATGTAATTTTTGATGATGCACGTTTAAGGTTCTTAACTATTCGTGCCTGTTTAAAAGGCCATCATCTAAAGGTGAAAATGTATTCCATATTGTCTCATTTTTGTAAAATGGATGGCAATTGGAATACCTGTGAGAAATTATGTGTTCTTTCTTCTTCAATAAATCTGGGAAATGATTTATGCATGAGGAGTTAGTGTTATTGGAAGAGGCATGGGGCATAACACTTCCGAAATTTTTACCTCGTCCTTATTTCATTTCTCTGTTGAAAAAACAGATATACTCTATCTTTGAGATAAGAAGAAACTTAACACTTTCCAATAGGTAGTCACAATTGGATGCATTTCTTCGAATTTTTTCTAATTCCTCTGAGGGATGGTTTACTTTATGAAAGTGTTGGATGACATTAAAGGTATCTTGAACAATATTACGTTGATGGGTGAATTTGAGGATTTAGAGGATAAGCCTAAAATTCATTGCGCTCCTTTTCTAAGTAGAAAATTCAAGAGTTATTTTTGTGATCTGTTGAAAGAGAGAGAAGCATAGGGAAATCATTTTTTGTATGAGGAATTAGTGTTATTGGAAGAGGCATAGGGCATAACACTTCCAAAATTTTTACCTCATCCTACTTTCAAGACTTTGTGAAGAAACAGATAGACTTCGTCTTTAAGATAAGAAGAAACTTAACCATTGATGCCTGTGAGTATTTGGAAAAATTCATATGTCGTGTGATAGATATTCAAATAGAAAGATGGCCCAAGCTTCAGTCCGCTTCATGTAAAGCTTTTCAAGCTCTCATAGAGAGAAAAAAACATGAATGCATTCAGTACATTGAAGAGATGATGGAGATGGAGAAAATCATAATGCTCTCGATGAGTACCAACTACTCAGTGACACTGTCCTCTCTGCAAGAAAAGAAGAATCGTTACTGTCAACAAAAAAAATGGTTGAGAATAACCATCGAGGGTGTGCAATAAATTAATTTCGATGGAGTGCCAAAGGAAAGTGATTTGTTGGGTGCATGCTTCAAATTGAAAATAATTTTTATTTCTCATTGGAACATGGTAAGAACAATGATAGGGGATTCGATCCCTCTACATCTTCGGTTCATTTCACACAAATTGGTTAAAAATGAAATTGTTGTTGAGATTTGTGGTGATATTTGTGAAAAAAGTGACCGATCAAGGTTTTCATATAATCGAACATGTACTGGAAGAAATTCTAGCGATCCTCATAAAAAGAAAGAACCTAAATAGTAGCGTGAATACGTTGAGAGAATCAAAATCAAAATTGGCAAACCTGCTTGGAAGCTACAAGAAGCTAAAGACTTATAGTGGTGATAGTTATAAGTCTCAACGACTAGAGGTACACACAGCCGAACCAAACAGTCAAAACAATAAATGGCATATGTGCATAGATATAGGTATAATCTAAACCAAAAAATACCAGACAACAGTGGATAGCCTAGAGCTTCAGGCCATAGCCCCAAGATTAAGCCCAAATGTGTGTGACCAAAACCCAGGTTAGGGTTTGCTTCCCATTCAGAGTCCTTTAAATCTATAGTTAAAGTGCGCCAACCTGGGAGAAAAGAATGCAGCCATAAGAAAGAAACCCAAATATGGGACTAAGGTTGGGTGCAAGTCTGAATATCTAGCTTAGGAGCAGGTTGGGTACCTGCAGTTTGCGACCACGACGAGAACACAAGAGAAATAAGATTAGTGAAGAGTCTCTATATAACTGAAAATAAGTTAAAGAAAGACATACATTTAAGTAAACCCTGCTTGAGGAAGAAATTTATCACCTAAGCAAATCTTGACCACGACAACTCTTCACAACAGGGATGTCAAGCCACCCCTATGCAAAATTAGAAGGGAGCAAACTTAGGTAACAATTGAAGAAAAAAAGGAGGGTATAGCAAGCAGATTACCTGAAAACTGGTGAAGCGAGGGCTAACCCCCAGAAGGAAACCCTACATCTTCAGTAGGTAACCGTGCCTCCTCAAACTAACGTTGAAAGTTGAAAACCCTGTCGAAACCACAACACTCCTTGTTGTTTTTCCTTGTTGCCAAGACCTAGAAACCTTGAAGAGAATGTTGTAAAAATGTTGGAGAAGAAAAAACGAGACCGTAAGTCCTTGTCTTTGTCTCTTTGTCACCAAGAATGGAAAACCCTAAAGAGAGTGCTGTAAAAACTCTGGAGAAAAAGAAAATGAGACCGTAAAACCTTGAAGAGAATGTTGTAAAAATGTTGAAGAAAACAAGAAAGAGAACACAAAAAAGAATATGTACCTGTATAGTGCGTATAGTGCATGATGGGCGTGTTGGGAGCAAAAAGGAATATTTTCCTGTATAGTGCGTGATGGGTGCGCTAGGAACAAAAATGAATATTTACCTATATAGTGCGTGCGTGATGGATGTGATGGGAAAAGGTGTAAACCGCGGCTGTAGAAATTTTTTTATCTTTTCTTTTCTTCTTTTTTCTTTTTCTTTTTTCTGACCTGACTATTCTATTAAGGTTTTTAAGAGGCTTCACTATTAATATTTTTCCCAACTGACTATTAATCCAATAGTTTGAAAATTTTCAATCATCTAACATCTAATCTAATGGTGCAGGTCATTACACGATGGCAACTAGGGGAGTTGTTTTCAGAGGGAAACATATTACGATGTAATAAAGATTAACAAGTTGAACGGTTGCACAAAATCAAGATTCAATTGACAGTTAAAGTAGTGGGAATTAATGGTGGAAGAAATTTCAATCATTTAACATTGGATCAGACAGTGCAGAAGAGCGTAGAGTGGCAACTGGGGGAGTTATTTCGAGAAAGAATGCCTTACAACGTAAATATTTCTTAATGTTTAAATTATAATTATATATATATAAACTAAATCATGATGATGATTATTAACATCCACGAAGATGATTGTTGGCTATTGGACTTTTAAAAAATAAGAGATTAATTCCGACCTTTTAATATGTTATTTCTATTATTAAAAATAAGATAAAAAAACTCCTAGATCACTATAGTTTTACTAACATAACAAGTCAAGAAAGTTAGTAATGAGTAAATATTTTGGAAATGACAATAAAAATAAGTAAATATCAAAAAATCCAAAAAAAAATGTTTTTCATTTTCAACCCTCTTCAAAATTTCACTTTAAAAAACATGAAAATTAATTCTTATATTAAAAATTTCATAAAAATATCCTTAAAAACAAAACACTCGTGACAAAGTTATAACCTGTGATATCAAATTACTATCTAAGTACACTCCCATGTTATAAAAGTACTTATTGTCACGATATTGTCATCGTGTATAGTAATACTAACCGAATCGCCATTAAAATACTGCGAACCGATGTAGCAGGAACATAGATTCCATTCATTCAGGTGTGTGCCCTTGATTTTTATTCAAACACGTGTTCAACTCTCGTGCACAGGGACGCAACAAATGGAAATTAAATTTACCTTTATTTTCAAAAGTGATTTTAATAATTTGAAACCTCTTTTTTATTATTTATTTATGGGAACACACTTTGGAATCAACGTTAAGGATTACCATTTAAAGCCAATCAACTAGAATTGTCTAACAAGTGGAACAAATGAAAGTGAAAATAAATTGCATTTCCAAAACTAATATATCAACAACATTTATTTAAAAGATAAAATAAGGAATCGAACCTGCAGCTAATTAAAAAATAAAAAATAATATTTTCTTTTTATTAATTCGATTTTTAAATTAAAAATATAAATTCTAATTAATATTAAAGGAGTATAAGTTAATTAACAATTTGGTAAAATTAAAATTAATCAACAAATAAAGTAAAATTAAATTTCATTTTTCAAATATTTATTTTAATAATTATTTTTTACCATTTATTTTGTGGCTTTGACCAAGCTAAAACATTTTTATCCATAGTTTTTTCCTAAAAGTAGTTGAAACAAATCAGCCTCGCCTTTTCCAAAACACCTTTGGGAATCCAAGCAAGGGCTATTGCAGTAGTTGAAACAAATCAGCCTCGCCTTTTCCAAAACACCTTTGGGAATCCAAGCAAGGGCTATTGGAGTAGTTGAAACAAATCAGCCTCGCCTTTTCCAAAACACCTTTGGGAATCCAAGCAAGGGCTACCCAATTGATAGGGATGCCTTCTAACGTTGATTTTTCCAAAACCAATCTTCTGACCCAAGAGAGCCATTTGTGACTCTAGTTTGAGAGCGTCTTCTCTAGTTTTGTAATGAGCGAGTGCCAATCTTCAATTTTGTAGAAATTTGGCTTTAGATGGAAGCCTAAGTATTTCTGGCCAGTCTCGAAGGCTAAGACAACATATGGGAAAAAATATATGATATTTAGAATGCATTGGTACTTAACATTATGAATGGTTATTCATGATTTTGAAACTTTGATGATCATATGAGTAGCTCAACAAAATAACCCCAAAATATTATAAAGGCATTTAAGATCATTCAAAGTGGAATTTCAAAAGATTAAAACATCATCGACAGAAAGAAGATGGGAGATGTGCAAGTTCTGAACAATTCCCATGTCCTCGAAAACTCTTGTTCTCTTTTCCACCTCGAGTGTTCTGCTCAACCCTTCAACAACAACAAGAAAAAGAAGCTGTGATAGAGGGCACCCTTGATGCAACCATCTCCTAACTTTAAAAATGGGGAAGCCTCCCCATGGATGAGCATTGCAAAATATATTGAGGACATGCATCCCTTATTCCAATTAATGAAAGGAACTTCAAACCCAACCATAGTGAGAATAAGATGGATAAAGAGCCAGCTCACATGGTCATAGGCCATGGATAAGTCTAGCTTGAAAAACGCCTCCTTCGAATTCTTAGCCTTGATGTTGTGCAATCCTTGTTGGGTCACCCTATAGCTTCATGGATTTGTCTACAATATAGGAACCTGAACTATTCACAGGAAATAAATTGGGAAATGATATGTTTAATCCTCATGGAAATCACTTTGGCAATGATTTTGTAGATGAAATTGCAAAGAGAGATAGATTTGAAATATTCAAAGGTGGAAGGGTTGGTATCTTTTGGGATCAGGGCAATGAAAGTTGAATTGAACATTGGAGGAATACATCCCTCTCGCTTAGATTCATTAATTACCTACAATAGGTCCTCACGGAGGATCTCAAGGAATTCCTAACAAAAATCGATAGTCCACCCAACACGACCAAGACTCTTGTCTTTCTAAAAAATAGACAAGACACCTTTAAGGTCGTCAACAGAAACCTCCTCCATAAGATTTGGATTTTCCTCAACCACAAAACTTGGAAAGTGGTAAGCAACTCTAAGAACTTCGACAATTGTGGTTCCACCGGTTGCAGAAAATAAGCCTTGAAAGTGATCATTTCCTATTTTTTCCAAATCACCGAAATCTTATACCTCCCTTCCAAGGGAGTATTTTAGCTTCCATATAGTATTTACCATCCTCTGATTCTTGCCATATGCTTGGAAGAATCTAGTGTTTTCATCCCCTTTCTCAAGCCAAATGGCTCTACTTTTTAGCCTCCATTCCGCTTCTTTTGTAGTCAAAAGCACCTTCCTTCCAGTGAAAATCCATCCTAATTCTTTCTTAGAATCTTGGTCACCAAATAATTCATCTAATGATTCTGAAATAAGAAGTTTTTTGTTCAATTGTTCGCAATTCCTCCTCCTCCCTGAGTTTCTTTTGATAAGCCCAAGTCTTTGTCAAGGATTTTATGTGTTTCAAATTCGTAGAAAATAGTTGTGTTGCTGAAGAGTGTACACTTGCATCAAATAGCCTCAAACTTTCTTTTACCAAGGATAAGATGGATCCCATAGCCACTCAGAATTTAATTTAAAAGGACAAGCTAGCTTTGGGAAGTGCCCTTTTAACTCCAGGATGATAGGTGAGTGGTTCAGGAACCCCCAACCCCCACCCAATGTTGAAGAAGAATAAGATGAGTAACCAGAGCATTCAAAATTAGGAATTTGTCTATACATTTTGGCACTCTATCATCCCCATCCCTATGGTTCCTCCAAGTGGGCTTCAGTTGAATAAAATGCAAATCTATCAATTTTGACAATGAAATGTGATGAAAGAAAAAACCTGCAAAGGGTTTGGTCTTGTTCGCACACCCAAGATTTAACAGCACCAATGGAGAAATTGAGATGTCCTCCCATAATTAAGCTTCTTCTCTATGTGTTTGAAGAATTGAAGAGCCTAGTCCAGAACCCAACCCAGTCTTCAAGTGTCCAATAGATGTTTATAAATGTGAAACTCCTCCCTAATTCTACCAATAATCCTTCCATCCCAAGACCAAAGGGGATCCTCTATATGTTATCAACGTATATTTTTCTAGAGTCCCATCCCACGGCCATTCCCCCATACCATCCCCTAAAATCTGAACCTATAAATTTCTAGAAGGGAAGATATCTCTCAAGAAAATACATGATACAATCCCCTTCTCCCAGCGTTTCCTACAAAAAAATAACCTCAAGATACTCCACCTTAATGATTATTTTCAAAGCAATCTTTTTGAGGGTACTTACTAACCCATGTCGATTGAAAGAGACTATAATCATAGGGTCAAACCACACTGGCCTTCAAATCTCTAAGGGCCAGATCTATGGATGATTGTTTACTGGATGCTAATTCTTCCCTAGCTCTAGCTTAGGCAAGGGATATGTTTGATTTTCTACCCCTACCACACCCAGGGAGGGGCAAGCCATGAACAAGACCAAGACCCCCATAGGGAGGCTCACAAAAATGGTTGATTCGTCTCGATATGAGATTATATCAAATGAGATTTAAAGCAGGCCCTTCGGAATATTTAGTGTCTGAGGTTAAAGAGGGGGCACCATTTTCCCCAACTGTGCTTGGAATGACATAGGAATCCATTTGCAAAGGAAATGGTGGAGCTGGAAGATGGGAGACTCTTAACACAATAAAGAATGAAGCACTTTCCAGGTTGAGATCCAAAGTATAAAACAGACAAGAAAGAAACAAACTTGAGTATGAGGGAAAAGAAGTAACATGTGAGCTGCCCCCCTAAGAAGGATCATTGACCTCAACCATTGCCGCAGCCGAAACAGAAGAACATATCTCTTCAGGAACAAGCCTAGGAGGCATGAGGGTTGATTCCCGTGAAACAGTTTCTGACACTATGGCATCCTGTGAATCCTCAAAACTTTTGATTTGTTGCACACCATCAGTAGGAGCACCCTCCCCCAAGGTCATCGGTGTAGTGCTTCGTCCCATCTGATCCAAAGCCTCCCCTAGCTTTGTTTGTACCCCCATATTGGTTTTTACTGAACTGGGAGCCACAACATCCTTCTTTTTTGGATCTCCCAACATCACTGAGCCACTAATATTCCTGAGGTAATTGTTAGGTCTCGATACAATATGCTTGGTGTTGAAAGAAAAACAGTAGCTCCTATCCAAATGTTCATTTTTATGGAACCTGTTACATTTGAATGGAATCACTTCATAATCCAACTCCATTAACCACTCCTCCTTACCTATGTTCATGGTTTGGTAAAGATTATGGATCAGGTTTAGATTTATAGGGATTTTGGCCACCAGGAAATCCTTGGTTTCCTTATAAGAGTAGACTTCCACCAAATATATTTTGAGGGTGTTCCCTATGTTCGTGAAGCTTTGTGTATTCCACATGTATGAAGGCAAACCCAAAAGGTTGACCCATACTGGCATAATGTCCATTTTGTCCTGCCAAGCATCAAACAAGGGAGTCCATGGTTTGAAAGCAAGAGGAGTGGAGTCATTGAAAAAACCTCCTTTTCTATCTTGTTAGCACCCTCCCTAAACTTACATATGAACTAAATCCAACCATTCACTAGATAGTGGACCTCAGGAGTGGTCGTAACATTTCCATCGATGTTTAGGTCGCACCACTTCTCCAAGGTACCAATGCTGAAAATCCTCTTTCTAGCCCTTCCAACTAAAAAAAATTTCACTGTCTCCACAGCTTCAAACGTTTCCATGTCATCACCAACACAGAGACAATAATGTATAGGACCATCTTCACTCTTCAAGATTTTTTCTTTCTTTTTCACCTTGTTTGAACTCCTTTTCCCAGTGCCTTTAACCTATGGAACAACCTGATCTTCACCTTTAGAACACTCCACAAGGGTCGAAGGGAGGGTTTCTCCTCAAAGTGAGGGAATCAGCTAAGCACCAATCTCCATTTGGCATGTATTTCTACCCACTTCCTTCCAAAATGGGAAAGCTTCAAAACCCACGCTCTCATGCCTACTGAGTCGCTAAGGATATAATGTGGAAATCCCTTGACTTTCCATGACTCCTTGACCTGCTTCACTGGGGAGAGTACCCCGATACCCAAATATGTCTGAAATATCCCCCTTGCTCGTAGAATAATCGACCCCTTTGTTCAAAGTCGTGTATTCAGAGGGTCCGGCTCAGGATGAAATACCTGAAAAGAAATCTGAGTATGTAGAGGAAACAACTGGATCCTTGAGGCGTTTAATGACATGTGCGGCGGAATAGGGAGATAAGTTCAGTTGTGGGTGAAAACATCAAGCTTGCAGCAAGTTTAAATCTTCAACTGAGCTCAAGGCCTGAGAAAAAACTAGCATGGAAAACAAAGACCCCTCCATTGGACTATCTGGTTTATAGTCCACAAGGTCCAAATCCATCGTCATAAGAAAAAAATATGCCAGCACAGCAGAAAATAGTGAATAAAGGAAAAAGACCAAAGGCACCATGAATACTGGGAGATGGCAAAGAGTCCATGAAACATCTAGTTAAAAACACTGAAAACTTTAATGGTGAAAACTGAAGTGGTTGTGCGTTGACCCAAAACCCCTAAGAGGTTAACAACCAAGGGAATGCACACGTGTTGGTCTAAGGCATTGCAGGGTGAGAGCCCTCCCATATTGATGCGGTCTGGTAGTAAACCCTAGCCTCCTTTGATACATTCAAACCCTAATTACCTGAAATTCGTCATTACCTGCCCATCCTAGTATGGCAATAACAATCATATAATTATCACATTAAATAAATAATCATCTCTTTTTAAAACCAAAAAAATCGTATAGAATAAAAGCTTTCGTATTATCACAAGATTGACAACATATATGAGATGAGTTGTTTTCTTTTTAAATTTTGAGTAGACACTATGAAATCCATAGTTGTCAAAGACGTGTTCTGCCTATTAAGGGAAAAAGGTGAATAATTTCAATTATAAACATTGAATCTAAGTGGTCGTACAAATGAAGAAAATTTAAAACACCTAAATTCAAAATACAAATGGGACAGAATCACGAGATAATGGTGTGTACTTAAAATTTTTTTTTCAGAGTTGTTTATAGTGTGATTTTTTAAAGTTTTTTTTTTAGATTTTTCTAGGTTAGTTTCTCTAAAATTTGATAAGAATTTATTGAAATCACAACTTTGATAGGTAACCTCTGCACATGTTTTTTCACGGTGCTCAATCCATATATATAGTAAAAAACAAGTTTAAATAACACAAATCAAGATTTCACTTCAAAATTTCCCACCAAATTCTCACACTTAAAAATATCCCAAAACACAATATTCAAATATCATTAAAAACATTACGAATTATGCGTGTTCGTTTTTAGCCATAACAGGTAATAAGGTAATCCATGAATATTTGTGCTAATATTTTGTTTATGTGAAGTAATTCAAAAATACTAATTATAGTTCGGCCTTAGAGGTGGTATCATGTCAATATTTATTTTTTATTAGCTACTATGAGTATTTAGGATAAAATTGTTTATGTTTAGGGAAGATTGTTTAGAGATATTTTAGTTTGAAAAAAGTACGTATATAAATGTAATTCTTGTGAATAAACGTTTTGTATTATTATATTAGGAATGAAAAAAAAAATATTTATTAAATATTTATAGTGTTTTTATTTTAATATAATAAGATTTTATTAATATATTATTTATTTTTCTTAATTTTCTATAAATATAAAGATAATAGATTAAATTTGGTTAATATTTTAGTTTTAAATGAATTTATTAAAAAATTGGTAAAATAATTTAAAAAAAGCAATTTTTAAAATTATTTTTTGTTAATGGAAATAGATTTATTGTAATTTTTGAGATTTAAGATGGTGTAAGATATTATGTTATTGATGTTTTTATTTTTATATATAACAACACATTATTAATTATTTATTCTTGTAAATATAGTGAGCAATATATCAAGTTTTTTTAGACATTCAACAAAACATTATCAATTTTTTAATTTTTTTGAGTATTTGTTTGACAGATTTATTTATATAAATATTATTCTTATAAATAAAAGTATTATGCCATGAATTTTATATTTTAATAAATAAAGTATTATATTTGATGTTTAATAAAATAATTCATATAAATTATTTTTATTAAAAAAATAATTTTGACATTATTATATACATATATTTTTTCAATATATAAAGTTATCGTGATTTATAATGATTTATTTCAAATTTTTGAAATAAAATGAAAAGAAACAAAGAGGTGATTAGTATGAGATCATTATTTTTTTAATTATTAGTTTATTTTAATAAAATATTATATTTAATTTATAAATTTAATAATTTGCTTAATTTAATAATTTATTGATCATTTAACAAATTTCTTTTCTCTATAATTTATTTAATAAAATATTACAATACCAAAATATAAAATATTTTTATTAAATTATTATTTATTTATTAAATATAAATTATCTATCAATATAATATTTAATAAAATACATATTGATGATGATGATGGTGGTTCCACTGAGTCCAAACTTTGGTCTATCGGACCTAAAGAAACGAATTATTTAGTTTGATTTAAGATTTTATTCCTATGCTCAAAAAACTTGGAGAGAAGCCTCCCAAGTTGACTGTAGTTTTCACAACGTAAAAGGCTAGGAAGGTCAGTGTTGCAACAAAGATTTTGAAACTGAGATCTAATGTGGTTGTACGTGGGGCAGTCGAAGAGGAAGTGATTTTCATCCTCAATGTTCGTATTCTCACAAAGATGGCAAAACCTTTCCATCCATGGTGTTTTAGGAACTTCACAACAACCCGATTCACTATGAAGCTCATGAGAATTCATTTTAGTCTTGGCTATATTAATTTTCTTCTTTGAGCTAGTTAAAACAGAGAGATACTTTCATTCTTCTAGGGTGGGGTTGATGACCTCCTTATAATATCTTAATTTTCTTTTAGCTACTAAATCTTTCTCACACAACATTTTTTCTTTGAACTTAGAAGTAACAATATTTTTGATGTTATTAATGTTTTGCAATGCAACATTCTCGTCGATCTCCCAATGGTTTAACTAGGCCCGGTGTATTTATATCAATCTCGTTTGAGCCTTAGGTGGTTTTGGCTAGAATTTAAAGCTAGCTTAGGAAGTCTATGGTCTCCTATGTTATTAAGTTTGTGCTTGTATAACAAAAGCCTAGTCATAGCTAGGCTCTCGATAGGGGAAAGACCCACTTCTATAAGGAGAATAGGATAGTTTGTGTTGCTTTTAATTTTGAGGTTATACTTTATAAAACGCTTCTGGATTTTCTCAATCTTTCTCCAGGATTCTCTAGAGATGCTACAACCCCAAACCTCACATCCATATAAGATAATCGAAGTGACTATATTTTCAAAAAGGAACTTCTTTCTATCCCACATTACGAGGTTTTCCATTTTACAATTATTTTCAAGACCAAAATAAGCTTTCCATCCCCATTAATCCTTTTCTCAATGCTATAGTTCCAGTTGAGCTTGTGATGAATATCAATTCCTAGGTACTTGTAAGAAGACACTTCCTCCAAGTTACTATTGTCATACATAAAATTAGCGTAAGTGTCCTTCTTGGATTTGATAATCATAACTTTTGTTTTGTCAGTGTTAACAATCATACCCATGGTAGAGCAAAAATCCTTAAGAAGTATAAGTTGCTTATCAAGATCAGATGGGCACCTTGCGAGAAGAATAATATCATCAACGTAGAGAAGAAGGATGATCACTATCCCAGCTAAGATCGTGCCAGCACATCCTGCTTCCTCTAACAACCTTCTAGCTTGTTGATGTAAATGCCAAATAGGGTAGGGGAGAGGGGGCAACCCTGTTTAACTCTGATATTACACTTAATATCTTTCGACCATCCCTCATTTATCTTTAACTTGGTAATTACATTCTCGTATAACCTTATAGCGACAGCTCTCAACTCAAAAGGAACCTTTAGCTCTTCTAATCTATTCCAAAGGTTGTTTCTAGGAACCAAATCGAAAGCCTTTCTAAAGTCCACAAAGCAACAAAAGAGATTGGATTTATCATTGCGGCATTCATCCAAAATGATCCTAAGCGTAACGAGGTGGTCTATTGTTGAGTGCTGCTTTCTAAAACCTGTTTGGCCTTTAGCCCACTTACCTTCACTTTCAAGCCATATGCTCAACTTCCTTTCCAAAATAATACCATATAACTTGGCTAGGAGAGGGATGATCATAATTGTCCGATAATTAAAGGGGTTATTTGTATCCCCACTTTTAAAAATAGGGATAATGAGGCTTTGAGTCCATGGTTTAGGGAACCCTCGCTTGACCGCTTGATTAAAAATCTTGTGAATGTGGGGGATGAGGACAGGACCTCCAATTTTTAAGATTTCCACCTGGTAACCTTCAATGTCCTTAGTTTTCCCATTAGCCAAGCGATTAACCCCAAAATCAATGTCTTCTAATAAGAAAACTTCTTTCGTTATGAGCAGGGTTTCAAAGTTATCCATGACATTTGGAGATTCATAAAGCTTTTTAAGATAGGAATTCCAGTCGTGTAAAGAAATTTTATTATTAGCTTTAGTTTTCCTAGTTAGAATCTGCCTCCAGAATTTCTTAGGAGCTACCTTAGAGAGGTGTAAGAGATTCTCTTGTATTTTATGAATATACTGCCTTTTTTTCCTTTTAGTTAGGGCTTTGTATATTTTTATCTTGCCAATTTTAAGAGATTCATCAACAACTTCCTTAATTGCTCTCCTCACACTTTTACGATCTTTGTCATACCATGGGTTGGTTTTGCTATTTATTTTATTACTTGAAACTTCAATTGAGAACTTGTTAATAGAATATGAGAGGGTTGTAGTAAAATTATGATAGAGATCTTCTATGTTGTCTATACTAGATAAAGGAAACAAATTAGTTTTTAATTCATTTAGAAAGAGATCTTTTTTATTTCTATCAAAGATTAACTTCTTTTGGCTATAAGGATTATCTTCTATGGGATCTCTATGCACGATAAAATTGAGGGTTTTAAGTAAAGGCCTATGATCAGAGTCAAGTTCGTGGTCGTTTAAGATGTCAAAATTTGTTATTTCATTCTATAGAGGGAGATCGAATATAATATAGTCTACCACGCTGCTACCAAGCCCATCGATGCAGGTCATCTGGCTAGAATTGGGCCACCTCTTTAGACCGTTGCAAATTATTAATCATTTATTATTCTTATCATTTATCCAATAAATTTGTGAGAATTTAAAGAAATATTTTTTAATTATCACATTAACATATATAAGTTTTTCCTAAAATGAACATATATTTTTAATCTAACAATATTTGTGTGTAGATAAAATGTTATATATTATTAGCAAATATATGTGATATTTAAAATTTGAAATTAACATTGTCGTTAATAAATATAGGCCTCATTTAACTTTATACACGAAATAATTTTTTTCATTAGAATTCACCAAATTTTGGCAATACAATTTGATGATTTTTTGTTATTAAAAATATATTTTTGAATGCATAAATAGATTCACTAGCCAAAAAAACTTCTTGGGAACTTAAATTATCCAGATTAAACAATTTAAACTCAAGTTTTTTAAATTCTATATAGGGTTTTGATTAAAATTAACAAGAAAAATGTTGTTAAAAAAGTCATTTCGTCAATAAGTTAGATAGCACCATTAATATTTTCTTATAATTAAATTCGTCATAATCCAATAAAACTTACTAAGTAAGAATATTTTTAGATTTTAGAATGATAAAATGAAATAAGATAATTATTTCACAGTAATTATATTTTCATTGCTTAAATAAAACCATAATAATAAATTCTGGTTATTTAATTTTAATAAAAATATTATTATTTAAGGTTTAAAATTAAAATAATTTAACCACCATTTAAATTTAATTTCTACTTTATTTAAATTATATAATATATATATATTATTTCAACAATATAATATTAAATTATTTGGTGATTTAATAAAAGCCCTTTCACGCCATTTTCATAAAATAATAATAAAAGAGTTATAAATTCAAAATCAAAATAAGATATTATTATTTATGAGAGATTTTTTGGCGTAAATCACATGATATTTCATTTGTCAATGGGTTTCGAACCAACCAGTGTGGTTCATCGTCAGGACAAGTTGAAGAATCAGATCTAGATTGCATTTTAAATAGTCAGAGGAGAACCTCCAACGGCTATAATTTTTTACGAGGCAACGGCTATATTGACTAACTAACGGTTATATTAGACTAGGAAACGGCTAGTTGGACCGGACTCAAGGAAAAGGGGGGCAAAACTATATTTTAAATTAAGTTAAAGTTATGGATTTAAATAATTATTAAATTAATAGTTAGTTATATTATTATTAAATTAAAAGTAAATGGGACTTATGAAATTACAAAAGGTATTAACTATTCTATATTTATTTTAATTTTTAATATATATATATATATATATATATATATATATATATAGATATATATTAAAATTAATTAATTTAAGTAACTTAGGCTTCTTAAGGATTTCTGCTCTACCATGGGTATGACTGTTAACACTGACAAAACAAAAGTTATGATTATCAAATCCAAGAAGGACACTCACGCTAATTTTATGTATGACAATAATAACTTCGAGGAAGTGTATTCTTACAAGTACCTAGGAATTCATATTCATCACAAGCTCAACTGGAACCATAGCATTGAGAAAATGATTAATGGGGGGTGGAAAGCTTATTTTGGTCTTGTAAATAATTGTAAAATAGCAAACTTCGTAATGTGGGATAAAAAGAAGTTCCTCTTTGAAACTTTAGTCACTCCTGTTATCTTATATGGCTATGAGGTTTGGGGTTGCAGCATCTCCAGAGAATCATGGAGAAAGATTGAGCAAATCCAGAAGCGTTTTATAACTTATAACCTGAAAATTAAAAGTAATACACCCTATCCTATTCTCCTTATAGAAGCAGGTCTTTCTCAATAACATAGACGATCACAGACTTCCTAAGCTAGCTTTAAATTCCAGCCAAAACCACTTAAGGCTCAATCTGGGGTGGCATAAAGACACAAGGGCCTGGTTAAACTATTAGGAGATCAACGAGAATGATGCATTGCAAAACATAAATAACATCAAAGATATTGTTACTTCTAAGTTCAAAGAAAAAATGTGGTGTAAGGAAGATTTAGCGCCTAAAAGAAAATTAAGTTATTATAAGAAGGTCATCAACCCCACCCTAGAAGATCAAAAGTATCTCTCTATTTTAACTAGCTCAAAGAAGAAAATTAATATAGCAAAGATTAGAATGAATTCTCATGAGCTCCATAGTGAAACAAGTCGTTGGGCAGTTCCTAAAACACCATGGATGGAAAGGATCTGCCATATATGTGAGAATAGGAACATCGAGGATGAAAACCACTTCCTCTTAGAGTGCCTCACGTACAACCACATTAGATCTCAGTTTCAAAATATTTGTTACAATACTGACCTTCCTAGCCTTTTACAATGTCAAATCTATAGTGAGCTCGGGAGGCTTCTCTCCAAGCTTTTTGAGCATAGGAATAAAATCTTAAATTAAAATAAATAATTTGTTTCTTTAGGTCCAATAGACCAATGTTTGGTCTCAGCGGATGTTAACTATCATCATCATCATCATCATCAGTAGTAAGAATAAATCTTTAATATTTTAAATTTTAAATATATTTAATTCTTTATTTAATTGTTAAATTGTTTAATTATTTTAATAATAAACCAATAAAACATATTCTCATAGAACAATTTCAATATTAAAGAAATTGTTTTTTCTTATATTAATTAAGTTGAATTATTAGTATATAGCATAAATTAAATGCTATTAAAATATTTATATAATCAACCCATTAAAAAACAAAGGCAAAAGAGAGAGGGGATAACAAGGGGAACCTAACTAATAAGAAAATTAGAAAAAGCTATAAAAAGAGGGAAGGGAGGAAGTGAAGAACGATAGGACTGAGCAACTACCCATCTTCCAGTCGTGTTCTCTATTGAGATTACTTGGCCTTTTTTCAATCTCAAGGGCTTCCCTAAGCCTCAATTCAACAAGATATTATTATAATAAAGATATTTTTTGCAGTATTTATTGGCAATAACATTAATATGAAATTTTATATAAAATATGTGGTTCAAGGTTCAAATGGATAGAATTAATTTTACGGACAATTCATGGGTTCACTTAGACCTTATAGATGTAGCAAATCATAAGAGTAAAAAAATTATAGTAATAATAGTTGGAAATGACGGGATATCATACAAATAAGAGAGGTTATGATAGTAGTAATTGGAAATGACCCAATCTAGCCGATTTCATCTCGGAACTCAAGGAGCCCTCTCCACTTGATGGCTCCTACATCTCACGTTCCTTTGCGTTTATAAGGCCTTCGTGGCATGTGCTTTGCCTCAATTACTTGCTCTCCCATCTTTAAGAATTCTATGCAAGTGTATGGTTCGTACTGAGACACGGTATTGTTTGAAATTCGTTCACCCCCCTCCTTTTCTACTGTGCAACCTAGCTGACCTTTAAGGAATCTATTTAACTGTATGGTTGGTACTGAGCCATGCTGTTGTTTGAAATTCGTTCACCCCCTCCTTTCCTACTGTTAACCTAGCTGACCTTAAATATAAGGTTTTCTCTAATTTTTTGCTTGGTTTTACCAGGTGCCGAAGCTTTCGATTCACATATTGTACTTAGTAAGCTGCTCAGTATTCAGAAGCTTCGAATCAATAATATAACCGAAGGCCACAGTCGCTGAATTTGACTTAGATATCAATAATCTTATCATAATATCAATGGAGATGGATGAGATAACAGTTGTGTTGGGCCAGGCATCAGAACTGCATGCGAAAATTGAGGACGCCACAGAGAGGGTGTTACAGTGTGACACTGCAATCAACGGCGAAAACACACCACCTTCTGTGGATGGTGATAAAATAGGATGTGTGAATGGAGGTAAGTTCTCGCAGTCTGAAGTGGGCGTCGATAGATCCATGGAAGCGAGGAGCCTCTCCTGTAATCGAGAAGCTTTGGAGGTTCTTGAAGATCAACTCCATTGCTTGCAGGTTTCGATAAAGAAATTTGAAATAATTATGAATGAGATGCACAATAGACGCGTTATTATATCAGATTACTCTTCATGTTGAATCTGCTTTCAGTAAGTACGAGAACCATTTCCCATTTAGCTATCCATCCCCGACCATCTCCTATTTGGCTCTCCCTTCCCAATCCCATCCTTAATGTTATAGGTTTATCACATTTTTAAATATTTTAAAATTTAGAGTTAACTTTTCCATCTTCATAATATATAGGCTACATTAGCTCATATATATGAATATCCAATTTCTCGTAATACGCATTAAGAATATATATATATATATATTTTTTAAAATATGATTTTGACGTTTACTCACATGTCTTTTCACTATTACAAAAGGTTTATTATTATTTTCTTGAATGCTTTTTATTTATTATTTTCTTGAATGTTCTTTATATTGGTATGGATTCATTTTAATTTATATTTATTAATTATTAAAAAAATTTTTTATGGATATTTAAAAGATATATATATATTTTGAAAAATTAAAATTGGTGATCAAATTGGTTTACTTAATAAATTTGGTTTCAAAATCAACGGGTTAAAGGGAGACTTGTTAGATATTAATGAATAGGTTTTGGGCTGGTTAGATCTTAAAGAATAGGTTTTGATTCTGATTAAAAAATTGTAAACCAATAAACTCATGTTAAGATTTAAAAACATGATTTTAATAAATAGCTTAATTGTAAACCTAACTCATGTTCTTAGAATTGTATTGCTATAGGGTTATTTGTTGGAATACATTCTAAATATCCATGAGGGATAAACTCAATGAAGATGTTAGGATTTAAAACCATGATTACAATCCAATAGACACAAAATATGCACAGTTTTCTCTTATATATATACCATGTAAAGGTGAATATATCAAAATGGCACCAAGTGCAATACATATCAGCAACAAAACATATAATCAATGAGGCTCTAAATGGCCTCTAGAGTCCAAAAACAAAAACTACAAGCTATGGGCCACTAGCCTACTACAAGTCTACATATATGATATTAGTGATCAACATTATCACTTGAAAGTTGAAACTTCTCATCATGATCAAGCTAAGTTGGTTGAGTCTGGACTCCCAAACTTTGCAACTGAAATACTCTCCTTGTTCAATGGCTCATTCTCAAACTTCAGAAGGTACTTATGTCCTATTACTTCATTTGGTGCCCCACATGGATTTACATGACTTCCTATCCTAGCCAAGTGTTGCTTGAACCTGTTAATACCCCCTCATTCAATAGATTTGGCAATATTTGTAGATTATTTTTCCATCAATCATATGATAATGAGCTCATGCAGTATCCTTGGCTTGTGGAGGCATGATGACTAGTACTTAGCTCAAACTCTCTATTGTTCCACTACTGAGTAAGTAGGAAACCCATTTCCTATATCACTCTCCCTCTACTTGGTAAGTAAGAGAACCATTTCCCATTTTTCTCTCCCTTCACGTTCCCAATCCCATTCCTAAAGTTATCTAGGTTAGGTTTATCAAATTTCTAAAATATCCAAAATTTACAGCGAATATTTCTATCTCCATAGTACATTATCATATTAATACATGATATTTATGATATATCTTAAAAATCCAATTTCCATTTTCTTGTAATATGAACCAGAGATATAGCTTATTTTTTCAAATATGATCTTGATGTTTACTCACTTCTTGATGTCTTCCTAGAACTACAAAATATTTATTACTATTTTCTTGAATGCTCCTTTGGTATGGATTCATTTTAATCTACATTTATTAACTATTAAAAAGAAACTCTCTAGATATTTAAAAAATCCAAAATGGTCCACCTAATAAACCTGGTTCCAAACTAGGACTGGTTAAAGGGGCACTTGTTAGATCTTAATGAACATGTTTTGGATCCTGGCCTGATTCCAAAAGTCTAAACCAATAAACTCTTATTAAGATTTAAAACCATTATTCCAATAAATAACCTAATTGTAAACCTAATTCATGTCCTTAGAATTGTATTCCAATAGGGTTATTTATTGGAATTCATTCTAAATATCCATGAGGGTTAAAATCAATGAAGAGGTTAAGATTTAAAATCATGATTCCAAACCAATAGACACAAAATATGTAAATTTTGCTCATATATATGCCATGTAAAGGTGAATATATCAAAATGGCACCAAGTGCAATATATATCAGCAACAAAATATATAATCAATGAGCCTCTAAATGGCCTCTAGAGTCAAAAAATAAAGCCTACAAGCTAAGGGGCCATGAGCCTCTAAATGGCCTCTAGAGTCAAAAAATAAAGCCTACAAGCTAAGGGGCCACTAGCTTACTGCAAGTCTACATATATGATATTAACTATCAACATTATCGCTTGAATGTTGAAACTTCTCATCAAGTTCAAACTAAGTTGGTTGAGTCTGGGCTCCCAAACTTTGCAAGTGAAATTCTTTGCTCTTTCAATGACTGAGTCTCAAACTTCTGAAGGTATTCTGCACTAATATGCCCTATTGCTTCATTTGGTGCCCTTTATGAATTTACATGGCTTCCTTGCTTGAACATGTTAATACCCCTTCATTCAATAGATTTTTGGCAATATTTGCAGCTTATTTTGACATCAATCATATCACAATGAGCTCATGAAGTATCCTTGGTTTTTGGAGGCATGGTGGCTAGTACTTAGCTCAATCTCTATGCTATTGGACTATTCAATAAGTAGGAGAACCATTTCCCATTTTTCTCTCCTTTTACTTAGTATGTAGGAGAACCATTTCCCATTTTGGTTCCCTTTTACTCAGTAAGTAGGAGAACCATTTCCCATTTTTCTTCCCTTTTACTTAGTAAGTACCAGTACCATTTCCCATTTTTCTCTCCCTTCCGATTCCCAATCCCATTCCTAAAGTCATCTAGCTTAGGTTTGTCAAATTTCTAAAATATCCAAAATTTACAGTTAATCTTTTTATCTCCATAGTACATTATGATATTAATACATGATATGTATGATATATCCTGAAAATACAATTTCGAGTTTCCTGTAACATGAGTCAAAAATATAAATTTTTTTTCCAAATATGATCTTGATGTTTACTCACTTTTTGATCTCTTCCCAAGACTACAAAATGTTTATTATTATTTTCTTGAATGCTCCCTACATTGGCATAGATTCAGTTTAATCTACTTTTATTAATTATTTAAAAAAAACTTGTTATCTTTAACCATTTGAATATATATATATATATATATGATCTACTTATAAATATCATTTAATCCAAATTCATTCACATTTATTTGTAGATTACATTTAGATTCTCTTTCGAGAGACATAAACAGTTATTATAGAGTTCACAGAAGAGTTATGGTTATTCTATGACCCTACCATGTTGCATAATCAGGCTGGAAAAGCTGCACCCAAGGTGATCACTCTGGTTAAATTTATTTGGTTACCATATGTAGCTCCAAATGCAGAGTGGTCATTTTAATTATTATTTTGTGGAATGTTTAATATAGATGGTCATTTTTATTTAAAATTTCAGAATTAAATAATAAATTTTGAAAATATTTAGGAATCAGATAGAGGAGGGATAGTTATTTTTATCTATAATTTTAGAATAGAGACCAGATATTTGAAAATATTTTAGAATCATATAAATAAGAGCCAGGCGGGACGTAACTCCTGTCCTTAGGAGGGAGTATCGACTCATTGACACGGAGCGTGGTGCTTTGTTGATTTTTAAATCTTACTTATGGGCAATGGTTCCATGTATCCCAGCGGATTGGGAAGTTCCATGGGGTCTGCAGGTTTTCTTGCTAATTTGTTAATTTCCCGGGACATAAGTTTGTCCAAGATTTTAACATATGGGACACGACGGGTTTGGAAGGGTGATTTAATAGATTGTGTTTCTTAGGGATATGTTTCATGTTATTTTTTCATTTCCCGTGATCTGATTTCGATGTTGTGATATCAGTCCACTCTATCAGCTTTTTTTTGTCATTAAGGAAGGCATGTGGTTCGGATGCAAAGCAGCCCATTGGCTTGGAGAATAGCCTGGTTGAATCCTCGGCCTGTTTAATTTTTTCAACACATAAAACATTAAGTAAGTAATTGGAATAACGAAACCGATGAGATTTCTACTAGCTTGTTCAATCTTTTCAACACAAAAGACATTAAGCAAGTAATCGGAATAACAACAATGATGAGATTGGGTTTACGTGTTGGACCCATATAAATGTTTAAGAGGTGGTTGGAATAAGAACATGATGAGATTGGATTTTCGTGTTGGACCAATATCCATGTTTAAGAGGTCGTGTCCCCTCTCTGTCAGTTGTATGGTGTAACATAGAGGAAATATCATCTTGGCAATGGACTGCCTAAGCCTGCACATAAAAAGAGCAGTTATGGAGGAACATTTCCGGCCTCTGATGATAAGCAACAACAACAGTATATGACATATTGATTTTGGGTATGCTCTGCCACTTCTCTTGGTTATGTTTTTTTTAATATTCTAAAGAAATTTACAAGACTATAAACAAATGAAGGAAAATTTGTAATTTATTATGCGGAATGCGACATGGAAACCACTAAATATATTGAAGGATTATATTGTATGAAAGAAATACCTATTCAAAAGGGAATGAAGTATCTGGATACCACCTAAAACCTTGTTGCTATAATAGAGCTGACTGGCAATGGATCATTGATCGATATTATAAAAGGATATCTGGATGGGAGTTCAGATGTCTCTCAATGGGTGGGAGAGTTATTCTTGCACAAGCAGTCTTAGTACACCTAACTGTATATTAGGCCCACCTATTCCATATCTCTGCAAGCATTATCAAGGAGCTATATAGCCTCACAACAAATTTCATTTTGGGAGGCTGCCATGAAAGGAAGAAATATCATTAAACCAAATTGGCCAACATTACTCTTCCAAAAGCACTAGGGGATGGGGAATTATGGATCTCTACAGATTTGGAGGAGCTTTATTGATGAAAGGGGTTTATTTGCGAAAGGCACCTAGAGTAATACCATCCAAAAAGGTACTTTGGTAATAAAGACTTTGGATACTGGTAGAGGAAAGGAATCATAGGCATTTTTTCTTTCAACAACTTACATGGAGATTTCAGAATGGAAACAGTATTCTTATAGCACTGGATCCAATACTTGGAGCTGGGGAGGAATGCTCCATACCAGAGAACATTAAAAATATCCTTCATGGATTGGGCATATTTTTATGGGGCCAAGCTATAGTGGGCTGGCAAGGCCCTTTACTGATTTGGAAGGAAGCACACATCATTGGCCTATATGGTCAAGCGGTCCTACAATGGAACAAGATCATAGCAAATATAAAAAAAATTGGTATCTGCCATATGGAACCCTGAGATTATCTCACATGGAAAGGTAAGATGAAGACTGATAATATTATTGTAGCTGATACTTATCTCTCTCTCTAGAATACCAGCACTTCAATCTACATTTCCCCACAGTTTTTTGGAAAACAAGTATTCCAAACAAAATTATCATCTTTTCTTGGCTAGTTTTTCCAAACAAGAACTTCATCTCGGAGAATCTACAGAAAAGACACTGGCAAGGGCCGGGTATCTATTCTATTTGTAAATGCGAAGCTGAAAACAACAATCACATCTTCCTGCAATGTAAACTCACCACACAGGTATGGAAAAATTTATCTAAATATTTTGGCTTTCGTTTTATACTGCATTCATCCATCAAGGATTCACTGGAATGGTGGGGTACACAGAAGCCCTCCTAGAGACCCATTCCTTTAATCAGTATATGGGCAATCTGGAAATGGTGGAACAACTTCTTGTTCCAGAACACGAGAGAGGATTTCCAGTAGGTCTTTCACAGAATTGTAACAAATTATAGTGTTTTTTCCCCAGCCCAAATGGCCAAGTAACAATCCCCGTGGGCACATTAACTCACTGCTAATGTATCCAATGGGCTTTTTTGACAACGCACTGCACAAAAAGGGTTATGTGCTTGTGGGGTTTGGATATCCATAACTGAACAACTAACCTGCTTTTTTGACAACACACTGCACAAAAAGGGTTATGTGCTTGTGGGGTTTGGATATCCATAACTGAACAACTAACCTATAGTATTCTCTGGAATGGAGGAAATGGCACCAACAATAAGGCGGAAGAAATGGCTCTTTGGGGCCTATTGTGGTTCAGCAATTTCTTAAATATCCCTTTCCTACATGTATATGGAGACTCCAAGATCATAATCGACCATGTTTTAGGAAAGGCTTCCATCAACACCCCTTCTTTACTAGGATGGATGAAGAGAATAGAGGTCCTTTGGCAACTTCAAAATGGCTACACAATCCAGCACATAGGCAGATCCCAAAATATGCAAGCTGACAGCCTATCAAAAAAAGGTATGTTCCAAGAATCTGGTAAATGGTACATGGAAATCAACTGGGAGAACAACACCTATGTCATGGAGGACCTTCTTTTTCCAGGAATATAGGCTCTCTCCTGGGCACTACTGAAGTCTGGTTTTGTTTCTGTTGGAGATTATTCGGCTGCCTGGCCACTGGGCATAAAACAGTGTCCTCTACGAGGAGGGATTTTCTTCCCCATCGTAGATGGTGTATTTTTCAACAAGACCATACAGTATCCTAAAACAGGCATACCACTGCTGGCTGTAATTTTGTGTATTTTTGTATCTAGCTTATATCCTTTCAGTTCCCTATACATAGTTTAATCAGAGAATAGCTGTATCACTTGCTATTTCTTATTGAGGTTTTGAGGTACCTGCAATTACAGCCTGTTTTAATTAACAGACAATGCCAAAATGGCTTATGCTTTGAACAACAGATGACTTTTGTAAATTTCTACTCTGATATTAATACAAATTGTGCTTTTTTTGTACTGAAAGAGGAAATATGTGCTAAAACAAGCTAGGGAGCACAGCAACCTCTTGTTTCCTGGTTTCGAAATCCTGTTTTACTGCACCTTAGAATAGTTTCGTTGCAGATTCAGAAATATTCAGGAAATTTGAGCAAGTGAAGTTAGCTTTGTTCATAACTTCAAACAGTTAATTCGCTTATGTAAGCTTATGTCCACCAAATTTATGAATTTTACCTACAAAAGGTTTGCAACTTGCATCGTTGTCTGTAGCAACCAAACTATTTAAATTTCGGAAATTTTCCTACAAAAGGTTTGCATCATGCATCTTTCCCTGTGTAACATGCATCTTTGTCTGAAGCATCCAAACTATTTATAATAAGCAGTTGTTGCAAATTCATGAATGACTGAAAATGTGGGGGAGCAGGTATAAAGTGAGTTACAAATAAGATTCAAATTGAATATTCAGTTGTTGCAAATTCAATATTCAGTGTCTGTACATATGATGAAAGCATTGAAATGGACATACGAATAAGTCAGATACGGGAATAAGATTATGGAGTGCTCACATATCAATTTATGAATTAACAGTTCAAGTGGATTGCTGGATTATGCAAATAATATATATTGTTTCTTTGTAGATTTTTCTGCAGCAGCAGCAAGCTGATAGGGAGGAAGCATTGTATGATCTTGAGGGATGTAAGAGTTTTTTCTTGGAGCGGTTGAGGCGGCATCAGGGAAGTGAACGGGAGTAGTGTACTTGTGGTTTTACCTGAATTTCAATTCTTCCTCACTCGTCAAATGATGTTCACTAATAGGGTAAGCTCAAGTTGCAGACTGGCAACTGTATTCCTACTTTTTATCTTTTCAATAAACTCTCAATGACCAGTGACAGATTCCTCCAATGTTCACAAATATGTCAGAATTTCGAGTAAAAAGTACTGTATATGGGACATTATAATCAATGGACACGGGTCGTCTTTATCAGGTGCGATGGCGAAGGCGTAATTAAGTCTACAACTGAATATAGCTGTTAACATGCTCGTCTTCACAGATCGATCTGAAGTACTTCAATTATTAAACCCTTTTTTTCATGGACTAAGCGATGGACTAAGCGAATGAACAATCGTCAACCGTCGACAGTGATGTTTAACGTTAACTAACCTAAATTTCTTTAAACCCTTTTGATAAACTCTCTTTCCTTTTTTTAAAGTATTTGATGGGCCTTATCATAATCTCTTATTTTTCTCTCATATATATATATATTCAAGATTGTGGAAATTTTATATTATGAAAGGTTACTTTTTAGAACTTAATTTAAGAACAAAGTAAAAATATATATATTTATAACTGATATTAGGGAAATTTAGGAATTATAAGAGTGTTGCTTTGGGGTTACCTTCGAAGTACATTATTAGTTTTTTTTTTCCCCGCCCAATTTTATATTATGAAAGGGTTACTTTTTAGAACTTAATTTGAGAACAAAGTAAAAATACATATATTTATAACTGATATTAGGGAAATTTAGGAATTATAAGAGTGTTGCTTTGGGGTTACCTTCGAAGTACACTATTAGTTTTTTTTTTTTTTTTTTCTCTGCCAATTCTATAAAAATGCAGTTGTATTTTAAGAAGTGTCTTGAAAGTATGGGTAAGGATTGGACATAATATATTAAAATTTAATTATACAAAAGGTTTGAGGAGAGTATAAATATGAAAGTACATTTAAAATTTAGGAGGAAGAGTCAATTATCACTAGTGGGTCTCATGTGTTGAGTTAGTAGTCTAGACATCCACCAAATGATAAAGTATTTTGGTATTCTTTTATTACTATTACTCATTATATTCTTTGGACAATTTCTCCATTTGAGTGAATAAACTATTAGGAGGACATCTTGATGTCGAGGGATGAAATTTGGATTGATTGATGGATTGTGTGAAGTGTTGAACTTTCTTTTCGATAACTAAAATGGATGAAGAAACTCATGACAGCTTCATTTGTCATGATTTTGAGTCACTAAAGATGAAGGTTGGCTACCAATCCCTCAAATTTTATAGAAATATTTTCCCAAATAACATACACCACAAACCAAGACAAGATAGTTAAATTAGATAGCTATGGAATTAGTTCCTTGGAGTGTAGAGGTGGTTAGAACAACCACCAATTTGAAGACCGACCCACTCAGTGTATTGTGAAAAAAAAATGAAGAACATGGACCTAATTCAACAATCCTAAAACTTATGGAAATGAACTAAACAGATATCGTCTTGCCACCAAAACAAAAACTCTTGTCAATTTTACCAAAGGAAGGAGCCAAGCCACCGAGACATGTTGAGTGTATCAGAATAGAGAACTATAATGATCCAGGTGGATATTGGTGGCCACCTACCTATTCCACTTGGACCCCCAACACTCTCTCTTTCATTTTTTCAGTTTCCCTAATTGTAGCACAATTTACTATTTTTGGTAGCTTTTCGGGTCATGAATTTCCAGAGATGTTTTGAGCCCCTAAACAATGTTTTTTGGGAAACCCAAGAAAACCAAAGTCTCTCATCAATGTGTGCATTCAAAGTTGTAGTCTTCAGATAAATATTTTTAGTGAAGTATTGTGCGTGTCAAGTGGAGATCGTATGCCAATGTTACGACCCTGGGAAGTTGATGTACCAATTTACCCAAATGGGGCCCATAGTTATGGTGCTTCATTTCCTAGGGTTAGGTTTTTGGATTTTTACTGTTTTGGATTGTTTATCAATAATAAATAGGTCTTCGAGCCTCATTGTAACATAGTTCAAAGGCATGTAGCCACCACATCTCTTCTTAGAGATAAGCTACCATCGCTTGAGCTACTTTATTTCCATTATGTTTGTAAGCATATTTCAGTGTTTGATATTAATGAAATGAAGTGTTATTTTTGCTACATCTCTAAATTTATGGTTATATTTTTTATTTGTTGTGTTTCTATTTAAGTTCATACCAGTGGTATCAAATTCATTTATTGTTTCTCTATTTTTCTTTGCATGTTCCCATCGAGGTCGGGATATATGGAGTTAGGGCTCGAACTGGTTGAACCTTTGCAAGACCATCATCACAAATCTCGATGGCCTCCCATGGAGGAAGAGAATAAAGAAAAGGGGGTAGGAGATCCTTTCAAAATCTTGCTCGAAGAAGCCCTTGAACGACAGAGGAACGCGATGATGGACAACTTTGCCCAAATCCTTCAACGACTACCCAAAGATGACACATCTTCTTCCAGCAGCCACTGTGGAAGCACCACACCCTTTAAGGTACAAGTTAACTTTGAAATCCCCATATTTAAATGTTAGATAGATGCAGATGCCATAGATAAATGGTTAAATATGCTAGAAGGATATTTTTTTGTTCATGAATTTTCCAACCAGGAAAAGATTACTTTTTCACTTCTTAAAGTTGCCCCCCACATCAAGGACTGGTGGAAAACCTACTGTGAAAAGAAGGATGGAAGTACACCCTCACTATTTTCAGTGGCACCCACTTGGAATTAGTTCTGGGATGCCATCAAGGAGTAATACTACCCCGTCAAGAGTTATGAGGATAAACACATAAATTGGACCATGCTGTGACAAGGAAAGGACCAAGACATTCTGGAGTTTACCAATGCTGTTCATACCCTTCACACAAAGTTGGGTATTAAGGATTCTAAGCGACATTTGGTACTCAAGTACCACATTTGTCTACATAGATACATCTAGGAAGATATGGAGTTCCTCGACATATCCTTGCTCAACACAACATACTGATATGCTGTTAAGATTGAGCAGAAGTTTAAACAAAAGAAGCGAGACTTTGGATTTGTGAATCCATAGCAAGGGAAAGGCGCCCCCAAACCACAGAGCAAAGGAAAAAGGCAAGGCGGGGTGACCCAAGAAAACCCTACGAGGCTGCAAGCAAAGAGCAACACCCCAAAGACAAAGAAGACACGTGAAAATGGTGTGAGTTTCATAAGAGCTCCACTCACAACACAAGTGAGTGTCGGGAAAAGCATTCACTAATGGTTGAGTTGAAGCCCTCCGTATCAGACACGTGTTCCGACTCTGAGTCAAAACCCTACAATGGGAACGTAAAAGGTAAGTAGATCATTGACACGAAGCCCAGTGTCACTGTGGACACCACCAAGATCCAAAAGAATGAGACTGAAGATCCACAGGAGTGGGAACACCTCTTCCACACACATATGTGGGTGAAGGGTTCTCTACTATAGTTCATTGTCGATAGTGGGAGTCAAAAGAATCTCATTTCAACACAGGTTATGAAGCGGTTGGGTCTACTGACTATAGTACATCTGCAGTTGTACGCCATCAGGTGGCTTCACCAAAGATGAGATATTTGTGTCAGCTAGTAGTGTTGCCTTCCCTACAACATCAAGCCCTTCACAGATGAGGTATTGTGTGATGTTGTTCCTCTTGAAGTTTGTGATGTATTATTAGGACAACCATACTTCTGGTAGTGGCATGTTGTATGTGAGTTTAGACCTTGATCTATGATTATTACTTTGGGAAATAAGTTGTACAGGATACCTCAAGTAGCCTTGCCTACCGCCATCTCTTTGATCTATCCAAATCAATCCAGTAAGATCATTTAACATACCAGGAAATTTTTTTCCTTATGGAATGATTAGTCATGCCTTTCGAGTTGACGAATGCACCAACAACCTTCATGAGGTTGATGGATGACATCTTGCGACCCTTCACCAATGCATTCATGGTGGTATATTTTGATGACATCTTGATCTTCAGCCAGACTCACGAAGAGAACCTCCACCATATTCGACAACTCGCTCAAACCCCATGTCAACACAAGCTATGTGTCAATCTGGAGAAATTCATTTTCCGCATGACCCAGGTTCAATATCTGGGGCACATCATTGATGAGTAGGGTGTGCATGTGGACCCAGCCAAGGTAAAATTCATTCGGGATTGGCCAACCCCAACCACTCTAACATAGCTCCACAGCTTTCTGGGCCTTGCCAATTTCTACTGTAGGTTCGTGTTAAGGTTCTCTCATATCACTTGGCCTTTAAGTCAAGTCACCAAGGGTGGAGTGAAAGCAAATTTATTTTGGTCTGAAACCCAACAGAAGGCGTTTGTTGAGTTGAAGCAACGCCTCTGCTCTGCAACAGTGCTCACATTACCAAACCTACAACAACCATTTGATATTGAGACAGATGCCTCTAACTATGCTATTGGTGCAATTCTTACTTAGTAGGAGCATCCAATGGCTTACCACAGTGAGACACTTTTAGACACAATATGAAAGTATCCCACCTATAACAAAGAAATGTATTCCATTATGTAGGCCTTCCGTCAATGGAAGCATTAAATTATGGGAAGGAAATAGTCATCTACACATACCACCGACCCCTACACTTCATACAGACACAAGGGAAGTTGGAGAATGATCGCCATCAGAAATGGTCCACATACCTACAACAATTCCATCTGAACATTAAGTACAAGAAAGGCAACACCAATAATGTTGTATGATGCCTCAGTCGATCATTAGTCATGGCGCTGATCATTGTACTCGACTCCCATGGGCACGATACTTTGGGGTGGCCACATATTTACAAGAGTGATCCAAAATTCAACAACACATACCAGACAATCTTGGAAGGTAAGAAAGTTCCAAATTTTCACCTCTATGATACATTGTTCTTGCAGTTGGGACACATTTGTGTTCCTTCAAGTGAGAATTCCAATATTATTTGGGAGGTGCACTATAGTTGGGTCATTTCACATTTCAGAGTAGAGAAAATAGTGGCAGTACTTCAGGAGTATTTTTATTGGTCAAACCTTTGTCGTGATGTTCGGAGGTACATTAAATATTGCACTACATGCGTCGTTTCCAAACCAACCATCAAGAAGCAAGGCCTATATTCTCCTCTACCTACTCCTAGTTGACCTTGGGAATCTATCCCCATGGATTACATGTCGGGCCTTCCTTCTACTAAGCACAACAACGACTGCATTTTCATTATTGTTGACAGATTATTTAAGATGGCCATTATGGCAGTGAGCAAGAAGAGTATCACAACAGAGGCCACTGCTAAGATATTCATTAAGCGAGTGTGAGTACACTTTAGGATCCCATTGTCCATTGTCTCAGATTGGGACAACAGATTCCTAAGTGAATTTTGGTCAAGTCTCTGGTCGATGCTGGATACCAAACTTAATAAGTCCATGAATTTCCATCCCTAAACTAATGGCCAAACATAGGTCATTAACATGATGATCATACATATTCGACACATGTACAACTCAAAGCATCCATGCACATGGGATGAAATTCTCCCGTATGCCTAAGATAGATGTTGGAAATAATACTGAGAGGGGGGGGGGTGAATCAGTATTATCAGATCAATCAAACTTTTCAATTTCATACTCAGAACCATATACGCTACTTTAATTAAGTGAAACCGCGTGTACACGCTACTGAGTCTAATGAAACTCGCGTATATCCAGAGATCTTATAATTCAGTTAGCTTAATCTTCAGTAAATGCATCAGATCATTATTAAGCATATTAACAGTAAACAGGTGCAGAATAACAGAACAGAACATCACACAAGAGCCACACACATGAACACAAAGATATAAGGTGGAGACCCAATGTGGGTGAAAACCACCTGCTGCAAGTCATCTCAATCTTCTTCTTAATAAGAAAATCCTTTTACAATATTTGTACTGGTGCAGTTTTATACCAGTACGGGAGCTACAACCCCCTTTGCTCTTGTACTAGCCGATCCATTTACTAGTACGCAGGCTGCTACCTGCTACAATGCTCCAAAGATCTCCTTTAGCTTTTGTACTAGCTTAGATACTAGTACGTAGGTGCTTGCCTACAATCTTCTCACCTCCAGGTACCACGTTTCATCAATTTTCAGACTGGATACACTGAAGCACAACACATAATCTGTAAGGCCACTTTTCATCCAATTTTCATACTGGACCCATAACTATCATTGAAGCTCAAACCAATCATCAAACTCTGAATCACTGAAACCCTGTTAACAACAGTCACCAGAACACAGAGCAGACACAGAACTCTGTAATAACCATCTGACCCATCTGCAACTTCAAATATCAAGCTTTACAATGTATACGCTACTTCGATGAATCAAATCCGCGTGTATACGCACTTTTACCAAAGACAACCCGCGTACAGATCTAAAAATAATTTCTCATAACTTGCAGCTGTACCAGACATCAGTTATACTCATAACACTTATAGAACTATACATGCGTCAGTATGTAGATCTAGAATAAGCATCATAAAGATAGTTCATTTCAAACCATTTGATCCCGATCTCTCCTTAGATCTAGTTCTCCATCAACTGGTGAGATCTCTCCTTAGCTCAGATCAAGCAATGCATCATCAACCCATAACCCTGTATATTGGATCTAATGCTTCATCAGATATTCAAGACATTTCAGATGCACTTGCCTAATGATTTCCTTCTCCTTATATAGCCTTAGGCCTTGTTCAATACCAAGAGCCAAAACCATAGAAACACAATACCATCAACTTCAAAACTAGGGATCGACACGCCCGTCGAGACACAATGGTCCGAAACCATAGGCACAACTTCCAAGGACTAACCGCCATGGACCAAAGGTACTTTTCCACATACACGCGCTTTTGCTGAAGCCAACCTGCGTGTACACGCGACTTGGGCTTAACGAACCTGCGTGTATGAACTTTCTCTTCTTCTTATAGTCTGATCATCAATTCCTTGCTGCTGACCTTCTGCACTATGATTTGTCATCAGTGTGGTTTGCCATCAAGGACAACACTTATCTCATAATGCCAACAATCTCCCCCTTTGGACTTGATGGCAAAGCTAACTTGTCACACTTAGAACTATCATTTGATTCCTTTGAGCTGTCCTCCATCAGTCACATCTGATATCTCTTCTGAAGATTCATCATCTGATTCCTTTGAGCTATCCTCCATCAGTCACATCTGATATCTCGTCTGAAGATTCATCCAGTTATACATAAGTGAGATATTCTTCCATCAGTCACATCTGATATCTCTTCTGAAGATTCATCATCTGATTCCTTTGAGCTGTCCTCCATCAGTTACATCTGATATCTCGTCTGAAGATTCATCCAGTTATACATAAGTGAGATATTCTTCTATGAGAGGGTTGCCATCAAGTACAACACATGCATCATAATGCCAACAATCTCCCCCTTTGGACTTGATGGCAACAACACCAAATCACTCTCCCCCTTTGACATCAAGGGCAAAGGGTGGACCAAGATATTCTCTTCCTTTGCTGAATCATTCCACTGTCCATACTCCCCCTGAGTACCTGCTGAAATCTCTGAATAATCTCCCCCTTTGTATATGCCAAGGTGTACCAATCTGTCAATGCTCCCCCTGAGTACATGCCAAGTCTCTGTATTGCTGAAGTGTGCTGTTCATGCTCTTCCTGACTATAGGCAAGATCTGCAAAAGATGTTCTTCAAGAAGAACATGACTCTATACATCATAAAAGACCTTCCTATCACCAAAGACTCATACATACATCCATCTCTCAACTAAGTGAGGATATACAAAAATTGACTCATCCACCCAACCAAGTGGGGATACATCAAAAGTTTACATATGACAACCAATCATATTGCATCAATCATCCCAGGCATAGTGGGGAAACCAAAATAGGCCGTTACATGACCTTGACACCATGAAAGAGATACCACAAAAGAGAAATATGACATAGAGACGAAATAACTAGACCAAGACTTATGAAAGTCACTAGCAGCATCTGATAATCACCATTCAGATCAGCAACCAAGAGATCCTTCTGTTCTTCTTTCGCCTTTGTTCCTCCTGAAATCAACACCAAATGTGAACTAGAACCAAAAGCTTTAAGATAATGCCAACAATGCATCATTGGAAGATTATCTGCTCCCCCTGAACCTGTGCCAGATGATCTCTGTCAGACCTATATCAGACTTTCTGCAACCAACATCTGTCCCTGCTGATTTCCTTCAAATCTCCATATACGCGTCTGTATACACATAAACTGGCGTATATACGCAGATATCCCTTACGCAACACGCGTACACCATATACGCGACTATCCCCTTGTAAAACGGCGTATGCACGCGGATATCCTTTAAACAACACACGTACACAAATTTCCATATCAGCAACCTGTAAATGTCCTGTAGAGAATAGGTCATCAACCTATAACAAGGTATGTATGCATCAATTCATCCCTTTGAACAGAATTCAGAGTCATTCACATTGTATCATGTGTGAAACCACCATAGCCATTTCATCAAGCTCTACATGATCCAAGTATCATTACTTGGGAACATCTGCATCAATTAACATATGTAAGTATAAACCTATCATCATATAGATAAGAACTCATCACCATGTCTCCAATAAAGCAACTTTGAGTAGTCATCCATGTATCAGCATTATGTATCTTGAGCTCAAGCTCATTTGACAAAACTTCTTGATATCATCAACAGCAACAATCCTTATCTACAAGAGTGCCTGCATCATAACTGTATGATTTTTATGCATATGACAACAGCAATATATGAGTGACCCATCATCAAGTGAAGATGTATATTCAAGCTTTGTACTTCTCCTTGTCCTTATGAAGATCACCATGTAAGCACCATATAGGCATCATCAAAGAATCAACCATAAATCTGATCTGATCATCAACTATGTAACCTCAAGAATCATATGAGATTTTATCATAGACAACTCACAACCACATCATAGCAAGGTATATCATTTAGCCATATAAGAATCATCACCAAGAATTATAAGCCATAATGCCAACAATGAATTACTAAAGGCATATGCTCCCCCTCAACCTGTGCCATCTGTTAGATTTGATCATGCATATATCAGCAGTAAGCATCAAGACATCATCATCATCATCATCATCAAGTTAGGATCAAAACACTTCTAGACATCTTACAAGTATCAAAACATTTTTCACACATCCTCAGCCGATTGTAACTATTAACCAATAGAGAAAATAATGGACTGAATCATATCAAATCCCTTTTCTGAGCCTGTCCCCACTGCTTTTCCTCAGACTGACATATACGCGACTTTGCAGTGTCTAACTCGCGTATATACGCGACTTCCCTTTAAGGAACTTGCGTATGAGATTCAGGATACTGAAGGTTTACACTTTCGGCTCCCCCTGAGTCTGATATGTCTGTGCTGTGCTGTGTCTCAGTACATTGTGCTGACTGTACTTCCTTCTTCCTCCATATCTTCAAGTGTGATGAGGTTTTCTCCTTTTGGTGTGATGTCCATCCTTTGTTCCTGCATTCCTTTGCTATATGTCCAAGCTTGTTACATGCATAACATCTTACATGTTTCATATTCCTCCTGTAGCAATTAGTAGCTTTGTGACCATACATATTGCAAGCAAAGCAATATCCATTAAAGTACCTTGATTGAGATGACCTGTCCGCATAATAGTCTTGAACTCTTCTTCTTCTACTTCTAGCTGCAACATGTCCAAGATTATAACATTCAATATTATTCATAGGAGGAGTAAAAGATTTTCTTTGAAGACTTTCTTTCCTTGGTTGATGATGAGATTGACCTTTCATCTCCTTGTTGATCATTTTGGATTTCTCTTTAGAGTTCCTTGCCTCACCTTGTGAACTAGATTCACCTTCAACAGATTCATGGAAACCAAGACCAGTCTTGATAGCAGGAGACCTTTGACTACTAAGAATATCATCCAAGACTTTAGAACTATCTTGAAATCGTAAAAGCTTATCCTTTTCTTCTATTTTACCTTTCAAGATATTTACCTCAACTTGAAGTTGTTCCTCCTTTTCTAGACATTGCTTATTCATGTCTTCTCCATCTTTCCTTCCTTCTTCCAACTGATGCCTTAGTTTGAGAATCTCCTTTTCTTGTTCTTCATTCAGATCCTGCTGCATTTGACGAACTCGGAAGGCACATTCTAGTTGAGATTTTAAGCTGGTGACTTCGTTTTCTTGTTTTGCAATAGCTTGGAGTAGATCTGTATTCTGCTTCTTTGATTCTTCAAGATCTCCTTTTAGTGAGGGGATTGTAGCTTCAAGATTTTCATAGTAGCTGGATCTATCTTTGAGTTTCTTGATGGTTGTGCTTCTTTCGTTGACTTCTTTTCTTAATGATGTCACTTCATGCTGCAATTTTTGACATTGGTCTTCCTTGTCCTTGAGTAGCTTTCTTACCTTGTTTCCTTCTTCTATTTGGGCCTTTAGTTTGGTAACTTCTTCTTTGAAAGCACATTCCCTTTTGTTCAATAGATCTTGTTGATCTTTAACTTTGTCTGCAAGCCTTCTAAACACTGCCTCTATTTGACACTTTTCTTGCTCACCCATAAAAGCATGTTCAGTAGTTTCACTATCACTTCCATCACTTTCACAAGGAAATATAGCAGGAACATCAGAGGATAACACATTCATACCTGATAATGATTCTGAATCTGATTCTGAATCTGAAGAGCTTCTTATACCTAATCCCCAATCGACTCTCCCACTGTCATAGTCCTTCTGAGATGTCTTCTTCTTCTTATGAGCTTTCTTCTTAAGCTTCTTTCCCATTGTTCCACGGATCTCCTTCAAGCGATCAAGCTTCTACCAAAGGACCTGCTCTGATACCAATTGTTGGAAATAATACTGAGAGGGGGGGGTGAATCAGTATTATCAGATCAATCAAACTTTTCAATTTCATACTCAGAACCATATACGCTACTTTAATTAAGTGAACCCGCGTGTACACGCTACTGAGTCTAATGAAACTCGCGTATATCCAGAGATCTTATAATTCAGTTAGCTTAATCTTCAGTAAATGCATCAGATCATTATTAAGCATATTAACAGTAAACAGGTGCAGAATAACAGAACAGAACATCACACAAGAGCCACACACATGAACACAAAGATATAAGGTGGAAACCCAATGTGGGTGAAAACCACCTGCTGCAAGTCATCTCAATCTTCTTCTTAATAAGAAAATCCTTTTACAATATTTGTACTGGTGCAGTCTTATACCAGTACGGGAGCTACAACCCCCTTTGCTCTTGTACTAGCCGATCCATTTACTAGTACGTAGGCTGCTACCTGCTACAATGCTCCAAAGATCTCCTTTAGCTTTTGTACTAGCTTAGATACTAGTACGTAGGTGCTTGCCTACAATCTTCTCACCTCCAGGTACCACGTTTCATCAATTTTCAGACTGGATACACTGAAGCACAACACATAATCTGTAAGGCCACTTTTCATCCAATTTTCATACTGGACCCATAACTATCATTGAAGCTCAAAACAATCATCAAACTCTGAATCACTGAAACCCTGTTAACAACAGTCACCAGAACACAGAGCAGACACAGAACTCTGTAATAACCATCTGACCCATCTGCAACTTCAAATATCAAGCTTTACAATGTATACGCTACTTCGATGAATCAAATCCGCGTGTATACGCACTTTTACCAAAGACAACCCGCGTACAGATCTAAAAATAATTTCTCATAACTTGCAGCTGTACCAGACATCAGTTATACTCATAACACTTATAGAACTATACATGCGTCAGTATGTAGATCTAGAATAAGCATCATAAAGATAGTTCATTTCAAACCATTTGATCCCGATCTCTCCTTAGATCTAGTTCTCCATCAACCGGTGAGATCTCTCCTTAGCTCAGATCAAGCAATGCATCATCAACCCATAACCCTGTATATTGGATCTAATGCTTCATCAGATATTCAAGACATTTCAGATGCACTTGCCTAATGATTTCCTTCTCCTTATATAGCCTTAGGCCTTGTTCAATACCAAGAGCCAAAACCATAGAAACACAATACCATCAACTTCAAAACTAGGGATCGACACGCCCGTCGAGACACAATGGTCCGAAACCATAGGCACAACTTCCAAGGACTAACCGCCATGGACCAAAGGTACTTTTCCACATACACGCGCTTTTGCTGAAGCCAACCTGCGTGTACACGCAACTTGGGCTTAACGAACCTGCGTGTATGAACTTTCTCTTCTTCTTATAGTCTGATCATCAATTCCTTGCTGCTGACCTTTTGCACTATGATTTGTCATCAGTGTGGTTTGCCATCAAGGACAACACTTATCTCATAATGCCAACAATAGATACAACCCAGCTCTTCACAGCTCAATGGGCCATAACCCCTTTCAGGTAGGACTAACGTCTTAGGTTTCTTCCATTATATCCCATTGACATGGCCATAAAATTTGCAGCTACTCAAGCAGATTCATCTCAAGTCCAGTCTAAAGCCAACATGGCTAACAACTTCACTGATCACATTCAAAAAATCCGCCAGCATGTCCATGATATATTGGACAGAGCCAATGTTAAGTAGAAGGAGCACCATGATCAACATTGGGTTTCACACAAGTTTTAGGTGGGCAACAATTTTTGGCTACATTTCCAGAAGGAGCACCTTGCTGGACCCCACTGCAAGCTTTGCCCATTACGATATAGACCTTACACCATTACCAATATTATGGGAGACAATAATCTTGATCTCATCATTTCCCCATTCCTTGGCCTACACCCAGTGTTCAATGTGGACCACCTTTGACCATACTCCCCACCATTACTGGACACATCAGACATTGCAGAACAGCTCACACCAACAAAGTTAAAGCCAAACTACATGGAACATGCAACAACTAATCAGATCATGGAAAAATAGATTAAAAAACTCACCAACAAAAGATCCAACTATATTTATTTGTCAAAGTTTGGCAATTCCTGCACTAAGATAAGTGGGTCACGAGGTACCAAGTTCAGCAAAAGTTTCCCCACCTCATGGAGGCACTCAACACAATGCGAATCATTATTTCCTAAGGGGGGGAGGACTAATCCACGTGGATATTGGTGGCCACCCACCTATTCCACTTGAACCCCTAACTTTGTCTCTTTCATTTTTCAGTTTCCTTATTTGTAGCACAGTTTACAATTTTTGGCAGTTTTTCGGGTCCTAAACTTTCAAAGCTCTTTTGAGGCCCTAAACGACATTTTTTTAGGAAAATTGGGAAATCATGAGACTTTAATTGATGTTTGCATTTGAAATTTGTAGTCCTCAGGTAGATACTTCTAACGAGGTATTGTGCACATCGAACGAAGATTGTATGCCAAATTTATGACCCCGGGAAGTTGATGTACCAATTTACCCAAACGGGGCCCATATCTTTGGCACTTCATCTCCTAGGGTTAGGTTTTTGGATGCTTGTGGTTTTCCATTGTTTCTCAATAATAAATAGGCCTTCTAGCCTCTTTGTAACATATTTCACAGGCATGTAGCCGCCACATCTATTCTCAGAGATAAGCTACCATCGCCCGAGCTAGTTTATTTCCATTCTGTTTGTAAGCATATTTCAGTACTCGATATTAATGAAATGAAGTGTTATTTCTCCTGCATCTTTGCATTTATTGTTATATCTGTGATTTGTTGCATTCTTTTTTAAGTTTAGATCACATAAGTAGCAAGGTGAGGAGGCCTCCTGCCCACCACCCCAGATAACATCGTACATTTACCACCCTTCAAATAACTCCATGCATTTATAATGAGAGGACGTGAGTTGATGACCTCAAGCAAGATATCATTTTTCATGACACACCAAGACCAAGAAGGGACATGTGTTAATCACGACACACATTTTGAAAAAAAGATTCCTCTCTTGGCTCATTCACTTGTTAATGAATACATAGGAACTGTCAAATTCACCAAAGGTTGGAGCCAATCTATCCAAACATACTTCTCTCATTGAAATGGAGAAAATATAAACCATGATGTGATAGATAACATCATACCTATGCCAAAACTCAACTACCCCCATGCATTTATAATGAGGGGATGTGAGTTGGTAATTCCAAGAGAACGGTTTCCATAACACGTGAGGACAAGGAAGAGACAAGTGTTGCTTGTGGCACATATTTTGAAATATACATCTCGCTCTTAGATCACACCCCCATGAGAGAGTGGTTCATGTTACTTTCAATTACATTAAAACTTGACGTTAAAATATTTTATAGTTAATATTTAGATTTTCTTTTGTTATTAATATATTTTTGAATGTCATATGTGAAATCCATAATGAGAAGGGAAGGAATTACACATTTCCTTCACACTAAATTGTAGAAATAACCTTTTATTGCAATAATCAAATAAATTACTCTAAAGAGAGACATGTCTTTTAAAAGACAAACAAAAGAGTTTTTTTTTTTAATCTTAATATTATTAAGACAAAAATTGATATTTTTAATTATGCATTTAATTAAAATAATAAAAATAAACCATTATAATACTATATAGATCCACAACATTGATCATTTATTTTCGATTGACAACATAGTAGCATAATCACATTAATAAAAAAATTAATATGCATTGATCACCATTATTTTCCAGCTTTTGAAATTAATGGCATCAATTGGTGTACAAAAGCTGGAAAATGATGTTGATGGGTGTATATCAACCATTTCATTAATATATGGTTGCAGTAGTTGATGGTTGAAGCCCATGAGGAGGATTAGTAGACCATGGTTAACCTTAGTTTACTATAGTTAAATATGATAAATTTATGGCTCACAAGTGTAGATTATGATCAAAAAATGGTTTCCTATGAGTGTCCATGACTATTCATGTTAAACTAAAGTTATTTATTATAGATTAGAATAGACAATGGTTTACCATGATTGATCATGTTGCGTATTGTGATTGTGGTTAAGCATGGGTGAAAATGGTTGACCACGTTTTGACAATCTTTGTTCGTGGTTAATTATAGTTATCCATGTTGATCGTGTATGAGCATGGTTGACTATGTTTGGCCATGTTGACCATACTTCAACGTGATGAGGATGGTTGCTAATGGTTTGAAATTTTTTCTCATGGTTCATCTTCATTAACTATGATTAAATATGGTCACTTTATAATGGATAATGATTGCAAATTTGTAGTTATAGTTGACTATGATTGGTTATGGTTCACTATGGTTGATCACGGTTGACCATGCTTGATGATATTCGACCATGGAGACCATATTTGGCCTTAGCTTGACTATGCTAACCTTGGTCGACCATAGGTGACCATGGTAGTGCATGTTGACCATTTGTGTCCATGGTTTGATGATGTTTGGCCATGGTCAATCATTTTGTCCATGGTTGAATATGGTTGACTAAGGATGAAAATGGTAGATCATGGTTAGTCTTGTTTGGTCATACATGAACAAGGTTGACCATGTTTTAATTTGATGGGAATGAGTATCATGGTAACCCATGGTTGACCATGTTGTCCATTGTTGATTATGGGTGACCATGTATGAAAGTGGTCAACCATGGTTGCGATTGTTTAACCATAGGGAAACAAGATTGACCATATTTGACCATGGTTAAGCTTATTCAACCATGGTTATATATGGTCAACATATGACTAACTATGGTTAAATATGGTGAAGCTATGCTTGACCATGGTTGTACTTGTATAACTATAGTTGACAATAAATGACTACTTTGGAGGGTGGCTGGAAATGCTAACCATGCTTAATGATTTTTTACCATGTAAACCATACTTTTCCTTGGTTTGAACATGTTTGACTTTGGTTGACCATAGGTGACCGTTGTTGTCTTTGTTGACCATAAGTCCATGGTTTGACAATGTGACCATGGTTAAGCATGGTTGACCATCTTGTCCATGGTTAATTATGATTGATCATTGGTGAACATGGTTGACTATTGTTGAGCTTGTATGGAAATGGTTAAACACAGTTGAAATTAGTGACCATGTTTGACCATGGTTGAGCTTATTCAACCATGGTTGAATATGGTCATCATATAGTTAACTCTTGTTGAACATGTTACTCTAGGTCTGTTAGCATTTACTTATAGATGATTGTGGTTGAGAACAGTTGACCATGACGCCCATGGTAGTCCATCTTAACCATATTAACCATGGTTTACCATAGTGAACCATAATCAACAACGTTGATCATGTACACAATTGTTGAATGTGGTTTTACCATGTTTGACCTTGATTGAACATAGTTGGCCATCTTGACCATGTCGATCAAGGTTGACTGTTTTGTTTATGGTTGACTATTTTCAACCATGTATGACCATGGTTGACTATGTTTGACCATGGTCAACCAAGAATTGGTCATGATTGACAATGGTTTTGTTGATCACATTGAGAAATCATTTTTTGTCTAATTGTGATGATGTTTAAAGTTTTTCACATTCTAATGGCATTTATTGGTCATCACATTGCAACACCAGTTATTGTTTGTCATGTTGTGACATTTTACATAATTTATCACATTGCAATGCCATTCATTATTTGTCAAATTGTGATGTCACTTGTTGTTCATCATGTTGTGACATTATTTGTTCTTTATCTGTCAAAATAATTTTTTGTTCATCACAATGTGGCTTTACAAGGTGAATCATTTATTATTCATCACACTATGTGATCAGATATTGATCAATGACCTTAGTGATAACTCAAATTTCAAAGTGTTCGAAAGAGTGTCAAACCTGAATGACCGGATAGATCTCATCTTCCTAATTTCGTCGCTGTGAATGGTTCGAAAAACCGACACCGTATGAAGGAGTTATCGCAATTTTAAAAGTCCAGTAAACTGCAATTTTTGGACATTTGACCAAGATTAATTTGGTTTTTGAAAATATTAAAAAAAGTATATTCCAAGGAATATTCCTTAGAATATTCCCTAGAATATTCCCTTTTGGGGTAAGCGCTAAACCTTTCCTTAAACGTCTTTCTTTAAGTTCCGTATTGAGCACGTGGGTAGTATTCAGAAAGTGGGAAACGATATCTTGTGCGGACAAAAAGTTGTAAATGGTATTCTATGATTTCATGTGATTAACCTTTCCGGTCGACATGTAGCACGAGAAAACTACTTTTCTCGCATGCTCTAGACCTGATATTGATCATGCAAGAATCTACACAAGATTGCGTGATAGCCGTTCGATTGGACTGCTCACATCAACGGTGGATATTCCGCTCTCTGAAATGCTTCTGATGCCAACGTAACCGCCAGTTGCAAACGGTTGACACACGGTTGCATGACCTCCAGCTCTATGGAGGATTATTGCTAACAGTCGGGATTATACCACCTCATACCGTTCCCAAATAGTTATTGTAACGGATTACCTTCGACGGTCAACCTAGCGGAGTGGAAAAATTTAGGTAGAATGCTAAGTTTAACTGGAGTTAGGGGTAGTTCACCAAGTTTGGTGGAGTATCCCTGGGGGATATTGATTAAATGCACTCAAGGAGCCGTTTTCGACCAAGGGGAGAGAGAGTGAAACAAGAGGCTAACTAGGCTAATTGGAGCCTTCTAAAACTAATGGAATAGTCCAGAGAAGCTGAAGAATTCATCTGCATAGAGATTTCATCTAGGGAGATGTTGGAGCTTAAGGCCACTAGGATTTGGAGGCAGTTGTAGGAGCTACCAGTACTCGTTCTTAGTGAACCAACAACCATTCTTGACTGTAATGAGCCTTATGAATCCATTATAGGGATTTGTGGAAGAATTTGGAGACTTCTAAAGGCTGAGATGCTACAGGGAAGTTTCAGGCAGCGTAGTGCGAACCGTGGAGGAAGGCCTAGTTTGGGGATACAATGCTCATTTTGAGCAAATGATCAGTCTATTTTCAGTGTTTGATATGTTTTGGAGATAGTAGATGAGGTTTCAGTGACAGTTAAAGTATTTTGAAGGAGTTAGTGCCATTGAGAAGCTCAGGGTAGCTCAAAGCACTAATTGAAGGAATCAAGTCTAAGGGAGCTTGGATCGGTTTTCAGAGTGATTACAACCATGATAGGGATATAGATGGTATTCTAAGCCCATTGGTTCAGTTCAGTAACCTTTGGAGTTAAGTGTGGAACTTGTAAAAGAAACTTTGCCATAATCCCAAAGAGCCAAGTCAAGATGACAAAAGCTCAAGGAGACATAGCCCACGATATTCGGGTGAACTCCTATATTAAATTTGTTGTTATGTGTGGTTGTTTATTTGCTGCATTATATGGCTGTTATATGTGTTTAATATCAGCAAAAAAAAATTGACTTAAAGCACTTAAACAATTAAAAGAAAACATACACCTGTTTTAGGTATTTAATTATGCAAATGTCATATATAAGCTAGATCATTTATTTGTTTAACTAAGTGGGAGGTTCTTGTAAGCAGAACAAGTTAAAAAACCCCCATTTCGGGTCAGGTTGTATCAGAGCGGGTTTCTTGATTGACAAAGTAGGTTGCTTGATTGAGAAAGAAATAGGTTTCTTGTTTGACTTGAAAGGTGTTTAAATAGTATAAAGAATTTGACTGTTTGATTGTTTGTAAACTGATTGTTTCTTGAGTTTATGAAGGAAGGGCTGACGGAATTCTTCTTACACAAAGGACCTCAAGGAAACCCTTGAAGCACAAGAGGGTTTGTTTGCAAAAGGCTGCTCAAATAAGAGTTTGACTCTATAGCCATTAGTTATTTGAAAGCTTTGTGAATTTTGTTGAAGTTCTTTTGTTCATTTTGATAATGACAACTTCTACAAGTGAGTTTTCAAAATCCCCCTCCTTCATAAGATTCTTTGATGAAGAAATTAAGCGATACTTTTTCATCATGATGGATATGGTGAAACAAATGTATGAAGATGAAAGGAAGAGTACAAAACTTCAAGAGAACTTGAATTCCATGAAGGAAGAGAAGCAGTTGCTTTTTGACAAATTGCAAGAAATGGAGAGCCAAATTCATATTGCAAATATGAACCTAGAAACGATGCATGAGTTGGATACACAACTCCTTGTTGCCAAAGAAGCCTTACTCAAGCATCAGTTTGAAGAAGAGGTAAACAATTCTAGTTTGTGTTCATTTCCTCTAAGAATGTTTATGTTGGTTCTTTTGAAAACAAGAGGTATAGGGTCCAAGTTGATGTCAAAAATGGGCTATGAAGGAAAAGGATTGGGAAAACATGCACAAGGCATTGTTGAGCCAATAATGGTTGAGGAAAGGCCTAATTATTTGGGTCTTGGCTATGGACAATCTTGTGGAGAAAGTTCCATGAAGGCAATTGAAACAGTTCCTAGAAGGAGTTTCATTTTAGGTTCTCTACCTCAAGTTTGCAAAGATTTTATTCATGGGGAATGAAACTGTTTGAAACATACTTTGCAGGAAGAAGGTGTTCATAAGCATGCACTCTAACAATGGAGTTGTGAAAGCTCTAAAATCATTGAAGAGATTGATTGTGTTCTGAAGGAAGCCACTTCTTCATTCGATTCACCTTCTCATGAAGGCAACAAAGGTGAAAGAGGAAGGTATAAATATGATTTCGATCACATTTATTTTGATTATGTTAAGCATGGTAAATTTCCACATAAGCATTGCAAAAAAGTTTCATGTTCCTTTTGTGGTTTGGTTAACCATAGTTTTCTAGCTGTTGGAAGAAAATGGCCACATACAGGAAACTTCTGAAGAAAAGGATGCAAGAAGCCAAAAGTCCATTGGAAAACGCAAATTATGTTGTAAAGAGGATGAAAATGTGTTGCACTTATTGCCATAAGCAAGGACATATTGCTGAAAAGTGTTAGATTTTGAATCCAACAATGCTTCCACGAAATTTGAAGAAGGTGGGAAAAGAAAATGCCAAGAATGGAAAGGAAGTTTCCATAATTGATGTGTTTCAGGATGACTCACATGTTGATTTCGATGTGCAGTTAAAGGAAGTGCCTTTGATGTGGATTGTTAAGAAATGGTCAGAAGTTTTATCCAATTAAAGGTTTCATGTCTTTTGATTTGATACATTTCTTTCCCAATGGAATGCAAGTTGCAGGGTTTTACCAAAAAGGTGAATGAAAAGTTGAGTATGAGACTCACTTTATTGCAGCAAAATTATGTTCATTTCAGATTTGTAAGTACATTTTTATATGATTGAGGATCTTGCATTGAGGATCTTGTACTTATGATTGTTCTTGAGAGAGTTGAAGAATGGAATACATGCATGAGAATGGTATGTATGAACAAAGGAATGTTCATGATTTCATTGTATTTGAACATGTATGTATAATTGACTTGATGGTCGATTGCTTTGTTTAAACATGCATGCAATGTCATATCGACTTGGAAAAGTTGATTTTGTCTCAAGATTAGAAAAGGGAGATAATGGTGAAGTTTTTCACAAGAGGTGGAATTCTTTCTAATTTGAAGAAAAATCGTCAAGTTCTTTTTGTACATGCTTGACTTGGAGAGTGAGTTGTTTGAAAAAGGTATGTTTTTGTCAGCTTATGATTTAGTCGAACATTTGTACACAAGATGTAAGAGACATGATGATCATTTACATGATGTGAATTTATGTCGTCAAGTTGTTTCATGCATTATGTTGTTTTTGACAAGATGTTAGAAGAAGATTTGTAGCAGCAAAAGTCGCCATAGAAGTGGCTTGGTAAGAAGTGGTTTGACTTCTTAACCTAGTAAAACATACATTCATTGGTACATATGCAAATTTTAGTTAAGTATGCATATATTTATGATGTAATTTCACATTTGTTTGAGCCACCTTGGGTCGATGATCAAGGAAGCGATGTTCAGTTGCCTTCTATAAACTTAATAGAAATTCTGAATGAGTTCAAGGAAGACAGTTCTTAACAGGAGGACAAGCGCATCCAAGAAGGGAAGTGTTGACTACCTTTGAGTTTTGGTTCAAAGGCACTATCCATGCAAGGCAAGTGTATGGAGGCTGAAAGAAGGGGGTGTTGTACTCTCATCTACTGTATAGATCATCATATCAGTCTTTTGGGGTCCAAAAGATTCCTAATGGGGAGGAGTGATCAGATATTGATCAATGACCTTAGAGATAGTTCAAATTTCAAAGTGTTCAAAATAGTGTATTTCCTGAATGACCAGATATATCTCGTCTTCCCAATTCTGGTGCCACAAACGATTTGAAAAAATGACACCATATGAAGGAGTTATCGCAATTTGAAAAGTCCAGTAAATTGCAATTTTTGGACATTTGACCAAGATTAATTTGGTTTTTGAAAGTATTAAAAAAAGTATATTCCAAGGAATATTCCTTGGAATATTCCCTATAATATTCCCTTTTGGGGTAAGCGTTAAACCTTTCCTTAAACGTCTTTCTTTAAGTTCCATATTGAGCACGTGGGTAGTATTCGGAAAGTGGGAAACGGTATCTCGCGTGGACAAAAAGTTGTAAATGGTATTCTACGATTTCACGCGATTAACCTTAGTGGTTGACACGTAGCATGGGAAAACTACTTTTCTTGCGCGCTCTCGACCTGATATCGGTCGTGCAAGAATCTGTGTGAGATTGTGCGACAACCGTTCGATTGGATGGGTCACATCGACGGTGGAGATCATCCGAGTTAGTTGGTGAGCAGACGATGCGATATCCGTTGCATTGAGCGGGATAGATCGATAGTGGATATTCTGCTATTTGAAATGCTTCTAATGCCAACGTAACTGCCAGTTGCAAACGGTTGACACCCGTTGCATGACCGCCAGCTCTACAAAGGATTATCCCTAACCATCAGGATTATACCGCCTCATATGCGCGCCCAAATAGTTATTGTAATAGTTCACCTCCGACGGTCCACTTGGCAGAGCAAAAAAAATTAGGTAGAATGCTAAGTTTAACTGGAGTTAGGTGCATTTCACCAAATTTGGTGGAGTATCCCTAGGGGATATTGATTAAATGCACTCCAGGGGCAGTTTTTGACCAGGGGGAGAGAGAGTGAAACAAGAGGCCAGCTAGGCTAAATGGAGCCTTCCAAAGCCAATGGAACAGTAGAGAGAAGCTGAAGAAGTCATCTCCATAGAGATTTTCATCCAGGGAGATTTTGGAGCTCAGGGCCACCAGGAGTTGGAGGCAGTGGTAGGAGCTACCAGTACTCGTTCTCAGTGAACCAACAATCATTCCTGACTCTAATGAGCCTTCTAAATCCATTGTAGGATTTGTAGAAGCATTTGGAGAACTTTAAAGGCCGAGATGGTAGAAGGAAGTTTCAAGCAATCCAGTGCCAACCGTGGAGGAAGGCCTAGTTTGGGGATGCAGTGCTTATTTTGAGAAAATGATCAGTCTATTTTTGGTGTCTGATATGTGTTGGAGACAGTAGATGAGCTTTCAGTGACAGTTAAAGTATTCTTAAGGAGTTAGTGCCATCGAGAAGCTCAGGGTAGCTCGGAGCATTGATTGAAGGAATCAAGTCTAAAGGAGCTTAGATATGTTTGTAGAGTGATGACAACCATGATAGGGATATAGATGGTATTCTAAGCCCATTGGTTCAGTTCAATAACCTTTGGAGTTAAATGTGGAACTTGTAAAAGAAACTTTGCCATAATCCCAAAGAGCCAAGTTAAGATGACAAAAGCTCAAGGAGACGTAGCCCACGATATTCGAATTAACTCCTAGATTAAATTTGTTGTTATGTGTGGTTGTTTATTTGCTGAATTATATGGTTTTTATATGTGTTTAATATTAGCAGAAACAAATGGACTTAAAGCACTTAAATAGTTAAAAGAAAACATACAACTCTTTCAAGTATTTAATTCCGCAAATGTCATATATAAGCTAGATCATTTATTTGTTTAACTGAGTGGGAGGTTCTTGTAAGAATAACAAGTTAACAAAACCCCATTTCAGATCACTATGACATCTATTATGTTTGTCACACTACAGTGTTGGTTTTATTTGTCAACATTTACATATAGTTGATGCCATTGTGATCTAATGATGGCTATGATCACTATGGTTCACCATGTCATCCATCATGGTTATGATTAGCTATGAAAACTATGTTGATGTCATTTAAACATGATTCCCACATTGACTACGATTGACTATGATTGATCATGTTGAGTATGGTTGACCATGTTAACTATGTGACATCATTTTCTTGTCCAATTCTAAACTTGTTTGTTATTTTTCATAGTGCAACATCATTTGTTGTTTATCACATTACAATAGCATTTGTTATTCATCACATTCCGACATTGTGTTGTTGTTCATCACATTGTGAATAGTATGAAAGTTAAAGTTAAAGTAATGTAAATGTTAATTTAGTCATTTATAATACAATTATTAATAATATGAATTTTTTAATGTTATAATATCATTACAAAAGTTACATTAAAAATTAAATATTGAATTTTTTTATATATCAAATAATATTAAAATTACATTAAATATTAAGTATTAAATTTATTAAAGTTAATAACTTCAAAGATTGTATTAATGTCTATTCCCATGTTGACTATGGGCATGAGGGTATAGCTGATTATGGGAATGTTGAAGACGATGAGTATGGTTGACTATGGGCATGTTGATGATGATACTTATAGTTATCTATGGTCTAACATGATGCCCATGTTGACTTCCATTGGCCATGTCAACAATAGTCAGCAATGTTGAGTACGGTTGACTATTGTTTATCGGTGTTTACTTGTAGATGATTGTGTCTGATCCATAGTTTTAAAACCAAAATCGGTGATTGGATTGGTCCACCTAATAAACTGGGTTTCAAACCGGATCTAGTCAAACCGGGACTAGTGAGGTCTAAATGAACCGGTTTTTTAAAAAATGCATTAAATAAATAATTTTTAATGAAAAAAACATTTTTTAAGATTTTAAACCATTATTCCAAGCCAATAGAGACAAAATATGCAAAGTTTTCTCATTTATATACCATGTAAAGATAAATATATCAAAATCGCACCGAGTGCGATACGTATGAGAAACAGAATACATAATCAATGAGGCTCTAAATGGCTTCTATAGTTTGAAAGCATTGCTCTAAGTTATGGGGCAACTGGCCTACTATAAGTGTACATATTAGTGATCAACAACATGATCACTCCTCATCATGATCAAATTCATCACCACTACTAGACAAGAGATCATCAAGATGAGCTACATAAATAATATGGCTAAGAGTTTGAGGATTCTTAAAACACTACAACTTTAGTAGTACTAGTAGTAGAAAAAATAGACATAAAAACTACAAATCACTTATCAACATGGTCACTCATGAAACTCATCATTGATTTAGCGCTACTAGAGATGGGAGCATCAACAAGAGATACATAAACATCATGTAGATCAAAGTCTTCAGACGTGATCGCTCAACCTTATAACATGATAGAAATTTAAAAGATTTAACATGCCTAACCAATGATTTTGGTTTGAGTGAAGGGCTCATCTCCTCAACCTTCTAATGTTGTAGAAAAACATTAGCATTCCTAACCAGTTGTTTTCCTTTGAGTGAACAATACATTCTTGTTAAGGCCATGGAAGAGGAGTTCAACAATTAATACCACCAACTTCAACAAAGTCCAACAATAAATGCCACCAACATCAAGGTTCTTAAAGGGTTGCATGCTCTTGATCAAATTCCAATCTCATACCACCATGCATGATAGAATCAAATGGAAACATTGTAAACCCCCAAACCATGAAATCCTGAAAACCATTAAGTCTGCTGAATTTTAAGTGAAATCTAAAATTCTAATTTCTCCATATCAAATCTAATGTTGTCGAAACCACTCTCAAACATCGTGAGTCATTTCATGGTAATGTTAAAAGTTTAAGTAAAAGGATGAAAATGAAAAATAAAATAAATGTTACTTTTACTTTAAGAATTTAACATTACCATTGATTATCAACATTACTAGGGTTATGCAGCGCCGGACCAGTGGGGGACGATCTATTTCATTGGCAGGCCACGATTATGGGTCCAGTGGACAGCCCATATGCCGGAGGAGTTTTCTTCATCGTCATCCATTTCCCTCCTGATTACCCCTTTAAGCCTCCGAAAGTTACTTTCAAGACTAAGGTTTACCAGGATAATTTCTGCATGCAAAGGGAAAAACCTAGCGGATCTCTCGCAGTTCTGGCTCGCCGCCTTCTCCCGCCAATGGAGAAACTCCCCAGACTTACCCGCAGCAAGTCTCACAAGCTGCTCTTCGGAAAATCGCTGCCAAATCGCTTGCAGAGGCACAGCAATGGCGGATACAAGAGGAAGGCGGATTTTCTCCCCCTTAGTGAAAGAAAGAAGAGAACCCACCGAAATGGCACCGAACCCTTCACGAACAGGTGCCCTTCTTCTCCCGCAGAAAGCACGAAGAAGCTATCGGATGAGAATGCCCATCTGGAGAACGGAACGCCTGTTTCGCCATCACTATCCTTGGATCTGGAGATTGTGGTGGCATTGCCTCTGACTCAGCCTTCAAGTTCGACACCTAATACTTCCAAAGCTGTTTCAGAAATTTCACATTCTGAAACCCCTGATAGTGTGAACCTGAAAATGAGATCTCTGTCAGAGTCTCCGGCTCGAGAGAATTCCTTTGCAGCGGATCTGGGCTGGAGCGAAAGCTTCCATCGGCAGAAGCCTTTTCCTCCCCCTTTGCCTCCAGTGCTTCAAGAGATAGGAGACCCTAAAGCCTCTGGCCCTGTGCTGCTTCAGAAAGCTTCAGAAAATTTCTCTGCCCCCTTTCAGGTTCAAATCACACAGATCTCAGGCAAGACCACTCTATAATGGGTACACCCTTCAGATCTGGTGCAGAATCTCAAAGTAAATCTAGAACGTCGATTCGGGATCCCATCTGCCCTACAGAGACTTATATTTCAAGGTAAACAACTCGATGATCCTCTTCCCCTCTCTTCTTACAGCATAAAAAATAATAGCTCTTTAGTGTTTTCCCTTCGTTTAAGAGGTGGCGCTGCAGGGCAATCTTCTTCTCCTCCTCCCTACTCCTACAAAGCTGCAGTTCGCTCTGAGATACCCATCTCCCCTGAACCTCCCAAACCTAAGCCTTTTCTGGTTGACAAGTTAGAGGAGGTCCCCTCTGTTGAGATCTCCCACCCTGACCTTGCAGATGACATTCAAAGATTTGCTGAAAGGGCCATCATTTGCAGATTCAATGGGCTTTGGCCTCGCTCTAAGGACCTTTATGACTGGATCAATGACAACTGGACTCACCATTGCAAGGTTTGCTTCTGCTCAAAAGGATATTTTATAGTTTTGTTCGACAGTCTTAAGCACTATGAAAAGGCCTTAGAAGAAGGTCCTTGGTTCATGGGTACAGCAGGACTCTTCATAACTCCATGGTTCTCAGACTTTGACCCAGCTTCCACAGTCATTACCAAAGCCCCTGTTTGGATCAGACTTCCAAACTTTCCAGTTCACCTGTGGCATACAGCAGTCTATAGAAGCATAGGCAACACCTTGGGCAGCTTTTTAATGGGAGATTACACGCGGGAACAACAAGGTCTCTACACATATGCTAGAATATGTGTGGAGCTAGATCTAAGCAAGGGACTGCCAGAGCAAATCAATCTCAAGATCAATGACTCTGTCTAGACCCAGAACCTGGATTACGAAAACACTGCCTTCCACTGCCGCCACTGTCACCTAACAGGGCACCTGCAGAATTCCTGCCCATCGCTGCCAGCAAAATCGAAAAAGGGCAACTTTGCAAAGTCCAAACCCAAGCGTTGGACCCCTTGCTCTCCGCCGCCAGCAGTAAGCTCGGATTCCTCAAGCTCGGAAGATGAGGAGAGCGATTCAGAGCCGGACCAGGCGCCTCAGACGATGGATCCGTCCACAGATACTCCTGCGCACAACTCTGTCACAGCAATCTCCCAGAAACGTGTCCATGAGACCTCCTCTTCTGAATCAGATAAGGAGATCCCCCTGATGGAGAATTCCAGTCTTCAAGTTGTTTTAGCTCATACTCCCCAGGATGGCTGGATAAAAGTCAATAAAAAGAAAGGGAAAAAACATCGTGCTGAGGTTACTGCCCCTGTGGGGTAATAGTCAGTTTTTTCTTTCAAGTTATTTGTTGTAGCTCTGTGATTGGTTTACTCCTTCTCCGGGACCGAGGTTGATAGCTTCATCATTTCCGGTCTGTCGGTTTCTTGTCTCTCATGATTGTACTATATTTTACTAAATAGAAATAGTTTAATTTTACTGAGAAAAAAAAAACATTACTAGGGTTGAGATGTGTCAGGCAAATGAGAGGTAGGCATGCTTTTTTCGCAGGGACTATTTTTGGAGGAAAACAACCACAAATTTCCCTCAAAACAACTCAAAAACTCAGAAAATTGCATTCTATGGGGTCTATAGCTTCCCTGGTAATAAACTGGTTGGTTTATGATGGAGCCGATTAGTTTGACCATAAATTGGCTCGTTCCTTCATAAACCAGTCGATTTGGTCTGGTTCTTGTGAAATTTTACTGAAATGGACCCTTAAACTGGGTTTTTTGGCTAGTTTGACCGGGTCACCTAATGAACCGGCAGGTTTGACCGGATTCGAGTTCAAGCCGACTGATTTTTAATAATATGGTTTGATCATGGTCGACCACAATGGCCATGGTCACTATAGTTTACCATGGCCCCAATGTTTCCTATGATTGACTATGGCAGAATGTAACGTACCTCTTGAGCCTACCCTGACATTTAGTTGTTAGGCTATCATCTAGACTTAATTTTTCCTTAATAAGTTAATACGTGTCCATTTCTAACTGTATATTTGGTCCTTCAAAGATATAAACATTGTTGTTATACAACTGTATTCATATTTTATCAATTGCATGACACCATAAGTGGGTCCACAATGTAGAATTGTATTTCAGGTTGACTATTACGCATAATTTATATTTGGGAAAGGATTTAATCCTATCATGCAAACATTCCATGAAACATTTATCAGAACTTGTATCTAGCATGGACATGAATCATAGTTATAGTATTACAGGCATAGCTAGAAGATGTTATTTTCATAACCTTTATGCATCATGCACTAGTAATTAAACCAATTTCATTGGATTCAATTCTTCGAACATGCATGGCATCCAAAATTATGAATTATCGACAATAGTATTTAAATCACCCCTCCATCACTGTTCCACATGCCTAAGTAACTAAATTAGCCTTGCTTGGAACAAATTGTTAGGACATGCATGTTGTAGATATCCTGAACCGTTGACTATGCATATTAGAAACATTAATTCCTAACTTTTATGTATGCATCAATATTATCATGTTGAGGTCAATCTCATACAGATGTTTTTGTAGAAGCATTAATGAGTAAGATGGCTCCATGGCCTCAATCAATATCAGCTACCTACTATACGTCTACTTCTTTGATGTAATAAGAATGAAATGCATAAAAATGAAATCATTCGTCATACATAATCCAGAAATCCTACTGCCACCATTTCACGTAAGGCTACCTATATTTAAATATTATGCACATAAATTTTCATAACAGTCACTATTGTTGAGCCTTAATCATAGCTAACCAAATTGCCTAGCTGTTAAGTACAACTAGTCTCCATTTTGTCAAGAGATAAGTTCACACCACTACAACATAAAAAATACATGTATCTTGTAACTAAAATCAAATCCATATAATCATCTCAAATATGTCCTACACAAACTAACTTTACTCATATATATAACGGCCACATGCATAATAGATCATGAGTAATATAGCTCTTTTATACAAGTAATTACTGGGATTCCATCACATGATTTAAAAATGCAAAAGTAAGAAGTAAAAATAAAAGTAAGAAACCACATACAATACATCTCATGCGAGAGTATCCCACTAGGAAAAAAGAAGAACATCACTTGGATAGCGGAGCACCACCACCCAACCATGAATCACCTCTGATTCCCCTCGAGCCGAGGTTATTACCATGGATCAACTGCCTCCAATTGATCTATGCAATGGGTATTTAATACCCTCTTTCATGATATAGTTTCCATTAGCGCAATCCCTCTTTTATGGATTCTTCCATTTGTTGGGTTGTGTTATATTCTTTCCATGACTAGCTCACGTAGTTAACCGGGGTTTAGAGGGGGGCCGAAGCACCCCCTTCGTTGCGTCAATTGTATAGCGAGGGGGGGTCACAGGGGGTTTGAGGTGTACCCGTAACCCCACTTTATGGGGTATGAGGCAGCGCCCCAGAAAATTTTGGTTTTGGACCCTATGTTAGGTTGGGCGGACCCACCTATGGTTTTGTGCATGAGTTTCGCACATGTTTTTTGGACGCGATGGTTTTCGGTCCATGGTATTGGATGCTTTGGCATGTATAAATATGTATTATAACATTGAAAGGAACATAATGAAAAATCAAGTTGGTAGTCTCGGTTTTGGGATCCCGAGGAAAATCTTTGTGTATATGTGTTTTATGTGTTATGCTGTCGAATTGTTTATTTTCTGTGTGTTTAGAATTCGTATGCAGGTAATTCTGTACGGGGTTAAAACCTACATTTGGTATTGGAGCAGATTTGGCTTCAAGGGGACGCCTTTGTTGTTGAGGGGTTTCGCTCAGGCCTGTGGTAGACCCTGTTCAGTGGGAGATCTGTGAGATCGATTCTAGTGGTGAAAGAAGATGGCGAGCAGTGGAAAGATAGAGATCGAGAAATTTAATGGTCAGAGTTTTGAGTTGTGGAAACTCAAGATGGAGGATCTGTTGGTGGATAAAGATTAGTGGATCGCGGTAGATCCGTGTACTAAACCAACGGTAGTGTCCGATGAAGAATGGAAGAAGTTGGATTAGAAGGCAAAGAGCACAATATGATTGTGTGTCCCAGATTTAGTATTGCTGAATGTATCAGGGGAAGCTACGACGAAGGCTTTGTGGGACAAGTTAGGGACTTTGTACTAATCTAAGTCTCTGGTGAATAAACTATTCCTGCAGGAAAATCTGTATAACCTGAGGATAAAAGATGAAGACTCAGTGACAGAGCATCTGAATGCATTTAATACTGTGGTAAGTCAGTTAGCATTTGTTGATGTTAAAATTTCAGATGAAGATAAGTGCATCAGTTTTTTGTGTTCTCTACCAGATTCGTGGGATAGTCTGGTCATTGCAATAGGTAGCAATGCAACTGCCTTGCAGTTTGATGAAATAGTCTCAGCCTTGCTGACGGAGGAGATGAGATGGAAAAATATGGAGAGCCAGAATGGTGATGCCTTGTCTATATGAGGATGGTCCCAGAACAGAAACAAAAATAAGTCATCGAGTGGGATATCTAAATCTAGAGGGATATCTAAATCTCCAGGAAAACCTGTAAAGGTGGTGTGCTGGAAATGCGGAAAGGAAGGCCACTTTAAAAGGGACTGTAAATCTAAATCTCCTGACACAGGAAAGGGATCTGATGAGGCTCCTTCTGCAGAGGCAAAAACCACATCAGATGAAGGTGGGGATGTGTACTTGGTTTCTTCAAGTACACATGTAGATCATGAGGCATGGTTGATTAACTCAGGTGCATCCTTTCACTTCACTCCCCATAGGGAGTGGTTCTGCAAATATGAGAAATATGATGGTGGTGATGTCTTCTTGGGGGATGACAGGAAGGCTAGAATCATTGGTCGCAGAAAAGTAAAGTTGAAGTTGCAAGGTGGAAGGGTTAGAACGCTTCCAAGTGTTCTACATATTCCTACATTAGCCAGAAATATGATTTCTGTAAGCAAGCTAGATGATGCATGTGTAAAAACAGTGTTCGAGAAGGATACCTACAAAATGGTTCGGGGAGCACTGGTATTGACGTGGGGAGTTCGGATTGGAACTCTGTACAAGATGCAAGGTAGCACTGTTCTTGATGGGTGCAATAGTTCTATGGTTCGTGAAAGTGGAGCAGAAAATCTAGTGGTCTCTGGAGAGAAGACCATGTTGTGGCATCAAAGGCTTGGACATATTGGAGAGAAGGGCCTTCGAATACTTCATGGTAAAGGTATGGTAGAAGGTATGAGTAATAGCTCTCTATATTTTGATTTCTGTGAAAATTGTGTTTATGGGAAGCTGAATCGAGTGAGTTTCCCCTCTGGTGGTAAGAGGGAAAAACAGATATTAGAGCTTGTGCACAGTGATGTGTTTGGACCTGTGAAGGCTCCATCACTGGGTAAGTCTGTGTACTATGTATCATTTATCGATGACTTCTCAAGGAATACATGAATATATTTCCTTAAGAAGAAATATGAAGTCTTTGATAGGTTTAAAGAATTTAAGGCTCTGGTGGAAAACCAGACAGAGAAGAAGATAAAGGTGCTAAGGACAGATAATGGTGGAGAGTTTTGCAGCAAGGAATTTGAAGAATTCTATAAGAAGTGTGGTATATCATGGCAGAAGACTACTCCATATACACCTCAACAAAATGGAGTTGCAGAAAGAATGAACAAGATGTTGATGGAAAGGGCAAGAAGCATGCTCAGTGGTGTTGGGTTAGGATAGGAATTCTGGGCAGAGGCGGTGGATACTGCATGTTACCTGGTCAACAGGTCACCTTCATCAGCGTTGGAGGATAAGACTCCACAAGAGGTATGGACTGGTAAGAAACCCTCTCTTTCACATCTAAGGGTATTTGGATGTGATGCATATGTACATGTTCCAAAGGAGAAATGAACCAAGTTGGATAGTAAATCTGAAAAGTGCATCTTTATTGGGTATAAGGATGGTTTAAAGGGTTATAAGCTTTGGAACCTAGTAACAAGGAAGGTTGTGTACAGCCGAGATGTGGTGTTCAGAGAGGTGAAAGATGTTATTAAACATGAAGTCCAACCAAAGGAACCTGAGAAGATAGAGCTTGAGCTAAAGGAGGAAGAATCAGACTCTACAGCAAAGGAGGAATCAGAAGATGAAGAGACACAAACTCTGGTTGTGAGAAGATCAGTTCGAGAAAGAAGGCAACCTGAAAGGTATAGTCCATCTACTTTCTATTCAAATTTTGCTTTATCTATTACCGATGATGATCCCAGAACTATGAAGGAAGTAGTAGATTCAAAGGATGGAAAACTCTGGAAAGAGGCCATGGTTGATGAAATGGCATCTTTGCACAAAAATGAGGCTTGGGATCTAGTGGAGTTCCCAGCTGGAAGGAAACCCATTGGTAGAAAATGGGTGTTCAAAAAGAAGAAAAATGCAGAAGGAAAAGTGGAGAAATACAAAGCTCGGTTGGTAGCAAAAGGTTATTCCCAAGTGTCGGGAATTGATTTTGGTTATATTTTTTCTCCTGTTGCCAAGGTAACTTCTATTAGATTACTTTTATCGGTTGCTGCTGCTTTTGATTTTGAGGTAGAATAGATGGATGTGAAGATAGCATTTCTTCACGGGGATCTGGAAGAGGAGATCTACATGAAGCAACCTGAAGGCTTTGCGGTGAAGGGTAAGAAAGAACTGGTATGCAAGTTAAAGAAGTCTCTGTATGGGTTAAAACAGTCACCAAGGATGTGGTATCTGAAATTTGATACATTTATATGGGGACTTGGCTTCACCAGAAGCAAAGGAGATCACTGTGTGTATTTTAAATTAATTGGTGACCGTGTTATTTATCTGATCTTGTATGTGGATGATATGTTGCTGGTTGGAAATGACAAAGAAATTATCCAGGATTTGAAGACCCAATTGTCCTCCAAATTCGACATGAAAAATCTTGGTGTTGCACACTATATTTTGGGCATGGAAATTAAAAGAGATCATACAAAGAGGAATCTCTGGTTAAACCAGAGGAAGTATGTCGAGACAATATTGCAGAGATTTAATATGCAGGATAGTAAACTGGTGAAGGTTCTTATTCCTATAGGTGTGAGGTTATCTGCTAAACAGTTTCCCAAGACATAAGAAGAGGAAGAGGACATGTCTTGTGTTCCATATGCAAGTGCAGTTGGTAGCCTAATGTATGCAATGGTTTGTACTAGACTAGACATTGCACATGCAGTGGGAGTATTGAGCAGGTTTATGTCAAAACTAGGGAAGGAGCACTGGATTGTAGTGAAGCGGGTTTTCAGGTATTTGTGTGGCACTATTGATTATGTTTTATGCTACCAAGGAAGACCAACATTGGATAGAGTGTTGGATATTCATAGCTTTGTTGATGTAGACTAGGCTAGAGATCTGGATCAGAGAAGATCTACAAGTGGGTATGTGTTTAACCTATTTGGACGTGCAGTCAGTTGGATGAGTAAGAAACAATATGTAGTGGCACTATCAACTACAGAGACAGAATACATGGCAGCCACTCATGCAAGCAAGGAAGCAGTTTGGTTGCAGAGATTGTGTTCAGGTATGGGGTTAGTACAGGAAGGTATAAGGATAGATTGTGACAGCCAAAGTGCAATTTTCTTGGCAAAGAACTCTGCATATCATTCAAAGACCAAGCACATTGATGTTCAGTATCACTTTGTGAGGGATATGATAGAAGACAAAAAGGTGTTGCTGGTAAAGGTGGACACTTTGAAGAATATTGTAGATGCACTGAAAAAATCTGTGACCTCTGAGAAGTTCTCTTGGTGTAGAGAAACAATGGGCGTTTTAGGGTTGGAAAAATGACTAAGCTCTCTTGTGGTCCCCTATGGAAAGAAAACAACAAGTGGGAGAATGTTGGGTTGTGTTATGTTCTTTCCACAACTTGCCCACATAGTTAACCGGAGGGTTAGAGGGGGGGCGGAGCACCCCCTTCGTTGCACCAATTGTGTAGTGAGGGGGGGTCATAGGGGGTTTGAGGTGTACCCATAACCCCACTTTATGGGGTCCCTATGTTAGGTTGGGCGGACCCACCTATGGTTTTGTGCATGATTTTCGCACATGTTTTTTGGATGCGATGGTTTTCAATCCATGGTATTGGACGTGATGGTTTTCGGTCCATGGTATTGGATGCTTCAGCATGTATAAATATGTATTATAACATTGAAAGGAACATAATGAAAAATCAAGCTGGTAGTCCCGGTTTTGGGATCTAGGAGAAAATCTCTGCGTATATGTGTTTTATGTGTTATGCTCTCACATTGTTTATTTTCTGTGTTTTAGAATTCGTATGTAGGTAATTTTTGTACGGGGTTAAAACCTACACCATTTTCCTAGCTCTTTTTTCGGAAAAGCTCGCCTTTATCTCCCACGAGGCTTTTCCTCATAAAATCTTGCCTTTATCTCCCACAAAGCTTTTATGTTTTTTCCTTGATGGATATTTATCTCCAATCCATCCAAGCTTATCTAGAATCACATCTAGATGCTTTATCATGAAATATATATCCCTATCCCATTCCTCATTAGGATTTCGCAAGAATATCATCTCTTGGTGTCTCGCTTTTCCAAGTGATTTATTAATTAATTAATTTAATAACATAATTGTTTTCCATATTACATATAACCCCTAGATTTTCTTAGCTTAGGTCAAAAATAGTTTAACACACAAGGGAGGGGTGTTACATACTCCCCCCCTTAACATTTACACCATCCTCGGTCTATCACTATATCATGACCTCATTCACAGGAAGATGGCTTATGAATCCACAGCTCTCATAGGCTTTCCATCTTATGCAAATATACCAACATATGTGAGTTACAAGTAGTGATCCCAGCACATCTCCTTCCATAACCACCTATAACATTGTTTTCAAATAATATGTAAGAAATATTAGATGCAGAAATTCAACTAGGTTTACCATGAGCAATATCATAATTTGTTAATCATATTATTACAGCAGATATGGCTTATATTGCCCATTATTCATTTTATTTTAAGAATGCATGTTCTCCCCCTGCATTCTTCCAAGCCTTCGTGTTCTTGCTGAACACTTTTTTTTTCTGTAGCTCCTCTACATATAACAAATCAATTGGCATATTTGCATAACATATCATAACAAGTTAGATTATATATAACCATCCTAATCATATTTTTTCATTGTAAACATATGTATGCCAAACTGAAATTAAACCATGGTTACTCATCCTTGAACCACTTCTTAATTTTCTTCCTCTGTGCAACCTTTAGGATGGTTGTCCTGTCAAACACCCACCTAGTGTCTTAATGCATACCTACACACAAGGTCTATTATACACATGGTTATACATATCATATTCTAATCATGTAATATATGTAGTCATAATGGTACCATATGTACTTCTTGTACATGGTACAATCTGTGCTACTGCCCATCATACCATGCTCATAGCATCACCTACATGACATAAACTTAATCCACATTTTTCCCACCATGTTAGTATCATGCCAACATTCCTTCTTCTTAAACTGGTAAATAGAACAACTATGCTCAATTTATAAGGAATTCTCATGAACATGGTTCAGTTCTACAACCAATGAATGTTTTTATATCCTACTGTTCAAGTGCCATTATTTAGCAATTTTTTCCTATGCTATGTGGTTGCAACAATATTAACATATTAGTATCATAACAAGCATCCTTCCCATTATTACTCAATCATACCCATAACTCTTAGTTTTGGGATTTGGTCTTTCACGTATACCAGGTTTAATAAAAATGAAATACATCATAAAGAAGACTATGATATTCAGCCTCTCATGGATACTTGAAGTCTCATGCCCATCAGAAAATTTTTGGTTAGTTCTTACTAATCATTCCATACTTAAATAATCATATCATAGAGTTTCTTTCTTCCAACACCTTGCTCGTTCATGTAGGCCTAACATTATGGTTAAACAGTATGCACCTGCATACAACTCCCATGTAGGAGTTATAATTGCAATTTATACTATTCTCCACTTCACATACTTAAGGCCAAGGAATTTGTTATCCTCTTTTACCTTGCATGTGTTATGTTAACATTAGATTTTTAGTTCGTTATGAGCGGTTATTTGGAAAAATATGTTTTTCCTCTCCCATTTTCTACTTACTATCTCAAATGCATTCTCGGAAGTAGCATCAACCTCAATTTTAGATTTCCACTATGTATGTACACTGGATGTGCTTTTGAGGTTAGTCCATTGACCTCCTTCTCATATTAAGTATGTATAAAATAGGTTGCACCATTTTTTTAATACCCACTTGAAAATCTCATTCTTGATTTAGGTTGTTTTAAGAATAACTTAATTTACTTGAGCTATGTTCTTTCTTAGACAGTATACACTCATAATTTGATTTCAGATGTGGATAAGATAAAATGACTTATCTCTATATTCCATTAATGAGTTGGTATTTTAGGATTTTCTCTTATGTGGCAACCCTACAGTCTTTAATTTTAATATGTTAGGTTGATCATGTCATCTATCAACCAATTAATGCTTACTGAATTAATTGTTTTTGACTTTATTTCAAATAACTTTTTTCAAGGGAGTCTCTCTTCCCCATACTATAACTAACCAACAACTGGTATGGTATCATTGGTATAATGCCTTTCTCATATATTCATTTAATGATTGTTGAGTCATTGCGGTTTAGTTCTGGATTTCTTATCCAAACTATTTAATTTTATTATAGTTTAGCTATAGGAATTTGTGATCCTTTCAAATACTAAGGCACATTCGTGCATCTCATTGTATCTCCCAATGAGTCCTTCCTATAAGTCACACTTGTGTATTATTCTCCTATATGCATTAATTGTTTAACAAGATTAATATTCTATTAATCTAATGACTATGTTTTGTTCATGACTGTCAATTATTAAATTATCACATTATAATCCTCTCCTTCCAATCATGTCATTGTATCCACATAAGAATGTTTATCCATAGTTTAAATTTTGTAAACTTTTAATATTACTAACCATGTTATTTTCCCACTTTAGCACTGCTTTAGGTAACACATCTAAGTACTTTCTGGTACCCATATACTAGATATGCTCCTTCCTAGAGAATCATCTTACCATCAATATAAAATCACAACAAATTGTGGATTGTTCTATATGATGGCAGTATTAGGTTAAACAATACCTTCATGAATTAATATCATCGTCATTCTCAAAGCAACAATATTATTTATCTAATCTGGATTGTTGGCATTATGACACAGAATTGGCACTATGACACAAGTGTTGTCCTTGATGGAAACTCACTAAGATGACAGATCACAGTTCAGACTCACAGAATGAAGAAAAAGAGGTATATGCAGGTTCTCCATTGACCATTTTGCATGTACACGCGGGTTCACATACCAAAAGGCACGTATAGTGTACACACACACTTTCACGGAAGGAAGGTGTGTACATGTTGGAAAACTTTGTTTTGATCCATGGTATTTGGTCCATGGTATTTTGATCCATGGTAGTGGTCCAAGTTATCTTGTCCGAAGTGTTGACCCCAGGTATTTGGTCTAAGGTATTGATTCTAAGTGGTTTTGGACCATGGTATTGAGTAAGTCCTAAGACTATAAAAGGAGGAGAAGATCATTAGGCAAAGGCACTCATGAATTGAGTATCTAATGAAAAGCAAGATCTAGAATACAGGTTATTGGGTTATGGTGCACAGCTGGATCTGAATCAAGGATGAACCTAAGCGCTTGATGAATGATAAGTTCTATTGATGGGTCAAGATCTTAAGGCTTGAAGAGAAGTATCTTTGTGTGGTTTTGATCTTTTATCTGAATAACTGGCGCATGTTGTAATCTGTAAATATGATGATGTGGGTATAACTGATGTCTGGAATTTTCGTAAAGATTAAATCATCATTTACAAATCTGTACACATGTTCACTTTAGTAGAGGCGTCTATACACACCGGTTCTACATATCAAAACAGCGTATCGCAGGTTCGCCTTGAGAAAACGACGTATGTATGCAGGTTCGACACATTGAAGTAGCGTATACCTAATAAAATATACTTTAGCTACTTCTGTTTGTTGTTGCAGTGTTCTGGGTTCTAGCTTGGGTTCTGGTTACTGTTACTGTATTCTAGTCATAGCATTCTGAGAAGTGACTGATTGATTCAGTTTTGTTTGGTGCAAAGGAGATTGATTGATGTAGATATATTTGATGTTTGATTGATGTTATTGATGGATCCAGTCTGAAAATTTATGAAACGTGGTCCTTGGAAGAAAAGAGAAGGTTGTAGCCTTCTATAGGCCAGCACCTATGTACTAGTAATCATATCAGCTAGTACAAGAGCTAGGGGGTTGTAGCTCCCTTCCAGGAGAAGCTAGAGAATGAGAGAAGGTTGTAGCCTTCTGTAGGTAGAAGCCTGCGTACTGGTATAAGACTGCACCAATACAAAAATTGTAAAAGGAAGTTTCTTATTAAAAAGAAGATAGAGACGATTGCAGCAGGTGGTTTTCACCCACATTGGGTTTCCACCTTATATCTTGTGTTCATGTGTGTGTGATTGTCTGTTCTATTTTACTGCACCTGGTTACTGTTTATATGGTTCTGATGCACTGATTAAAGATCAACATATGAAAAATTAACTGAATCAAAAGTTTGCAGGATATATGCTAGTTGCCTTAAGAAAAGTTGCGTATACATGCAAGTTCCATTAACTGAAGTAGCATATATGAATCTGAGTATGGAAATGAAATATTATTGACTTGCTAATACTGATTCACCCCCCCCCCCCTTCTTAGTATTATTTCCAACAATTGGTATCAGAGTAGGTCCTTCAGAAGAAGCTTGATCGCTTGAAGGAAGATCTATCATCATGAGTAACTACGATAGAGAGGGATCCATTAGACCACCGATATTTGGTGGGAGTAACTTCATTTTTTGGAAGGTAAGAACTACAACCTATCTTCAATCTGTTGGCACAGATGTCTAGGAAATCATGGAAGGAGGATATACATTTCCATTAGCAATTCCTACAGATACGGCAGGTGAAAAGCAATATGAAACCAATGCCAAGGCTTTCAATACATTATTTGGGAGTCTATCACAATCATAATTTGTCAAAGTTATGCAGCTCAAAACTGCCAAAGAAATATGGGACAAGAACTGCAATATCTCAGAATTCAATATGAAACTCTCAAAATGCATAATGATGAAAGTATAGCTAATTACTTCTTACGTATAGATGATATTGCTACATGAAGAACCTGGGTGAAGAGATAAAAGAAGTTACTTTAGTTGAAAAGGTTTTAAGATCCTTGTCTACCAAGTTTGAATCAAAAGTTTCTGCCATAGAAGAAAAGCAGGATCTTCAGAGTATCACTATGACACAGCTACACGAAATCTTAACTACTTTTGAAATGAGAAAAGGAGGTCCATCAAACATGAGAGAAGCCGCATTCAAAGCTTTAGGAAGAGAAGAAATCAATGAATCAGGACATATTTCAAAAGAAGAGAAAGAAGCAAACTTTGTCAAGAACCTTCAACGGGGTTCTGGAAGATTCAAAGGTAAACTACTTTTCAAATGTTTTGCTTGTGGAAGAGTCGGTCACTATGCTGCCAAATGTCCTCATAAATATAAGCTTGATAAAGGTAAGGAATCAGCAAAATGGAATGGAAAACAAAGTGTAAGTAAGAAGAGCTACTATATGGATGAAGATAATGATGGTTTATCAAATAGTGATGAAGATAATAATGACTATAGAGTTCTGATGGCTTTTGAAGATGATGATTTCTTGGATGCTTTAGATGAAGATAATCTTTATGAAGAAATCTCTGAACTCAAAATCTGTTTAGAAAAAAAGAACATGATTATAGATACTCTGACATTCCAACTTGCTGAAAGAGAAAAACATAATGAAAAACTAGAATGTGAAATTGTGGGTCTAAGGAAAGATATTGAGAAAACAAAAGCTCTCAATCTCAGATTTGCTAAAGGATTAGAAACTTTAGATGAAATTATCAAAGTTCAACATTCTCCTCTGATAAAGATAGGTCTTGGATATACTAAAGAAGCATCTCAAGCAGAAAAGCCATCAATCTCCACTAAAAGATATCTTGATGCAGCAAAGAGCAGTGAACAGTTTGACAATCGTCAGTAAAGGCATAAAGCAGTTCACCAAGTAAATCGAGTTCAATCTACTTCAAGGATGAACAGAAGTTACAACCAACCTCAGGTAAATCATACTCAATTTGCTTCAAGAATGAATGTCAATGGAAACTACAATCACCAGGTCAATAGATTCGATAATCGCAGGATCTTCTTTAATGGCCAATGTTTTTCATGTCATAACTTTGGACACAAAGCTGCTCAATGTGTTGCCTACAAGACCATCATGAATAGAGAAGCATGAAATCAAACGAATGTGACAGGGATCATGAAAATGACCTACAATAACTTTTCTCTTCTTGAAAATGAAATAGAATGCTCTATTTGTAACAACTTCAGTCATGAAGATTTTGAATGCAGGAGTAAATTTCAGGAAACATCTTAGAAGGAGCAAACTTCATTGAGTCCCAAAATATGGTGAAAGAAAGAACCACAAACAGAAACATGTGTTATAGCCTTGCATGTAGAAGGACAAGAAAATTAGTGGTACATTGACAGTGGATGCTCGAAACACATGACAGGTGATAAAGAAAAACTTTAGTCATACAATGCCTTAGAAAAGGAAAAGAAGGTCTCATTTGGAAATGACAATCCTGCTGTCATAAAAGGTAAAGATTTTGTTCTCTTAACAGAAAACGTTAAAGCTCCGAATGTTATGTATGTTGATGGTCTAAAGCATAACCTATTGAGTGTCAGTCAAATGTGTGATCAAGGAAATGAAGTAGTATTTCGATCAAATGGATGTGTTGTTCGTGAGCTTGATACAGGAGAAACCATGATCAAAGGCATAAGAACTCCAAACAACTTATACATACTCAAGGGAGGAAAACAACAATGCTATCTAAGAAAAAATGATGAACACTGGCTATGGCACAGAAGATTGGGGCATCTAAGCTTCCCACAAATAAGGAAAGCATGCAAATTCCAGGTTGTTTGTGATCTTCTTGATATCAACATTCCAGAAAATACAATATGCAAATCATGTCAATTTGGTAAGAAAACTAGAGCACATTTCCCTGAGAAGGAAGGATCAACTAGTAAGCCTATTGAACTTGTTCATATTGATTTATGTGGTCCATCAAGGAAAAAGTCACCTCGTGGAGAAGAATATTTATATTGTTTATTGACAATTTTTCCAGAATGTGTTGGATAGGACTTCTAAAGCATAAAGGTGAAGCATTTTAAAAGTTCAAAGCCTTCAAACCTTTGGTTGAAAATGAATCAGATCGCAAAATCAAATGCTTCAGATCTGATCGATGAGGGGAATTTACCTCAGATGAATTCTTCAACTTTTGTGAAGAACATGGAATAAAAAGATAATTCTCCACTATAAGGACTCCTCAGCAAAATGGAGTGGTAGAAAGGATGAACAGAACTGTTCAACAAATGGCTCGTGCCATGCTAGATGAGTCTGGAACTCTTGCAACCTTTTGGGGTGAAGCTGCATTTACTGCCGTCACTATCCTCAATAAAGAAAACGTACGGGTAAACAGCACTCAAACTCCACATGAACTTTGGTATGGTAAGACTCCTACTGTAAAATACTTCAAAGTTTTTGGAAGCAAATTTTACATCAAAAGGACTGATGAAAAACTTGGAAAGTTTGAACCTAGAGTAGATGAAGGCATTCTCCTTGGTTACTCTTCCCGAAGTAAAGGATATAAGTGTTATAATAAAAGACTTGGAAAAATTATTGAAAGTATTGATGTTGTGGTTGATGAAGTAGGAAAAAATCCAAAGCAGGTAAAAACCGAAGAGTGTGAAGAAGATGAGGATTATCCTTCCACTTTAAATCAGACTAATTCTGAAGAAGAAGTACCAATGAAGCACCAGAAGAACAGATAACGGTAAAAGAAAAGACTCCATCTAGGTATGTTTAGAAAAATCATCCAGAGACTCAAATTTTGGGATAGAAAGAGGGAGGTGTGCAGACAAGAAGCACTATTACAGAAGCTTCAAGCTATCTAGCATTGATTTCCTCCATCGAACCTCAAAATGAAAATGAAGCATGCAAAGATGAATGGTGGGTCAAGGCCATAAATTAAGAACTTGAGCAAATTGAAAATAATAATACTTGGGAATTAGTTCCTAGACCTCATGATAAGAATATCATAGGAACCAAATGGATATTCAAAAACAAGCTGAATGAAAATGGTGAAGTTATTAGAAACAAGGCCAGACTTGTGTGAAAAGGATATGCTCAACAAGAAGGTATAGATTTTGAAGAAACTTTTGCACCTGTTGCTAGACTTGAAGCCATAAGAATGTTCCTTACTCTTTCTAGTTTTCAGAAAATCAAAGTATACCAAATGGATGTACAATTTTCCTTTCTTAATGGGGACTTAAAAGAAGAAGTATATATTCAGCAACCAGACGGATTCATCCTTGGAAATGATCCAAAACTTGTATGCAGATTCAGAAAGGCTCTCTATGGTCTAAAACAATCTCCAAGGGCCTGGTATTACCACCTTGAAAAATACCTCCATCAATAAGGTTTTACAAAAGGATCAGCTGATAGCAATCTATATACAAAGATTGACAATAATAAATTGCTAATACTTGTTGTGTATGTTGATGATATCATTTTTGGTAGAAATGAAGAAGCCATGAGTCAAAACTTTGCTTTGGTAATGCAACAAGAATTTGAAATGTCCCTACTTGGTGAGCTCACATATTTTCTTGGTTTACAAGTTCAACAAAATAAAGCTAGTATTTTTCTATCACAAACCAAGTATCTCAAGCAGATCTTGAAAAAATATGGCATGGAAGATTCTAATCCAATATGTACCCCCATGGTAACAGGATGCAGTCTCAGCTCAAATGATGAATCAACAGTAGTACATCAACCAACCTACAGATCCATGATTGGCAGTTTGGTTTATCTAACAGGTACCCGACTAGACATCATGCATGCAGTGGGAATAGTTGGAAGATTCCAAGCAAATCCAAAGGAATCACACCTTCAGGCAGTCAAAAGGATCTTCAAATATCTTCAAGGAACTCAGAATTTTGGTTTATGGTATCCTAGGGATACGGATCTTACACTTCATGCATATATAGATGCATATTGGGCAGGAAGTGTGGATGACAGAAAAAGCACTAGTGGTGCTACATTCTATATGGGTTCCAAATTAGTGTCTTGGTTTAGCAAGAAAGAAAGTTCAATTGCATTATCTACAACTGAAGCCGAATATGTGGCTGCTGCATCTTGCTGCACACAACTCCTTTGGATGATGCAAACATTGCAAGACATTCAGATCAAATGTACTCCACCCATCTCCATTCTATGTGATAATACAAGTGCAATCAGTATTTCAAAGAATCCAGTCATGCATTCCAAGACCAAGCACATACCCATCAAATATCATTTTCTACGTGAACAAATGCTTGAACAAAAGGTCAAATTGGAGTACGTTCCCTCTAAAGAACAAGTTACTGATATATTCACCAAACCACTACCCATAGAGACATTTGAATATCTCAGACAAAAGCTGGGAGTAGTTGATGCATCATCTTGCTGTTGAAACTTATCTGTTTTAGAGAAAAGTGGTTATACGTGAGTTTCATGAAGCGTATCCATGTTCATACGCAGGTTGATGTGGATACAGATGCGTATATGTTGGTTTGAGGAAAAATAGTGGGCTAGACTTAGGATGAAAGGATTCTGATATGGGTCTGACAGTGATCATCTAGCATAGGTTTAGGGGGAGCATATACTTCTAATAATGCATTGTTGACATTATCATAGAAGATCTTGGTACAAATTCATAGTTTTTTTTTATTCAGGTGGAACAGGTTTAGGGGGAGATCATGGTTGCTGGTCTAGATGGTGATTGACAGATGCTACTGATAATAGTTGCTGATAACTATCATAGTCTTGTTTCAGATATTTGGACTCTATGTCATGTATATCTTTTAATGTCACGGTCATGAAATGACCTATTTGTTTCCCCACTATGCATGGGATCGACGATGTAATGCTCTTGTTTTGACATGTATAATCATTTGGTATATACCCACCTAGTTGGGTGAATGAGTCAAACTAGGCATATCCCTACTTGGTTGGGAGATGGATGTATGTATGAGTCATTAGTGATAGGAAGGTCATTTATGATGTATGTATACATTCATCTTTTTGTAGACCTTGCTTATATTCAGGGGGAGCATAACCCTTTTCCCTTGATGACAAAGGGGGAGAGTGACTTGAGGTTGCCATCAAATCCAAAGGGGGAGATTGTTGGAATTATGACACAGATTTGGCACTATGACAGAGGTGTTGTCCTTGATGGAAACTCACTCAGATGACAGATCACAATTCAGACTCACAGAATGAAGAAAAAGACGTATACGCAGGTTCTCCATTGACCAAGCCGCATGTACACGCGGGTTCGCAGACCAAAAGGCGCGTATAGTGTACACACACACTTTTATGGAAGGAAAGGTGCGTACATGTTGGAAAACTTAGTTTTGGTTCGTGGTATTTGGTCCATGGTATTTTGATCCATGGTATTGGTCCAAGGTATCTTGTCCGAAGTGTTGACCCCAGGTATTTGGTCCAAGGTATTGATTCTAAGTGGTTTTGGACAATGGTATTGAGTAAGGCCTAAGAATATAAAAGGAGGAGAAGATCATTAGGCAAAGGCACTCATGAATTGAATATCTAATGAAGAGCAAGTTATAGAATACAGGTTATTGGGTTATGGTGCACAACTAGATCTGAATCAAAGATGAACCTGAGTGCTTGATGAAGGATAAGTTCTATTGATGGGTCAAGATCTTAAGGCTTGAAGAGAAGTATCTTTGTGCGGTTTTGATCTTTTATCTGAATAACTGGTGCATGTTGTAATCTGTAAATATGATGATTTGGATATAACTGATGTCTGGAATTGTTGTAAAGTTTAAATCATCATTTACAGATCTGTACGCAGATTCACTTTAGCAGAGGCGCATATACACACCGGTTCTGCATATCAAAACAACGTATATGCAGGTTTGCCTTGAGAAAACAGCGAATGTACATAGGTTTGACACATTGAAGTAGAGTATACCTAATAAAAAATTCTTTAGCTACTTCTAGTTGTTGTTGCAGTGTTCTGGGTTCTGGTTACTTTTACTATATTCTGGTTACAGCATTCTGAGAAGTGACTGATTTATTCAGTTTTGGTTGGTGAAAAAGAGATTGATTGATGTAGATATGTTTGATGTTTGATTGATGTTATTGATGGATCCAGTCTGAAAATTTATGAAACGTGGTCCCTGGAAGAAAAGAGAAGGTTGTAGCCTTCTGTAGGCCGGCACCTACGTACTAGTAATCATATCAGCTAGTACAATAGCTAGGGGGTTGTAACTCCCTTCCAGGAGAAGCTGGAGAACAAGAGAAGGTTGTAACCTTCTGCAGGTAGAAGCCTGCGTACTGGTATAAGACTGCACCAGTACAAAAATTGTAAAAGGAAGTTTCTTATTAAAAAGAAGATAGAGACGATTTCAATAGGTGGTTTTCACCCACATTGGGTTTCCACCTTATATCTTGTGTTCATGTGTGTGTGATTGTCTGTTCTATTTCAGTGCACCTAGTTACTGTTTATATGGTTCTGATGCACTAATTAAAGATCAACATATGAAAAATTAACTGAATCAAAAGTTTGCGGGATATACGCTAGTTGCCTTAAGAAATGTTGTGTATACACGCAAGTTCCATTAACTGAAGTAGCGTATATGAATCTGAGTATGGAAATGAAATATTATTGAGTTGCTAATACTGATTCACCCCCCTCTCAGTATTATTTCCAACATGGATCACATTCTAATAGCCATATGCATCATCGCATAGCATCAATTCTTCATGCCATATATGTATATTTAATCATACTTAAACAAAATTTAACATCATCAATTTAAATCAACTTATTCATTATGGCAGATAGCCTACAATAACAACTTATTTATATGATTTTTCACATGACAGTAAGGATTAATATCCTTTAGTTTCCTTATCTAGTCTGACTCTTAAACATAATCATAAGTTGTTCATGCATACTTTGCATGTTTATCATCGGCACATAACAACCCATGCATGTATGCTAAAAAATATAACCTCAAATATAGTTCAAGCAACTCAAATCCCATACATGGATGAAAAGGTCAAATATCTACATGCTATGCATATTTGTAACCATCACTATTCAAAACTTAATTAATTTTTGACAACCTATAATAATAGATAAAAAAATTTGATTCCTCATTTATGAGGAACCTCCATAAAACTACTTATTAGCATATTAATTCACATGCCACTACTATCACCACATGGTATTACAACACCCATCTCATGGAGTACAAGTCTCTGAATGTTATTACCACAAGTCCTAATTTTCAAGCAAGGTTAAAGAACTATACATCAATTTAAACAACATTGATTCTATAAGTCACAAACCATCAATCCTCCCACAAAACAAATCTGTCCAACATCTATGCAACAAAAACATACAGTCTATCACAACAGGTTCTCATAAATACAATTTTTTGAACACAACAATATGCCACCCTCAACAACTCAATGACTCCACAGTATACTTTACCAACATAATCATTTTGTCAATCATGCTCTTCCCTTTTGCAGAACATACTCCCCCTAAATAGGCATTCGGTTGGCCACCATCTTCATGGTTGTTGTAAAATGAGTCCTATATAAGAGAACATAAAATTGACTAATGAATCCAAGACCAATAGAGGGCATATGGTTAGTACATAACATTGATAATCCCTCACTCCATAACAAACTCTACATTAAGATTCTATTACAAAAACACAATAGCGAATAAACTATGTTAAAGGAGTCTTATTTCAACACACAATTACAATTTGTGTACAACCTTTGGCATGATGAGAATTATCAACCATTATACCATGTTATCTTCATTGTATCTACAACTCTTATGCTATGGGACATTTTAGAGTGGATGATGATCACACCATCATCACACATCCCATACCACAATCATCACACACCAACATACTATGTCATTTGCAAAAATCTTAACGTACCACTAATTACTTGATCCATTGCTCACTCTTTCTTTTGTGCACACAAGATATCACACATTTTCAGAATCTATTATCGACTAACTAGCTTTGTAAGCCATGCACACTTAAACACACTCATCCTCTCTCCATCGTTTTGCACTTTTGAACATTATGCGCACTGGTCTCTCAAATGAAAATTTCTAAACCATGTTGTGTGTACTAACTCTACAAAACATCTCTCTAATCACTCCATTACACCGACAACTTTCTAGCCATCATAAGTTTTTCAAGGAGTTGCAATCTTGTCCATAGTGATTTGTTGAAGCTCTCATCAATTATTTTGTAATTTTGTATAACACTGAGTTCTCTTTCTCTTCAACTCCAAGAATTATAAACAATCATTATTAATGTTGAATTGGCCATTTCAAAAGCAAACTCTATGAAAATTAGTGGACATCGTCAAATTGGATGCGCAGATGTAGAAAATAAATCAAAACAGCCTAGACAAAACACTCAAATCCTCAACAATGAGTGATGCAATGCTGAAAATTATGGAATATTTGAAGGCAGAGGGTGTAGACCAAATGAGAGTCTAGCATATCCAACACTATTCCATGAGCTAGATCAGTTACAGATCGACGATAAAAATAACATGTTATGCCAGATCGAATCAACCACTACAACAATCAATGCGGTTTCAACTTCTTGGACTAGATCGAAAACAACTACGTAAAGGATCTCAACACAATATCAATGCCATTATCTCCAAAATTAATTCAATAGTTACTCCATGATTGAGTCCATGCAACAAACCAATGACTAAGAAATAAATTCACTCACAAGAATTGGTATGATCTAGCCGATTTAATAAAGAGTGGAGTCTACGAATGAAAAACTTTCGTCAACAATAGTCGTTCTACTCTCTGCTCACGAGAAACGTGTTTTCATTTACAAATTTGTTATTGACAGTCATAGTTACAGGCATAGGAACAAAGGCTTTATGGGCTTCTTCTTTGTCTTTGACAGGTTTGAGCCAGTGGCTCTGCTAGTATGTGTAGGATACTGGAAGTTTGGTCGATCCACCATGGTTTGAAAACAACCCATTGGGCCCGGCTAACGAAGAAGTGGGACGATCCTATACTTTGAATTTGGAACTGTAAAGAGTAGGAGTTACTTGAACATGATGGCATTTTATTGAGTCTAAAATTTTGTGCAAAGCCAAGGCTCACAAGAAGAAAGTATCTAACTCACATTTCTCATTCATTCAGACTGCGATTTTTACTTGCGCGTCGAGTGATGGAGCACATAGTTAAGAGTTTGGATAACATTATATCCAGGCTTTTCTCTTATAAATTTATTGTATGGATAAGGCTGAGCATCTTCCAACTCATCTATGTTTTTTAGATGGATAAGATGGGTAAATTAATCTGACTGAGGTGATGGATAATCATTATCCCAACGTTTTTATCACACAGTAAATAAAAGGAAAACAGCTGAGTCCTTTTTTTTGGCTTTTTTTCAATATTTTGATGGGAACAGTGTCGTTGGCATGTAGCCAACTAAACTACCTCCAACTGGTGATAAATCAAGCACCCGCAGTGTTGCGGCCCCTTTCCCGTGACTTTCAGTATGTATTTCTTCTTTTATTCATAAACATGATTTGTAGTCACCCCCAAGCAACATTTATTCCAATCCTATTGAAAAACACTATTTTTTTAATAGAGCATGGGAAGTAAGACATCCCATCATGGATGACAACCAACACATCCAAGCTAATCCACAAGGAAGGAGCCTACACATACATGTGATTGATCTCTTGTCAGCATCTAATTCGAGCCATCATTCGCAGAGCATCATTCTCGTGCCTCAATGAACAACTCCAATAACCACTCTTGCTTGATTTACATCCTCTTTTGAGGGAATGAAAAACATTGTTGGACTCGGTCACTGTAAGAGAGTCTTCCTTCGACCATTCTGATTGGATAACCTATGGTTCCACGTCCTCACCATGTGCGAGGAGAGGCAAATATTTGCATGACTTAGAGATATATGATGTTATGTGAGGGAAACAACCAGGTTCTCATCTTGAACCATATTCAAATCATATACAACAATAGTCGAATACTACAGAAAGGTTTGGTAATGGGCTAAACCTAGAAATAATAGAGCCAGGTGTAAAACGACATGCCCAAAAAAAAAGGGTCCATCAATCGATTATGCAATGTTCCCAATCGGTCTCTTGTCCTTCAAATTAGCAATTTGCACATCCAAATTTGGAAGCGTAGTATTAGAAATCTATATATTTTTACCCTGATATCAATTTTGAGTGAAAAAAAGGTCGAATTGACCTAATACTAAAATTTTGAACCCTAAAGTCTTTAAAGAAGTCATGTTTCGATACATCATCTAGAAATAGTCAATCTCTTCCCATAATAAATAGAATTCTCCATTAAATTTAATTTCTTTATTCAATTAAAATATCATACATATGTTATGATTCCTCCATAAACCATGTTAATAATTGGAGTTAGGCTTATGAAATCATAATTTCAGAGATCAGTATGATATTAACATGTTATAAGTTTGAATATTCAATTTCATATTTATGGATCTTGGGTTATTTTCCTTATAAATATTTTATAATTAAAATCAGTCAAAAAATGCTATGGAGGTGGATTAGTCCATAGGCCTCAGTGTTTAAACTGTTTTCTCATACCATTGGTAATGAACCTCTTGATCCTACCTTGACATTTAGCTGCTATGCTCTTATCTACACTTAAGTTAATACGTGTCCATTTCTAACTATATATTTGGTCTGTCAAAGATATAAACACTAATGTTATACAACTATATTCATATTTTATCAATTGCATGACACCATAAGTGGGTCCACAATGTGGAATTGTATGTCAGCTTGACTATTAAGCATAATTTATATTTGGCAAAGGATTTAATCCTATCATGCAAACATTCCACGCAACATCTATCAGAACTTGTATCTAGCATGGACATGAATCATAGTTACAGTATTACAGGCACGGCCAGAAGATGTTACTGTCATAAGCTTTATGCATCATGCACTAATAATTAAACTAGTTTCATTGGATTCAATTCTTAAAACATGCATCACATTCAAAATTCTAAATTTTTGACAATACTATTTAAAGCACCCCTCCATCACTCTTCTACATGCCTAACTAACTAAATTAGTCTTGCTGAGAACAAATTGTTATGACATGCAGGTTGTAGATATCCTGAACTGTTGACTATTCAGATTAGAAACATTAATTCCTAATTGTTCTATATGCATCAATATTATCATGCCAAGGTCAATCTCAAACAAATGTTTTTGTACAAGCATTAATGAGTAAGATGGCTCCATGGCCTCAGCCAATGTCAGCTACCTACTATACAACTACTTCTTTGATGTAATAAGAATGACATGCATAAAAATGAAATCATTCTTCATACATAATCCATAAATCCTACTACAACCATTTCATGTAAGGCTACCTACATTTAAATATTATGCACATAAATCTGCGTAGGAGTCACTATTGTTGAGCCTTAACCATAGTTAACCAAATTGCCTATCGGTTAAGTACAACTAGTCTCCATTTTGTCAAGAGATAAGTTCACACCACTACATCATAAAAACTACATGTATCTCGTAACTAAAATCACATGCATCCATATAATCATCTCAAATATGTCCTACACAAACTAACTTTACTTATATATATAATAGCCACATGCATAATCGATAATGAGTAATCTAGCTCTTTGGCACAAGTATTAACAACTAATTACCATGATTCCATCACATGATTTAACAACACAAAAGTAGCAAGTAAACATAAAAGTAAGAAACAACATGCAGTACATCTCATGCGAGAGTATCCCCCTAGAAAAGAAGAAGAACATCACTTGGACAGTGGAGCACCACCACCCAACCATGAATCACCTATGATTCCCCCCGATTCGAGGTTCTTGCCATAGATCAACTGCCTCCAATTGATCTATGCAATGGGTATCTAATGCCCTCTTTCATGATATAGTTTCCATTAGTGGCATCCCACTTTTATGGATTTTTCCATTTTCCTAGGTCTTTTTCCGGAAAATCTCACCTTTATCTCCCATGAGGATTTTCCTCATAAAAGCTTGCCTTTATCTCCCGGAAAGGTTTTGTGTTTTTTCCTTGATTGATATTTATCTCCAATAATTTTTATCACTTTATTTTCCGATGTCTTAGTACACTCATGCAAGGGGCCTATATAATTTCTTCTTTCACTTGAAGTGAAAGAATCTCTTTCAATCAAATTTCTATCAAAACATTCTGTCACAAGCAATGGAACCAACTTCCATGTTATTGATAACAAAGTATATCAATAGTTTTCTTCTTTTTTATTTTTTCAGTAAGAAAAAAACATTGTTTTTATATATGATAAAAAAATAGTACATATATCTAGTAATATACATAGAATATACCTTTTTGCTCTAATTTCTATTCTGTTCAGTATCAGTACATACATTTATGCCAACTGTACATAGACATTTCTAATGTAACTTCCTCTGTATTGAGAGGAAATTTAAAACATACAAACCTGCAACATTTTTAGATGTCCCATTTTTATCAAAAACATATTCAAACCATCTATAATCTTATAATATAAACTATGTAAATACAAAAGACAAAAAACCAGCCTCAAAGCCGCCTTTTGGAGAAAGTAAAAAAACCAAATTTCAATTGATAAAATCCCATCCATGATGGAATGTTATCCCGAGAGTGGAAGGATCCCAGCATCCACTATGTTGTCATCCAACTTAATCTCAATACGCATCCCGTTTAGTGCATCCAATAACCCCTTTTTTGACATGTTGTCTTCATTTTGGTTAAATTCCCATCCAATGTGCTGAATCGTTGAGTCTCTGAGAGATCCCCAAATGATCTCAATTTGTCTAAGCCATCCATGTAGCATTGGTTGATTTATTTTCGTGGTTCCTCATACATGGTCAATGATAGTCTGTGAGTCTCCATAATGTGGATGGAGGGAATGTTCAGATAAGAAGAGAACCAAAGGAGACCCCATAAAGCCATAGGTTCTGCCTTCATATTAGTGCCCCTACCAAAACCCAAGTGGACCGAGTATTCATGCTCCTTTGATATAATGATCTAGAAACCACACCTGCATGTGCCCCTTTGTGTCGCGCCATCAAAGAAACCCATGAGGTAATCATTTCCTGGGCCTATCTTCCTACTTATTGACCTATTGGGGCCACTTTTGTGGTCATTTTCAATGGTATACCGTTCAATAATGTGGTCAATCACATGTGTTTCATTTTCCTTATAATCCTCAAAAATAATTCTATTGTGCCATCTCCATATTTCCAAAAAAAAGATAATAGGATTGTCCTCCATTGGGATTTTTGTTTGCTCCACCAACACAAACAGTCAATAAATCTGCTATCATATTGATTATATGGAAAAACCAATGTTCCGAGAAATATAACTCCAGATTTGAATAGTTACGAGGCATCTCATAAATATATGGACATTGTCTTTTGTCACGTTCCTACATAGTACACATACCCCCGGCCCCTAACTATTCCTCTTTCGTACTTTTTCCCATGTTAGGTTGTTGTCTTTCCAAACAATCCAAAGACATAAAATGAACTTAATAGGAATTCTAGATTTCCAAAACTTATAAAACCAACATACCTCTGAGTTGTGTATCTTTTGGTTACAGAGAGTATTATAGACATCCACCACCACTACGTCTCCTTCCTTAACTTTTTCCAAACTAGGCAATCTGATCTTGACCTGGCTCCTGACTGACACCAAACAATTTAATCTCTGACCATATATGCTCCCATTCCCGTGCCATCGGGCCCTCCAGGCCCATCTCCCATGATCTTTTCGAGATAGGTAAATAAACATGCCATTGCCTAATGGCTTAGTTCCAATAGAAAACACCCTTTTGTTTATAGATTGGATAAGTCCATCAGATGGACATACTTCCATTCCCATAACCAGAATATCGTCTTCTCTGATTAATATCTTGTGTGAAGATCCAAAGCCCCAACACAAGTTCTGCATAAAACTATGCCTGATTTTGTATAAACTGAGCCATATGGCCGATCCCAAGGTAGTCCCAATGGGCTCCCTACGCATCTAAACAATAAAATATTTATATTTGAAGTATTTATGTCTAATAGTACTCCCCCATATGCCATCCCCAAAAATACCTTTCCACAATGTTTTTTGTAGCAACGCCCATCCAAAACGGATCAAATCCAGGATCCCCCAACCACCCAGTATTTTTGGAATGGTAATGGAGGCCAACTTAACCAGATTGTATTTGTATATGGTAGTCAATCCAGACTAGATATATTTTTCCATAATCCGATTTATATATTTGATAATGGTACCTGAGAGATAGTATAGATGGGCCCAATACACTCCCAACTATGTGATCACTGATTGGGTGAGAGTAATGCATCCACCCAAGGATAGAAATATGTATTCCCACCCAAAGATCTTTTTATAGTACCTATCCACTAACCACATCAAGTCATTTATCCTATATTTGTTGGGTTTGATATGATACCCCAAGTATTTCATGCCCCCCGCCAATATGTCACTCCCCACCCCAAATAATCTTTGGATGTATGCAATGTCCTCCGGATCACAACTGCCATATAGAATGATAGACTTCTATAGATTCATGATTTGTCCCGTGGAATTCCAAAATTTGGCGAAGATGTGCAATAAAGCCAACCATGCAAACCTATTGATCATGCCCATAATCAGCACATCATCGAAAAAGAAACTGTGTGAAACCATGATTTCTTGTCCCAGAACCAAAGAACAAAAATCACCCTCCTCCACCACTTTTTTGATATGTAAACTAAGTCCATCCATTGCCAATATGAATAATAAAGGTGAAAGGGAGCAACCTTTTTTGAGCCCCCATCCAACCCTAGAAAAAAAAGTGAGGTATCCATTTATAATAACAACATACGTGACATTAGTGATGCAAGCGATGATCCATTCCGCATTTCTCACCTGCAGTCCAATTTTTTGTGATACCATCCTCAAATATCCCCAATCTAGGTAGTCATATGCCTTATGTAGATCGACCTTCATAACAACAACATTTAGTTTTTTTGTATGGATCGAATGTATACATTTTTGACAAATAGCCACAACATCATGGATCTGTCTGTTCTGTAAAAAGTCGAACTGTTCAGGAGATATATATTTTGATAGGGTGTGCTTAATCCTTCTCGCAGTAATATGGGATATAATCTAATATATAAGATTACAAAGTGAAATGGGCTGATAATACGAGAATGATTCAGAGGATGCCCTTTTGGGATGAGGGCAATGTATGTTGAATTTATATGAGGATGGATATATCCTCTGATTCTCGATTCTTCCACCATAGCTAGGAGATTCCCCTGAAAAATGTCAAAAAAATGTGTAAATAGTTCGACCCTCCATCCATCAGGTCCCGGGCACTTGCCTCATTTAAAAGATTTGAGCACCCCCATTATTTTCTCCCCTGTGGCCTCCTTATATAGGGCCACATTTTCATCATCATCAAACATGGTGGTATACACATCCACCCCCAAATCTGATCCTCAGCATAGTCTGTCCCTTTGCAACTATAAGCCTTTTCAAAACGTTGAACAACCGCTTTACATATATCCTGTTGAGTTTGTATCCGGTTCCCTTATGAGTGACCAATCTCCCATATGGAATTTATCTTTCTTCTGTGATTGGAAAATCTGTGGAAAATTTTTGTATTTCTATCCCCTTCCTGGATCCATATGGCCCTACTCTTTAGGCGCCATGTAGTCTCCTGAATTTTTAGAATATGTTTTCCTTTTTGTTCTAGAGAGTGTATTTCAACCCTTAGTGATGATGGGGGATTATGCATTAACAATTGTGGACTTAGTATATCCAATGCCGCAGATATATCTTTTAAATATTTTTTCATTTGGGATTTCTTCCTCCTATCCCATTCTTTTACCACCACATTTACGGCCCATATTTTTTCCAGAATATTCACCATGGGCGAGATATCCTATGCCTTGTCCATATTCCAAACATCCTACACCATAGTATTAAATTATGGGTCCTCGAACGACATGTGATTGAATTTGAATGGAATCCCATTCCGAGATCCCCTCACCTCCATTGGAGAATAATGGGTCTGTGGTTAGAAATAAAATTATTCATGATGCCCGATTTGATGGATTCAAGCCTCTCAACTAATTATTCATGCCGAAGAAATCTATCCAGCCTTTTTGCCACATATCCATCACCCATCCTTCCATTGTCCTAGATAGGAACAATCTTAGAGGGACATATATCCACAAAATTGTAATCGACAATGATTTCTTTTATCAAATCAGCCACGACATCTAATTTTTTTGGATCTCCCTAAAACCTCATCCATTGCAATCGTATAGTTTAGATCCCTAGCCATGATAAGGGATTTTGGTACCAAAATCCCATATGCCACCAGTTTTCTCCAGAATGTGTTTCGGTCTCTGTATGGGGTATAAATATTTAGTATATGAACTTTTCCTGGGAGTCCTCTGATATTTCCATCTAGTAATATGCCTGCAAAACACAAAAAAGCCTTCATATAGACCCATTTTGGGTCCCATAGAGTAACCAAACCCCCTGAGAGGCTTGCAACATCTGTCGCCGCCATATGCCAGTTAGTGAGCATCTTCCTAAAATATATAATCACCTGTTGAGCTAAGTGCATAGTTTCCTGAAGAATGATGATAGAGGGATGAGTCAAAAGGAAGAGTTCTTTGAGGGCCAAGTATTTTGGAGCAGCCCTGAGACCCTGAATATTCATAGATTAAGGAAAACTCAAGATACTATCAAATCATAATCCCGAATATGATTTGAGCTTTTCCAATTCTTCTTCCACCACTTCCATTATAAGATACTTCTCATTTAAGTTATTTTACCATAAGGGAAACTCAAGATACTATCAAATCGTAAGCCCGAATATGATTTTAGTTTTTTCAATTCTTCTTCCACCAATTCCATTGTAGGATGCTTCTAATTTTTTTAAGGAGGGTAGATCCCTCTGGTTTTTCACAACAACAACTACATTGAAGAATAACAAAATGGTCCTATATGCCATTTTTTCATAAGTGATAATCAATTGCTACAATATGTCAAATCAATAGTATCATCCATGTCAATTTTTTATCCATTGTTGGATGGAAACTTTCCTTTTTTTCCTTTTGTGTTCACCCATATTAATGAGCTTTCCTGTAAATATACAAAAATGAAGTCATCATCAAAGGAGGTATCCTTGAATAAGTACTTGAGATAATGAAATTATAGAAAGCGTAGAAGCTCCATCTATTATTTTTGACATTAAAAAAAATGACATTGTTCATTTTTTAATGTTAGCAGCAATAGTTGTTCAAACTCCCAACCATAGCTAGCCACTTGTTCTCAGTAGAGAGTTTACTCTCAAGAGACACGTACGCGTAGAGGAAGTAAAGAGAGCTAGCCTGATAGGCCATGTCTGCTTGATTGCCTAATATTCGATGAATCAACAATCGAGGTAAGGATGCCCAACTGATAGTCCCCCACCAAATCATTCAATTAGGAAGGCAGGATATGCACGAGTAGGCGACACCAGAGGAAACACGATTGAGTGAAGGAAATAAAGATGATGGATGGAATAATATGAAATGCATGAAATCATCGATGTGGCTCTATCAAAATGTGAGTTATCGAACACACGAGGTTCTTTCTTTCTTAAATGTGTGAGTGCCATTCAAGAATTTCTTTGGTATATATTCATTATTAGTAACATGATCTTTGCTCGAAAGAAGCTAAGTGACGTATGGCTCAAGATTCAAGGTATCCTCTAGCTTAGTAATCCTCCTTTACAACATAATATTATTTTATTGCTTCCTATACACAAAATGTGCTAATACATCTCTAGTTGTATGTTATATTTTAAGAGCTCAAGTGAATTATAATCCCTTGATGTCTCAAAAAAACATCCTATTTTTATAAAATAGTTTTTCCTCTAACTTGATCACTTCATATTTGGAGTTTTTTGGATTTTTTAATGTAAGGAATATGATGTAGGGTTACATAGTTGTTTTCTATCTCTACTTCTCTCACTTCCCCCTTTTTATTCTCCTTTTTCTCTCTATCACTCTCCCTTTGTCTTTTTTTTATCTCTACCTCCCTCACTTCCTCTCCCTCTCTCATTTTCTTCCACGACATGCCATCTCGTCATCTATCACTCTTCCTTTCTCTTCAACCTCCACTCTCTCCCTCTCTCTTCTTATCTGCCACCACTCTCACTCATTCTCATAATGTCTCTCTCTCCTCCCCCTCTCCGTCTATCTCATTAACAATATCCCCCTCCAACTTTTTCTATCTCACGTTTTTACTCTTGCTCACTCTCTCTCCTCACTCATCAAGTTATTCTTCCCCATCCCCTCTCTCACAAATAATAATATTAATATAAATAATATTAAAAACATAATATTAACATTAGCATTAATATGCTTATATCAGTACTATTCATGTTAATAGTATTTATTAATATTATTAGCAAATGTTACTTGTTTTGTTATTATTATTAGCAAATGTTACTTGTTTTGTTATTATTATTAACACTACTAATATGTTTATATTATTATTATTAATGTTAACATGATTAACAATAATATTAAGATGTATTTTAATAGTAACATTAATAATATTTGCATTTTAATAATTTTTATCAAACATGGTAAAACAAACTCAATCACGGTCAACCATGGTTCACCGTGGTCCATCATGATTAACCATGGTTAACCATGATCAAGCATGGTCATTTTTGGTCAACCATAGTTAACCTAGAACATTCCATCCTCTTTGAAATTGACTTTCGGATTAATCACATCATCAATATTTGTTGGTGAAAGTTTCAAACCCTCTAATGTGGTTCATCCAAAGGATCAAGTTGAAAAAACCAGTCTAACCCTTAGGATTAAACAACAGAGATGCATCTTGTTCCAAAATTAGCACTTAAAAAATATAAATTATTTTAATCAACATAAGAATGTGGTTCATCCAAAGGACCAAGTTGAAAAAACTGGTCTAACCCTTAGGATTAAGCATTAGAGATGCATCTTGTTCCATAATTAGCAGTGAAAAAAAATATAAATTATTTTAATCAACATAAGAACATTAAGTCAATATTTAATAAAATATTACAAATATTAAAAATAATCTGGTATATATTACAAATAATTATATAATATTATTATATAGGCTCCTAACTTATAAAGAAAAGATTAATAAATTGAGTAAAAGTTAAAAATAAAAATAATAAAGTTAATATAAAGATAAACAAGATTAAAATATAATTAAAAGTTAAACTAAAATATAATATGATCATTAAAAAACCAAACTATATAAAATTAAAAAAAAATAATAATAATAATAATATCATTAGGGAAAAATTATAGTAGGATATTATATATAACTTGGTCGTGAGGATGAACCACATTAGAGGGTTCAAAAGGTCGGCAAACAAATATTAATCATATGATTAATCCGAAAGTCAATTTCAATGAATCAATGTGGATCACAAAAGTCCTAAATAAAAAATTATCAGAAATTCATGCTCTATTGTCTGTTAATGGCCAACCATGGTCAACATTGGTTAGAATGATCAAACATAGTCAACCAAGGTCTCTATGGGTGAATATAGTCAACCATAATCATCAATCAAGATCTCTATGGTTAAATATGATCAACAATGGTCAACCATCTTCAACCATGGTTAACCCCATCAACCATGTCAAACATTAATGATAACCATTTTTGTAACATTAATGTAACATTAGCACTACCATTATCATAAACTTGACTATAGTCAATCTCGATCAACCTCGTCAACCCTCATCAACCATGGTCAACCACGTGAATAAATCCACCCCACCGAGATTAGTTGTAACTAGCACAACCACGTTTACTAATTTAGTTGATGTACATTGATTAGCGACATTTTCCACCATTTATATGCTAATGAACATATAAAAATAAGATTAATCCACATTTATCAACAACATTAATAAATGTAATTGTGTTTATTAAGTTAAAAATAAATGTTGTTACACCATATAATAGTTATATGGTTCATATTAACTAATTCAATTGACTAGTTGAATTTGCTCTTAGTAAAAATAATAAAAATCATGTTACCAAAAGTCGTAAATAAAAAGCCCATTTCCCAATTCATTCATGCTTTAGCTTCTGTTACCATTCCCATCTTGACATGAGTGGTGATTGGATTCCCATTCTCATCTAACCGCTACATTGTAAGTTGGTTCCCATTCCCATCTTGATATTACATTGCATTAGTAACTTAGTAACTTACAAATTACTTCCATATTCATGTTATATCCTAAAAATCCAGTTTCTTGTTTTTCGTAACATGTATTAGAGGTATGTCTATTAACTAGAAGAATGGCGTTCTTTTTCCCAAAACAGATAGCGATATTTACTCACAATAACGAAATGTTTTTAATGATTCTCTTAAATGTTTCTTATATCATAATAGATTCAAGTTAACTCATAATTATTCAATGAAAATTCTTAAATGGTTCTATGTGTAAATCTTCGGATATTTAAAAAATATTTGGCAATGGTCATTTTACTATCAATGTATGGTGAACCGAGTTACCTATATCATTTCAATAGATTAAAATTAATTCATATTTATTAAGCAATGAAAATTCTTAATTCTTAAATGGTTCTATGTGTAAATGTTTGGATATTTAAAAAATATTTGGCAATGGTCATTTTATTACCAATGTAGGGTGAACCAAGTTACATATATCATTTCATCCATATTCAACTGCAAAATGTATTTCATTACCATTAGTTATATCCCAGTCATACGAGTTGAACGTATAAGTAATAGTGATACTAAACTATCTATCAGTAATGAAAGGTTAGCTAGTACTACCTTAAACTATCTGCCATGAAAGGTTAACTAGTACTAGCTTAGTGATTCCACTTCCTTAACCCATTCCTTGTAAGGTACCATGAAAGGTTAGCTATTACTAGCTTAGTGATTCCACTTCCTTAACCCATTCCTTATAAGGAATATATTAGAAAATATAGTATTATAAAATATAACAATTTTGATTATGAATTATATAGATTTATTTTAAAATTTGGATATATTAAGTACGAAGAGGAATCAAATTCCACAAAAGTAGATTTTTTTTTTTTTTTTTTAATACGGAGAAATGTTGACTTGATTTTATTCCTCTTTAACTTTTGGTAAATTCAATGCTATATATGTATATATATAACGGTTTCGGAAAATCAGTGACAACTATATCCACAAAATATTTGTACCAAGCATATCTATCACTATGGGAACTACCAGCTAATGGATCAACCACAGAACTTGATATTAAAGATGTTTTAATGATGGAAACTCGACCATTTGAACTAACTCTTGAGGCTACCAATTTTTAATAATATTATTTTATATTTTTAAAATTTTATATCTCTATATATAAAAATATTCTTGTTTTTAATTTTATTAAAATCCATGTAACATATATATATAACACTTTTCTTTCACATGTTTTTAATTTCTTTTCAATTTAACTGTTTATTCTTTATATGTTAATTAATTACACTTAAATATAAATCTTTCAATTATAATAATTGCAATTTTAATTTATATGGTCAAATGAACATATTTCTGTGTATCTGTGTTTTCACATTTTTATATTTAGAAATAGTTATATTAATTAAAGTTATTAATTATTTATATGTTTATTTACTATATGTTCTTAAGTATTATGATTATGAATCTTTATTGTTTAAATTTATTTTAACATGTATTTGGGAAAAAATGTTTTAAATTTTATTAATTAAAATAAAATCACAATATAAAAATATAAAATATAAATTGAGTGGATTTATTAATTTTATTATCTTGTCTTTTTATTACATTTTTAATTGAGTCTATATTATATTTTATTATTATTTTATTCCTTATTATTTTTTATGGACACAACATCTCTTTCATATTGACCTGATAGCACAATTAAAATTGAGCATCTATTGGAGGTTCTATTTTTATGAGCAGATGGCCTTGCATAATAAGGATCTGTGTGCCTTAATTTATATGGCAACAATTTTTAATAAATTGTAAATTATGAGAATATTTTCGATTCTGAACAACAAAAATTAAAGTCAGTTGTTTGACCCCACTCATATTCATCAAATTCTGGAATATTCTAAAAATCTACAATCCAGGTAAAGTTGACCCTTTTTATTAGGATTAATACTTAAATTAGTAGTTTTGGTTTGTTGGAGATTGTTGAGACATTCTCTCAATCTCTCTCCTCCCACTTTTGAAATAGTTGGATCTTGCTCCAACTATATAAATGTATTGTGTAGAAAATTTAATATATGAATAATTTTGTGTGTTTCTGCAAACAAATTTTTAAGTTGGTAGCTCTCGGTTTACTCCCTCATGGGAGGGATGATGGACATGAGAGAAATTCGAGAATAGGAAAGTAAATTAATTTTTTGTGAATAAATTATTAGTGTCGTAAGATTATTTTATTTTTGGGTCAATTGTTTTATGCGATAGTTTGGTGTTGTGTAGAGAATCGTTGTTTAGTGGATGATTGTGTCATTGTTGAAGCCCTCATATCACTGTTTTTCTTTAACCTGAGTACAAACCAGGTGGATATACACTGTGAGAATTTGCTGAGCACTGAATCTCGATTACTCCTCCTTTATCCAATCATGTTGATGACTTCGATGTCATTTCCCCTTGGATCAGCTGGTTCCAACTTCAAACACATTCCTTTGTCTCAATTTGTTTATGAGAAGACTTCTATCTAAGTTTTCATACATATGGTGGAAGTCAAGTGGGGATGCACACATTATACATGTGTGCTTGTATTTTATCGCACTTCCTGTTGTTGGCTTTTGAGTGCTTAATATCAAGGAACCATAATGTGAAAGCAACAGAAAATAAAGATTCCACGCGAACATGTTCATAGGCTTGGGGAAATTATCAATTATTCGTCACGTGGAATATACCTAAGAAAAATTATATAGGAGAGGCGATATTTAATCAAGGACTATCAGTTTTATCTGTACCCGGGAGCACATAATACAAACCCCTGTTCACTTTTATCCTCAAATGAAGAGGAATGGAAAAATGATTTTACTTCACCTCTCAAAGATTTTCAGTTCTATTTAGGAGAGATCGAGAACAGTAGCCAAGAAAACAAATTTATCTAAAAGGAGACCAACCAGAAATCCAACAAGACTAGCATCATAATGAAACTATTAAATATAGAAGACAAAGTTTCGAGGCAATGATAGGAAGGTTTTGTGATGGTTGGTTTCAATGTGTTATGCACTCATTTCATGTTTAGCCTCAATGTGCTATACACCCATTTCATGTTTCATGTTAAATGTTGATTTCGATGAACATGAAAGCCATGACGATTTCTTCTTCGATGATGGCTCTGCTTAGCTAACAATAAGTGGAATATGTATGCTTTCATAATATTTCAATTTATATTTGGTAATTTATTATATTCATTTTGTAAAATTATATAAAGAAGAACCAATCATTGAACAATGTAACATAATTTAAATTAGTTGTTCTTGGAGCTCAAAAACCCTAAAATATGTTATTAGTTTGATTATGTTTATAGTCTATTACAATTTATGGTACTTCGAATTTGGAAATCCAAGAACAAAAACAACTGGTGATTCCTATGTGTTAGTAAGATTGTGTAAAACATGTCACTTTTTAAGATTAATTATTGGACACATTCATTATTCATTGCTTTTCTATATAACTAATGAATGTAGTGCACTTTGTCTTCGTCGGATCGGAGTTCGAAAATAGAGTGATTTAGTATTGTGACTTCCTCTTCGGCATAACAAAAGATGAAATTAAGTCAATAACCATAGATCCTACATATAAGTCAATGATGGTGAGAAGCAATTGTATTGTAAATGGGTCAAGTTGTAGCTAAAAGTTGGTGCCGAAGAAAGAGTGTATTCTAATAGATCCTAAAGTGGATAAAAGTGTTGATGAAGACTAGACCAACTAAGATCAAAGTGAATTATGGTCATGTGATGTAGTATTTTTATTTGTAATGTAAGCATTAAGGGAGGGTGTTAGAATTAATGGTTACATTAGTAGATTTGACTTGTTGATTTGGTTTGGGTTTGTTGGAAGCTGTTGAGATATTTTCTCAATCTCTCTCACTAAATTTGGAAATAGCTGGATCTCACTCCAACTACATAAATATATCATATATTAAAATGAATATATATACATAATTTTATGCATATGCAAACAAATTTTTAAGTCTATTCAACTCCAAATCTGGTGTAGACATTCTAATGATTATGTTATGTAGACTAATTTAAGTGAAGTGTGTTTTTTTATTGTATGGATCTTACGTGTGGACCATGATTCCATATATTTCAGAAGATTTGGAAGTTATGGGGACTTTGAGGCCAAGATTTGAAATTTTCGTGGAATCTGATGTTATCTTTGATATCTCATATGGAGAAAAAGATGAGATATTTGTTCGTTTGTGATAGACTCCCCCAATCCCTTTATGGTCATTTTATCTTTTTGCAAGGTTTATTGATAATTTTTTTCGTCGAGAGGCATTCTACAACCCAATATAGGGGTCGATGTATAGGAGTAAATGTTTAAAATTTAACATAAACATTTAACATTTATATGTTAGCTCAATTAAAAAATAATAAAAGGTTAAAAGTAATATAGAGCCAAGTATGGTGGATATGTTGTAGTGTAAACATTTAAATATTCACTCTACTAATAATTAAAAGTGAAAATTTAATAAAAATAATAAAATAAAATTTGTATATTGTAATTTTGTTTTGCAAGGAAACTTAGCCCCTCTAACTCAAGTTAGAAATTATGCTCTAGAAAAAATTGCATAATTAATTATAAGTTACATTGATCAATGCTAAACAAAAAATGGTTGATAGATAAATGATCCTATATTCTTTCTTTGGAAGTAACTAATAAATTGAGATGTGAAGTGGATAAGTAAATTGCTTGTTGAAGCAAGAAATTGCATAAATTTTGATGGATAGTAACCATTAGTAAGTCTAGACATTTTAAATTTTTCTCCTCCATAATTGTTGAAGAAAACACAAATAATGGTGGGAAGTAACTCCTCTAAGTATATTATCCAAAGACATGCCTAAATTATGGTGGGAAGTAATTGATGGTAAATATGTTATTTACTTGAGTATAATTTATTTTCAAGTCTTTTATTTTTGGATGGTTTTCCTGTAAATCTTAAAATAAATATCTACAAATAATGCATTAATGTTGCAACCATATCCATAAATTATGGCATAAAATATGTAAGGTAGTTATCCACATGGTGTGAAAAGACTACAATGAGACCTTCAAGTTACAGTACAATCATATGTTCAAAAACTATTTTTTTAATAAGATTGAAAAATAAATGTTTCTGTTTCAAAATTAAACATTATAATTTACATTAGTGAATGTTAAACTAATAGTGATCAACGGAAAAATTGCTTTCGAGAGTCCTGCCTTACCAGGGACTAATAATGATTCCATAACCATATTTAAATTTAATTAATCACTACATAAAAAATTAATGCTTACAATAAATTTACAATATAACAAGTTTCTTAATCATGGATATCCAACCCCACTTGTAAATAGGTTTGGTTACAATAACGTGGATTATCAATACCATGTGTCTAACAACCATAACTCATTTCACAATAAAAAATTAAATTGTAAAATATTTTAGACAATACATATAGCATTGATTACATGGAGTGAAATTTTTTCATCATATGGAGAGAGAGGGAGATATAGGCCTGGAGGGGGGAGAGAAGAAGAGAGGGAGGGAGATAGTGATAGAGTTGGAGGGTAGAGAGAGAGATTGGGGGAGAGACAGAGGGAGGTGGGAGAGAAAGGGAGAGAGAGGACTTGAGAGAGAGAAGGAGAGATGGAGGGAGAGAGTAGAGTAAGAGGGAAGAGAGAGAGAGAGGAGAGAGTGGTAGAGATGCATCTAACCTAGATATGGTATGTGTGTATATATAAACTAGCTTAGATCCATCTTAACCCCAGATCTATGAAGCGCCGAGAGGGATCAAATCTATTTTTGCTTTTAAAAAGGTTTATATCTTAAGAGATTTTATCCCTCCAAATGCTAGGGGGTTAAATTGGATGTAGGATGGTTAAATTATAGCACCAATTTTCTCTTATATGGACATCGGGTAACAAAGAGAGTTCTAGAGCGATGATTTGATAGATTGTGTTTTCTAGGATATGTTTCTTGTCATTTTTTCTTTTCAAAAATCTATTTTGACCAGGGTCATTGTGATATGAACATCCATTCTCAAGTTGTCTTCTCCCTCACTATGGAAGGCATGTAGCTTAGAGTTGTAAAATCCCACTGGGACGGTCTTGGATAATCCTTTTAAATCTTGTTAACCCTTCAACATTGGACAAGTAATTGGAATAACAAAAACTAATGATATTAAATATTCATGTTGGATTCACATTAATGTCTGAGATGATGTTTGTCTCTTTTTTTAGATGTAGTACTATACCATAGTATAGATTAATGATAAATGTTCTAAAAGAAGCAAAGGAAGACCACAACCTTTCATTCTCTGGTTTCCAAATCCCGTTGTGTTTTAGACGAAGAGTTTTCTTATGAATAAAATATTGATATAAATAATACATCATATATAATGAATAATTAGTAATTATTGAATAAAGAGGTATGTACCTAAGGACATGACAATTCATAAAGGGACACCTGCCTAGGATATATAAGAATACCCTCACTCTCATTTGTAACATCATTCTCATTCATACGTTTCTATATTCTTGTATCTTCAATGGTGATCTACATATTCCAGGTCTTTTGGAGTGCTTAACCCACTATAATGAACCTTGTTTGTTATATTGGTATTAGAGAATTCATTTGAGTATACAAACTGTGTTCGTTACATTGGTATTAGAGTCATTCAATCCTCTGGTTGTTTAATCACTGCACAAAGGCACATTCTCTGATCCTAACCTTTGGCCATTAATATTCGTCAACCTTGTTGCCTTTGAAGTGTTTTGCTACAAAATTTGGAGTTTCTCACCACAAATTAGTAACTAGGCGACTAAAAAAGTTAGTCACCACAAATTTTCCAAGTGAAATACTACCAAAAATGAGCAATCTTAAGTGACCGAACTAACAACAACTAACATAAATCACTATTTTATTCATGGGTTAAAATATGTGACTAGCTAATACGTAATGCAACTAAAAATGACTAACATGAATAAGTAATTTAGTCTAAGAACAAAAATACAACTACCTAACAAGTACTACAATAATATGAATCATGTTTTTATGTTAGGCATCTGAATTGTGTCAAGTAATCTAAACTTACAAGTGATAGGGGATTGAAAGGTTGTTAAAGATTGGTTGAAAGGTTATCCTTAAACGTTGCAGAGATTCCTCGGTTATTCTTGCAATATAGCCGTTGGAGTCTCTGCACACTCTATTTAATCAAGCTTAGCCAGATTAGTTCTTCAACTTGTCCTGACGATGAACCACACTGGTTGGTTTGAAACGCGTCGACAAAAGATTGATTATGTGATTTTGCCGAAGATTATCTAAACAAGGTTATCCTTCCTTAAACACTTCTTCATCCTCACATGGTGTATAGGTGAGCCAACTTTGAATTATTTATCTCTAATATCCCTAAGATATGTAAAAGACCCTGTTGATCCCAAGGACATGAAAGGTGTTTATGTTATTCCTTGTTCCTGTGGGACCGCCTATGTTGGTCAAACGGGGCGCTCTGTTAATTAGAGGATTCATGAGCATGTCGTCAACATCAAACATGGGAGGACCTGGGCTTCAGCCCTAGAAAAACACATGGAGAAGACTAAGCATCATATATGTATTGAGGATGCCTAGGTTATTGCTAAGATTGCTCCTTTTCATCACCGAAAATTTTGGGAGGCCATTGAAATTGAAACAAGGTCAATCAATCTCAATACAGATGATTACTGGAAGATTAGCAGTTGTTGAGATGATGGCTGGAAGATTAACAACTATTGGATCCCTACCCTTTCCTCCTAGGTGCCCCTCCCCACTTTCTCCCCCTGTTTGGTTCCATTTTGGCCCTTTTTCTCTGGTTTTTACTCCCTCATCTTCTGGGTTGTTTAATTTCCCCTTTATTCCCTTCGTTATTGATTTTTTTTTCCTTTGGTTCTCATTAGCTTTTTATTAGGCTAAATTTCTTAGTTTTAGTTCTAAAATAGTTTTACACTTTACCTAGTTTTTATTATTTATGATAGATATAAAAATTTAAATATAAAACATATTAACTAATTAGTTGATTAATCAATAAACAATTAGGATTAATCCCTATTTATCCCATGATACCTTTAGTAAAGGAAAATAAATAAATTCAATATTTAAATTAACTAATTAATTATAAACAATTTATCCCATAATTATTCTTAGAATTAACACTTATTTTATTACATATTTAGTTACATATATAGTGAAAATGAATAAACTTAGTAATCAAGTTAACTAATTAACAAACTATTTATTCTTTTTATAAATTCCTATAATAATTCAAATATTTGGGTAGTTTATTTAGTTTTAAAATAATAAAGAGGAGATTAAATTATTTATGTTTTAGATTCTGAGCTTATGTTCATTAAAACAATTTAGTTAAATATAAAGAAATTTATTTGTTTCAAATAAAAATAATAATTAATTCATTTAACAAACTAATTGTTTAATTAATTGGAACTTTTCTAAGAGGTAGAGGGTATCCGCATAGATCGAAAAAATGGCGAGCACAGTGGAAGATGCCCAAGTTTCGTGCCCCGCCATGGCCGTAGCGGTGCAGGCCTCAGCCGTTGCAAAGGTCGTGGAGCTTCCAGCTCCTAAAGGCTGGTCAAAGATGCAAGCTGTTTTATATGGGGAGGAGGCGAGAACAAAACGTAGAGCTCGTAACTCCACAGGCGGGAAGGTGCCGAGGAAGCAACTGGCTACCAAGGCGACTCGGAAGTTTGCCCCGACGACGGGAGGAGTGAGAAAACCCCACAGTCTCAAGCCTTGCACGGTTGCCCTTCGTGGAACACGAAAGCACCAGAAGAGCACTGAGCTGCTAACGCGGAAGTTGCCCTTCCAGCGATGGATGCGGAAGCTCGCCCAGGACTTCAAGACAGATTTGAGGTTGCCGACGTCAGTAGTTGCTGCGCTGCGAGAAGCGGCGGAGGCATATCTGGCTGGTTTGTCTGAGGACACTAACCTGCATGCAATCCAGGCCAGGCGATTCTCCATCATGCCCAAGGTCATTATCGGAACCAAGGAGGATGAGTGGCATCTGTTTGACAAAATGCCACTTCGAGACTTTTTCCCAAACAGAGCCCTAGGCTCTGTTTCAGATCAAACGGAATGCGCTGATAGTTGCGTGCATTCAAGTATTCTTGGCTTTCAGGGTCACAGCAGCCCGCAGAGTACAGAAGTCTCAAAACCATTCCAGGTTCTGATTGTACTTTTTTCCGGCAAGACATTACTGCAATGGGTGAGATCTTCAGATCTGGTGCAGCACCTCAAGCTACTCCTGGAAAATAAGGCGGGGATTCCTACAGGGTTTCACCGTCTCATCTATGAAGGCAAACAACTGGAGGATTCCTGTCCCCTGTCCTATTATAACATTCAGAGAAATGCATCCATCACTCTTTCCCTTCGACTAAGAGGGGGAGCTGTTGGACAGTCTTCCTCTACTGTAGCATTTTCTTATAAGGATGCCGTCCATGCTCAGAAGCCCAAGAATAAAATCCCACCAGCTCAAGTTCCTAAGCCTTTCTTAGTAGACAAGCTGGAGGAAGTCCCATCCATTGAAGTAAATGATCCTTCGCTGGAAATAAATCACCAGGTGTATGCAGAAACAGGCATCATAGGCAGGTTCAATGGTCTCTGGCCTCGCACAGCAGATCTGTATCAGTGGATTCACTCAAATTGGACCAAGAATTGCAGGATCATTCTTTGTTCAAAAGGATTTTTCATCACCCTGTTTGGTGAGAGCGCGGACTACCAAAGAGTCCTCACAGAAGGCCCTTGGTTTTGGAATTCTGCGGGTTTATTCCTAACTCCATGGTTCCCAGATTTCGATCCATCCACAACAGTCATTACCAAACTGCCAATCTGGGTTAGACTTCACAACCTTCCAGCGCACCTATGGCACTATGCTGTCTTTGAAGGAATCGGTAATTCTTTAGGATGTTTCCTCAACGCAGACTACTCAAGAGTGGAAAAAGGAATTTACACCTACGCCAGAATCTGCGCAGAGATAGACATAAGCAAAGGACTCCCCGATCAAATCATTCTTAAAATAGGAGACTTCCATTGGACCCAATCCCTGGATTTCGAGAATACAGCCTTTCGTTGCCGAATTTGTCATCTCACAGGGCACCTTCAAAATTCGTGTCCTTCCATGCCCCCCCAAAAAAAGAAGGCCAACTCCAAGCCAAAGTCAAAAAAATGGATACCTCATGATCCTCCCCCATTGGATGTCTCTTCCAGCTCTGATGAAGAGGATGAGGAGCCAGATGAGGAAATCTTGGCCGAAAAGCCAGCACAGGTCTCAACTTCAGTTTGTCATAAGGAAGTCTCAGTCCCTCCTATTTCTCAGAAGCGTTCTCATGAGACTTCTCCTTCGGATTCAGACAAGGAGCTTTCTCCCTCAGCCCAACGCAGTCTACAGATCATCCCAAACCAGCAAAGTCCAGGTGGCTGGGTCAAAGTAGGCAAAAAGAAAGGGAAAAAAGGACGACCAAATGATTCCACCCTAGTTGTGTAGAATCTTTGGTTTTGGCCGGTTCTCCCTCTTTTTCTAGTTTCTGTTAGCCTAGCTGTAATCTTTTCTCTGCCTCTCCTGGGAGCCGAGGTGGATTTTTTATCCTTTCCGGCTGCCCTTTCAGCCTAAGTGTTTCTCTGCCGCCCTGCGTGGTGGGCCGTCTTTTCCTTTAGTCTACTGTGGCTAGGCCTGCTGTTTAGCGGCCCGTTTTCTGCAGCTGCAGAAGTCTTGTACTATATTTTCTTTATAATACATATTCTAACTTACACAAAAAAAAAAACAAACTAATTGTTTAATTAATTAATTAACTAATTAATATTCCTTTCCCTGTCTCTTGGTCCAGTCAAATGTAGTTGTTGCACAGTCCTTTGTAGCCGTTTCCTTGGTCAAAAGTAGTTGTTTCTTTATAGTCATTGAATGACGGGTCTCACTATTTAATGTGTTTCCATGATCTGATTCTTCATCTCGTCCTGACCATGAACCACAATTGTTTGTTCGAATGCATCGACAAATAAATTTTGATGTGATTATCGTCGAAAACCTTCTCAATAAAATTGATCTGGATCACAGAAGCCTAAATTCAATAAAAAAAATTATTATATGTATTTTTTTAAATTCTACTCATTGAATCCAATTGGATCTAGTTCCAATTTGAAATTAATTTGAAGAGAAATTTTAATTTTTAAGACTATCATATCAAATAAAAACTACTTTAATTTCATATTAACCGACCTAGATCCATATTAACCCCCAATATATCAAGTGTCGAGGGGGATCCAATCTCTCGAGGTGAAAACATTTTTTCTAATGCAAAACTTGAGGAAATGTTTGCACCTTGAGAGATTGGATCCCTCTCGGCACTTGATAGTTATAGGGTTAATATGGATCTAGGTTGGTTATATAATACTATATAATATCTATATCTGTATTCGTTTCTCTTTGTTGTTCCCTCTCTCTATCTCACCCCTCAAACATACACACACTCTCTCTCCCTCTCTTCTCCTTCTCTCTCTATCTCTCTCTTCCCCTCCTCTTCCTCTCTATCCATATCCTTCTCTCTATTTCCTCACGCTCTCATCTCTCCCACACCCTCTCTCCACCTTTCTCCCTCTATGTTTTTCTTGTTCCCTTCCTCTGCTGCCCCCTCCAATTCCATCTCTCTCTTCTCATCTCTATAACCCTTCATCTATATCCCTTATCTCCCACCCCTTCTATCTCTCCCCCCAAATCACTCTCCCTCTCTCTCTCTTTATCTTCCATCCAACTCTATCACTATCTCCCCCACTCCGTGTCCTTCTCCATATCTATGTATCCATCTCTCTCCCTTCCCCTTCTATCCCTATCTCTATCCTCTCCTCTTCTTTCTCTTACCTCCTCTCCTCTCTCCCTCACTCTCTCTCCATCTCTCCCTTCTCACTCCTCTCTCTCTCCAACTCTATCTCTCTATGTCTTTGTTCTTTCCTCCCTCTCTCTCCCACTCCAACTCTCTCTCTCTCTCTCTCTCTCTCTCTCTCTCTCTCTCTCTTGCTCTCTTTCTTGCTCCCCCTCTCCCACCTCACTCTCTCGCCCCCCCATCACTCTCTCTTTCTCTCTCTCTCTCTGCCCTCCAACTTTTTCATTATCTCCCTCCCTCTCTCCGCCCCCTCCCCAACTCTGTCTTAAATTTGATCACATTGTATTGTGTTTAAGAAATTATCTAAATTAAAAAAATTTAATTGGTTGTAAAATATTAAACCTGTATTTTGGATCAATCACATCAGAGAAAATAAAATAATGAAAAACTTTAAAAAATCATGCACTATATTTAATATATCATAATTAGTCAATTTTCTTTCTCTCATCCATTGGATCCTTTGCTAAGATGGATATCTATATATATATATATATATATATATATATATATATATATATATATATATATATATATATAGATATATATATATATATATATATATATATATATCTAGAATCGGCATAGATCCATCTTAGATTAATTTTGTTAAAACCTTAATTTAATTTCTATCGGAATATTTTTAGTAGTCGCGAGGATAGAGGGTTTAGATATATCTCAAATTGTAACATTTTCCCTTTTAGGTTTAATTTAAAAATGTTGTAAAATAAAATATTTTTACTATGAAATAAGTTTTGGTTTTTTGGCATGTGGTATTGATAAGCCATGGTATTGTAACAAAGTCGATTTACAAGTTAATATCCATGGGAAAGTGAGGGTGAATATCCATGGTTAACAATCTTGTCATATTGTTATAAAATATTTTGATTGTGAAATAATTTATGTTTTTTTGTGCATGTGGTATTGATAATCCATGATATTGTAACAAAGGCTATTTTTTACAAGTTAATAATGTCTACGGTAATGTGGGGATGAATATCCACGGTTAAGAATCTTGTCATATTGTTATAAAATATTTTCGTTGTGAAATAAGTTATTTTTTTGGATTTGTAGTATTGATAAGCCATGATATTATAACAAAGCCTATTCACAAGTTAATAACAAAATCAAAATATAACAAATTGAATTTTATTATTTTTATTAATTTAGCTTTTTATTATTAATTGAGGTCATATTTAAATGTTTACACTCATCCCAATATCATATTTAACTTCTTATTCTTCTTTTTAATTTAGCATCTTACAAAAAATAACAAATTCTTATTAAAAATAAATCATTTAAGCAATTACAATTTATATATTTTATTTTATATTATAAATATTTCTTTTATTTTTTCCATTATAAATATTTATTTTCTTTTTCATTTCTAGTTTAGCACTAGGTTCAAATAAAATATTCACAGATTACAACATCACATTGTAGCACTGCATTTTTCTCTTCCTTGTTGATATCTGTGTGGAAATGCTAGAAGAAGGAAGACCATCAATGTGATCTATGAATTTCATGGGATTCAAACCCTAGATGAAGTTTGCATGGGAAACACCTTACGAGAGCATCAACGATTAGAGGGAGGAAGGGCAAGGTAATTGGGCATGGAGATTTTGGCCATTTGTACATGGGTATGAATTTGGACTCTGGAGAGTTCCTTCTTTCTACTAAAGATGATTTTTGTTCTTATAGGTAAACAATTTCGAGGGTTTATATGATCAAAGCATAAATTTCATCTAGGGTTGAGGGTTTAATGATTATGATAATGCAAATCTCGATTGGAGCCAACAATTCATCAAAAGACAATGCACAAGTAAGCATTTTTCATGTCCTTATTGTGAAAAGGGTTTAATGATTATGATAATACAGATCTTGATTGTGACCAACAATTCTTCAAAAGACAATGGACAAGTAAACATTTTGCATGACCTTATTGTAGATCAGTTTTCTCATCCCAACCTTTTCTAGGGTCAAAATGCATGAAAATTTATTTTTTCTTTTCTCCTTTTTTTTTTAGTGGTCATTGTTCATGTAATGGAATCTACCATGCCAAAATTCAAAGGGCTCGAGTGATGAAAGCAATTTTTCTGGTAGGATGCAAATACTAGAACTTCCTCGAACTTTGTTACATGAAATTAAACTTTCTTGTAATCATGAACATAAAATATTTTATGTTTCATCCTTAGATTTGGATCTCAATACCTTCAATTTTAAACCATGTTATTATATTTTAAGTAGAATATACTTAGATCCAATAAAGCTTACAACTCTCCAAAGCTTAGGTTAATTTTAGCTAAAAAGAAGGAACCTGAATGGATTTTGCAATTTAGACTCAATGCTTACAGACAATGATTAAAAATGGAAAAACCCAAATGGTCTGATAACTTTTACCCACCCACCAATTTCCAAGACCTTTGCTAATATTCTAAACCTAAACATATAGAGTAGAAGAAGAAGAAGAGGAGTCTGGATGAGGTGGACCCTGACCTGCTTGATACTTTTCAAAAGTTGGGCATGCCCTTGACTAGAGGAAGAGATTGACCAACTCTGTTGTAGACGTTATTTTTGACAATGTTTTCATTACTACCATGCATAGGTAGACTCTATAGACAGTTGAGGTTATCTTCTGTTCGTTACAAGAGGTAATTCAGGAGTATCTTGATCTAGTTAGGAAGGAGCTTGGTAGGGTTGTTCCTCCTACTCATAACTATTATACATTGTATTTTTTTTTAGTGATAGTTCCTTCTATTAAATCCCCAAGCACAATTTGTCACCCATGGAAATATCCACTTATTTCAGGATGAATGAGATAGATACTAGGCAGTTTCAGAGGACTCTTATTATTGTAGATGAGAGGAGTTTTGTGATGTATACTGAATGATGCACTGCACCATTTTATGACACCAATCATATCCATGCCATAGTAGTGGATCTCTATTGCACGAGGGATCAATGATAAATTATTCCACTATAAATAATTGGTATGTCGGGGATGAGAAATGCAGACATGGGATTTATAATTTTATTACGAAAAGAGGTTTGTGTGATTGAGATAAATCAAGGTTTTCATGGACCTAGGTAGAGATTGGTTCAACAATAATCTAGAAATACTCAAGCATTGTTTTGAAAGGTGATGATTCAATTGGAGAGTTTCATTCTGTTGCCTTGAAAAATAACTATCAATAAGGGGGACAAAGATGATCCATATAGGGAAGAATTGCAGGAGTAGGATTGTTTCTAAAATTATATCTATAGGCAAGTCAAGGAACTACTACAGAGGATTAGTACAGGTGCAACCAAATTCTCATAATGCAAGGAATTTTTCACAGTGTGATTCGATGCTCATCAATGACCAGGTAGCTACAAATACTTATCATTTCATTCAGGTACAATTTGAGTTGCATTATGAAGTCTCTAATTTCATTTATTGATAGCCCTTATTCTGTCCTTGTCTCTCTTAATTTCATTGTGGTAGAATTGGAATGGGTTAAAAATAAATCATATCATTGACTAAAATAGAAACCCACATGTCACTACATGTCATTATCCGTACTCTTTGTTTTTCATAAAATTAGAAGTGAGAAATATGATTTGTGCACACCTAAAAATCCTAGCATGCATGATGAATCCAGCATGGAAATCGAAACCAAGAATCATAAAATATCAATAAGTTTGTGAGACAGAGTAACAAAAACAATAAAACATTTTATGACAACATTGTCTATTTAGTGCAAGATACCACTAATATTTCATGATTTTCAGAGATGGTGGATGTCATGAAGATTCCCTCAAGCAAAGTTACTGACTTGAAGATAAGATGGTCATTGCAACTATTTACTTTAAATAGGCTAAATTTAGGTAATTAAAACAGGTTTGAAAACAACTAGAAACACCAGCCATGTTTATTTTAAATAGGCTAAATTTAGGTAATCAAAACAAGTTTGAAAATCACTAGAAACACCACCCCACATTATTAAAACAAGTTTGAAAATAACTAGAAACACCACCCCTATTTATTTTAAATAGGCTAAATTTAGGTAATTAAAACAAGTTTTAAAATCACTAGAAACACCACCCCCACATTATTTTATTTCCAGTTGTACAAGATAATATTTAATAAAATTATGAGTACGTCCATTAAAATTGACAGTACATAAAATAACAAATAAGGTTGACGCTTTTACAAGCTATATCCATCATTAAATATAACATATGACAAGGATGACTCATAATTTTAAAGCCTATATCCATCACCAATTATAAGATAAGTGTTAATGAGATGAGAAAAAGTTTGTCTTGATATAACATCTAAGTGTCATATTACTTATAACTCATGTATGTTGTATCTTATTGTGCATAGAAATATGTAAGGGGAATGAGTAAGAATTTTCATAGTGGTTTAAAATTTCCCCTTGGTTGGTGAAAAACCAATTCAATGCGATTTTTGGTGGAGTATTAAGTTATTAACCAAATATAAAAAGATGTTAGTCTCTTAAATGACTGAAAAAGTATATTTAGAATGTTATATAGAAGTTACATTTCGCATAGCTCTATCTACCCTGGTGTAACTATAATATTCCAACTCTATTTTTTATGTAGAAGTTACATTTCATGTAGCTATAGAAGTTACATTTACGTGTTTTAGATAGAAGTTACATTTTACATAGCTATATCTACCCTGACATAACTATAATATTCCAACTCCATTTTTTTCACACTTTTCAACATTTTAAAGATTTGTCTATTTTAGTGTGATTATGCAATTAAATAGTTGATATTGTTTAAGACATCTCCTATTTGCAACATTTTGAATTCTTAAGTGGGATCTTGGGTAGGTTTTTGTTACTACCATATATCATTTTTTAAGTAGATGATGTATTATAATTCACCCAAGAGACTTTAGGAGCAACCTTGAATTAAATGCTTGTTTCCATTATACATCTAATATTTGCAACCTTTTCCACGTGAAGAACCCAATAGTCCATGTTGAACATGAAACAAGTACCTCAAAAATTGGGGAATATCAGTTATTCTATTTCCAAAGAGGAATAGATCCAGAGAAGGCAATGACAACTATCATAAATGGCTTTTGTCAGGTTGTCTTTAATGAAATCCCACTAGAATTTGCTACTAAAGTAAATCAACTGATGAATTTGAAGCTTGAAGGTAGTGTTGAATAGGTGTTGCCAGGTATCTCTATAACACTATCTATCTACATCATTCTAATGTTATGAGATGATATCTCAATAACAATACTGTCCAATGACAAGTGCTAGATGTAGATAGCTTTCTCTTGTCCTACAGGTAAATCGTATCATTATATTTCTATCAATTCTCAGAATTTGTTCAAAGTTTGTCTTAGATAAGGAAATATGTATGCACTCTTGGATTTATCTCTGTTGTAATAAGATCAAGAATAAAGTTTTCATTGCAAATAATTGGGATCTACCATGTAAGTTTACTTTACTACATGAAATTCTTGATTTGTTAGATCCCAACTAGTTAGGGTTGGATTTATTTTTGTTGTAATCAGATTAAGAATGAAGTTGTCATTTTAGTCATTGAAATCTACCATGTAAGATTTATTCACTACATGAAATTTTTAATTTGTTAGAGCCCAACCTATTAGGATTATGAAGAGTCCTCTTTGATGACAATATTTAAGAATACTCTATTCTTTCTCAAAGAATTACATATTACATAAAGGTGGAAAATAAATGAGATGCAGCTAAATGGTTTCTGTTTTAAAATGTGTCGAGGGAGTATAAAATCATTTTCAGTTGCATTCAAATATTTTGGAGCACCCATTAAAGTGCTTCATTTTCCTCCTAGTTAATTCCATTTCTAGTATCCCAATTCTTCTAGAAGTCCTTCTCTAGAGTGATCTCTTAACTATCTTGGAGGGAAATTGATTACTTTATTTGAACCCATGGATTACAATTTGATCAGGAGAAAGGGATGAGAAAGCTTCATATTCTTCAATATATTTCGCAAGTTAAAAGCATATCGAATGATTGCCTTTTTATTTAATTGATACGACAATCACTCGAGCATTTTTAGGATTTTGATACCTTTTTCAATGAATTTTCAATGAAGAAAAGGTGAAAATGATGCAATGGAAGGATTTTATGTTTTAGTGCCTAAGCATGCCTTGCTAATGTGAAGGGCTTGGTATTTTTTTGACTCAAGATTAGTCGCATTTGACTTCCTAGCATTTCTTTTAATTTAATGTTTGTTGTGTTTATATTGTTATCCTTGAAGTTGGTGATCTACTGTGTGTGTAATAGGAGGTATTAACTACTAAGCGCTCTCAAAGGTGATTTTGATGGATGACTAACTTTAAATTTCCCTACTTGACACTTTAGTATTACATGATCATGTAAAGAAATTATTAATCAATACTAAAGGGAAGATGATTAACGTTCAGTGTTTCTTGGCTTGTCATATAATTAATGCATTTTTCCCCCCAATAATATAGTTGAGGCTACTTTTTGGTTGTTACTTGTGGAGCTTCCCTTTGGCTCAGAAAAACATTGAGGATAAATGTCCATTGCATGGGCATTAATTCACCAAAAGAATTAGAGGACATGGGAGCAATTGGTACAATGAGCGGATAACTGCTAGAAAAAACCAAGGAACTGTAATTTCTTGTGTATTTAGATTCACTCGAAATTAACTAGTCACAAAAAGTACATTTTTTTTCCAAATGTTTTCATCTATACAAAAATACTAAAAACGCAATTTTAGACTAATTATTCAAACTAATAATTATCTGATAGTGATAATTTATACTTAAATAGTATAATATGGTTCATATTATGGGACACAACTATAGGGTCTGATTGTGAGGGGAATTGTGACAATATATGTACACTTCTCAGTGTATTAGACAATCATCTCTTAGAGTGTGATATCCATCCAACGAAATGTACTCCCAAAGGCCATTGTGGGATTGAAATTATTTCTTTTAGTGGATAACTGGTGATATATTTTCTTAGGCCTTAGTGTTCTTCTTCCCTAAGGTTTTGACACTCCTCACAACTAGCACCTTCATTCAACCAAGTGAGGTACTCATCTTGGAATGTTGAATCATTTTGTCTCCACAACCCAATATGATGTTGGATCAATCTCATGATCCTAAAAACATAGGTCATAATAGCAAGGAACTTTTACTGTGGGCAAAAGAATATCCAAATTTAAGGAACATGACTCTTTTAGAATAAGCAATAACGATATTTTTAACACTGATCGTTTTTTTTTACATTTGTTTTCACAAGTTATCTATTTCCTGATATTTTTACCATGTAACTTAGTTGGTATGATTTTTCCTAAGGTTTTGTTGAAGGTTGAATACTAATTTCCTAACGTTTTATTTTCTATGGTGATCTTTTATTTGCTTTGTTTATATAGGTCATCTAGCCTCATAGTGGCCACTATCGAATGTTGAGGTATATGTCGTATAAATATTTTATAGTCTACTTTATTTTATATTCAAGTATTCATCATTTTTCATGTCTTATACGCTCCATTGTATCTTCTTTCATTTTCAGGAGAGGAACTCAATATTGATGATACGAAGCAGCAATTGAAGAAAGAGGAGAACAATAACATTGAAGCGACAAATGCAAAATGAGAGAGAGAAGATAATCTATCTAGTCATACCCTTAGAGCCAATATCTTGCATAAGACAGACTCATAGAGACTGATGATCAAGCCTTCAGAGTTGGTGAATTCACTTGCAATGATTTTGTAACACAGTGATAATGTTTGGAAATGATGAAATAATATTTCATGTTTAAATTGTAGTCCAACCGATATTAAGTTAGAAGCTCATATTGTAATACTTGATATTTTATAAAATAAAATTTATATGGTTGAAATAATTTTTATTTGCACTTGATATTATTTAGTTTTGTAATAAACATATGTAACTTTTTGTTATCATATTAGATAAACGTGCACATTGTATGGCATTTTTTTTTTAAATTTAATTGAAAAATCTTACTAATTAATTTATGTTGATTAATAGTGAACACATAAAATTAATCTAAAACTAATAAATTAGTAGTTTATATTAATTAATGATGAACACGAATAAAATCAATATATGAATAATTAGTCGTTTATAATGATTATGTATGAAATTAAACGAAATCAATAGAAGCTACTAAGTCAATCGTTTATATAATGAATACAAAAATAACAAAAAATTATAAATGAATAATGCAAATGATAATTTTTTTTATTAAAATGATGACTAAATTTTGCATATATATGACTATTAGTAGCTAATTTACAGTATCTTACAACACAACTAAAATTTAATCATATTTCTTTGGTCATTAATTGGTTTCAAATGATGACTAAAATTTGCATATATATGACTATTGGTAGCTAATTTACAGTATCTTATAACACAACCAACATTTTGGTCATATTTCTTTGGTCATTAATTAATTTTCTCGAGGATTCATATAGTAATATATTTTGTTGTATATTTGGTCATTAATTGCGACAATTAATGACTAAACCAATGAAAAATTAATGACCAAAATTGTGACTAAATATACTACTAGATGATAAAATTGAGGAAACTAATTAATGACTAAGCTAAAAATGACTTAAAGTTGGTCACATTATAAGATACTATAAACTAGCTACTATTGGTCACCGACTGAAAAATAATCATTAATATGAAAATTTGAGTTTTTTTAGTAACTAATTATTCATTTTGTACTAGTATTTAAAATAATAATAATAATAATTAAAATAAAAAATATTAAAATATATATATATATATATATATATATATATATATTTAAAAAATAATTAATAAAAAAAAAAAAAAAATTAAAAGAAAAGAGAGGAAAAAAGATATATAAAAATATATACCTATAAAAAAGAAAAAGTTATATATTAAAAAAAATAGTTGTATATAAAAAAAAAGCAAAATCAAAATATATAATATAAAAATAAATATAATGTATATAAGAGATTAAAAAAATATAAAAAAATTAATTAAAAAAAAAAAAATATTGCTGTCGTCCAACATCAGATTATCGTAAGCAGCCACCATCCCTACTATCTACCCCTGCAATCACAGCGCTGTTCAATACCCTGCCCCATACCACTCTCTTTCGCAATGTTTTATTCCCACCTGTTGTTTGCAACACTAGCCGCAACTAACAAACTGTCATTTCAAATCACTTAGTGATTGAATGATATTATTGTCGTTTATACAATAATGATGTACTAAGTAAGGTATTTTTTATTGCTTTTCTTTGGTGCTGGAAAATTAAATTACAGCACTGCTTCTGTACGGTTGTACCACCAACCCATCTGTCGCACCATTGTGGTACAGTCAAATCTTTTTACCATCATTTTATATATTATATTAATATGAAAAGTAATGTATTATCATACAATATAAGGGAAAGAAAAAAAAAAACGATATTACTTAAATTGTTATTAGAGTTTCTTAGTTTTAATTAAGTTATAAAAGGTAAATACTACAACAAGATAAAGGGTAGCAACAACCAAGATAACATGTGGGATTTGAAAAAAATAAAATTCAAGTGATACATCTTAAATTGGGGTTATTATAAAGTAAAAAATAATATTCAAATTTAAAAAAAATAAAAAAAATGAAGAATTAAAATAGGAAGGAATGGAAGCAATAATTTTTCAAGAAAAGTCAAAAGTTAGATTTGAGGGTTTTGTTTTTGGAGTTAATTAAAATTATTATTATATTAAGTGAGGTGATAAAGGAATTTTGAGGTCTTCATTAAAAGGGGAAAGTGATATACCTCACTTCATAAAGACAAATACATCAAAGTGGTATGGTATTACAAATAAGGAAAAAAATAAAAAAGTATTTTAGGTTGATAAGTTGAAGATCTCAAAATTTATTAAAGGAAGAGTAAGTTACAAAAAAGTGTATACTTTACAATTTTAAAAGTCATAAAAATCATAGAAGTTGGAAAAAGGGAAATTCCCAAAAAAAAAAAAGAGATATGTAAGCTTCATAAAGAAAAGTATAATTTGACGAAAAATAAAGTCAATCATTGAAGGGGAAAAAAGAGAGAGAAGTAAAAGGATGATTTCCACAAAGAACAATGATTTCTTTTCAAAATGTCATTTTTTGTTCAAACGAATATTCTAATTTTCAAGAGTCATTCAGAAATCAAAATGTGTTTTGCACAAAATGTTACAAAACTTTTACCTTAGTTGAATCTTTAAGTGATGCACAAAAACAATCAATAGAAAGAGATATAAAACAATTAATGACAATATATGAGTAACAACAAGCAATTTTTAATAAGGAACTGAAAAAAATGGAATCCAAATTACAATTTGAATGTCTATCATCACTCTTACAAAGTGATTTAATCCAGTGTACCAAGAAATTATAGCTAGAAGATCAAGAGAAAGACAAAATAGCTAAACTTAAGAAAAATAGGAAAGTGTTACAATAAGGATATAAATATATTGTGGATATGAATTACAAGGAAGTTATGGAAAGGGATGAGGAACTTTCTTGCCTTAAAGATCGCATTGAAAAATTACTTGCACAAGTGAAGAATACTAAGGTCATAAAGAAGGAACTGAAAAAGCACTTATCAGAATAAGAAGAGGAAAATTTATGTTTAAACAACTTTACAAAAAACTTATTAGAACAAATCAAAAGTTTAAAAGATGAGGAGAAGAATATTAAGGATAAAGTCAACAATTCAGAAAATGAAAAACTTTAATGTCTAAGGAATTATAATAAAAACCTTCTTACATAAATAAATAAGCTTAAAAATAACAAGAAGTTGCTAAAAGACAAGTTAGAACAACTTACTCAAGAAGAAGTATCGAAATCTCTAGTTGTAATAGTCCAAGTTGATGATAAGGGAACAAGCACCGATCCAATCAATATCACAACTCAAGAAAATTAAAAACCAGTTGAAGGAAAAACATATTCAAATGTTGCAATTCAGACAATGGAAATTCTTAGTGAAGATTTTGTATCCAAATTAGCAGCATTGGTACCAGAAGTAAATATGGAAATTGCGACAAACATGATAAGGGAAAGTCAAAACAGAAGAACCCTTTATGGACATCTAAAACAAAAGACCATACCCTTAAATAAATTTATGTACCAGTATCACGCAGAACATAAAAAACAAACTTATATTCCAAGGAATACTAAAGTTTGTACAATCGACTCATGTGATAACAATTCAACACAAGTTTCCAGCTACCGTAAGATTCCACAAAAAATTAACTTAGGATGGTCTGATCCCTTCTCAGTGTGATAATTTTGTTTATCACTTAGAAGATCATATCAACTTGTATCAACAAATATGATAGTTCCAAGATGATAAGACATTCGAAATAGAAAAAGAGATAAATCATTTTCATCAACAAGCTTTGACGACAAATCTTTTTTTGGAGTAAAGTAATGTTATGAATAAAATATAGATATAAATAATGTCAATAAAAATAATAATAACACATTATAAATAATGATTAATTAGTAATCACTGAATAAAGAGGTATGTCCCTAAGGACATGACCATTCATAAAGGGACACCTACCTAGGCTATATAAGCAAGCCCTCACTCTCATTTGTAACATCATTATCATTCATACATTTAATATATATTCTTGTATCTTCAATGGATATCTACATATTCCATGTCTTTTGGATAGTTTAACCCACTATAACGAACCTTATTCGTTACATTGGTATTAGAGAACTCCTCTGAGTATACAACTTTGTTCATTACAAGTTTACAACGTGCATGTTTGTCTGAACCATCCAAACTCTTTTTAATAAGTAGTTTTTGAAAATTCATGCATTGGTCAAATCATGAGGGAGTAGATGTAAAATGGGTTTCAATCTTCAGTGTTTTTAGAGAAGAAGAAAGGACAAGCAAGGGAGTTAACAAACAACTCAGATCTAGGACTAGGATTAAACAGTGCTCACACATTCATTTATTAATTCACTATTCGTGCAGATTGCTTTATTGTGAAAATAATATATTTAGTTTCTTTGTAGATTTCACAATTGAAGAAGGAACCAGATAGGGAGTTCGCATTGTCCTCTTCGTAGAATTTTCTTGTAGCGATTGAGGCGACATTAGGGGAGTTTTACAGGAGGCATCTACATTTGTAGGGGAGCAATTGCTAAAAATCATAACTCACATGAACCATCCTCTTACCATAAAGTCCCTCATTCACTAGATCATATGAAAAGTATGCCAAATACTATAAAGATCTTGACCTTTTTAACTATCATCATGATAATATTATTAATTTTTTTAATTTAAGGTCCTACTCTAGTCAACATAAAAATTGTAATTTGTCCTTTCTCCTAGACAAATATTGTATGTGATGATGTCTGGAATATTTTCTGATTAGTCTCTGCAAGAATTATATCTAATTGCAGATTATGTTATTATGCCATCTAATAGAATGTTTATGAAGTTTTCTGTTTAGATAGGTGATCCTATTTTCACGCATTATGTATGATTTGGACGTATAGGGTTTATATTAACGTATCGACTTGAAATATATGGCTAGTCAACATGCTCTTTGAAGTTGTTATAACATGACATGCAATGTCAATGAAATCATTCATTTCAAGGCCGTCTGTAATTCAACACCTTCAAAAAAGAAGTAATGTATTTTTCTTTTTCACTTGATTATCATATAGTTTTCACTAAATGAGGAAGCTTAAAGTTGTGAAATATACTCCTATGGTTCAGATCCTTCTTCTTGACATGAAGAAACCATAAATGACCTGTGACAGTTTCCTCTAGAGTTACCCATTATGTCAGCTTTTCGAGAATATAAAACTTAATTTTAGCACATTATGGATTGACCTCGAGATTTTCCATCGAGCGGGGTTTTAATTTTGATATGATGATATTAATGTCATAGTGTAACAAGGCTTCATTTTTGCTTATAAAACAATGGAAATTTCAAAATGATTTTGATAAAATATGGCAGAAATTTTTGGAAATCCAGGTTAGAGTTGTCAAGCATTCAGATTTTGTGTGCAACAAGGATTTTTTATTGTGTGAATATATTTCCACCATCAAAAACATGATTCAAGCACTCCTAATGTCATATTTTTTTTTAAAGGTTAGATTCCAACAATTTTTTACCATTCAGGCAAAACTAACCCTTAGATAATGTCAATATGAATTGTATCGATCATATTGATAAATATATTATTTTTTAATTTATTTCAAAGTTTTTTATATTCTGAAAATTTTCAAAATAAATTGGAAGATAATTTTTATGTTGATTGTAGATTTGAAAATATTTTGAAAATTTGATTAATATTAATGGTTTGATTTCAATCATGTTCATCAAACATTTTAACTATTTAAAATTTACAATTAAATTTACTAGCATATTCAATATTAACTATTTCAAATCGGTAGAAAATACAAACATGTTTTCAAAAAGAAAATTAATTAAAGTTTATTTTTTCCACCAACATTATAACTGTTGAATTTAAGCTTATGTGATCCATATCAAGTTTTTGAGAAGATTTTTCGGTGGAAATCACATTATAATACTTTTGTCGATGTGTTTCGAACCAATGAGTGTGGTTCATCGTGAGGACAAGTTGAAGAATCAGATCATGGCTGCATATTAAATAGGGAGAGCAGATCTTCCAATGGCTAATTTTGACTAGCCAACCTGACTGGACCAAGGGAAAGGAAAAGCTATTTTTGTTATAATTTTTACCAAAATTATTGTTATATTTATTACCAATATTTGAATAAAAGGTAAAGTTTGTATTTAAAAATCAAGAGAATGAATAAATTAGTTATTACTAGGCCTTTTTTCCAATTATAATCATATAAATAAATGGTTAGTTAATTATTATGAAAGTTAGTTTTTGTTATATTTATTACCAAAAATTGTAAGCACTAAATCAAACATAATCATTAATAACCTAAAAATTACTAATATGGAATACTAATTAAATATCTATGTATATTATGAAATAGCTATATATCAAAAACCTTAAATCATTAATATAATATGTAATAATATGTAAATATATATTTTCCGAATTAAATATAAATATATAAATAAATAGTTAATTAGTTATTATGCAAGTTAGTTTCTTGTAATATTATTATCATAAATAGAAATTGTAAGAATTAACTCACAAGACCCTAATCTATTAATAGACCTATCTAAAATAAAAACAAAAATCAATGATATATCTATATATATATATATATATATATATATATCTATATATATATATATATATATATATATATATATATATATATATATATCCTAGAGGCTTATTAAACCTAATAAGTTAAATAAAGGACCAATAATTAAGATTAAGGAATCTAAAAGAATTGAGAATTGGAAAAATCCTTAAAAACCTTAAAGAAGAATAGGGTTGGTTAATTCCTAAAAAAGGGGAGGGGCAGAGGGATTTACAGTTAAAATCAATGACTAGGAACATAAGAAATGTTCATAATTCATTTGTTCATACAATAAGGTTAATGAAAAGGATAATTCATCAGGAGGGAGAGAAAGAAACTAAAAATAGAGAGATGAGAAGGGAAAAAAGGAAAACGATCGGTCAAGGTGAGGAGAGGGAAAATAAGGAAGATCCGAGGCGGGGACAGGGGGGAGAGGGCGAAAGACGACGGGGAAGTGGGTAGGAGGAGAGGGAAAGGATCCAACAACTACTAATTATAACTCTTTTCATAAAATTAAATCAAATAATAATAATAATAATATAAATCAATCAATCAATAATTTTAAATATTCTAATTAAATAATAATAAAATTATTTTTAATACTATATATGTATTTTTTCTTTTCATATTTTATCAAGTATTAATAAAACTACTATATAGATCGATAATTTTTATCTAGTTTCCCTTTTCAAAATTTAATATTTACTAAAAATTAAATATCTGCCTCGCAAGCATTCAGCTAGCCATCAAAGTGCATTGACTTCCCATTATTTTCCTAACTTTATGCAATTTTAGCCAAAGGAAAATGTTGAATATCTCTATTTTCGTGTAGACTTAAAAATCATTTTCTAATTTATGAAAATATTATTTCTAATTTTCCATTGGTTGAGCGGGGCTTGATGGCTCATAATTACCTTGGAGGAGGGAGATTTATTTTTTATACAAATCATTTAGAAAAAAAGACTAATATTGTAACTGGTCATTGCATTGGTGAGTGGTCTGACACTGTTGTGTTTGACACTACTATTGCTTTGTCCAAATATGTCAGAATTGACGATGTTGTGGGTCTCTTACGTAATTCAGAGCGGGGGGGCGGGCGAGGAGGGAGCGACTAAATGTTATTATCTATAGGTGTAAAGAAAGGGTGTGTGGGAAGTGCAAGATAAAGGGTGTGCGTCAAGTGTGGGAGCAAGTGAAATATGAAACTAGTAACATTGATACATTGTGCAGAGTGCTTAGTGTCATTGATGGACGCATGTAGTGAATCCAGAGTTGCAAGGATGAATGTTTCATTGTGGAGAGCTTACAATGAATGTTTCATTGTGCAGAGCTTATAATGAAATCTTTCATAGTGTAGAATCAATAAATTTTTATCGCGAGGCAAATGCCATTAAGATCTATAATATGTAATAATTTTAAGAAAAAATGATTAGAATTACTAAGCAAGGTATGAATTAATGATTTGCGACTTTTTGTGTGGAGAGACACTCTTTGTAATGCAATGTAATGCACATTATGGTAGAGATGTTTTAATGTAACTTGTTAGATCCATCTTAACTTTGAACCTACCAACAACTAAGAGAGTTTCAAAATAATATGAAAATTTGATTTTTGTGGGATCGTATTTGTTATATGATTTATTGTATATGTCAATGTAAATACAAAATAATATAAGTCTTTCATATTTGAAAATTTTATTTATGTTTACAAAATCAAATTACATAATTAAATAAATAATAATAATAATAATTCAACCAATATTTAAATATTTTAAATAAAATAATAAAAAAAATTCTTTAATAAAGATCAATAACTTTTATCAAGGTTTTACTTTTTAAAATTTCTATGTTTTCAAAAGATAAATTTAAGTTTAATAATTTAGGTTTTCCTTTTTAAAATTTCTGAGTTTTCAAAAAAAAAATTAAGTTTAATTTATATTTATCTAACTGTCACTCAATACATTATGATCTATATTAATATCCAAGATTTTTTTTTTTAAATCTACCTTTTCTATCAATTTAGGAAAATAATTACATCGTGTTGTGATTTTAATCAAAATACCATTGGTCTCATTCCTACCAGGATTATTCCCCAAATGGAATTGATATAAATATAAAGATAACAACATAAGAAAGTTAGCCGAACAAATAGGAATTGCCCAATGGGACCAAAATAGACCTAGAATCAAAATACAACCAAATTTCATATCTAACTAGTGAGATCACTTGACCATGGTTCGTCAATTGCATCTGCATGTGGTTGATGGAAGGCTTCATGAAAATGAGCCTCTATATCGGCCATTCATCCTTCAATGTTGTCGACCCTCACCAGAAGCCTCCTATGCCCCTCTGGAGAAGAACCATAATGTCTAACACGTTCCATTGGTTATGTGGGAGATCATCCATGAAATAAATGATCTCGTTACAATCGTCGTGTCTGTCACGAGCTAGTTATTCCTTCATTGATGCCAACTAATAAATTTGAGCTTCAAGTACATTAAAGGGTGGCGACAGGTCAACCCCTCCTGGTCAGTTACTTGGTTAATATGCAAGCTCCTCACTGTCATCCATCTTCCCATAGCATTGACCCTCCTCTTGGCCTCTTTAACAAGTACCACGATGAGATGGCCAATGCTATCGAATCATGGCTACCTCACTGACCACTAAGTGGTGTTGGCTTCCTATGAACCAAAGACCTTACTCGCACTTTGTGTTGACCTCAGCAGATCACTTTCTTTCACTTCCTATATAGTTAGACGCTTAAAACAACAAAATGTCTGCCAAATGTCTCCACAACTCTTTGGGCGCATGTCTTCCCTTTACAAAGTTCCAACAACACCTTACCCACAACCATTTAATATCCAAAAAAAAAAAATTGAAGAAAAAAAGTGATAGGAACTACTAAGAAAGGCATGTTTTAATGACTCCAACATTTTTCATACTAATATGAGAATATCATATTGATGATTTCATATTATTATATTATTTATCTTATATTCTAATGTTAAATTACATTAGTATAGCTCAATTTTCTTATATTTAGAAATAAATAAACTGGCAATTGCCGGAGATGTTGCAAATGAAACGCCATAAGGAAATAGTATATAACACTAATTAATGTTCTTTTGGCAACTGTTGAAAGACGTAAAAATATCAACAAAAGGAAAGTGTCATACTATAATGAAATATCACTGCAACAATGCTTACTTGAGCCTCAGAAATCATGAGGCCTATGTTGAAGTTAAATACCTTGTCTGATTATGCCATCATAAATGCATCGTAAATAAAGAAATAGATCATGATTTTCTACCCTTGAAATCAGAGGTCGTTTTGCTACAATTCCTCCATATTTCTTCTTGATCACTTCCTCTTATTGTAGACAACCTTAATCAGTACAAAGAAAATTTGTTATAGTTTGAAACATTTGTTTACAAAGGACTATAACAATTTTGTAAATAAATTTTGAATTTCTATGTGAATTAAGATCTACCCTTAAATTAAAATGCACATATCTCCAATATGGAAATTGAACCTAAGAATAGCATCAACTACACCTCTTGTTGAGAAAATTTTCTGTCTTTCTCTTTTGAATGTTGACTCACCTCTGTATTATTTCCTTCATTATTCTTGAAACTAATAAAAAGATCATACTACTCTTTCCCACTAATCTCCATGGTGTTTGCCATGTTCTTGTTTTAATCCTACATATTCTGCTTATGTAAATCTAATCCATGTCATGCAGTTGAAAATAATGTAGAGATCATTCAACAACATTCAAATGATTTTATCTTGAAAATAAAGCAAGTGTGGTCCATAAGCACGACACATCAAAAGACCGTGCTTCACCTTGGTTTTAAAATAATTCCCACAACATTTATATAACCTACTCGTCTATCTGATGGTAAAAACATGAAAGAGTTATTGCTAATTTTTCATTTTACACAAGAAACATATGGATAAATTTTACAAAAAATGCATGTGGAAATTACACATAGTGACCTTTGTTGTCCCATGAGAATTTACTCATTGGAAAGTCCAACTTATTTTACGATATCCATTGACCATGATACAATCAAATCTTACTGCAATATTGCTTCCTTAAGGCTTACAAATCATGAGGCCTATGTTGAAGTTAAAGACCTTGTATGATTACGCCAACATAAATGCCTCATAAATAAAGAAAAAGATTGTGATTTTCTACCTTTGGAATCAAAGGTTGTTTTCATACAATTCCTCCATATTTCTTCTTGATCACTTCCTTCTGGTATAGACAACCTTAATCAATACAAAGAATTTTTTTAGAGTTTGAAATATGTGTCAACAATGGACTATAACAATCTTGTAAATAAATTTTAAATTTTTATGTCAATTAAGATCTACCCTTGAATAAAACTGCACATATCTCCCACTTGAAATTGAACACAAGAATAGCATCAACTACACTTCTTCTTGAGAAAATTTCAATTTTTTCCTTCCAAGAAAAATTTGGTTCTCCTTTCTCAAGTACAAGTCATTAGATCTGAAGTTAAAACCAATATTATTATACATCATAAAATCAAATAGATATTATCTCAAAGAATGCATAATATCCAAACCTTTCTCAAAACATTTTGACGCTAAAAAAAATGCCATTTGACAATTTACAATCAATAAATTAGTTGTCCCATGTGAACCAATAAAAATGTACACTAGCAGTCATGTCATGAATATGCAACGTGGGATATTCTTTGTATATACAACATAACCTGGTGCATTTTAGGGTTCACAAGGCATTTAGAGTGAATATCAAGTCCAACACACTTAATCTAAACTCATAACATATAAAAGGTCTCTCCAGATATTCAAATTGATTACTAATTGAGAAGGCACTCCAAATTCACAAAATATCAAGAGAAACTCAAATATCGATCACCTTTGCCAATCAACCTAAACAAGGATTTCCTTTTCTAAAATAAAAAAGACAAAATATCAGCATTTAAAGAAATTTCTCTAAAGAAATATGAAGAAAGGCAAATCTCCAAATCATGAGAGAATTGAAATTGTGGCAACAATCTATGAGTCCTTGGTGATATAGAATTGTGTTTCCCATTAGGAGATGTTGGAAGAGAATGTCTCCTTATTATAGGGGCTCCCTTCTCCTGAAAATCTCGACTCAGCCTTGGGGAATGACCAGGAAGATTTGATTTTTTCGACTGAGTAGCAGTCATGTAACTTGGAATCGATGGAATACCTTGAGAAGCATGTTCAATATGCTCAATTTTAACTAATGCAAATGAACTGTGTATTTTTTGTTCCTCCTTCTATAACAATATTTTTCCTATCTTCCTACCCTAATAGTAATTTACACTTAATAATAGGAACATTGTGAGTTATATTAAATAGAGTATCTAAATGCCATTACACTTTAAAGATAATCTTCAATACTTGTACCACCCACCTTCGCATCCACTCTAGACATCCTAGGTTATTCTTATTTGATCAAGAGTATAGAATTTTTAAGGTGGTGTTCTTTCTGTAATCACATACCTGTGAGGTCCAATGCTATGTATGTGGGTTCATTGTAGCCTTGGATATATTCTATGAGGTGATGTGATGTTTTTCTTGTGGTTGTAACTTATTTTTGGTTGTCACCTAGTTATCATGATTCAAAAAGAAATCATCATCTCAAACCATTGCATGATTGGATATATTTTGTGAACTAATGTGATGTTTTGTTTGTCACAATGATTCGAAACCCAATTATTATATCTCAATATTGACTTTCTCAATGTTTTTTTGTATATGAACCCTTTAAAAAATCATAGGAACATTTGATTTTACATTGTGATCTCCCCAGCATGGGGGGGTTTCAGAAATTGGAGAGCAACTTGAGTGGTTATTGTTAGAATTTTTTATATAGGACGAGAAAGTTGGATGGTCTATATGCAATTTGGATGCTATAACAGATATCTAGCTCAAATTTTTTAGTGTCTCTAGCCACTGTGTAGATAGTAGGATCCATTTCAACTGAGAATGTCAATACATCACTGCACCACTGATAAAGACCATTTATTTTAGCTTGTGACATCCCTAGCCCTTTTCTTTGATTGTGAATCAAGTTATAGACTAGAATAGACTAATTATTCAAAAGGCTCTACAGTATCTATTGGATGAAGGGAAAGGTTATAATAAAATTTGTACAAAAATATCCTCAAGGTTGTCTCAACATACTCTGTGTGTGTTGTAAATACTTAGTTCTAATACATTCTTCATATAACTTCTCACTTGCTTAGAGGAAAAATTGAAAAAGCTATGTAAACTTTAAACCACTTAGATCTTTAGGGTCTTTTTCTATTTTTCCTTGTTTATTATCAATCCTCATCTTTTAAAGTTGTAAAACATTTTTGATATAACTACTTGTTTAGAGGCCAAACACAATGTGCTATATAACCTATTAAAATCTTCATCCTTTATTAATTTTTTTTCCTTCGTGATACATCATAGAGCCACATGCACTTCATCATCAATATTTTATTTCCTATAAAGGAATCATATACTTTTCTTGATTTATATCTTTATATCTTCTTGTTTCCAATGATAGGTGATGAGAGTTTGGTTGGAAAGGAAGCATAGAATTTTCTTGATTTATATCTTTCTATCTCCTTATTTCCAATGCTAGGAGATGAGAGTTTAGAATGAAATAACATATTTTTTGGTATTCATGCATGAATATTTTTTCTCTTGAGAATATGTTGTTCTATGTTATCTTTTATTTACATACTCTTCTTTACAACCCGAAGAATTTTAAGATTGTACTATAATGAACCTATCTTTCGTAGAAATGCTACTTCCATATTGATTATGATTTTATATGGATGTCATTAACCATTTTATCTTGATTTGATTTCATACTCACTGTGTATGTTTTTTCTTTGTGGGTTCTTGACCTATAAAAGATTGTTTAATATACTAAGTTTTCATTGTATTTCTGAGTGTCCTAAAAGGAACTGATTTATATGTTAGTAGCTGATATAAATTTGGTCACTTTTGTTCTTTGTGCAGATAGTAAAAATACATGGAGCATGAAAAATATATCCAGGGCACACTTGTCATCACATTTGTAGAGAAAATTATAACACAGTATCACACTTTTCTTATCAAATCTAAATGCTCCTATATGAGACACTTTTCTTATTATATCTAAATGCTCCTATATGCAACAATGATGGATTTCATCCCATTCAAGAGAAATAAAAATAAGATTATTGAGAAAAAATATCCAACACTTAAAGAGATTTGGTAGCAACTGTGGAATTGGTGAACATATCTTGCTATGTTGTTTTGCCTATTGGGCATAGCTTTCTTGATATTGTATAGAAGACTGTAAATTTGCATTTAGATTATACTACATTAACCATGAAATTACCAGCATTCAGGTCACACTTTAAAGATAATTACAATAGAGTATCACACTTTTCTTATTACATTTAAACGCTCTTATATGTAACAACTACATATCACATTTGTAGAGAAAATTAAAATAGAGTATCACACTTTTCTTATCAGGTTAAAATGCTCCTCTATGTAACAATACCTAGGGAGTAGATTTATCATGGAAGATTATGTCAAGATAGGCTGAGGTTCAATCAATCTGTTCAATTATTATTTATAAGATATTTTGTTAATAAAAATAGATGTACAAGTCATCTAGGTAATTGCTATTATATATGCCACCATGTTATGGAATATTATTTTAAGGTTTATTGCTTTTAATTTTAAAAGAAGGCTCAGGGAAACAAATCTCCATTTATGTTAAAATTGTTAAATGTAGAGGCATAAATTTATGTTGCAAAGGAAACAGATCCAAACTGTGACAAATTTAGATCGCATAACATATCAGATCTCTCTTCATATATGCTTTTCTTCCATATGCTATGATTGGCATTTCCTTTGCAACATGTGGTGCAATTGCTACTTTTATTATTTTATGTTTTTGTCTTTTCAGCTACTATTGTCCATGATGTTTGAATGCAACAACATTAAATCTAACTTTAATTTAAATGTAAAAAGTATTTTCATATAAATAAAATAATGTCAATCTTGAAATACCCATTGAAATAGTTTATTTTTCCATAAACGCATTCTCATCTCTTTTCAATTTTTTAAATAAAAACCAAACAAATCTATGAAAAAGTTCACTACTACATAGGAATCATAATCATCACAGAACAAGAAATCAAATGGATGCAAAATTTCATTAACACATACATTTAACGTGATCAAAATGATAGAAGCGATTTTGAGGAAGGAGTTGTTGCAGAGTTAGTTCTATTCTAGTTTTCATCTAATAAATACATTTCTGAAGGTAGGCGTGGCGTTGGAATCTCTTCCAGTGGCACCGCCTTTGCCGGTGTGAGTCTAAACGTGTTGCCCATGTCCACTTTTTCAGCACTGATTCCTCGAGGAAGAACCTAGTCAAATGGATGGAGGATGGATGCCAATAGTAGATGGATCATCTGACTAGCCAAAGGAAATGCCATGCACATTCTCCTTCACGCACCAAATGGAACTAGCTCAAAGTTTCATCACCTATAATCCACACTACTCATCTCCTAATCAAAAAATCTCTTTGGCATAAATTTCAAGGGTTCCTTCCAGATTGAAGGATCCCTTCCAAATGGCCACATGTTAACTATTATTTGAGTGTACATCAGTGTCATGAATACCACAACCTCACAATCATTATCGAATCTGTGAGGGGTGAGGAAAGGAGTCACCGAGTGCAATCATAGCACTTCTTTAACCTTGGCATGAAGATAAGGAAGATGCTCTGCATCACTTTCTTCCACCATTCGGTCATGCCCCACTAAGTCCTCCAATTTAGCTTGGACATGTTTCATATTTTCTGGATTGCAGATGAGGTATGTCATCACCCATTCTATTGTTGTTGTAGTGGTGTCACTCCCGGCCCAAAATATGTCCTGCAATATAATAAAAACTGAACATGGGAAAGAGGACTATAAATACATTTTCCATCAAAATTGAATCAAGGCGATCAATACAATGAAAATGATGTTTGCTTAATTGATTATTTGATTTTTCAAATTCAAATGAAGCGTCAAAAATACAATATGACCCTATAGGCCTCAAATCCTCACAACTCTGACACAAATATCACCAGCTGAAATTAAGATGTGGACATGATGAATAATTCTTATCCCTTCGTTTGTGATTCATCTTCCCAAACGGAGCACAGACAAAATATTTACTTGACTAATATACAGATAACTTAGGTTTATGACTATGAAACTCCCTCAACATAGGCCTTTTGCTATGCTTCCAAGTTAAATTACAGAAGAATGAAGAAAATAAATTCCACCTTTGCCTCCAACTCTAACTTCCCCCTTCTGTTGCATAGTCTTGACAAATATTATGAGAGATTTGCAATAACTGCCAAATAGAAAACGCCTCCAAATGGGGTTTGTGTTGAAGAACTTTAAAATCTGGAAGGGATTAATTTCTCACCAGCGAAGCACCTGCAATATGTTCATGGGTTATAATAAAGATTAACAAGTTGAATGGTTTCACAAATCAAGATTCAGTTGATAGTTAAAGCAGTGGGATGTAACGGTATAAGGACTTTCAATCGTCTAACATTGGATCTGATAGTACATAAGAGTGTAGATTGGCCACTGGGGGAGTTCTTTCGATAGGGAATGCCTTACGGTGTAAATACATAAAATTTACAATCTATATAAAAATGACAATCTAGCTTAAATATATTATTATAATTTTAATATGTAAATAAGAGATTAATTGTGACTCTTTAATATGTTATTTCTATGATAAAAAACAAGGGAAATATGCTCTTAGATCACTATAGTTTTGCTAACTTAACAATTCAACAAAGTTGGTAGTGGTAAATGTTTTGGAAATGATAACGGATGTGAATAAAAGTCATACAATCAAAGGAAAGTTGTCTTTCATTTTCAACCGTACAAATTCTTTTATATCCCAAAATATTTTAGAAATAAACCAACCCAAAATTTCACTTGATAAAACATATCTAAACGGAGTTGCCGGGTGGAAACTTTAAGGTGAAACCTTGATTTGTTTTATTTAAACTGGTTTTTTGACTATATATATGGATTCAGCGCCCTCAAAAACCCCTAAGCCACTTCGATTGTGGGTTTACCCATCAAACTTGAGATTTCAATAAATTCTTGCAGGATTTTAGAGAAATTAGACCAAAAAACCCACCAAAAAAACTTCCAAAAAATCACCCAAAACAACTCATATCTAAACAATATTCATAAAAATATCCTTCAAAACAAAACACTCGTTACATACTTATAATCGGTGATATCAAATTACTAAGGACACTTCCCTGTTATAAAAGGGTTTATTGTCACTAGATTGTCATCGTGTACAGTAATACCGACCGAATCGCCATTAAAATACTGCGAACCGATGTAGCAGGAACATCGATTCCATTCATTCAGGTGTGTACCTCTCATTTTTATATAATCACGTGTTGAACTCTCGTGCAGAAGGCCGCAACAAATGGAAAATAAATTTACCTTTATTTTGAAAAGTCATAATTTGAAACCTTTTTCTCTTTATCGGAACACAGATTCCAATCACAGTTGAGAATTACCATTTAAAGCCAATCAATTAAAAATATCTAACAAGTGGAACAAATGAAAATGAAGATAAATTCCATTTCCAAAACAAATATATGAAGAACATTTATTTAAAAGATAAAATAAGGCATCACAGTTGCACCTAATTCAAAAATAATATTTGTTTTAGTAATTCGATTTTTTTAATTAAAAATATAAATTTTAATTAATATTAAATGAGTATAATTTAACATTAATTAATCAAAGATAATTTGTAAAATGTAAAATTAATCAACAAATAAAAGTAAAATTTTATTTTATTTTTCAGATAATTGTTTTAATAATTTATTTTTTTTCCATTTATTTCGTCCATTTGACTTAAGGCAAAACAATTTTGTGCATCCTTTTTTCCCAAATGTAGTCGAAGAATGTCTTCTTGCTTTTTCCAAGACACTTTTGGGAATCGAAGCAAGGGCTATACAATAGACAGGGATGGCTTTTAAAACTGATTTGGCCAAAACCAATCTTTCAACCCAAGAGAGCCATTTGCGATTCGAGTTTGAGAGCCTCTTCTCTAGTTTTGCAATGAGCCAGTGCCAATCTTCGACTTTGTAGAAGTTTTCCTTGAAATGAAAGCCTAAGTATTTCAGGCCTGCGTGAAAGGTCGGGATAACATATGGGAAAAAAATATTTTATATTTAGAATGTCTTGGTACTCAACATTATGAATGGTTACTAATGATTTTGAAACATTGATGATCATACCAATAGCTCTATAAAATAACCCCAAAATAGCATGAAGGCATTTAAGATCATTGAAAGTGACATTACAAGGATTAAAACATCACTGACAAAAAGAAGATGGGAGATGTGCAAGTTCTGAATAATTCTCATGCCTTGGAAATGTCCTCTTCTCTTTTCCACCTCAAGCATTCTACTCAGCCCTTCAACAACAAGAAGAAAAAGAAGCAAAGTTAGAGGGCACCCGTGATGCAACCCTCTCTCGGCTTTAAAAAATGGGGAAGTTGCCCCATTGATAAGGACTGAAATGATACTGAGGACCTGCATCCCATAATCCAATTAATGAAAGGAAATTTAAACCCAACCTAAGTGAGAATAAGGCGGATAAAGAGTTAGCTCACACAGTTATAGGACTTGGATAAGTCGAGCTTGAAAATCGCCCCCTTCGAATTCTTAGTCTTGATGTTGTGTAATTCTTCTTGGGTCACCCTATAGCTTCATAGATTTGTCTACCATCTAGGAAGCTTAACTGTTCAAAGGAAATAAATTGGGAAAGGATATGTTTAATCCTCATGGAAATCACTTTGACAATGATTTTGTAGATGCAATTGCAAAGAGAGATAGGTCTGAAATCTTCAAAGGTGGAAGCGTTGGTATATTTTGGGATTGGGGAAATGAAAGTTGAATTGAAAGCTAGAAGAATGTGTCCCTCCCACCCGGATTCATTAATTACCTGCAAGAGGTCCCCACCAAGGCGATCAAAGAATTACTGAAAAAAATTGATAATCCACCCATCATGAAAAAGGCTCTTGTCTTTCTAGAAACTGGACAAGACACCTTTAAGTCCATCAATATAAACTTCCTCCATGAGATTAAGGCTTTCCTCCTTAGCCACAAACCTATGAATGTGGTATGCAACTCTGAGAACTTCGGCAATTGTGGTTCCCCTTATTGTAGAAAATAAGCCTTGAAAGTGATCATTTCCTAGTTTTTACAAACCATTGAAATATGACACCTCCCTTCCAAGGGGGTCTTTTAGCTTCCACATAGTATTTACCATCCTCTAATTCTTGGCATATGCTTGGAACAATCTTGTGTTTTCATCCCCTTTCTTAAGCCAAATGGCTCTAATTTTTAGCCTCCATTCAACTTCTTTTACAGCCAGAAGATCCTTCCTTCTTGTGAAAAGCCTTCCTAATTCTTACCTAGAATCATGGTCACCAAATCATTTATATAATGATTTTGAAATAAGAAGAAGTTGTTTTTTAATTATTTGCAATCCCTCCTCCTCCCTGAGTTTCTTTAATAAGACCAAGTCTTTGTCAGGGATTTTATGTGTTTCAAATTAGAAGCAAATAGTTGCATCGCTGAAGAGTGTACACTTGCATCAAATGGCCTCCAATTTTATTTTACTAGGGATAGGAAGGATTTGTCTTTGAGCCACTCAACATTTAATTTCAAAGGACTAGTAGACTTTGAGAAGTTCCCTTTTAACTCCATGATGATAGGTGAGTGATCCAAAGCACCCCCAACTCCCACCCAATGTCGAAGAAGGTTGAGATGAGTCACCAAGGCATCGAAATTTAGGAATTTTTCTATACGTTTGCCACTCTATCATCCCCAACCCTATGGTTCCTCCAAGTGGGCTTCAGTTGAATACGATGCATATCTATCAAGTTTGACGAAGAAAGATGATGAAAGAAAAAATATACAAAGAATCTGGTTTGGTCCGCGCACCATAAGATTCAGTAGCACCAATGGAGAAATTGAGATCTCCTCCCATAATTAAGTTGTTTCTCTTTGTGATTGAGGAATTGAAGAGCATAGTCCAAAACCCACCTAGTCTTCACGCATCTAATAGATGTTTAGAAATATAAAACTCCTCCCTAATTCCACTGATAATCTTTCCATCCCAAGACCACAGGGGATACTCCATATGTTATCAACCTGTATTTCTCAAGAAAATTCATAATACAATCGTATTCCCCCAGTGTTTTCTACAAAAAAAGAACGTCAGTATGCTGCCCCTGAATGAGTCCTTTCAGAGCAAGATTTTTGAGGGGCCTTGCTAACCCACAACAATTGAAAGAGACTATAATCATTGTCTCAAACCACACTGGGACTTCAAAGCTCTAAGGGCCAGGTCCATGGATGATTGTTTTCCATATACTAATTCCTCCCTAGCTCTAGCTTGGGTAAGAGATATGTTTGATTTTCTACCCTTGCCACACCTAGGGAGGGGCAAGCCAAGAATAAGACCAAGACCCCGGGGGGAGGGTCAGGAAAAGGGTTGATATAAATTTTTTTTATTAGCTATTTAGGTTAAAATTGTCGATGTTTATGGAAGATTGTTTTAGTTTGAAAAATGTACGTATATGAATGTAATCTTTGTGAATACAAGTTTTGTATCACGATATTAAGAATGAAAAAAAATTAATAAATATTTATAGTGTTTTTATTTTAGTAAAATGACTTTATTAATATAGTATTTATTTCTTGTAATTTTTTATAAATATAAAAATAATAAAATAAATATAGTTAATATTTTATTTTTTAAATAAATTTATCAAAAAATTAGTAAAATAATTTAAAAAATTAACGTTCAACAAAATATCACATCATGAACTTTCAAATTTTAAAAATTATTCTGGTCAATGCAAATAGATTTGTTGTAGCTCAAAAAAATAGTTTTGAGATTTGAGATGGTATAATGTATTATGTTATTGATGTTTTTATTTTCATGCATAACCACACATTATTAATTATTTATTTTTGTAAATATAGTGGGCAACATATCAAGATTTTTAAATATTCAACAAAATATTTACATTATTAATTTTTTATTCTTTTGAATATTTGTTTAACAAGTTTATTTATGCCAATATTATTCTTATAAATAAAATGACATGTTATGAATTTTATATTTTAATGAATAAAGTGTTTTATTTAAGGTTTAATAAAATAATTCATATAAATTATTTTTATTAGAGGAAAGTAGTTTTGACACACACACATATATAATTAATATAATATAATATAATGTTATCATGATCTATAATGATTTTGAAAATTGATTGTTCAATAAAATATTTATTATTTATTAATTATAAAAATTATTTATTATTTAATTTTATAAATATAGTATTAAGTTTTTCAAAGTGAATAAATTATTTCAAATTCTTGAAGTAAAATGAAAAGAAGAATAGATGATTAATATCAAATCATTATTTTTTTAATTATTATTTTATCTCCATAAAATATTTATATTCAATTTATTAATTTAATAATTTGTTCACCATTTAAAAATGTCTTTTTCCATATAATTGATTTAATAAAATATTATAATATCGAAATATAAAATATTTTTATTAAAGTATTATTTATTTATTAAATATAAATTATTTATCAATTTAATATTTAATCGAATATATATTATGAATTATATATTATTTCTATCATTTATCCAATGAATTTGTGAAAATTTAAACAAATATTTCTTAATTATAAGGTTAACATATATAAGTTTATCCTAAAATGAATAAATATTTTTAATTTAATAGTATTTACATATTATATATATATATATAGAGAGAGAGAGATAAATAATTTAATAGTATTCACATTTTATATATATAGATATGGATAGATAAAATAATATATATTAATAGCAAAATCCGGCAATACCTTTTAAGATTTTTGATGTTGTTTAAAATACAATTTTGAATATATAAATGGATTCAACACCCAAAAAAAACCTCTGGGCACTCAAATTCTACAAATTAAACAATTTAAACTCATTTTTTTTAAATTATGTGCGGGATTTTGATTAAAACTAACAAAAAAAATATCCTCAAAAACCATTTCATCTATAAGTTAGACTACACCATTAATATTTTCTTATAATTAAATTCATCACAATCCAATAAAATTTACAAAATGATAATATTTTAATTTTTTAGAATGATAAAATAAAATAAGATAATTATTTGACAATATTTATTTTTTCATTGTTTAAATCAAACACTAATAATGATTTTTGATTATATAATTTTAATAAAAATATTATTATCTAAAGTTTAAGATTTAAACATCATTAAAATTAAATTTCTCCTTTATTTAAATTATATAATTTCTTTACTCATTTTATTTTCTAATTTTAATAAAAATATTATTATTTAAAATTTAAAATTTCAATGATTTAACGAACATTAAAGTTAAATTTTTACTTTATTTAAATTATATAATATCTTTTTAATCATTTTAAGCAGGGGCTTCTGTCACAAGCTTGCTACTTGTTGCATCTATTCGATTATCTCTGATGGCCAACTCTTGGTGAACCAGTGGTGAACTCAGCGTGAACCTACTCAGAACTTTCGCGCTCTCATGGCCTCAACCAACGGCGTCCTCGCCTAACAACGGCCTTGGCGTCCCTTCGTTCCTTTGGCGAACCTCTGATGAACTTCCTGTGAACTTCAGATGAAAGCTCAAAGATAACTACTACCACAATAGACAATATAATGCACAAGGTATTCAAATGCGGAATGGTATACTCATATTATTACAGAATGGATTTCAAAAATTTTACAGAGAGATTCTTGATGAGAGATTGACTATCTTCACATTTATCAGACTTTATGCTGTTCGCAAGGAACAAGCAATACCAAAGGCTACCTGGCGAAAGGTAGACTCTGCCTCAGAATATGACTTGACTCAAATATAGACTCAAAGACTTCTAAAATGATCCGGCCACTTTAGATTCTTACCAGTGTCGTGTGCACTGATACGTAGGCTTCTCAGATCAGATTGACTCTCTAAGACCTTCTCAGACTCGATGAGCTAAGACCTGATGCCTCATTAATGAGCCTTACCCTCATTATATAGAAATGAGAGGGGACAAGCATTACTATAGGTCATCAGTAAATTGTCCTAAAAGTGGATGGAATCATTGCTTTCGAGTAATGCCAGAACGACATTCGCACAAAGATTCTAGTCTGGGAAAGCAAATATTAAGGAAAAGATTCCGACAAAACAAAGTGGATGTTTTTATCTATCAAAGCCCACGAGAAAAGATGCTTCATGAATTATTTACACAGTGGAGGCTTTAGTACAGCAAAGCCCACGGGAAATCTGGCCATAATTAGGTCCTTATGACTGGACATCATTATTACACTATGGATGCTTTTTACGGAAAGCCCATGTGAACCATCAAAATACAGTCAGTTCTGGGAATCTATTTCTTTTATATAATAATTCATCCCAGGCCTTTGTGTATATCCTGCGGACAATCATTGGTTTTCCTAAAACAATTTGATGTTTAATTTTGGTTAAGCCTAACCACTCTAGATGCTCATGCATGTATTCCTGGAGTGAATAATTTACATCATGAAAGGGGGACCATTCTTGATCTGTCATTTCTTTGACAGTCCTATAGATAGGATGAAAGCATTCTACAATATTCTGTTCAAAACATAAATCACAATGCTTTCTACAATATTCTGTATGGTATATCGGATCCATTGCAGTACTATTTACACCATAGTCAATCCACCAATCTCTGAACCATTTGCATTGTTGATTCTTTTGAAAATTCAGTGCACTAAATTTTAACTTTGTATAGTGAGTTTCTACTTTGTCGTCGACATTTAGGAAATCCCACCAAAGTTTTTTATAACCCGCAAAATCATACACAGTGTGAGGAAAAATAATTGTTGGATCACCTCTTGGCCAGAGGGCAGAGGGCTGGACTGGCCGGTGTCTCAGTTCATTCAAGGCAAGATCTCTTGTTCGGTAGATACAAAAGTATCTTTCATGTATGCCCATGCTTCGTCCTCCATGGTACCAAATACTAGCAATGTCATGGAAATTCTGTTGCAAAACAGCTTCTGCAATACCGACATCTCTTCTTGCTTTTTCATAGACCATATCATGGATCCACTTACTGCCTTTAGGATATATTCTTCGTTCTGGCACAAGGTGCTATATGTCCATATGAGTCTGCAGGTTGGCGTCTAGTACCTTTGTATTTCTGAGTTGCCATGTGGGTTTCCAACTTGCTTTATACTCTTCCCAATCTTGATTATCTGGGATAGTGCGTAGGACTTCTTGCTTTTGATTTTGGTCCCACTCAGTGACAATCATCATAACATGATCTTGGGGCTCGAGATATTCCCTACTCATGAAATCTGGAAGATTATTTTCTTTTCCCTTGATATGCTCAACTTTGAAATCAAAATTGGCAAATAATGCTTGCCATCTGGCAAACTTTGCTTCTCCTGCCTTTCTGATATCTTTTGTCAGTAATTTCTGTAGAGCTGATGCATCATTCCTTAGCAAAAATGGTTTATTGATAAGATATACCTCAAACTTACTGATGTAATTCCATGCTGCTTTAACTTCTTTTTTCTATTGTGGAATAATTTTGTTCAACTGGATTCCACACTCCTGAAGCGAACTGCACAATCTGTTTAGCATCTCCATTCTTCTGCTTTAAAATACCTCCCCATCCGATGTTGCTGGCATCTGTTTCCACAATTTTTAATGCAAGATCATCAACGACATAAAAAATTGGCAGAGTTTTTACCTTGGCCTTAATATTTTGTACTGCCTTGGTATGGACTTCTGTCCAATCTGGAGGATTCATCTTCAATCTTTTATTCAGTATTCTTTTGTCAGTTTCACAGTCTTGGTAGAAGTTACTGACATAATTGAGGCATCCCAGAAATCTTTGCAACTGGTTTTTATCTGTTATGACATCAGGGAATTTATCTGCGAACTCTAATGCATGCTTTTGTAATAAGATCTGTCCATTGGAGATTGTATCTCCCAAAAATTTGATAGTGGTCTGAAAGACCTCTATATTTTTCTTACTGAGCACGAGATCATTGTGCTTCAGCAGATTTTTAAAAATATTTACATGCTTGAAGTGTTCTTGAATGTTCTTGGAAAATATTAACACATCATCTATATACACAATAAGCCAATCAAAATAGGGCTTAAAAATATTATTCATTACCTTTTGGAATTTGGATGGCACATTCTTCAATCCAAAAGGCATCATGTTCCACTCGTATTGGCCTGCTGGTATGCTGAAAGTGGTTTTGAATTTGTCCTTTTCTGATATGGTGACCTGCCAGAATCCTGCTTTCAAGTCAAATTTGGAGAAAATCTTAGCTCCTGCTATCCTTCTGATGAAATCACCTTTGTGGGGTATTAGATAGGTATCATCAACTAGGACTGAATTCAGACGCTTATAATTTATTACCAATCTTGGTATTCCTTTGATCTGTTTGGCTCTCTTATTGACATAGAAACCATAACAGTTCCAAGGACTATCTAATTTTCTGATAAGCTTTCTGTCAAGGAGCTGCTTGATCTCTTTTTCGCAGAGATCTCTGTATTCCTTATTCATAGGAATGGCTCTGCTCTTACAAGGTTTACCAGCATAACCTTCTTTGTAAGGGAGCTCAATTGTATGCTACTTCCTATGCCAAAATGCATTAGGCTCTTCTGAGTATCATTCTTCTTCAATCTGCTTTCTCAAATCCTCAATCTTGCCTTTCACCTCAGGATATTTGAGCTATTCCTCAATTCTGAGAGTGGATTTCAGATCCTTTACATCTGACAGCCTTGCTTCAGCTTTTTCCAAACATTGCACAGTTTGGACCATTGTTGAAATTCTCTGATTTGAAATATATGGCAATTCAATTTTCTTTCTTGTTCCTTTTGATGTGGGAACCAATATAAAATATCCAGCTTTTCCATTTTTTAACCTCACTGAGCCATGAGGTTCAACTGCTGCTAGGAAGACATTGCCAAGTATGCAATCAACATGAATATCAGCAACTACAAATTTTAAATTGATGCAGTGGTGCTCAAAGCATAAGGATGCTTTGGGTACTTCATATTTAAGCATCTTGTTGCCTAAACCCACCACTTTTCTTTCTGCAGCAACCCAATATTTTGCTGGAATGGTTTTGATATTGAGAATATTAATATCTACTCCTGAATCAAGAAGAGAAATTAATTCAAACATTTCACCTTGAATACATATACTTACCTTAATATGATGCTGCTGATAAGAAATGGTCACCAGCCTCATCTCTTTGAATCCAAAATTTGGATCTTTGAATCCTTCAGCAATTTCAATTTGTTGATGACTGTTATATTGTGTAGTCTCCCATGACTGATCTTATTTTTCTTCCTTTTCTCTGCCAGTCACCTGTTTTCCTTTTTTCAATTCTGCAATCTAGGACTTTATAGTAGAGATTTTTGATTTGATGTTGTGAATCTCACGACTCACTTCTCCCAATGTGAGAGATCTTACTCTGTCAGGTTTCTCTTGATGCCTTTGATATGATTTAGTATGTCTTTCAAATGAATCATCAATAAACAGAGATTTCTTACCTGAGTCTTTTGAAGCATTAACTTTAAGTTGTTCCATAAATGCTTCGGTCAGGTGATTCTTCTGGGGATCAGAGGCTTTGGATTTTGGACTACCCAGTGTTCAGGGAAAGTCAAGTCTTCCCATCGGATTGTTTGATGCTCAATTTTCTGATTTTTAGCATCAGTCATAATAACAACACTTGACTTGGAGTCACGACTGGGAGTGTGGCGGATGGTTGGCCATAATGTATTTGTATGGCGAAAGCAACCTTTTGTATGTATGGCAATATTATTTCTCTTTTGATGCATATTGAAACCAGTATTTTGGACTTGAAGCTAGAGGATTTGGTCAATGGTTTCATCAAAAAACATATATAGAGAAATTCGGAAAACAGTCAAAATAGACTGGGCCATTGGAAAGAGGTGCAACAATTCCGCCAATCAAAGAATCAGTATACTTATTGTGTGTGAGGTCACGAACAATAGCTAACACAAAAGTATTTAACCCTTGATGGACTAAGGGACTGATTCCTACTCTTATGCATCCTAAATGCAGGTATTTGGTATTTAATCTTTTGGCCTCTGCCTGTAAAGCTTTCAGATTTAATAAGGAAATAGTCTGGATTACATCAAAATTTTCTTGGATTTGACTTATAGACTCCTTTATGCTAATCCTAGTTACAGATTTTAAGTGAAACATGGATATATCATTATAGACTTCTGAGGGAGCTATGGCAGGTAATTCCCAATGGGCAGCTGGTTGACTTTCTTCATACTCAAGTTCAGCTTGGTTCAGGACACAATTGGAACTTTAAGCAAACATATCTCTCAATGGATTTTCTTCAGCCAAAGATTCTCTCTCTTCTAATTCACGGAATGAAACAGATTTATGAAATGAATCCATTCTATATGAGTTTAAGAATAGAATACCGACCTTAAGAACCATACGTTACTGGCTCTGATACCAATTTTACGCAGGGGCTTCTGTCACAAGCTTGCTACTTGCTACGTCTCTTCGATTATCTCTGATAGCCAACTCCTGGTGAACGAGTAGTGAACTCAGCGCGAACCTACGTAGAAATTTCACGCTCTCATGGCCTCAACCATAATATGAGTATACCATTCCGCATTTGAATACCTTGCGCATTATATTGTCTGCTGTGGTAGTAGTTATCTTTGAGCTTTCATCCGAATTTCACAGGAAGTTCATCAGAGGTTTGCCAAAGGAACGAAGGGATGCCAAGGCCATTGTTAGGTAAGGAAGCCATTCGTTGAGGCTGTGAGAGCGTGAACGTTCTGAGTAGGTTCGCACTGAGTTCACTACTGGTTCACAAGGAGTTGGCTATCAGAGATAATCGAAGAGACGCAGCAGGTAGCAAGCTTGTGACAGAAGTCCCTACTTAAAATTGGATGATGGATGGAATAATATCTAATGCATGAAATAATAGATTTGGCTTAATAAAAATGCTACTTATCGATCCCAATGGAATATGCCTCAGACCCCCACGGGGTTTTTTCTTTCTTAAACGTGTGAGTATCGTTCAAGAATTTCTTAGATATATCTTCATTATTAGCAACATGATACTTAAAGGAAAGAGGCTATGTGAATAATGGCTCAATACCAAGGTATCCCTAGCTTAGTAATCCTCCTTTACAATGTAATATTATTTGATTGCTTCCCACTATTTCTATAAAATAGTTTTTCCTCTAACTTGATCACTTCATATTTGGAGTTTTTTTAGATTCCTTATTGTAAGGTACTGATGTAGGGTAACATAGCTATTTTTGGAAGTGGTTAATTAATTGTACAATAGAGTATCTAGCTATTAACATGTTTTCTTTAATTTATATAATTTACTAATTGGAAAAACTCAAAGTAATCATCAACTTCATCAACTTTCATGCTATTGGAATTGTTCTTATGTGTTTTAGATTGTCCACCTTTGTTAAATATCCTATAAATGTTTATGGGGATCATTCTGAATGTTACCGTATGGAGTTTTTTTAGATTCCTTATTGTAAGGAACATGATGTAGGGTGACATAGCTATTTTTGGAAGTGGTTAATTAATTGCACAATAGAGTATCTAGCTATTAACATGTTTTCTTTAATTTATATAATTTCCTAATCGGAAAAACTCTCGTAATCATCAACTTTCATGCTATTGGAATTGTTCTTATGTGTTTTAGATTGTCCACCTTTGTCAAATATCCTATAAATTTTTATGGGGATCATTCCCAATGTTACCATATGAGAGTAAAAATATGAATGATCATGAATGGATGTTCCTCTCATGTGAGAAAGAGATGAATATAATTTTACATTTCCTACGAACATTAAGGAACTCTTACTTGGGAAAACAGTTTATAGTCAATATGAAAAATGTGGCAATAAGTTACTTGTTCATTCAAGCAAATTTGTCACTAAGAAAGAACATTGGAAAAACTTACAAAAATATAACATGACCATTATGTATTCACCATGCAAACTAAAAATAACATTAAATGCTTTGAGTAGGAAGGTGTAGCATGCAATCTTAGAGGAGGAATCAATGATTTGTGGGTGCATATGGGTAGTTAAGTTGAGGTTTTCAAAAACGTGTATGAAAATACCAAAAAGGGAGTGCACAAAGATCTCATAGATTTTAAAATCATGAAGTAGGTGATGGTGGGAAAAAATGAAATTATGTAAGGATAGTGGATGTCTTGAAATCATTGATAAAATATATGTGCCTAACTCATCTAATTTTCAAAAGGAATTGTTGAGTGAGTTCAATTACTTTGATTGGAAGGCTACCTAGGAAAATGAAGGATAATGCAATTTCTAGAATGAGGTTACTATTGGGAACATATGAAGATAAATAAGGAATAATACATCCAAAACTCTCTCTCTCTCTCTCTCTCTCTTCATATCTATCTATCTCTTTCTCACTGCCTCCTTATCCCCCTTCCTCCCACTCTCTATCATGTCTCTATTTCCCTCTCTCCTTCCCATTCCTCTATTTCTCTATCCCTCCCTCCCTCACTAAGTCCATTGTTCACAACAACCCCCCTCCAAATCTCTCTCTCTCTCTAGCTTTGTCTCTCTCACCCTCCTTTTGTCCTTCTCTCTCGCTCTCTCTCTCTCTCTCTCTCTCTCTCTCTCTCTCTCTCTATTTTAGTCACCCTCCCTTTGTCCATTTCTGTATCTTCCTCCCTCACTTCCACCCCCTCTCTCATTTTCTTCCCCTACGTGCCATCTCACTATCTATCACCCTTCCTCTCTCTTCAACCTTGACTTTATCCCTCCCTCTCTTCCTCTCCCCTTCCACTCTCACTTATTCTCATAATGCCTCTCTCTCCTCCCCCTCTCTCTATCTCATTCATCATGTCCCCCTCCAACTTTTTCTCTCTCTTTCTCCACATATCAACAAAAAGTATCTTCCTCCCTTCCTCTTCCCATTGCCCTTCCCCACCCTTTTTCGTCCCTTCCCCACCCTCTTTATTTTTCTATCTAACGTTTTTACTCACAGTCACTCTCTTCCCTCACTCATCAACTCATTCTTGCCCATCCCCTCTCTCTCTCTCATTAATAATAATATTAAAATCATAATATTAGCATTAATATTAATATGTTTATATTAGTATTATTAATGTTAATATCATTAATAATAATATTTATTAATATTATTAACAAATGTTGCTACTTTTTTTATTAGTAACGCTACTAATATGCTTATAATGTGACAACGCTACTAATGTTAACACTACTAATATGTTTATATTATTATTATTAATGTTAACATAATTAATAATAACATTTATTAATATTATTAACAATAATAATACTACTATTGAATACTATTAATATAGTATTCAAAATATTAAGATAATACTAAAGGTATAACATTTTTAGTATTAAATAATAATAATAATAATAAAATATTAACATTAAATATTATTAGTAATCCAAATAAATTTGTAAAATTATTAACATTTACCGTATTAACATAATAATATTAATACTAGTAATTGTCTCTAAAGGCTTAAAAGTACACTGGAAATTATCTTGTTACAAATCCACAAATAAAACCCGCTACTACTAAATATAAGAGAACAAATATTTTTCTGGTCAAACGATTTATAAAAATACAAATAAATCCAAGCATTTTGAAATGACTCAATCTAATCTAATTAGTTAAAATTAACAAAGTGACTAGTATTGAATAGGCAATGAGTTAGAGAAGTGGAAAAACATATAAAGCAAACATTTTTGTCTGTCGAAAACTTCTTGGCAAATGTTTACAACACAGAGATGCAAGATGGAGAGATTACCTTAAAAAAAAATGCAATTAATGGAAAACCATTTAAAATTTTATTATTACATCAAACACATATTAACGGAATTATACTTTTATCTTAGAGAAACCTAATAAATTCATATTACTTTAGTTTTCAAATTTAAATTTATTTCTGATGAAGTGTGAAACTAACCCTAACATTAACAGATTGGAAATCCAAAATATAGGCCGACAAAGTTAATTCAGAAATTTTAGTGTAGAGGATCCTCACATAATGGCTATAGCTATAACATAGCAATGCTCACTTCATATTCGAATAAAACAATCTTTTAAGGTAGGTTTTACTGCATTCTTAGTATAGAATACAGTAAATGTTTTAAGATATACATTTTTAATTATATCATTTGGGGACGATTTAGTGTTTCTTTATATTACACTATTTTAATTTAAATAAAAAAGGAAAAAAAAAGAAAAGGAGCTTTGTATGAATACAAGTGATTTTTTATTGAACCAGTGTTTAATAGTTACAAAGGTTTGGATTCAAAATGTTGAGTCAAAATAATATTTATAAATTTAGACCAAAAAAAACAATGTTATGATGAATTGACCACTCATTCAGGACAACAGCGATTGAAAGAACCAAATGCACAAGGATTGGAAGATCTTGATACTCACATAAAAGGTAATTAAGAAAGTAAAGGCAAACTTCCCTGGACAAAAAAGTGAGGAGGATGCACATATAAACTGAATTGAATCCAAGAGAAGCAGTAAAGAGAATAGAGAGACATACAAAAACACGAGGTAAAATCCATCTTTAGATCTCTGCAACTACTACTCTTTGAGAATACACATTAAATCCATCAAGAAAGAATTATATATTTTAAGCGGTGGAATATAAAACCTGCAATTTTATTTTTCCAATATGGTGATGATTTTCTCTTGGTTTAGATATTTGAGGATTTTTTCCTTGACAATGAATCCAAGGTTGGAGAATCTAATCCCAACCACATGTTAGGTGTCAAAACCGTCTCTCCAAGTGTCCCAGTTCAGTTTATGTGAGTCGAGTTTAAGTTGAGTTTAACTGTAGTCAATTATTACTAATGTTTCCAATGTAATGTTATTTAAATGATTTGTAATACTCATAAGAGCAAATCCTCTGCTCCAAGTTTTGTTCTTTTCAATTTTTATCATGGTATCATACTCTTTGACAGAGCAGTGGAGATCATAGTAGTTTGCATAAGACTCCCTTAGAGAACAACAACATGAGTGAAGAGAGAGAAGCAAAGAGAATAGGAGAGCCAGCATAAGACTCTCTCACAGAGCAGTAGAAGTTTGAAGAAGCCTACTTTGAAGAAGCACAGAGAGAGTGTGAGACTCTTTGAGAGAGCAGCAAAATTAGAGTAATGTTGCATAAGACTCATTCCGAGCATCATTTCATATGTGTGTATTCACCAGAAAAGAGCAGAGATTCACTATAGAGATTGTAGCAAAGTAAAACAGCTGTGAGACGAAGGTTGTTGCAAAGTCTGCATTGAAGACATTTCTTTTGGAGATTAACGCTTTCCATTAATCGAACCAGTGTGTTAGTGACACCACTAACACTCAGAGGAGAAAGCGCGTTAATCTAGTTTCCTTGCATCGATTTCCAATTGACGGGAGTTAATTGTGATGGAAAGTACGTTAGAGCAATAAGGCTGCCCTTCAAGGTCGATAGAAGAGTTAGCACGCGCCCTTTTCTCATCCCACAGAGCGTTAGCGTTACCCGTGATATTTAAAAAAAAGTCCAGAAAGCACGAGAGGACAAAGGTGACGCACGAAGCGGACTGGGAGTGCGATTCGCTGGAAAGAGTCAAGATACATGACCAGAAATCATATGCGTAATGACCAGAAATCATATGCGTCGGTTTTTTAATATCTTAAACGGAATTTGGTATCATGATAAACAAATGCGCATGTGTTAAAAAAGCCTCGTGTAATTTTTGAGAGCGTTGTTATCGTTTTGTAAAAGGCCTAAGTAATTTAAAAAAAAATCGTTTCAAAGGAGGCCTTATGCCATAAAGGTTATAAAAGAGGTATTTTTTAAAACAAGAAGGTGAATTAAAAAAAAAAAAAAAAACAAGGGAGCCCTTCATTTTTTTAAGAGGTATTTTTTTTTAAATATGAGATTTAGAAAAAGGCATTGTTCTAAGTTAGCTCTTGGCATTGTAATATTTTTGTAAAAGCCTTGTGAAAGTTTTGTTTTAGTAAAGAATTTTTGGAAGCAAGGTTTTTGTAGAGTAATTTGTAGACTCATTTGTTTGTGGAAGCCAAGCAACAACGATAGTTTTATTGCAGTTAGATGCGATGTCTATAATTTGTTTTGCTTATTAAGTTGTAGTGAGTGAACACTCAACAAATGGGAATAGCCAAGAGGCTGACAAAGTTAAAACGACAGCAAGAAATGTTTGAGATACTTTTAGATCTCGAAATGAAGAGAAAAAAGGATGCCTTTGCATTGAAATGCATAAAAGAATATGTTCATGACAACATTCTTCCCCTCATTTAAGAAGCAAAGACAGTCAAGGAGGCTTGGGATACTCTTGAGAGGAGTTTTTGTGTAAAGGCGAGAACTGAAGTTGAAGGTGGATCTACAGCAGTAGATCTACATCGACATGAAATGATTGTTGAATCGCACTATGCTTAGCCACAAGTGGATGATGTCTGTGAAGAAGTCGCACCATTGTACATAATCACAAGTAGATGAAGATATGTTGATTCTAGACAGAGATCTTCTTGATAACAATATGGTGATTCCAACAACAGAGCTTGCTCATGACAATATGGTGATTCCAGCAACAAAACTTGCTAATGAAGGTTTGGTGAATCCACCAATAGAGCTTGTTGAGTACAATGAAACTGCAATTGGAGCACTCTATACTATGGTGAATCTAGCAATTAATATTGTTGATCTAAAATTTCATGAAAAATTGTTGGCTAATGATGAATGGCTCCAGGTGATGCAACAAAAACATCATATAGACATGATGCTATTTAGTGAGAAAATCCCACTTGAAGCAGTGGAAGACAACGTGTTTGTAGCAACACATGTTAGTAAAGAAGTCGAAGAGATAGAGACGAAAACAGAGGAAACGAAACCTAGAAAGAGAAAACAGAGACACATATAGAAGCAAAGGTGGAAGTGCAACAACTCGAACTACAACAAGAAAAAATCTCTCATTGTAGAGTAGAAAGAATAGAACCAATGTGGTTCTCTAGATTTTTTTAAACTTACCATTGATTTCCAATGTGAAGGTACATAGAATAATTATGAAGAAGAGTTAAATTTCCTTGTAGCATGGCTTGCAACACCATGCCTTTATGAGGTCTATATAGAAGATGCAGAAATGAATGTTGTAGACAACATCAATGAAGAGGAAATTTTAAAATTTTGAGGTATTGGAGTCCTAAAGAAATATTATTTTATTATAATCTTATGTTGCACGAGATTGATGATGAAAACAAGGCATTTTTTTGAAGGATATGCTTATACAGCCTCAAAGAATGGAAGAACTACACCAACAAAAGAAAAAACTGAAGTTTGAAGGATATAACAAGAAGAAAAAGTTGAAACATGTTAGAGGCTACAGAATATGGAAGAAGAGAAGAAGAAAAGTAATTTGTTTTTGTAAAGCCTAGCTGAGACATAGACCAACAGGGATCTTAATTAAATTTTTATGTGGTTGTAATTAAGGGGGAGTGTTGGAGAATCTAATCCTAACGACATGTTAGGTGTCAAAACAGTGCCTCCAAGTGTCTAAGTTCAGTTTAAGTTAGTCGAGTTTAAGTTGAGTTTAACTTTCCAATGTAATCTTATTTAAATGATTTGTAATACTCAAAAGAGCAAGTTCTCTGCCCTACATTTGGTTCTCTTCAATTTTTGTCATCCAAAACCATGTATACGGAATTGAGCATTTGAAAGAGTAAAAAAAAAGTAGGGAGAGTTCTCAGACTTTGCATTGTTAGTGATAACTGACTTTCCCTCTCTCAATCTGTGTCAACATAACTTTTATATTTAAAACCCACAAAAAACTCTGATGTGCAAAGTCTCGGTTTAAACTAACACAGAATAATTTTAATCCACATCATAATATAAGACATTCTGAATGTTCAAACCTCACTTTGTTTTCAAACTCCATTGATTTAGAAAAGCCAATAGTGTCTTTTATGGATATCTCCCCTAAATAGGGTAGTTGCGCTTCTGTGGATTTCATGAGAAAGCCAACTAAAAATTACTTTCTCAATACCCAAGGCGTCAAGCAGGCCAACGATGTCTTCAACGAGGTCAAAATATGCAATTTTCTCTGGTTTAGAGGGTTGATGAGAGGGTCCATAGCCTCTGAAGTCGGGAGCAGTTGCATGAAACCCTGTCGCTACCAATGCTATCATCTGATAACGCCATGAATACCATATCTATGGAAATCCATGCAGTAAAAGCGCAGGAGGACCTGCACATTAGGTTAACAACAAAAATAGTTTAATTTTGTTATTCAAAATAGGAAAAGAATTACAAAAGCCATTATCTTAGATTTATCTCAATTAGTTTTAAAAAATGGTTATATCTATATCTATATATGCCCCAGTTTTATTGCAAGAAAATAGACAGTTGTGAAAAACGTCTTCCCTTTAGGACTGTAGTTGTAAGCTACATGGCTTTCTCAGGATACCAAGGAAAATAACTAAGATAGCAATTTGTTTGGGATGAGAATTAGTACATGATCCAATCTCCGCAATGTGTAAATTGAGCTCTCCAACATGAACTCGCTTTTGCTGTATTTTGTTCATTGCTCAATGTTAGGAGATACCGCTCAAACGGGTTAGGGGAACATATAAAGAACTTGCCTCTAGAACAGGTTATATAATTTTCTCACTGCCATCTATGCACTCAGAGAAGGGGGTTTTGCAGGTAGTTTAGTCCGCCCCTAGCTAAAATTTGATTAGAAAATAACCATCCAATTCAACTTTGGAATTTATAAAGTGATTTTTATTGAGTTTTTACAATCAAATTTCGTATTTTCTCATTTGTGCACTTTTATACCGGTTAGATTCAGAGTCGTCAAATAATTTATCTAACATTCTTGTTCGTTGAGAAACTTGATAGAATCCGATATTGAAAGCTCACATTTTTGTCAGTAAAAATTTGCAATTTAAGAAATTCTCAGATCTGAAGTGGATTTCTCAGCTCTCATTTTCAATGGTGTGACTGGACACTGTAATTTTAATAATCAACAATCTGACCTGAAATTTGAAAATTTCCGTGCAAAGGCAATGGAAAAGGGAATTTGCTTTGCTACACGAGTAGCTTATCCTAAGTGATGTTTACAGATAGACCTGGGACCTAGCCTTCTTCTAGATTGGGTATCAATTGAGTGACGGTTTCGGTATTACTTGTGTTATATATATATTCTTGAAGGGGGTTAGTTTCTGTTTTCCTATTTTGAAGATCCAAAATGTCCCAAATTTAACAGTAAAATTCCAACCCTGATTTCATTTAAATGGGTTCGATTTCATTTCAAAATAGTTAATGAAGACAGATAAGTAATAAAGAGCAAGTTAGAGGGTGTTAACAACAGTAAATGTGGAACTTAATGGTCCTATTCAAGTTTTTGCTTCGATTTTTGGATTATGATTCTATTTCGAAGGGATTAAAAATTTCAAATAAATCCCAAATATCTTGAAAAATAATTGCAGTTATATAAAAAATTCATCTCAATTATGATTCTTCACTGTATCACAGAGTTTAACGGTTTCTACACCATTATTTCCCATTGAAATCTCAAGAGTACACAATTCAAGATATTGTTCTACCTGTCACAAGGTGCGTTGAATTTCCGCTATGATCCTTATTTTTCTATCCTCAATGAAGTGACGGGGCCTCCACTTTCCCTGACAGTATCTTGACCACCTCAGTCATAGTGGAACTCATTGCTGGCAATCTCTGCAGGCAGAGAAGAGCAACGATGATGCAAATCAGAGTTTGGATTTTATCATAGTCCTCACCAAGCGTGGTGGTCTCGCTGTTGGCAATCTCTGCAAGCAGAGGAGCAATTGTGATCCAAAGTAGAGCCTGTATTTTATCATAGTTCTCACAAAGCGTGGCCTCCACGAGGTCCAAGACGTTTCCCGAACGAGCCAAGTGTCTCGCCCACTATGCTATCTCGAATTCAGTCATGGGAGACGCCATCACATGGAGAGGCCTCCGACCGGAGATAATTACCAACAGAAAACCCCAAAAATGTAAAAATTGCCTCTCTCCGAGAGAACACTGCCATCACCATACTTACAAGTCACACCAAGGTAATCCTACAAACCATAATTCATTTGGCGAAGGAACTCCTTTTCATGCCTCGGATGCACTTCAGAAACATTTCCACTACAAGGAAACAACGACGCATGCACTTCAGAAACATTTCCACGTCAAGTAAACAACGAATTCCATGACATCCTCTGTAGGGCCACGTGTCAACTTTTAATCTTATATTTGGAGGGAGAGGATTAAAATACATACATCACAACGAATTCCATGACATCCTCTGTAGGGCCACGTGTCAACTTTGATTTTTTATTTGAGGGGAGGATTAAAATACATAGATCTTAGTGATGTTATTGGCCAAATCTGCCCAGTCAAACCCATTCTAAGAACACTTTCTCTGTAATTATTATTAACATTTAAATTATAATAATAACATTAATATGGTTGGATTAATAATATTAATATTATTAATTATATTAATACAAAAATAAAATTCAAAATTCTATTCACTCTAACCATATGACTTAGAGTATTAATGATAGTATTAATACAATTAACATTATTATTGTTAATATAAATAGTATTAAGATATATATATATATATATATATATTTTCTAGTTAAGAATAATCTAAGTACCCACGGGGGATTTGAACTGGTGACCTATCACAAAGAGTGCCTTAACAAGGCACCCATTCACCGTCAATCCAAAGCCCCGTGGGCAATATTAAGATATATATTAATGATAATATTAATAATATATATATTCTAATCATTTTTATTAAACATGACAAAACAAACTAAACCATGGTAAAATTATTAATTCATTAGAATTTTTGGAAAAATTCACATAGAAAGTATTTGGTCGACGCATTTCGATCCAGCCAGTGTGATTCATCTTCAGGACAAGATAAAACGATGGTTTATTGATGTGGTTGACTTTTTTTGATAGTTCAAACATAATCACTTATTATTATAATTGATTAATATTAGTAGTCAAACATAGTCAAAGGCAGTGAAACAAAGCTAATGTTGTTGACCATGTTGGACTATGTTTGACTGTGTTTATGAGTAAAAATTCTTCAACTTCGGTCAAACATAATCACCTTTTCATATTATTGCTTATTATTAATAGTCAAAATAATAAAACACACTACTGAAATGGAGTCAAACATTATAAAAAAAGTCAACCATAGTGGTCAATCAAGGTCTCTATGGTCAAATATGCTCAACCATTGTCAACCAAGATCAACAATGGCCAACCATGGTCAACTATAGCCAACCGTGATCAACAACGGTCATCCAAGGTCAACATGGTTAGAATGGACAACCAAGATCAACTAAGGTCGACCATGACTGACCATGGTCAACCATGATGAAGCATAGTTAACCATGGTCAACCATAGTTAATCAAGGTCAACCAAGATCAACCATGGTCAACTGAGGTCAACCAAGATCAACATGGTTAAAATGGTCAAACGTGATCAAATAGGCTCAGCCTTAGTTAACCATGGTCAAATATAATTGTCAACCATGATAGTCAACTAAGATTAATCGTTGTCAACCAAGATTAACCATGATCAACCATGGTCAACCAAGGTCAAGATGGTCAACCATGGCCTACCGTGATCGACCAAGATCAACCATGGTGAACCATGGTCAAACATGGTCAAGCATGGTCAAGCAAGATCAACTATGGTAAACCAAGGTCAAGTATGGTCAACCATCATGAGCATGGTTAGAATGGTCAAACATGGTCAACCACGGTCGACCATTGTCAACCATGATTAGCCATGATTAATCATAATGCTCAATCAAAACCTCAATGTTAGAATGGTCAAATATTGCCAACTAATGTCTCTGTGGTTGAATATGATAACCATAAGGGTCAATCAAGGTTTCTATGGTCAACCACGCTCAATCGTGATCAACCATGGTTCACCATGGTCCATCATGATTAACCATGGTTAACCATGATCAACCATGGCCAACCATGATCAACCATTGCCAACCATGCTCAAACATGGTTGAATATGGTCAACAATGGTCAACCATGATAAAGCATGGTCATTGTTGGTCAACTATGGTCAACCATGATTAAGCATGGTCATGGTTGGTCTATCAGAGTTTACCTAGAACATTCCATGTTCTTTGAAATTGACTTTCAGAATAATCACATCATCAATATTTGTTGGTTGACATTTCCAACCCTCTAATGTGGTTCATCCTCACAACCATGAAAAAAAAATAGGTCTAACCATTAGGATTAAATAATAGAGATGGATCTTGTTCCAAAATTAGTCATTAAAAAATATAAATTATTTTAGTCAACATAAAAATGTTAAGTGAGCGTTTAGGTCAATATTTAATAAAATATTAAAATGATTTGGTAAATATAAATTACTTTAAATAAATTAACGTTAAGGGAGAATTTAGGTAAATAATTAATAAAATATTACAAATATTATATATATATATATATAAACTAATTGATAGAAATAGAAAAACCGAAAATAGAGAAAATTAATAGATAAAAAAGAAAAGAACAAATACAATTACCAAATTAATAATAAATTATCAATTTTTGTATTCAAGCTTTTGTGACCCATAATGAATTAAACAAAGTCTTTCGGTAGAAAACACATAAAAGAATTTTTTTTTTGGCTAACGTGTTCTGAACCAACAAGTGTGGTTCATGATAAGGACTAGATGAAGAGGCAGACCATGTCATAGGCTTAAATAGAGAGCAATGTAGAGACATAATTTCAAATAACGGTTATATTTGAACATAATATTTAAATTATAATATTAATTTATTAATATATTAAAAAAAATATTATTAAGTAACAGCCATATTAAAACACTAGTTTTTGAAAAATAATATTTAAATAATGATATTATTTCATTAAAATATTAATAGTTAATGGTTATATTAAACGGCTAGTTTTTGAAGAATAATATTTAAATTAATTTATTAAAACCAAATATTACTAGTTTTTTAAAAATAATATTTAAATTGTGATATTAGTTTATTAATCTATTAAAAACAAATAGTAATAAGTAACTGCTATATTAAACAGCTAGTTTTTGAGAAATTATATATATATATATATATATATATATATATCAAAGTCAAACTTTAAAGGAGCGGAGTCAAAAAGTATAAAAACGAGTAAAGACCCTAATCGAGACAAGATCATTTGATAAATAAAATAACTAATGGAAATAAAATAAAATAAAATAAATTAAAAATAATTAATGGAAAAATAAATAAAATAAAACAAAAATATACACAAGTCAAAAGAAATATATATATATATATATATATCCAAAGAAAAATAATCAATAAATAAAGCAGGGTCAACAATAAAATATGGGGCTTAGGCCCATTAAATAAATAACAAGAATACTAAAAGGAGTTAAGAACGAGTAGGATGATAAAATACATAAAAAACACAAGGATCAAGAAAATAAACTCTAATGGAGAATAAATCAACAACAAATACTATAAAAAGGATGCCAATACCTACATAGATAAACAAACAAACAAAATAAATCCCAAAAAAAAGCCTAGAAAATTAGGAGGACACGATAGGGACCCAACTTCTACTAATATTCCAACCGTCATCTCTATTCAAATTATTGGGTCTTCTTTCAATTTCTAGGGCCTCCCTCAATTTACTATGATGGAAATGACTAACCCTAGCAACAACTTGGGCCTCCTCAATGCAGATGTGATGCTTAGATTTATCTGCATGCTCCACCAAAGCATAGGAGCGGATCCTGCCATGCTTGATGTCTGCAGCATGTTCACGAATCATTTGATTAATCGAGCGACCAGTCTCACCAAAGTAGGGAGTCCCAAAAGAGCATGGGATAACGTAAACACCCTTCATATGCTTGGGGTCCACTAGGTCTTTTACAGATCTAAGGGAGCTCCGGATGGTATTTAAAGGCCAAAAGGTTGAAGCCACCTTATGCTTCTGTAGGATCCTTGCTGTAAGGCCTCGAGAGTCATTGTGCGATGTGAGAGTCGGTGAAGGGTGCACAACGGGTGAGCAACGAGCTTGGAGGCAACTAGTGAGTTGGGGCGCGCTCGCACGATCCAACGAGCTGGCCGAATGGAGGAAACGAGCTTGTGTGACCGCAAAAAGGGTCAGCATAAAAGTGACTAAGTGTTCGAAGCTTGGCGAGTTTATATGGAGGGTGGTCCCATGTACGGGCGCCTACACCATGGGCCAATACGACGGAGGGGCGAGTTGGACAAAATGGTGGGTCATCTTGGTGGGCCAACACCCCAACGAAAGGGCCAACCGCTATATAAGTAGAGCGATAGAATGGTGGGATAAAATATCAAGCAAATTCTCCAAGTGTTCATGCAAACAAAGGGTGCGAGCAACTTGGAGGGCAACTGAAACTTGGCGAAGTGTAGGCAAACTCTTGGGCCGAAGCACGAAGTTGCAGCAAACAGACCGAACATAATTCGAGTATCTGCAGGCAGGGCGAAGACCATATGGTGGGTCAGTGAGTTCTTATCGTAGGTAGGACGAGTTAGGCAAGCTCGCAGTTTGGGACAACGGGTGGAATGAGAGTCAGGTCATAGGGTGGGCCACAGGCTAGGCGAGCACATACAAGGTGCCATGGTTAGACTGCGGGCGAGTGCGCCGAGCACGCTGGGCGAGCTCAGGCAAGGGCGCTGGGTAGGTTCAAATAGTGAACGAGTGTGGTGACTCAGCCGGGTGAGGCGAGTCAGGTTGAATGCACTCGGGCGAAGGTGAATAGGATTTGGCGAGTTGGGTCAGCCGGGCGTGTGACACGATAGTTTGGTGGGCAGGTGAGATTGGATGGTGAGTGCCCGGTGTGAACGAACGACGAGTTGGTGGAGCGTGCGCAGGGGATTGACATGGCAAGTCGGGGCGACTGTGAACGAAGGTTGAACGGGTGCACGGTGAAGCGTGGGTAGGTGTGAAGGAGGAACAGTGGGCTCGCCCAAGGTCAAGTTGGGTGACCTGCGAGTCAGGCAGCACGGCACGACAAGCCTATGCGACGGTGAACGGTGCGAGGGGTTGAACGGTTGAACACAGAGTGAGGTGCGACGGTGTGGACGAGATGCGGTTGTGCGCCAGGTGAGTGACACGACCGGGCAGAGCTACACGAAGGTAGCTGAACGATGAGCGCTGGCTGAACGATGAGGTTGCACGGTTGTGGCAGAAATTGTAAGGAGGAAACTTGGGGTTTCCCGGTAGATACTATAACTTGTTTATCTTGTAAAATATTGTTATTATCATCGGGCAGACTCATATTTCAGGGATTTGCCTCTCCTATTAAAATATTCATTGTGCATATATGTAAATGGTAATAACGATGAAGATGAATAATTGAATGTTTCTGCTGTGTATGTGAATGTTATACTTAGAAAAGTGAAAAATAAACTAACTATAGAAAGTAGGCATAGTCCACACCGTGTGAGTATTGTTAAAAAGAAAATGGGTGGTGGTGCCGCACCCCCCTTTGTGTGGTTGAAAGACTACTGCTAGGGTAGGGGCATGACACTCGCAATCTTGCTAGTGGTCCTTATGTGATTTCTACCGAAAGAATTTGCTTAATAAATTATCATATTATATTCTAAATTAAGGAAAAGAAGAAGAACAAAAATTATAATTTTATTGTTTTATTACTACAAATAATTATATAATATTATTATATAAGCTATTAAATTCTAAAGAAAAGATTAGTAAATTGATTAATAGTCAAAAAGAAAAATAATAAGGTTAATATAGAGATAAATAAGATTAAAAAGTAATTAAAAGTTAAACTAAAATTTAATGTAAAAAAAACTATACCATATTTTAAAGATAATAATATTAATAATACTAATACTAATAATAATAAAATAAATAAATATATAAAAATTAATATGATTAGGGACGAATTATACTAGGATATTATATATAACAATCATTATATATAACTTGGTCCTGAGGATGAACCACATTAGAGGGTTGGAAACTTCAATCAACAAATATTAATGATGTGATTATCTGAAAGTCAATTTGAAAGAATCAATGTAGATCACAAAAGTCCGAGATGAAAAATTTCATGCTCTATCGTGTGCTAAGACCAGCCACCGTCAGCGATGGATAGAATGGTCGAACATGGTCAACCAAGGTCTCTATGGGGGAATATAGTGAACCATAATCATCAATCAAGATCTCTATGGTTAAATATGGTCAATAATGGTCAACCATTTTCAACCATGGTTAACCCCATCAACCATGTCAACATTAATGATAACCATTTTTATAACATTAATGTAACATTAGCATTAACATTATCATAAGCTTGACCATGGTCAACCTTGATCTACCTCATCAACCCTCATGAACCATGGTCAATGAATCAACCCCACCCACATCAGTTGTAACTAGCATAACCACATTTACTAATTTGGCTGATATATTTACTAATTTGGTTGATAAATATCGATTAGTAACATTTTTCACCATTTATATGCTAATCGACATATGATAATAACGCCTATCATCATTTATTAACCACATTAGTAAATTTGATTGTGCTTGTTAAGCTAAAAATAGATATTATTATACCAAATAATAATTTAGTTATACTAACCACTTAAATTGACTTGTTGAATTTACTCTTAGTAATAAATAGTAAAGTCTATGTTACCAAAGTCTTAAATTAAAAACCCATTTCCTAATTCATTCATGCTTCAGCTCCAGTTACCATTCCCATCTTGACAGTAGTAGTGATTGAATTCACATTATCATCTCACCGCTACATTCTAAGTTGGTTTCCATTCCCATCTTGATACTACATCGCATTAGTAACTTACAAATTAGGTCCATATGCATATTATACCCTGAAAATCCAATTTCTTGTTTTTTGTAACATGTATTAGAAGTATGTCTCTTAACTAGAAGAATGGCGCCTTTTTTACCACAACTAATAGTGATATTTACTCACAATAACGAAATGTTTATTATATCATAATAGATTCAAGTTAATTCATGTTTATTAAACAATGAAATTTTTTAAAAGGTTTAATGTGTAAATATTTGGATATTTAAAAAATCTTTGACGACGTCACGTTATTTTATTATCAATGGCGTGTGAACCAAGTTACAACTAGCATTTGCACCTGATGTTGCAAAGGAAACACCGTAAGGCATAGAGTGTGGAAGAATAGGGACATGTGAATGGGCATTGTTGAAAGCAAGGGTGGATGATAATGAGTTGCAATTGAAATTGTTAGTTTTGTGTATGCTGAATATAGATATTTTGTAAATAATAGTGTGTAGAAGAATAGTGACATGTGAATGGGCATTGTTGAAAGCAAGGGTGGATGATATTGAATTACACTTGAAACTATTAGTTATGTGTGTTTTGAATATGGATAAGTAATAGTAGTGTGTGGAACAATAGAAACATGTGAATGGACATTCTTGAAAGCAAGGGTGGATGATAATGAGTTATAGTTAATGAAATATAGAGGTTATCCATTATTCATGTAGCAGTTGTTGTTTATGTGAACATGTTTTTTTGTATTTGGAGATTTTGTCTTTCCATATGTTACATATTTAAGAATGAATTGTCACTTTTAAAGAGGGCACATAAGGTTGCTAGCTATCACAAAATATTCCACTGACTATAAATATGGTTTTATTTGTTGTATAATTCGATTTACCATCGTGTGAGTAAAAATTAAATGTCCTTTTCATACTACATGATTCTGTCAACTAGGGGTTTCCAAAAATACAAGTGAATGCCATCAAACTCCTCACTGAAATCAAACTCTCGGTGAAATTTTCGTAAATATAGGGATGCACAAATTCCTTAACTTGCAAAAACTCTATTAAAGTGATATTTTTCACTACTAACTTCATATGATATGTCATGAACTTTCTTTTGGATAAAACCTCGAATGTTTTTTTAATATCCCAATTCATGTTCTGTAACGCTTGCTTTTAAAGGCTTGAAATGCAAATTATGGTTCAAGCCACAACTTTATAAGGAACATATGCACAAAACATGCTTAGGACAACCAATGAAAATTATATCTGCATTATTTAGCAAATCCTGCTTAGCAAAAACACTTGTGACAGCTATCAAATTGCCAATTTTTCTATCTTCAACTAAACCCCTCTGACAATACTGAGATTGCCCAAGAAAGAGAAACTAGCATGAAATAACAAGTTGAAATATCATCGAAAATCTATACCTCTGATTGTATATGATGGCTGAAATGTATCATAAAGATACACTTTTGTCAAAGATAATTAAAAATAATGCTACAAAGTAGCAACCACAAGCTTAACTGACAACCTCTGCCCACTCATTTCCATTCAAAGCCCATGGCAGCAAGGCCTAAAGTGCCTACCAATAACAAAATTGCTTCGATGAAATAAGTTGAAAAAGACCCCATCCGAGAACATACGATATGAATACTATCTTCCCCTGCTTGTCACAGACCAAAAAATGCCACATATCATATACAGTAAATGTAAATGTGTCAGCTGAGAGACCCAATTACCCAATATTATAGATCAAGTCCTAACACAACTCCAAAAAAAGGCCACATATCATATACAGTAAATGTGTCAGCTGAGAGACCCAATTACCCAGTATTACAGATGAAGTCCTAACACAACTCCATTGTTCTACGAGCTCGGTAGAATGGGAATGGACACTGCACCAAACCGCTTTTTCTTGAGTACAATATATCCATTATAGTAAGTTGTAGATTAAATTTAAAACATGTTAATTAAATTTTAATATGAAATTTTGATGGTTATGAAGATGAATCATTAATAATATGATTCCTTTCTAAAAAATTGTTTATAATTTTGTTAATATAAAAATGAAAAATTAATATAATAAATTGAATTAAACTGTTTTATTATTATTATTTTAATTTAATGTTGCGTTATGCATACTAAATCTTTTTTTCATATAAAACTAAATTTTAAATGTTTACTCATTTACAAATACTACAACACATACCCCTTTTTCGGATTGATGTTTATGAGTAGTAGGCCAAAACTTGCCAAATGCTTCAATTTCTTTTCCAAAATTTCAAAGATTCCTATTTGAAAACCCTTGATATATTAGTGTTTGATCCGAACAGGTTTCGAACATAGTGGTTGTTGGGTTATAGAGATTTCTGTAAATTGCTACCAAGCAAGGAAGAAGTCAAAAGCGGATTGGTATTAAAACCATGACTGCAGCTCAAGGACTTGTGTTCTTGTCCCCAAATAAGACACTGCAACTGACATATGAGGGTGAGTTTTATGAGGTACTCATATCAAAAGCCCAACTCTCCACCATAGCAGACAAAGGGGGCATACCCTCATCTACATATACTGTAAAGCAAATGTAGCCATATTTTGAATATTGCTACAGGGGCTTAGAGCATACTATATTGCAGGCTGTAAAGACTCCACATTCAAAACAAAATGGAAAGATAAGATGAGAAAAATATTGGATCGTAAAGCAATAGAGAGTATAGTGGAAGCATGGGATCCTTATAGTTATTGTTGGTCCTCCTTAGGCCTTGCTAGGATTGGTGGCTTAGGCAAGAAGAGTGATTTTCTAGGTATCATTTTCATTTTGTTGCTCCTATGGGGCTTCTTAGATTCAGAATTTGAAGGGACCCAACATGGGAAAAGTGTTGTTTGGTGGCTTGGGCCTGTAACACATGAACTGGTACTTAGCCCCAGACAACTTGAGAGTGTACAAATTTCAGAGGACAAAGGATAAAAAGGAGTTACTATTAGAATTTAAAATACCCTCTTAACAAACTCTACCTGGGATTTCTTGAAAATTTTAATTTACCAGGCTGTGCATTTCATCAAAAGATAAGAGCCTTAGTGTAAAAGAAGGATTGAAACTGAAAAGTAATGAACTGTTATCATTTTTTTCCATTCTACCAGAGTCAGAAAACATGTATGTACTAGTTCACTCTAAATGATGCATGATTTATTGCAGAGATGGTAAAAAACTCAATGCTCATTTCTTTTGATCTCACCGGAAATTCGCATTTTGAAATCTTCTAAATCTATTAAAATAGTAACAATAGTACAAAATTGTATCCTATTTTCCAGTGATCAGGAACTTTACGGCCCTAAAAGCTTTATTATGAGTAAAAGCTTCTGATTTCATTGTCTTCTAATAGTTTTGTGTTAATGAACTCCAAATTTCTTGCACCATTCCGACTTGAAGTAAATGCGCAGGTGGTATATGGTAGGTAGACAGAGTAAACCTGCAATTGTTTTGCAGAAATTTGTAGAGCTTGTCAATCAGTAATCCTTCAAAAGGACCAGTGCTCTTATTAGTCTTCAATGTGATTTTTCCTAGAACATACACAACCCTTGTATTCTTTGCCAATTCAAGCTACTGCAATTCCTCATCTACAGAGTAGTTACTTTCTGCCACTGTATTTTTGCTTGCATAACTTTTGTCATGTGAGGAGGAATAAGTTCCTCTAAGCTTGAGATAGTCTTTTATGCTTTCAACAACATAGTTGATAAATTCAGATCCTTCAATGTTTGGGGCATCTTTGTAACCATATTGGGCTACACATTTATATACACCCTTTGGCTCTAGTTTTCCAACCATAAATCTCTCCGACAAGAGCATTGTCTTAACTGGAATCATTCTTATGATGACAATGACAAGAACTTCATGCAGAGACCCCACAATCTTTTCATAATGTTCAATAATCAGTGGTAAGCCAGAAATAAGTTCACTGCAGAAGAAACAAGTTCCTGGTACATGTGAATTCACTCGGATAACCAATCCATTCAAAACTTCTATGCTGAGTTTTCTTTGTGCTAACTATTTATACTTTTTCTTCCTTCCATAGTTCGAAGAGAACATTATGGTCAGAAAATTAGGAAGGGACACCAACCTCACTGTGGAAACTTATTCAATACAGATGATAGATAAACGCCTTCAAAGATAGCAAAAAAATAGAGTGAAGGGTAGCATAAGCAAAACATGTATGTTCGAAACCATAAGCATGACCAAGGTTACTATGCACATTGTAATGAACATAAACCCAACAACTGCAACCCCTGCACCACCAAATACCTAAAATTATCCTTGGAAACTCAAAATAATCCATAAAAACTACCAAATTCTATTGTCAGATATAAATTTGGATATTCTTACCATGTGCATTACCAATTTGTGTTCCATCCCAGAATCCTACAATAATTGCAATGTAGATAACCATGAGAACATAGTTAACTTCAGCTGAATAGATTTGACCCTCGTAATTTTTGGAGGTATGCACAATCTTCACTCGAGGGAAGCAGCTAAGAGCCATGGACTATTTTATGATTGAGAATGTTGTTGTAATCAATGCTTTACTGGCTACAATGGTTGCTAAAGTGGCAACAATGAACATTGACCAATACACAGGCTGTGGTATTTCTTTGTAAAATGTAGAGCTTATGTCCCCTAGGTTTTTTATCAAATAAGCTGCTTGTCTCGTATATGTGTTAAGTAGAGATGGGTAAACCAACACACAGAAAGCAGGCTGCAACAAAAAACCCAAATTTCTCATTATGTTACTAAAACTTAAGGAGGATGAAGCACACAGGTATGATGAAATACTAATAATTTTGTCCTTGACATATAGCTTGGACCTGGATTGATTTCCTGTTGAAAAGGCCCAAGTCTGCAAACATGGCCTTGGCACTTGGATCCAGTCAAAACAAAGAACTGATGTTAGTGTTTCTATTTGTATAGCTTTAGCATAAATAATTGGGATGAAGTTATGAATTTTGTTTGAGAAAATCATTGGTATGGATTTATCAATTGAGTTAGAAAACAGTTCCAAGTATACTATATGATAAAATGAGACACATATCATCAGTCAATACCTGTTATACATAGGACTACACCTCCAAGAATCACCCATCCTTATTAGTGATATTCATGAAAGTAACAGTATATATAATATGGGTTGAATGCTTTGAATGCTCAAGGATAATATTTCACAATATTATACTGTCCTATCATGATGTTGGTCACGAACTAGGCAATCATTATGGGTGAGAACATGAAGCTAACTTTACTTGTACCAAGTTTTTGAAAAAGGAACAGTAGTAACAGGTTAAAAAATGACACGAGTACAACAATGCCTGCATGAGTTAACATACGAAAACATAAATTATGTCAGGAAGTGGGATGCCATAATTCACATTATACACACAGATGATATCATGTTTATGATAGGGAGCTACATCCCTCCTTCAAAATAAACTAACCCATACTGAAAAACTTGATTACATCCCAATATACTCATGGAAGCCAAGCTAATAGTGTCTACTTCGCATTCTTGTATCATCTTACCTTGGCTCATGTTACTGTTCCTTGACTGAATTCCTTGCATAGCTGACAACACTGCAGGATTAAGAACTGATCTATTGCAAATAGTGCTAAAAACACGAAGTTGGCTGCTTCTTTTTTTTTAGATGAAAAAAGCGATATATTTATTTTGTATAGAAATTACATATGTTTCAAAGTCTGCATCTCATAGGAGCATATCAAAATTATATATCCAAGCTAATCAACAAACATGCATAAAAATGAACCTTATAACTAGACCAGGATACATAAAAGATTTTCTATGCTAATTCTAGGTTGTTTGTTGTATCTAGATAAATCAGCATAGCATATTGTAGCATATGTTAGGCATACATCTGTATTTTTTCACAAACATGAAGAGCAAGATGTAATGCAGCGTAGTTACTCTGCAATAAAAAAAGAGTATGTATGGGTGTAGTTATCCTGGTAAAGGCATAATCTCGGTCTCCAACCAAGTCTCATCCATCTTAATCTCTATGTGGAGTCCATCTAGATATTCCATGATGCCTTTTTTGGAGAGGCAGTCCGCTTCTACATTGAAGTCCTTGTTGTATGGTGGAGTATTGGAGGGGGTTCCAGAGAGTAGAGATTTGTTTTAGCCAACACTGAAGAGAGGATTTGTTGATGTTGGCATTCCCACAGACATAATCAATGATGACCTTTGAGTCCCCATAAATGTGGATAGTAGGAATATTCAGATAATGTATGAACTAGAGGAGTCCCCATAATACCATGGCCTCAGCCTTCGTGTTGGAGCCCTTTCCTGCCCCCTAGTGTACTAGATCTGTTAACACTGGCAAATATCGGATAATGAATCCACATCCACAACTGCTATACTATGATGCTCCATCAAAAAAACTCGTAGGGAAGGAGATCTGCGGCCAGAATTGGGGTTTTTGCGCAGTTTATTAGATGTACCAGCATGTATTTCAGCCGAGATTGTGCTTTGAATTTTTTCCATCACCACTGCTCAGCTTTCACGGTACTCATTGAAAATAATATTGTTCCTCCACCTCCAGATCTCCCAAAGAACAATGGGTGGAATGAAGCCCATAGTTCCATGCTACGAACTCCACCATTCAAGACACTCTGGAATATAAGACAACAGTGGGAGCTGTAACCCAAATGAGACATCCAAGGTATTCCAAATTTTTGTAACCTTGAGGTAGCTTATGAACAGATTCAAATTGTCTTTTGGAGGGGGCGATGGGGTCAGCGTATGAGTAGATAATGCAAGTGGGCCCTTGTGGCCTGGGACAAACTCTTCCTTCCCAAATCTTGGGGAAGCCTTATGATCGAGACTCTAAAACTTTCAGTAAGGATGTTATGGGTGCCAAATTGTGGTGGTGTTGGATTCAAAAGCGCCAATATCTCTAGAAAATTTTATGGCATGAAAAATGCATACCTCACCACTCTCTAATCCAAAAACTAAAGTTGGATTGTTGAAAATAACAAATCTCTCATACAGACCCATAGCTTTTGGGAAATATGCACGCACTTGTGGTAGGACTCATGAAAACAAATGCCTAAATTGGACCAGCAAGTGCATCTCAATGATCTAAAAATATTCTTGGTAGGCAATGGTTACATGCAAGTAAATCAGCATTGTTGGCCTCAACACAAAAGATCTTCATGGTGTGCTCAGAAAACAATATATGATTGGCCCTCGGGAATCCCCTCATGGTTATGGCAAACACTACAATGTCATCTTGAGCAATGTCTTATCCTAATCACAGATGGCATTGACACACTGTGTTGGGGTTATCATTCAAAGGGCATATTCACTATGATGGAAGCGTACTCCTTGGCCACTAATACCATCTAAGCCCGCAATGCTAACATGTGGCCCACGATTTCTCACTTCCTATGGCTATTGGCTTAGAAGAGAGCCGTGACTTGGGATAAAATCATCAAAAGGGACTACGAAATATCCTCTATTTTCTATATGCGTAGAGCTAGTCTCGAAAGTGTTGAGCATTTGTTTATTGATTGTTCATTTGTGGATCAATTTTGGACAAAATTATATTCCTACTTAAGGAAGTAGGAAGATAGACACAACTCACTCTTGGAAACAATCTCAGCTTGGAAGCCCTTCGATTTCAAAAGCGAAATCCTTAATAAAGCATGGTCTCTCTTCCCTTCATTCATATTTTGGTTGATTTGGAAAGAAAGAAATAGCCAAATTTTCAAGTAATGCCCTTTCAAAAGGGAAATCCTTAATAAATCATGGCCTCTCTTCCCTTGATTCATATTTTGGTTGATTTGGAAGAAAGAAATAGCCAATTTTTCAAGTAATGTCCATCCTCTTCTAATTCTGTTTGGTATAATGTATCATTTAGTGTAATAGAGACCACCCTCCTCTCCTCGTGGACTGCCAACAACTAGTAGATCTCTCCATCTAAAGCACCATTCTATTCTACATTTTAATTTTTCAACCAACATCCACCTACCCAACCTCTCTCTCCCCTCATCCCCCCTTCCCCCCTTACTTGGTCCCCTTTTCTTCTCCGCTTTATCAAATATAAATTCGACAGTGCATCCAAAGTCAACCTAGGACAAACAAGTTATGGAGGCACCCTTAGGGATGACAAAGACAATCTATTATTTGTGGTTGTTGGCATTTTAGGCCACCCCACCAATAATGTAGTTTAATTCTATGCAGAGGAAGTGGGATTGTAAATTGCCAACCAGAAGGGTTTCAATAGGCTCATGGTGGAAGGAGACTCTATGTTAGTCATCTCCACCATCAAGAAAATTTTATCGAACACTTCTATTGACAAGTTACCCAAACGTTTGTGCCTGGAGAATTTCCTACACAACAAAGCCATTCTTCTAGCTTCCAATAGCTCTGTCATCCTCATTCATGTTTTTCTCTCTAGTAATAAACCTACTAAGAATTCACCCAACTTAGCATGCTCACAAAACAAGCTTCAGCTTTCTAGACCCAAGTCAACCATCACCTCCTCCCCATCAATCTCCCCATGCAACTCCATGGTTCTTTCAGACCTCTCCACCTAGGCTCCTTCAGATACTTCTGACCCCCCCATCGGGTTGCCCCGCCTAAAGACCTTACAACACCCATTGGTGTGTCTACTACAATATGATTGACATTGGTTTCTTTGTGTCTTACAACAGTTCCATCATTTTTTAATGAAGTCTCTTTTAGCACTTATATACTTTCAGCAGGGTTACAACAACCTAGTTACTCAATTGTTTTTTTGTTATACTTTATGTTCTAATGACTTTGGTCATACTCTTATCTATTATTTGTAGTCTCTTGGATTTGTAGTCTACATTTAGCACTTATATACTTTCAGCAGGGTTACAACAACCTAGTTACTCAATTGTTTTTTTGTTATACTTTATGTTCTAATGACTTTGGTCATACTCTTATCTATTACAATATGTACGTAATTTCTTAGATTTGTAGTCTCTTGGATTTGTAGTCTACATTTCCGTTACTAGTCTAGTTTCTCTAATAATAAATCGTAGTAAAAATAATTTTAACCATATTATATATTTTTTTATTTTAATGTCGATGAAAACGATTTGGTTAAGATTAGAAAATGCCGGCTGATGCCATTAATGGTCAATACCATCCACCCACATCTTAAAATCTATGTGATGAGCAAGCCAACGAGAAGATGATCTGGTCGTCTGAATCTTTCCTGCCTTTCCAAGGAAATGTCACCGGCTTCATCGTGGTGTAAGGAGACACAATGTTAATTCTGTACCAAAAAAATTCATCCTTTTAATACACATTTGCCTACTCAGTCATCTAAATTTACACTAAATATAATTATCGTAATTGATTTAAATGCTGGATTTGCTATTCAATCTTCTGAATATACATCATTTTTAAAAATGATATAAAGTTTATTTACCTCTCCGTTCACTTTTGGAGGAAGTGTTGCATAGATAATTTCGGGGTAATTTCCAGGCCTGCGCGCGAAAAAAGTTAAAAAAATAATGTTAAAAACACAATTTTCAATCTTGAAAACCTTTCTATACTTTTTACTTTCTGTCGAATAGTATGAAGTTATGAACCACATTTGTCAATATAAAATATTTCACGATCCGCGTCTTACCTACGGAAAGTCTTTCAGGCTGATCTTCGTTGTGAGCATTCGATGCAGGCTTATGATGCAGCGGTTTCAATATCTGTTGGATTTTGCGGATATTAATCTGAGGTCTTCTTGTCTTCCTCGAACTTATAGAGCCGGCAAGCCTAATAATGGCTTCTGCCTGCCACGAAAATGACGAAATAAGCCTGCGAATAAATTAAAGAACGCGAAGAGGACTAAAGATGAAAATGTTTCGTCAAAAATATATACGAAATTTGTTGTGAATGTATTAAATTTGTTGCTGAGATCAATATAATACCTTCTCAGCCGGCACATTGTAAACATTCACCATTCCGTTATAAAAAATAACAAATTGACCTGTGGACTGCTGCTCGGGGGTTTTTGCTGGAACTGATCTGCTTCAAATAGTGCGAAAAACACAAAGTTAGCCTTATCATACATTTAAGCTTGCTCAGCTATCAAGAATTAGTAAATATATCAAATTACAAATGTCTGGAGATGAAAATACCTCGAAACCGGATCAGTTTGGCTGATTGCAAAGGGCATAATAATGTTTCTTTCTGCAACTCTGTTTGAACTGAAACTGGTGCATACGGGAAATAATTCCATCAATTCCGCGTGACTGGATGCCTCAGAGCGTCCACTAAATCCCTTGGCCCGATGATTGACATGAGCCAAATCGCCTTGCTTCTCATGTGAAAGCTTGATTGACGAAAGCACCTTTTGCATCATCTGCAGTTTTATCCGTGACAGATCTTGCACTGTTACATTCATCAAAATAAATACGATATCAGCCAAAAAATTCTGCTAAAACAAGAATAGTTTCATAAGTTAGTGCTCCATCACATGAACACCCTCGTGGCAGTCCGTCCATCCCACACATTTCAATTTTTCGAGCAGGAGTGCTAAGTTTGAGGGTTTCGGCTGCTGATAATCTTGCAACTGATCCAGCTTGAAATTAGTTTCATGAGTTAGTGCCCCATCACATTCTATCAAGAAACGAGAACCGCCGGTTACAACCGCCCGCGTCTAGCCTACGCAAGTTTCTAGCTAGTCACAATTGTCACATGTAAATCAACGGATGATTATAATTCAATCGTCTAACGAAAGATCGAATGGTGTATAGTGAAGACAGGTAGACAGCAGGGGAGTTCGTCTCAGAGGGAAACGCCTTACGGCGTAAATATCATTTCATACATATTCAACTACAAAATATACTTGATTACCATTAGTTCTATCGCAGTCATAGAACTAAGTAACAATTATACTACACTATCTATTAGGAATGAAAGGTTAGCTCGTACTACTGACCCATTCTATATAAGGAATATAATTAGAAAATATACTATTATAAAATATAATAATTTTGATTATAATTTGTATAGATTTATTTTAAATTTAGTTTTATAATTTTTTTTTTTTATAACTCGTATCAATTTATTTTAAATTTAGTTTTATAATATTTTTTATTATAATTTGCATAGATTTATTTTAAATTTAGATATGTTAAGTGAAAAAAAGAATCTAACCTCACAAAAAGTAAATATGTTTTTTTTTAATAAAAAATGGGAAATGTATATATATCTTTCTATATATAGACAAGAATTATATATATATATATATATTCCACAATGACAAGTATATCCACGAAATATTTGTATAGAACTTGATAATAAGGGTGTCGAGAGAATTGAACGAGTGACCTCTCAATAATAAAAATGTTTTAATGACTGAGAAACTCCACCATTTGAGCTAACTCTCAAGGCTCTTGGTTATTAATAATATTATTTTTATTTATAAAATTCAACATCTCTATATATAAAATTATTTTTGTTTTTAATTTTATCCACGAAATATTTGTATAGAACTTGATAATAAGGGTGTCGAGAGAATTGAACCAGTGACCTCTCAATAATAAAAATGTTTTAATGACTGAGAAACTCCACCATTTGAGCTAACTCTCAAGGCTCTTGGTTATTAATAATATTATTTTTATTTATAAAATTCAACATCTCTATATATAAAATTATTTTTGTTTTTAATTTTATTATAATCCTGGTTATATATATATATATATATATATATATATATATATATATATATATATATATTCTTTCACATCTTTTTAACTTTTTTTCAATTTAATTGTTTATTTTACTATACATAGTATTAATGATATACATTTTTATATGCTTATTAATTAAACTTAAATATAAAGCTTTCAATTATAATACTTGCAATTTTAATTTATATGATCAAATAGACATATATTTGTGTATATGTATGTTTTCACATTTTTATATTTAGAAATACTTATATTAATTAAATTTATTAATTATTTATATCTTATTTAATATATGTTCTTAAATATTATGATTATGAATCTTTATTATTTAAATTTATTTTAACATGTATACATATTATAATTTTTTTGGGAAAAATTGTTTTAAATTTTATTAATTAAAATAAAATCACAACATAACAATATAAATTGAATTGATTTATTAATTTCATTATCTTTTTTTTTATTACATTTTTAATTGAGTTTATAGTATGTTTTAATATTATTGTATTCCTTATTAATTTTTATGGACACTACAACATCTTTTTCATATTGACGTGATAGCACAATTAAAATTAAGCATCTAGTGGAAGTTTTATTTTTATGACCATATGGCCTTGCATAATCACGGTCTGTGTGTTTTAATTTATATGGTAACCATTTTTAACTTGCTAAATTTAAATAAATTGTAAATTATGAGAATATTTTGGATTCTTAACAACAAAAAATAAAGTGAGTTGTTTGACCTAACTTCTATTCATCAAATTTTGGAATATTCTAAAAATCTACAATCAAGGTAAAGTTGGATCCTTTTATTAGGACTAATTTTTACATTAGTAGTTTTGGTTAGCTTGTTTGGTTTCAGTTTGTTGGAAGTTTTCGAGACATTCTCTCAATCTCTCTCCTCCCATTTTGGGAATAGTTGGACCTCGCTCCAACTATATAAATGTATTATATAGAAAATTGAATATATGAATAATTTTGTGTGTGTTTGCAAACAAATTTTTAAGTTGGTATCAAAGCTAGTAGCTCTAGGTTTACTCCCTCATGGGAGGGCCTGAGGATATGAGGGAAATGTGAGAATAGGAAAGTAAATTATTTGTTTTTTGAATAAATTGTTAGTGTCATAGATTATTTTATTTTTGGGCCAATTATTTATGTGATAGTTTATTGTTGTGTAGAGAACCAGTGTTTAGTGGATCGTTGTATCATTGTTGACGCCCTCGTATCACTATTTTTATTTGACCTTAGCGCAAACTAGGTGGATATACACTGTGAGAACTTCTTGAGTGCTCAATCTCGCTTACTCCTCCTTTATTCAATCATGTTGATGACTTCAATGTCAATTCCCCTTGGATCAGTTGGTTCCAACTTCAACACATCCCTTTTTTTCAATTTGTATATGAGAAAATTTTTATCTAAGTTGTCATACATATGGTCACAGTCAAGTGGGGATGCACAGATTATACAAGTGTTTTCACTTAATGTTGTTTGTATTTGAGTGCTTAATATGAAGGAACCATATTGTGAATAAATAAATAAAAAAATTCCACCCTAACATGTTCATAGGCTTGAGGTAATTATCAATTAGTCATCACGTGGACTAGACCTGAGAAACATTATAAATGAGAGGAAATATTTAATTAAGGACTATTAGTTTTATCTGTACCCCATAGCACATAATACAAACCCTTGCTCACTTTTGTCCTCCAATGAAGAGAAATCAAACAATGATTCTACATCCCCTCTCAAAGATATTTAGTGCTATTTAGTAGAGATCAAGATCAGTATCCAAGACAACAACTTTATATGAAAGGAGTCCAACAAGATTGGAATAAGAATGAAACTATGAAATCTAGAAGTCAAAGTTTTGAGGCTATGATAGGTAGGTTTTGTGTTGGTTGGGTTCAATGTGCTATGCACTCATTTCATGCTCACCCTCAATGTGTTATGCACTCATTTCATGCTTCATGTTCAATGTTGATTTCAATGAACAAGAAAGCCATCACGGTTTCTTCTTCGATAATGGCTCTTCTTAGCTAATAGTAAGTGGAATGTGTATGCTTTCATATTATCTCAATTTATATTTGGTAATGTATGTTATATTTATTTTGTAAAATTATATAAAGAAGAACCAATCATAGAACAACGTAACATAATTTAAATTGATGGTTCTTGGAGCTTAGAAACCCTAGAATATGTCACTAGTTTGATTATATCTATAGTCCATTACAGTTTATGGTGCTTGGAATTTGGAAATCCAAGAATAAAAACTAATGATTCCTATGTGTTAGTAAGATTGTGTAAAACGGGTCACTTTGTAAGATTGATTAAAGGATACATTCCTTATTCAGTGTTCTTTTCTATATAATGATGATTTTGATATTCTGAGTGATTTAGTATTGTGACTTCTTCTTTGGCATAGTGACAAATGAAATTAAGTCAAGAACCATTGATCCTACAAATAAGTCAATGATATTGAGTGCTAAATTAATAATGGTTGATCGATAAATCATCCTATATTCTTTCTTTGGAAGTAACTCATAAATTGAGATGTGAAGTGGATAAGTAAATTGCTTGCTGAAGTAGGAACTTACATAAATTTTCTTGGGTAGTATCCATTAGTAAGTCTACACATTTATAATTTTACTCCTCGATAAGTTCTGAAGAAAACATAAATAATGGTGGGATGAAACTCCTATAAGTATATTTTGTATACCTTATTCCTATATGCAAAGACTTACCTAAATTATGGTGGAAAGTAATGGCTGGTAGATATGTTATTTACTTGAGTATAAGTTATTTTCAAGCATTTTATTTTTGGATGGTTTTCCTGCAAAGCTTAAAATAAATATCTACAAATCATTGATGAATATTGCAACCATATGCATAAATTATGGCATAAAATATGTAAGGTAGTCATCCACATGGTGCACAAAGACTACAATAAGACCTTCAAGTTAGAGTACAATCAAATGTTTGAAATCTATTTTGTTTTAATAATATTTAAAAATAAATGTTTATTTCTCAAAATTAAACATTATAATTTACATTGGTAAATGTTAAACTAATAAATGATCAACAGAAAAATCTATTGTTAGAGCTCTGCCTTGGCAGAGACTAATAATGAGTCCATAACAATATTTAAATTTAATTAGTAACAACATAAAAACTTAATACTTACAATACATTTACAATATAACAAGTTTCTTAACCATGGATATCCAACCCTACTTTACCATGGATATTATTAACTTGTAAATAAGTTTTGTTACAATATCATGGCTTATTAGTAGCACCTATCTAAAAACCATAATTCATTTCACAATAAAAAAATAAATTGTAAAATATTTGAGACATTACATATAGCATTGATTACATAGGCTGAAAATTTTTCACCATATGGAGAGAGAGGAGGGTGAGGGGGAGAGGAGAGAGGGAGGGAGAGAGAGGTGGAGGGGGAGAGAGATCGAGGGAAGAACAAAGACATAGAGAGATAAAGGTAGAAATAGAGTAAGTGACAAGGGAGAGATGGAAAAAGAGGGAGAGAGGAGAGAAGGCAAGACAGAGAGAGGGAGAGGAGAAAGAGAGGGAGAGAAAAGGAAGCGAGAGAGAGGGAGACATAGATATGGAGAGGGGAGAGTGTGAGGGAGAGAAAAGGAAGAGAGATAGGGAGATAGTGACAAAGTTGGAGGATATAGAGAGAGATGGGGGGAGAGACAAAATAAGGTGGGAGAGAAAGGGAAAGAGAGGAAGGAGAGAGAGGACTTGAGAGAGAGAGAGAGAGAGAGAGAGAGAGAGAGAGAGAGAGGAGATATAGGGAGAGTTGAATCCATCCTAGATATGGTATGTGTGTATATAAAAGCCATTCTAGATCCATCTGAACCCTATATCTATCAAGCGCCGAGAGGGATCAAATCTATTTTTGTTGAAAATAGCAACAACAAATGTTAAAAATAGAATCTAGAAATTCAAATTTAATTTGTCCTTGAATTAAATTGTAATTCTTTTCTCATAGAAACTTGTAAATAGTTAATTTAATTTAATTAACTTAATTAAATTAGGAATTTCGAGTTGGAAGTCTTTATGAAGTCATGTATATGTTATCCCTATATTATAGGGGTCCATGATGAGTTAAGTATGAGTTGTAATTAGTTAACTTAGTTTACTGAGTTAAGTCCAGTTAAATTAGTTCCAAACACGTTGAGGAACTAATAGTGAGTTAATAGTCACTTGATGCATTAGTGCACTCAACTAGTGCTTCTCTAGTTAATTGAATATTTACTCATCAGAAACTCATGCATGTCGATTCTGAGAAAGATCTAGTTGAGACTAGAGTGGAAGGACAATGTACTATTTGTTCTAGATTTTTCTGAGTTTCACTGATAGTGCATGCAATTAGGAACTGAACCTAGAAGGGATTGCGCAGTTATGGATGAGGAATTTTCATTTAAATACAGGTTAATTCTCTTAGGAATTGTGCAAATAATTAGAAGCTTGGAGGCTTGGAAATTTGGCTAAGTATTTGCCAAAGGAAGTCATCAAGCGGAGGATAGGAAATAATTTTGCATGTTAAGCTCAAGTTTGAGCAAATCATATTGTATTCATCCAAATTATTTGACCAAGGGTGCAAGGAAATAAGGATCTTGGAGAGAAGACAAGAGGCATAGATTTGGGTTGATCTTGCTTGTGAGCTGGGAGATTGATTTTACTGAGTGTTGGGATTTTTCTTGTGAGAACAAGCATTGTAATCTCATATTCATTTTCCAAATTAATGCAATATAGTTAGCGAGGTTTTGAGCTATGGATTTCCCTGGATATTTATTGTGTTATGTGCCATCGATGATATTGCTCTTGTCAATTATTGTTTTTATCGATCTTTATGTGCTTATATTGTAAAGAGTAGAAGTGGATTCTTGTTTCTTGTTTTAGTCGATTACATGAGCTTGTGAATCGACAGGATTTTCTAAATGGTATCAGAGTAGGTTTTTTTTTTTGGGCCGCGAGTGTGCAGAGTAGATATGAAATTTTTTGTGCAAAATTTTCAGAAACAAATAGAATATATGGATTCCTTGCGGAAAAATACCCAAATTCAAAAAAAAAATCAGCTAAATCGGAGTTCATATGAGGGAGATATCATTGATTGAAAATCGTCTCTTTTTCCAGAAAATTTTGTGATGGTGGGATAGATGAAACAAATTGGGCTGCTAGCCAAGAACCTACATGCCCTTGAGATTCAATATGCGTGCAAACCCTTGAGAAGCAAGGAAACGGTTAGAGACTTGGTGGTTGAGAGGGAGAGTAAATTACCTCTCAACATGCATCCCGAGAAGAAGCCTCCGACGCAGCTTCAGGAAGTTGTGGACCCGCCACAAATAGATAAGCTGAGAGGAGATCGAGTGGAGATATCCACTCAATCAGAGAAGAAGTAGTCTCAAACAATTATGGAGAAGACAAAATTGAATAAGCCGAGAGGAGTCCGAGTGGAAGCATCAATACAGAGACCTCCAATAGGGGGAAATTTCGAGCCAAATGGGTAGAGGGATCACATGCAGCCATACCTCTAGGTGTGAGGTGGGGCGATTTGAAGTGATAGTACCAAGAGGGTCGATATTGGACAGGGTCCACTGAGTGATTTTATCTCATGGATTGTACCTTGCTATGGGAGCCCAAAGTACATAGTAGCGGGAGGAATCAATGGGATTGATGCAGTTAGAGATCAAAGTGACAAAGAATAGAGCAGTCAGATACTGAAAAGCGTAGAGAGGGTTGAAAACAAGTGCAGAAATGTAGAGTCAATAGAAGCACAGAGTTTTCAGTCGACAGAGGCAATAGTAATTAGAGACTTTGATGATAGAGGCATCATTCTGATTCAGGTTGGATGTTTTTTGTTTCTGGAGTTGCTGGAGCAACAACACTCGAGAGAAGTGTTGCATGCAGAACATTCCAAAGGTTCAGGATTGGGATAGAGTTAAATTCCTTTATTGTTGAGAGGGATTGTTGAAAATAGCAACAAGAAATGTTAAAAAGAAAATCCAGAAATTCCAATTTAATTTTTCCTTGAATTAAATTGTAATTCTTTTCTCATAGCAAACTTGTAAATAGTTAATTAAGTTTAATTAACTTAATTAACTCAGGAATTTCGAGTTGGAAGTCCTTCTAAAGTCATGTATATGTTCTCCCTATATTATAGGTGTCCACGATGAGTTAAGTATGAGTTGTAATTAGTTAACTCAGTTGACTGAGTTAAGTCTAGTTAAATTAGCTCCAAACTCTTTGAGGAATTAATAATGAGTTAACAATCATTTGATGCATTAGTGCACTCAGCTAGTGCTACTCTAGTTAACTGAATATTTACTCATCAGAAACTCATGCATGTCTATTGTGAGAAATACCCAATTGAGACTACAGTACAGGGACAATATGCTATGTGTTCTAAATTTTTATGAGTTTCACTAATAGTGCATGCAAGAAGGAATTGAACCTAGAAGGGATTGCATAATTATGGATGAGGAATTTACCTTTAAATACGGGCTAATTCTCTTAGGAATTGTACAAAGAATTAGAATCTTGGAGGCTTGGAAATTTGGCTAAGTAATGGCCAAAGGAATTCATCAAGCGGAGGATAGGAAATGCTTGTGTAGGTTAAGCTCAAGGTTGAGCAGAGCATATTGTATTTGTCTGAATTCTTTGAACAAGGGTGCAAGGAAATAGGGAACTTGGAGAGAAGACAAGAGGCCTCGATTTGGCTTGAGCTTGCTTGTGAGCTGGGAGATTGATTTTATTGAGTGATGGGATTGTTCTTGTGAGAACAAGCATTGTAATTTCATCTTGATTTTCTGGATTAATCCAATACAAATAGTGGGGTTTTGAGCTGTGGGTTTCCCCGAATATTTATTGTGTTATGTGCCATTGATGTTCTTCCTCTTATTGATTATTGCTTTTATCGATCTTTATGTGCTTCCCCTGTAAAGAGTAGAAGTAGATAGTTGTCTCTTGTTTTAGTAGATTACATGAGCTTGTGAATCTACATGATTTTATACAATTTTCACTTTAAAAGAGGTTTATATCTATTTGAAGCAATGCTTCCATGTGTTGTGAGTTGTCATTGGGAGTTCCCAAGCACCAATCTAGAAGTTGTTGTTTCCTATATATGAGTTGTAGTCGTTATCTAGATGTGTCGAAGTCATTGTTTTATGTCCTATATACTTGTAACTATTGTGATCAATAAAGATATCAAGTGATTAGTGTGTGTCATAATGTGCTCTCTATTTTTCTAATATGGTATCAGAGTTTGTTTTGGCTTGATTCTCTTATGGGAAGGCTAGGAAAATGAAAGATATTTCAAGGTTGATATTTTGTAAATGTATTAGTCTAATAGAGTGTTTGATTTATTGTTTGTGTGAATATTTGATTTTTGTGTGGATTGTGGATAGTTGCATGCAAAGGAGAATTGAGAAGATCGAGTCTTATTGTTGTTGTGTGAAGTTCCAATGTGGAAAAATATTTGTAAAAGAAGAGGAGATCTTCTTGTGAAGAAAATGGATCAACATTGATTTGGTTTGATCTAGTGTGGATGTGCAATTGAGAGAAATGTCTACATGTTTTAAATGGTGGTTCTCGAGATTATCGGATGGTGCAAGATGTACAATTGCGACATGCAGGTGGAATGTTGGCATTTCTCACTACTAGATATGAACTAATAAAATATTGTGGTATTGTTTATCTAGAGATCAAGATCCAAATGTTGCAGATTTGATGAAAATTACTAATATGAAAAATTATTATTATTATATTTGATATGATTTGCATAGATCAATAAAGAGCATTCATTGATTTTGTCTCTTTACGTTTTGGTGGTTGATGTTTTTGTTTTTATTGGTTATAAAAAGGGTTGGTGGTTCTTAAATTCGAAGCCTCGATGTCTAAAACATCAATTCTTGTGTGTCTTTATTGGTTATAAAAAGGGTTGGTGTTTCTTAAACTTGAAGCCTCGGTGTCCAAAACATCAATTCTTTGTGGTAGTAAAGTCAAGTTGTTTGATCAAATTTTGAACACATTCAGTATCTAGACCTCCATCCTAGCAACTAATAGATAGCCAAAATAGAAATATCTAAAAGATGGTGGTTGTTCGATAGAATGGTTCATTACTTGACGACTCTTATCAAGGAAGCCCCGATGAGATGAGGTTTCAATACTGTTGATCTTGCAAATTTCATCAACGATGGTGAGAGGTGGTCACGTTTTAAATGGAGGTCAAGTGACAACTCGAAGATGTGGTGGTGAAAGCGCAGTGTTTAAGAGATTCTAGAGTGGATGTGTGTGCTGATAAAGGTTTTGTCAGACATAGATTATCCTTGTTGTTGTAATATTTTTTTTGAATGTTATCCATGTAAGTATTAAGGGAGGGTGTTGGAATTAATTCTTCCATGTGTTACGAGTTGTCATTCTGAGTTCTGAAGTGTCAATCTAGAAGTTGTTGTTTCCTATGTATGAGTTATAGTCGTGATCCATATGTGTCGAAGTAAGTGTTTTATGTCCTATATATGTCCTATATATGTCTTAAGAGAATTGATCCCTATGGGGGCTTGATAAATCCGGGATTAAGATGGATCTATGCTGGTTAAATTCTAGCACCACTTTTCTCTTGTTTGAACATCGCGGCAACAAAGAGGATTCTGGAATTGTGATCTGACATATTGTGTTTTCTAATATTCGTTTCTTGTCATTTTCTATTCCAGATTATCTGTTTTGACCCAAGTCATTGTATTATGAATATGCACTTTCAAATTCTCTTGTCCCTCATGAAGGAAGGCATGTAGCCCAGAGTTGGAAAATCCCACTAGGAAAGTCTTGGTTAATCGTGTTAAATATTTTCAACCCTTCGGCATTGAACAAGTAATTGGAAAAACAAAAAATAATGATGTCGGTTATTCGCATTGGATCCATATCAATGTGAGACGAGGTTTGTCTTTTCTATCAGATGTAGTACGATACCATAATATAGATTAATGAGAAATGTGCTAAAACTAGCTGAGGAAGACCGGAACTTCTCATTCCCTGGTTTCCAATTCCTATTTTGTTTCAAACAGAGAGTTTACATTATGTCAAAACACTTTTTAATTAGTTGTTGCAAATTCATCCATTGGTCAAATTATGAGGGAGTAGATGTAAAATGGGTTTCAATCTTTAGTGTTTTTACAGAAGAAGAAATGATGGGAAAGGGAGTTAACAAATAACTCAGATAGCAGATTAGGATTAAGCAGTGCTCACACATTCATTTATTGAATTCACTGTTCATGCAGATTGATTTATTATGAAAATAATATATTCATTTTCTTTGTAGATTTCAGAGTGGTAAAAGGAACCACATAGGGAATCCTCTTTGTAGAATTTTCTTACAGTGGTTGTTGAGGCAGCATTAGGGAAGATAACGGGGAGTTGTATAGGAGGCATCTGCATTTGCAGGGGAGCCAGTTGCTAAAAATGATAACTCACATGAACTATCCCATGCAATTCTCTTACCATAAAGTCCCTCATTCACTAGATCAAATGAGAAGTATGCCAAATACCGTGAAGATCCTGACCTTTTTAACTATCATCGTGATAGTATTAATAATTATTTTAATTTAAGGTCTAGTCTATTTCAACATCAAATTGTAATTTCTCCATTCTCCTAGACAATGTTGATATGTGATGATGTCTGGGATATTTTCTGATTAGTTGCTGCAAGCTGTATATCCGATTGCAGATTACATTTTTACGCTGTCTAATAGAATGTTTTTGAAGTTGTCTGTTTAGATAGGTGATCCTCTTTTCTGGCATTATGTACGATTCAAACGTAGAAGGTCTATATTAACATATCGACTTGAAATATATGGCTAGTCGGTATGCTCTTATAATATGGTATGCAATGTGAATGAAATCATTTATTTCAATGCCGCCTATAATTTAGCGCCTTCAAAAAAGAAGGAAGCTCAAAGTTGTGAACTATATTCCTATCATTCAAATTCTTCTTCTTCACACACAAAAACCGTAAATGACTCGTGACAGTTTCCTCCAGAGTTACCCATTATGTCACCTTTTCGAGAATATAGGACTGTATTTTTGTACATTATGCATTGACATGGAGATTGTCCATCGAGCACGGTTTGAATCTTGATATGATGATATTAATGTCTTAGTGTAACAAGGCTTCATTTTCTCTCATAAAAGAATGGAAATTTCAATATGATTTTGATCAAATATGATCATTTTTTTGGAAAATCTAGGTTACAGCAAGTTTCCAGATTTTAGGTGCAGCAAGGATTTTTTATGATGTTAATCAATTTCCACAGTCAAAAACATGATTCAAGCACTCTTACTCTCGATGTTTTTTTTAAGTAAGATTCCAAGATTTTTTACCATTCAACCCAAATTGGCCCTTGGATAATGCCAATATGAATTGTATCGATCATATTGATACAAATATTTTTTTGTTTATTTATTTATTTATTTCAGAATTGACTATATTCTGATAAATTTTCAAATTAAATTAGAAGATAATTTTTATGTTGATTGTAGATTTGAAAATATTTTGAAATTTAATTAATATTAATGATTTGATTTCAATCATATTAACCAAGCTTTTCAATTATTTAAAATTTACAATTAAATTTACTCCCATATTCAATATTAATTATTTTAAATGTATAGAAAATACAAACTTTTTTAAAAGGAAAATTTAAAAAAAAAAAATTCCACCAATTTTATAACTTTTTTCATAAAATTAAATCAAATAATAATAATAGTACTATAAATAAATAAATAAATCTAAATATGGTAATTAAACTAATAATAAAAGTCTTTTTAATGTTATATATTTATTTTCCTTCTCATATTTTATATTTTATCAAGTATTAATAAAAATAATATATAAATCGATACTTTTTATCGAGTTTCCCTTTTCAAAATTTAGTAGTTTCTAAAAAATAAATCTCTGCCTCGTCAGCATTGGCGTAGCCATCAAAGTGCATTGACTTCCCATTATTTTTCCAACTTTATGTAATTTTAACTAAAGTTTGGAGAAAATGTTGAATATCTAAATTTTTGTGTAAATTCAAAAAGGATTTTCTAATTTCTGGAAATCTTATTTCTAATTATCCATTGGCTGAGCAAGGCATGATGGGACATAATTACCTTGGAGGATAGAGATTTATTTTCTCTAAACATCATTTTAAAAAAAGGATTAATATTGTGAGTGGTCATTGCATACATAATTACCTTGGAGGAGAGAGATTTATTTTCACTACAAATCATTCTAAAAAAAGGCTAATATTGTGAGTGGTCCTTATGTTGGTGAGTGCTCTAATACTCTTATGCCTGACACTTCTATTGCTTCGTCCAAATATGTCAGAACTGACGAGGTTGCATGTCACTTACTTAAGCAAGAGCAGGGAGGGGACGGTGACTAACATCTATTATTGCTATTATTTGGTTGCGCAGAGAAAGGGTGTTTGGGAGGTACCAGAGAAAGAGTATGCGTGAAGTGCAGGAGAAAGTGAAATGTGAAACAAGTAACATTGGTACACTGTGTAGAGTGATTAGTGTAATTTATGGATGCATGCATGGAACCCAGAGTCACAGGAATGAATGTTTCATTGTGGAGAGCTTACAATGAAATATTTCATTATTTAGAATCAATGCATTTTGATCGTTAGGTGAATGCCATTATGATCTATAATATGTAATAATTTTAAGGAAAAAAGTGTTTAGAACTATTAAGCAAGGTATGGCTTAATGATTTGCGACTTTTTATGTCAAGAGACACTCTTCATAATGCAATCTAATGCCCATGATGGTAGAGATGTTGTAATGTAAATAAAAAAAACAATAAAAAAAGCTATAAAACTAAAATAATAATAATAATAAATATGATCCATGATATTGACAACTCATGGTATTCATATAGAATATAGCTTATTTAAACGAAGATACTAAACCTATTTAGATCCATCTTAACTTTGAATCTACCAACAATTTAGAGAGTTTCAAAATAATATGAAAATTTGATTTTGGCTGGTTCATATTTATCATATAATTTATGAAAAATAAAATAATATAAGTAATTCATTTTTTTTTTAATTTAATCAAATTACATAATTAAATGAATAATAATAATAATTAAATCAATATTTAAATATTTTAAATAAAAGAATAATTAAAAAATTCTTTAATAAAGATCGATAATTTTTATCCAAGTTTTACTTTTTTAAATTTCTCCGTTTTCAAAAAATTAATTTAAGTTTAATTATCTAGGTTTTCCTTTTAAAAATTTCTTAGTTTTCAAAAAAATAAATTTAAGTTTTATTTACTTCTATCTAAACTTCATTTAATACATTATGATCTATATTAATATCCAAGATTTTTTTAAAATGTGTTTTTACTACTAATTTATTACATTTTGATCTATATTAATATCCAGGAATTTTTTTTAAATCTATATTTTCTATTAATATAGGAAAATATTAGATTGTGTTCGGCTTTTAATCAAAGTACCATTGGTCTCATTCCTACCAGATGTATTCACAAAATCGTATTGACAAGAATATAAAGATAACAACATAACAAAGCTAGTCGACCACATAGGAACTGCCCACTAAGACCAAAACAAACCTAGAATCAAAATACACCCAATTTACGTGTCTAGCTAGTGAGATTACTCGACCACAGTTCATCAATTATGTCTCCATGTGGTTGACGGAAGGCTTCATGAATATGAGCCTCCGTATAGGCCAATCGTCCTTCAATGTTGTTGACCTTCACCTGAAGCCTCCTATGACCCTGCCAGAGAGAAACCATTTTGTCTAACATGTTGCATTGGTTATGTTGGAGATCATCCATGCAAGAAATGATCTCGTTACTATCATTGTGTCTGTCACAAGCCAGTTACTCTGTCATGTATGACAACTCACAAATTTGAGCTTTAAGAACATCAAAGGGTGGTGGCTGGTGAAACTATTTTGGTGAGTTATTTGGTTGATCTGGAAGCTCCTCACTATCATCCATCTTCCCACAACTTTGATCATCCTCCTGGCCTCTCTGAACACCATCGTGATGGCCTGTCCCATGGTGTCGAATCATGCCTACCTCACTAACCATGAAGTGGCATTGCCTTCCCTCTGAACTAGAGACCTTACTCGCGCTTTGCGTCCACTTGGGTAGATCACTAGCTTTCACTTCCTATCCAGCTAGATGCTTAATTCCCCACACTATCTGCAAAATGTCTCCACTACTCTTTCTGCTCATGTCTTCCCTTGACAAAGTCCCAACAACACCTAACCCACAACTATTTAATATCCAAAATTTTGAAAAATGAAGAAAAACGTGATAGGGACTACTAAGCAAGGCATGGTTTAATGACTCCAACATTTTTCATACTAATATTGGAATATCATATTGATTATTTCATAGTGTTATATTATTTATCTTATATTTTAATGTTAAATTAGACTAGTATAGTTCAATTGTATTTTATTTGAAAAAAATAAACTAGTAATTTCCCCACATGTTGGAAAGGAAATTCCATAAGGCAATAGCATATAACACTGATTAATGCTTCTTTGACAATTGTTGAAAGGCATAAAACTATCAAAAAAAGGCAAGGACCATGATACAATGAAATCTTGGATAAATAATCCTTCCTTGAGCCTTAGAAATCATGAGGACTATGTTGAAGTTAAATACCTTGTATAATTATGCCAACATGAATGCCTCGTAAATAAAGAAATATATTGTGATTTTCGACCCTTGAAATCAAAGGTCATTTTGGTACAATTCCTCCATATTTCTTCTTGATCACTTCTTCTTGTTGTAGAAAACCTTAATTAGTACAAAGAATTTTTTTTATAGTTTGAAACATGTGTCTACATAAGACTAACAATTTTGTACATAAATTTTGATTTTCTATGTGAATTAAGATCTACCCTTGAATAAAAATGCACATATCTCCAATCTGGAAATTGAACCCAAGAATAACATCAACTACACCTCTTCTTGAGAAAATTACTTTTGTTTCTCTTTTGAATGTTGACTCACCTCTGTATTATTTCCTTCATGATCCTTGAAACTATTCAAAAGATCACACTACTCTTTACCACTAATCATCTTAGTGTCTTCCATGTTATTTTTGTAATCCAACATATTTTTCTTATGTAAATCTAGCCCATGTCATGTAGTTGGAAATAATGTAGAGATCATTCAACAACATTTAAATGATTTTATCTTAAAATCAAGCAAGTGTGGCCCATAAGCACGACACATCAAAAGAAAACACCTCACCTTGGTTTTAAAATAATCGCCCAAAATTTGTATAACCGACTCGTCTATTTGAACGGTAAAAACATGAAAGAGTTTTTGTGAATTTTTCATTTTGGACAAGAAAGGTAGGGATAAATTTGAAAAAAAAATTGGATGAATAAAAAACATACATGTGCAAATTTCACATAGTGACCTTTGTGTTCTTATGAGAATTTAGTCATTGGAAAGTCCAAATTATTGTATGGCATCCATTGACCATGCTACAAAGAAATATTACTGCAATACTCTACCCTTGATCTTTACAAATCATGAATCCTATGTTGTGGTTAAAGACCTTGTATTATTATGCCAACATGAATGCATCATAAATAATAAATAGATCATGATCTTCTATCTTTGATATCAGAGGTTTTTTTGGTACAATTCCTCCATATTTCTTCTTTATCACTTCCTTCTACTACAAACAACCTTAATCAATACAAAGCGATTTTTTTATAGTTTGAAACATGTGTCAACAAAGGACTATAACAATTTTGTAAATAAAATTTTTATGTGAATTAATATCCACCCTTGAATAAAATTGCACATATCTCCCATCTGGAAATTAAACCCAAGAATAACATCTACTACACTTCTTCTTGAGAAAATTTAATGTGTTTCATTCCAAGAAAAATTTGGTTCTCCTTTCTCAAGTACAATTCGTTAGATCTAATGTCAAAACCCATATTATTATACATCATAAAATCAAACAAATATTAGCTCAAAGTATGCATAATATCCAAACACTTCTCAAAACATTTTTAAGCTAAAAAAAATATGCAATCTCACAATTTATAGTCAATGAATTAGTTGTCCCATGTGAACTGATAAAAATGCAAACTCGTAGTCCCATCATGAATATGAAATGTGGTATATTCTTTGCGTATAAAACATAATTTGGTGCATTTTAGGGTTCACAAGACATTTAGAGTGAATATCAAATCCAAAACACTTAATCTAAAACCATAACATATAAAAGGTCTCTCCAAAGATTCACATTCATTACTAACTGAGAAGACACTCTAAATGCACAAAATATCGAGAAAATCTCAAATAACGATCACCTTCACCAATCAACCTAAACAATGATTGCCTTTTCTGAACTAAAAAAGAAAAAATGTCACCATTTAAAGAAATTTCTCCAAAGAAAGATTAAAGGAGATAAATCTCCAAATCATGAGTTAATGAACTTCCTACCAATGCCATAGATCGATCACTTTTTATGTGCCTCCTAGTTGATTGAACTTGTGGCATCAATCTTTGAGTCCTTGGTGATATAGAATTGGGTTCCCATTATGAGCTGCTAGAAGAGAATGTCTCCATATTACAGGAGTTCCCTTCTCCTGAACATCTAGCATCAACCTTGGAGAATGACCACAAATGTTTTCTTTTGCCAACTCAGTAGCAATTACTTAACTTGGAATCAATGGACTACCTTGAGAAGCATGTTCAATATGTTGAATTTTAATCGATGCAAATGAAATTTTTATTTTGGGTTCTTACTTCTATAACGTTACTTTGCTTATCTTCCTACCTTAAGAGTCATTGATGCCTAATAATAGCATGATCGTGATTTATATCAAATAGAGTATCTAAATTCCATTACACTTTAAAGATCATCCTCAATTCTTGTACTGCCTACTTTGGAATCCACTCTAGAAATCCTAGGTTATTCTTATTTGATCAAGAGTATAGAATTTTTAGGGTGGTGTTCTATGTGAAATAAAATACCTGTGAGGTCTAGCACTATGTATGGGGGTTCATTGTAGCCTTGGATATATTCTATGAGCCGATGTAATGTTTTTCTTATGGATACACCATAGTTTTGGTTGTCATCTAGTTATCATGATTCAAAAATCAGTCATCATCTTAGGCCCTTGCATCATTCGATATATTTTGTGAGCTAATGTGATGTTTTATTTTGTCACAATGATTCAAAACTCAGTTATTATATCTCAATATTGACTTCCTCTCTATTTGTTCTGTATATGAACCCTTTAAAAAAAGCACGGGAACATTTGATTTTACATTATGATCTCCCTAGCATGGGTCGAGGTTTCAAAAATTGGAGAGAAGCGTGAGTGGTTATTGTTAGAAATTTCTATATAGGATGGGAAAGTTGGATGATCTGTAGGAAATCTGGACGCCATACTAGATTTCTAGTTCGAATTTTCTAGTGTCTCTAGCCACCATGTAACTAATAGGATCCATTTCAACTGAGAATGTCAATACATCAATGCGCCACTGAAAAATACCATTTATTTTATCTTGTGACATCCCTAGCCATTTTCTTTGATTTTGGATCAAGTTATGGACTAGAATAAACTCTTTCTTCAAAAGGGTGTAGTATCTATTGGATGAAGGGAAAGGTTATAATAAAATTGTACAAAAAACTACTCAAGGTTGTCCCAACATACTCGGTGTGTGTTGGAAATACCCAGTTCTAAAAAAAATGCATATCGTTGCTCACTTTCTTAGAAGAAAAATTGAACAAACTATGTAAACTTTAAACCATTTAGATCTTCAAGTTCTATTTTTATTTTTCCTTGTTTATAGTCAATCCTAATCTTTTAAAGCTGTAAAACATTTTTGTTATAACTACTTGTTTAGAGGCCAAACTCAACGTGCTATATAAACTATTCAAATCTTCATCCTTTATTAATCTTTCATCCTTCTTGATATATAATACATCACATCATCACATTCACTTCATCATCAACATCTCCTTGGATAGAAAGGAACCATAGACGTTTCTTGATTTATATATTTCTATCTCTGTATTTCCAATGCTAGGTGATGAGAGTTCACCTGGAAAGGAAGCATAGACATTTCTTGATTTATATCGTTCTATCTCCTTGTTTCCAATGCTAGGTCATGAGAGTTTAGACAAAATTAACATATTTTGTGTCATTCACGCATGAAGATTTTTTCTCTTGATAATATGTTTTTCTATTTTATCTTTTCTTTAGGTACTCTTCTTTCCAACCTGAAGAATCTTAAGATTGTATTGTAATGAAACTATATTTTGTATAAATCCTACTTCCATATTGATGACAATTCTATATGTATGTTGTTAACCATTTTATGTTGATTTGATTTCATACTCACAGAGTATGATTTTTTCTTTATGGGTTCTTGACCTATTAAATATTGTTTAATCTACATAGTTTTAATTGTATTTCTAAGTATCTTAAAAGGAACTGACATATATTTCAGTAGCTGATATGAAGTTGGTCACTTTTTTTCTTTGTTAAGATAGTGAAAATATATGGAGCGTGAAAAATGTATTTAGGGCACACTTGTCATCACATTTGTAGAGAAAATTATAACATAGTATCACACGTTTCTTATCAAATATAAATGCTCCTACATGAAACATTTTTCTTATTAGATATATATTCTCCTATATGTAACAACGGCGGCTTTCATCACTTCAATAGAAATAAAAACAAGTTTGTTGAGAAAACAACTCCAAGACTAGTGCACGTTAGTTTGATAACGTTGCGTGGGGTGCGAAAGCACTCGGGCCCTTGCGGCAGCATTCGGATTGCTTAAATGCATCTCTGTGGAATGTTTACTCATTCCTTTTTGTAGCTTTTTTATCTCTGATTAATAGAAAAGCGCGGTTTTTTTCCTCGGAAAAAAAAACAACTCCAAGACTAAGAGAGACTTGGTAGAAACTGTGGAATTGGTGAACATGTATTACTCTGTGGTGTTGGCTATTGGGCATAGATTTATTGGTCTTATATAGAAGACTGTAAATTTGTATTTACTTTATACTACATTAAACATGAAATCGCCAACATTCAGGGCACACTTTCCATCACATTTGTAAAGAAAATTAGAACAGAGTATCACACTTTTCTTATTATATTTAAATGCTCCGATATGAAACAACTACCTATAAAATTTTTAGAGAAAATTACAATAGAGTATCACACTTTTCTTATCAGATTTAAATGCTCCTATATTCAACAACTACCTAGGGAGTAAATTTATCATGGAAGATTGTGTCAAGAGAGGTTGAAGTCCAATCAATTTGTTCAATTATTATTTATTAGATCTTTTGTTAATAAAAATCGATGCATAGGTCATCTAGGTAATTGTTATTACCTATGCCACCGTGTTATGGAATATTATTTTAAGGTTTATTTCTTTTCATTTTAAAACAACACTAATGGAAACAAATCTTAATTTATGTAAACATTGTTAAATGTAGAGGTAGAAATTTATGTTGCAAAGGAAACAATTCCAAACTAGGAAAAATTTAGATCACATAACATATCACATCTCTCTTCACTTACGCTTTTCTTCCATATGCTACCATTGATGTTTCCTTTACAACATGTGGTACGATTGCTAGTTTTATTATTTTATGTCTTTGTCTTTTCAGCTACTATTGTCCATGATGTTTGAATGCAACAACATTAAAGCTAACTTTAATTTAAATGTAAAAATTATTTGCATATAAATAAGATAATGTCAATCTTGAAATACCCATTGAAATAATTTATTTTTTGATAAACCCATTCTCACCTCTTTTCGAATTTTTAAATAAACACCACACAAATCTATGAAAAAGTTCATTACTACATAGGCATCATAATCATCACAGAACAACGAATCAAATGGATTCAGTAATTCATTACCACATACAATTAAAGTGATCAAAATGATAGAAGCTATGCCATGGAAGGAGCTGACGCAGAGTCAGTTTCGTTATAGTTTTAATCTAATAAATACATTTCTGAGGGTAGGTGTGGAGTTGGAATCTCTTCTAGTGGTATCACCGTTTCCGATGTGAGTTCAAACATGTCGCCCTTGTCCACTTTGTCATCATTGATTCCTCAGGGAAGAACCTAGACAATTAGATGGGGGAGGGATGGAAGCAACAGATGGACCATCTGACTCGCCAACGAAAACCCCATGCACATTCTCCTACTATAATGAACCTAGATATTTTACAAATCCTACTTCAATATTGATGACAATTTTATATGGATGTTGTTAAGAATTTTATGTTGATTTGATTTCATACTCACTAAGTATGTTTTTTTCTTTGTGGGTTCTTTATCTATTAAAGATTGTTTAATCTACTAAGTTTTCATTGTATTTCCTAGTGTATTAAAAGAAACTAATTTATATTTTAGTAGTTGATATGAAGTTGGTCACTTTTGTTCTTTGTGCAGATAGTACAAATATATGGAACGTGAAAAATATATTCAGGGCATACTTGTCATCACAATTGTAGAGAAAATTATAATAAAGTATCACACTTTCCTTATCAAATCTAAATGATCCTATATGCAACAGTTTTCTTATAATATCTAAATGCCCCTATATACAACAATGGTGGCCTTCATCACTTCAAGAGAAATAAAAGAAAGTCTATTGAGAAAACAGCTCCAACACTAAGAGAGATTCTGTAGAAACTATGGAATTGGTGAACATGTCTTTCTATGTTGTGTTGGATATTGGGCATAGCTTTCTTGATATTCTATAGAAGGTTGTAAATTTTCATTTAGCTTATACTATATTAATTATGAAATTTCCAGCATTCAGGGCACACTTGCCATTGTATTTGTAAATAAAATTACAACAGAGTATCATACTTTTCTTATCATATTTAAATGCTCCTATATGCAACCACTACTTATCACATTCGTAGAGAAAATTACATTAGAATATCACACTTTTCTTATCAGATTTAAATGCTCCTATATTCAACAACTACCTAGGCAGTATAGTTATCATGGAATATTGCAAAGGTCCAATCAATCAGTTCAATTATTATTTATAAGATAGTTTGTTAATAAACATATATGTACATGACATCTAGGTAATTGTTATTATCTATGCCACCATATTATGGAATATTATTTCAAGGTTTATTGCTTTTAATTTTTAAACAAGACCGAGGGAAACAAATCTCCATTTATGTAAACATTGTTAAATGTAGAGGAAAAAAAATTATGTTGCAAAGGAAACAGTTCCAAACTGGAAAAAATTTAGATCACATAGCATATCACATATCTCTTCATCTATTTTTTTCTTCCATATTCTATCGTCAATGTTTCCTTTGCAACATGTGGTGAAATTTCTAGTTTTATTATTTTATGTTTTTGTCTTTTCAGCTACTATTGGCCATGATGTTTGAATGCAACAACATTAAAGCTAGCTTTAATTTAAATGTAAAAATTATTTGCATATAAATAAAATAATGTCAATCTTGAAATACCCATTGAAATAGTTTATTTTTTCATCAACCCATTCTCATCTCTTTTCAAATTTTTAAATAAACACCACACAAATATATGAAAAATTTCATGAATACATAGGCATCATAATCATCAAAAAAGAACAAATCGAATGTATGTAGAAGTTAATTACCACATAAAATTAAAAAAATCAAAATGATAGAAGCTATGTTGAGGAAGGAGCTGCTGCAAATTTAGTTATGTTCTAGTTTTAATTTAATAAATACATTTCCGAAGGTAGGCGCAGCATTGGAATCTATTCCGGTGGCAACGCCTTCACCAGTGTGAGTCCAAACTTGTCGCCCATGTCCACTTTGTCAATACTCATGCCTAAGAGAGGAACCCAGTCAAATGGATGGAGGATGGATGCCAACAATAGATGGATCATATGACTGGCTAAAGGAAGTACCATGCACATTCTCCTTCTTGCACCGAATGGACTTAACTCAAATTTTTTCCCCTCCAATCCACATTGCTCATCTCCACACAAGAAATCTATCTGGCATAAATTTCAAGGGTTCCTTCTAGATTGAAGGGTCCCTTCCAATTGCCCACATATTGACTATAATTTGAAAGTACTTCGGTGTCACAAATCATGCAACCCCACAATGGTTATTGGCTCTATGAGGGATGAGGAAAGGAGTCATCGGGTACAATCAAAGTACTTATTTGACCATGGCACGAAGACAAGAAACATGCTCTGCATCACTTTCTTCCACCATCTGGTCATGCCCCACTACCTCCTCCAATTCGCCTTCGATGTGTTTCATATTTTTAGGATTACATCACATATTCTATTTTCAATGCAGTGGTGTAACTCCCAACCCTAAATATGTCCTACAATAAAAAAGGAGACTGGACATCAAAAGGAGGACCATAAATACATTTTCCATCAACATTGAATCGAGGCAAGGGAATCAATACAGTGAAAATGATGTTTGCTTGATTAATTATTTGATTATTGAAATACAAATGAAGGGTGATAAATGCGATATGACCCTCTAGGCCTCAAATCCCCACAACTTTGACATGCATCTCATTAGCTGAAATTTAGAGGTTGACAAGATGAACAATTATTGTCGCTCAATTTGCAATTCATCTTCCCAGATGGAGCATGCACTAAATAATTACTTGACTAATCCATAAATAAATTAGGTTTCCAACTACGAAACTCACTCAACAGAGGTCTTCTGCTATGCCAACAAGTTAAATTACAAACAAGTGAAAAATAAATAAAAAAACTCAACCTCTCCCTCCAACTCTAACTTCCCTCTTCTCTTGTGCAGCCTCGACAAATATTATGAGAGATTTGCAACAACTGCCCCATAGACAATGCCTCCAAATGGGGTTTTCCTTGAATAATTTTAATAGCTGGAGGGGATTAATTTCTTACCAGTGAAGTACCCGCAATATGTTCATGGGTTATAATAAATATTACGTAGTTGAACGGTTTCACAAATCAATGTTCAATTTATAGGTAAAGCAGTGGGATGTAACGATAGAAGAACTTTTAATCATCTAACATTGGATCTAATAGTGTAGAAGAGTGCAGAGTGGCAATTAATGGAGTTCTTTCGTAAGAGAACCCTTACGGAGTAAATATATAAAATTTACAATCTATATAAAAATCAAAATCTATCTTAAATATATTATTATAATTTTGTATAAAATTTATAAATAATTAAAAAAAATCCATTTCTATTATATCTTTTATATTTTCATTTTTTTATTTATTTTTTATATATGATAAAGGAGAATAATAAATAATAAACCATAAACAATAATGATGATTTTGTATGAGACCATTTTTTATTTAGAAAGTAGTTTATATAGTTAAAAAAATAAATATGAGTATATCACACCCATTTACAAATGTGTAACACTATTTTATGTTAAATAGTAAAATTTACTAATTGTTGTTTTAGAAATTTATTATAATAGAGCTAAAAATTAATATTTAAGTTAATATATATATCTTTAGGAAAACATATAACAAAATAATATAATAAATAATAAAAATTGAATGATATAAATGAAAATCAAATCTAATTCAATACTTGTGAATATGATATTTTTTCAACTAAATTAAAAGTAAAAGACATAAATACCTTTAAAGTAAATCTCAATACTTTACTTCTAACCAATATAAGCAATACTAAAAAAATTAAAGAAATTAAATTTGTATCATTAGTTAATAATTATTAATAATACACTCGTAATTAAATGTCTAAAATTTCATATCACATATTATTAGCTCTACTAATACACTTGTACTTAATAATCTAAAATTCCATAGTAGCTCTACTCTAGGATTGTTTTGTAAATTTAATTTGAAATCCTACACTATGTTTGTTCCACATATTTTAGATATTTTTATTAATACAAAATAAATGAATTAAATGGCGAGATTTCATTAAATAATTTTTGAATCCGATCACCTACTGTCATTTATCCTAATGGCAGGTTATAATAGTGAAAATATGTGCATAAGAGAAAGATTTAGATTTCTAGACTAGTTAAATTTTTTGTAAAGAAGGAAGAAAATTTCAGTAACATAGATTTTCAATTTAATTCTATCCCCACATGAATTAACATAGACCTATATACGTCCAACTTACAAAACTAAATCAAAGTTTTGATTTCATGATAGTCCAATGGAAATTACAACACAACTTTCATGTTGTTACTCTATAATTGTGAATGAAATATATAAACTATGAGATGTGGCCAGTATATAATATCCAATTTTGAGAGATAATCACGGTTCATGGTTCCTTTTTTACCCTTTTACTTGGGCGACCTTGTGCAGATGTTGTGGCAATTGAGATTTTGTGCATCTTCTGTATTTCTTTAACAAAAGATGGAAGGTCATTGTAAGAAGGTTCGTCATTACCACAACAATTTTGGCAAGCCTGCTCAGTTGCTACACAAAAAGAATGTTCACTGCATTTTTCATGTCCTCTTCATCCAACACTATAGTGTCATCCATGCACATTTTCATGGTTATACCCAGGTGTTCTACGAGCTTCGAGTTAAACGGTTGTTTTGCGAACATGGGCCATGTGATCACGAGAACTCTCGTGTTTATGCTCTCCAATGTATAGTTCCAACCACAGTGAGTGAGGAATGCACCAATGGAACGATGAGAGAATGAGGAGTTGAGGCGCCTATCCCCGTATAATGAGCCCCACTTGCAATATGTTCATAGGCTATAATAAAGATCAACAAGTTGAACATTTGCACAAATCAAGATTCAGTTGACAATGAAACCAGTGGGAGCTAATGGTGGAAGAACTTTTAATCATCTAACATTGGATCGGATAATGCACAAGAGTGCAAAGTGGTAGCTAGGGGAGTTCTTCCGAGAGGGAAACCCTTACGGTGTAAATATTTTGTAACGTTTAAATTATATATATTTAATTTTTTAACTAAATCATGATTATGATTATTAACATCAAGTGAGATCATTGTGGTCTATTGGACTTTCAAAAAATAAGAGATTAATTGTGACTCTTTAATATGTTATTTCTCTGATAATAAACAAGGGAAAGAAGCTCTTGGATCACTATTAGTCAAAAAAATTGGTAGTGGGTAAATGTTTTGGAAATGATAACAAATGTGAGTAAATGCAATCCAAGAGAAAAAATGTTTCATTTTCATTTTCAACCCTATTAATATAAAAAAAAATGTCTAATTCTTTTATCCCAAAATATTTTAAATATAAACCCACCAAAAATTAAAAAAAAACATAAGAATTAATTATTATCTAAACAATATTCATAAAAATATCCTTAAAAACAAAACACTCTGTATATCAAATTACTATCTAAGGACACTCCCCCTGTTATAAAAGCGTTTATTGTCATGAGATTGTCATCGTGTACAGTAATACTAACCGAACCTATGTAGCAGGAACATCGAGATTGTCATTAAAATACTGCCAACCAATGTAGTAGGAACATTATTCTCTCTCTCTCTCTCTCACTCTTGGACACTTAGATTTTTCTTGGAGCACCTTGGCATTGGATCAAGAAAACAAAATGAGGCAAGAGGAAGGAAGGATCAAGCAAGGAAGAGTAGGATCAAGTAGCTACAATAAGATTCTTTGCAGGTATCGATTTGCATGTGTGTTTTCCTTGCTAGTTTTGGCATGCATGATATTGTAGGTGATTCTTTGTTGTCATGGAATGGGTTTTGTTAGGTGTGACCATGTTTTCAGTCTAGCCTTTCCATTTCCTAATATCCATGGTGTGATGGGGTTCTCATGTTTAGGTTGAGCTGGATTTTCAGATGGATTCGAAGCTGAGTGAGATGAATCTTCGATTGAAAGAACACATAGCCTAGTGACCCCTGAGCTAGACCATATATTATGGTAAAGCCACTAGCCAAGTAATCCTTGACCGGTTAATGTGGGATATACAGTAAAGCCTCGAGGTGGTTTCCCTTTATCAGGCCTAGGAATCCTTGTTGTTTAATGGTAGAATATACAGTAAATCCTAGAGGGTGGAGTCTCGGTTTAGGGCCTAGTGATATGGTGTGGATTATGGTAAAGCCTAAGCAACTAGGAGACAGGAAAATTCCTCACAGTGTAGGTGGAGAAATATGGTGGCATCCATGCTTGTTTTGGCCTAGTGATCTGGTGGAGGTAATGGTAAACCCTATTATTACATGTTTATTGTGTTGGCCTAGTGATTCGGTGTGAATTGAGGTAAATCCTAGTTTTTATTGATGAGGGTCAGGTGGTTTATCCTCAGGATACCTTGGTTGGTTCTTTTGGTTTGAGTCCCACATTCATGCTTGGAATATGGCACGAAGATGTTTGGATGAAGAGGGTTTTGGCTCAGCCAACCCACGGTCAGGTGGAACGTGGTAGTCCCATCTCGGGTCAGATTTTGCATTCATTAATAAGAGCTTCTCTTCTTGATATCTTATGTGTAAATGTGATGGTTTATATGTGGGTTCTATGGCTGTTGTATCCTTGATATTTCTATTGTTATTATGTTGGTTATAGGCATGTATTATGACAATGATGATGTATAGCTCTCCTCATGTTTTGATTTGTAAATGAATGAATAATTTATCTATGGTATAATAGATGAAATTGAAGATAATGTGTTGAGACATCAATGCTTCTTAGCATTCTCAGATAAGTATGAGACCCTATGCTTAGATTTGTTGTTTAAACTTGTAGATTTCATATTTTTGACATGTTTGACGAAATTTCTGTGATGGATAGTAGGGGTCCAATCTAGACCTTGTCAATGTTTTTGCAAATGTATCATTTCTCTGTTGTGTAAATTCATTTATGAACCTGTCATTTAGTTCTCGGAAGTGACCTGGGCTCTAGGCCTTAAAAAGTGGCACAGATCCCAGAGTTACATGCATAGGTCTGAGGAGAAAAGTCCCTGGATGCATGCATACCCTTGTTGTGGGAGCATCTGGGGCTTTAATGGTTTAAAATTTTAGTTAGTATTAAGGGGTGGTTACCTGAGTGGTTGGGATGTCTCATGGGAGCTTTGTTTTTGATGTTCAAGGTGTGCGTTGGGTGCAGTATAGGGCTTATAAATGTACCAACATTTAATTTGTTAATCTGGAAAGTTTGTGAACTTCAACACCCAACACTGGAAATGCTAGAGAAAGCCCCTGGTAACATGCAAAGAAAATGCTAATCTATCTTGCGTATTAATCTCATCAATAAATGAAATCCTGCACTAAAAGAGAATTCGAGAAAACACCAATCCAAACAATTAAATCATGTGGGAAATAAAAGGAAATTAACAATGCGAAAGGAAATTCAAAAAGGAAATCATAACTAGAAACCAAACAGTGTCGACATAATATCGAGAGACTATAAATGTTGGAAGGAATTCAAAAGAAATTCAAAATCATTCTGCCTGTACTAATTCTGTGTGAAATTAACTTGAAAGCATCGACAAGTAAATCTACTGTGTAAATAACTTATGAAAGAAATTAAATTAATATGAATCTCTCGCCTTCCTTGTCCCTGAAAATGAATCACATAGAATTGTCCAAAAGTTAAAGGGAAACTACAATAGCAATTCAAGATTATCATAGTGCAATTTCCCTTTTATACATGTTGGCTTTACATTATAAGAATTGCAGCTTTAGATAATATAAACTCATATGTGATTGCTGCTTAATGATGCACGAGTTAATGAGTAAATGATTTCACCATTTCATAATTATTCAAATGCATAACGTGAAACCGATCAAAGCACAAACCAGTCGATTCTCGACCAGAGCAGAGGATTCTTTTAAAATTTGTAAAGGTAAGATCTTGCAGAATAAGCCAATATTGTAAGTTCAGATAATCTAGAGGACGCAATCGTTATTTAAAATATTGCAAGTGCAAATATAATTAACAATGCAGTAAATGAAATAATGTGTAGAGGAACACGTTACAACAAATTAACTTTAAATCTGAGAATAAAATATTGCAGCAAATCGAATTAATTCTAGAACTGGAAATAAAACATCTGCAACAAATTAAATAACATCAATTGAGGGCAGAAAGAAACTATAAATAAACAAATAAAATTCACACAACAAATAAGAATTGAAATGCTATTTAGTTTAAAATATGAGAGTGGTGTCGAGTTGGTCTAGTGGCCAACCTAGCCAGCTCGCACCCTCTTTGAGTGCCTGGTTCACACAGAAATTAACACCATTAGATGCAAAAAATGAATAGGAAGTTCACGGATAAAAATCACTTCAATTAACTCCTGAAAACAATATTTTACATGATGCAGACCTCGGCTTAACTCCAACAAGCAGGAGAAGTGATCCCCAACTAGAATTTGCATGTTGCTACATTGGGACAACTTCTCCTCCCTTCTCCACTTCCTTTAGTCCCTGTTCCTGTCTCTAAAGCTCTCTTGATCAATTAGCTGACGAATTAATCTCCCTCCTTGCTGCTCCAGGAAATCTATTATATATGCACCATATTACAATTTGGGACTATTAATTAGCCAATTAAAAACACAAGAGGTAGATCATCAATCATAACAATTTTCCGTGAATAAAATTAGTTTGCAACTAAATGTTGAAACAGTGATGATTCTGGCGAATCATTCCTCTTTTCCTGGAATGGTGTTATTGCTAGAATCCACATACAATGGGCGCAATTTTGTCTCTATGAAAAGCACAAAATCCCTTCACATAACTTGTAGTCATTCCCATGCTTCTTAATCAGTCAAACCTGAATAAATCTCTGTCACCTGGAAGAGGATCTCGCTTTATGCAACTAGCAGAAAGAGCAAGAATGTCACGATGATGGTCATGATCATCATAGTCTCGTTATGAAGACAATAAAGCCCGTCCCTCTGTGCGAAGAGACCTATAGGAGCCAGTTCATGATCTGTGACTCAAAAAGTGCTCCAGAATTCAGCAATCCCATTGTCGTGCTTAATAGAGCTATATTGTTTCTCCTGGACTGTAAGGAGATATATTGTTGATGATTGAACATAGGCCTTCTGCTATTTCCATTTCCATTTCCCACAAATACACCGTTGATGAATATGCAAATAGCATGACCTCGCGATTCAATGTGAAGCACTGGTCGAACATTACTTCTCAAAAATGGTTCATCGTTGCCAACATCAATACTGACTGTGTACCATAGGTAATCTGATAAGTCCTTAGTTGTATTGATATGTTCCAAAATATCCGCTGCCTAAAAATAATCATTTCCCAAAACTCCAATCTGCTCCTTGAATGATTCCCACCTTTCACCCTCATAAAGTTCCCCAGTTGGTAGCATTTCCATAATGTTCGATTGAGAACTTACCTTTTCAATATTGAATGCAACAGCCTTGCAATCAGGGAGTATGCTAATTGACCATGCGGGCAGGACATATATTAAGTTTCCGAATTGGACAGTCACATCAGATTTAAAATCCATATTTGAAAGGAATGTTGTACATTCTCCTTTCCTCGTTTCAAAAACATGTGTCTCTTGTAATAAACCCAATGTGTAATAGTTGGGCTTTCTTGAGTTTATTATAGCGTCCTCGGTAATCACATGTATTTTGGCAGTTTCCTTGGACAAAACAAGAAGAAATCCAATAGTGTCCAATGTGTTCTCCATTGATCCATGCCTGGCCTTTTCCCATACTGCTTAGATCTAAAGCAAGATGATCTAAAGCAAGAGCGCATATTTACCATTATTTGGATGTGTGGCAACTCTTCACAATCATCTTTCTGAGAGAACCGCTCACGCAAACCATCAGCACTATTTAACATTTGAAGTAGGCAATGTTGCTGGAAGCTAGGTAAATAACCAACGCCCCAATCCTTATTCCATAATGTGCAGAGATAGCAGAAATATTATCACAGGATTACCAATAACATTTGGCATAATTCGAGCCCCATGAACTAGAGGGTTTGAGTATAGGTACAACTTCAAACACAATGATATTAGTGTAAGAGTTTGCATGCTGCTAACAAAATACCACTGCCTTCATGAACAGATCATAATACTGGGTTTGAGTTCAACATGGTGCAGGAAGCCATAAAATGGTGCAGGCACATCCCAAAGTATGATCAAACTGGTTTTAAGCCTACAACATACAACCTGTAATTAAAGTCTCAGTAATGACATTTTAATCTTGTTAAAACAAAGAAGTTACAAATACTCTTCGAAAATAATCATTTAGCCAATCGATAGCATGAGAGAAATAAACAAATGCCGATGCTGACCATATTGCTTTTCCTCATGCAAGGAAATCTGGTACTATTACTTCCTCACAAAAAAAACAATATTAGAAACATTTGTAGGTATTCAAAATGATGTTCCTGCAATTTTGTGTGGTCACACTTCCTGCGCTAGTTAAAGCTTGCTCTAAAAATAGAGTGTGTGCTCGAACCTTTATTTTCTTAGACTGATTTCAAGAAAGCCTAAAATGAAAACTGCCATAAAAACTAAATTGCACGCATGGTGTTATGACCTGAATAAAATAGCTAACTTTTAAAATTTCCAAAAGAAAATCTCGCAGGCATCCCTGATTAGAAGTTTCACTTTTAATATCATCATTGGAAATATGAGTGACATGATTTAAAAGCCATGGTGTTAAAAGTAGACATAGTAATGCCTTCCCACAGTGACCATTTTACCTTTATCCATGTATATTTGAAGCTCCTCTTGTCTGGGAACAATGAATTACTTGCACTAAGGGTCCGACATCCATAAAAATCATTCCAAAAAGATAGAACTCCAAGGGTTAACAATAGAAGGATTTTAAAGCCATTCTCAAAGAGATTGATAATGAGTTCAGGGAAAGCAAAAACAACTAAGTAAATTATAGTGTAGAGTTAACTTTAATACCACAAGCATGGCCCTGCTGCCAACAGGAATCTATAGCCTCGACATGGATACCTTTTAACCTTATGAAATGCTTTTGTCCCACCTATTAGATATAGATTCAGAGTCGTTTAAGAACATTTTACTTTTTCTCTTTTTAGAAGTTAATTGAAGGCCGTTGTCCTGGCTTGGTAATCATCTATCGATAATGCCATTCACGAGAACTAACAAGAACGAACAAGATAGCTCGCGATGAGACCTCTCGTCTTCCAGTTTTTCAATTGAAATTCATTACCCTGGCTTTGTGACTAGTGCGATAATGCCATTCTCCTTAGGACCTATGATCATAGTAGGTCGGCTATCAATGAGATGTCCTATCCCTCAATTAATTCGTTTATGTTTTTTTTTTAACTCTGATTATGATTTGTTAGTGTTAGCCTTTGCAGCCTTCCTCCAGTGATCAAACATGCTCTTACAAAGTGATTTTAAGGTGTCAAGGTCAAATTTTGTCATTTCAGTGAGTCTTCAAGCAAAATTTAGTCACTAGGTATTAGGCCTAGGGTTTGCTTTTACTCCTTTCAAAGTTGTCCAAATGTTTCCATGTCACCATTCAGCTGAGTGCACTATCATTCACAGCGTTGTAATCATCATGTCAAGTTCCACTGGGTCATTTTACACCTTGTTCATGTTTCAGTTGCGCCTAGGTAAAGTTCATTTCCCTCTCCTAGGGTTTTGAAGGTAATTTCTTTTGGAAGATTAAATCATTAGCAAAACTTGTATTTGGATGTTCATACACCTTCCCCTATCCTTAATGTACCTTATTAAACACTTCCCATCACTGAGATCCCCTGAATTCCTCATTTTTGCACAAACCCTAGTTTCTTGCTACAACTTGACAATTTTCTAGACTAGGCCTGTGTTTTTCCCTTTTGGACCCCTTCCCCTCACTCAATATTTGAAATTCCACTTTCCCCTACTTCCTAACATCCCTCCCTACTTCCCAAAATTTTCTCAAGAATTTATAAGCCACTTATCCCCTTCATTTCACTTCATTTCGACAAATCCCCTGTTCCACACATCGGGATAGGTTTTACTCCAATGATGTTTCTGAGCAATAAAAGATGAATTTGGGAAAACTGAGAGAGGTTTTTGTCCATAATAGGCCAAGGAAGAAAAAACTCCTTCACTTTTTACACAAGTGTCATGGTTTCAGAGAAATGTCAAAAATACAGTTTCCTCGGGAGAATTGATGCACCTCTTAAGTGACCTTGGGAAAATCAAGTTTTCTCATATCTTGGTTGGAAAAATGACTTGCTTGATGAGTCAAACGATAACTCGACACAAATAGATTTCCAATGAGCTATCATGAGCTCAATTTTGAGTTCAGGAAGACCTTCCAAAGTTGACTGCAACAGCACTCTGCCTTTAGGCAGCCTCATTCTGCACATTTTGACCAGTCTTGGGAGATTTGATATTTGATAAGGCAAATGAACTCCAAATTGAAAAATTCCAGTTGGGTTGGAAAGTAGACAGGAAAACCTTTCCAACAAGTACACCTAGAGCGCATTTGGACACCGGGAAGGCCTCCAAAAGTGGGTCCAAACAGGTGCGACACATAGAGAATCAAACGCGGCGCATAGAGGAAAAATTGCTAGTTTGACCAAGTTTTGCTCTGTTTTTCGCCTAGCTTTGCCTAGTTTGACTTTTTTACTTTCCTAATGGAAAATTTGTGATGTAATTTGATGAAAACTGATCGATCATGATGTAAATATGTTAAATTTTCACTTGTAGAGGTATATTCATCAGTTTAAAGGTTGTTTGAAACTGAATGAATCAGTTCCCTTTTTTCTAGAGGCATGTTGTTATGTTGCCTATTTTTTAGTTCTCAGTTTAGAATCAGTTAGATCAGCTCCTAAACATGTGAGCTCAACCCCTAGAGGCAAGGATGAGTTTTTGTTTGCCTATATCTTATGTTTTTTCAGTCATTAGCATGGTTGGACTCTTGAGAAAGCAAGGAGCTTCATTGTACATTCATATCAGCATTTTGGCTAAGGATTTGAGACCAGGGTTTGTAGCACTCTTTGCGATTCATGTGGAAATTTGTCTTGGTACAGTGCTTTTCTTTGTAATTGTGAATTTGCTTATATTTCATGTATGCCATTCTCTATCTTGTTTCTTCTGAACTAAACAAACAAGAGTGTAAGTAGAATCCATTGAAATTGCAGTGCTCTACTTGAAGTTTGCTTTAGTTTCTTGATGTTTTCAGTTGTTTGGGGAGGATCCATGATTTCTCTTGCCCTATTCAACACCTCACCTATCTATTCCTTCCATCTCATTCAATTATAAGTGCCAAAAACAATTGCCTACATTGCCCCATTGAAATCTCCGCAGGACTGAGCCTCAATCCCCGCACCCAAAATTTGCCTTTCCATCTGAGCCAACAAAATCATCATTTTATTCAATCAAACTCTCTTGCACATATACCTAGCCTAATATCAGAAGATATTTCAATCATCTCAAGCCCTCATCGATCATGATTTGCTGATATTGACCCGGAGAGAGCCCTCTCCTGACCTGGTAGGGCTAGCTACCAGGTTGAGCGTGGTTTGATGTTGGCCCTGGATCCTACCTTTTCAGCCTGAGGTATATCTAGGCACTAACTTAGTGGAGACCATATTGGGGAAGAAAAGTTTATTTGTTTGTTAGTGTTATTGCTTATAAACTATAGACGGAGTCTGAAGATTAGCCAGGTAGCCTTCGAAATGCTTTTGCTTTGCATTAGCGCAAGTAAATAAAAGCTACTTCAGTCAATCTCCAGTCTAGTCTTCTAAGCTGAATATCTGACTTGCAAATTGCCCCAGTAACATGTATCAAGTTTAGATCTTATTGTTGATGGTGGACAACGATCAGACACCAGAAAGGCTGAAATCATTCACCTGGCGATTCCAAATCATTTTCAAGATCAGATCCAAAGACTCCACTGGAGGATGCACCCGACCAGCAAAAACATGAAAGGACAATATGGATAGATCAGGTATTCAAGTTGGAATTTCATCCAAGACATTTTGTTCTTTGTTCTAAATTATTTCTTCTCTTTTCCTGAGAATGTCAAGAAGGCTTTGCAAAGTATATTGTATTTGAGAAAAGATCCTCGGCTTGCATTTGATTCCTTCCCTTTGAAGATTGTGAATACCAAAGATTTGCATGCCTTTGAGCTTGATCAAGACCCTTTTTCTGAATCGTGAGATGACCGTCTTCAAACTTATGAGCCTCAAGAGAGAAAGATTGATTCTATACCTTCTGTACATACCCCACTAACTTGTAAAATTCCAGATCGATACAAGCCCCTGATTTTACCTTCTATATCCCATGCTTTCCCTAAAAATCATGACCTATATCTACCAATATTTGATGGTGAACGTGACAATATCACTACTGAGAGACATGTATTGAATTTTGAGTCCTCTCTTGACCTTTTTGAATTTGATGAAGAAGATGTCAGTATTAGGCTTTTTGCTCTTTCTTTGCAAGGCAAAGTCAAGAGTTGGTTCAAAACCCTGACTGATGCAAGCATCTCAGATTTCCCGCAGTTCGTCAAAGTTTTCCTCGATAGGTGGGTGGTCAGATAGAACCCTTTCTTGATTATAGAAGAGTATAACCAACTAAAAAGACTGCTAGGGGGGACAGTACAACAATTTTCTGCCAGATTTAACCAAGTTTATTTTTCGATGCCGGTTAATATAAGATTTCCTCTTGGATCTGCTCTCTTGCACTACCTGGGTGCCTTTGATCCGGAAATGGAGTTTCACCTGAGGGAAAGGAACCTAGCAACACTTGAAGAGATGTAGAATAGTGCAGTAGATGTAGAGGCTCATTTGCTTATCCGAAGGGCAAAGTTGAAGGAAGAAGAGATGAAAAACATAGATCCGGAGGAATCAACATCTCTAGAGGTAAAGCTTGACATTTTGGTAAGTGCAGTGGAAGAGATGATGCAAAGGATAACCACAAGGAATCATTATGATGTTCACGATCATGGCTTACTGATTGAAAAGGAGCAAGTTGCTGATCCAAAACATCTTCTTTCTTACCCCAGTTGTCATAGATCTGATAATGATTGTTTTATAGATCATCTTGGAGAAGAGAGATCTGTTGATATGACATGTATGATTGATAATGTGTTTTATACTGATGATTTGCCTCAGTTTGATCAGTATGACAATGATTATGTTCTCCAAACAGAGACTAATCTTGCAGACAAATCAACATCTAGTTTGTGGAAGGAGGAAGTTCATTTTCAGCAACTCGAGTACTGTGATTGACAGATACATATCAGCTATGGAAGTGAGGAGGAAAGTGAAGAAAATTTTGAAGTAAGTGAAGGATCTTTGCCTTTTTGTTTTGCTTCGTTTCAGTTCATCAGAGACAACATTCATGCACTCAGAAATCAATTGTCGACAAGCCTTGATCTGGATCATCTTGAGGACAATGAAAACCTTGTTCAAGACTTCTCATATCTAGATTTGCAGCCCTCGAATTCCATTGATTGTCAAGTTGCAGATGAAGACTTGGAAGCTGGCACATATGATCAAATGATACAAGATGATTCTGTACCTTTCTATTTTGAATCATTTCAGTTTCTGAAGAGAAAACTACATAGTATATCTTCAAATGAGCAGTCTGTAGGAAATCATGTAATCTCATCGGAAACAATAGAAAATGGGTTGCAACAGTATTTTTAAGTTTTTCACGATCCAATAGCTGATGTGTTGGATGATGTCTGCAGTCAAATCCCTTCTCCATTGACTACATGTGAGCTTGAAATGTGTATTGATACAAACTTGATCTGGCAGCCAGTTTCTTTATCATTTTTAGCAGGAGTCTCGTCACAAAGTTCAGTTCAAAGTTTGTATTCATGGTATGAAGAGAAGAGAAGTCATCCATTGGATGAGATAAGTCCCAGTGTGCATGAATTTCGAGATCCTTATGTAGTGTTTTTGGAGGCGGATAGAGAATCCATAGTATTCAACGGATCTGTTCACAAGTTTTCATGGGAGTTGTCGTTCAGTAGTTCTGTCTTGTTGTTCATAAGCAAGCACTTGTGGAGAATTCAAACAACAGCTAGAATACTTACTTGGTTGCATTGGTTGTTTCATTTCACTTGATCAGGTGATGAATGGAACTGTTAGAGTAGGTTTTGATGAATAAGCTTTATTTTGAGCATTATTTTCTAGTTTGTCGATTGTGTTTAAGTATCGAGTCAGTTTTTAGTTGAGTGAGAGTCAATTTGTGTCGTCGAGTCATCAGTTTTCAGTCATGCATTTCAGCTTGAGTTTTTGACTCCATTGCCTAATGGATGAAGGCACTTGTCTGCTCTTCCAAAGATTTGTAGTTCTTGGCACCTCCAAGGAGCTACCATCCCCATTGGAGCCAATGTTAGTGTCAGTCTTTGCAGCCTTCCTCCAGTGATCAAACATGCTCTTACAAAGTGATTTTAAGGTGTCAAGGTCAAATTTTGTCATTTCAGTGAGTCTTCAAGCAAAATTTAGTCACTAGGTATTAGGCCTAGGGTTTGATTTTACTCCTTTCAAAGTTGTCCAAATGTCGGTCCATGTCACCATTCAGCTGAGTGCACCATCATTCAGAGGGTTGTCATCATCATGTCAAGTTCCACTGGGTCATTTCACACCTTGTTCATGTTTCAGTTGCGCCTAGGTAAAGTTCATTTCCCTCTCCTAGGGTTTTGAAGGTAATTTCTCTTGGATGATCAAATCATTAGAAAAAATTTTATCCGGATGTTCATACACCTTCCCCTATCCTTAATGTACCTTATTAAACACTTCCCATCACTGAGATCCCCTGAATTCCTCATTTTTGCACAAACCCTAGTTTCTCGCTACAACTTGACAATTTTCTAGACTAGGCCTGTGTTTGTCCCCTTTGGACCCCTTCCCCTCACTCAATATTTGAAATTCCACTTTCCCCTACTTCATAACATCCCTCCCTACTTCCCAAAATTTTCTCAAGAATTTAGAAGCCACTTATCCCCTTCATTTCACTTCATTTCGACAAATCCCCTGTTCCACACATCGGGATAGGTTTTACTCCAATGATGTTTCTGAGCAATAAAAGATGAATTTGGGAAAAATGAGAGACGTTTTGTCCATAATATGCCAAGGAATAAAAATGTCCTTCACTTTTTACACAGGTGTTATGGTTTCAGAGAAATGTCAAAAATACAGTTGCCTCGGGATAATTGATGCACCTCTGAAGTGACCTTGGGAAAATCAAGTTTTCTCCCATCTTGGTTGTCCAAATGATTTTCTTGATGCGTCAAGTGATAACTAGACACAAATATCTTTCCAATGAGATATCATGAGCTCAATTTGGAGTTGCGGAAGACCTTCAAACATTGACTGCAACAGCACTCTGCCTTTAGGAAGCCTCATTCTGCACCTTTTCACCAGTCTTGGGATATTTGATTTTTGATAGGGAAAATGAACTCAAAATTTAAAAATTCTAGTTGGGTTGGAAACTAGACTCAAATACCTTTCTAACAAGCTATCTCGTGCCCAATTTGGACACCAGGAAGGCCTCCAAATGTCTCTTTCAAAAAGTGCTACGCATTGGGTGGTGGCGCAGTGCATTGGGCAACTAGCGCGGCACATTGGGCTGCAATTTCCAGTGCAAATTTACACTGGCGCGGTGCATAGAGAAGGCGTGGCGTGTTGGGTTTTAGGCGTGGCGCGTAGAGCTACCAAGTCCAAAATCTTTACCAATTCATTCCAAATTTTCAAATATGCTTGGATCATCATTTTTGCAAGTAGGTTGAGCCTCTATCACTGCTTTTCATCCAATTTTGGTGCTTGTTTGATGGTGGTTGGCTAAGAAAATCAAACCCTACCTCTCTCTCTAAAGAAAATAGCTCTAGGGTTTGTATCAATTATTTGGTTGCCAAGTTATTCCCTCACTTTTCTACTCCCTCACTCCATTTTTCCTCATTTGCCTATTCCTTAATCCTACATATCCCTAAATTTACTAACCCCTTATCCCATTTCCCAAAATCCCACATGCAAATTCCCAAACCCTATTCCTATACTAAAAACTCCCAAACTATTCTCTAATTCCCTATTCCCTTAACTAAACCCTACCCCAACAATCCCTAAATCCCTCACTGTTTTCTCCCTCCACAATCCCTTATCTCACTTTTCCCTTGGTGGCAAAAGTCAAGAAACATCACAATCACTTACTTCTCATCAAGGTAGCTCCAAGACAGTTCATCCACTAGAAGAGATGGCATCTGATCCTTCATATGACCGTGATGAAGAGACATACATTGGAGCAAAGAAATAAGCAGCTTGAAGATTAGCAAGCAATCATGGAGTTACAAAACATACGCGAAAATTGCCAAGCTCCCCAAAGGAGCAGGGTGGAGTTCACTTCACTTGAACGAGAGATCAATGCTGATCGGGAGTCATGGCTTGAAAGAGCCAACATCCACTTAGAGAGATTGTTGGAGAAGGCCAACAAGGAGAAAAACTTGTTGAGACACATGGCTATTCATTACATGGCGTGAAACAAAGTTTGCAAGGCGAGAATCAAGAATTTGAGAGCAAAATTGAAGAAGGCATCAAAGAGGCAAAAGGTGCATGATCGACTTCAAATATTGGATGAGGCTTCCTTGGCCCAACATAGCTCTTGATAGAGAAGACTTAGCCCAAATTTCAAAAAAATTTGGAGCAATTTTTGCATTTTGGAAATTTTTTGGCACAAAAACAGGATTTTTTTCCCTATGCGCGAGCCACATGGTGCTCGCTTTTTCTAGGAGCCTCCAAATCACAAAAAATCAGAATTTTTGGATTTGGCATGAAAAATTATGCTTGACTACCTATGGCCAAGAAATTTGGGGAGGTTTTGAACCCTTAAAGAGGTCAAAAACACTCAAAAAATGACCTCACTGCCCCTATTTTGACACACAGGAAGCAATGTTGGGAGAATGGACTTTTGGAATGGCAAATGGAGGCGAAATTGAAAAATTCCACTTGCGCGAGAGATTGGACAGGTAGACCTTTCCAACAAGCACACCTAGAGCTCATTTGGACACCGGGAAGGCCCCCAAAAGTGGGTCCAAATGGGCATGACGCATAGAGATACAGGCGCAGCGCATAGAGGAAAAATTGTCGGTTTGACCAAGTTTTGCTCTGTTTTTCACCCAGCTTTGCCTAGTTTGAATTTTTTACTTTCCTAATGGCAAATTTGTGATGTAATTTGATGAAAATTGATAGATCATGATGTAAATATGTTAAATTCTCACTTGTAGAGGTAGATTCATCAGTTTAAAGGTTGTTTGAAATTGAATGAATCAGTTCCCTTGTTTCTAGAGGCATGCTGTTATGTTGCCTATTTTTTAGTTCTTAGTTTAGAATCAATTGGATCAGCTCCTAAACATGTGAGCTCGACCCCTAGAGGCAAGGATGAGTTGTTTTTTGCCTATATCTTATGTTTTTTCAGTCATTAGCATAGTTGGACTCTTGAGAAAGCAAGGAGCTTCATTGTACATTCGTATCAACATTTTGGCTAAGGATTTGAGACCAAGGTTTGTAGCACTCTTTGCGATTCATGTGGCAATTTGTCTTGGTACAGTGCTTTTCTTTGTAATTGTGAATTTTCTTATATTTCATGTATGCCATTCTCTATCTTGTTTCTTCTGAACTAAACAAACAAGAGTGTAAGTAGAATCCATTGAAATTGCAGTGCTCTACTTGAAGTTTGCTTTAGTTTCTTGATGTTTTTAGCTGTTTGGGGAGGATCCATGATTGCTCTTGCCCTCTTCAACACCTCACTTGTCTATTCCTTCCATCTCATTCAATTTTAAGTGCCAAAAACAATTTCCTACCTTGCCCCATTGAGATCTCTGCAGGACTGAGCCTCAATCCCCACACCCAAAATTTTCCTTTCCATCTGAGCCAAAAAAATCATCATTTTATTCAATCAAACTCTCTTGCACATATACCTAGCCTAAGATCAGAAGATATTTCAGTCATCTCAAGCCCTCATCGATCATAATTTGCTGAGATTGACCCGGAGAGAGCCCTCTCCTGACCTGGTAGGGCTAGCTACCAGGCTGAGCATGGTTTGATGTTGGCCCTGGATCCTACCTTTTCAGCTTGAGGTAAATCTAGGCACTAACACGATTAACCTCAGATGGGTTACTTAATAGGTGGGGAAGCAAATATACTCTTTAAGAGTGTAGGATGGCATGAAAAGTTTTTAATTACTATTCTTTACTGGTTGGTCATGCTACCCTAAGAACTTATTTAAAAAACATCTCGGATAATGTCCAAAAATATTCCTTGAGTTGATCATGTCAGGGTTCTTTATGAAAGCTTATTAGAGTTTTGTAGGCATGGTCCACCATATGAGGTTTTTAACCGATCCCTTTGAAGAGGAATTTGAAATGATTTTCTGGATGACAGTTTGTTAGAATAGGAAAAAGTATTACATGTAACTGAAAACAATATCCTTGACTGACATGTTAATCCATAATCAAAGTCACTTTAAAATATGAGGTATTAAATGTAAATTTCTTTTGACAAGTCTTACCATGAGAGTGCATGATAATATAAATTTCAAAAGTTGTGCTTTTAGGGAATCACAAGTTTAAGAGCGTTGTTATGCATCTTTATTCATTATTCTCCTATTATCCTACCCTATTTTTAAAGAAAGAAATATCACCTTTAAGTGAAGGCATACTTCCAATGAAGCCATGTGCATAAAAAAATGTTCATTATACTCACACTTAGTTTTAAATAATAGACTTCAGGACATACCAAAGCATGAGAAACCAACTGCCTCAATTGATATGGTACCAAGAGTTTCTGAGTAATGAGGAAATAAGATGGCTTGATGACTGCTCAAAACCAGGATTCAATGGAATCCACATATTTATGATTCTCCAAGTGATGCAAGTCTTCCATAGTTTGATAGTCACTTTCCTGCAAGCACAAAGAATCTGGTGAAAGACAAAAGATAAATCCCTCAAATTCAGGCTCAAACATTTGATTTTCATATTGACAAGAATGGTTGAGAGAGATTCCAGGGTTTCGAGTTTCAACAAAAATTTTAGAACAAGCTCTAATGAAATTGCTCCTATGGTGGTCTTTGAATTATCTCTTCCCGGGGTAAATGCTCTGTAGTAATGGGGGAAGTTTCCAAATTCATTCCCTTTCCAAACATGGAAGATGTAGCATTTTGTTCAATAGCGGGAAGAATAAGTGTTTCGAACGGTTGTGCAACCGAATGGTTTATATTAGGGTTTAGAAGATGATTTGGGCTAGGGTTTTGGTTAAGGCTTGGACTAAGATTTCGATTTGGATTGGCGTTAGGATTTGAACTAGGGTTAGATCTAGGGTATGGATTAGGGTATGGAGTAGGGTTAGGCTTAGGACTAGGGTATAGATTATGTTATGGATTAGGGTTAGGTCTAGGGTATGGATCGGGGTATGGACTAGGGTTAGGGTATGGACTAGGGTCAGGGTGTGGATGAGGGTATGGACTAGGGTTAGGGCAAGGATTAGGGTAAGGTTGCACATGAAGCTAGGACCATGGAGGAGGATGACTTGATGGTGCATTGGAAAAAAATTGTGGTTGTTGTTGGTGCTCATATGATTGAATTTTCATGGGAGATTGCCCTAGAGAGAAGGATCCAAATGATTCTTGAGGCCATGGAGATATCTGGCTCAAGGATGAAGTCTAAGGAGAAGGCCAATGTGACCATGAAGTAGGATATTTGATTGGAGGAGGATTAAAAGTTTTCCATGAAACTGGAGGATTATAGACATGTTGACAAACCTACTCAAGATAATAAACATTATTCCAAGTATCAAATGATAAGGGGTTTTGAGTTATACCTGGTAGTTGATTCGATTCCTTACTTGATTTCCTGAGTGCCTGCAGTAATCTTGGTAGTGATGGGAAATGTTTTGTTAGATGATCCTCTTCAAAAATTTTGTAAATTTTTAGGCTACTAAGTGGACAGTTTCCAAGGAAGTGTTTCTTTGTACAGTTGGCGCAAAATATAAGCGGTGGGTTTTCATCCTGCTCCCAGTCATCATGCAAATCATCTAATTTCAAAATCAAAGATTTAATAATATCATTTTTATGTTCAATCAAAATATTAAAATTTTCAATTGTTAATTCTTCATTGGATGAATTGTATGTCTCTATACTAGCATAAAAATTCTTCATTAGATGATTCCTCAAAATACCATTTTCCTGTTTTAACAAGTCAACTGGTACATTCGCTAGCACATGAATGGTGTATATATATATATATATATATATATATATATATATATATATATATATATATATATATATATATATATATATATATATATATATATATATATATATATATATAGATAGATATATATGTATGTATGTATGTATGTATGTATGTATGTATGTATGATGGGGAGTTCTTACAACATTAAAGAAAATGGGAACCCTTAAAGCAATAGTGCAAAAAATAAATAAATTCAAAGAACATAAAATTGCAAGAGAAACTAGGTGAAGGAAAAAACAAATGCATGAGGTCACCAAGGTCAATCCCCTAAGCGCCTCCCCGGCAATGACACCAAAATTTTGGGTGCGGTATAGGGATTATAAATGTACCAACATTTAATTTGTTAATCCATAAAGTTTGTGAACTTCGAGAAGCAACACTGGAAATGCGAGAGAAAGTCCCTAGCAACCTGCAAAACAAATGCTAGTCTATCTTGCATATTAATCTCATCAATAAATGAAATCCTACACTAAAAGAGAATTCTAGAAAACACCAATCCAAACAATTAAATCACGTGGGAAATAAAAGGCAATTAACAATGCGAATGGTAATCATAACTGGAAACCAAATAGTGTCGACACAATATGGAGAGACTGTAAATGTTGGAAGGAATTCAAAAGCAGTTCGAAATCATTTTGCCTGTACTAATTCTGTGTGAAATTAACTTGAAATAATCGACAAGTAAATATACTTCGTAAATAACTAATGAAAGAAAATAAATTAATATGAATCTCTCACCTTCCTTGTCCCTAAAAATGAATCATGTAGAATTGTACAGAAGTTAAAGGGAAACTAAAATAGCAATTAAACATTATCATAGTGCAATTTCCCTTTTATACATGTTGGCTTTGCATTATAAGAATCACAACTTTAGATAATATAAACTTATATGCAATAGCTTCTTAATGATGTACGAGTTAATGATTAAATTATTTCACCATTTCATAATTATTCAAATGCATAACATGAAACTAATCAAAGCACAAACCTGTCCATTCTCGACCAGAGCAGAGGATTCTTATTAAAACTTGTAAAGGCGGGATATTGCAGCATAAGCGAATATTGTAAGTTCGGCTAATTTGGAGGACACAGTCGTTATTTAAAATATTTCAAGTGAAAATATAATTAACAATGCAGCAAATGAAATAGTGTGTAGAGGAAAAACTTGCAACAAATTAACTTTAAAACCGAGAATAAAAGATTGCAGAAAATCAAATTAATTCTAGAATTGGAAATAAAACATCTGCAGCAAATTAACTAACATCAATTGAGGGTAGAAAGAAACTGTAAATAAACAAATAAAATTCACACAACAAGTAAGAATTGAAATGCCATTTAGTTTAAAAGATGAGAGTTGTGTCGAGTTGGTCTGGCGGCCAACCCAATTAGCTCGCACCCTTGTTGAGTGCCTGGTTCACACATAAATTAACACCATTAGATGCAGAAAATGAATAGATAGTTCATGGATAAAGATCGCTTCAATTAACTCCTGAAAATAATCTTTTACATAATGCATACCTCAGCTTAATTCTAGCAAGCAGGAGAAGTGATCCACAACTAGAATCTGTGTGCTGCTACATTGGGACAACTTCTCCTCCCTTCTACACTTCCTTTAGTCCCTGTGCCTGTCTCTAAAGCTCTCTTGATCGATTAGCTGACTAATTAAGCTCCCCCCTTGCCACTCCAGGCAATCTATTATATATGCATCATATTACAATTTGGGATTCTTAATTAGCCAATTAAAAACACAAAGATCATCAATCATAACAATTTTCCATGAATAAAATTAGTTTGCAACTGAATGTCGAAACAGGGATGATTCTGGTGAATCATTCCTCTTTTCCTGGAACGGTGTTGTTGCTGGACTCCATGTAGGATGGGCCCAATACTATCTCTATGCAAAGTACGAAATCCCTTGGCATAACTTGTAGTCATTCCCATGCTTCTTAATCAGTCAACCCTGAATAAATCTCTGCCACCTGCAAGAGGATCTCTCTTTCTCCAACTACGAGAAAGAGAAAGAATGTCACGATCACAGTCACGATCATCATAGTCTCATTCTGAAGACAATAAAACCCATCCCTTTGTGGGAAGAGACCTGTAGGATCCAGTTCATGATCTCTAACTCAAAAAGTGCTCTAGAATTCAATAATACCATTATTGTGCTTAATAGACCTGTATTGTTTCTCCCAGGCTGTAAGGAGATATATTGTCAATGATTGAACATAGGCCTTCTGCTATTTCCATTTCCATTTCCCACAAATACACCATTGATGAATATGCAAATAGCATGACCTCAAAATTCAATGTGAAGCACTCGTCGAACATAACTTCTCAAAAATGGTTCATCTTTGCCAACATCAATACTGATCATGTACCATAGGTAATTTGATAAGCCCTTAGTTGTATTGATATGTTCCAAAAGGTCCGCTGCCTGGAAATAATTATTTCCCAAAACTCCAATCTACTCCTTGAACGATTCCCACCTTCCACCCTCATAAAGTTCCCTAGTTGGTAGCATTTCCATATTGTTCGATTGAGAACTTACCTTTGCAGTATTGAATGCAACAACCTTGCAATCAAGAAGTACGCTAATTGACCATGCGGGTAGGACATATATTAAGTTTCAGAACTGGAAAATCACATTAGATTTAAAATCTATATTTGAAAGGAATGTTGTGCATTCTCCTTTCTTCGTTTCAAAAACATGTGTCCCTTGTAATAAAGCCAATGAGTAATAGATGGGCTTTCTTGAGTTTATTATAGCATCCTCGGGAATCACATGTATTTGGGCAGTTTCCTAGGACAGAATGAAAAGAAATCCAATAGCATCCAATGTGTTTGCCATTGATCCATGCTTGGAATTTTCCCATACTGCTTAGTTATAAAGAAACAGGATATTTCTTTGATACAAGATCAGAGTGCATATACCATTATTTGGATGCGTGGAAACTCATCACAATCATCTTTTTGAGAGAACCACTCACACAAACCATCAACACTATTTAACATTTGAAATAGGAAATATTACTGGAAGCTAGGAAAGTAACCAACGCCCCAATCCTTCTTCCATAATGTGGAGAGATAGCAGAAATGTTATCATAGGATTACCCATAACATTTTCCACAGTTCGAGCCCCATGAATGGGAGGGTTTGAGTATAGGTACAACTTCAAACACAATGATATTAGTGTAAGAGTTTGCATGCTACTATCAAAATACCACTTCCTTCATGAACAGAGCATAAGACCAGGTTTGAGTTCAACATAGTGCAGGAAGCCATAAAATGGTGCAGGAAGGTAAATGAAATGGTGCAGGCATGTCCCAAAGTATGATCAAACTGGTTTTAATCCTCCCACATACAACCCGTAACTAAACTCTCATTAATTCTATTTTAATCCTATTAAAACAAAGAGGTTACAAATACTCTTCGAAAATAATCATTTAGCCAATCGACAACATGAGAGAAATAAATAAAAAAATAAGAGAAAATGGAGATCCAATAGTGTGTGTGATGTATTTCCATCAAGTCTAGTTCCTTAAGGTGACTTAGGAGGTTGAATGCCATTATAGTTGCCTCTCATCAAATATTTACCCTGATTGGTCGATTACTTGGGTAGATGTGGGATGAGGGTGTTACAAAGTGGTATCAGATCATAGTTCACCACTCAAATTTGATGGGCAGTGTGTGTTGATAATGGATTCATGTCAATTACACATGTGTTAATCATCCTTGTGTTCTATGTGCTTGTTGCATAGGCTTAGTGTTGGTCATGGTTGTAGTGATGTCACAGTGTGCAAGAAGTTGTTGTTGTTGTGAAGTGTGTCTTCATGAGTTTATGACTAGTTACATGTTGTTTATGCTTGGATATTGTCAATGTATATTTGCATGGTTGTTGTTTTCAGGCATAAGGTCATGGTATGTGTAGTTGATATGGTCATGCATTGATGACTAGACTCTAGCTAGAATGATGGTTATATGGTTCTGTGTTTATGTATTATATGTATATATGTTGTCATGATTATGTTATACATGTATTACGCTGATTGGTTGATCTTGTAGATGAAATATCCTCCCCGAATTTTGCTAAGGTACATTGGTTATGTTGATTTGGTTTAGCTGACATAGTATCCCCTCCAGGAAAGAGTTAAAAAATAACTAGAAATATGGTAGACTACAAAGATCCCCCCTATGAATCAAATGAGCAGTGTGGTGTTGTGTTATGCAACCAACTCACAAAATAGAAGAAACGATAGATCAACGACTTCAAAATCATCCTCTTCGAGGGGGCAACCTCCTTTACATTACACAAATGAACAATTCTTGGATGATACAAATGAAAATACCTCCTTTCTATATATAGGAGTCTAAGGGGTCACAATATAATCAGAGTTGGCACAACAATAATAATGTAATGGCACAACAATAACAATAGTGGGCTTCTATGGGGCACAATAATAACAATATGGGGACAACATGGGCACAAAAATAACAATAAGGAGCTACAATGACAATAATAATGAGGGAATACACTAGTATTATAGGGACCTCACATGCCTCTCTCCTTCAAAAATGTGTTGTCCTCAACGCTTGAGTAGCTCCAGATACTTCTGCATAAAATTCTCTTCCTCTCATGTGGAATCTTTAGCAGGTACATTCTTCAACTTAATGAAATACTATGAAATTGATCGATTTCGTCGCTGTTGAGTTCTTGTTTCAATGATTGCTTCAGGTTCCAATATGATTTTTCCTTCCTCGTCAAGTTTTAGAAAAATTGTTTGAACCGGGATCTTATCACCTATAACCTTCTTTAAGCATGAAACATGGAAAATTGGGTGCACTCAAGAAGATGCAAGAAGTTCCAATTTGTATGCCATAGTATCAATCTTTTGCAACACCTTATATGAACCATAACACTTTGGTGATAGTTTATTATCCTTTTTAGCTTGCTCGAGGAACATTTGTTTGTATGGTTGTAGTCATAGAAATACCAAGTCATCTACCTCAAAACTTCTTGCACTGCAATGTTTATATGCTTGTTGTTTCATTCTATTATGCAGAGAAGTCAGGTTATCCTTTAAGAGTTGGAGAACTTTTTGTTGATGCTTGATGTGATCTTCCATTGCTTGAACCTCAGAATTTTCTCTTAAATATGTTGCGATGGACGGCGGATGATATCCATAAAGTACCACAAATGGGGTCATTTTTGCTGCAGTATGGAAGGAAGTGTTATACTATCATTCAGCCAGAGGAAACCATTTGAACCATTGTGTCTATTTATAAGATACAAAGCAACGAATATATCCTTACAAACATTTGTTTACTATCTCACTTTTCCCATCAGATTGAGGATGATAAGATGACCTATGAGCTAACTAAGTACTAAGACAAGAAAATAATTTTGTCCAAAAATTTTCAGTGAAAATAGGATCTTTGTCACTTACAATAAATTTGGGTTTCCATGTAGCTTTTGAATTGTTTTCATAAATGCATTAGCAATTGTACTCACTTTAAATGGATGAGATAATGCACAAAAGTGTGCATACTTGGTAAGTCTATCAACTACCACCATGATGACACTCTTTCCTTCGGACTTGGGTAAACATGTGATAAAATCCATTGAAACCTCCTCCCAACGTTGACTTGGAATGGATAAAAGTTGTAATAGACTTGGGGTCTTAATTATCTCAACTTTATTTTGTTGGCCAACCAAACATTTCGCCAAAAAATTTTGAGGATCAGATTTAAGGCCATCCCAAAAAAATTCCTTCTTAACCCTGTGGTAAGTTTTTAAAAATCCCGAGGACAAGTGTGCAATTCCAGAAGAATCTTTTGTTTGAGTTTGGAATTCTTACAGATGTATAAGTGATCTCTGTACCATAACAAATCATTTTTCCAACTAAATGTATTAGATGTACTGGGAACTTGCTGCAACCTTTGAATGAGTTCCCACACTTCTTCATCATTCTTCCATTCATCCCTTGCTTCGTTTATCCATTCTGGTTGGATAATAGAAATGGCACAAAGCAATTCTTCCACATCCTCATCCTTTCTTGAGAGTGCATCTGCAACAACATTTTTCTTCCCTTTTTTGTAGATGATTTCAAAGTCATAACCCAACATCTTTGTGACCCATTTTTGCTTCTCTTCTAAAGATAATATTTGTTCTAAGAAGTATTTAAGACTATCACGATCCTTTTTTACCTTGAAGTGTATTCCCATTAGGTAAGGTTGCCATTTCTTAAGTGCATGTAGTATTGCTAACATTTCCTTCTCATAAATAGCTTTGTGTAAATAATTTCCTTTGATTGGACGACTTTCAAAAGTAATGGGTCTTTCTTCTTGCATTAAAACAACACCAATTCCATTTCCTGAGGCATCACGTTCCACAATAAATTTTTTTGTGAAGCCTGGCGTAGCTAAGACTGGTGCTTGGCACATTGCCTCTTTAAGATGTTCAAAGGATTTCGTTTCTTCTAGAGTCCAAGAAAATGCATCTTTCTTCAACAATGTTTTAGAGGTGCTCCTATTCTCCCATAATTCTTAACAAACTTGTGATAATACCCTGTCAACTCGAGAAATCCTCGTAGATGCTTTATGGATGTGGAGATTTTCTATTCCTTAATCGCTTTAATTTTGCTAGGATCTACCTTAACACCTTCATGAGATACAATATGACCCAAATATTCCACCTCTTGTAATCCAAAGAAACATTTGGAGGTTTTTGCATATAATTATTTCTCCTCCAATAGTTTGAGAACTGTATCAACATGTTGAACATGATCCTTCCAAGACTTGTTGTAGATTAGTATATCATCAAAAAATACTAACACAAATTTTCTTAGGAAGGGTTTGAAAATGGAATTCATCAAACCTTGAAATGTAGAAGGTGCATTGGCAAGGGCAAAAGGTGTTGGCCCTCAGTTTTGGTCTACTTTTGCTTAGGGAAACCTACTTAATCCTTATATTTTCCGTCCATTTTCCATCACATCCATCTCATTTTGATGTATTTTATGCATATTCAGGTGTTTAATTTTAATTTTTCAATTCTAGAAGTTTTTATATAAATTGAATTTCAAGTGCAATTTTGGACTGAATCAGAAATTCTTGTAATAGCTATGTGGATGACATGTTTGCAGGACACTTGGGCTCGAGTTTGATGCATGGATGGAAAGTGTGGGAACTAGGACTAAGCTAACTCCACTTGGTTTGGCCAGAACAAGCTTTATTAGGCCCAGTCAAGGCTGGTCAAACATGACTAGTCACCAGAAAATCCCTAGGAAATAGGGCAGTTTTGAGATTTTATGGGATTGACCATATTTCTTGGGATGAATTGGATGAGTTTGACTTAGATAGGTGGATATTAGTGTTAGAGATAATATAGATCAGTGTGTTTCATTAAACCTCTATTTAAAGTCAAGACTTTGATGGCTTTTGTAATGGAATTTGTATGTAACTTTTGTATAATTGGAGTTGGGAGCTAATTTGAAGAACTTGTTTCATTCCAATTTGTTGTTCATGCTTGGTTGATCTACTGGAGTTGTTGTAGCTGAGATTTCTTCAAGTGTGCAAGGCAAGGGTGGAGGGCCCCCACACCAAGCTAAGTACACTTCTTGGTTCAATTTTCATAGTTTTCATAGACTAGTTTTTGTTTCAAATGTATTTAGATGTGTGATGATTGTTGAATGAATATTGGTTTAATTCTAATCTACATATGAAGGAACACACAGGAATTGAAGTTAAATTCCCCTTCTATTTGATCTTGAATTAAAACTAAATTTCATTCTCCTTTTCTTATTTGAAGTTATTTATGCATTTCTATTTTGAAGCAATGGTGATTGTGATATAGTAGGATTGTGAAGGAGGACAATCTGGACCTCCTTAGTTAGGAGCCTCTTCTTTTACATTTTCTGCATCATAAACCATTGTTAATTAGTGCTCTTAGATTTATCTTCATGAAAATAGTATTGTAGGGAAGGACAACCTGGTTCTCCTAAGTTAGGAGCCTCTTCCCTCATATATTACATAAATGAAGTAGAAATTGTTAAAATAGATTTATATTTGTAATATGTACTTCCTTAATTCTTCAAATTTTATCTTCTAAACTTGATTATATCTGATGTCCATATACAGTGGATTTGCCTCCAAGTTTTACAAACCCGGATTGATAATTAAATACTTGTGTTAATTTAGTCAATAAATTAGCTCAACATTTTGGCGCCGTTGCCGGGGAGGTAATTATCAGCATAGTCAAATAGAAGATAAACAAAAACACTAAAAATTTAGTTAAGATACATTTCTCTTAGTTACGTTTCTTTATGCCTAGAAATAGAGATCCTAAAATTAGGTTTCCAAAACAAAACCCCCCAACAAAAACATAAAATAAAAAAAAATAACTACAAAATCCATTTTCAACAACAAGATCTAAAAGATGATGTTAAAGAATAGGCTACAACACTACTCCATTCTTCAACATTCTTTCTCATCAAATCTTTATGATCAAATAAATTTTCATGTCCAAAATTTCATTAAAGTATATTTTTCAAATTTGGATATGAGTTTACTTATGATCTTGTTATGAAAATGGATGCACTGGAAATTCTCTTATACTTGAGAGAATGAATTATTTTTCTAAAATAGAATAGGATAGAATAGAATAAATAAACAAGTAGAATAAATTCGCAATAAGACTTCCATAATAAATTTGTTTCAAACAATTTCTTCAAATCATTGTTCAATATTCATTTGAAAGGACTACATGGCAAAATGCAGTAAGAACAAGCCTATTTTGGGTAACCATATAGGATCATTTTGAAATCATGTTGTTTTTTTTACATATCACTTGAAATCTAGTTTTGGAATCCATTTTGAAGTTCTCAATTTATATCACAAATAAAAATGTGATCAAAATCAAAACTAGGTCTCAAGTGAAATGTTGAGGACAGAGTTAGTTTAGCCTATATCTGAAGTGTCTAATGGAACAAATTTTATCTGAAATTCATGGGGAAGATAGCCCTTTGAATCTAGTTTCCAAATCAATTTGAATCACTTCAATCAAGTATTATATGAAAAAGTTATTCTTGAAATACTAACTGCTTGTCGAAAAATCTGCATGGTGACAATTCTAGGTCTTGACTTTTCATTGGCATATTTGAAATACCAAATCATCTTCTTTTCAAAACCTGTTTATATGGGGGGATATATATTCAAGTATAGTTTAAGACAAAATTTTAATCATTCCATTTGGAGGTGAAATGAAAAAGTTATGCCACATTTAATGACTGCATGTCTTCAAACCAGCATAGCAAAACTCTGCCTCCTAGGTCTGTTCATCACCAATTTTGTGATATCAAGCCTAAGAATTTTTAAAACCTGTTTCTACTAGAAATACAAAAATTGAATTTAATTTAATCTCCAAGTGGAATTACATTGATCTGATCTTTATCGAAGAAGTTACACTTCAAATAGTTACTGTTGGTCTAGTTAAAAATTAACAAGAAGCTCTATCAAACATGGCACTCCTTATAATTTTTACTATATCATTTTAAACCATTTTGAAAACCTATTTATAATAGAGATAGCCATATGAATTCACTTAAACATGGCTTTGGAATCACTCTAATTGGATATAAAACAAATATTTTGTAAACAAAATACCACTAGGAGGTCTAGGCTGGCCACCATTCCTCAAAGGGGTAAATAAATGCATTATGTTTGTCTATCATATTTGGACTTGTTTTCTAAGCAATGCTTGTAATGATTTACATGTTTATTGGAAGAAGAGAGACTGTACACCTCTCTTCCTCCATCATCTAATGTTGTATTGCAGGCAAGTGCTATGTTTTTGCAGGTCATAGGAAGAATGAAGGAGTGAACTCCATGGATGAAGTAATTTTCCAAATCAAATTCATATTTCAGAATATGAATACAAATGTTCAAGTCAAAGAAAAGTGAAGATACACCTGATGTTGAGTTCATTCAATGAAACTCAAATTCTTGAAGCTTGCTCTTAGATGTTGACCAACAACACCAACAAACCCTACAACATGATCGAGATCAAAGACAAAAAGACATGAAGATAATCATCAGAAGAAACAGTCAAGTTCAGTACCATGTCAAGTCACATCAATCTTCAAAGAAGCCTTTCATATTGAATTCATATTGTTCATCATCCATACTGTATGTTAAGCTCCGTGACCATGCATGTTGAAGTCCAGATTTACTACTACATCATGACTTCAATATCACCTATTTTCATAAGCTTTCATACTTTCATACTCCATTACACCCCACCTCCATTCAGAAAAGAAAAAAAAAATAGAAAAAAGATCAAAAATAATAAAGGAGTTTGGTTGTGAAAATCCACGAAAGTGGCACAATACAAACTCGAATTCATATTGGAAAACCAACCAGCTTGGCCAATATGAATTCTCTATTTTGTTTTACCATTTCTTCAGTTTGAGTTTGTAGGAATCATCCTCCACAATAAACAAGACTTGAGGACAAGTCTTCCCATCAGCAAGGGGGAAGGTTTGCAAAAAAGAAACTTAGTTGTGCAACTGAATTGACGATGGAACTTGTATTGTTGGCAGTTGGGACCTGAAATATTTTTGAAATCAATTGCAGAGGGACCTGAAATGTTAGCAAAAACATGTATATATTGCATAAAAATGTACATGACAAAAGGGACCTGAGTTATCATAAATCAATTGCAGAGGGACTTGAACGACATCAACAATCAATGGACCAGAATCAATGAAGGATGCTAGAACAGAAGGCATAAATAAGCTCTATCTATCTACGATATTTGATCAAGACAACTTCATCCAATCTTGTTAAAGAACAACAACATTCATCCAATACTACAGGGAAGTACAAGAATAGTAAGTGCACAATTTTGCTCTTGTAAATTCAAAGTTTTGTAGAAATTTTTAGACTTTGTTAAAATCGAGTTAATACCTGAATGCATATTTTATACATTTTCCTCATCCTATACCTAATCCAATGTACATATGTACATCTTACATTCATTCCATAACCCTAACATTTCATAACCCTAAATATCATTCTCTATTTACCTATATTTATTTTCTATATTCCATATTCATTTCAAAACCCTAACCCTAAGTATTTTTCTTCTAAGCAAAAAGGATCAAAGTGAGAATTTAATAGGTTGAACCTGCACAAACAAAGCAAGCATTAGCCTTCTTGAAACAATTTTAAAACATGACCTAAAAATGGTCATTTTAAAATTAAGGAGATATATTGCAATACATATGGAATAGGTGCATTTTGAGAAATAATCAAATCAAACAAATCGAAATGATTTATGTATTGAGGTTATCATGGAAAATGCAATATGATGGCAAGTGAGAGCATGACTCTTGAAGGTTTCACAATGAAGTGAGATACATAGTATCAAAATCCAGAGGGCTCCATGCAAATAATGTGCATCATGGTTAAAATAATGTGCATTATTCTATTGAAAGAATAATAGTTTGCATTTGAAACATTTACCCATGTTCTTGAAAGAAAATAAAAGAATGCATGTGAAGGACTGCATAAAATATTAGCCACGTTTATGGGCATCCAATAGAATGAGTTACGACCTTATGAAACAAATTTTTAAATTACAGCAGCAAACAAAACGGTCAAATTTTCAACAAGAAGTCTGCAGTTCTGAAACTTTAAAAAATTACGCAGTTATGAAATGATGTGGGTTGTGGAGCAATGCTGATTAGCTGTAAAGGATACTCTGGGGCTGTAGAAGGATATCCGTAGTAAAAATTGTGAGACTCTGAGCCGTGGAAAGAAGAAATTACGAAGAAGACTGCAATCAAACACAATGCATAAAACATAAACCAGTACTCAAAGAGAAAATACGATGGTATTGTGGGTTGGTTGCAGGAAACCCACAACGGATTGGAGGACAGCCATGGTGGAAACACAATGCAAACTTAAACGATGAATGCAAAATAGTCGTAAGTAATGGCAAAAGTACCATGATTCATGCAACAACGTGGAAATCAAAACAAATAAAATATACAACAGTCAAAGGTATGGTGATTTGATATGCAACAAAGCTTAATGGTCTGTGCACGGTATAATGGTCAAAGGACAACAACCAAACAATGGAATGGTCAAAACGTTTTGGTAAAAAAAAACCCTGTACAGCTACAGTCAATTGTAAAAACGTTTTGAAACAAGCAGAAATAAACCCTGTGCGTATTAACAGCAAAGAGCTCTGCCATTGTGGATGCTCAGAACCGTAAGTTTGTTCCCATCACAGCCGTTTGAGGCTCAGGCAAGACGATAGATGCGAGAAGCAAAACGTTTTGACAGCGGATGATAAAAATAGCTGAGACCGTGGAGAGATAAGTAGGTAAATTAATGGAGATAATGCCAAGCCGTAATTTATGCAAAGAATCCCAGATTTTATGTTCCAGATTTCGTATGCATAAAATCCTCTGCCACCTGTAGATTTTGAGATACGCTGCCACATGCTGCCTTCTTGTTTTGAAATGCCGAGAGAAGATTTTAAATTGAAATTGTCTTGCCTACACGATAAGCCAACAAATTCCAGGAAATTCGTAGAATGAGGAGGAACGTAGGTTAATTGAGCCACGTTGCAGAGGAAATCACTACAGTTCATCACAGCTAGGTAAATCGATTCTCCATGCAATCGCCGAGTTTATTAGATAAAACAGAGTGTTTGCATAGTAAAGTTGATTGCTTACATGATGACATCTTCAGATTAATTGCACGAGGAATGAGTTGTTAGCTGTGATTCCGGTTCTCCACGCAATAAAATGTTTATTACGGTTTGACTGCATGCTGGAAGTAATGAACAAAAAGTTTGAGTGCAGTTTTGAAAACATGTAGTTCGCTGAGCCTAAACTACACCTGTACATGCATTTCTATGATCAAACAGTCAAGTTTCAGCTTCAATGCGTGAAGGAATGGGTCTTTAAAAACACAGTGTGGGCTGATGTTTAAAGATTTGCGTTCATATTTGCTAACGGTTTTCAATAAATTTGTAGAATCCATGGCCTCGAGCCTCATTTGGATATTGGATATTTTTTAATGGATTTCAGCCTTGATCCATACATTGACACTATAAATAAAAATAGTTTTTGAAGGGAAAACTTCAATACGTTTGTTGGAGTCCCTAAATACTCACAATGGAATTTCTAAGATTTTGGTTTATTTGTGTCAGTGTGGCACTCACTACGTTGGTTGGGGTTGTAGCCATTGCCTATGGAAAAGAAGGAATTATCTCCATTAGATGCCAATGGACATTGTAGTAGGTGCAATTGATTGTCATATTTTGATTGAATTAAACAGTGCAGTGGTGTATATAGATCATGGAGCAATGAAATGACATATGACGATTGTATAAACAATGCAATGGTTTATATTGGTCATTGGAACAGTGAATGGAAAATTGTCATATGACGATTGATATGCTGAAGATTAGGCTTGCATAAAGATTTATACAGAGAACATAATTTTTCCTTCTTTCTTTTTACACACAGTGGGCAAAATGCGTTTCATCCATGTATGGGCACAGTGAAAAAAATTCGAAACAGAGAGGGGATTTTTGATGAATTTTGGCAAGACACAGAAATTGAAGGCAGAGAAGAATGATTTTTATTTTCTAGATTTCGATTTTTGGGGAATATTATGTAGCTGAGCATAATTATGATTGCCTTGTAGGTTGATTTTCATTTTCCAAGAATCAATTACTCAAAAGGTAGTGAATGAATGAGTGGTTATGTTGCATGCAGTGGTTACCTTGAGTAAATCTCCAGCTTTTAATTTTTGAGAAGGCGCAGAAGGTGAATTTGAAAACGATTATTCAGATTTGTGAAAATTGTTCATTTCAATAATTTGATTTCAATTGATTTCAAATCTAAGGATCATGAAATTTTATTCAGTCCCAGAAAGGCATTTCGATTTTTGAAATCCAATATTTTTCGTTGCCTTTTTCTAAGTAAAATAACATGAAATTTGAAAAACGAAAACATGGGTTTTCTTCAGAATGAGCCTAATTAGACTCCATGCAAGCAGTTTTCTCAAATTCATTTTTATTTGGGATTATTTTATGGTTCTTCCAACCCATATTTTGCAGATTGCATGGGTAAATCAGTGGCTAAATTGAGAGTGAATGCCTAGACATAAAATTTTTTTGCTTCTTTTAATGAGATGTAAGGGAAACTGAATATTGGATCGTTTGAGTAAAATTGTTGATTTGAGAGGGACATGAATCCTGTGTTGGAATGTATTGCAAAATTCAAGTTTTATTTGTCGTCTGAAGCTGCTCATCCAGAATGATATATTGGTAAAGAACGTCATCCACAAGAAAAGAGAAGAAGTACATGAAAGCATAGATATCCTTTTACAAGTATCTCAAGAGAAAGCTTCATCTTCAAGGGACAGAGCCATTGGTAGAACAGCAAGGGAGGTTAGCATACAGAGGCAGAAGATCAATGAGACAAAGACAAGCATGAGGACATGCTTGAAGATCAGCAAGGGGGAGATGTTGGCCCTCAGTTTTGGTCTATTTTTGCTTGGGGAAACCTACTTAATACTTATATTTTCCATCCATTTTCCATCACATCCATCTCATTTTGATTTATTTTATGCATATTCAGGTGTTTAATTTTAATTTTGCAATTTCTAGAAGTTTTTATGAAAATTGAGTTTCAAGTGCAATTTTGGATTGAATCAGAAATTCTCGTAATAGCTTTGTGGATGACATGTTTGCAGGACACTTGGGCTCGAGTTTGATGCAGGGATGGATAGCGTGGGAACTAGGACTAATCTAACTCCACTTGGTTCGGCCAGAATAAGTTTTATTAGGCCCGGTCAAGGTTGGTCAAACATGACTAGTCACCAGAAAATCCCTAGGAAATAGGGCAGTTTTGAGATTTTATGGGATTGACCATATTTCTTGGGATGAATTGGATGAGTTCGACTTAGATAGGTGGATATGAGTGTTAGAGATAATATAGATCAGTGTGTTTCATTAAAACTCTATTTAAAGCCAAGGCTTTGATGGCTTTTGTAATGGAATTTGTATGTAACTTTTGTATAATTGGAGTTGGGAGCTAATTTGAAGAACTTGTTTCATTCCAATTTGTTGTTCATGCTTGGTTGATCTACTGAAGTTGTTGTAGCTGAGATTTCTTCAAGTGTGCAAGGCAAGGATGGAGGGCCCCCACACCAAGCTAAGTACACTTCTTGGTTCAATTTTCATAGTTTTCATAGACTAGTTTTTGTTTCAAATGTATTTAGATGTGTGATGATTGTTGAATGAATATTGGTTTAATTCTAATCTACATATGAAGGAACACACAGGAATTTAAGTTAAATTCCCCTTCTATTTGATCTTGAACTAAAACTAAATTTCATTCTCCTTTTCTTATTTGAAGTTATTTATGCATTTCTGGTTTGAAGCAATGGTGATTGTGATATAGTAGGATTGTGAAGGAGGACAATCTGGACCTCCTTAGTTAGGAGCCTCTTCTTTTACATCTTCTGCATCATAAACCATTGTCAATTAGTGCTCTTAGATTTATCTTCATGAAAGTAGTATTGTAGGGAAGGACAACCTGGTTCTCTTAAGTTAGGAGCCTCTTTCCTCATATATTACATAAATGAAGTAGAAATTGTTAAAATAGGTTTATATTTGTAATATGTACTTCCTTAATTCTTCAAATTTTATCTTCTAAACTTGATTATATCTTATGTCCATATACAGTGGATTTGCCTCCAAGTTTTACAAACCCGGATTGATAATTAAATACTTGTGTTAATTTAGTCAATAAATTAGCTCAACAAAAGGCATGACCAAAAATTCATAATGACCCTCATGAATTCTAAATGTTGTTTTCATAATGTCTTCAGTCTTCATTCTGATTTGATGATATCCTGAATGAAGTTCCAACTTCGTGAAGTAAATTGCTCCATGCAATTCATCCAATAATTCATCAATGACAAGAATGGGAAATTTATCTTTAATAGCGAGATTGTTAAGCTCCCTATAATCCAGCACATGCACCATGATCCATCCTTCATGTGCACCAATACTACAGGCATAGAGAAAGAACTTTGACTAGGTTGAATTATACCAGTGTCTAGCATTTCTACAACCATACGTTCAATTTCACTCTTTTGGGCATAGGGATATCTCTATGGCCTGATGTTTGGAGGAACACTTCCTGGAATCAAATGAATAGCATGATCATGATCATGAATAGGTGAGAGGCCTTTGGGAGTCTCAAATACCTTGGAATGATTGTCCAAGAATTTTTGGAGATATGGAGAAGTAGATGATTTTGATGTGGGAACCTCTAGCGAACATATTTGTGCAATTACGCCACATTGTTCTTTCTTTAGAAGCTTTTTCATGTCGTTAGAGCTGATTAAATTTCCTCGTTTCCATGCGATACCCATTAATTCAAATTCCTTTCCTTCTAAAAAAATAAATCATGAAAGGTTCTTGAAAATTAAAATCTATCCTACCCAAAGATTGTAGCCATTAGACTCCTAGTACAACATCAACACTACCCATTCGAATCGAAAGCATTGGACTATTCAACACATATTCTACCATGGATAGCTTGATATTATGGCACTTTCCAGATAAATTTATGGTTCCTCCATTTGCAACCATCACTTGACACTTTGGTGTTGGATATAGGAAGCAATTCAATTCTTTCGCTATCTTACAATGAATAAAATTATGGGTATTGCCTGAATCAATAAACACCATTGCATTTTACTTCTTGATATGTCCTTCTATCTTGATAGTTTGAGAAGTGGTAATTCCCACCAATGCATTACAAGATATGGTCGGATTCATTTATTATTTCTGTAGGGTTTGTTCTTGGTGTGTATCCTCTTGTTTTGATGTTTCTTGTTATTTTTCTTCTTCCTCTTCACAATCTATGTAAAATAATTTCTTCTCAGCACACTTATTACCTTTAGTGTATTTTCTATCACAACTGTAACAAAGCCCTTTTTCTCTTTTTTCTTCCAATTGTTGTAGTGTCAACCTTGTGGGTTGTGGAAGGCTGGGGCAACAACACTTCCATATATATAGTTGTGATTGGTAGGCTTCCTTGTTGCCATAATTTTTCTTTCAATTTTTCTTTCCAACTTGAATGCCTTCTCCAATGAATTAGTTCCCAAAGGCGAACCTCATGTTGGATGTTATCCTTTGAATTCCCTATGACCACATCAATCCTATGCTCCTTTGGAATATATTTTACCCTTATATTCAACTTTTGGAAGTCCTCAATGTGCTCCACCATTGAACCCTTTTGTTTGAGATTTATCAATTGGCTAAAAAAGGTGTTGCTTTTTGTATCCTCATAATGCACTATCATTTCTTCCATAAAAATTTCCCAAGTGAAATTTTTTTTACGAGAGCAAAGCCATCGATACCATACAAACTGATTGGGTTCCAAATATAAAGTCACAATGTGTACCTTTTGTGTGTTTTGCACATTATGGAGATCAAAATATTGCTCCATCTATAGTATCCATGTTACGAGATCCTTGCCATCAAACTTGCTCATATCGATCTTTGGAACTTGGTGGGTCTTCAATCCAACTTTAGAGTCTATAAAATCATGACTAACGTTTGATTTGTTCTCATTATGAGTTTCCTCTACTACCTTTTCACCATTAGGAAGCATTTTTTTGTAGAAAGTTTGCCAAACCTCCTTTCAAACCTTCCATGTCCTTGTTCAAATCTTCAATGTTTACTTCTAAACCATCCATCTTAGCTTCCACACCTTTCTTTAAACCATCCATCTTAGCTTCTGTTACTTTTGTGAGAGTGAAATTTGTTGCACTTGGTCTCGTAATTTTGATATATCATGTTGCATTTCTTCCTCTTCTTCACGAGTCATGCTAGATATTTAAGGTTTCTCACCAGGTGCTTCAATTTTCTTTCCTCGAGTCATCAATTAATGATAATTATGCTTCACAATAACCTTTGAATTCCTTCAAACTAATTTTTCAAACCAAACTTACGCAAAATTTTGAGAAGACTACACACCTTTTTTTGCTTGTAGGAGCTCGATATTGAATCTGTTGTATCTCTATAATTTCATATCTCCAAGGTTTGAAATTTCGTCCTGAGGTGGCCCTCTGATTACTCTTTCCAACTCCGCAAGTCTGATCAATATTGGATTCTCCAAGAAAGATTTATTCAAAATCTCCCACGATGACTTGATTATACATTGGTTCCATAGAGTGAACTTGTATGAAGTGTCATGTGTCACTGTTTCGACCTTCGGACCTGGAAACGATACATAGAAAACTATAGTCCGTCTTCCTTCTACACCTTTTTATTAAATTTCAATTTGATCCTCAGAGAGAAAGTTATGACGATTTTCCACAGGTCACCTATTTGAGATATAATCCGGGAGCCAGCGAAAACCCTAACTTCTTTGGATCATATCTCTGAAAATATAGCGATACAATATCTAAAATTCATACTTGAGGTTCATCAAGATTTCAGCTCAAATGGTTTTAAATTCCACTTCTAAAACTTCGTAGAAAAAAAGTTATAGGGAAAAGGCCACGATGACATATTTGAAGCAGTGAAACACTAGAATCAAAAGCTCTGATACTAAATGTTAGGCAACCAACTCACATAATAGAAGAAAATATAGATTGACTTCAAATTTAGCCTCTTCGATGGGGAAACCTCCTTTACATTATACAAATGAACAATTATTGGATGATACAAATGACAAGACCTCCTTTCTATATAAAGGAGTCTAAGGGGTCACAATATAATCAGAGTTGACATAACAATAATAATGTAATGGCACAAAAATAACAATAGTGGGCTTCTATGGGGCACAATAATAACAATATGGGGACAACATGGGCACAACAATAACAATAAGGGGTTACAATGACAATAATAATAAGGGAATATACTAGTATTATAGGGACCTAACATGTTTGGAATTCTTCTGATTTAGCAGACACATTGAGAAGCTTGAAGGAAGAAATAAGGAGTTGTAATGCAGACAATGACAAAATAATGCTGGAATAATAGAAACAAGCAGAGGTTAATGCAATACTCCTTCAAAGTTTGTCAAAATTATTGTGACAGAGGACACTTTGGATCAACCATGGAAAGAAGGACATAAGTAATGGGGCCTATGGCAGTAGATCTCTGGTGGGCACATGTGAGATAGAGATGAAATGGTTAGAGATGGAAAATTGTTGGATAGTCGAGATAGGAGAGGTGATGGATACATGTATTATTCTAGTTCTGGTTCTGATAGGCATCATGATCGTCATCATTATCACCCTTACAGGAGGAGTGATAGAGGATACTTGCCAGATGAATTTAAGAAAGAAAAGACACCTACTTTTGATGGAGACTTAAAGAAACCAGAAGATGCAGAGGCTTGGATACTTGGGATGAACAAGTTCTTTGAGTTGCATGAGTACACAAAAAACATGAATGACAGAATTTATATCTTTAGCCTTAATGTTAAAGCATATATCTAGTGGGAAGGTGTGAAGTGGGTAAGATACATCAGGACAAAGGAATTGAGTTGGCATGAGTTCAAGAGGCATTTTAGGAAGAAGTACTTGTCAGAAAGGTACTACGACGGTAAGATCAAAGAATTCTATGAGAAAAATATGGGATCAATGAAATATTAAGAGTACATGACTAAGTTCCTAGAGCTATTGAGGTATGTACTATATCTTAAATATGAGAATGCCAAAGTTCAACGATTTTTTAGTGGTTTTCCATTAGAATTTAGAGATCGGATTGAGTATGATGAGCCCCGGTCACTTGAGGAAGTTATTGAGAATTTGAAGGATTTCTATGAACAGTTAAATCATAAGAATGAATCTGTGCAAATATGGAAATGGAAGGAAAAGGATAAAGGTAAGGGTAAATGGCAGTCGAAAAGAACAAGACCTTAGAATGCAGAGGATAAAGAAAATGTGGCACCACCAAAGAAGTTTAATGGAGATAGACACAAACATGGATCACAATAGTAGCATAGAGGTGATGGTACTAAATGGTTGGACTATTGTACATGCTGTAAGGAACACCTTACAAGAGATTCTCCACAAAATTAGGGTGGTAGGTCTTAGATATATAGTTCACAAGAGGTGTAGATTGTTGGGGATGCTTGTCAAAGCCTTCCTCTTATCTATGCAATACTAGACAACAAAGAGGCATACCATCATGTATCTATTATTGAGATGGATGATCAACTTTGTGATCTACTTGTTTCTATTTTGATTGACCCTCGATCTAATTATAGTTATGTTAGTATTGAGTTGGTGGATAAGTGTGGTTTGAATAAAGAAGTGAATGCATAATGTTCCTTATTGCAGTTTCCTATAAGTACAAAGAAGAGAGTTAAACATTGGGTAAGAGCTTGTGCATTTGAGTTAAATAGTATGCCTACAACAACACATTTGAATGTATTTTCGTTGGGTTCATATAATATGCTATTGGGTATGGACTAACTATACCTTCATAGAACCAAGGTGGATTGTTACAACATAGCCATTAAGTGCTTGGATAACAATGGGGAACCAAGAGTCTTACAGGGAAGGAAGAAAACCACATTAGTTAGGATGGTGACTACTATGCAGGCCTAGCCTAGTCACACGAAGTACATATCTCTAGTGAAAAAGGTAAGGGAGTTGAGGATATAGATTTTTTGAGAAGGTACCCAGTTCTACAATAGTTTCATGATGCATTTCCTACAGATATTTTAAATTTTCCACCTCATAGGGAAGTAGAATTTTTTATTGAGTTGGTGCGAGGGGCACCTCCAACATCAAAATCACCTTACGAGATGAGCACACCTCAGTTGGTAGAGTTAATGTTGTAGATGAAAGGCACACTTGACAAAGGGTACATTAGGCCAAGTGTATTTCCATGGGGTGCACTGGTACTATTTGTGAAGAAGAAGGATGGTACTCTTACATTATGCATTGACTACAGAAAGTTGAACAAAGTTACCATCAAGAATAGGTATCTGTTACTGAGGATTGATGACTTGTTCGATTAGTTGAAGGGAGTTGCAGTTTTCTCGAAGATTGATCTAAGATCCAAATATCATCAGGTACACATTGAAGAAGAGGAAGTTTACAAGACAAGTTTCCAAACCAGGTATGGGCATTATGTGTTTGTTGTAGTTCCATTCTGTTTGACTAATGCTCCAGCTACCTTTATGTGTTCGATGAATAGTGTGTTGCATCCCTATTTGGATAAGTTTGTTATCGTGTGCATTGATGACATATTGGTATATTATAAAAATGAAGAAGAGCATACCAAACATTTAGTAGCGGTGTTGACGTTGTTGAGAGAGAATTGGTTGTATGCTAAGCTCAACAAGTGCAGTTTCTTTCAGATTGAGGTACATTAATTGGGACATGTTGTCTCCAAGGAGGGCATAACAATGGATCCATAAAAGGTAAGAGCTATCATGGAGTGGGCAGCTCCTAGAAATGTAGATGAGGTGATATCCTTCATGAGATTGGCATGTTATTATAGGATGTTCATCAGGAACGCCTCACAATTTTTTTATCCTATTACATCATTGGAGAAGAAAGGTAAGAAGTTTGAATGGACAAAGGAATGTGAGGCCATTTGTGAGCATCTTAAGCAGTTGTTGACACATGCTCCAGCGTTAAAGATTGTAGATCCGAACAAAGAATTTGTAGTATGTAAAGATACTTGCAAGAGAGGAGTTGGTGGAGTCCTTATGCAGGAAGGACATGTAGTGTGCTATGAGTCACGGAAACTAAATGAACATCAGTAGAACTACTTGACACATGATCTTGACTTGGAAGCAATCATTCATGCATTGAAGATGTGGAGCCACTATCTTCTTAGCAGGAGGTTTGCACTGATGAGTGATCACATCGGATTGAGGTATCTATTTGACTAGCCAAATCTGAATGCCAGGCAAGCTAGATGGTTGACCATGATGAGTGAGTTTGACATTGAGATTAGGTACATCAAAGGAAAGGAGAACAAAGTTGTAGATACTCTAACCAGGTGGATACATGTAAATCATATAGAAACTATGAGTTCCTATGGGATAGATCTACATGATAGGATCATGCAGGTAGGTCAATAAGATGTCAGGTACATGGAGCTAGGCACATGTTACAACAGGGTACAGGTAGTGGTACAGGTGTAGGTGTACAAGGTGTGGACTATCATCTCACGATAGGCAGATTGGTTAGATTTAGCGATAGGATATATGTGTCAGACAACAGTGAGCTCAAGAAGGTGGTCTTGAGGGAGTTTCATGCGAAACCATATTCAGGTCACTGAGGTTATTAGAAGACACTGACCATAGTGAAGAAGTTTTATTATTGGACAAATCTAAAGAAGGATGTGGCAGGGTTTGTGGCTAGATGCTTGGATTGTTAGAAGGTGAAGGCAGAGTGTAAGCATCCAGCTGGACTGCTACAACAGATTGCAATCCCATAATGGAAATGGGAGGTCATTTCCATGGACTTTATCACGGGTTTTCCGAGGACAATGAGACAACATGATTCCATCATTGTAGTGGTGGACATCTTGACAAAGGTAGCACACTTCATTCCAGTGAAGTCTGCATTCTCAAAGAGTGATGTAGGATAAGTCTTCATTAGGGATGTGGTTAGATTGCATGGAGTTCTGAAGAAGACTATGTCAGACAGGGATGCGAAGTTCACTTCCAAGTTTTAGAAGGAGTTGTTTGCAGGATTAAGTACAGATTTGGCCTTCAGCACAACTTATCATCCAAAAACAGATGGACAGTCTCAGAGGGTCAACATGATATTGGAGGACATTTTGAGGATGTATGTGATGCATCAACAATGGAAGTGGGAGGAGTATCTTCTATTGGTAGCGTCCACATACAACAATGGGTATCTGGAATCCTTAAGGATGAGTCTATTTGAGGCATTGTATGGGCGAAGTTGTCATACTCCAATCATTTGGAATAATCCAGTTAACATTGTGTTGATTGGACCAGACAAGTTGGCAAACATGGAGTGAGAAATGCAGGTAATCAAGAAGAATTTGAAAGCAACACAGGATAGGCATAAGACCTATGCATATCAGAATAGGTTGTTCAAGGAGTTCTAGGTTGGGGAACATGTGTACTTCCGCATCAAATCGAAGAAGAGCTCTTTGTGGATTGGATCATGTGCCAAGATGGCACCTCAGCTTTGTGAACCTTTCAAGATTATTAAGAGGAATGGGCCAATAGCCTGTCGAATTACACGGACTTAGATAATGAAAATCCATGATGTTTTATATGTGTTATTTCTTGAGAAGTATTTTAAATATGTTGATCATGTGTTTGACTCGTATGTATTGTAGGTGGAGCCAGATGGATAATTCCAGCCGAAACCTTAGTGTATATTGCAGAGAAAGGTTCTCATTCTCTGGAACCGAGCAATTGAGTAGGTTAAAGTGTAGTGGAAGAACTTTGGGCCGGATGAAGATACATGGGAGATGCTAGACCAGATGCGGGATATGTATCCTTCATTGTTGCGGGTTGAGGAAAAGAAAATTTGGTATCATGTTTGGTATATGTTTTGGCATATGATTTGGTGTGATGTTTAGGTATATGTACATATTTATATGGATGTAAATACCACCATGATCTATGTTATAAAGCTCCAATAAGCAGTATGGGTGTCATGTCATTATAGTTGTCATGTTATTATGTTGCCATGTTAGTTTTCTTCTCAGTAGGGTGATCATTGTAAATAGTGCAACCGGCTAAGTTATAAAGCTCCATGGGCAGTATGTTTTCTTTTCAACAGTTTTACTGAGGTATAAGTGTGGTTGAACACCGAGGATGGCGTCCGCCAAGGGGGAGGGTTTTGTAATAGCCCTAGTGGAAATTCCATGTAATAAAAGTTAAAAAAGGAAAAATAATAACAACGGTTGATGGGACACTTATTCCAAATTGAATGTTAGGAAAAACATCTTAGTGTGGGTGTTCATTGGTCTATTATGAGCAAGGAAGTTGACAAAGGAAATGGTAAAGGATTTGGAAAGGAAAAATGACATTTTTGGCACATTTATTTACGAAAATAATGGAAATTAGGAGAAAAGGAAGGTAAAATGTCACACGTTGCATGTGAGGAGGAAAATGAATGAAAATAATGGAAAATGAAGAAAATAGAGGCCTTATTGATAAAAAGGCTTATGAGGATCAGTTGGTACCTTTTGTCAGTTTAGTTGTGGAGGTCTCTCATTATTCTCTCTCTCACTCTCAATCTTAGACACTTAGAGTTTTCTTGGAGCACTTTGTCATTCGACCTAGAAAGGCAAAGGAGGCAAGAGGAAGGAAGGATTAAGCAAGGAAGAGTAGGATCAAACAGATACAACATGATTCTTTGTAGGTATTGATTTGCATGTGTGTTTTCCTTTGCTAGTTTTGGCATGCATGGTATTGCATGTGGTTATTTGTTGTCATCACATGGGTTTTCTTAGGTGTGATAGTTTTTTCATCCTAGCCTTACCATTTCTGGATAGCCATGGTGTGATGGGGTTCTCATGTTTTAGTTGAGTTGGACTGTTGGATAGATTCAAAGCTGAGTGAGGTGGATCTTCGAAAGAAAGAACACATGGCCTAGTGATCCTTGAATTGGACTGTGGATTCTGGTAAATTCACTGACCCAGTGACCCTTGAACCACACTGTGGGTTGTGGTAAAGCTAGGTATTGTGTGCATCGGTGGGCCTAGGAATCCTTAATTGGTTAATGCTTGGATATATGGTAAAGCCTAGAGGTGCTTGACCTTGATTAGGCCTAAGAATCCTTGGCAATGAATGGCAAGATATATGGTAAATCTTAGAGGGTGGAGTCTTGGTTTAGGGCCTGGTGATCTGGTGTGGATTGCGGTAAAGCCTCAGATACTAGGAGATAGGAAGATTCCTCACGATGTAGGTGGAGAAATACGGTGGCATCCATGCTTGTTTTGGCCCAGTGATCTGGTGGAGATCATGGTAAAGCCTGTTATTACATTTTTATTGTGTTGGCTTAGTGATCCGGTGTCGATTGCGGTAAAGCTTGGTTTATATTGATGAGGATGAGGTGCTTTAGCATCGGGATGCCCTGGTTGGTTCTTTTGGTTTGAGTCCCACATTCATGCTAGGAATATGACACAAGGGTGATTGGTTGAAGAGAGATTTGGCTCAACCAATCTATGGTCAAGTGGAACATGGTCCCATCCGGGATTGGCTTTTGCATTCATTAATAAGAGGTTCTCTCCTTGATATCTTTTTTGGAAATGTACTGGTTTATGTCTGGACTCTATTTCTGATGTGTCCTTGATATTTTTGTTGTTATTATGCTGGTTATAAGCATGTATTATGACAGTGATGATGCATGACTCTCCTCATGTTTTTATTTGTAAATGAATTGATAATGTATATATGGCCTAATAGATGAAATTGCAGCTAATGTGTTGAGGCGTCAATGCTTCTTAGAGATTCTCAGATAAGTATGAGACCACTATGCTCAGATATGTTTTTTAAACTTGTAGACTACATATTTGTGACATGTTTGACAAAATGCCTTTCATGGCTAGTAGGGGTCCAGTCTAGACCTTGTCAATATTTTTGCAAATGTATCATTGTTCTGTTTTGTAAATTCATTTATGAACTTGTCATTGAGTTCTGGGTAGTGACCCGGGCTCTGGTCTTGAAAAAGTTGCACAAATATCAGAGTCGCAGGCACAGGTCTTAGGAGAAATATCCTGAGATGCATGCACACGCATGCTGTGGGAGCGTCTGGGAATTTAATGTTCTAAAACATAGCTTGGTCTTAGGGGTTGGTTACCTGAGTAGTTGGAATGGCTCCTGAGAGTTCTGTTGCCGATGTGGAAGGTCTGTGTGATGTGCTTCCATTGATTCCACTTCCTTAAGGTGACTTAGGAGGTTGAATCCCATTATACTAGCCTCTTGTCACATATTTACCCCGGTTGCCTGGTTACTTGGGTAGATGTGGGATGAGGGTTTTACACATGCCCTCATGCTTAGTGAGTCACTAAGGATCTAATGTGAAAACCCCTTGACTTTCGACAACTCCCTGACCTACTTCACTAGGGAGAGTACCCCGAGACCCAAATATGTCTGAAAGATTCCCCTCTCTTAGAGAAGAATCGACCCCTTTGCTCACAGTCGTGTATTCTTCCCACAAAAAACTATCTTCAAAAACATTGCCTTAGACAGGGTTAAATGGAAAAAGGACTCAGAGGGTCTGACCGAGGATGAAATACTTAATAATAAATTTGAGCCTGCAAAGCAAACGACTGGCTCGTTGCACATTCAATGATATGTGCGACAGAACCAAGAGGCGAGTCCAGTTGTGGGTAAAAACACCAATGTGAAAGCAAGTTTAAATCCTCAAGAGAGCACAGAGCCCTAGGAAAAACTGGCATGGAAAGTAGAGACCCCTCCATTGGACTTTCAAGTTTATAGTCCACAAGGTCGAAATCCATCAACATCAAAACAAAATATGCCAACTCAGTGGAAAACAATGAATAAGGAAAAAAATCCAAAGGCACCAAGAATACGTGAAGATGATAGACAGTCCATGAAAAATCTTGGTGAAAACAATGAAAACCTTAATGGTGAAAACCAAAGCGATTGTGCATTGACCCGAAACCCCTACGAGATAACAACTAAGGGATATCACACCTACTGGTCTAAGGCATCACTGGGTGAGACCCTTCTCGACCCTAGCCTCCTTCCATGCATTCAAACCCTAACACCTGAAATTTGTCATTGCCTCCCCCTCCTAGTATGACCATATCAATCATATAATTATCACATTAAATAAATAATCATCACTTTTTCAAACCAAAAAAAACTTATATAATAACAACTTTTATATTATGACAAGATTGACAACATATATGAGATGAGTGGTTTGCTTTCTAAATTTTGAGTAGACAGCATGAAATCCATAGTTGTCAGAGATGTGTTTTGCCTATTAAGGAAAGAGGTGAATAATTTCACTTGCAACAATATAGTCTAAGTGGTCGTACAAATACAGAAAAATTAAAACACCTAAACGCAAAATACAAATGGGACAATTGAATCGGGATTGAGAATGGTGCGCATTTCAATCTTTTTCCACTTTGCATTGCCGTTTGGCCGACCTTGTAGGCACGCCAAGACAAAGTACAATATTCAAATATCATTAAAAACATTACGAATTATGGGTGTTCGTTTTTAACCATAACATCGTATTAAGGTAATCCACTAATATTTGTGCTTCTAATCTTTTGTTTATGTTCGGCCTTAGACATGGTAGCATGTCAGTATAATTGTTTTTTATTAGCTATTATGAGTATTTAGGATAAAATTGTCGATGTTTAGGTAAGATTGTTTTAGAGATGTTTTAGTTTGAAAAAAAAATTACATATATGAATGTAATATCTGTGAATAAAAGTTCTTATCATTGTATTAAGAATTGAAAAAAACAAAAAAAAAATTATAATGTTTTTATTTTAATAAAATAATATTTTATTAATATAGTATTTTGTTTTCTTAATTTTTCATAAATATAAAGTTAATAAATAAAATTTGATTAATATTTTATTTTTTAAATGAATTTATATGGTAAAATAATTTAAAAATCAATGTTTAACAAAATATCACATCATGTACTTTTAATTTTTAAAAACTATTCTTGTTAATGCAAATAAATTTGTTGTATCCAACAAAATTATTTTTAGATTTGAAATGGTGTAAGGTATTATGTTATTAGATTTGAGATGGTGTAAAGTATTATGTTATTGTTGTTTTTATTTTTATGCATAACAATACATTATTAATTATTTATTTTTGTGTATATAGTTGCTAATGTATCAAAAATATTAAACATTCAACAAAATATTTACACTATTAATTTTCTTCTAAAGTATTTGTTATATTTACATTTTATTTTTTTATTCTTTTGAATATTTATTTAACAAAATTATTTATGTAAATATTATTCTTATAAATAAAGGTATCATGTCATGAATTTTATATTTCAATTAATAGTGTTATATTTGATGTTTGATAAAATAATTCATATAAATTATTTTTATTACAGGAAAGTAGTTTTGACATTATTATATACATATATTTTTTTAATATATATAAAGTTGTGATGATTTATAATGATTTTGAAAATTTATTTTTCAATAAAATATTTATTATTTATTATAAATATTTTATTATTTAATTTTATAAATATAGTACTAAGTTTTGAAAGTGGATAAAGTAATTTTGAATTAAATTGAAAAGAAAAGAAAAAAAATGATTAATATCAAACCATTATGTTTTTTATTATTAATTTATTATAATATTATAATATCAAAATATAAAATATTTTTATTAAATTATTATTTATTTACTAAATATAACTTATTTATCAATTTGATATTTAATAAAATATATATTATTAATCATTTACTATTTCTATCACTTAATCAATAAATACATTTTTTTAAATTAATAGTATTTACATCTTATATGTCTAAATATAAATATAAATAAATAAAATGATATATATTATTAGCAAAAATACTTAATATGTGAAATTTGAAATTTAAAATTTAACCTAACATCGTTCTTAATTTATATATTTTTATAATTAAATTTGTCACAATAATTTATATACTCTTATAATAAAATTCGATACAATCCAATAAAACTTATTAAGTGATATTTTTTTTTTGGTATGTTTTATGTTTTGAGGTGTTAAAATGAAATAAGATAATTAATTAACAATAATTATATTTTCATTATTTAAATAAAACAATAATAATAAATTTTGATTATTTAATTTTAATAAAAGTATTATTAATAATAAGATTGTTTTTCGGATTAATCACATTATTGAGACAAAATCTCAATAGCATGATTAATCCAAAAAACAATCTTATTATCAATATAGACCACACAAGTCTAAGATCTAAAAGTATTACTATTTAAAATTTGAAATTAAAATGATTTAATCATTATTGAAATTTAATTTCTAGTTTATTTAAATTATATATATATATATATAACTTTTTTATTTCAACAATATAATATTAAATTATTTGGTGATTTAATAAAAACATTTTCACACTTTCTTCATAAAGTAATAATAAAAGAGCTATAAATTGAAAATCAAATTAAGATAGTATTATAATAAAGGAAAACCTTGTTGTATTTATTGGCAATAATAGTGATATGAAGTCTTATATGAAGTGTGTGGTTTAAGGTTCAAATCCCTCCAGTTAACCTTGTGGACACTTCATGGGTCACACTAGTGTGTGCTCACTCAGATGTTATAGATGTGGAAAATCATGCAAGTAAGAGAGGTTATAGTAATAGTAGTTGGAAATGACCTGATATCATGCAAGTAAGAGCTCGATCAAGTTCTTGATTCCTCTAAATAAAAAAGAAATAAAAAATAAAGTTAATATTAAAGGGAAGGGAATAAATAGAATGGAAGGGTTGGATAGGAGGGTAAATAAAAGCACAATGAAGGAAATAGAAAAATATATGCCTTGAAAATCAGAGAATAAGATTAATGAAGAATATAATTAGAAATATAAGAAAAAAGAAGAGGGTCAAAAAGAGAAATGTTTAGAAGAAAAAGAGGAAAGCAACGAGAAATAGATACATGATGAAGAAAATAAAAAGAAAGGATAAAATCAAAGAATGAGAAGAGATGAAAAATGAAAATTATTTATAAAATGTATTATTAATTATAGAAAAAGTTAAAAAAATAAAATCTAAGAATTCTAGAGGATAATACAAAAATAATTTAATAACATAATTAATGGATATTAAGTTTTTTAAAATATCTAACATTGTTACCCAAATTATTGTAGCATTCTTCCCTATAGAACTGACTAACAATGTAGTAATCTTTCTTATAGACATTCAAATATTAAAAGAAATTTTTTAATTTAACTAAAATAAATGAATTATTTAAAATTGTAAAAATGTTTACATAATATAAGATATAAAAGGTCCATGAGGTCTTGGATAGAGGTGACTAGGTGCTCTTATTAAGCATTTTTTGATACTTCTTGATGTGAAGTTACTAGTTCAATTATGTATCCTTATTTAAGTGATATATTGGATATGATAAAAATGGAGTCCACCTTGTCCTACTGAAAATATATATACGATTATAAAAAATAGTAGGTTATAGTCCATATATTAGGTTATAGTCCATTTTCGTAGTTAGATCGACCTAATGACAACGTTGATAATAATAGAACCTAGTTGACATTTCCAGTCAAATCGAGAGAAGGGCGATCCTTCTTGACGTTTCTAGCTAAATCTAGAGAATACATGATCGTTGCTGCGGTACCAAAAAATGCACGGTAACCCTCGCAAAGTCTTCTAGACTTGTCTAATCAGGCGAGCAAAACGTAAGGGGTGATCGAATTCTGAAGCGTTGGGATCGTAGCCTCTGCGAAGTTCAAGAATAAAATACGTATCGAGCCAAGGAGCCCTCTCCACTTGATGGCTCCTACGTCTCACCTTCCTTTGCGTTTCTAAGGTCTTCGTGGCATGTGCTTTGCCTCAATTCCTTGCTCTCCCGTCTTTAAAAATTCTATGCAAGTACTGAGACAGGCTATTGTTTGAAATTCGTTCACCCCCCTCCTTTTCTACTGTGCAACCGAGCTGAACTTTAAGGAATGTATGAAGTGTATGGTTGATACTGAGCCACGCTGTTTTTTGAGATTCATTAACCCCCGCTCCTTTCCTACTGTTAAGCTAGCAACATAGCTAACCTTAAATATAAGGTTTTCTCTTCATTTTTTGCGTAGTTTTACCAGGTGCCGAAGCTTTCGATTCCCATATTGTACTTGGTCAGTTGCTCAGTATTTATCGGCTTTGAATCAATTATATAACCGAAGGCCACAGTCACTGACTTTCACTTGGATATTAATAATTTTATCATAATATCAATGGAGATGGAAGAGATAACAGTTGTGTTGGGCCAGGCATTAGAGCTGCATGCGAAAATTGAGGACGCCATAGAGAGGGTGTTACAGTGTGACTCTGAAATCAACGGCGAAAACATGGCACCTTTTGTGGAGGGTGATAAAAGAGGATGTGTGAATGGAGGTAAGTTCTCGCAGTCTGAAGTAGGCGTCGATAGATCCATGGAAGCGAGGAGGCTTTCTTCCATTCGAGATGCTTTGGAGGTTATTGAAGATCAACTTGATTGCTTGCAGGTTTGGATATAAAAATGTGAAATGATTATGAATGAGATGCACAATAGAGGTTATTCTAGCAGATTACTCTTCACGTTGAATCTGCTTTCCCATTTCTCTTTCCATCTCGCTCCCAATTCCATTCTTAATGTCATCTAGGTTAGGTTTGTGAAATGGTGGAAATATTTCAAAGTTTATTTTGTGAAATGGTTGAAATATTTCAAAGTTTATTGTTAATTTTTTTTATTTTTATCATAGTGTTTTTTTTTCCAATTATAGAAATCAGTTAATTTTTCTATCTTCATAGTATTTTTTTTTTCAACTGTAGAAATTATGTTTTGAGTAATTTTTAGACATACATAGTCTTGCCCAAGATTGGAACAGAAGACTTGGGGAACCAAACCTCCCCACCTATCAGTTGGACCACATCCTAGGGACTTATCTCCATAGTACATTATACGCTACATTAACATATTACTACATGATATTTATGATATATCCACCCCAACATAAACTTTTGACCACATCTTTGAGACTTATCTATAAGTATAGTTTACACTACATTAACATATTACTACAAAATATATATATATATATATATAAAATATGAAAATCCAATTTCCAGTTTCTCGTAACATTAATCAGAAATATAGCTTTTTTTTTTCAAAATATGATCTTGATGTTGACTCACTTGGTGCTCAATTCCCAAGACTACAAAACGTTTATTATTATTTTCTTTATTGCTTCTTACATTGATATGGATTCAATTTAATCTACATTTATTGACTAAAAAAACTTTATGGATATTTAAAAAAATCTTTGATTGATTATATATATATATATATATATATATATATATATATATATATATATATCATAGTTTTGAAAATCAGAATAGGTGCAGAACATGTGCCAAATTTGAAGAGTTAAATTGGGTCTAGTTAGATCTCAATGAACATGTTTTAAAAAAACACATGAAATAATATTTTTTAATGGAAAAGACTGTTTTTAAGATTTAAAACAGTGATTCCAAACCAATAAACACAAAATATGCAAAGTTTGCTCATATATATACCATGTAAAGGTGAATATGTCAAAATAGAACCAAGTGCAATACATATCAACAACAAAATATATAATCAATCAAGCTCTAAATGACCTCTAGAGTCAAAAAACAAAACCTACAAGCTATGCGGCCACTGGCCTACTACAAGTCTACATATATGATATTAGTGACCAACATTATCACTTGAAAGTTGAAAATTCTCATCATGATCAAACTCAGTTGGTTGAGTCTCAACTCCCAAACTTTGCAATTATTTGAGTCACAAACTTCTCCCAAACTTTGCAACTACTTGAGCCACAAACTTCTATGCTGGTGGTTCAGTGACTTGAGTCTCAAACTTCTGAAAGTATTATGCCCTAATAGGTCATATTACTTCATTTAGTGCTCCACATGGCTTTCTCACTTGAGTCTCAAACTTGTGAAAGTATTATGCCCTAATAGGCCCTATTACTTCATTTAGTGCTCCACATGGCTTTACAATGCCTCCTATCCCAACAAGTGTTGCTTGAACCTGTTAATACCCCCTCCTTCAATAGATTTTTGGCAATATTTGCATATAATTTTTTCATCAGTCATATCACAATGAACCCTGAACCCTTATAGTATCCTCTGATTTTGGAGGCATGATAGCTACTATTTAGCTCAAACTCTCTACTGTTCAGCTTCTTAGTAAATAGGAGAACCAAAGAAAACCAAAAGATTTTTGCTCTCCCTCCACTCCCTTCCCATACCCAATCTCATTCCTAATGTCATCTAGGCTAGATTTATCAAATTTCTAAATTGTTCCAAATTTTACAGTTAATATTTTTATCTCTCTAGTACATTATCATATTACTACATGATATATTCTGAAAATCTAACTTCCACTTTCTTATAAGATGAATTATAAATATGATTTTTTTTCAAATATTATCTTGATGTTTACTATTTCTTGATCTCTTCCCATTACCACAAAATATTTATTATTATTTTTTTTAAATTCCTTATCTTGTTATAAATTCACTTTAATCTACATTTATTAGCTATTAAAAAAACCTAAAATATTTAAAAAATTCTTAAAAAATTATATATATATATATATATATATATATATATTCATTCATATTTATTTGTGGAGTACATTTAGATTTTCTTTCCAATGCTATAAACAGTTATTATAGAGTTCACAGAGGAGTTATGGTTCTTCTATGTCCAGTTATTATAGAGTTCACAGAGGAGTTATGGTTCTTCTATGTCCATACCATGTTGCATAATCACGCTGGAAAAGTTGTACCCAAGGTGATTCATATTTATTTGTGGAGTACATTTAGATTTTCTTTCCAATGCCATAAACAGTTACTATAGAGTTCACAGAGGAGTTATGGTTCTTCTATGACCATACCATGTTGCATAATCAGACTAGAAAAGTTGTACCCAAGGTGATCAATCTGGTTAAATTTATCTGGTCACCATATGCAGCTCCAAATGCAGAGTAGTGGAATTTTTTTAATATAGACGGTTATTTTTATTTAGAATTTCAGAATTAAATACTTTTCGATTTGAATATATATAGAGATAAAATATGATTTACTTATAAATATCAGTTAATCAAATTCGTTTTTATTTATTTGTAGAGTACATTTAGCTTCTTCTTTCAGTGCCATAAACAGTTATTATAGAGTTCACAGAAGAGGTATGGTTTTTCTATGACCATACCATGTTGCATAATCAGGCTGGAAAAGCTGCACCCATGGTGATCAGTCTGGTTAAATTTATCTGGTCACCAAATGCAGCTCCAAATTCAGAGTAGTGGACATTTTTATTTAAAATTTCAGAATCAGATAGTAGATTTGGAAGATATTTTAGAATCATATCGAAGAGGGATAGTTATTTTTATTGAGAATTTTAGAATGAGAAAGCAGATATTTGATATTTGAGAATATTTTAGAATCAGATAAATAATGATTTGAGAATATTTTAGAATCAGAGCCAGGTCTGACCTAAATCCTGTCCTTAGAATTGTAAAATATTTCCAAAATTCACAAATCAAGTTAAGTTGAGGGAGTATGGACTCATTTACACCGAGCGTGGTGCTTTGTTGATTTTTAAATCTTACTTCTGGGCAATGGTTCCATGTATCGCAGCGGATTGGGAAGTTGCATGGACTCTGTAGGTTTTCTTGTTAATTTGTTAAATTCCGGGGACATAAGTTTCTCCAAGATTTTAACAAATGGGACACTAGGGGTTTGGAACTGTGATTTAATAGATTGTGTTTTACAGGGATATGTTTCTTGTTATTTTTTCCTTTCCTGTGATCTGGTTTGACGGGGGATGTTGTGATATCAGTCCACTCTGTCAGCTTCTCCTTCATTCAGGAAGGCATGTGGCTCGGATGTAAAGCAGTCCATTGGCTTGGAGAATAACCTGGTTGAATCCTCTGCCTCCTCTGCCTGTTCATTTTTTTCAACACATAAAACATTAAGCAAGTAATTGGAATAACAAAACCGATGAGATTCCTACTAGCCTGTTCAATATTTTCAGCACATAAGACATGGAATAACAACAATGATGAGGTTGGGTGTTCGTGTTGGATTCATATCAATGTTTAAGAGGTAGTTTCCCCTCTCTGTCAGTTGTAGTATCATACCATAACATAGATCGATGAAATATGTGCTAAAACAAGTTGGGGAACACAGCAACCTCTTATTGCCTGGTTTCTAATTCCTGTTTTACTGCAACTTAGCATAATTTCGTTGCAGATTCAGAAATATTCTGGAAATTTGAGAGAGATGTAAGTGAAGTTAGCTTTGTTGAAACAGTTGAATTGGCTCATGTCATCTTATGTACACTAAATTTATGATTTTTTCCTACAAAGTTTTGCAACATGCATTTTTGTCTGAAGCATCCAAACTATTTAAATTTCAGAAATTTTCCTACAAAAGGTGTGCATCATGAATCTTTCCCTGTGTAACATGCATGTTTGTCTGAAGCATCCAAACTATTTATAATAAGCAGTTATTGCAAATTCATGAATGAGTGAAAATGTGAGGACGCAGATATATAGTGGGTTACAAATAAGATTCAAATTGAATATTCAGTTGTTGCAAATTCAATATTCAGTGTCTGTATATAAGATGAAAACATTGAAAAGGACTTACAAATAAGTTAGAAACGGGACTAAGATTAAGGAGTGCTCACATATAAATTTATGAATTAACAGTTCATGTGGATTGCTTGATTATGCAAATAATATATATTGTTTCTTTGTAGATTTTGCTGCAGCAGCAGCAAGCTGACAGGGAGGCAGCATTGTCTGATCTTGAGGAATGTAAGAGAATTTTCGTGGAGCGGTTGAGGCGGCATCAGGGAAGAGAACGGGACGTTGTTCTGGAGGCACTTGCATTCGCAGGGGAGGCAGTTGTTGAAAATGATAATTCGCATCAACCATCTCACCCCATGCTCTTACCAGAATGCCTTTCATTCGCTAGGTCAGATGAGGAGCACGCCAAAAAATATGAAGATCCCAACCTTTTGTTGAAGAATGATGCCATGAGGTTGCAGGGATGGAGAACAGAGACTGAAGATGGAATGGATTCTGGTTTGGAAAACTCCCAAACATGCAGGGGATTAGTTCCTGATGAATACATGGAAAATGAACAGACAGACTGCATGGGAAATTTTTTCAAAGTTTTATGCCACAGCATACAAAGGCTTCAAAAGTCAATAGGTCATGCTGTTTCTTCGGCAGCAAAAACTGCTCTTGTAGTCACCAGTGTTGTCACCGTCGTGGTTTCGACTACTTCGGTAAAGAACAAGCTCAGCAGAAAAGGTATTCGTAAAGTGCATTCTGCTCCTTCAGCTAGGATTCTTTCCTCCCCATCCACTGGTCAGAACCTTAACTTGTCAGAACAGTGATAACCTGGTAATGTTACATGATAGTTTGAAGAACTGGCTGATAATAATAACAACAATAATACAGATGTCAGGTCGAATAAATATAATTTATTTCTTTCTTTACAAGATGAAAGGTTTACGATGTTCTCGTTTGTCTTCCAGAGATATGTAATGTTCTACTGGTATTCGATGATTCGCTGCCAATTATGTTTTTATGTTTAATCGATTATATTGTAAGAGTTCCGGAGGGTTTAATGATAATTAATATATATATATATACATATATATATATATTTATGTTTAATCAATTATATTGTAAGAGTTTAGGAGGGTTTAATGATAATATATATATTTTATAAAATGAAAATTTTATAATGTTTTTTTTTTTCTAAAAATATGTAATATTAGGATTTGCTATAAATTATGTTTTTTTGAAATTCATTATTTAAATATTAATCAATTATATAATATTTTATAATTTACTACCAATTATGTTTTTATAAAATCTATTATTTAAATGTTAATCAATTATACTACACAGAGGGTTTTATAATAACCTCCCAAAGTTTCAAATCTCATAGTAATCTGATGTTTGATGTTTCATTTGGAAGGGCTTGAAGGGCTTTTATACGGATTATCTTAACTTTTCTTTTCTTTTGTAGTGATTATACTCTTCCTTCATTCTTTGTGTAGAAAGAAAAACTCAAGAAAAAATTCCTCGTTTAAAGGCCGGTTGTAATTCAATGCCTTAAAAAAGGAAGTAGTGCACTTGTGGTTTTACCTCAATTTCATCCTTCACTCACTTTTCAAAGGATGTTCACTGATAGAGTAAGCTCAGGTCACTGACTGTATTCTATGGTTTATCTTTGCATTATACCCTCTATGACTAGCGACAGGCTCCTGCAATGTTTACAAATATGTCAGAATTTCGAGTAAAAAGTACTGTATATGGGACATTACCAATGGACACGGGTAGTATTATCAGGTGCGATGGTGAAGGCGTAATTATGCTTTCCAAGAATTGAGAAAATAAAAGAGATTCTTCTATGTCTTCCTGGAAAATAAGACAGATTCTTCTGTCTCCAACTGAATATAACTGTTAACATGTTCACCTTGTAGGATTTGAATCCTCATAGATCGATCCGAAATAATTCAACTATTAGATCATTGTTTTCATGGATTGAGATAATGAACAATCATCCATGGTCGACAGTGAAGTAACGTCACTACTACAGGGTATTTTTAAGACCATTTTTTTAAGATTTTTTTTGATCTTAAAAAATCACTTTTAGTTATTTTACATTAAAAATTAATATCAATTGAATTGTTTTAAATATAAACTTTAAGACAAAAAGATTCTCAAACAAAAATATTTTAAGACAAAACTTTATATTTAAGACAAAACTAGACAAAAACATTTTAAGACAAAACTTTATATTTAAGATAATGGCCACTTTAAATGAAACCTATTTAATACAATTAACAATTAAGACACAAACATATCAATTTAAGGCAATATTATCTAACAACTGCAAAATTGACTTTGACAGTATGCCCTAAGTCCGCCAGCTTGCAGGCAACTATTGTCTTGCGCCTATACCAAGGTTGTTATTTTACTTACCATTCACGTTATCTTATATAAAGACAATGGTTTGTTGGGTTCTTTGTTTTGTGGGGGTAGTCAACTAAGAAGAACGCGACAACTTTTACTCACAAGATTTCTCGAACATCAATTCCTCTTCTATCCCTTTCATATTTGATGATACGATTAGAGACAACTTGTCTATCATTGCATTCGGCACTACTACACGGAGGGGGATTTTAAGACAATTTTTTAAGAGAAAAGAAATATTTTGTCTTCAAATTTTCAATATGAGGCGCTAGTAAAAAAAGGTAAAGGAAAAGCATTAGGGGTCGGTCTATTAGCATTCACCAAGTGGTTGGTTTACAGTGGTTGTGAAGTGATATTCAACAAAGGAAAATTTTTCCTGAGACACATAACCACGGGACAAGTGACGCAGACCGAGGGTCTTGTGAAGAACCTGTATAAGCTAGATGTGGAAGACTATGTTGCATTAAGCACTAAGGCGAAGAAGGTGCAGGTTGCGATGTCGATGAACTTTGGCACAAAATACTTGGTCATTTGCATCATGGTACCTCAAATATTATACAACAAATAACCATTGGCCTCCCTAAAGGAGCACTTAAGCAGTAGGATGTATGCAAAGGATGTACGTTGCGGAAGTACATAAAATCCACATTCCATGATTGGGACAACAAAGCACATGCAGTCCTAGAAAGGATCCACTATGATGTTTATGGACCTTTCTCGACAACCTACACTATCAGACACAAATATTTTGTCATTTTTATTGATGACTTCTCACGAAAGTGTTGAATCTTCTTCATGTGGAAGAAATATGAGACACTCTCCAAGTTCGTAGAATTCAAGGCATTGGTTGAAAAAGAAGCTAGCAAGAAGGTGATGGCTCTTCTATAGCAGCAACAACAACCTCCAAAATTTTGGCTTACACTTAAATTTCGGAGCCTACTATGGATATTGTGATCAATCTTTCCTTAGTCACTTATTGGTTAGTTGATGATCTGAAGCTCCCCTTTTTGATGTTAAGAGTCGTTCATGCTTTTATTTTTACATAGAACGTGTCATCTTTGGGCATGTGGGTTATCGCTTGTCATGCAAAGGGAGGTTTGTTTTGATTCAAGGGGAAATATTTATGAGAATGGGTTGTCCTCACCACATAGACATGTTTCACACTCATTTCACACACTCTTACACAAGTGTTTCCTTTATACTCCCAAAGTATATCATTGAAACCGCACTTGTTGTAAGATGCCACAAAGGTTCTTGCATTAAGCGAAGTATGTGTTATATGTTCTAGATGGTCTATGTTGTATCGCTAAGTTTTCAAGTGTGTGATCGTAGTCAAATTTTATCATTGTTCACATCAGTTCCACTAATCCCACACTTCGCCAAATTTCAGAGTTTCCTTATCAACCTAGCCTCATGTAACTTTCCAGAGCTACGCACTTCACATATGTAACCCTCAAGATTTTCCCTTACCTATTTGAACTGTGCAATGCGCAGAAATCACAACCTCCCTTAGCATTCAAAACTGCGAAGTGGTTTCCTCCAATGTCCTTCCCTCAGCTGGAATCCAATGTCTCCAAAAACTATGTAGTTTTGTCCCTTGACTACCGAGTCTACCTTGCATCCTAAAATTGAGTAGATGTGTCCTCCCAGGGCCTCATCCCATAGAAGTGCCTTTCATCCAGCTAAAACAATGTAAATGTGTCCTCTCAGGGCCTCATCCCGCAATAGTCACTGCTCGCTGAAACTACACAATTATGTCTCTCAGGGGCCACAAAGAAAGATGACATGATAGATGACTCTCAAGGAGCTGAGGAGAAAAATAAGAAGACCAAGGAATCTAAGGTATGATAGGATATCAGGACCGCATGAAGACTCCATCTGATACATAACCCTTTGGAGGCTAGCTATGGAAAACAAAGCACATCTTTTAAAATAGACCTCTTACTATAGTTTAAAAGTTTGCTTATCATTGTCGTATCATTCTATCTTCAATGACATGCATGGTTGAAAGAACTGATAGTCATTCCATGTGTTTCCTCTACGTGTCTTGCTCTCTTTCACTTGTTTACTACATAGCTTAGAAGATGAAGAGCAATACCACTTGTTTATTTAAGTTACAGAGGTTGTGACCAACATGATATTATGACTAACCAAGCATGATGCAAGGCATACTAAGTGGGATGAAAGATGTTTGATGATATGTATATAGTAAGTACACTCATTTGCATTAATCCTTGTTTTTTATCTTGCATGTACCCTCACTGCTTGTCAGATTTTGCTACTTGCTACTAGTAGTCTCTTAGCTCTTTCCTGAAAAAAACAGGGGAAGGAATTTCCTTCAACCTAATTTCTTCAAGGCTCTTCATAGAAAGTATAGAGCTAAGAGAAGGAGATGTGGAATATCACTATCAAACTCTTGAAAATACTTTAAATGTTTGAATCTATCCAAACGATTAAGCTGCCACTCAACAACATTGTCAATCTTGGAAGACTCAAGAAAGATCACATCTCTAGATATCATAAACTTATTATTCATTTCATCATAGAGATGGTATTCTTTGGAGGTATGAGTACCAAAAGAAGATACATTTGGAGCTCCTTTCACTGAGTTTTTTAATCTCCTCCTTAGGTATGAAGGCATAACAGGAGGAACCAAAAACCTTGAGATGCCTCACCGGAGGAATGTGGCCATACCACATTTCATAGGGAGTCTTTTTTATAATAGCAAGAGATGGACACATATTTTTTATATACACAACACATAGAACCACATCAGACCAAAACCTTATAAACTTAACATGTGAACTATGCTAAGTTCATAGTGAAAGTAACATATTCCAGTGAAATATGTGTTGAAAAATGCAGCAATAAATTCTCAATTTGATTTTTCCTTGATTAAATTGAAAACATTTGAATTTCCATATCAACAAACAAGTTGGACGATGTTAACTTATGTGACATGGCTTGTGTCACCTAGTTTACTCAATAAATTCAAGTTGGAGGAGTTAGAGTTCAGTTCTTCATATGCGATTGCTAATTTCTAGCAATAAAGGTCTATTATCTCAGGTTGTTGTCAGTTAAACTAGTTCTGACTTTTGGTGGAGCTAGTGGAAGGTCATTTAAGCAGTGGGACTTCATTCAAACTCAGTGATCATCCAGTTAACTAATCAATCAACCCAAAATAGTTGGGGCATGCAGAGAAGTCGAGTTCCCTAACATTGGTGGAGATTCCAAGGTAGTTTTAATTTCTTATAGCTCACACATTTGCAAGAACTTACTATAACCATAGTGGAGGAGGTAGCTTGAGTAGGATCTTATTGTGAAATTGGAGAGGGAATGATTGTTCGTAGCATTAATAGCATACCAGCAATTTTTTTTGCACCACACTTCAATGTTTTGGCCAGGGTTTTTGAGGGTGGATAATTTTTTCTGATGCTTTTTGGCCATGCACGTCCTCACTAAGTTCTTGGGAGGTCTATAATAGTTCCTTGCATGCATTTCATTACTAAATATGTTTTGGGATGTCTCTACTAGTTCCTTGCAAATTTCTATTTGTCAAGGCGTAACTACTTATGATCTTAAGTGCTCACAACAGTCTAATAGTTTATGGCACTCTCCAAATCACCACTACTGAAAGGATCCAACAAAACGACTTGATAGGAAGATGAGAAGGGCACACTCTTATTGAAACTAGCCTAGAACTAGTGGATTTGTTAGTCCCAATGGTTTAAGAGTTGTACTAGTCTAGTTTGGTGGTTCAGATTGGCTAAGACTGGTCTTGTATTGAACTGACCTTAAGACACCAAAGTGACTAGTTCTCTACTAAATTGACCAATTCTGAAGAATGTAGCACAACATAACTAATGACCACCAAATATTAATTTTTTAATAAAAATAATTAAAAGGAAAAAAAATATCTTAACCCAGGGCCCTACAAAACCTAACACTAGTAATTAATGGTAATATTTAATTTTTAAAGTTAAAGTAAAAGTTGACATTCTCCTTATCTTTCCTTTTTGAAAAGGAAAGATAAGGATAATACCAAATTTTACTTAAATTTTAAATATTAACATTAATTGTTTAGGGTTGTTTTAGAATGGTTCCAACATCATTCAATTTTGAGAAAGTTAAATTTTAGATCCCATTCAAAACTTAGTGGTGACTGTTTGAACCGCTCCTTTGTAATGAGTCCTAGACTTTGACTTCCAATTTTTCATGTGCATTTATTGCATAATCATATTCCTCGTGAGAATTTGCAGTAGAAGTTGACCTTTAATCCATTACAAGCACCTGAACTAGCCTAGGGAACCACCAGCTACCCCTCCCAAGTTGCTCCTCAACATTGAAATTTTCTTTGGAAGTAGACATTCATTTTATCCATTAGATCACTTTTTCCACTATGAAAATCCAACAACACCCCTACCAACATATGCTTGACAATCCATCTCATCTTTACTATTTACCTTATAAACACTCTTAAATATTGTGTCTCCAATCTAAAACAGGAAGAACCAGAAAGGGCCTTCTTGGCCCTCTTCTCAACCCACAATATGTTTAGTGTCTCTCTTGTGCTTACACTCTAGTCTTCTCGTAGCTTCAAAATGGCGAATCTTAAACACGGTCTCATGATGTGCATTCAGAGAGGCATAATTCACCCTTGCTTTGTATAAAATTAGCCCCCTAGCATTCCCTTTACCTTTACATGCAAGCATATATTTTCCTTGTGGAGTATTGTTAAGCTTCCCATCCCTATTTCACCTCCCTCCCCTACTATCATGAACCTGCTAAGCTGAATTTAACCAATCTCCCTGTATCTAAGATTAACAACCCATCCAATTGGATAGATTGGGTTGAGACACATTTAGAAACTAAATCCATCCCTCCACAATGATATGTCCCTCTCCAACGACATCAGCCTGTTTTCTTCGAGATCTATCATTCCCATCATCACCATAAATTTCCCAGTCCTTCACTTACATCTTTGGTAACGTCATCGTTCAGATCACTTATACTTTGTTGTATTGTTTCTTGTGTTATGATTTCCTTTAATGGAAATATCTCCCTAATAGACACGAGTAACCAAATTCATGTTCTTATTGAACTCTTGTGTTAAGATGCTTAATTTTCATTTTTACCTATTCGGTTTCAAATTCTAGTATGGATGGTTTACTGGTTGACTACTAGCATTCACCAAGCGGTTATTGATGATCATAGTTAATTTAGAGTGAACGTTGGACTTTGCCTTGAAAATCGAGCCCCGAGAATATGAAATTATCATGGAACATTTCAGAGCTCATACTTTTCAACAAAGGAATACACTATTTTCATTCATCAAGAAAAGTTATATGAGAAAGAACCAAGTTGTTATGCTTTTCAACATTTCCACCTACATTTCCTATCTATCGTTTTCTTATTGAATGGGAAAGTTGGGCTTTTGGGGTTTTCAAATTAAAGTTCTATGTTGGTGGTGTTCATCTCGCATTTTGGTCTCCTTCTAAAATCTTGTTTAGTATGTGAAAAATGAGCATTGGTGCATTTGTTAGTGGTGACATTTTTAAAGATGTGAAAATTCTATATTGATTTAAGACATGCAATGTTCAATATCTACATGATACCTTTTCTTGACATTCCATTCATAAATTTGAAATTTGTAACAAGTATAAATTTTACTAATTAATTATTATATTGATTATTACAAAATTGAAGATAAAGGAAGAGTAATATATAATGTAGGTTGAAGTGAATGGAAAATGTTAAGACAAAGGAATAATTATATAATGATAGGTGGACCATAGGGTTTGGGTTCCTTACCATCAATGTATTCTATATAAAGAGGGAGAAGAAGGAGAAGATGGCATCACTTTTGCCTATGTAAATGAGGACAAGGCTAAGAAGATACAACATAGTAATGGGTTGATGGCTCATGCATGACTTGTTTTTGAAATATCTGGAGCAATAAGGTCTATGGCTAGGTGAAGAGTAGAACTCCAAATATTTTTTGCAATAATCAATCTTGAGTGAATAGAATGTCATATCTACATAGACCTTTGCGAGAGTACTCTATTCTAGGTGACGATAGAGTACATCATTTCCTTATTGGAAGTAATGAAACTTTTATCATGGTGTAATTTAATTATAAATATTTAAAATATTAGATGTTTACAATCAATTTTATAAAGGGTTATGGGCTTCTTAATATTTTTGCTGGAATTTTAAATATTGAGATAGAAATTTGTAATGAGAATATAATGACCTCAATTCCTTGTGAATGCTATAAGTATCTACTATGTGTATTTTTTCAAATCGAATAGAAATATGATCAACTTTGTTTTTGCTAACGAAAAAACACAAACACATTCTATTATATAATATTTTTTGTCATTGTTAACAAAATTTTTGTCAACCATGGTTTATTTACAAAATAACATATATTAAATTATATAATGAATTATTAAATTGATAACTATTTAATATGGTTGACTTTTAGTGATGTTTCTATGCATCATCTTATGATGTTGTGGATTATTTAGAGGTCACGTCACTAGTAAGTCAAGTTTTCATGTCTCCTTCTCATGTTTATACAAAATAAAGTAGAGAATCGATGGGAATATTTAATTCATGATACTAAAAATGGGATCACAAATTATCTTAGGTTTACACACAATATATTCACAACATATCCATGTGAGAAGTACTCGAGTAGAGGGATTGCATCAACCAAGACTTTTCAATATATGAAAATATTAGGCTTCAAGAGTTCATGTGTTGTAGTGATGGATGCATTAAAGAGGGACAATCAAACTAACTCAAACTACTAGAATGGGATATTGATGGGTGGGGGTTAAGTTGTACCTATTATGGGAGCTTCATCTTTAGTATCTCCTTCATCTATATGTTCTCCTTAGGTGATAGAAAATTTTCCCAAAACTATGGTGAGCATTAACATTTGTTGATTACATAGTCATCTTGTTTCATTAATAGAATTATATTTCTTAATAAAACAAGTAGCAAAAATCCTATTTGTGTGTTAGGATTCAAAATAATTTTTCCTTCCCCTAATATTATTTTTTAACTTGAGGAGGTGGAGGATTTCGAGGATGGAATGTTATGTTCTTCTAAGCAATGTGAGTAGGTCTCGACGAAATTGAGGGCCTCAATCGAGAAACCTAGTGAAAGAGATAGTTTTTTGGTAAAATCTGTTGATATTGCTGTCAGGATCTCAGATGACGCCTCTTACCTAACCTAGTCACGGTTACACAAAAATAAACTTTGAAGTTCCACTTTAATTCTTCCCGCTAACCTTTTACCACATTCTTAAGGGACCTTGGTAAAATAAGTCTGTTGATGATTAGTCATGACATTTTGGTGTAATAATACTTATACATACCATAGAGTACATAACTCCATATCAATAACTAACCTTGTGTATCTATGTGGATGATATTTTGGTTATGGATGACATAGTATCTTGGTGGAAATATGTTTGGATCCATATGAACGTGGTGATAATATCTAAAAAAATCCTCATGTTTATTCATCAATTTCATATGTGATTAGTGAGGACCCAACATGCACACTTGTACCTAGGATATAAGATTATGTAATCCTTTCTTGGATGACTTCATTGTCAACATTGAAGGAAACATTTATACCCGGAGCAACAAACAGGGTGCATGGATGGCTTCCGTAGGTCCACTAGAATGAACAAAATACCACCCTCCAAAAATGTTTCCTTCAATGTTGACAATGAAGTCATCCAAGAAAGGATTACATAATCTTATATCCTATGGTTAAATAACTGATAATTATATATTTGAAATGTTTCAAATATATAATTATTAGTTATTTAACCATAGTCAGCTATAAAAACTGTTAAATCACAACAAATCTCAAAAAACCATATATAATACCACTTTAAATCAATATTTGCCCACACCAAAACTTATATGCGCAGCGGATGGTGGTGGCCTATGTCAGATTGAATTCCATCTCTACATTATTCGAGGGTTCTCTAAATTCTACACTGAGATTTGAATTAGGTAAAATCAACATAATGGATGAGAGGGTCATAGAAGCTGATATCAACATGCAAAGGTACAGAGACACAGTAAGTAATAGAGAATTAGTTCTCAATATTATGAGGAGTGTGGAAGCTGAGGTAAACGTAGGTGTTATTTCTGATTCCATGACAACCCAAACAACGTTGTATCTCGACAAGAAGTCATCATACTGATCCATATCTTGTGAACCATGCCGTTTATCACAATGACGTTTGGAACAATGGAGAGGTTTTCCACAGTTATTGTCGTAAGTTTTCCTGGTCTATTAAACTAAGGATTACATTTTCAGTGCTAGAGGAGTATCGAAATTTATATGCGGAAGGAGGGCCTCGTTTGCCCCATTGCAATGGAGGGTTTGTCGAGAAAATGGAGAGACCAACACCAATGTTTGAGAGCTACAATATGAGGGTTTGAGATCCGCTTAGGGTTTGAGAGACACGAGACGATGGTTTGACAGCCATGAGACGAGTGTTTCTCTAATGAGTATTTAGGGCAACAAGCCCAACGGTTATACCCCTTACGAGCATTCAGGGCAGCAGAGCACATAATCCTTTATTGGTGGGTGGCGGGCGATAGGTATTAAGACCCTAATTCATAGGAAAAGTGGGAGACACGGGCACGGACTAAGTGGGAAACAATAGGAAACAATGGGCTAGGCCAGCTGAAAATGGAAACAGGTCGGCTTAAAATGGAAACAACCTGGTTAAAACCACTGAAATTTGTTAAGTGTAGAGGCTGAAAATCATTTTTCCACCAAATTGTTTTAGTTTTTATATGCTAGGGCTTTCATTGAGATTTTGCAAAGGCACTGGAAGCTGAGCTAGATGTTTCAAGGAACACAACAAAGGGTTTATTTTCCACAGGTATTTTCCTTTCAATTTGATGTATTTTCCTTGCATAGCTGAAGGCATTGGTATTGAGGTGTTTGGCATTGGTATTGGTTTGGATGGACAGGGGAATGCAGTCTTATGTCTCTCTTCTGGTTTAATTTGAATTTGATAATAGCCTAATTTCATATCAAACTTTGAGAAGATTTGACTATTATGAATCTTTTTCATAATGACTTCTTGCCTCGGTAATGGATAATTAAAATCTTTTGTGATACCATTTAATATATTGTAATTTATCACCATTCTTACTTTTCCCCTTAACATTTCTACATGATTTCCAACCACAAATGCAGAACAACAATAATGATATTTGGATACAGATATCAAGTTTAGATCTATTAATTCTTTCACCTGATTTTTAATCTCCTATTCATATTGAGGTGTATAAGGTATGAGTTTTCCTTTAACTCCATTATCATGTAAAGTCTCAATTTCTTGTTGTGGGCTTGTCGTATCCCAAAATTATTAAGGATTGTTTGAACATAATTTTTTTAATTCATTATATACTTCTTTTAATTCAACATACCATGATTCATCTTTTAAAGATCTATTTCTATGACTGACTCTTTCTTCATATTTTTGTAAAACTTCTTTCCAATCTATGGATTCATTTTCAGTCTTTCTTGATGAACTAATTTTGTTTTGATTTATTATTTTTCCCTTAATTTCAAAATATGCTAATGTTAGTCTTTTTACACGAACAAATTTTTTCTTGATGTTGAAAATAATTCTATCTTCTGAAATTGTTACTGGTAGTACATAAGAGATAAAAGGCATACCCAATAATAGACTACTAGTTGAATCATAATGTTGAATTGCACTAATATTTATGATTTGTCTCGCCAAATTCATCTTGATATCATCAAAATTATGTGTAAGAGTAATCTTTCCTCCAATAGTCTCAGAGGTGAGAATACTCCTTAATGGTTGCCATTGTTTTTTGAATAAATTGGGACGAGCCAAATTATTAGAACCACCTATATCAATAAATCCATCCAACTCCAACCATTATTTTCCAACTTAATTTTCAATAGGTATATATAGAAGATTATTTGTTCTGACAATTTCCATTAAGCAATTTGACTTTGAAACTTTATCAATTTAATTGGGAACAATAGTATATCAAGATTCAATTTGTTTTGGCCTTGGACATAGACCAGGAGCTAGAGAAAAAATATCAGTTTTATTTTCTATTGTTTTTCTTCTTCTGAGATTTCTGTTTATTGAGAATCTATTTCAGTTTCTTCAGAACATTCTTCTGTTTCTTTTGTAATTTCATATTCACATTCTTCACATTTAGAAAAATATGAATCATATTTTTTCATTTTTAAATTGTTATGCACTTCAATTTCCTTTTCTTCTTTCTCAGTTTCTGTCAACATATATACATCAAAAACTTCATCTTCTCACTCGACAACTCGCCAGTTATCTACAAATTCATCTATTTTTGTACATTTTTTTAGCCTTGAAGACTTTCTTTTTGGACATTTTGCCAAAAAATGACTGTTTTCTTTACATATGAACTAACAACCTTCTTTTATAGCATTTTGTCCTCTTTTAATGTACTTGTATTTTTTAAATGGTTTTCTAAGATTAGATATCTTCTTGATCTTATGTTTTTCATATCTTTTCTTATGATTTTTCTTCTTCATTGGCATCCATGGAAGCACTTCTCTACAACATTCTTGAGAAGGATTTTATAGCATTATATTGAGCATTCTTTTACCAACAAATACATTTTAACTTTTCTTTGCATAAGTGGATTAAATCAACCCAATAAATTGAACTCAATTTCTTGCCTTCTTTTTCTAGATCTTTCATAACCAGTTCGCATATATTATGAGGAAGTTTATAACAAAATGTAACTCTAGTCATGAAATCATCTTGAATATTTTCTTTCATTACCACTCTAAAATATTCTTGGGAAAATCTTTCTAGTTTTCTGGAATCGCTGATTTCCATTCTGGACAAATCAGACATGGCTTGTTTCTTTGTATCATGTGGTTCAACACAAAATTGTGTATTGAGCAGTTTTTCTAATATATCTAACCCTGTTGAGATGATTACATCTATTTTTTCTTGATATGGAGACATCCACCAATCATATACTATTCCAGTCATTCTTTTTTTAGCTATCCAAAATATGGTGTTGTTATATAATTTAGTTGTATATTGCATTTTCCATAATGGACCGATCCATACCGTCATTGCATTTCTTGGATTATCTGTTTCATATAAGTCTAAAATATAGCCATTATTGTTGGCTTCCATCATAATTTCTTCAACTTTTGGGTATTTAGGAACATATTGAAAAATGTGGGCTTTGTTGAGGCTAGGTCTTATAAAATCAAGACACAACTTTGCATCTTTAGTCATACTCAACTGACACTCTTTTAATTCTGGTTTAATTTCAAACTTAGTTCGTTTTTCTTTATTTCTACTACTTTCCCCCTCTAAAAGTGAAAGGTACTTTTCTGGTTCTTTCTTTAAGAAACAAGTTGATTCACTATCATCTTCAGAGTCATATGTCATTCTTGCGAAAGATCTTAAGTTATCAAACTTTTATCTTTCTCATTTATTCTTTTTTTTTTCTTCTCTGATTCTTCTTCGTTCTTCTTTTTCTATTTTGGCTTGAGTTTGTTCATCATGAATTAGCTTTAAATTCTGCAATATTAAGTCTCCTTGTGATCCCAAATCATCTATTGCACTTTCGGCATGATGACACCAGTTGGCTATGTTATTGTTGATTTGATAAAGTTCATTAAGATCCTTTGGATCACTGGCATATTTTCTATCATTGGAGCACAATCAACTCTTGTAGTTGTTTGTTTATAGTTTGTTGAACTTATAGTAGTATATTTTGATTTGGGAGGCCATTTTCCACCATGGCAAAATTTATGATTATTACAATTCCATTCTTATGATGTAGCTTTAGATGAGTTCAAAATTTGAAAGGCTTTTAATGGAAAACTATCTTCTTTTCATGAACCAAGTAAAGATTTATAAAGTTTTGGAACATTTGGTTCATCTGCAATTCGTATTGAGCTGATCCTGAAAGCCTTAACCAAAAATGGTTTTTCATATAAAACATACTGTCTCTTGTCTTCTGGAATATACAACTTGGACTCACTATTACTAGATGATGCCTCTATATTTATAATTTGGGCTTTATTCATATGATTAGAAAAACTATATCTTGGTGTCTTAATGATTTTTTTTGGAATTTCTTGCCTATCTTGTAGAAACTACATTTGACCATTCTTAATCACAATTTTTCTTGGATATTTTTCTCATTTTTTATGACCCTCTAAAGATTGATATTGAAAATACCAATCGGAAGGAAGACCAACTTGTTCATAACCAACTCCCTCTACCTCATTATTTGAATTACTAGTTTCTATGCAATCTTTTAACACATGTTGTTTTAGTTTTGGATGAGAAATATCATTAAACTTGAATGAAGTTTGTACCATTACTGAAAGATATTTAGCTTCATCAACCATAATAAGTCCTTGGACTCCGAATAGTAGTTTCCATACATGGTTAATATGTTTATTTGTTAAGTTATCAACATAGTCTGGATATATAGTACCATACAGACAACTAGTAGCTACATTTCACATTATTGTGCCTATTCTTGCATGTTCATATTCCTTATGATGGATATCAAACAGTTCAACCATGAAAGGAGTATTAAGTCCTCTTCGGAAAAGGGGTTCCAACACTATTCTTATACCTCCAAAATGGAGATAGGATTACCTTTTTTCTTGGACATATTTTTGAAATTTTTGTATATCTTCATCAGTGAAAAATATTAAGTGCAACTATTTGAGTAGCAAGTCCAAACACATTGATTTTTACTTTGACTTGTTTTAACAAAACTTTATTCCTTAAGATCTAGATAATATTATTCTTATATACATCATTACTGGATAGTTCAGGAGGATTCCATTTAGTAGGGTCAATGATTTCTTCCTCTTTTTCTAACTCTTTGATCTCTACTTCAGATATACATTTCTTATCTACTAGAGAAAAATTTCTAGCCATAACCTTATCCATAATAAAAACACATAGAGCTTTATATATGCTTCTTGGACATTTCACTTTTGAGGGGTTATAGAAGATGATGCTCCCAATTCTTTGCTTCTAAAAAATTCTCCCACTTCGTGTAATCTTGCTTTTGATTATCTCAGTATGTTTGTTAGTTTGGGGATGGAATGAGGTGGACAACCTCAATTGAAAACCAAGAAGCTTCCACAATGTCTTCTATATTTACCTCATAAATCAAGAGTCACGCTCTGAAATAATGAGCAATATGTCTTGCATCATTTTGGCTTGAAACTTGTTTTCTTGTTGTTATTTACAACGGTTGCTCCAACAAGAATTGGATTTATTGGAAACATTGCCATTGGATCTTCTTTGCCAAGAGCTGAATGGTACAAGGGTCTTGTGACTTATCTGAGTCTCTAGAGTTATGAAGAGTCATGATGCAGTACTGAAACAAAAAGTTATGTTGCTTTGAAGTAGTTTTCGTCTGTGGTAAGGTACATTTCCTTGAAATATATAGTACATGCAACAAGAATATGTGGTAGAAAAAAATAGTAGTGGGATTGCAGGTCATGAAAATGTATTGTGACTTGAGAAAATCTGCAGAAGAATGAAAAATGGACTGAGAAACTTTGAGTGACAAGGTGTTACCTGTGTTAATTACATACAAATAGGATGAGTGGGTACTAATGCATTGTGGATCTCTCAAGCATCTTGGAGTTGAGATTTCAAGGAAAAGTGGATGTGGGAGTCCCTATGGAAGTAAATTGTTGATATCCAAAAGCCCTAAAACATTGCATATATGTAAGGATCTAAACAATCTCTGCAAATATTTGTATACAATCTATGCAAAATGTGCTTGTGTAATATATTTCATTCTTGAAATCTCTTTGAATAGTGGACTTTAGAACGTCATTCCATTCTACATTTTCGCACATTTAAGTTATGATAATAAGAGAATCACCAAAAGTTACTAAATTTAGAACTTATTCCTTTGAAGTTAAATATATAAATAATTTTAGTGTTATAAGAACTAAACAAAAAAATTAGAATAGCTCCCTAATCTTATTTTGAACCAAATAAAATGACTTCTCAATCCCTTTTTAAAGATAATGAAATGAGTATAAAATAAGAAAGTGGTTCCCTTGCTTCGTAGCCAAGAAGGCCTCTTTCGATGGCTCCATTGGAATAACCCCATTCCCTTGACTTTTTAATGGGCGAGTGGATGAGTTTCCTCTATTGCAACATTTAAGCTAATGGATTTACAGGAGAAGGTACATTGCAGAATAATCCATTAAGGGCTGCAGGCGGAGTGGAGCAACCGATAGCATTTGAATATGCCAATCACGACGACGGTGGCAACAACAGACCAACAGTGGACATGTTTAGGTCGAGTTATTCAATTTGGCAAAAGAATAGTTACCTGGGCTCATATCAAATTCCCGCCTCTTCTTCACTTCAAAATCTGCCATCACGCCCATTTCCGGGAATGGGCCCGAAGCTCATGCTTAATCCAACCCCAGTAAACCCTCCTGATAATCGTAATCACGATGATGCGAACAAACCCCGATCAGTGAACCAATTGAGGTTAAATTCTGAACATTCAATTGGGCAACAGTGTAATTATGTGGGGTCATATGGAATTCCTGCATCTGTGTCAATAGAAAATCTGCCAGCATACCCGTTTCCAGGTATGGGGCCGAAGCTGTTTAATCGAAAAAGAATTATAGTTGATGATGATAAGATAATTAGGGTGTCGTGATTAGAGGATCGATATAGATATCAACCACCTGATGGTAGTAATGCATTGAATTTTCAAATATGTCCCTCGAATCGGCCCGGAAACCTTCCGTTAAGAAAGATGAGCTCTCAAATTGTATGAGCTCCCAAGATGGGATATCTTCATTGCGATTGTGCTTTCGGGCACCCCATCCTGTCCGCAAACGGGCCATAAATGAATTTGTCCTTATAATTCCTTAAAATGTAAACATTGCATTGTTGTTCAAATGTTAGATTTCAATAATAATTTGATTAAATAATTTATATACAAAATGATCCTTGTTTGTTAGGAACAATACTTGTTTGTTGAGAACCATATATGCAACCTGGTTGGTTTCACTAGTGTGAATATCTAGTGGGTTGGGTTGGGTTGGGTTGGGTTGGGTGGTGTGTTCACAGTGGAAGCTACCCTTCACGATGGATGTTACATCCATGGCTGCCCAGTAACGATGTTAATTAAAGTCAAGAAGTTATGGAGAGCGGGTTATAAATAAAATATTTATGTTGGGAGATTTGACCCCTCTCAACACTTGATACATCTTAAATTAAGATGGACCTATTCTAATTATAAAAATTTCATTATAGTATAAAAAATATATTAGCAAAAAGACAAAATTTATTATAAAAATACATTATTATGAATGCACCGTAACATACTCATCTCTGCATATAATACAACTATCTCTAGCTATGTATACAATCTTTGCAAGTAAATCTAACACTCATGTTTAGATCCTCACATATTTTGATCCTAACCTATTAATTCGGCTTGAAATCAGAGGTGCCTTGAAGAAGTATCTGCAGGGGACTCTGATTTTGATCTCTGGACCTTATGTAGAATAATTTTATAAACACTTAAATGCTACTCATTAAGATAGTATTGTCTACACATATTATCCTCCTCATTATCTGGCATAATAAATTCCTTTAATTATACACACAGTGGTACTCGTGATATATCATAAATGCTGAGGGATAGGTGTTACTATGTCTTCAAGGCCATTAGTATGCCCTCTTCTTTTGTAAATCTAGGGAGCATCTAGCCCTTGCCTTCAAAGAAATATTCCCATTCATTGTTTAGGTGGACGCTAGAATATAGAATTGGGCAGCGGATTTAACACCACCTTCATTGATCATTTGATAACTGAACTTCTTGTGCATCAAAGGGATGTAGTGTACATCTTCTAACACTTGCTAACTTCTTATGGAATCATTTGACCATGATGAAAGAAAAGCGACACAGGTAATACATATTGTCATAATTATTGGATCTCTGGGCATAAATATCTACAAGATCAATAATTTCACAGTGGCATAGGCTCATTGTAACAAGGTTTTTTTTTTAGCACATTCATTTCTCATCAATCCTATTCCTTCCTCCCCATCAAGCAAAGCAAAGGAGCCATGAAGGACATTGTGTTTTCCTCTGTCATGTTGTACCTTCAGGAAGTGAAAGCGTGAAAGCTCATGGCCCAAAAAGGAACGTTCTTCTTTACTTTTTAAGAGCATGATTAAAAGGTAGAGTCAATCATGTATCTAGGCTACTCAAGAAGACAACTAGCACCACCAAAAATCCCACAAGGCTGACTCCAGCTACAAAAACTGTAGTCCTCCCTATCTTCATTTTGCTCAATGAGTTGGGCATGATTAATTCTCTTTTAAATATGGATCTCAGTTGTGTAATATTTTCAATCCATAATTGCAGAGAGTCAACCAACTGGACTTTCATTTAATTTTCTGTAATCTCTCACTTTAATCCAACTTTTGAATGTTGTTATATAAATCCTAAAAAAAAGAATAGGGAGAGCTTGCCCTGATACTGTTTCTTAGGTAGAATTCTCCATATGATTTAGAGTCCTGGGAAGCGAATGGTGTCAATCACTGTCACACCACATCTCAACCCTCAATTGGCAACAATGTTGATGATGGCTATGGACTCCAAAAGTGGAGGAAACATTTAATCTACTGTGTGTATGCACTTTCTCCACTATCCTGAATATAGACAAATCAATTCTCTTAGTGTTATTATCATCAACCTTGCAGATCTGACTGCTACTGGCATGGACACAAGGTTTACATTTTGCAATTTAAAAACCAAATGTGCCTTTCCCATCACCAACTTATTAATGCGCTCCCATTGTTTTTCATGGTGTTTGTGGAGGATGAACAAAAGAATTGAAAAAAAAAACATGAGTTGACACAAATGTATATTATTATTATACAAAGAGAAGGTGGAGTGGAATGATATCTATAAAGTTATTTATCATGCATAATCAGTTTGTGATTTCTGTAGATATTCACAACATTAAAGTCCTAGATCTCATCTTTTATATTTATAAAAATGCCTTTGTCTACATCGTGTACCACGCAATACCAGATCTCGTTCTCACTCCTCAATATTTTCATCATATTCAAAAACATTGGCCTTTTAATATGATGATTTAAAAAATAAATGCACCAACTTTATAGAAAGGACATTTGACTTGTTTTAATATTCTGATCCCAATGAAGTTTTTATGCTTCCAACCCAAAGTTTTGATGCTTCCAACTATGCTATATTAATCTGAATTTAAGTTACTAACAACATTTAGCAACACCCATACTGTACTCTAATATGTAATTACACATTTTTCATATATTTTCATCCTAGCCTATTAATTCTGCTTGAAATCAGAGGTGCCTTGAAGAAGTATCTGCACGGGACTCTGATTTTGATATCCAGATCTTATGTAGAATAGTGTTATAAACACCTGAATGCTACTCATTAAGATAGTATTATCTACACAGATTATCCTCCTCAGTATCTGGCATAATAAATTCCTTTAATTCTACACACAGTGGTACTCGTGATATATCATAAATGTTGAGGGATAGGTGTTACTCTATCTTCAGGGCCTTTAGTATGCCCTCTTCTTTTGTAAAGCTAGGGAGCATCTATCCCTTGCCATCAAAGGCATATTCCCATTCATTGTTTAGGTGGATGCTAGAATATAGAACTGGGTAGCGGCTTTAACACCACCTTCATTGATCATTTGATAACTAAACTTCTTGTGCATCAAAGGGGTGTAGTGTACCTCTGCTAACACTTGCTATATTTTTCAGGTTGTCTTGCTCATCAAATTCATGAAATAAATTGACAGAGGTCGAATTGTGACATACAAACTGCAACGCCTATCAGGAATCTTGATCACAACAAACTCCTTCAATTTTAGACAATTGTTTGGGTAATATCAAGATCATCATTGCCATGATCCTGGAGAACATGTCTCAGTTTGCATCTCTCTCATGATAGCACAAGTATCCTTCAGACCTACCATAAATTTAGTTAGGGATGTGATTAGACTTCATCCCCAATAGTCTTCATTATTTTTTTCAATTTTGAAGCCCCTTTCCAAATCTGCAACATGTTCTTGTTCTCTTCCTACATCATAAAACGGGTGCTCATCAGAAAACACAGAGGGGACTTTCTTTAATTTGAATGCAATGAACTCATTGAGATTTCATTATCAAAGATCAATTGTCCGCAAAAATAAGAAATATGAGATGGTTCAGAATTTTATTTTTCACAATCAAATTTTTCAAAGATCAATTGTCAGTAACAGTAAGTAGCCTGTAGGTACTTTTTCACTAAGATATATGAATATTAAGATATAAGTGTCTGGTCATTAAATACATTTAAATTTAATTAAAGGAATAGACTAAAGTTTAGTATTAGTCATATATTAGTTTGTATTATTATAGATATCAATCTATATAGTATGGAAATATGATAAAGAAAATTGTACATTAAAATGAAATAAAGAATGTATTTATATATATATAAGTTTTTGAGAAATATTATAGAGATATTAATAAATTTAGTAAGACTACATCATGTGAATTTAGTAGCTTGTAAAGTTTGAATTGGTGTACATTCACTACATGAATCTTAATGACAAAACTGCCTCAATGAAACTAGTATTACATGCATAAAAGTTTAAACCAACATATTTTAGAATAATTTTATGGTTTTACACATTGTCATATATTTCAACATTTATTTATGTAATGATCCTAACTAGTCTCCACAAACATTTCTTCACAGATTTCTATTATGTTATTCTATACAAAATGGCATACTAGGTATTTATGTTGCTTTTGGTATTTGTAGTATTTATTGTGTTGGTTTAGTTAGAGGTTGGATTTATTTTTAGAAATAACTCTAAAACGATACTTCAAAAGTTTGTTTGTGACTATTTAGATGCTTTTTGGAACACTCTGATAAGCTTGCCTCAAAGTGTTGGACAGATCTTCAATGCTCACTCAACACATTGGTAGAGTTTTGTTTAGGGTTTTGAACCTAGATCTCAATTTTTTTCATATCTAATTCCTACATAAGCACTAAACACTACCTTGAAACAAAAAAAACAAAAGTACAAACAATCAAATGATCAAAGAACCAAAAAATACACTGAGAAACTACATATTCATAGTTTCACTCCCTAGGTTGATTCAGTGGTCATGTTCTCTTGAAAAATAAGTAATACTTAAGCTAAAAATTGCAGTCTTATTGTTTAAAAAACATGGTGCATTCAGGGAAATGGCACATCATCATCAGAATATTCAGATGAACGGGCAATAAGACCTACTCTAGGTACAGATGAATACTTTAATGAAATGATATATTGCAGTTGCAAAATGTGCCAAAATAGGAAACTAAAGAAGCGAAGGCTTGTTGGTATCCATATATTGGACCATGGAGTTTATATAGGATAGGTACATTATAGTTAACAAATCGTTATTCTTATAATAAATAAATATGAACATTATTCAATACATTATTATTGATCATTTCATTTGAATATTTTATTTATGAAAAGTCACTTCCGGTTCCCAATATTCCTGAAGAACCAACAGATGATATTGATAATAGCGACTCTCAAGATGAAGGACAAGACACATTTATGGATGAAGCCACTTCACAGATAAATGAGGCTGGTGTCAATGAATTTATCCAAGACTTCTACACATCTTTTGAAGAAGTTTTTTATTCACCCCTAGCTCATTTGGCTATGGCACTTCTTTATGCAAATGTTGAATCTTGTATATTGGCGACATTTATGTTGTTGTTGAACTTGAAGGTTACAAATGGATTGAAAAACACATGCTTTAATGATATATTAAGGCTAGATTGATATTCCTATAAATTAATGCTCTAGATGTCTTAAAAGTTTTGAATATTGTGTATACTTATAAAAATCATTTGTTGCACTATGCAGACTTTTGGCAAACAAAATACTTCCAAAGGACAATAAGTTGATTGATTCTCATAGAGAAGTATCTTCAATAATGAAAGACATTGGAATGGAGTACAAGACATATGATGCATGTCCAAATGACCATTTATTGTACTATGGAAATAAAACAAATTTACAACAATGCCTAATGTGTCACAAAAACAGGTATCGTCAAGATCAAGTATCCAAGAAGGTTCCTTATAAAGTATTACAACACATTCCACTAAAGCCAAGGTTTTAGAGAATGTTCAAATGCAAGGAGTTGGAAAAATATATGGATCATCATACACAAGGGAGGAGCTAGGATGGTGTCATGCGTATGGTTGTGAATAGTAAATATTGGAAAGAGATTGAGGTAAAATGGCCACATTTAAGAAATGATCCAAGGGATGCAAGAATTTCTATAGCAATGGATGGTGTCAATCCTTTTGGAGATATTAGAACAACATATTTTGTTTGGCCAGTGATAATTATAAACAACAATCTTCCCCCTTCTATGGCAATGAAAAAGGAACATGCAATGTTAACTCTTATCATACCAGGTACTAGAACATATGAATGCAATTCTTTCTTGAAGATTATATAAAAATATTTCAATTTAGTTAATCCTAATAAAGAACTCTTTGTTCACTTAGGGAAATATCAGATAAAGGATATGGATGTATACATGGAGCCCCTCATTGATGAGCTTCATGAATTATGGGATGGTGTGAATATGTTTGATGTATCAAGACCTATCAATGATAGAAAATTCTTATTTCATATGATTCTTATCTAGACAATTCACGACGCCCCAGGGCTCTCTATTTGTTGTGCTAATATAATACAAATTACATTTATAATTATTGTGTTCATTTTAGAATTTACTAAATATGGTTTCCAATCTTATTTTAGGACTACAAACAAAGGGGAAACATGGTTGTCCATCATGTGGGCCAAAATTGTTGCATAGGCAGTCAAGGGATCTCAATAAAACTGTCTATGATGAGTATTGACAATTCTTACCACAAAATCATCACTATCGAGTGTGTGATAAAAATAAGTTCAATGGAAAGGAAGTGGAAATGAGGAATTGATCCAGATTTAAAAAGGAACGCAACAAATTACAGAGATAACCATATACACAAAGATGCAGCGGAAATAATACTTCATTTCATTAATGGAAAATACTGACATATGCTTACAAACAGAAATGGCAATAAACTAGCTAGGGCGATGGTAGCTTATCTCTGAGAAGAGATGTGATGGCTACATGCCTTTGAACTGTATTACAATGAGGCTCGAAGGCCTATTTATTGTTGAGAAACAATGGAAAACCCTTCACATACCGAAACCTAACCCTAGAAGATGAAACGCCAAATTGTGGGCCCCGTTTGGGTAAATTGGTACATCAATTTCCCGGGGTCGTAACTTTGGCATACGATCTCTGTTTGACGCGTACGATAGCTCGTTAGAAAGATCTATCCGAGTACTACCACTTTGGGAGGCAACATAGGGCTCAGTCGCCCCAGAATTCCAAAAAAAACGTCGTTTAGGGCCTCAAAACGGCTCCGGAAGTTCAGGACCCGAAAAACTGCTAAAAATAGTAAACTGTGCTACAATTAAGGAAACTGAAAATGCTGAGAAAGACAATGGTGGGGGTCCAGGTGGACCTAGCAGGTGGCCACCAATATCCACCTGGATCATTCCTCCCCCCTTAGGAAGCAATGGTCCCCATTGCGTTGAGCTCCTCCATGAGATGAGGAAACCTCTGCTGAACTTGTTCCCTGGTGAGCCACTTGCCCTGCTGAAGGAGTTGGCCTGCTTTGACAACTCGATACAGTTGGATATGCTGTTGGCGAGTGTTCTTGATCTGTGTGTCCATGATTCGATCAGTTGCAGCTTGTTCCATGCAATCGGGATTTAATTCTGTGGGTTTGAGCTGTTCTGCAATGTCGGATGTGTCTAGCAATGGTGGAAAGTATGGCCGAAGGCAGTCCACATTGAACACTGGGTGCAGGCCAAGGAATGGGGGAATGCTGAGCTCAAATGCATTGTCTCCCATAGCCTTAGTAATGGTGTAAGGACCATATCGAAGTGGTCTCAATTTCCGATAGGCTCCAGTAAGGCGTTCCTTTTGCAAATGCAACCAGACTTTGTCGCCCACCTGAAACTTGTGTGGCACCCAGTGTTGATCATGTCGCTGCTTGTACTTGGCATTTGATTTCTCAAGAATGTCATGGACCTGCTGGCGAATACGTTGGATGCGCTCAATGAAGCTGGTGGCCTTATCTGTTTCGGACTGGACATGAGCTGAATTCATGTGAGTAGCTGCAAGTGGCATGGCCACATCAATGGGGCATAGTGGCTGGAATCCTAAACCCACCTGAAAAGGGCTATGGCCAGTGGAGCTGTGAAGAGCTCGGTTGTAGCTGTGTTGAACATAGGGGAGGCTCTCGTCCCATGTGCGTGGATGCTTTGAGTTATACATGCGCAGAATGTGCACAATCATCCTGTTGACAACCTCTGTCTGGCCATCAGTTTGAGGATGGAAGGTTGTGGACTTCGTGAGTTTGGTGTCCAGCATTGACCAGAGACTGGACCAAAATGTGCTGAGAAATCGATTGTCCCGATCTGAGATGATAGACTGTGGGATCCCAAAGTGCACCCACACTCGTTCAAAGAAGAGTTTAGCAGTGGCTTCTGCTGTGATATTCTTCTTGCAGGCCATCATAATGGCCATCTTTGAGAACCTGTCGACGACCACAAAAACACAGTCATTTCCATGCTTAGTGGAAGGAAGGCTTGACATGTAATCCATGGAGATGGATTCCCAAGGTCGACTAGGGGTAGGCAACGGGGTATAGAGGCCTTGCTTCTTAATGGTCGGTTTGGCAATGGCACAGGCAGTACATGATCGGATGTACTCCCCAACATCCTGTCGAAGATTCGGCCAATAGAAATAGTTTTACAGTACTGCCACTGTTTTCTCGACCCCGAAATGCCCAGCAGCCCGACTATAGTGTGCTTCCCAAATCATCTTGGCACGCTCGCTTGAAGGAACACAAAGGTGACCGAGGTGGCATAATAGGGCATCCTGGAGGTGAAAATCTGCAACCTGCCGACCCTCCAAGAGTGTCTGGTATGTGTGGCCGAATTCTGGGTCGCTTTTGTAGAGAAGTGGCCAATCAGAAGTCTCGTGCCCGCAAGAGTTGAGCACGGTGGTTAGCGCCATGATCGGTGGTCGACTGAGGCAATCTGCAACATTATTGGTGCTGCCCTTTTTATACTTGATATTTAAGTGAAACTGTTGCAGGTATGTAGACCACTTCTGATGGCGATCATTCTGCAATTTCCCTTGGGTCTGTATGAATTGCAGAGGTCGGTGGTCTGTGTGGATGACCGTTTCCTTCCCCAAAATGTAATGCTTCCATTGTCGGCAGGCCTGTACAATGGAATACATCTCTTTATCATAAGTGGGGTACTTCCGGACTGTGTCTGAAAGTGTTTCACTGTGATATGCCACTGGATGTCCATGTTGAGTAAGGACTGCCCCAATAGCATAGTCAGAGGCATCTGTCTCGACCTCAAATGGTTGTTGTAAATCTGGTAACACGAGCACTGGTGCCGTGTAGAGGCGATCCTTCAACTCCCTGAATGCCTTCTGTTGAGATTCAGACCAAAAGAATTTTTCTTTCGCCCCGCCCTTGGTGACTTGACTCAAGGGCCAAGAAATATGAGAAAATCCCAACACAAACCTGCGGTAGAAGTTGGCAAGACCTAGAAAGCTGCGGAGCTCTGTTAGAGTGGTTGGAGAGGGCTAATCCCGAATGACTTGGACCTTGGCTGGATCGACATGCACCCCCTGTTCATCAATGATGTATCCCAGATATTGGACCTCGGTCATGCCAAAAGTGCATTTCTCCAAATTGGCACATAGCTTGTGTTGCCGCAGTGTTTGGAGAACCTGTCGGATGTGGTGGAGGTGCTCTTCCCAACTCTGGCTGAAGATCAGAATGTCATCCAAGTATACTACTACAAAGGAGTTGGTGAATGGCCGCAAGATGTCATCCATTAGCCTCATAAAGGTTGCAGGAGCATTCGTCAATCCGAAAGGCATGACCAACATTCGAAGAGGCCCTCCTTGGATTTGAAGGCAGTCTTCCACACATCTGAGGGTTCAATTGGTACCTGGTGATATCCTGACTTCAGATCGATCTTGCTGAAATATTTCGCCCCCTTTAGTTGGTCTAGGAGGTCATCAATCCAATAAAGATGAACCCTGCTAGGTGGAAAGCGATGTATGACGAAAAATAAGGGACAGGTTTTCCCCTAGGAATGAAAAGACTCTCTATTTTCTACAAATTAGAATATTATGAGAGCTTGCCAACAACCCACCTATTTGATATTATGCACATCAGGGAAAATGTGGCAGAGTTCTTGTGGAAATATCTAAATGGAAATAAAATTGAAGCACAAATAAAGTTAAGAAAGGACCTTCGAGTTTCCAATATCATGTCGAACATGTGGTTGCACGAAGACAACTCATATGTTCATGCTCCATGGACATTTACATCAAATGAGAAAGAAAACATCATTTCTACTATGAAAAGCATAAGATTTCCTTCTGGCTTTGGTGTGACATTAAAAAACTGATTCACAAGATATGGATTAGAGTTCTCAGGCCTAAAAATAGATGATTGGCACAATTGGATAAAGGTAACGTTGTCACATGTTATATTTGCTGGAAACTTAATTAGAAAATTGTATATCCTAGTGATAATATCAGTTCATGCATATTTGAACATGGTTATATGTTAATAGTCATGATAGTATAGTGATAAAATCAGCTCATGCATATTTGAACATGGTTATTTGTTAATGGTTATGCAGTATGTGTTGCATGTAGCAATACCAAGTACTTTTGACCACAATGTCACTTTGACTATTCACAAATTATGTAAATATCTTAGGTATTTTTCAATCCATCATGCATTCTCTTCCATTACTCTTATCATTTGAAGTGCATCATTGGTTATGCCTTTATATGAGTTTCTACTTTTAGTTTACAAGAAATAACAATTCTTTATTGTAATACTTGTAGGTGGGTCTCATCTAAAGAGATACATCAGGATGACTTGAATTATTGGAAGAGGAATGTTTCACTTTTGATGTGTGATATTCACATGTGCTTCCCTCCAAGCTTCTTTAATTCTCAAGAGCACTACCTTGTACACTGAGTAGAAGAGATTGAAAGGTGTGGTCCTATTCATATTCGAACAATGTGGCTCGTGGAGAGATATATGAAGGTCTTAAAACAATTTGTGAGGCAAAAGGCTCAACCAGAAGGGTCCCGAGTTGAGGGGTACATGGTTTTCCAGGACATGGTTCATTTGAGTGAGTACTTACTTCAGTTGCATCTTGAAGCTCTGCAATTATATAACTATAACCAATCTCAATCATTTGAAGGAGAAAAAATAGAGGGTGAAGGGACTTCAAAGAGGATAAAAGGTATAAAAAATTGTTAGGAGTTATTTTTATCTTAAGTTTTATATTACATGGCTTTAAATAATTATTAATTCATTGAACAAATACATTTTTCATTGTAGATGCTAAGGAGTGGGAGGCATTACATTTGTATGTTGCATACAATTCTGACTTTATGTTGGAATGGATGGAGAAGTATGCTGAAAAAAAGAAATTAGAAGATGAAAATGCATGGGCTGATATATATAATAGACATGGTGAAAACACTACTCAAGGATTTCTTGCAAGCCATAAAAGAAAGTGGCCAGAGAGATGCTCGTGGAATTGGCTAAAGACCAATATTGAACACGAGGCAACAAAAGGGAATGATAGAGTAACACAACAACAATTGAATTTCATTAAAGGATCTATAAATGGGGAGGTGATATATATTAATATATTGCATATATTTAATAAAGTTTTTGTTAGATTTCATATCCTTGAATCTAATTAGTTGATATTTATATGAATTTAGGTAAGATATTACAAAGGAATGTGGAATTTTGGTCATCATTTTCGCATCAGAAAAGTTGATGAAAAGAGAAAAACTTATGATTGTGGAGTTTCAGCATCATTTGAGGTGGAATGTCGTTCACATGCAAATGATAGACAACCAATCACAAGAACACTTCACTACTATGGAGTGTTGGAGGACATTATAGAGCTTGATTTTATGTCTTTCAAGAAAGTTATTTTTCGTGTTGAATGGTACAAGCTTATCGAAGTGGGAGAAGAAAAAACTATCTTGCTCCATAATAATGGATTCCATATGATCAATACATCTAGGTTTGAAGCCACTTCTGAACCTTATGTGTTTCCAAGTCAATGTGACCAAAATTTTCTCATTCCAAAGTTAGAACAACCTGGTTGGTCATTTGTGATTGATTATGATCCAGGAAGATGAAGAGTAGCATTTGTTCAAGATGTAGAGGACCATGATTTACTTGAAGATGCAGAAGTTCCCCCTGAAGACATAGATGGCCAAGATGGAGATGATGAAGAATTTATTGTCAATGATGCATATGACCAAGACAAAGACCAGGATGAGTTTACTGAAGTGTCTGAAGGACATGAGAAACCACATGGGCATCAAATCCATGAAGATGATGAATTCATTGATTTTAATTTACCTATAGTTGAAGGTGATGAAGACTATGAAAATGATGGTATTAATTTATTTGTGGATTTAGGGTCTATTAATGATGGGGTATATATGCCATCAGATGAGGAGATTTCATGTGAGGATGACATTTTTTTATCACTATGTTTACTTTAAGATAGTTTTAAGGATTCACTACAATATAATTTTTCTTTACAAGTTAAGCATTGAGTTTTTAATTGTAATGAACATTAAGTAATTTGAATGTTTAATGTTTTACTTGTGAGGATGACATTTTTCGATCACTATGTTTACTTTAAGATAGTTGTAAGGATTCACTACAATATAATTTTTCTTTACAAGTTAAGTAATGAGTTTTTAATTGTAATGAACATCAAGTAATTTGAATGTTTAAGGTTTTACTTGAAAGACATATATATTTGGTGTTACCGATTCTATTTTCTTATCGTTTTTTTATCAAGGTTTTCTTATTTTTATGTTATTATGTGTTTTTTTAAGAATGTTCCCATGGGTGTTACCGATGCCATCATGGGGGATTCAATGATTTTAACTACTTTTATGGAAATCTTAACAAATTCATGAGGGCAAGACGTTGCTATGATGATGCATGAAGTAAGATTGAATATTGTATTTAATAGGTTGAATTATCTTATGTTCCTTATTATGTTATGCTAATTTATGTTTGTGGAATGCAGGAAATATCTAAAGTCATTCCAACCCCTATAACACCTTTTAATACATCTAAGGTAATGCTAGTGGTAAAACTTGATCAATATTTTTGTGCATTTAATTAACTTATTTCACTATATCTATTTATTAATATTTGTGTTTTTTCTAAGCATGCATTTTGTTGGCATGCAGGATTCATTTATGCCCCTCAATACACCCAATGTTGGCATGCAGGGATCATTAATTCCCCCATATACATCCAATGTTATGCAAAATGTAAGATTCAACCATCTATTTGCATGAGTTTGATTATGTTATTTGTTGAGAAATCTAGGGAATGTATTTAATAAATTTTTTGCACAATGACTCCATGATTTATGAGGTCACCAAGAGCTGCATCATGCGTTTCAATGGATCACCCCATCTGTTTTTTGCTTCTTGTACCTGCAATACTATTTTAGCAAGTAACCCAAGCAATATATTATTCCAAAACATGATGTTAATTTACTTTTCTAGGGTTTTTATGTAATCGAAAGGTCATTTTAGGGTTTCTTAAAATCAAACCTTGGATCATACTCTTTTCCCTTTATGCCATTCTAGAGTTTATCCCATGCCCTAGAAATCAAATAATAGGGAACAAATACCTTAAGATTAAGGTTTCTAAATACTAGGGTTTTCTTAAAATATAAACCCATAAATTCAACCCTACTACATCTTATGATGGACCCTTTAAAAGAAAATTATTATACATACCTCATGGACACCTATTTGTAGTGCTTATTATTTTGGTTTCCATGATTCTTTGCAACGATACTATACATTTCATTGATCATTTGCCATCTTCATGACCTTCTTTTAATGAGTCTTCCGAGATATTATCGTTCTATAATGGGACTTACTTCTTCATGTGTTCCATCAAGTTATAGTATGGTTGCTTATGGAACATTTTGACTTGGTCCTCGAGGGTCATTTGACTCTATTTGACTCAAAAAAAATTATTTTGTGCAATATGTAACATGCCCAAATGGGTCTTTATGACAACGGCTCAATGACCAATCCTAAGATCTCACAATGGGAGCTTGATCTAGAATAAAATTCCTTGAGCATGAAACCCATGCCTCAAGCATAACACAAATAATCTTATTTTTCCCTTTTTAACATAAATGACATAGAATTGTGATTACATATGTCATTATGAAGATTGAACCTAGTTACATATTTCAACATTATTCATCTATTATTCCATCTTATTATTTATATTTGTGCCTTGCAGGATGTTTCTAGGGTGACTCCAACAAGTATACAATCTGTTGGTATAGAGGGTCATGTTATGCCATCTACACCTAGACCAGAACCCCATAACATGCCCTTTACATCAAATGTGGGTTCAGTCAGAATTCTCCCACCAGGACCGGAACAAGTTTCTTTGAGGAGTCTTATAGACTCACAAACAAGAATGTTAAGGCTCCTACCAGCTATTCCTAAAAATGTTCAAATCAGACAAGAAATAATTGAACAAATTTAGTTATGGGAAATGCCATTATTGGAGAGTGTAGCTCCTACAAGAGATCAACAGGTAATTTTTTTATTTTTTTTATAATTTCATTTGTTACATTTAGGATAATTATTTTAGAAATGAAAAATAGTTTCATATTTTGGTTGGGTTCTTAACAGTTCCACAATTTCATTGTAAATGCAGGAAGTAAGTGACAAAGTGCCTAATGTACCTATAAGGACATCTTCCTCAATCCCCAAGGCTACAAAAATATCATCGGTGACCACAAATGGAATGCAAGAAGTTACAATCTTGCTCACTTCAGAAGGAAATTTCTTAAAGGATGAAATGGGGTTGAAATTTTATCACTTTATTTTTCGTCGTGTAGAACAATTATTTGGAAATACCATCCAAATTGATTGGAGGAAACAAACCAATGCCAAAAAAGGATAACTATTTAAAGATGTAGTAATAGCATTTGGTAATGATGGATTTGATAAGGAAGTTATTTTAGAGATTGCAAGTAAATACATTCACTCAAAGAGGTCCAATTTAAGGTCAAAGTTGACAAAAAACTTGATGTATCCACATCCAACTTGGATCAAGAACCAAGTGACGTGGGATGAAATTATGAAAGATGCCAAGTTTAAGAGGAAAGTCCACAAAAATCCAAACTATACACCATCTGCACAAGGAGGAGCTAAGAGACGCCTCCAAGATACAAGAAAAGAAACCCAAGCTATGGTTTCAAAAATTGGATCTCACAAATTAAGCTCTGGTGGATATAATAGTATTCGTGGTGGCATGGTAAGTGATATTTCCATCTATTATATTTTATATTTTAAGCAAAATAACCATGGTCACATTGATTTAATTGTATCTTATTAGCTATTTTACATTATAAATATGATTATCTTTGTTAATGTAGGTTCACCAGTTTCAAAAGGAAGCTTTAGAGGAAGACTTAAAATATGCTTTATTACATGGTTCCCAAGGTCTTCAACAACACATGATAAATCGAGGGGAAAACTTAATTACTAGTTATGGATCTGAGATTAGTTGTTTATAATATTTTATGAATAATGCAATAATTCAATTGGAGGTATAATGTTATTCTAACAAGTTAAAGTGTGTTGTGTATAGGAATCAGGTGAAACATCTGGGAGTGAGCATGGGGAGGAGATACAAGAACATGATGATTCGTTTGTTACACACAATCACTAAATTTTCATTTCTGAGCATTGGCAGGAAACCATTGTTGAATTTTAGTGAATGGGAGACAGAAATAATGAGGAGGGTGTTCAATGTGATGAGCATTCCACACCCACAATTAATGTAGCACCTCACAAAAAGAGGACAAAAAGGATTGATATGTGTTAATTTTTAATAACTTGAATGTGCATCGCTCTAGCTTCTAAGGAGTGCACTAGGTTGTGAGCGTCCAAACACAAACTAATTCTTTGTGCAACAAAACAAATTTTGAAGATACTTTGTTTTTTGAACTTTGTGGAACGAAATGAATTTTGAAGGTACCTTGCTTTTTGAAGGTACTTTGTTTTCCTGCAGCACTAATTTTTATGTGAGTGTCACAAAAAAAAAAATGCCTTGACTCTACATGATGAATTGAATATATTGTGACATTGGCTTAGCAATAGTTGCCTTCAATGGCATTCCTACAACAATCTTTTGGACTATACAAATTTGTACACTTATGATAGTTCATAATTGAATATATTTTTGTCGAGAATTATATTTTAGATCAGCCCTGTTTTGAATTTAATGCTTGGTGTTCTGTTTATGTTTCCAAGAGGAAGCCCAACCATCATGTTAGGGAGGGATTCTAATTAAATGCTTACTGTTTCTGTTTCCAAGAGATAGCCCAACTATCATGTTAGGGAGGGATTCATTTTGTTTATTATTTCCTTTTTTTTACTGTGTCTACAACCTTCATTAGCATTATTACTTATTAATGTGATTTTTGGGTTTCACCGCCACAAGAAAAAAAGCCATAGGCATGCCCTTCTTCTAAAACCTTTGCATACATGGCATTCGTGGGGTCAATTGGTACACCTCATCACAGTCCTTATATTTTCAGGTAACACACTATTTGTTATTATTTTTCTTTCTTCATTGTAGTTGTTTCTTGGTTGTTTTCAGTAGTATTCATTCCCTTACATGCTTTATATATCCATGGCTATAATTTGTATCTCCTTCTCTGGCTACTAGGGTTTTCTCTGGTTGTTTTTTTTTTTCATTTTAGAGTTCAATGGATCCACCGAGCTTCTATCCCTTTGGGAAATTTTTGCATTCTTGATATCCCTTGGTTCATACAGATAATGCTAGCAGCATGGGATCCTCTAAGCAATCACCTCGATTTCTGGAGGGTAAAATATGAAGCACTTCAGGTAATTTTGAAGTATTCTCTGTTTTTTTTTAGGCTCTAGTAATTTATAGGATATCCATCTCATAGAAAACTATGTAGAAACAAGTCCATATATTTCTCTGTCCCTTAACATTCAAATTTCTCAACTTCCATTAGGCTTCAATTAGAACCCAATACCCAATCCTATAATTATGTCACAATTATTATACTAAGCCTTTAAAATTAATTTATGACAATAACATTCTAAGTGGTCATGACAATGCCTTAATCATCATTCTAGTAACAATTTAGCTTCAAAATGATGCCTGTCAACTTTTCTTTTGTCCAAATATGTGAACACTTAAATTTATATGATTGGCAGATGAAGAGACGGGAGGCTTCCAAACGTTGGAGCGTAGGAAATTGGAGGAGTGGACATGGTGAACATTTGTGGTGAACATTGGTAAGGAAGAAAGTTGTTTAGGGTGTGTTCTTCCACGTCCAAGTACTCTTCAGCAGCATCACAGGTAAGTCGTTTCTCCCACATTACATTGTGTTGTTCCACATCCTATGTTACAAAATAAAAATGTTTTGGATTATATTTACTGTGAGTTATCATTTCTTAAAAACTATATGAGAAGAAACATTATAGCTCATTATCAAAATTTTAGTGGGTTTAAGTAGTTGCAAGGTGTCTGCATTGTGGCTTATAGATTTGCTTAACTTAAAAAAATTTGTACACTCATCAATGGTAATCGTTTAGCACACAGGGTTTTATCATTATACAAAATGGGAGCATCGTCAGCATTAGTTGTCATGTTCAACCGATTTAATTTAGTTCAGGTCAGTTGTGTTTGTGGTTACTCTGTTTCTGTGTTTCTTATTTTGTTGCAACATATTCTGTCATGTACGATAGAAGAAAATAAAGTGATTGAAAGATAGGATATCCAACAAATAGAAGGCAGCTCTGGTCATGAAAGGAGTGGAGCTGAACCATAACATAGTGCAAATAAGTAGTGCTTTTCTGAGTCCACTGTCAACTATCAACTACAGAACAAAAGCTCGCCCTCTTATTGGCAACATTGTCTATTTGAGAAATGCTTTTTTGGTAAACAGATGATTCACGACTCCACTTATTTGTGTTATGGAAAAGTGATGTTCTGAAAACTGTTCAGTGTTGGCATTAGGAGAAATTATTGATTTTTAAGGAAAAACTGTTCATTATTGATTTTTTTTTTGACTTTTATAATTTATATGATAATGTGATGCACCCTTTAGGTGATTGCTCCGACAGTCAGTTTTGTCCTGACCTAGGTGGAACTTTATGCCACCAATACTCTACTCACATCTTCTTTCTACAATCTTTAAATTATTTAATGTTGTCATGTCGCACATAGATTATGTAGTGCTCATTCCAAACCTTCTTTTCCTATGATACCAAATGATTTTTCAGCGACTTTGTCAACACTTTGCTTTGTTCTCTTTTGATCATGAATCTGAATTGTTCTCATAGGAACTCTTTGCTATTTTATTTCAATCGAACATATACTTTTCTTTATGACAATGTCTCACAACTCCATGATCTTAATCTCAAGCTTATAGTCATAAACCCTTACCCTAGCAATTATATAAACAACTATCCACTAACTTTAGTTCTCAAAGTCACTTTGCAACATCTCCACTTCCAGAAATTTGGAATGACATGGCTCATTCAATGTATTTTGTCTTCACATAGAGATTTAAATCACCCTTCTTCGAGTAATAATCAACCTCTGAAAGCCAGAGATCACTTCTCGTTGTTAACTACTTGAGGTCTCCTTCTCCAAGTAGCGATTTCCTACTAGTTTGACCCTATGGTCATTTAACTTCCTTTCATCGAAATCTAAAAAGATTTCTTCACCACGTATTTCAGAAAATCACCCTTTAAGCCCTTGTGCTTGCTATCCTACATGCCAACTCCACAAATCAATTTACAAATCAATTATTCCATTCCATACTCCCCATTCCATAATTGAACTGTATAACTGAGCTTTCTTCGTGTAGCGTTACTCCACCATGCATAGGTACAGACCAATTCAACAATTAAATTGATTTTTCGCACATACAACCTCCAGATACATGAGTTACCTCCATAACGAAGCCATTATCTTGCAGAGATCAATTTCTACCATTCTAATCACCCAATACAAACAACAATCACTCATACATTCAATCGATTGATGATCACATTTAGTTATCTAGAGTTAAAGTCAAATCAAGACTTGGGATCAAGAATTCGTTAAAGTCGATGAGGCCACTTTGTGCGACCTTATCCTGGTATTCTGTCAGAAACCCTTATTTAATTATGAATTTGATGGTTTGGTATTCTTTGAAAGCCTGATTTAATTATGGTTTCGACGGGCTGTTACTTTATCATAAAACTTCATTTTATTAAGGATTTGGTACGAAAATTATTAAGGATTCGGTCGTTTCGTAAGGATTCAGTGGCTTGCTATCTCTCAAGAAACCCATTTAATTAGGGTTTCAAGTTTTCTCTGTGTTTACCTTCTAGATTTTCTCTTGTGGACCTACGTTTGGGGCTTTCTGCGACCATTTGTAGGGAGTGTGGACTATTGGCCTATTTGAGGCATTCTATCTCAGGGTTTTTGAAATCTTGGAATTGTTCAATAATCTTGAGCTTATTTTTAATGGATATTTTGGGGCATGAAATTTGAGATTTTTATGAAATTTGGGGCATGCAATTTGAGACTTTTATGAAAATTTTCAAGGTTTCTTGCAATCCATTTGGACAAATTTTTAAGAGGTGTCTTCTTTGAGTGATTGAATTAAAAGGTGATACTAAGTTCGAGTGTTTTTTTCATTGATATCATTCGTTCACCCAATTTAGGGCTTCTTTATTTTTGGTATTTGCATAGTTTTGGGCCTAATTTCATCAAAAAAATTATAGTTCTCTTATTCCATTGCTCCTGTTTGAACTTCTGGTTTTCTGGATATTGTTGAAGGACATATTTTTAATGAAATTTTTTGGGGTCTGGTTAAGGTTTCCATATCCGAGACAATATGCTCAATTGGATTGTATTTAAAGTTTGGACTTTCTATTTTTCAAGTTTAATGGTTAATTTAATTATTTTCTTGGGTGCCCAAATTATATGGTTTTCTTTTAATTTAATTGATGCTTTTCTGGGCACATTTGTAGTGCTACAGGTTTTGTTTTCATTGTCTTCTTAGGTCCTTCATAGGGTTTGACAGTTTAGTATTGCTAAAATGTTTGCCTGATGAATTTATCTTAAAGGTTTTACTATAAATATTTCAGTGCATACGGTCAAGGGTTTCTAGTTTCGAGGGGTTATTAGAACTAATTTTTCAGATGCCCAATCCAAACTTAAGTGGTTTCTGTGGGTTTAGTTTCCAGGTATATTTTGGGTGAGGGGACAATTAATGTTTCGAGGGATTGTTAGCATTAGTTTTTCAGATGTCCAATTCTAATTTTATTTTCTTGGTTAATTTCCAGGTTTTGTTTCAGGATTCTTTCTCTTATGAAATCAAAAGGCTTGGAAAATGTATATGCATTTTTTGAGAGTGATTTTTTTGTGTATTCTTGAAGAGCAAAATCTAAAGATTCAGAGCGTTGATTATCATAGGCTTTTGGTTGTATGGAAAACTAATGATTTTCTTGTTTGCTAGTTTGAGTGTTTACTAATTTTCCTAAATTTCCCCAACCTCCTTCAGAACCTGATTCTCCGAATATTTTCTGGTTTCAAGGGGTTATTAGAACTAATATTTCAGATCTCCAATTCTAGAGTTTTTTTATTTTCCTTGGTAATTTATGGGTTTAATTTCTAGGTTTTGTTTCAGGATTCTCATTTTTATGCAATCAAAAGTTTCGAAGAATGTACATGCAATTTTCAGAATGTATTTCTTGTGTATTCTTGAAAACAAAAATCTGAGGTTGCTAAGTGTAGATTATCATAGGCTTTTGGTTGTGTAGAAAACTAATGTTTTTCTTATTTTTTGTTTTGAGGGTCCAATCTACCTGAATTGCCCCCAACCAAATGGTTTGGAACCTCTAAGGATAGTTACCGATGGCTTCTCCAATAAATCAATGTTCCATCAACTAATTGTTTTTTTTTTTTTTTTATGTTCTTTTTTAAATGCTAAAAATCTTATGTGGAGGATTGTTTCCCATGTATTATGAGATAGTTCAATTATCTTTATTTATTGCTAAATGGGTTTGTGCTGACAGTATTAGCCTTTTTGCTGATAATCTTTCCTTTGTTTTGTATTTTTAGAGTCTAGATGGGTACATTGTTGCATCGGCTATAGGAGATGAGACTCTTAGGTTTTGTCAAGTCTTTGGAGCTCCTGATACCTTAAAGAGGACCAAGAGTAAAGATGTGGCTGGTGCTTTTAACATTTATCTCATGCATATCCGTTAAGCAGATTTTCCTCCTTCAGGAATGGGCACAAGGGTATTATTCGCTCACATGGATTTAGCCAGAACCAGCTGACATTATAGAAATATCCATACATGGTTAAGATAAGAGAGCTTTACAGGTCACATGTCTAGAGTGTTGCATCTAGCAGAGATATTCATTCTATTGATCTATCGCTAAATGGATTTTGTGTTGAAAGTCTTTGTTTTTGTGCTGACGGTCTTTCCAGTCTAGCTGAATTGCCCCCAAGCAAATGGTTCGGAACCTCTAAGGATAGTTACCGATGACTTCTCCAATAAATCAATGTTCCATCAACTAATTCTTTTTTTTAATTTCTATTATTTTTAAATGCTAGAAATCTTATGTGGAGGATTGTTTCCCATGTATTCTCATATCATTCAATTATCTTTGATTATCACTAAATGGGTTTGTGATGACAGTCTTAGCCTTTTTGTTGACAATCTTTCCTCTATTTTGTATTTTCATAGTCTAGATGGGTACACTATTGCATCAGTTGCATGAGATGAGACTCTTATGTTTTGGCAAGTCTTTGGAGCTCCTGATACCTTAAAGAGGACCAAGAGTAAAGATTGGGCTGATGCTTTTAACATGTATCTCATGCATATCCGTTAAGCAGATTTTCCTCCTTCACGAATGGGCACAGAGGTATTATCTGCTCACATGAATTTAGCCAGAACTAGCTGAACTTATGGAAACATCATATATGGTTAAGATAAGAGATATTTATAGGTCACACGTCCATAGTGTTGCATCTGGTAGAGGTATTCATTCTACTGATCTATCGTTAAATGGATTTTGTGTTGAAAGTCTTTATTTTTGTGCTGACAGTATTTCCAATCTACCTGAATTTCCCCCAACCAAACGGTTTGGAACCTCAGAGCATAGTTACCGATGGCCTCTCCAATAAATCAATGTTCCATCAACTAATTTTTTTTTCTTTTTGGTGGAGGATTGTTTCCCATGTATTCTGAGATCATTCGATTATCTCTGTTTATCACTAAATGGGTTTGTGATAAAAGTCTTAGCCTTTTTGCTGACATTCTTTCCTTTGTTTTGTATTTTCAGAGTCTAGATGGGTACACTGTTGCATCAGCTACAGGAGATGAGACTCTTAGGTTTTGGCAAGTCTTTGGATCTCCTGATACCTTAAAGAGGACCAAGAGTAAAGATGCGGCTAGTGCTTTTAACGTGTATCTCACACATATCCATTAAGTAGATTTTCCTCCTTTAGGAATGGGCACAGGGGTATTATCTGCTCACATGGATTTAGCAAGAACCAATTGACCTTATGGAAATATCCATATATGGTTAAGATAAGAGAGCTTTACAAGTCACATGTCTAGAGTGTTGCATCTAGGAGGGGTATTCATTCTATTGATCTATCGCTAAATGGATTTTGTGTTGAAAGTATTTGTTTTTGTGCTGACAGTCTTTCCAATCTACTTGAATTGGCCCAAACCAAATGGTTTGGAACCTCTAAGGATAGTTGCCGATGGCTTCTCCAATAAATCAATGTTCCATCAACTAATTGTTTTTTTTTAATTTCTGTGCTTTTTTAAATGGTAGAAATCTTATGTGGAGGATTGTTTCCCATTTATTCTAGTATCATTCAATTATCTTTGTTTATTGATAAATGGGTTTGTGCTGATAGCCTTTTTGTTGACAATATTTCCTTTTTTTTGTATTTTCAGAGTCTAGATGTGTACATTGTTGCATCGGCTGCATGAGATGAGACTCTTATGTTTTGTCAAGTCTTTGGAGCTCCTGATACCTTAAAGAGGAGCAAGAGTAAAGATGCGGTTGGTGATTTTAACATGTATCTCACACATATCCATTAAGAAGATTCTCCTCCTTCGGGAATGGGCAAAGGGGTATTATCTGCTCACATGGATTTAGCCAGAACCAGCTGACCTTATGGAAATATCCATATATGCTTAAGATAAGAGAGCTTTACAGGTCACACACCTAGAGTGCTACATCTAGCAGAGGTATTCATTCTATTGATCTATTGCTAAATGGATTTTGTTTTGAAAGTCTTTGTTTTTGTGCTGATAGTCTTTCTAATCTTCCTGAATTTCCCCCAGCCAAATGGTTTGGAACCTCTAAGGATAGTTATTGATGGCTTCTCCAATCAATCAATGTTCCATAAACTAATTTTTTTTTTTAATTTCTGTTCGTTTTTAAATGCTAGAAATCTCATGTGGATGATTGTTTCCCATATATTCTAAGATCGTTCAATTATCTATGTCTATCACTAAATGGGTTTTTGCTGACAGTCTTAGCCTTTTTTATGACAGTATTTCCTTTGTTTTTTATTTTCAGAGTCTAGATGGGTACACTGTTGCATTGGTTGCAAGATATGAGACTCTTAGGTTTTGGCAAGTCTTTGGAGCTCCTGATACGTTAAAGAGGACCAAGAGTAAATATGCGGCTCGTGCTTTTAACATGTATCTCATGTATATCTATTAAGCATATTTTCCTCCTTCAGGAATGGGCACATGGGTATTATCTGATCACATGGATTTAGCCAGAACGAGTTGAGCTTATGGAAATATCCATATATGGTTAAGATAAGAGAGCTTTATAGGTCACACATCTAGAGTGCTGCATCTAGCAGAGGTATTCAATCTATTGAACTATTGCTACATGGATTTTGTGTTGAAAGTCTTTGTTTTTGTGCTAACAACATTTCCTTTGTTTTTGTGTTGACACAATGATAATCTTTCCTTTATATTTGGTAAGTCTTTGGAGCTCTTGATACCTTAAAGAGGACCAAGAGTAAAGATGCTGCTAGTGCTTTAAAAATGTATTTTAAGCAGATTCGTTAAGTAGATTTTCCGCTTCAGGAATGAGCACATGGGTATTATCTATGGTATAATAATAATTTCTTGCATTCAAAATATTATAAATAAACAAGATGTTGTAAGCTTATCTTGTTTAAAATAACTATTTTTCCTTCTTTATACCAGTTCTCTAACCATTCATGAATTCATTTTTAGTGTATCAAGAGTTTTGTGATTTGTACATGGAGATGCCATTCTGGACATGTACAAGTCTGACATGGAAAGGGTAATCTTCTCAGGTAAGAGTAGTGAATATACTCTGTACCATAGTTATTTTTTGTAGGAATGAATTGTTACATTCCTTGCAATTCAAATAGGAATGGACTTATGTTATATTGAAGATGTTGTAAGTTTATCTTGCTTATCATATCCATTTTTCCTTTTTATTCCAGTTCTCTGACCATTCATGAATTCGTTTAGTTTATTTAGAGGTTTGTACAAAGGGGCATATTAAACTACCAAAAGCATGTTCATGTATTAGGTATAGTAGTGAAGGATTGCATTGAAGAATTTGACCATTTTTTCTTTTTAGTTGAGTAAAGGACTACTTCTCAGGTAAGAAGAGTGAATGTGATGTTCTGAAAATTGTTCAGTGTTGGATAAATCCTTTAGCCAACCCTAGTTTACGGATCTATCTTTGTATATTCAACTTACAATGTTACACTTTCATGTTAGTTTCATGTTTCATTTTTTGGTTTTTTGTCTCTTAATGCTTGTAATGGATAGATTTTGATATTTGAGCAAAAGGCCTAGGTTGGGATTGAGAATTGGACAAGTTACAAATCCTCCCTTGTCTTTGAATGGGTTTCTCTTAGATTCAAGATGATTGAGATCCACTGCTTTATCTATCTCTGCAGGGGTTCTTCCTTTTTTTCACCTAGATAATTTTTATTTTAAGAAGTACTGCTTATAGAAAAGTTGTTGCCCTAGGATGTATCTATGCCATAAATCACTTACGACTTGAAACTGGCCTCAGTCATGGAACATTGGTCTCCTCCTTAATTCAAGCCCAAGCCCTGAGTACCTCACTACTTGCCCCAGGACCACACTTGTGTGGGATGTTAAGATGTTACCTACATAATTGAAAATTGACAGTTGTTGATTTTAACATTTGTATTTTACTTTTAACTTTCATATCCTTATTTACAGTCTGCAGAGCAAAATTTGGATGCCCCTGTCTCTTGAATCCCCTAATTTCTTGCATTAGTGAGAGTCATTTTTCTCTCTCTTGTCTCTATAATTTCTCTTTATTCATCTTTTTTCTCTTTTCCCAGAAGAAAACCATGAAATTTATGAGTATCCACAAGTTGTTCCAGGAGGTCCTTGTCCCATCTTATCTTTAAAACATTTTATCAAAAGATAGATATTATGATCCCTAGAAGGGCCATTTTAATTTTTCTCTCATAGTAAAGCAATGTGTAAGTCACTATAAGAAATCTATGGGTATTGAGTGCTCTCTTTTTATTTAGCTTTGATTGGGTTTGAAGATTATGATTGTGTACTTCATTTCTTAATGTTCATTTATTTATGGGACAAGAGATCCACTTTGATAAATTGACTTGGCTGCCAAAATGTAAGTCTTACATATATATTTTTTTTAAAGTTTTATCTTATTCTATTTTTTTAATTTCCTTTTCTTGATAAGAGAAAAAAGATGTTCTTAACAATTAAACCCAGTCAATAAGATAACACCATACATATTTATACCATTTATAGTGAGTAAATGATCATTACTAATAGTATAAAGAAACATTACAAGTACCAAAAAAAAGAACATTATCAAATGGAGATGATATTATGAGGTTGTGCAATGTTATCCCAATGACAACGAGTCTACTCACCATGGCTATGTGAATGACAATAGCCTATGAGAACTTGATTCAGGGTTTGAAACTTACCTTGTATTTTCACTAGTATTCATGACATTTTTGGGCTTTGAATGGGAACAAACAATGCTACCAACCAAAAATAGAGATGGTATCATCATTAAAAATTATGTTTATATTAAAGAGTAGATTGATTTTGTTTTTGAGCCATTTTTATATTGAGAGTTTAATAAGTTTGCAGAATTTTAATTTTATTTCAATTATTAATTATTATAAAGATGGTAGGGGTTTTTATTATAAAAAAAGTAAAATGACTCTACTATTCCATTTGTAGGTGCTACGGGGAATTAGGCAAGGCAAGGTACGTGATAATGAAGAAATACTAAGAGTGCACACATTTCTATTTCAAGTACGCAGTACATTTATTTTATTTTATTTCAGTAAGTAGCTCTCTTGGAAATGGTTGAGAAATGGTATAAAACTTGCCTTACAGGAATTTATTATTTTATTCTTAATAGGAAGAAGGATGGGTGGTTTTGTGTGCCTCCAAGAAACGATTAATTGCCCAGAAAAAAGCTAGTGATAGAGACTTCTCTGCAACTTTAGCTTGCTATGAAGTTGATCATAATAGTTCATTACCTAAATTAGATTCATTTCATATGAAGCTTCCTAATGAACTAGATCACCACCAATTTGGATACCAATTGTAGCAATTCTCGGGCTACAAATAGGAGATGGAGCCAACTCGAATTGTGAAAGCCAGTAGTGGAGAAGATAATTTTGTAGGTCACCAATAGATTGAGAATTGGCCTATATCATGTTGCCAGGACCTGTGTCAATTTTCCATCTTTTGTAAAACCTTCATGAAGACAAAATTGCCAATCAATTGTAGATTCAAATGCATATACATTATTACAATTCTTTGTTATCAAGGAAGCCAATTCCAATTATACAAGGGTCTTGAAATTGTGGTTTAACAACTGGATATGAATTTAATTTCCACCATTTAATGTGATTGAAGCTTTGAATTTATATGTTAGAGAGTAAACCCTCTTGTAGGATGGAGAAATATAGAACATTTTTCTTTTTCCTCATAATATGTCTTAAAATGAAGTTCCAACTGAGGATCCTGCATGTTCAAATGACATGAGTGCATTTTCAGAAAATATAAGTGTGTTGCCTTATTATTTTCAATGTTGCTTTCGAGAATTGTTTTTTCATTTAGATTTGAAATGAATTTGTTGTTAGCATTAAAAATAATGGATTTATTTATTTTTTATTCTGTTGGTATCCATAAATAACAGTGATTTGAGGTAATTAAAATCACTATTTGGGAACTTTGAATGTTGAAACCACCTTAAAATAACATTTAAAATGATTTTAGTTTCTTTTTTAATTTTTTTATATTGTCTTTAGAGAGACAATAGTTTGAATTATGGACATATAGTCTCTATAGAGACAATATGTTTTTAATCTCAGCTATTGTCCCTGAAAAGACAAAAATGTAATTGTCTCTAAAGAGACAAAAATGAAAGTGTCTCTACAAAGACAAATGAAATTATCTCTAGAGAGACAAATGAAATTGTCTCTTAATAGACAATAATTCTTGTCTTTATAGAGACAATAATAATATGTGTTCTATATTGTCTTTATACAGACAAATTTTTGAGACATTAAATTTTTAGACACCCGCTTAATGACAACATTTAAGACAATACACAAGTTTCCTTTTGGCTTAAGTTAAGACAATTGACTCAAATATTGTCTTAAAACCCCCCATATGTAGTACTGAGTTAACTAACCCAAATTTCTTTAAACCCTTTTGATAAATTCTCTTTCCTTTTTTAAAATTATCTGACTGGCCTTATCACAATATCTTATTTTTCTCATATACAAATTTTATATTATAAAAAGGGTTACCTTTTGGAAAACTACAAAAGTAGGCTTCTACCAATTTAAAAATAAAGTAAAAGAATATATATTTAAAATTGAAATTAGGGAAATTTAAGAAACAAGGAAGTATACTTAGGCTCCTTTTTTTTCCCCATTTTAGAACAATGTAGTTGGATCTTAAGAAGTGTTTTAATAGTATCAGTGAGGATTGGATACAATATATTAAAATTTGAAAAATCTAGAGGTGTTCACTCTCCAAAAGGTTCTAAGAGAGTAAAAATGTGAAAGTACATTCAAAATTTAAATGCAGGAAGAGTTAATCATTAGGAGTCTTAGTCTCATGCTCTCTTGAGTTAGCATTCGAGACATCCACCTAATGATAAAATATCTTGGTATGCTTCTACTACTATTTCTCATTGTATTCTTTTATTTCTCCATTTGAGGAGTGAACAAACTATTAGGAAGACATATTGACACCAATGGAGATGGACTTTGGGTTGATTGATGGATTGTGTGAAGTCATGAAATTCCTTCTCCATAACTAAGACAGATGAAGAAACTCATGACAAATTCATTTGTCATGATTTTGAGTTAGTGAAGATGAAGGTTGGCTACCAATCCCTCAAATTTTATAGAAATATCTTCCCAATGGGTGTCAAGTAGGTCAGTCTAACTTTATGACTTTCTAATGATTCTTTTGTCTTCCTTAGCTTGGATTAGTCCATGTTATGTGACTAAATTAATGTTCCTTAAAGCCTTGCTACTACACTTTTTCGCCAAGAGGGTGACATAGAGAGGCTATAGATATGAGTGGATGAATGAGGAGTGAAGCTAATTGAACTATAAGCACTAGAGATATCCAGAGATATAGGAGGAGATTTTACCTATATCCACCACCAAGGGTTTTTTTCTAAGAGGATGCATGTTTCCCAAGAGAAGATGTGTCAAATAGAGAATTTGAAGAAAGGAGAACCTAAGATTAAAATAGAGTGGATGTAAATTCCAATTTTACTTAAAAAACAAAACATGTTGAAAGTATTAGAAGCATATAACAAACCATGAAAGCTAAGAAGTCGCAACCTAAGTGAGGAGTGAGGGTGAGTTTGCAAGTTGGGTCTAGGAATCCCACCTGAGATCAAGAAGCCAAATAATTTCCATTGTGATAAATAGAGATCTTTTGTAGGAAATGGGAGGACAAAAAGTAAACAGGGAAACCCTAAGCCAAATTTCACTAGGGTGATAAGCAACACAACTATAGGAGAAAGATTGGGATCTATAAAAACTAATAACCATAAAATTTACCTTGAATTTATCCTATCAAGTAGAGGAGAATGATTCATATGCGGAAATAGTGAGAGATGAGGACATATGATGGTAGGGGAAAGGTCTTGCTAACTCATTCTCATTATTCTTGTAATTATTTTCCACTTAGTGCACCATTTGTAAGTCTAATATCATGTAATGTGTAAGTTAATTTGCGAGGTTAATGGATTGGTTTCCCATATTCATTGAGATTTATTACTATCACCCATGTTTTCTTATTCATTGCTTGATTGGAAAGGATATGCCGGTTAATTTGATGCATAAGGACATGAAAGAAGGATACCAATGCCATATATTATTTTTTCTTGTTTGATGTGCTCCCAGACAAAGTTTGGGAAGTAATATTATGATTCATAGTTGAAGAGCATGGATCTGATGATTAGAGTCGAGTCCCTATCACAATTAGCTTGAAGGTTTGGCTAGAATTTATCAGCATTAAACCTTGAAGTAAAGCATGTGATTTTGGCATATTATTGGACAATACTCTATGATTGTAGGTGAAGGAATGTACCTTTTTCCCTCTATGGTTGGAGGTAACTCCCTACACCTACCACCACCCTAAATGAATAAAGCTTATATTGGAATATTTTACTGAATGTTGACTTTCTTTTGTGCTATTAAAATTTTTAAATATGACATGCCAACTCCATGTTGAGGATGGAATGAACTACATATATCCTTGACACTGAAAACCACAATATTAAAAAGTTTTAACTATAATAAATGTTCTACTTTCAATTGGGTTAAGTGTGTACAACATGACTGAGAATGAGTGACTTAATGGTTAAGAAGATGTGATTCATGTTACTTTTATTTTTGTAAGAAGATCCAAATGATTTCCATTAATAAAGACATGTTTTACATTGATAGAATATAGCCATTGACATCCCAAAAGGACTGACCTAGGAGTGTAAGCCTCCAACCAAATAAAACAAACTAAGAACCATTTTTATCTCTAACAAGATGAAAACTTGGGTGCTACAATACCAGAGGACAAAACCATAAGACCAAGAGATTGACATCATAATAGATCCATAGGCCACTGCAAGTATTTCCATACAAATATCGAACCAAAGTAAAAAAGAAAGTGATTTTGAAGAATACCTCAACAAAACCATGCACCTTCAGAAAAAACCAGTTAAAACTTATATGGAAGACGAAAAACTAGCATTTTCCAGCCCTTTGCAAAAAGCAGAGACCAAATTTCATGTCAGATGTGGAAAATAGTGGTATTGTCCATCATATCGTCAGAGGAGACACAAAGAGCACCTCCAAGAGTTCCAGGGAGTAGAGTGATAATGTCATTGGAGGTAATGAAAAATATGAAACATCAAATCCCACATCAGTCTTATATAAAAACTAGAGAAAGAGGAGAGGAATTAGCAGGTGGATCTTTGATGAGTACTAGAGGATCATTGAGATCCTCAAAACCAAAGTTAGAGACCACATATTTTTTGACCCTGATCAGACGTGACAGTATATCATCCAAGCATAAGCATACATTGTAGAGAAGTTGTTTAATATCCTTGTCCTGCAAAAAGTTTGCAATTGTGCACTTTCTTATCTCTGAGAACCATACAGAAGAGAGTATTCATCTATTGGCGCACTACAAGCGAATGTAGAAAATGTAGTCTTCATTTTCTGAATTTCCCTAGATCAGGAATACATTTAAGGCCATCTCCTCGAACCTTAAATTCAAAGAAGTATGGAAGGTCGCCAAACTCCTTTGATTCAACGTGGATAATTTCCCTCCTCACTTCTAGAGGGACAAAATCAAAATAATTTATGTTTAATAAATTATATTGTAAGAGTTTGGGAGGGTTTAATGATAACCTCTCCAAGATGTGACATGGAATATATATATATAGATATATAGATAAGATGAAATGTATATGGTTTTCTCTTTTGTCTTCTAGAAATATGTAATGCTCTCTTAGTATTCTGTGACTTGCCACCAATTATGTTTTTCTGAAATCCATTATTTAAATGTTAATCAATCATATTACAAAATGTTGGGAGGGTTTAATAATAACCTCCCACGGTTTCAAATCTCATAATGACATGATGTTTCATTGGGAAGGGTTTTTATACTGATTATCTTAACTTTTCTTTGCTTTTGTAGTGATTATCTTGACTCTTCCTTCATTCTTTGTGTAGAAAGAAAAACTAAAAGAAAAATCCCTCATTTAAAGGCTGGTTGTAATTCAATGCATTCAAAAAGGAGGTAGTGTACTCATGGTTTTACCTGAATTTCATCCTTCCTCACTTGTTAAAGGATGTTCACTGATAGAGTAAGCTCAAGTTGCTCACTGTAATCGTATGATTTATCTTTTCAATATACTCTCTATGACCAATGACAAATTCCTCCAATGTTTACAAATATGTCAGAATTTCGAGTAAAAATTATTGTATATGGGATATTACCAATGGACACGGGTCATCTTATCTGGTGTGATGGCAAAGGCATAATTAAGCTTTCCAAGAATTGAGAAAATAAGAGAGATTATTCTATGTCTACAAATAAGTATAACAGATAACACGTTCATCTTGTAGGACTTGAATCTTCAGATATCAATCTGAAATACTGCAATTATTAAATCATTGTTTTCATGGACTGAGCTAATGAACAATCACCAATCATCGACAATGATGTTTAACGTTAACTAACCCAAATTTCTTTAAACCCTTTTGATAAAATCTCTTTCGTTTTTTAAAATTATTTGATTGGCCTTATCACAATCTCTTATTTCTCTTTCTCTCTCTCTCTCTCTCTCTCTTTTCTCTCTCTCTCTCTCTCTCTCTCTCTCTCTCTCTCTCTCTCTCTCTCTATATATATATATATATATATATATATGAAAATTAATAAAATTTTAAAACCTTTATGAAATCACAAACAATTAATGAAAATTTAAAGTTATTTGACCAAAAATAATATAAACTAACCATAAATAGTGATAAAATGGAAAGTCAATGAAATTTCATTAGTTGGGAAAATGATAAAATATTGATGGTTCCTCTTCTTAACATTTTCATGTACTAATTTATGTAGTAATTTATTATATAGACAAGTGTGTTTATTTTGGAATAGTGGTTTCAGAATTCTATTTTAATTATCAATCATTATTAAGTGTATGGTAGAGATTTAATTTCCATGGAATATTCTAAAACACTTTTAATAATATTCACAGATCAAAAGTTGAAATTTATTTTAGTAGTAATTATGTCATTTCTACCTTGTTAATTATATTGATTAATTAAAAAAATACCATATGAGCATGAATTATGGTTTTTTGGACATGCAGTATTAGTAAGCCATGTTATTGTAACAAATTCTATTTACAGATCAAAAACCCTTTTAACACATGTATTAATTATTTTTATAATAATAGTAATAATAATAATAATAAAATTATTGTTTAATTAACTTTTATAAAAAAAATTCTAATTTTGAAAATGTGACATGTATCATGACTTAAGTGTTTTGACTTTTATCAACACCTACTAGCCTTTTGAATTTACATAACTACACTAATTATATAATTGATGTACAAGGATTTTTCGTTACTTCGTAAAACCTTTTATGAATTGCATTTATAAACCATATAAAATGACCTTAGAAAACGCAAGGATATCAATAGGTAAGTAGGATGAGTGCTACAAGAATTTAAAAAGAAAGCTTTGATGACTTAATCAACGAGAGTGAAGGAAAGGAAAAGAGAAAATATTAAAAATCTATAATTATAAAATCTAAAAGAAAAAATGTTGAAAATATGAACCCCTTATGGTGTTTAAAAGAAATTTGTTTTATATAATTTCATACTCCACAAAATATAATGACCAAAATTATTTTAGTAGTTTAAAATACTTCACAACTAGTTTCATGAAATCTTGAAATATTGGCAATAATGTTCATCACTTTATTTTCCCATGTCTTAGTGCACTCATGCAAGAGTCTATAATAATTTCTTCTTTCACTTTAAGTGAAACATTACCTTTCAATAAAATTTCTATCAAAACATTCCTCACAAGCAATGGAACCAGCTTCCATGTTATTGATAACAAAGTATATCAATAGTTTTCTTACTTTACCTATCAAATTGTAAGCCCGAATATGATTTTAACTTTTTCAATTCTTCTTCCACCACTTCCATTGTAGTATGCTTATCATATTTTTTATAAGGGTAGATCCCTCTAGTTCTTTCTCAACATCAACTAAATTAAAGAATAACAAAAATATCCTATATGCCAATGTTTCATAAGTGATAATCAATTTCTACAATATGTCAAATCTATAGTTTCATCCATGTCAAATTTTCTTATTTATTGTTGGATGGTAACTTTCCTTTTTGTCTTTTTTGTGTTCACCCATATTAGTGAGCTTTCTGGTAAATATACACAAATGAAGTCATCATCAAAAGATGTATCTTTTTATAACTTAACAATGAATAAGTGTGCAATTCTAGAAAGCGTAGAAGCTCCGGTTTCAGTGGACCTAATGGTTAAGAGAATATGCTTCCTCCTAAGAGGTCACTAGTTCAAAACAAGAGGGGTAGAGTATGTATGTCTTCATAGAATTCACAGTCAAATCGTTGCATGGAGGTGGGTCCGTTATCCCATAAACAAGGGGGTCTCATACACAAATTTAGTGTCTAGCTTGGCTGTGACCTTAAAATTCAATAATAATAATAATTATTATTTTTGACATTCAAAAAATAACACTGTTCATTTCACTTATTCTTAGTAGAAAGTTTAGTCTCAAGAAACAAGTATGCGCAGAGGCAAGTAAAGAGATCTAGTTGATAGTTCCCCCCACCAAATAAGTCAATTGGAACACAAGATATGCATGAGTAGGCAAGAACAAAGGAAATGTGATTGACTAAAGCAACCATGAACAATTGATGGAATAATCTGAAATGCATGGAATCATCGCTCTGTCTTAATAAAAATGCGATCTATCGAGCCCAATGGAATATGCCTCATATCCCCACGAGGTTTTTTCTTTCTTAAATGTGTGAGTACCATTGAAGAAATTTTTTAGGTATATATTCATTATTAGCAACATGATCCTTAATGAAAGAGGCTAGGTGAAGAATGGCTCAAGATTGAAGGTATCCTCTAGCTTAGTAATCCTCCTTTAGAACATAATATTATTTGATTTCTTCCTATTTACAAAATGTGCTAATATATCTCTAGTTGGATGGTGCATTTTAAGAGCTCAAGTGAATTCTATTCCCTTGATGTCTCAAAAAAACATCCTATTTTATAAAATAGGTTTTCCTCTAACTTGATCGCTTCATATTTGGTGTTTTTTGGATTCGTTAATGTAAGGAACATGATGCAGGGTGACATAGTTGTTTTCTATCTGTACCTCCCTCACTTTCCGCCTTCTCTTATTCCCTTCTCTCTCTCTCTCACCCTCCCTTTGTCCTTTTCTATCTCTACCTCCCTCACTTCCTCCCCCTCTCTCATTTTCTTCCCCTACGTACCATGTCGCTAGCTATCACTCTTCCTCTCCCTTCAACCTCCACTCTCTCCCTCTCTCTCTTCCTCTCCCCCACCACTCTGTGTCATTAATAATAATATTAATATAAATAATATTAGAAATATAATATTAACATTAACATTAACATGTTTATATTAGTATTCTTGATGTTAATATAATTATTAATAACATTTATTAATATTATTAACAAATGTTACTACTATTATTATTATTAGTAACGTTACTAATATTAGCACTACTAATATGTTTATATTATTATTATTAATGTTAACATGATTAATAATAACATTTTTTTTATGTTATTAACAATAATAACACTCATATCGAATATCATTAATACATTAATAACATTAATCTAGATAATACTAGAAATATAACATTTTTAGTAATAAATTATAATATTAATAATAGTATCAATAACAAAATATTAACTTTAAATGTTATTAGTAACCAAAATAAATGTGTAAATTTATTAATATTTACTATATTAACATAATAATATTAATATTATTAATAATATTTAAATTATAATAGTAACATTAATAACATTTGATTAATAATAATAATATTATTAATGATATTAATATAATTAATGATACTAATAAATAATATTAATAATACTTATTTTCCATTTAGTAATAATAAAATTACTAATAAAAACAAAAAATTAAAATTCTATTCACTCTAACAATATGGGTAAGAGTATTAATGATAGTATTAATACTATTAACATTAATATTGTTAATATAAATAATATTAAGATTTATATTAATAATATTTACATTGTAATAATTTATATCAAATATGGTAAACCAAACTCAACCATGGTCAACCATGGTCAAATGAGTCAAACTATGCTCACCCATAGTCAATATTTAAAAATCTTTAATAACATTAATAATAATATAGTTTAAAATACAATGGTTTATTGATGTGGATGACTTTGTTTGATAGTCAATATTCTTCAACTTTGGTCAAACATAATCACCTATTATTATTATTGATTAGTATTAATAGTGAAACATAGTGAAACAAAGTTAACTTTTATAGTCAATGTTTAAATAATTGACCATGATCAAACTTGATCAACCCTATGTTGAAGATATTTTAAAACACTCAACATTGTTCACTCATAGTCACCCTCAATCAAGATAACTCAAACATATTCAATTATAAGGAATTTAGACTTCTGTGATCCATAAAATTGTTTAGATAATCTTCGGCAAATTCACATAACCAATCTTTTGTCGACGCGTTTCGACCAACCAGTGTAGTTCATCGTCAAGACAAGTTGAAGAACCAATCCGGCTTAGCATGATTAAATAGAGTGTGCAGAGATTCCAATAGCTATAATGCTAACGGCTAATTTTGACCTAATGATCTTGGTCAAACCACTAAATTAGTTAATTAATATTTCTCGAAAAAGCTAAAAATATGTATTCTCTTAATATTATAATTAAAATATGTATTCTCTTAATATTTGGGATAATAATAATAATATACCTATATTTTTTAAATTAACAAATGAATTCCTTTATTTACCTATTTTAGCTTTTTCAAGAAATATTAATTAACTAATTTAGTGGTTTGACCAAGATCATTAGGTCAAAATTAGCCGTTAGCATTATAGCTGTTGGAATCTCTGCACACTCTATTTAATCACGCTAAGCCGGATTGGTTCTTCAACTTGTCCTGACGATGAACCACACTGGTTGGTTCGAAACGCGTCGACAAAAGATTGGTTATGTGAATTTGCCGAAGATTATCTAAACAATATTCAATTATAGTCAACCATCGTTGACCAAAGTCAAACATTGTTAGCCTTAGTCACCTAAGGTCATCCTTGGTCATTCACAATCACGATTTTAAAATTTTTAATAATAACAATATTAATATTAATAAAGTTAACTAATAAAAATAATATTAATATTAATAATTTAATGTGGGAATGTACAAAATCTAACCAATGTTGCAATATGACAAGCATTGTTCCAATGTGACAAAGATTGTCACTTCGTAAAAAAGATTGTTGCAATATTCATTACATTGCAATTTATCCATTGTTCTAATGTGACATTACAAAATTAGTCAACCACATGTAATAATGTGGTTGACTATGTTTGAGATTCAACACTCTTCAACTTCTATCAAACATAATCACGTATTGATATATTTATTAATATTATTAATCAAACATATTATGACATTGAAATGGTATATAGATCTATGCAACATTGCACTATGACAAACATTGTCGCAATGTTACATTACCTTTCCAATTTATCCAATATCACAATGTGACACTAGAAAATTAGTCAACCACATTTATTAATGTTGTTGACTATGTTTGATTGTGTTTGATTATGTTTGAAAATAAACACTCTTCAACTTCAGTCAAACACAATCACCTTTTCATATTATTCCTTAGTATTAATAGTCAAAATAGTAAACCACATTAGTCAAATCTAGTCAAACATATAGAAAAAGTCAATCATTGTTCAAAAATAGTCAACCATAATGGCAAATCAAGGTCTCTATGGTAAACTATGATCAACCATTGTCAATCAAGATCAACCATGGTCAATCATGGCCAACCATGGTCGACCATGGCCAACTATAAGCAACCACGGTCAACCAAGATGAACTATGGCCAACCATAATCAACAACAGTCAACAAAGGTCAGCCAAGATTAATGTGGTTATAATGGACAACCAAGGTCAACTAAGGTCAGCCAAGGTCAACTAAGGTCAACCATGGTTGACCATGATTAACCATGGTCAACCATAGTTAATGATGGTCAACCATGATCAACCATAGTTAATCAAGGTCAACCAAGATCAACCATGTTCGACCGAGGTAAACCAAGATCAACATGGTTAAAATGCTCAAACATGATCAATTAGGGTCAACCCTAGTGAACCATGGTCAATGATGATCAACCATGGTCAGATATATTTGTCAACCGTGATAGTCAACTATGATTAACCATTATCAATCTAGACTGACCACCATCAACCATGGTCAATCAAGGAATGACAGGTCTCGTACTTCAGCCCTCACAGAGCATTCCTCTAAAACTAAACACCATCTATGTGTGGAAAACGCCTCAATTGTCGGAAGAGAAGAACATTATCATAGGCAGAAGATTAGAGAGGCTCTTGAGATTATGAAACATCCACATAATCTCAATAGGGACAGTGGCATTGAGATCAGTAGTAGCTGGTTTCCCTTAATCCAAAAGATTAAGACCTCCATTGCTTCCTAGGTTTAGCTCTTTATAGATAACTTTCTCCCCCTCCCTTTCGTCTTAGGTTTATTTAGCAAGTCCTAGTTTCCTTTATTTCTTCTGTTTCTCCTAATAATCAATCTCAAAACATTAATAATTAATATTAAAATATAATAATTATTAATCTTATAAAAAAATAAAAAAAAATTATTAATAATAATTAAGTAGTCAAAATTTATAATATGTAATATTATTAATTCATATCAAAAATTAACTTTTATTATTATTTATGAGTAACTATTAATAAAAATTAGTAGATATAATATTATTTATAATAATTTTATATTATTTATAATATTTATTTATTATCTATAAATATTAATAATATAGTAGTGAATATTTATTATATTAGTTATTAGTTATTACTATTATTTTTATTTTTATTTCTATTTTATTATTTTTATAAACTATCATAAATTATTATTATTATAAATTATTTTAAAAATTATTAATTATTTTGATTATAATTATTTTAAATTATTATATATACAAATTATTATAAAAATTACTTATTATTAATTTCTATAAGGAAATTTCACCTTTACTATTTATTATGAATATTAATTTACCAAAAAAAAAACCTAATTTAATAAAAACTTAAATATTTGGATAAAATTAATTATTAAGTAGCCGACCTTCATTCCTTAAAACAAAACAGCTCACCTCATAACTATTTAAATCTTGCAATTGAGCTCTTCTTATTTCAACATTCAAAATAGTCCTGATGATGGATCCCTGTTGGGATTTGAAACGTTGACGAAAAATGGTTTTTACTATGGGTTCTCCGGTTACTAAGTTACAAAATCCCTAAAAATCATCATGCAAAGGACGATTAACAAAGCTCAATCCAATTGGCACATTATGTTATATCCAGTACTTTTGGCATACCGAATGTCAGTTATTACTACTGGTTTTACTCCTTTTCAACTAATTTATGGGTTGGAATCCATTTTTCCCGTGGAATGTGAAATTCCTTCCCTTAAATTAGTTGTTGAACTTCTTCCCGATACCTCTAGTCTCGAAGAATGCCTCGTTCATTTGGAAAATCTCACTGAGCAGAGTAGAGATGCAGCCATAATCAGTGAAACTCATAAAAAGCGAGTAAAAACTCAATATGATAAGGTTGTCCATCCTAGAGTTTTCTCTGAAGGCGACCTTATCCTGTTCTATGACCAAGACAAAGATGCCTTGGGGGCAGGCAAGTTGAAATCTATGCGGTATTTTCCCTTCATTGTCAAAAAGTTCTGAAAACAGGAGCTTATGAGTTGATTGATTTCGAGGGAAACAAGTTGGCGGAGCCCAGGAATGTGGTCTATCTTAAAAATTATTTTTCTTAGGCTTCAGCCTAGCCTTTCTTTGATTGTAAATATTGTATCATTGTTCATATCTATCTATCGGTTTTATAGTGATTTCGATATTTTGGATCTTATTTGGCAGGTATTGATGTAAAATTTGATATACCTAGGGTTTGCTGATTGTGCTAGTAGACACACCCAGAACCTTGCTTCCACAACTTGGGTGATTTGTTATCCATCTGGATAGTTGTTGGTTTCGAGAGGTGTATGTATCTATCCCGCTTCAAATAATGTCGCCGAATATGCTATTGTTATTAATTTACTATCTAGGGCAATATCTCTTGGTATTGTTTCATTAGTAGTTTATTTGGATTCACAATTGGTGGTATCTCAACTGAATAACATTTATCGTGTGAGAGATCCTTATATATATTGCCAATTTTTTAGAGTGAGTTTATTACAAAGGTCATTTGTTTATATCACATTTGTTCATATTCCACGATCAAAAAATTCATTATCAGATTCTATCGCTAATCAAGCATTAGATTGGCATATAAATCATTCATCACATTCAAAAATAAAAAATAATCGAAGTATCCTCTATATATATATGATCATCATGATAAACCGTCTATACATAGATAGAGTTTTGTGTCCAAAATAATATACAAAATTGGGACAAAATTTCCTACAAAATTAGGGCTTATGCCCATCATCATGTCTAATAAAAAAAGATCTCGTCATCCATCTAGCAATCCTACTCATGATGAGCAGTAAGGAAGAAAATGATGGCATTTTCCACTCGTTGAAATAGTCACACCCAATCACGTGGTACTCCTACCACCCATCATTGCATCTCCTCTGGTAGGTCCTCTATAGCACCACATGTACCTGGTGAGTTAACCTCACCAAGTTTCTCTGGACTGCATGGAGGGTCCTCTCAGTCTCTTATGCAGCTCCTTCTGCATCTCTTTTGTGATGCCTATGTCGAGGTATACCATCAGGTATCAATGGTCCAACATCTATGTCATGATCAATAATTTTGTAAGTATTTTGTCTCATCAAAAAGATTTTAGTTCATTTATACTTAAAATCCAAAAAATCTTAAAATTAAAAAATTAAAAAACATTTGTACCTATGGCACCCCATGCTGCATCTAGTGGCAACACTAGATCCGGATCTACTTTAAAGTCCATTCCGGCATAAAGGTAGTCTTCAACCACAATGATCCATTTTTTCCACCAAAGGAAAAACTCGTAATCAAATGTATTTTTAGGGACCTCACCGCCCCCTAGTCTTTTCATTAAGTTAGCCCACCTACCCATCTGTGGACCTCTTGGGCTGTTGATGGTGGATAATACCTTGGTATGAAGCCCAGGTACTCTCTCAAAGAATAAGGAACATAAGATGGTTATGTATCCAAATTTCTTTGTTTGACCCTTCTAGATAGAAGTAAGTTGTTTTTTCATATTGGCTAATAGGGGTGTGCACCAATCGAAGAATGTAGTGAGACAATCCACTGCAAGACTCATTGAAACACGAGAGGCCTGATGTAGAGAAGCAGAACCATTTACCCTGGCAATGGTAAAAAGAAGGATTCTCAGTGATAGACTCTCTACATGTTTGATTGGAATCTGGGTTCCAATCTTCTTGGTGTTTCCTGGACAATAGATGCGTACGTAGTCTTCCACACTAAGACTACCTCTTGTTCTTCCTGTTGAGTGGACCCTCTCTCCCCTCCAAGAAAGACCTTTGGTGAAATGGATATCCTCTATTTCAATCCTTAGAGGCATCTGATAAATAACAAAAGCATCTTCTTCTAGACTCCAATAGTGGATTAACATCTCAAGCAACCTGGTATTTGAAATTTTTTAACAATTCACATCCTTGTAAAGCATCTAATGCATTTTGATCTTCCATTACTTCATTATCAATCACACTATTCTCTCTTTCATGCCAAGTAATCAACATTCTGCAAAAAAATGATGTTTTGAACCATTAAAACCATGTTTCAAATTTTGAATTCGCGCACACACAGGTTCGGTATTAACACAATCATGTATAGGGATTTTCTATACGTGGTTCACATGTGCAGAGAGAAAATTTTAAAAATAAATTCCCACTGTCAAATTTGTGACAAAATCATTTAAAAATCATTAAAACTTATTAAAAGCTCAGTTAGAAGGTTACCTGGAAGATTGGAGGCTGTTTGAATGAATGAATTTGATGGAGTAAGCTTGCTTGGTTTTTTCTCCATAGCTCCTTCACCCAATTGTTCAAAACACAAATGAAGAATTGTGAGTCAAAAAGTCCTTATATAAGTTGACATATGAAAATTACTTTTTCTAAAGTTTATTTTTTTTTTTTTTCGGATTTTTGATGTTTTGGGCTTGGAGTGTTGGGATGGGTTGTTTTTACAAGATACTTTGGAGATTTTTGAGATATTGCTTTGATTCCATGACTGCAGAATCATCATGGAAGGTATCATTTTTTCACTAGCATATAGGTTAGGGATATCATTTTCCGCTACATTTTTCATACTAGCCTCCATACTGCGATATTTTTTCCATAGGGTCGATCCCATCATGTCTTGGTTCTAAAACCATTTTCACTTGCCGACTTGTAAAATCATGATATGATGGTAGAGCCAACCTTTACATGGGCATCTTAGTTATATCCTCACTAACATATGTTGCCCATGTTGCTATACTGCGTAGGCTCAGGAGTCCTCTTTAGCCCCACCATGACTTGTGTGTTGAAGACTCATTCTCTTACTTCTTCGCTATTTTTTTGGCTTTATACCCTAGAGGCACCTTTGTGTTGATTTGTACTGTTGCATTGCATGTTGACCATTTGTAATTTTTGGCCTTAAGCCGACTTCACTTGGAGTCGTGTTTAAGCCACCTTTTTACCAAATATTTTTCGAAATCAACCTTGCAATCACTTAGCCTCTGCAGCGTGACACCCTCTTACCCATGGAAAGAACATTCCTTTGAGTGTCACTGACCAGTTTCGTCACCTTGCATTGAGCATAGGAATTTTCCCCTCCTAGGAACTAGCACATCTGTATTTGGATACTCATTCTTTCCACTGTACTATAGGCATTCTTTTATTCCTTTTCAGGCTTCATAAATATGAAAAAGACAAAAGAAATTAATACTCCAAAAAGAGAGGGAATGGGACATTATTTCCATAATTGATGGCAGCTAGAGTTAGTTATGTCGCCCTTGAACAAAGCACTCAAAATTAAGTCTTTCCTCCATTGGGATGGGCTTTAGTTTGACTTAGGAGAGCCTTAACCTTGTTATTGAGTTAGTACTCCTCTGGTTGATTATCTCTTCCAATCATATGGAGAGTTTGCTTATGCCTCCTACATGACAAACTTATACAAAGTTGGATTTTAGGGATCTGTGGTTTGTGCTTTTTGAATTTTTGACCGGAGAATCCACAGTAAGAGAATTTTTACACCAACGTTTCAAATCCCAAATGGGATCCATCATCAGGGTTAAGAGAAAGATGATAAAAGAAGAGCAAGATGGAAGAAATAAATACTCATGAGGGAATGAATATTAACGGAACAGCACATGTCGGCCAGAAAGATTTATCATGAAGCTTATATTTAATTATAATTTTAATATAAATATTATTTAATTTTAATTTTTATATTAATTTTTATTAATTTTTTATTAATATCATTTGATGAAACTTATATCTAATTTTAATTTTTTTATATTAATATCATTTAATTAATATCTATAACACATAATCTTTATATAACCTAAAATCTAAAATAAATATCTAAAAACCTAATATATATATTAATATTAAAAACATAAAACCTATAATCTATAAAACAATCATATTTATATAACCTAATCCTAATGTTTATAAAACTTAATATTTATAAAACTTGATCTTAATATTAATATCAATTTAATGAAACATACATTTAATTTTTATTTTTATTAAAATCATTTAATTAATATCCATAAAGCTAAAAACTTTATATAACCTAAAAACTTAGTTAATATTAATATCTATAAAAACTTAATATATATAATAGTAATAATAACCTAAAAACTTTATTAATATTTATATAACCTAAGAACTTTATTAATATTAATATCTATAAAACTTAATATATATAATAGTAATAATATCTATAAAACCTAAACTCTTTACTAATATCTATATCAATATCTATATAATTTTATTTTATTTTTTATTTTTATTTTTTTAATATAACCTAAATTCTAAATAAAATTCTATATTAAAATCTAAACTATATTAAAACGAACATTAATGTCTAAATTATATTAAAAACATGTTTGTAATTATGTTAATAACTAGAGCTTTAATAGAATATATATAACCTGTTTTGAATTAAAGTCAAAACTATGCTAATACCTATAAAGATATTTATATTAGAATGAAAACTTATATTAATATCACTAATACTAATTGTCTTAATGTCTAGGTTAAATAATATCAAAATTAATGTCTATATAAATAAGATTAGTATAGTTTAATATAATGCTTTATTATTCTATAATTAATATTTATAAATAATTAATCTAATAATGGATCAATATGAAGAAAATTAATATACTAAAGGGATCTGATGGAAATAATGCTACTAAGAAACAAAATACTGACTAATCATAATAGAAAAGGGGGAAGGGGGGGAAAAAACTGACCTGTTAGACAACTTACCTGGAGCTGGGCTGACGCTTCTTGATATCACTGATCAGGGGAAGCCAACTTCCACTAATCTCCAAACCGCCGTCTCTGTTCAGATTACAAGGATGCTTCAAGATTTCGAGGGCTTCTCTTATTTTCCGTCTCTGATGTTGCTCTTCTCTTGCGATAATTGATGCGTTTTCTAAGCAGATGTGGTGATTAGTCTTCGAGGAGTGCTCTGCCAAGGCTGAGGTACGAGATCTTCCATTCTTGATGTCAGCGCCATGTTCTTTCAGTCTTGTCTGGAGGGAGCGACCAGTTTCACCTATGTAGCTTTTTCCACACGAACAGTCTATTTTATAGACTCCTTTAAGTTGCTGCTTGTCGATATCATCCTTAACAGATTTATATAACCTGTGGGCTATTATATAAATCTATTAAGGATGATATCGACAAGCAGCAACTTAAAGGAGTCTATAAAATAGACTGTTCGTGTGGAAAAAGCTACATAGGTGAAACTAGTCGCTCCCTCCAGACAAGACTGAAAGAACATGGCGCTGACATCAAGAATGGAAGATCTCGTACCTTAGCCTTGGCAGAGCACTCCTCGAAGACTAATCACCACATCTGCTTAGAAAACGCATCAATTATTGCAAGAGAAGAGCAGCATCAGAGACGGAAAATAAGAGAAGCCCTCGAAATCTTGAAGCATCCTTGTAATCTGAACAGAGACAGCGGTTTGGAGATTAGTGGAAGTTGGCTTCCCCTGATCAGTGATATCAAGAAGCGTCAGCCCAACTCCAGGTAAGTTGTCTAACAGGTCAGTTTTTTCCCCCCTTCCCCCTTTTCTATTATGATTAGTCAGTATTTTGTTTCTTAGTAGCATTATTTCCATAAGATCCCTTTAGTATATTAATTTTCTTCATATTGATCCATTAATATAAAAATTATTAGATTAATTATTTATAAATATTAATTATAGAATAATAAAGCATTATATTAAACTATACTAATCTTATTTATATAGACATTAATTTTGATATTATTTAACCTAGACATTAAGACAATTAGTATTAGTGATATTAATATAAGTTTTCATTCTAATATAAATATCTTTATAGGTATTAGCATAGTTTTGACTTTAATTCAAAACAGGTTATATATATTCTATTAAAGCTCTAGTTATTAACATAATTACAAACATGTTTTTAATATAATTTAGACATTAATGTTCGTTTTAATATAGTTTAGATTTTAATATAGAATTTTATTTAGAATTTAGGTTATATTAATAAAATAAAAAAAATAAAAAAAAAAAATATATATATATATATAGATATTGATATAGATATTAGTAAAGAGTTTAGGTTTTATAGATATTATTACTATTATATATATTAAGTTTTATAGATATTAATATTAATAAAGTTCTTAGGTTATATAAATATTAATAAAGTTTTTAGGTTATTATTACTATTATATATATTAAGTTTTTATAGATATTAATATTAACTAAGTTTTTAGGTTATATAAAGTTTTTAGCTTTATGGATATTAATTAAATGATTTTAATAAAAATAAAAATTAAATGTATGTTTCATTAAATTGATATTAATATTAAGATCAAGTTTTATAAATATTAAGTTTTATAAACATTAGGTTATATAAATATGATTGTTTTATAGATTATAGGTTTTATGTTTTTAATATTAATATATATATTAGGTTTTTAGATATTTATTTTAGATTTTAGGTTATATAAAGATTATGTGTTATAGATATTAATTAAATGATATTAATATAAAAAAATTAAAATTAGATATAAGTTTCATCAAATGATATTAATAAAAAATTAATAAAAATTAATATAAAAATTAAAATTAAATAATATTTATATTAAAATTATAATTAAATATAAGCTTCATGATAAATCTTTCTGGCCGACATGTGCTGTTCCGTTAATATTCATTCCCTCATGAGTATTTATTTCTTCCATCTTGCTCTTCTTTTATCATCTTTCTCTTAACCCTGATGATGGATCCCATTTGGGATTTGAAACGTTGGTGTAAAAATTCTCTTACTGTGGATTATACAAAGTTATTATATGCTTCCATGTACTCACATTTGAGTCGTGCTCTTGTTTAGGGGAAGTAAACCTGAGTCGGCCATTTTGTAGTGTCTCTTGACCTAATTTTCTGTCAACCATCCCTGGTTGTCAGAATCATGTTCATTATCACATTAGCTATTTGGTCCTTTGCTCGTGATGGTTTGAGAAGGTCTCCACTAACTTCTAGCTGGGAGGTATTTCTCTTATCGACTATGACAAATTGCTCTTAGAGCAAATCAAGATCTACACCTTGGCCCTATTTTCATTATTGATAGGTCACCTTGTGCTCAGCATCAATTAGTATCATGGGTCTTTGACTGAGTGGTTTCCCTTGCGTTCGATGTCAGCTTTCATTATCACACATTGGGATTCGTGCAGTGCCTTGGTTTCCATTTGACCCTATTGGTGGATTCCTCGCCTCTATGTCAGTTTTCATTATTGGTTAGTTCAGAGGGGTTCTGTCATGTGCTAGCCACATCTTGTGTACACCATAAACATGATTCGATTGGGTTACTACATCTTTCTTTGTCTGATTCCTTCCACATTATTGCCCTATAGGTTACACTCATGTTGGATTGATGAAGGATGTCTTAATGCCTTCCTTCCATTGGATCTTTTCCCATCAACTTCAACTCATTACTCTGGGAGAAAGGTCTAGAGTCCATTTGGTAGTACCTTAGGGTTTGCAGTCATTAGGGGCAGACTCCTTCACTATCGACAATGGGGAAAAATTCATTGTCTCCTGATTGATAGATTCTTCCAAGTGTTCGACTTCAACTCATTTATTCTCACTTGTTAGATTGTACTGGGTACCTTGGCTCTCATCATCATTATTGGTGAGTAGTCTCGCGTTTGTTAATGATATACATCAATGACTGGTAATCAAACAATTTCTCACATGGTCGACTTCATATCATTTATTCCCATTGTGTAGAAATGTACCACAGCGGCCGAGAAGACCTCGGGTTTGCATCAAGATTTGGTGATTCACTTGCCAGTCCCTCCTGTTTGTGCCAATGACACCATCCACCTTATATGTTGCAATTCATTACAGCGACATCCTATATCTTGGAACCCAAGTTGCGTATAGTACCATTTGTTCCACCATTTGACTTGGTAGTTTTTGGATCAGCTTTATGACTTTAGTGATCAGATTTCTACTTCAGCATCATTAATTAGTTCTTTATATGTGATATTGAGACATGTCCTTCTATGGATATGATCGGATGATCCACTATCTATTTTCAGTCCTTTTATACTTGTATGCATATTGGATCCACTTTTGTACTTGACATGTGGACATGCTTTATTATCTTTGAGCATGGGTATGCCCACCTCAGATAACAACTTTCTTTTTAATCTCTTTCATTAGCTTGGCAAGCTGAATTTTGGTGAACTCCTCTCAGGTCTCGACATGATTCTTTCTATACACTTAATACATTTCGGCCATCATGTATTGCTTCTGACCTCATATATTAGGGGGCATCTTTTATAACACCATTTACCACTCTTGGTAGATTTGATGCTCTGGTTATGGCCTAGGGAAACCCTTCCTTTCCAGACTTGGTCTAAATTCTAAAAAATAGTGTTTTAAATCCCATACGTTATTTTTCCCTGTATAAAAAGCATGTACACATGGCTCAGTCTATACCCAGCCCACATATATGTGTTAAAAGACTAAAAATATATATAATTTCCTTCAATTTAGGCAGATTTTATGGGTTTTACCTATTTCTCACCTACTATAGCCCATGGCCCAACTGTTTCCCAACTGAAAGAACTAATTTGGAGAACTATAAATAAACCTCCATGGGAAGGCCTAAGGGGAGGATAGATGAAATATTAATGTTATAATTGATTACATCCCTGATAAAGTTTAAAGAAATCCATGTGCCTCCTGCACTCCCAAGTTATAGGAAACCTGTGTTTGCTTCTTTGAGATGTGCTTCATCCCTTTTATGACATCCTTATGTATACAGATGGAGGAAGATTGCGGAGGCCTGGGCGGGACAGATCCAGAGGATGGTTCCGCTTGGAGATGAAGGAAGAATCAGGTTGTAGTTTTCCACATTTCGTTTAGCTTACATCAATAAATAAATGTTGTTTTGTTCGTGATATTTATTGTGTTTATGCATTAATCTATGTTATGATTTACATATGAAATATTATGTTAATGCTCATTTTCTCACTTGCTTATATGATTTAACACCTATATCATGAACATGCTTTCTATTAATTGTATATGCTTTACTTGGATAAGTTACATGTACTAAAGGCATTGGAAGGAGTAGAGGGTTTAGACCCTGCGGGATCAGCCTCGAACGTAGGACCTCCGGGTAATACCTCTTCTTCCTACTTCAATAGTTTAAGAATTTAGACTGTTTGTCTATGTGTTTCTTTATGTTGTATGCCTTCTGCTATGTTGGGGTTTTCAACCCAAGCCCCTAGGGTTTTTCCACCAACAACAGTGTCTAACATGTCTGAATTAAGCTTATTTATTCGCATGGTTAGACTCATACGTCAAGAGATTGAGTCAACGAGATAGAAGACTCAGGATCTAGTTCCATCCATCCTAGCTACAATTTCAGGATTAATACAAGATCACAAAAGTATGATGGCTATGATCATACAAAAGATTTTCCAAGCATGGGTCCACACTTTGTCATCGATGGGTGAGACTTATTGATTATCACACATGTAATATTGGCTTATATGCTAAGCATGGGTATGCCTCCCTCAAAAATGACATCATGATGAAAATGTGTTGTAACAGATGTTGATCTCAACTAGTTATTCTTGATCCAAACTTGTCACAAGGTAAAGCACTTCAGTCCCCATCCATTGTTTTTGACTTTGTACTTTAGGGGGTAATTTGTTACAGGCCATTTTGTCACATTAACCCAAAATTCCTACAAACTATATCAATCAACATCCATGAACATTTTGGCATCATCCCTTCACAAATCCCTAAGCCTCACTTCTCCAAAAATCCTGAGTTTCGAGGACAAATTGCTCAAAACATTGTTTTTAGCCCTAGCGCTCCCTATGTAATTGGTCATCTACATTCAACACATGTTGCATTCCTATTCACCAGTGTTGGTTAGCATCTATTGCTCCCTTCTACAGGTGCATTGATCCTATAAATCTAGGGAAAAAAAAAATCCAAAGCTTCCTCTTCAAGAAGCTTATAAGGTAGTTTTAAATATTTACCTTGGATATAAGGCTTCAATTCCTATTCAATCCTATCTTGGAGACCTCATATTTTATCCCATGAGCTCATCCTCTCATCTCAAGTGGATCTCAAACCTAGTTTGGTAATTGGATGAGAATTCCTAAACTAACACCCTCCTATAAATTTACTGCCTCCCATAAGGTCCGTGTTGGATTTTGGAGATTGATGGTACCCTTATGTTGTTGCTTTGAGCCTAAATGAGTCACCATATTCATGCATTAGGGTTGACATTGAGGTGTGCTTTGTGGAAAGGAAGGAAAATTAAATTTTGGGAGACATCTACAAATTCATGCTTGTATTTTTGGTTGTAACTCTCTCTTATATTTTTTAATACAAAGAGCATCTTATTTTCCTATATTTGTTATGTTAGGTTTGCACTCATGTATTTCAATTCCATGCCGATTCATTGAGTAGAGATATTAGATTATGCTACATGGATGTTGTAGATCCTTTGCCTGTTTTAGTTATGTGTGCAGGTTCCAATTATAGCACTTAGAGCTAGAATTGGAGCTTACAAGCAAGGAGGAGACGAAATATTTCTATAGGTTCTAGGTAGGCTGCTTTCCCATACTCTAATTTCTCTAAGGAAATCCTTGTTTTCTTCTATTGTTCTAGATCAGACCATTAGATCTAGCAAATTCACCTTTATCTGCAGTCATGAAAATTCTACATAAAGGACAATACCAATAGATAATTTATTAATTTCTCTATAACACAAAAAGAATTAAATGTTGAGATCAATGGAGAATTAAATATATCATATGTTTCTTGTGAAGAATAGGATTGGAATAGAATTCCTATAGAATCAAACAATCTTGCATTCATGTAGGCACGAGATTCTCAACCAGTAGCTTGGACACTTATTAAGTATAACATCTATCTACATCATAGTTGTAAAACTTCAATCATTAATGAGATGATGGGTTGCCATTGTAAACCCCTAAAAAATGGTAGTTTGGGTTGGGGAGACGATCGCTTGAACCAAATGCTTAACATTGAATGTGGGAAAGGGACATGTCCATGTGGATACCCTTGTTCAAACCAGTAGTTTTATAGACAAAAATATGCCAAAGTTGAGCATTTACAATATGGTAAAAAAAAATTTGGTTACAAGTACTTGAGGATGTTGGAAAGGGAACAATTGTTATTGAATATGTTGGAGAGATGCTATACATATTGGCATATGAAAATCGCCAAAAGGAATATTCTTATAGAGGTAAAAAACATTTGTATTACATGATATTAAATAGAATAGAGGTAATTAATACATGTGTGAAGGGAAATTTGGGGTACTTCATTAATCACAGTTGTAATCCTAACTTCCAAACAGAAAAATGGATGGCGGATAGAGAAGTTGTTTTTTCCTTTTTTGCAATATGAGATATTAAGAAGGGTGAAAAGCTCACATTTGATTACAATTGTTTACAAGAAATTGGTGCTTCTCAAGAGTAAGTATCATGGGGTAATCAACAAATTAATCATTAAATGAGCCTATAATGGTTTCTAGATTCATTGTTACTAGATAAGATCCAAGTATCAATTGGTTGGTTTTCCATTAGTGTAGTGTTTAAAATAAAAATAAATCCAAGTGTTTTCATAATTTCTTCAAGAGATATATTCAGACTTTTTACACCTGAAAGTGGGAAGAAATGAGTGTTCGCTCTATAGTTTTCATTGAGAATTTAGTTTCAATTGACATGCCTCTGTGGAGTTGCAAAAGTTACAAGTTCTGTAATGGATCTCTAAATGCTTGAGAATTCTGGTAAATTGAAAAGTTATGAAACACAAGATTACAAGGAAATTGGACCTAGGTGATAAGAAGAATCAACAACTATCTATTAATAACTCTACGTTATTTTCATGAGGACATGTGAAAGTGTATGCATGGGGGAGATGTTGGTTCATCAATTTGTCATCTTTTCACCATTGGAAGAATATTTTCCCAATCATTTCACCACATCCTATCACCTACGCATTTCCATTCATACCATGTTTCTCCATGAGTATACCCAACATGCATTAAAATAGCTAATTTTCATTATTTTCATTAATTTTTAATTAATTATAGAGAATTATGATTTCTTGTATTGATCATGGTTTTCCTAGCATGGTTCTTGTAATTTATGCATAGTGCATGTAACTAGCTTCTATGGTTGGCATATATAAACAACTCTCAGGTGAAATTCCAAAACATGTGTTTTGTTCCTAGTGATGATGAAATGGATCCATTTTTCCTAATTTATTCCCATATTGACTCCATTAGACTCTACCTCGAGATCAATAATTTAGACAATTTATTTGAGGTAGAATTGAGTACCTCACTTCGATTGTGATTTCTGAGGAAAGTAGGGAGAATCTAGAAAATATACAATATGGGTTTTGTTCAAAACATACCCAATTTAATAAAACATGAGTAGTTTTTCCAAACAATTCATGGATTGGGATATACATGTAGTTCTTAAATAAGGTACCTTCTTGTTGTGACTATTGGTAAATTGTGTCCCAAACAGAGCAATTAGTTAGAAAAACAAATGAAACCACTGTATTCCCAAATGAATGTATGTTAAATGAATCATATGTAATTGTATATTTGATTTTTCTTTAACCAAGATCGACCAAGAATGCATAAAAGACAATATTTTGTAAATTTGTCCATGATTGATAGTCTAAACTTGGGGGAATTAGCTCCAATTTGTTCCCCTCTCTATTTTGTATAAATGTATGTGTAGAAAACAAGTTGAGGGAATTATTTAATGTGGTTGTTGTTGTGAGGATATGTGTAGATCTGTAATAGAGTATATTGTAGAGAGGATCCTAGCAAATCTTTCTAGTTTAAATTCTAACCATTTGGGAAAATGTTGATAGCAACTATGTAACTCTGAAATTATTGCTAGATTGATGAATTTTTTTATTGTTGGTGTTGATACCATTGGTGGTGTGAGTCTACCTTAATTTTCTAGCTTCATAGGTAGTGTGGCATTGATTGGGAGGGCCCAACAACTCCATCCACGTTGCTCCATTCCTTTCCTTGATATAATATATTATATCTTTGTTTATTTTATTTTATTTTGATCAATGGATTATAACTTGATTGAATGCATCATTTACTTTGATATTGAGTGTTGTGTTGTTTATAGAGGAAATATTGATCACTAAAGGGAAATATGCATGGTGCAACCCTCCTGGTTCAATAATTGTGACAAACCTGTGCCTTGGATTAGGGGCTTTATGTACAACCCTAGTGACCACCTCACCTCATCACTTCTCCCTTCCCCTACTTTCATTTAAATTGTTGTTTTGGTAGAAAAGAGATTTTTTTCTTTTTCTTTTTCTTTTTCTTTTTCTGAAGGGACAGATATGCATTGCAATTCTTCCTTGTTTGCATGAACACTTGTTGGGTCACTGATTTTTCATTATTATTGTCACTTATTAACGTCCATTGCATCCAATTCTATTGTTATTTTATCAAATTATTTATCATAGTTTATCATTTAATTCCATTTCATAATTATTTATGCTCTTATGGATAAGTATTACTTGTTATCCTTTATTTTTAATAAATTGATGATTATTATGCATGATTTTTCCAATTATGGTTTATTTATTTTTTATAACATCACTCACCATTTTAGCCTCCAAGATCTCTTCCAAATTGTAAATTTGATCTCCAACTCATAATCAAATATTTCAACTCAGAAATTCGCTCAGATAAAAAGTGACAATTTTGTGTTGTACGTTTTGGACAAATGAAGATGAATCTTGAAAATCCGAGATACATGTTTTGTGCAAAACGGGCTAAATTAGTTCTCTGGTGAGCAGTTTTCCAAAATTTGGTCTGGATTGAGAGAAATGCAAGGTTCCCTGAAGGTGATTTTCTTAGATTTGTTGTTTTAGCCATTTTCCCAATTCTTCCAATTGCAATACCAGATTCAACTTGTTCAAGTTGAATCATGATGGAGAGATATTTCAGATCTGATCTTCTCCATTAATTTTTTTGGACAATAAAAAATTGTAAGGGAAATCAATTTGTAATCAATTTAGTTGTAATTTCCCTTAGCTCTATGTGTATTTAAATGAAAACAAAGATCAAAGAGAGGAGGATGAACAATTGTGGAATTTGAGGCAAAGCTAAGAACTTCATTCTGGTGTAATTATTTCTCTAAGATATTTTAATGAAAGAAGTTATACATTGAGTTTTACATCTCTTACTTGTAATCTAATTTGAATTATTTTTCAAGGCAGAACTAACTCTTAGGCAGTTGGGCCCCCTACCTTGGACAAGGTGCTGCCTTGAACATCTAAATTAGTTTAGTTGTGTTTTTCTTCTTTGAATTTCAATTGTTGTTACTTAAGGTAAATTTCATTTTATTCAAGTAATTTGTTGGTTAGTGCATTTTTCTGATTTGTTATTTCTTGCAATTTCTAGATTTCATTTAATTTGCTGCTTTAGATTAGCATTTGAATTATGTTGCATGCAATATGTTAAATTTCCAATTCAGCAAGGTGTGGTTTAATTTAGTATTGATTCTAATAGTTTGATTAGACTAATTTTGTTCCTGTCATTTAATTTCTTATTTTTAAATTAGTATTGTTATTTTAAATCTTACATTTTATTTCTTATTAAATGAGCTTGGTAGTGTAAAACAAAATCATGTAGAACCAGTGTTCGCTATTGGTAGTTGTTTGCACATATTTTTTCGATTGCCTTGAAATAAAAAGATGATCCTTGGGTTGATAATTAATGTTCAGGTTATTAGTTGTTTTTTTTATTAAGCAATTAATTTTCCCCAACATTTTGGCATCATTGTCAGGGAGGCAATCAAATAGAACTACCACACTAATATATGATTGTATATGCAAACCTGATTTCGTGAGGGTTGGATATTGATGACGAATGGTAAGAACCTACGCATGCATCCTGGGGAACCAATGGTGTGTCTACCCCCAGTAGTCAGGATTAGGTAATATAACATGCATGATTAAAAGTAGGAACATTATAGGAAGGAACTTTAATTTTTTTATTATTATTTCACTTAAGTGGTGATGTAAGCACCACCCATTCCACTAACCAATTGACAGAAACATTTGAAGGAGGAGCCTCAAAGTAGCACATGAAGAACATCTTCTATTTTGGGAATAAATGGCACAGACTGCTACTTTTGATTTTCCTATCAAAGATCTAGGAGGAGTGACACAAATGCACATCATTACCCCATCTACTCTACCAATTTTTTATGGTTTTGCACATGAAGATCCAGATACATGCTTATTTTAGTTTGAAGTACTTTGTAGAGGATATGATTATTGTACTAATGCTCAAAGGTTGAAAGTGTTTCCTCTTACTCTAAAAGGAGAAGCTCTTTAATGGTTTATGAGCCTTAGTGGGAACTACATCCAAACGTGGGAAGACATGAAGAATGTTTTCTTGGATAAGTATAAAGACTACTACAAATCCAATGAAGATATTTTCATTATGATACAAGGGCAATATGAAAGCATGGAGGATCATCTAGAGATATTCTGATACAACCTTCAAAAATCAAAGCATAAGCATTTGGAAAAAGAGGCCTTGAAAACACTCCTACTCAAAGGAATCAAAGACGAATTTTTAGAACTTTTAAATCTGATAGGAAAAGGTGATGTTTTTCAGCTATCATATGATGATGTTTGTGATTTATGCATAAGGTATTCAAGATGAATATCTAAGGCTGATAAGAATTCTAGAGATCTTTCTTCTTTCTTTTCCAAATTTGCTACAATAAGGGGATATAGGAGCTGAAATCCATGATTTATTTGAACATTTTAAAATTTATTTTATTACCTCTCTAAATTCATAATTGCATATTTTGCAGGTTAGGAAAAATTAGGAAGAATTTGTAGAAGTGTTTTATCCTCAGTGTCGAAAGAAACATCCCATAGATAGCCCATAAAGAGCTTCTCTTTATTATCTATAATGGAAGTAGCATATCAAAGAGATGGAGAAGTTGTAACAATTTCACAACCATGGAAATCGTGGCCTACATGTATGGTTCAAAACACTTCCTCTCCATTTTCTTACTTGCATAATCCATTATGGAATACTTCTGTGTTAGGGAATCCATGCCAATCTCAATATAAGCCCCACCAATCTTGTCCACAAGCTTGGCATGCATCATATTATGATTACATGACTACTCTCCCTCATTTTGTAGCAGAAATACATCGTCCATATTCTTTACCATCTTTTCAACAAAATTTTATTTTTCTATCAAAATCATGCACACAACCTAATCAACAACATCATCAAAATCCTCTATGCCCTACACAATTTCTTGCTCAACACATTCCACACTCTCACAGTAATAAACTAGTACAACATGCTTAAAGTGTTGAACTACAAAATTTACCCACCCTTACCACCCATTCTATCTCACTTGCATCACTGCAGAAAACTTATAATATTGAGATTGGGAAGATTTCAAATCAAAAAATTGCAGAAGTTATGGAAGAAAATGAGGTTTCTTCTAGTCTACACCAACAAGCTGTCAAGATCAATAAGACATTAGAAACTCAAGAACTTCACGAAATGACAACTATGGGAAATCAAGAGAATAAAGGCTATATTGAAGATTGGTTTCACTCTATCATTTGTTTCCAGTATCACTCCATATTTAGGAAATTCTTAGCACCATCCTTTCAAGGGAAGTTCGCCTCTCATACCCTATTATTTATTAACATGCATTTTTCAAATTTGGGTATATACGTACTTGAGGCGTTATTTCAAAAATGGATTCACTGGAAGTACTCTTATACATAAGCATATTTTTCAAACTAGAGTAGGTTAGTGTATAAAATAGAATAAATAAGGAGATAAATAAATAAATTTCTTTATATGTAAAAATATTTGTTTTTGTTGCAACATGCTGTGAAAATTAACATCGGTGATCAATATTTGAATTTATTTATGTTTTTAGATGTATTATATTGAAAATAACATTTATAAAAATACTCATATCCATTTTTATCATCAATTTCAAAAAAATTGCTTGTTTATCATATTTTATGGCAAATAGCCTTGATAAAATTTCTGAAAAGTTAGTCTGGACAGTCATGTTTTGAGGGACCAAACGAGCATATTTTCAAAAAATGTTTCTATTATAGGTATAACTTAATATATACTTTGAAACCCAATTTGAATAACTCAATTTTTATTTCAAACGAAAACATTATGACCATAACATTAACAGGGTGTTTAGTATGAAGTTGAGGGACAGAGTTGAGACAATCAATTTTTGGAGGTTTAAATGACTAAATTTTGAAAATTTGTTTTTATGGTATTTTATCCTATGAACTAGTTTACAAGACAATTTGAATCACTTAATTTCGATATTGTATGAAAAATTTATGACCAAAACAGTAACTGCCTATCATAAATTAGCATTCTTAAAACTTTGTCTTTTCAGTTGTTCATTGGCACATTTGTCTGATCAATTCTTCTTTTATTCAAAACCTATTTCTATTGGAGATATATACATGAATATAATTTCATTTCCAATTTGAATCAACTCAATTCGTCATCAAATGAAAAATTTATTCTTAAAATATGGATTGTTGGTATAAGTTGGGAAATAGAAAACAACTTTGTTATGCAAGTCATTCTGATCATTTTTGACATATCATAACACGGAATTTTAAAAACTTGTTTCTATTGGATATATCCCTCTGAATTCAATTTCATTTGGATTTGGAATCTCTCAAATCAAATGAAAAGCGAAGAATTTATGATTAAAACAATGTTTTTAGATAGAGGAGGAATGACCTGTTATAGAGTTTTGTGAACCCAACGTTTCGGACTACCAAGTGAGTCCATCATCAGGGGATGCAACAATAGATATTCTTCAACCTTAATGATTTATCCATGAGCTATGTTTAGGGTATATATATAGGTTATTAAGGAATGATGTGAGAAATTAGGTCGACCATTTTTTTTTTATAATATCATATATTATTATTTCTATTAATATTATTATTATTAATTAATTATTTTTAATTAATTATTTAATTAATTGATCTATTTATTATTGTGTTTAATTAGCTAATTATTAAGTTAGATAGGTGGATTAATAACTTAATTTTACTTTGTTATTATTTTCCATGGATTTGTTTTAAAAAGTAACTACTTGTTATTTTTTTGCATATTTCTTGTATTAGGAGAGCCCGTTCACCTCTCTTCTTCCATGATTTCATGTTTTATTGCAAGTAGATGCTCATTTTTGCAGGTCTTGGGAGAATAAAGGATGTCAATTTATGAGTGAGTGATTATTGAAGGCAATGATAATGAAATAAGAGATTTTAATCCAAGAATATATTAAGAAATATAATATCATATGATTTTGAGTCTTTATAGGTGCCATGATCTAACAAAAATTTGATCATAAGAGCTTGTTACAAAATTGTTCCTGCGATTCCTCACCAACATGGACAAAACAACATCAAGACTTTTTCATTACCTAATGGATTCATAACAGGAGAAATGGAGAATTGAATTCCATTTGAAGATCCAAGTCATTTCTACCAAAGCATTTTTCCAAAGTACCATTTTTTTTCCATTCATTCACAATTGGCAGATTGTTGTTCCTGGAAACAGATTGATGGTCCCTTAGGAAACAACATTGATGAAACCAAAATCACAACTATTGTAACTAAAGTTATTTATTTATTATTTTTCAATAAAGTGTTGTTTCTTTTCTGATTTCTCTTATTTTTTTATGTTTTAGGTGTTATTTACTTCAAAGTCACATCTTTTGTTCCTTCATCAAAATAAAAGAAGGAAGTTCTTAAATATCATGTTGATGCTCCACATTTATCATTTGATTTCCGAGTCTTGTCAATTATATGGTTTCCTCATATCTCATATCAAAAACTCTTATGGTAAGTCTTGTCAGGAATGATTCACTCTTAATTCCTCATTATTTTGTAAACTGACTATGGTTGTTGGATGAATAATCCTTCTCCATGTCACCTTGCTAGGATCACCCATTGGGTTAGTTTTTGGGAGGGATTTCCATAGTCATAGTTGATACTCTATGCCTATAATCTTAAAATTGTATGGGTAGTTTCAAGGTTGTAACATGCAACAATGGTACTACTGGATAAATAATTCTTGAATCATAATTGTTGCTACTTCAGTCATGGTTTTTGTTCCCTTAAGTCACAACTTCTCATACTTAAGTCGTAGTTGTTGTTTCTTTAGGTCATAATTGTTGTTTCTTTAGGTCATTGTTGTTGTCCCCTTAAGTCACAATTGTTGTTCCCTAAGACACATTTGTTGTTTCCTTAGGTCACAGTTTTTGTTCCCTTAGGTCACGGTTGTTATTCCCTTAGGTCGTAGTTGTTGTTCCCTTAGGTCACGGTTGTCGTTCCCTTAGGTCACAGTTATTGTTCCCTCAGGTCGCAGTTACTATTCCCTTATGTCACGGTTGTTGTTCCCTTAGGTCATAGTTTTTTTTGCCTCAGGTCTCAATTGTTGTTCCCTTGGGTTACAATTGTTGTTTCCTAACTCACAGTTGTTCTTCTCTAAGTCACAACTATTGTTCCCTCAATTATAACTGTCATTTCCTAGGTCACAACTATTATTTCTTCAATTACAGTTGTTGTTACCTCTATCACAATTATTATTATCTAAGTCAGGATCATTGTTACCTTAGTCACTACTATTGTTATTAGACAATTTTCATGTTTGATTCAACACTTGTAGGTCTTTCCAATTTTTTCTCCTTGGTGAATGGGAAATACTTTTAATGTTCTAGGTCCTCTTTGACATAATGATTGGGTAGTCAATTTATCTTTGTATATCTATAAACATAATCTTATTTTTAAGGAATAATTATGCAAAGATGATTTCATCATGCCAACTTTCAACGTTCCTAATTTGTCAAATCCCTGATCTTGTAAAATTTATGATGACGACCACAAAATTGTACTTAAATATTTTCGTCGCTATCTAATTTATTGTTCCTCAACCCCAATCTTAACAAAGAAAAATATATTTATCAACAATCATTTGAAGGTTATTAATTTTTGAGAAGAAAAACTACCTAAGTTGAAAATAGTTACTACAAAACTTTTTACACCATCCTTAGCTCTTAAGGATCTGACTTGTCACCCCATTTATTAAGTAATATTTTATTGATTAAAAATAAATGTAGTTGAATTTTAAACAAAAATAGTCAACTGGAGGATAGGAGGTCTCATCACGAGTCGACCTACCATGATCATAGGTCCTAATAAAATGAAATTACCACTACTATTCTCCAAGCCAGGGCAATGGCCTTCAGTTGTAAAAATCAAGGACAAGAGGTCTCATCACGAGCCAACTTATTCAATTTTGTTAGCTCATGTTAATGGCACTGTTATTAACTAGTTACCAAGCCAGAATAATGATCTTAATTGGACATCTAAGTAAATTGAAATGTTATTGTAACTATGTATTTATTTCTAATAGATGGGACACTAGCATATCAATGGGTTAAAAAAGCATCCCTATTGAGGCTATGGATGCCTACTGGCAGCAGTGGCCATGTCTATGGCATAGAAGTTAATTCAATCCTATGATATACTTGGTTACCTTGTTTTCTCAAACCTATTGCTGATAAAGCCCACTATTGGATATATAAGGTTTGCTAAGACTCATGATTCATGGGGTATTATTTAATTAGTTCTTAGATGATGATGGTTATGGTTTATATCTATTAATAAGTTCTAAGTATTCACTTTACATGTCAGGGACAAAACTGCTAGGATACTTGATATTTGACATTTTGTGTCATATAATCTATCATTCATTTATTCTACATGTTTCATATCTTTAACCAAAGATAGTTGCTTTGCCTAATCAGACACCATTTATTTGTAGCTTAACAACACTAGTATTATTCTAGGGTAGAATAAAGAGGTCTAATTCTAATTGTGAATGTGAAATAACTGGTCATATCTTGAGAAGCAAAGATTGGGATAACTAATTCTCACTATTTTTGTGCCCATAGAAACCAAAGCTGATGGGTATAGGGAATGCATCTTGTTTTCATCATTTTTACCCTCTTTTATATTCCCTTGCTATCCATTATTATCCCATGGCATTCATAACATGATTATGTCACTTTTTTATATAATGAGGTAATTGAGGTAATGAATTACCGATTGAGGCTACTCATGAGATGTGTTATAGAAACGTTGGTGACAAGGCAACTAATAAGTCTAGGGGAAGGAAGCCCTGCTACACTTTATGATTACTTTCTTTCAGCTTGCATGGCTTCCACCTTTTGCATCACTTTCAATATGAGCTCAACCTACATCAGCTTCAACAAATGTAATTCCATACATGCCATTCCACATTTTTATGGAGGTAAAACTTGAGTTAAAATAGAATAAGTTTTTGATTTATTAAAAGTTAAGGAGAATGTTATGAAAAACCACTAAGCATTATTGACTCATATTTTTCAACCATTATTTCTCCTTCTTTACACAAAATCTTTTAGTTTGGGGGAGTGTTACTTTCATTAATCTATTTATCATGACCATGCCATTAATATTATTTTATCATCCATTGATCTCCTGATTCATTCTCAAAACCTCCCTTATTCCATTTTGTTATACACCAAGTAAATATTTCAACAACGATTGTAGCAACCACCTCAATTTGTTTTCTAGTGTAGCATGAGGGCATGCTAATTTTCCAGTTTGGGGAAGGAGTTGTTATGCATGATGAATGTTTCCTCCTTTCTTCCTCATCTAAGGCATAGAATTTCATTTTTATACAATGCAGAAATTGATTCGTGTATATCTTTAAAACTATGAACTAGATTCTTGTGATTTTTGGACACCAAAGTGGTATCATTAAAATGAACAAACCTAGAAAATTTCAATCTAAACCAATTTGTAAAATTGCAAAAATCATGCACTGTCACCTAGATCCATTTTGTTGATATCTTCAAATACATTCATTGGATTACTCTAATTTTCAGAATGGAGAATCATTAATATCATAGAAATCTTCCTGCAAAATTTCAGCAAGATCTAATTTGTAGTTTTTGAGAAAATGGTTAATGAATTTTTTGGTACTTGTAACATATTTTGTTGCAACTTCATATACATATGGTTTAAAGTCGATGTACAAATTGTTACAGCTTCACCAAAATTGCTATAATTGGACAACTATCATTTTAAAGAATCATTTGGGGTAGAATCCTTTTGTTCGATCAATGTCATGAGCTAGAGTGAGCATTTTGATTATTTTATTACAAGTTGGTTAATACATAGGCATTGGGTTGCATGAGGACATGCAACATGTTCAGTTTGGGGGAGATGTCGAGTCACTAGTTTATCATTATTATTATCACCCCTTAACATCCATTTCATCCAATTCCACTATTCTTTTATCACATTATTTTATCATAATTTATCATATAATTCCATTTGATAAGTGTTTATGCTCTTGAGGATAAGTAATACTTGTTCTAATTTATTTTTAATAAAATGATGATTATTATGCATGATTTTTCCAATGATGGTTTATTAATTTGCTATAACATCACTCACCATATTAGCCTCCAAGATCTCTTCTAGATTGCAAATTTGATCTCCAACTCATAATCAAATATTCCAACTCAGAAATTTGCTAGGATAAAAAGTGACCATTTTGCGTTGGACATTTTAGATAAATGAAGATGAATATTGAAAACCCGAGACAAGGGTTTTAGTGAAAAACTGGCCAAATTAGTTTTCCTATGAGATGTTTTCCAAAATTTGGTATGGATTGAGAGAAATGCAAGATTTTCTAAAGGTGATTTTCTCAGATTTGTTGTTGTGGCCATTTTCCAAATTCTTCCAATTGCAACACCTAATTCGATTTCTTCCAGCTAAATCATGATGGAGAGATATTTCAGATTTGATCTTGCTGATCAATTTGTTTAGACAATCTGAAATTATAATGGAAATCAGTTTGTAGTAAATTTAGTTGTAATTTCCCTTTTTTCTCTATGTATTTAAATGAAAACAAAGATCAAAAAGAGGAGGATGAACAATTATGGAGTTAGAGGTAAATCTAAGAAATTAATTCTAGTGTAATTATTTCTCTGAGATATTTTAATGAAAGAAGCTATCCATTGAGTTCTACATCTCTTACTTGTAAACTGATTTGAATTATTTTTCAAGGCAAAAATGACTCTTGGGCAGTTGGGCTCACAACCTTGGATGAGGTGTTGCCTCGAACATCCAAATTAGTTTAGTTGTGTGCTTGTTTCTTTAAATTTCAATTGTTGTTACTTAAAGTAAATTTTCTTTTATTCAAGTAATTTGTTGGTTACTGCATTTTCCTGATTTGTTATTTCTTGCAATTTCTAGATTTCATTTAATTTTTTGCTCCAGATTAGGATTTGAATTATCTTGGGTGCAATAGGTTAAATTTCCAATTTAGAAACGTGTGGTTTAATTTAGTATTGATTCAAACTGTGTGATTAACATAATTATTTTCTTGTCATTTACTTTCTTCTTTTTAAATTAGTACTGTTATTTTAAGTCTTACATTTTATTTCTTGTTGAATGAGCCTGGTAGTGTAAAACACAATCATGTAGAACCAGTGTTAGCTATTGGTAGTTGCTTGCATATATTTTTCCGATTTCCTTGAAATAAAAAGACGCTCCTTAGGTTGATAATTAATGTTCAAGTTATTAGTTTTTTTTTATTAAGAACTTAATTTTCCCCATACAACACTCAGTTAGGTCACCATGAAAGATTGCAGTATGTGGTGAAGGGGCTCTTTGTTGACACCCTAGTTAGCACACATCTCCTAGATTTACATTTCATATGAGTTTATTTATGTTTACATCCTATGTTGGGATTGTAGTATTGGCATTGATGTCAACATGGTCATGATGTTGCTAGTTGAGTTAACATTGGGTTGATTATGTTGGCATTGGTGTCAACAACATGATGTCACTCATGTTGGTTTATGTGGCTTGTGTTGGCATTGATTTTCATCTGATGATGGCATTGATGGAGCTTAATGGTAGCATGATGGTCTTAGGGGAGTTGGCATGTGAATTGATAGACTTGTCATGATGGTTTTTCGATGTCACAAGATAGTTGGGTGGTGTTGCTACAGGTAGAGGATGCTGGTACATGTTGATCATACAGATCTGCATGTGATAGAGATGGTTCATGGCACACTAGTTAAGTTGTCAACTAGGTATATTATTATGGATATGACTTGTTGTAGTGATGTGATGGCTTGATAATGGTTCTACAGAGGTGTTTCCAAGTATGTTAGAGGTGTTGCATCTTGTTTATAGGTTTGATGCAAAATGGAAGACTTGTTGGCACACTTTCCAACCTTGTTTGTTCTCCTTGTAGGTAAAATTGGTGGTGAAACTTGGGAGGAATGTTTGATCTACTTGAAGATGTGTCAGAGGCAATGTCAGAGGTATGGAGGCTAGTATAGATGTTGGAGAAGGTCATCCAATAGGTAGAAGATGTTATGAGTTCAAGGATGATGTTTTCCCTCTTCTTTAGCCACATTCGCATGGCACCATGCTTATGGGAGTAGCTGGAAACTTCTAGTCACTGGCATACAAACCTATGGGAGAGGTTATAGGCCCTAGTCACATGGACATAGTGTCATGCATGCGACTCAGGGATTTGACGAGATTTTCTTTGCATTCCTTGCATTGTTTGGAAGGAAATTAACTTGGAAATTCCTAGAAACTTCTAGAAAAAAAGAAAAATGTCAGAAATGGTTTGAAAAGGTCCTCTCATGATGTGAATACATTTGGTGCAAAAATAGTGGCCTTAGTGGATTGATTTGGTCCATTTTTTTCACCTTTGATCCTAGCCCCAAGCTTAATTTCGCCCTATAGGCTTTATATGTTTTATCTTGGATCTATGTGATGGTTGATTCTAAGTTGATGATGAGTATGAGTGAGGAAGAGAAGGTTGTATAGAGTGTTTTTGGTTCAAACCTATCGGAGAGCTTATATGCTTCAGTCTATGAGTGTTAATGAATAAATAATGTGTATATATGAAGCATGTTGTAGAATAGATCAGATTTGAAGTTGTTGGAGTAACGATCATTTGGAGAATTTTTGTATGTTGTTGGGTGGTGTTTATGTTGATGATTATCACACCTATTTTATGTAGTAGTTGTTGATGCATTTGGCACATATCCATAGTATCTCTTGTTATTGATTGTATTATGCAACATTATTTTGTTGTGAGGATCTAATTATATTCATATTTGAAGAGGCCACAATTTTACTTGTTTATGTTCTATTTGATGATGACAACTTGTTGTTGAGAGCATGTACGTAGAGTTGATTTCTTATTGAGCATAGTTTCTTGGATCCAGTTTGAAAATACATGAAAGGAGGTTTGCATAGTGGGGAGGAGCAATTACTTCATGGAGGTGAAGCAGTGACATTGAAGCTTCAGTAAAAGGAACAAACTTTTCATCAGTTAGTAGTTGGATAGTCCAATCGGAGTTGGGTGAGGATCGTTGATCATGGTAGCCTTTAGTAGATGGTAGTCGATATATCCATAGAGAACAAAGTCTTCTAAATTGATCATTAGTATCGAGTCTCGTAGCCAATTGTTGTTGGCATTTTGTATATGGGTTCGATTCTCCATCATGATGGGAGTTAGAAAGCTACATAAAATACTAATTTATTGACTAATAGAAATTCAGAGCATAGCAACAATAACAAGGGTGGTTTTTCTGGTGAAAAGGTTTCCACCAGAAATCTTGTGTATCATGTGTGATTGATGTGATGTGACTTGATGTGTTGATTATTGTTTCTCTCATGTTTATCTTGTTTTAGTTACTTATATGTTTATATGCATGGATAATCTAATGTGTTGTTGGTTCATATATGTGTGATTCAAAGGTTGAATCAATAATTGGAAAAAATCATATATAGATCACACTAATGATTCACCCCCCCTTTCAGTAGTGTTCAAAGGTTTCCAACATCCTATATCATAGATTAGGAAGCCTATTGATGCCTTGAACTCTACACATATAGTGTAGCATCTGGAAGTATACAAACTCTTGGTTGGTAATATATGTTGGAATTATTAAGAAAATCAATTGACTAACAAATGGTTACAACACTTTCTGAATGAATTAGTGGAAGCCACTAATGAAACCTATGTAAAAATGATGACTTTCAATCTAAGTAACATGACAAATCCTCCCCCCATCATGTCATGTATTTCACATGTCAGACATGACACATTTTTGACATGAGTTTGACTCATGTCCTATTCATAGAATACAAGTTTTATTGGTATCATACATTAACCCTATTGATGTCCTGAAAGTTGGACACATGTCTAGTGAAAAAAAAGCTTAAAAGCAATTTATTACCTCATTCTCATGCAATTTGGTAATAGGTTTGGAGCTCAAAGGTTTTGGAGTAAAACTAAGGGAAATTAAGAAATGTTAGAAGGGATTCTAAGTGTTCAGTAGTGGATTTGTCTTGGCCCTACTAATGCTATGCAATTAATGGTAATTTCAAATTATTAATGTAAAAGGATGAAATCCTTCTACTTAAATTTTTAACATTCCCATTAATTGACTCGGCATGTTTAAAAGTAGTTATGACCTCATCGGATTTCATACGGAGAAAGTATAATTTTAAATCCCACTCAAAATCCAGGAGACTTAACAATTTTCAGGATTTTTGGATTGGGGAATTGTAACATTTCCATTAGAGTTTTTGATGTATGAGGGCATGGAACTAGCATTTCATTAAGAGGACCAAGCCCTTTATCTACCTTGATGTTGGCAGTATTGAATATTGAAATCCTCTATCATGACCCTAGTAAAAATGTACGCATCACTGAAATGGAGACTAGATTTGACATGTTAATTTTTTTATCTTAATTTATTTCTTAGAGAGTGATATTGATGATGGGGATTGTGGTGTAGGTAAATTCTTGATGGGGGGTGTTGGCTTGATGGGCCCTAACCTAGCTTCAAAGTTAGTTAAGAAAGAAAATCCCTACACTACTGGCCCTTTCGACATCAGCCTGTGAATCACGGACTGAAGTCTCACCCAATATGCGGGGATGCAAGAACCAAGTTTCTATACCCTGCGATGGTTGTGATGTCGGTTTTACACTTTAACTCTACCTTCGCACAGATCGATAAGCCATTATGTCTTATGGAAGTACTTCTTTATTAGTCTTTCAGAAATTCTGCGAAGGTCTTCGATCGTCCTTCTCATAACCCTAACAAGCGATTCAGGCACTTATGCACCTCTGTAACTACCTTTCTGTATAGTTTCATGAATTATCTTAAGTGTTTGCCAATTCTATCATGCAATTAAGACTATCTTCGCGTAAACATATATCTCTACTTGCGTTCATATAATAGAGGAAAACATATATATTCGCTCATCAAATTAGCAATAAAACATAAACCCAATGCTTAACATAACATAATCGCATGCAATTGATAGAAGTAAAATATACAGTAATTTCATAATACTTCTCTTTATTGATTATTCATGGTTCTAGTACAGAATCTAACTTCCCTGCGCACACATTTGCAGGGGTTCACACACTCAACTGCAGACTTCTAACCTAGGCCTCTGCGCACTCAGCTACAGAGCCTCTTTCCTACGCTAAGACTCTCACTCTTAGCTCTTCACGGACTCATCAATGACTCCAATTATGACTTCTCCCCCCTAAAAACTCTTCTAGCACTTCTTTTTATACAATCCCATGGTCCGCAGACCAAGGGTGGATCTCATCAAGCCAACACAACCTATCTAAACTAAGGGTGGAAACCCAATTTGACTCTTGATATCTTCGCACTTCGTGACCACAAAATTCAAAGACTTTACATTCCTTTATACAAAATTTGGTCTTTCTGTCCTGAAACTTGGGCTTTTAATCCCAAAATTGACCCTAGGGGACCCGTTCCCAATAGGTCCCCAACACAAACAGGGTGACTCACCCTTGAGTCACTTGGCTGGCGCAGAGATCTTGTCGCGAAGACCTCCCAGCTGCACTTGGACTATTGCAACTTCAGTAGTGCACTATGTTTCTGCCTGCTTCATCTCCATGACCAACTGCTCCGTCGCTGACCCTGCACTATCTAACTCTACCTTCTGAGTCACTTGCAAACTAGTGAGTTTTCCTTCAATAGTGTCCGTGATCAAATATGCCTCATCCAGCCAAGGCTTCAAGCAAGCCTTCAACACTGCTTCCTTATGTTGAGCTACATCCACCTGCTCTTTTAGCCCCTTTATGTTTCTGGGAAAACTAGTGTCTTGTCGAACGACTAGCCCTCTAGGTTTGGCAGCTACCCTAGAAACAACAGTTTAAAGAAATTCAACAATTTCGTCTATGTGTAACAGATAAGAGAAAGATAATGGAACCAACCTGGAACTTCCACTTAATCCCTTGCTTGATCTCTCTCTCCCTTGATAGAGTTTACAACTCCTCCCCATACTTAACCCCCTTGGAAAGTACCTGCATAAGTACAACAACAAAGAACCATCAAAGCATCGTGATCTATTACAACATAAACATTACAGAATCAGATATATAATGAACAAATGATAGAATTCACAAATGATAACATTCACATTTGCACAATCATATGGAAGAAAACTTGAAGAACTTTATTAATAGAAGGGAGAATTACAACCCAGTTGTCTGATCCACCATCATCCTCCCAGCTTCAATCCCTCTTCACCTCATGAAATAGCAAGATCACACCAACAATGCAATGATCTTTCCTTAATTACAAACTATTAGCACTTCCTTGCAATTCACAATATTCCAGCCTCTGGATCTCTTAGATGAGGGATCCATTTATAGATGTGTGCAAGGGTGTGAGTCATCCATGGGGTTTGATTAGTGTCATTCCACTTGTTACAATTGGTTCCACTTGGAGATTTCTTGGATCTTTTAGTCATCCCTTGGCGAATTTAGAGAGGCAAGTGGCATAGGAGAAGTTTCTAGAAGATTCCATGAGCAACCACCTAGCAAATTGTCTCGTACATTTGTCCATCCTCGCCCATCGCACCCTATAGAAGGCCTAATCAGTATGCATCACACCCTGGCAATGTACCACTCAGTATGCATCGCACCCTGCCAGTGGAGCAATCAGTATGGTTCAGTTTAGGCCATTTCTGGATGGTTTCTCATGTGGAACTTTTGGGGAATGATGTAATCAGATGACTATGTTCTTTTAGGGTATGAAACAACTCTTTTAGGGTTGAAGAGACCTAGTTTATCAACATATAAGTTTGGGGTTGATGTGCCCAAATATGTCTATAACACTTTGCCTCCTGCAGCTTTGCTAACCTTTGTGTGATGGCGATGGTGTGCGCCATCACTTTAACTTCGTCATATCACTGTTGTAGCTCCCGCGCCTCCATTTCCAGCCTCTGTACATTGGGGTCCTCTTGCAAGCTGGTGACTACTTCGAGTGACTACCCGAAGAGCCAGTGCAATCCTTTACTATGTTCTCCATTGCTGCCACGGCGTCTTTCACAGCTATCTTGCGCTGCTCTCTAACTTCTGGCGGAGCTGAAGGCTGGGCCTTCAACTGCAGTACTGCAATCTTGAGGTTTAGGTTAAGCTGAACCTTCACCAACTCTGTTCTTGTTTCATGCATGCCAATAGCGATCTTCTGAATCCGCACATCTACTAGCTCATCATCGGGAATGTCCAGCTCTGGAACAGACCTACATGCCTCAACCACTACCTTGGTCGTGTGCTCATTTTTGTCTGTGATGGCTTTGATGAGGTCAATAGCGAAATATCTTTGTACGGCCATTTGAGCGTTGTTTACTTTCTGCTCACTGATTACCTATAATGCATGTTGATCATAAGCTCGAAGTTATATGATCACGCCATCCTGCAAAATGTGAAACGCCTCACTAGGAAGCATGGCCAAATTGAACCCACCTCCTTTGAGGTTGCTGATGGTGGGCCTGTTAGCTTTGATCTCTGTGGTTAGCGCTCCCTCCGGTAGCACTATTTCCTGGGGATCTAATATGTGCACCATCCTTACTGCTTTCGATGTGCCAGGCGCCAAACTAGTTGACACTGCACTGCTTCATCCCCCACTGGTCTGTACCTGTGACACCTAGATCTGTAGCTCGCACAGACCCGTCTGAATGGCACCCAAAGCCTACTACTGATGTAGCTCAAACTATTGGATCAGTTCTGTAGTGGCATCCCTTATCATATCACCGATATCATTCAAATCACCTTTTGTTAAGGTGATCAGATCGAGAGAAGTCTTGCTGGACTTAGACTTCTTTCGCAACCCTACCTTCTCTCGATCTCTGTTGCACTTAATGCAGAATGGAGTAGTCTCTGAGTCTGCTCCTCCCTGTTACGACTACTGGTCCTCCTCCTCTCTATCTCTAGGGAAGGCGAGATCTGACTCCTACCAGAGCCTCCCGTCTACTTCGCGACAGCATTCTCTACCTTGTCCTTGTCCTCAACCTCATTTTTTCTCTTTGTGACCAACTATTCCATCATTAGCTTGGCCTCTTTCTTTTTTTGCTACGCTGCAGACTTTTTAGACCCAGCTTTCAAGTCTGAGGTAGTGCGCCAATCTGCCAGCCAATGGTTGAAGACTGCTATAATCACATCGTCTATGGCCAGGTATGGTAGGTCATACCATTTCTGCTAAGGATCCTTTCACACGTGTATCGAGACATGGTGGAAGTTGTCCTTGAACTCCATATACTCTTGCAGCTTATCAAAAATGGTTGTCGACAGCTGCGGTTTACGGTTGATGGCCATATGGATACTTATTTCCATCAAGATCCAAAAGATATTGCTATCCTTGACCCTTTGAGGGTCCTTCATAGCCCATAGCGAAGCAAACTTCGCTGCTTCTGGTAGGTTGGGTGCAACCAGAGGAAACTGGCTATCCTTTGGTAACTCCCATGTGGCCAACACTATGGACAGTAGTAGCCATGCATAGTGGAATGTTTTGTTGTGATCCTGCGCCTCTCTATAGTTCACGAGGAATTCACCGCAGAGATAGCGCACCCAGTTAAAATGTACACCCTCCGTGCACTCGGCCACTAAGGCGACTACTAGTGTTAGCACTTTGTCTACTTAACACTTCTGCATAATCTTTCCTGCCAAGATTTGTGTTGCTACTTTGACTGTGGGGTCAGTTATACTTGTGATGGCATAGCCGCATGGCTTCTTAGCGAGTTTGAATTTGTCCTTCATTTCTTTAGCAAGGTCGCACTCGCCTATCTTTCTGCCAAATGCCATGGCCGGATTTTCTCCCGAGTGTGGCAGCTGAGTGATCCTATGGATCAGCATGTCAGTGATGGGTATCATCTCTTCTAGCCACAGACACCCATCGTGCACCAAGCACAACAGCTACTTGATCACTACCATGGTTATGGGTGTGCAGTTGTAATGCAGTACCCACATCATGTTTAACAAGCCCGCCTTATCCACCCCTTTTACCCACTTCCTTAGCTCTAGCATGGCTAGACCAGAGTCTTTGTAGAAGATGCGGTGCATGAGTTGATCTGTCACTAAATGAGGAAAACGTTTCATATCAGCCAGATCCCAGTCCTCCAATTTTAAAAGGGGGATGTGCCCCAAGCATGGTCCTTCAAAGACGATTTGGTCGGGTAGTAAGGGTGTGTGCAGTGTGACCTTACTTTCATCAATATCCTTCAGAACCTTTGTCTTGCCTCTACGTAGAGGAATGTACTCAGGCAATTTAGAAATGGGGTCAAACCCCTCCACATCGATGTCCTCCAACCCCATATCAATGTCATCCACACCCACATGGAGTTCTTCAACATCGGCTTCAGGCTCTAGGTCAATCACCTTGCCCTTCTCCTGCACGGTGGGCTTTCCCATCTATGGGTGCTTTCTGGGTGATGCAAGAACCAGTTGTTGCACTTTCTACTTATCTTTCTTTGATTTTTGACCCTCCTTGGTCGGTGTAGGCCTCGGCCTGGGTCTCCTCAGTGATTTAGGAACTTCTGTTGGTATTTCAATGCTTCCAACCTTTAGGGCAGCTCCCTCAGCTGCCATTACTACCTCTGGTGTAGTTCCTTCAACTGCCATTACTTCTCCTGCACTCACGGTTTCTGCAGGCACCAACATATTGCTAGAAAACAACTCCTACGTCTCCATTGGAAATTTCTCAAACATTGAATTTGCTATTAGAGCTTCAAAGATCTCAGGGTTCATACGCGCCTGAGAGCTTAAAACCTTAATTCTCAAAATTCCAAGTGTTTTTCGCTAGGTAGCCACCTGTAATTTATAGGCATTTTTGAATTTAGATCAGACCGTTCCCCCTAAAATTCATTCATAAATGCTAGATTGGTGATAGATTTTCACATAACTTGCCCTTAAATTCTGACTTAAATGTCATCCCCCCACTCCATTTGGTCGTTTCCCCACTATAAAGTCATGAACAGTGACCATAACGGTCACTTTCCAGCTGCCCTGCATAGTCTCTTCTTGGATAGCGCAGCTCCTTGTGCGTTTCTACTGACATTATGACATTTCTTCATTCCTTGTAGTTCCCCAATTGCGCAGATCGCCAACCCGGGCAGTGTAGTTTATAGTCTTGCGCCTCCTTCCAGCTGCCTAGAGCGCTAAGACTATTCTGCCATCATGTTGTCATCTAGCCGGATCGCTAGTGTATGGCTTCAATCAGCTACCATTCGCCTGTCCTAGGAATGGTTCTCCATTCAATTTTACCAACTCAACTGCTCCACCATTGGTAATCTCCTTGATGACATAGGGTCCCAACCAATGCATCCTAAATTTTCCTGGAAATTTATCAAACTTGCTGTCATGTAACAAAACTAGATCATTTACCTTGAAGGTGCACAGTTTGATGTGCCGATCATGCCATGCCTTTTCGCGCTCCTTTTGAACTTGTTGATGATATCCAGCTAGAACTCTATCCTCGTCAAGTTCTATTAGTTGTGCGAGCCTCTCTTCCAGGGCTCCGCGATCCACCATTCTTGTGAATTCTGCTATATGCAAACTAGGTATAACGTACTCCATTAGCATCACAGCTTCTATGCCATAAACCAGTCTGAACGGTGTTTGTCCAGTCAGCTTCTTGCAAGTCGTCTGGTAAGCCCATAGCACTGCGGGCAGGCAAACATCATAGTCGTTTCTTTGAGAATTGAAAATCTTTGTGAGCACGCTCTCCAGTATTTTATTAAATGCTTCTATTGTTCCATTAGCCTGAGGGTGAAAGGGTGTGCTCTTCTGATGGTAAACCTGAAACTCTTCCGTCATCGTGTTGATCGTCTCATTGAGAAAGTGTGTACTACGATCTCTCATTAGAATTTTTGGACAACCGAACCATTTCAGCACGTACTCAGATAAATTTAGCTGTTGTCATGCTTGTATAGTCCTTCACAGGCTGCACCTCTGCCCATCTGGTTAAACACTCAGTCATGGTGATGATGTACCGCACACCTGTCTTCTTCCCTGGAGGCTGAATTGGTCCTACAAAGTCAATCGCCCACTTCTTGAAGGGTTGTAGTGATATCTGTGGATTCAGTGGCAACTCATCCCTGCGTGAGGGTATGCCCATCCTTTGGCATGCATCGCATGCCCTACAATACGATTTTGAATGCTTATGCAAGGTCGACCACCATAACCCAGCGCGTAGAATATTCTGTGTTGTTGCTTTTCCTGCATAATGACCTCCCACAGCTCCGTCATGAACCTTAGCAAGGATGTTGTTTCGTTCAAATTATAGCACATAACGTTGCAATATTTCATCTAATCCCATTTTGTACAAGTGTCCTACAATGACAAAAAGGCCTGTCGCGCGCACCACCAGTTCCTTCTTCTGTTGTCTTGCATATCCTTATGGAGCCACACCTATCGCCAGGAAGTGTATAATATCTTAAAAGTGGTTGTCCACAACACGTACTACAAAGAGCTATGCATCTGATAGTCCTTCATCCAAATTCATAGGTTCCTCTCCTATTTCAATGCACGACAGATGATCCAGTCCAGCATTCAAGCGTCCTGGTTTCACAATAACTTCAAAATCATACTCTTGGAACAAAAACAACCACCTGCATATCTTCCCCCCCAACATAGGCTTGTTGACAGGGTATTTTAATGCAAAATGTTCTATATACATCTTAAAATTTCTGCCCAACAAGTAATGCCTAAACTTCTGGAGCGTGTACACCATAGCTAGTCCTTTGCACTTTGTTGTGGAATAATTTTTCTCAGCTTTGGATAGCTTCATACTTGTGAACGTTATAGGGTGATCTAGGTTCCCTTCACTGGCCTGTGTCAGTACTGCTCCCAGCGCAATACATGATGCATCCACATGTACATGAAATTCCTTCTTCCAATTTGAGAAAACTAGGATCGGCGCGGTGACCATTTTCTCCTTCAGCACATCCAATCTCTTTTGGCATTCTTCATTCCAACAGAACGTAACATCCTTCTTTAATAGTTTTTCCAATTGCGCAGTGATCTAGGCATAGCTCTGGATGAATTTCCTATAGTATCCCGTACGCCCCAACATTACACGCAGTTGTTTCACACTCCTTGGTAATTCCAGAAATTTACGAATGAAATCCTTGAACACCACGATGAATATGCGCGAAAAAATCGTCAGTGCATTCTTCAACCCAAATGGCATCACCGTATACTGGAAGAATACCCATTCAGTCATGAACGTCATCTTACTTTGATCCTCCAGCTTGATCTTGATCTGGTGGTACCCAAAGAACCCATCAGTGGACGAATATGCTTCTTGGCTACCAACATTATTCAAGATCTCATCAGTGAATGGAGTTGGGAAGGGATCACGCACGCAGGCATCATTCAATTTCCTGAGATCTATGCATATCCTTATTTCTTCCTTCTGCTTTTTTTCCTGAACTACTATTGGGCTCACCCAATCAAATTCTTTGACCGATTCCATGATATTCATTGCGAGCATCTTATCTATCTCAACGCGGACACTTTCCTTATACTTTGGATTGAGGTAGTAAGGTCTTTGTTTCACAAGTTTTGTGTCCAATTTTAGGGTGATCTTCAAGACACCTAGGTCTCCTATCATTACTTTCAGATCGAAAAAAATTGTGGAGAACAAATCCTGAAATTCACGGAGCAGTTCAGCGACCTTATCTACTATCACATCATCCCATTAGTCCCCAATCTTTGCAAACTTATGCTCTGCCTCGGTGCCAATTTTCACCTGCCTAGTTTTGAGTGGCTCTGTTATGTCGGGGTTCTCTAGTTGTGGTCCTTCAACTCTGCGATGACCACCAGTCTCTATGATATTAATCTTCCTTGGATCTGTATCTTCTTCTTCCATTGTTACATTGTAACAATTAAGCGTGTGGCTCAGCTGGGTAGTCCAATCAGGTTGAATCAGGTCTAGAGGATCTTGCGATATCCTAAAGATTCTTGTCTTAACCTCCAACAATGCTTCATTGATAGATTCAAATCCATCATAAAAAATGAATGTCATTAGAAATCCTTTGCGTAAAACATCCCATTCTTCGGTGCCATGAGGGAGTTTTGTCTCCAACTACCAATTCATTGGTATAGCATCCAAGGTATGACAAAATAGATGGACCCACTCCAGTTGAGGCTTCGCTCCATACACTTTAGTCCAGTTGGCCAAATGATCGCGTAGATCATTTCTACCATCATACTTTTATGTTAGTCATACCTTTGGGTGGCTCAAGCATATCCTCATCATCCTTCTATATTCGCACCAGTCATCAAAATGGTCCTTATGCGTACCCCACCATCTTGCGGGTGTAGTGCACAGTGCCCAATCCAATGCCTGGAAGCAATGCTTCTCTGGTACTTCCATTTAAAATTCATCCAAAAAGTGATCAACATCAGTTAACCAATCATAGTGAGGCAGATTTCTTACCTCTGATGATACAAAATGTAACGGCTTGGTCATCATATTACAGCACAACGTAGATACTTCATGCAGTCGATTATGCCAGTGCTCTAGTTCTTCTTCTGAGTCGAATGTGCAATATCTCTCACGGTCCCATGTAATACATTTGTCTACTGTCGGATTCACCCAATCCTGATCTCGTGTTGATATCTTTTAAATCTCGTCAAAATCATCATCACTTTCATAATCACGGACCAGTTCTGTAAAGCGTGGTCCTTCTGCAAGATCTAGTGGCACCACTATGCAGAGTGATTTCTTCTCAGATATCATCTTTCACTTCTTCAGGTTGATTACCCCATTCATTTCAGTCGCCTAATCGATCCCAAGGAGTGCGGGGTAGGGATTCCTATCACCCACAATCTCTATTACTTCAAAATCTGCTAGTGCACTCACACCTTCGATGTCAACTCTTACCCCCTGCAACCTCCCCATTGGGATGATACTCTGCTCATTCGCCATCCTTAACTGAATCAGAGACCATTGTAGCACAGGTCTCCCCATTCTTTCCCATGTTTGTTTTGGAAAATCATTCGCATCAGACCCTGGATCCAAGATAACTTGGTCCATTTTTTATTCTCCTATCTATGCAGTGAGTCTCATCTCACGTCCAATACTTTCCTTATGCTTACCAAGCTTTTTGACTACGCGCAGTTCATCAGTAGTGTTTTCCTTGCCAGCGCACCGATTGATCAGTTCTTTTAGTCCCTTTGTAGCCTTACTATCACAGAGCAGTTTCATGCAGGTTTCCAAGAACTTGGTAATCATGGATGGGTCCATTTCTTCAACTGGTTTCTCTTGACCTCCTAAGGTAGAGGCCTCAGTGAAACTTTTCTTCACTTCCATAAATGTTTATTTTGCGCATTCCATATCAAACCCAGACTCCTTTTCCAGTTCTTTGCAGACCCATTCACCTTCTGTAGGCTGCTTTCCCTTATCCTCACCAGTCGTCGTTCCACTTTGCAACATAATATTTACCTTAGGGTCTTCCTCGCGAGGCTCAACCCTCATCATCTGTAGGTTTTGAGCCGGCTACGGAGGTTGTTCCCCCTTTTCGTGAATCTTAGCCAACAATATAGGGCAATCCTCCATCACATGGTCAAACTAAGTACAATAGCAGCATGAAAGACATGTTGGATTCAGCCAGTCTCTCGGGTAGTGTCTTGTTCCTCCACAATTATAAGAAATATGCTACCCTTGACCTCTACCAAGTCCTCCTCTACCTCCACCTCGTTCGCGCCCCTGATACTCACCTCACGCTACTCCAACACCTTGGTCCATAGGTTGTTTTTCTTCCTACACCCTATATGTAGGTGTCATGTCCATCATTAATTCTTAACTATGGCAATAGCACTTGTCATGACCTACTGATTGATAGAAATTGCAGAAGAGTTGTTGCGGTGTCTGTATGAATTTTTGCAGCAAATGGCAATTGTCGGTCACATGTTTCCCAACTACTTGGTAGATGGCACACCATAGCGTGGGTCCTGTACTTGGCCCTGCTACAACCTTCGGCCTTAGAGGAATTAGTCCCCCTGCTGCAACACAATTTGCAAATACTGGACAATGATCATTGTCATGCCCCTGACCTTTTCATTTCAAGCACTAGACATCTTCGTGCGCCTCTGGCCAAGCTGTTCTATCTTTCTTCATACTTTTCATTTCAAGGCAAAGGTTCTGCAACTGCGCGTGAATCTACTAAACCCCCAAATTAGCATCCTCCATTGGTGTCCTGTGTAATCTCATTGCAATTCCTAGAGCTTCTGCCTGGGTCCTGATCTTCTGTTGTGATAGTGTAACCCTTGGGTGAGGCAGGACCGAGGCCACAAACTTTTCGTGGTGCTGCTAATCAATCAGATTCATGTTGGCTTCACAAATCGTACACTTCAATATTTGATTCAAATCCCAGGGCGCCTATCCAAGCTTCATCATAATCTCTTTGAATCCCACAATGGATTACGCTTGAGACTTAGGTCTACTGAATTTCTTATTTAGCACAGTTTGGATATCTACTAATGCGGACTTTGGGTTATTAGTACTGTAATTAATGTACCGCGTTAGTGTGCGGTCCTGCAAAGCACTAGCCAATGTTTCTTTCTTCATTTGATCATCTATGATACCTTGAACTTCCCATACAACCTTCATGACAAACCAAAACTGGTCCAGATCTTCATTTCCTATGCCCTTGAATACAGGTAGCTTTACAAAGTTCTCCATGTTGAATGGTGGTGGAGGTGGCAACGATGTGGGTGAGGGGGTAAGCGATGGAGGTGAGGATGGTGGCAGTGTATGTATTTGCGAGAACCCTTTTCTTATTAACTGAACAGTGCTCAACAGAGAAGCTTGTGCTGCTCCTTCATCATCACTCAAAGGAAGCTCGATCAACAGGCTATATTCAGGACCTTTTCTTCCTTTGTCCCTGAAAGTCCTTCCACTTCACGTAGCCCCAAAAATCAAGGTAACTGCATAACCCGCTTTTCACACAAGAGCATCTTAATCCAAGTATTTGATGATTTCAAATACTTACTTCGCAGCCCCTTGAATAAGCGGCGCTCTGCTTTGATGTAACTAACCGAAGTATCGACTACGAACTTTCTCACAAACCCTCCTATGATACGGTCAAGCCAATGATCGACAGCAAGCGCGATCTTATCTTTAGAGGCTTCCAATTTTCACACTAACTCTAGGGTCCATACAATCAAACCTTCAAGCCTCCACATCCCTTGGCCATTTGCCAATTTCGCGATCCACTCATATAATTTAACCAGGAAGGAACAAAAGAATATTTCGTGTATATCTATGTCGAGATATCTGTCCAACCTTTTTTCTCTCGTCAATCGTGGATTCTTGTTTTCTTGCGCCGTGAATTCGTGGACCTTCCTATCCAACTAGTCTTCAATCTCCTTCTTAGTTGGATTCCAATAATGCGACATCACACATCTCGTTATGCAAATACCAGTCCCGACAATGGAAGCATTTGTTGGCTTGATGAGCCTTGACCCTGGTTTAGCGTTGGTCAACAAAGAATATCCCTACACTACTAGCCCTTTTGACATCAACCCGTGGAGTGCAGACTGAAGTCTCACCTGAAGCACTATGGGGGGATGCAGGAACCAAGTTTCTGCACCCTCAGATGGTTGTGATGTTGGTTTTATACTTTAACTCTGCCTTCGCACAGATCGATAAGCCTTTAGGGCTTATCGAAGTACTTCTTTATTAGTCTTTTAGAACTTCCGCAAAGGTTTGCGATCGTCCTTCGCATAACCCTAACAAGTGATTCAGGCACTTACATGCCTCTGTAACTACCTTTCTATAAAGTTTCCTGAATTAACTTATGTGTTCACCAATTCTATCATGTAATTAAGATTATCTTTGTGTAAACATATACCTCTACTTTCGTTCATATAACAGAGGAAAACATATATATTCCCGCATTAAATTAGCAATAAAACATAAACCCAGTGCTTAACATATCATAATCTCATGCAATTGATAGAAGTAAAATACACAGTATTTTCATAATACTTATCTTTATTGATGATTCAGATTTCCAGTACAGACTCTAACTGCCCTGCGCACACAGCTACAGGGGTCCACGCACAGCTACAGACTTCTACCCTAGGCCTCTACACAGTCAGCTACAGAGCCTCTTTCCTACACTAAGAATCTCACTCTTAGCTCTTCATAGACTCATCAATCACTCCAACTATGACTTCTCCCCCCTAAAATCTCTTCTATCACTTATGTTTATACAATCCCATGGTCTGCGGACCAAGGGCAGATCTCATCAAGCTGACACAACATATCTAAACTAAGGGTGGAAACCCTTTTTGACTTTTGATATCTTCATGCTCCGCGACCACAAAATGTAGAGACTTTACATTCCTTTATACAAAATTCGGGCTTTCTGTCCCAAAACTTTGGCTTTTAACCCCAAAATTGACCCTAGGGGACCCATTCTCAACACGGACAAAGATAATTCCTCTAGCCCGAGAGAGAGGGTCTAGCCACAAAAAAATAATCTAGTGAAAACTTCCTTATGATAGAATCAAATAAGAGGGCCTACCTCTTAGAACGTTGTTATGCTTGGTGATGATCTTGCTTCCATACTCCAGCTACCTTTCGTTTTCTTCCTTCGAATACCTGAAATAAGCAAACAAACAACAACAACAAATGTGATAGCATACAAATTTCATTCAGCCTACTTAAAAGGCCAACGAATCTTAAGCCATCAAATGTAAGATAACACTTAATGTAGAAAATCAATCAATAGATGTATTCATATAAGTTCAGAAAGAGATTATAACCAAAGCCTTGACATTGCAGGTCTCCTCCAATGTATCTGGGTTCCCACACCTCTGCTAGAATCTCATGGATAGCCCCAAAAATGGAAGTTTTAAGGCTTCTTCCCTTTAGTTCCAAACCAAACCAAACACGCTATTCTCCCTCCACAAACATAAACTAGAAAGATACAAGCTATAGATATCTTGTTGGTTATTTAGGCTCCATAAAGACTAAGTTCAGCTTTGAAAAGGAGGATTTTATATAGCTTTGATGGAGATGAGATGGTTCCTCTTATGATGGAAGAGGGCTTATCTCTTTGGTTTGTTCCATATTAATAGGGGAAAGGAGCCCAAGCTAACTTCCTCGACTCCATCTATCCCAACCATTTACCAGACTTCTGTTACGAAGCTTCTAGACCTGAAAGCTTCGACTCCATATTTAAAAAACTTACGAAAAGAGGATCGACTTAACTAAGAAAATGATCATTTGCATCATATGACGCTAGGATGAGTTTTAAACTCTACAAATTGGTGCGAGGAGAAAATGGGTCATTAGCGTCGGTCTTGTAAACTGGGGTAAAAGGAAGATTCTTGGGAAATTATGAAAAAGGGAAATGTTTTGCTCATGAAGAGGGACATAATGGGAGTCTCTTCATGATGGGAAAGAATGTAGGGTTCACTGTAGAGGTCCTTTAGGATCGAAGAATGAGGAGTAAAAGGATAGTGACAAAATGTTGTGTAACAGATGCCCCCTAAAGCATGAAGGCCGAACTAGAGTGAGGGGTGAAATGCTTTACAAGTAGATGCGGGGAACTAGAGTCCATCATTGGAAAACCTGCAAGAAAGCATAGATACATATACATCACTGAAACTCTGAAAAATGATACATGAATCATGGTATGGACACAACCATCTAGAGAGAGATCATGTAAATGGATCCAAGGCATGGGCGCAACCATCCAATAAAGAGGATCATATCAAAACCAAGGTATGGTTGCATGTTATGAAACCAGCTCACAAAAAGATAGAAAAGAGAGATCCACGACTTAGAATTCAGCCTCTTCGAGGGGGAAACCTCCTTTACATTACATAAATGAACAATTCTTGGATGATACAAATGAAAATACCTCCTTTCTATATATAGGAGTCTAAGTGGTCCCAATACAATCAGAGCCTACATAACAATAATATTGTAGGGCACAAAAATAACAATAGTGGGATTCTATGTGGCACAATAGTAACAATATGGGCACTACATGGGTACAACAATATAAATAAGGGGTATAACTACAATAGTAATGGGGTAATCACTAGTATTATAGGGACCCAACATGCCCCTCTCCTTCAAAAAAGTGTTGTCCTCAACGCTTGAGTAGTTCAGGATACTTCTGCATAAAATTCTCATCCTCCCATGTGGAATCTTCAGCGGATAAGTTCTTCCACTTGATAAGATACTCTGAAATTGATCGATTTCGTAGCTGTCGAGTTCTTGTTTCTATAACTGCTTCCGGTTCCAATATAATTTTTCCTTCTTCGTCAAGTTCTGGCAATATTGTTTGAACTGGGAGCTTGTCGCCTATAACCTTCTTTAAACATGAAACATGGAAAACTGGGTGCAATCGAGAAGCTGCAGGAAGCTCCAATTTGTATGCCATAGTACCAATCTTTTGCAACACCTTGTACGGACCATAATACTTTGGTGATAATTTATTATCCTTCTTAGCTTGCTTGAGGGACATTTTCTTATATGGTTGTAGCCGTAGGAATACCCAATCACCTACATCAAAACTTCTTTCACTGCGATGTTGATCTGCCTGTTGTTTCATTCTATTTTGTGCCAACACAAGGTTATCCTTTAAGAGTTGGAGGACTTGTTGTTGATGTTCGATGTGATGTTCCACTGCCTGAACCTTAGAATTTTCTCTTAAATATGATGTGATGGATGGTGGTTGATACCCATAAAGTGCCATAAATGGGGTCATTTTTGTTGCTGTATGAAAGGAAGTGTTATACCACCATTCAGCCAGAGGCAACCATTTGACCCATTGTGTCTGTTTATCAGATACAAAGCAACGAAGATATCCTTCCAAACATTTGTTTACTATCTCAGTTTGCCCATCAGATTGAGGATGATAAGATGAGCTATGAGCTAACTGAGTACCAAGACAAGAAAATAATTCTGTCCAAAAATTTCCAGTGAAAATGGGATCTCTGTCACTTACAATAATCTTTGGGTTTCCATGTAGCTTTTGAACTGTTTCCATAAATGCAGTAGAAACTGTACTGGCTTTAAATGGATGTGATAATGCACAAAAGTGTGCATACTTGGTAAGTCTGTCAACTACCACCATGATGACACTCTTTCCCTCAGACTTGGGTAAACCTGTGATAAAATCCATTGAAACCTCCTCCCAACGTTGGCTTGGAATGGATAAAGGTTGTAATAGACCCGGTGTCTTAATTGTTTCAACTTTATTTTGCTGGCAAACCAAACATTCCGCCACAAACTTTTGAATATCTGATTTAAGGCCATCCCAAAAAAATTCCTTCTTAACCCTGTGGTAAGTTTTTAAAAATCCTGAGTGCCCTCCTAAGGGAGAAGTGTGCAATTCCATAAGAATCTTTTGTTTTAGCTGGGAATTCTTACAGAGGTATAAGCGATCTTTGTACCATAACGAATCATTTTTCCAGCTAAATGTATCAGAAGTACTGGAATCTTGTTGTAGCTTTCGAATAAGTGCCCACACTTCTTCGTCATTCTTCCATTCCTCCCTTGCTTCGTTTATCCAATCTGGTTGGATAATAGAAATGGCACACAACAATGCTTCCACATCCTCATCCTTTCTTGAGAGTGCATCTGCCACCACATTTTGCTTCCCTTTTTTGTAGATGATTTCAAAGTCATAACCCAACATCTTTGTGACCCACTTTTGTTGCTCTTCAGAGGATAATCTTTGTTCTAAAAAGTATTTAAGGCTATCATGATCCGTTTTTACCTTGAAGTGTCTTCCCATTAGGTAGGGTCGCCATTTCTTAAGTGCATGGAGTATTGCCAACATTTCCTTCTCATAAATAGCTTTGCTTAAAAACTTTCCCTTGATTGGACGACTTTCAAAAGCAATGGGTCTTTCATCTTGCATTAGAACAGCACCAATTCCATTTCCTGAAGCATCACATTCCACAATAAAGGTTTTTGTGAAGTCCGGTGTAGCTAAGACCGGTGCTTGGCACATTGCCTCTTTAAGATGTTCAAAGGCCTTTGTTGCTTCCGAAGTCCATGAAAATGAATCTTTCTTCAATAATGTTGTTAGAGGTGCTGCTATTCTCCCATAATTCTTAACAAACTTGCGATAATACCCTGTCAACCCAAGAAATCCTCGCAGATGCTTTATGGATGTGGGGATTTTCCATTCCTTAATGGCTTTAATTTTGCTAGGGTCTACCTTAACTCCTTCATGAGATACAATATGACCCAAATATTCCACCTCCTGGACTCCAAAGAAACATTTGGATCTTTTTGCATATAATTGTTTCTCCTCCAATAGTTGTAGCACCCTGTCAACATGTTCAACATGATCCTTCCAAGACTTGCTGTAGATTAGTATATCATCAAAAAATACTAACACAAATTTTCTAAGGAATGGTTTGAAAATTGAATTCATCAAACCTTGAAATGTTGAAGGTGCATTGGTAAGGCCAAAAGGCATGACCAAAAATTCATAATGACCCTCATGAGTTCTAAATGCTGTTTTCGGAATGTCTTCAATCTTCATTCTGATTTGATGATATCCCGAACGAAGATCCAACTTGGTGAAGTAAATTGATCCATGCAATTCATCCAGTAATTCATCAATAACAGGAATGGGGAACTTATCTTTAATAGTGAGCTTGTTGAGCTCCCTATAATCTGGACACATGCGCCATGATCCATCCTTCTTGTGCACCAATACTACTGGAGCTGAGAAAGAACTTTGACTCGGTTGAATTATACCAGCCTCTAGCATTTCTGCAACCATACGTTCAATTTCACTTTTTTGGACATATGGATATCTGTACGGCCTGATGTTTGGAGGAACACTTCCTGGAATCAGATGAATAGCATGATCATGATCACGCATAGGTGGGAGACCTTTGGGAGTCTCAAATACCTTGGAATGATTGTCCAGGACTTTTTGGAGATCTGGAGAAATAGATGATTCCAATGTGGAAACATCTAGCGAACATAATTGTGCAATTACACCTCTTTGCTCCTTTTTTAGAAGCTTTGTCATACCATTAGAGCTGATTATCTTTCCTGGTTTCCCTGCAATACCCCTTAATTCAACTTCCTTTCCTTCCACAGAAAATTTCATGAAAAGTTCTTGAAAATTAAAAGCTATTGTACCCAAGGATTGTAGCCATTGGACTCCTAGTACAACATCAGCACCTCCCATTGGAATGGAAAGCATTGGGCTAGTCAATACATATTCTCCCATGGATAGCTTGATATTATGGCACTTTCCAGAACAATTTATTGTTCCTCCATTTGCAATCATCACTTGACACTCTGGTGCTGGATATAGGAAGCAATTCAATTCTTTTGCTACCCTACAATGAATAAAATTGTGGGTGCTTCCTGAATCAATCAACACTATTACCTTTTTCTTCTTGATTTGTCCTTCTATCTTGATGGTTTGAGGAGTGGTAATTCCCGCCAATGCATTACAAGATATGGTCGGATTTATTTGTTCTTCATCTAGGCTTTGTTCCTGGAATATATCCTCTTCTTTTGACCTTTCTTGCTCCTTTTCTTCTTCCTCTTCACAATCTATGTAGAATAATTTCTTCTCAGCACACTTATGACCTTTTGTGTATTTGCTATCACAATTGTAACAAAGCCCTTTTGCTCTTTTTTCTTCCAATTGTTGTGGTGTCAACCTTGTAGGTTGTGGAAGACTATGGGCAACAACACTTCCGTCTTTATAGTTGTGAATGGTATGCTTCCTAGTTGCCATAATTTTGCTTTCCATTTTTCTTGCTAACCTGAATGCCTTCTCTAATGAATCAGGTTCCCAAAGGCGCACATCATGTTGGATATTATCCTTTAAAGACCCTATGAACACATCAATCCTATGCTCCTCTGGAATATCTTTTACCCTTATGTTCAATTTTTGGAACTCCTCAATGTGCTCCATTATTGAACCCTTTTGTTTGAGACTTATCAATTGGCTAAAAAAAGTGTTGCTTTTTGTATCCTCATAATGTGCTATCAATTCTTCCGTAAAAATTGCCCAAGTGATAAATTGTTTACGAGAACAAAGCCATTGATACCATACAAACTGATTTGGTTCCAAATATAAAGTTGCCATACGTACCTTTTGTGTGTTTTGCACATTATTGAGATCGAAGAATTGCTCCATCTGTAATATCCATGTGGCGGGATCCTTGCCATCAAACTTCCTCATATCGATTTTTGGAACATGGTGAGTCTTCGATCCAACATTAGAGTCTATGGAATCATGATTAACATTTCTTTTGTTCTCATCATGAGTTTCCTTTACTACCTTTTCACCATTAGTGACCCTTTCTTGTAGCAACTTCTTCAATTCTTCCATGTTTGTATTCAAATCTATCTTCAAATTTGCCATCGAATCCTCCATCTTAGCTTCCATGCCCTTTATCTTAGATTCCACGCCATTTACCTTAGATTCCACGCCACTTATCTTAGCTTCTGTTAGCTTTTGTGAGCGTGACATTTGTTGCACTTGTTCTTGTAATTTTGATATATCATGTAGCATTTCTTCCTCTTCTTCATGAGTCATGCTAGAGCTTTCAGGTTCCTTACTAGGTGTTTGCATTTTCTTTCCTCGGGGCATCAGTTACCGATAATAATGCTTTACTATGCCCTTTGAATTCCGTTAAACCAAGCTTACACAAAAATTAAAAAAAAAACTACACACCTTTTTTCACTTTATAGAAGCCTGATATTGAATCTGATGTATCTCTGTAATTTCGGATCATCCAATTCTGAAATTGCTACCTGTAGTAGCCTTCTGCGTCCTCTTTCCAATGCCACAAGTCTGAGCCAAATTGGATTCTCCAAGGAAGAGTTATGTGAAATCTCCCACAGTGACTTGCTTTTAGACTGGTTCAGTAGAGCGAACTTGTACGACGTGCCACGAGTCACTGTTTCGACCTTTGAATCTGAAAAACACCCACAAGAAACTACAGTCCGTCCTCTTTCTGTACCTTCTTACGAAATTTCAATCCGATGCTCAGAAAGAAAGTTATGACGATTTTCCCCAGGTCACCTGTTTTGAATGTAATTCAGGAGTCTGCAAAAAGACCAACTTCCTCAGATCATATCTCCGAAAATATCACGTGAAAAGCTCTGAAATTTAGACCCAAGGTTCAGCGCGATGTCTTCTCAAATGGGTTTTTTTTTGTGACTTCTGAAACGTCACAGAAAAAAAGTTATAGCGAAAATGCCACGATGACCTGTTTGGAGCAGCGAAACCCTAGAATCCAAAGCTCTGATACCAAATGTTATGAAACCAGCTCACAAAAAGATAGAAAAGAGAGATCCACGCCTTAGAATTCAGCCTCTTCGAGGGGGCAACCTCCTTTACATTACATAAATGAACAATTCTTGGATGATACAAATGAAAATACCTCCTTTCTATATATAGGAGTCTAAGTGGTCCCAATACAATCAGAGCCTACATAACAATAATATTGTAGGGCACAACAATAACAATAGTGGGCTTCTATGTGGCACAATAGTAACAATATGGGCACTACATGGGTACATCAATATAAATAAGGGGTATAACTACAATAGTAATGGGGTAATCACTAGTATTATAGGGACCCAACATTGCAGCCATCCAATACTGAGAAGGATCACATATAACAACTCATTGTATGGTTGCAGCCATCCATCTAAGAGAGACATGCATATTAGCATGATCATGTCACATCGCCTTGCAACCTGGACTTTTGTAATCTGAGTCCAGGGTCTTGCGCTCCAACATGACCCAATCAAAGTACAAATTCTAACATGTGAATAAATGTGTTGAAGTTGAACATGCTAGAAAGTTGCTTGATTACCGGTCAATGATGTGGATCTTTAAAAAGTGTGAGAGAAACCAACAATAATGACAATGGATCTCAAGGTACCAGCAACATAATCCACAGAATGTGAATAAATGAATTAAAGTTGAACACCCGTGAAATCACCCAATCGAAAGCTAATGATGTGAACTTATCATCGAGTGTGAATAACTTGCCATTAGGGAATGTAAGCTCTAACGTACTGGAAGGGAGTCCCTCGACCAACCTCCCAGATAATGAGCTGAAGTTGACGGGAAGTGAGAATATCGAAGGAGGGTCATGATGTATCCCACATCATCTACATGAGACAAAGGGATGCAATGATAATGGATGATACAGAGAATCAAGAATGAGTGTAATACAGAAGGACAACTCTTGCACATATCAAAGACACAACTCTGGAGTTTGGAAGCTTTTGGATCCATAGGATCGGAGGTCATGATGATGTGGAAGAGATAAAATGGAAGGAAAAAATGAATGGCCCAGCTGATGAAGTGAGGATATCCCAACCCGAAACGAAGTAGAAAGTGTCATGTTCAAGAGTGAGCTATCGACACAACTGATAAAATTTCCCATTTTCCCCCACCATTTTTGGTAGGTGCCCCAATTATTTTTTATGACATGCTTGAAGGGGATAGCATGTGCTTGCACTGTAAGTCAATTCTTCAGATGAATCCGACCTAGTAAGATTAATGAGCCCTAGGAAGGAGAAGTTCATGTTCGTTATGGTGATGAATCTGATGTCGTTTAATGTTTTAACGAGTCCGGAAAAGGTGTAACTTGGTATCTTTTTCATGTTTAGAGAGTTTGAAAAAGACACGGAATAAAAAACTACACATGGTATCTTTTCGTACATTTATGTGTCTCGAGCCCGAAAAGGTAGAAAACAATACTTGAGAGAACCGCTTGACCATTTCAGTGAAGGAGTACCTTTTTCGTAAATAGTTTATCCAAGCAAGAAAAAGGGGTAAATGTATATTGGGTAAACTACATTTCGCAGCCCTTAATGAGTTCAAAATGACAAGAGCTCAAAAATCTTTTCATTTTTTAAGAGTCATAAAAGAGCTCAAAGATGACTCCCTACCTTTATTTGCTTTAACGAGTCTAAAATGGAAAAATACTAGGCAATCTTTTCATTTTTTATGAGTCAGAAAAGAGCTTAAAGGTTGGACGTCTTGGAGGAATGAATGGTATAAAGGGTAGCATCAAGTTCCGGTTATGGTGGAACTTCTCAAAAACTAAGAGATCAAGGGGCTGGTGAGTAAAACCACTCATCACTGTAGTTCCTCAAGAAATGGTAAAACAACCAAGTGAAAGCGAATGATTGGCCAAAGAGATGGTGGCAATGGAATAAAACAACCAAGGCTCATATAGCAAAAATTAGCTGATAAAAAAGGCAATCACGAGATGTAAATTGAGCATGGGTTCATTTTTACACAAGCGTGAACCATGGGGAACTCTGCTTGAATTTGGTTTCATGTTTACACAATCTTGAAACGAAAAACTATGCTTGAGTTTGGTTTCATTTTTTCACAAGATTGAAACAAAGACAAACTATGCTTGAGTGAAGTTTGCATGCCCCTAGCATAATGACTCAATTCGAGGTACATTCCCCCCCCAAGATTCATTTCATTCAGCTAGGTGGATGGAATGAAGGTTCAATTTTGAGATCCAGGAAAGACTAGATAGGGATTTTACGTGATCTTAATCAAAAACGCGATTTGGAAAAGGGAGTTGTTTTATTTTCTAACGAGGTTGACACAGTAAAAGAACTATCCTCAGACTCCTTGATTCATTTTTTAACGAGCTTGACACAAGACAAGGAACTATGCTCACACCCCTTGTTTCATTTTTTCACGAGCTTGACACAAGACAAGGAACTATGCTCACATCCCTTGATTCATTTTTTAAGGAGCTTGAAACAAGATAAGGAACTCTGCTCTATAGCCTGTTCATGGACCATACGAGAACATGGCTCCTAAGAGGTCCTCACTAGATAGGAGAACCAGGATCTGGGAGGAATACATGTCAACTGGTACCAAAGACAAATCGGGTTCCAATGCCCCCAATACATAATGTACTATACCATCTATGTGATCATCAACAGATGTGGAGACGGAACAAGTAGCCACATAATTGACCTTTGGCAGGGAGGGTACTTATTGCTAACAAGAACCAATAGGGGACGATGTTTGCATAGGAGGCAGTTGGTGACCAATGAACAAAAATTGATCAATGGTCATTATTCTCCCTTCGTGTGGAAAGAAAAGCACATGGAAAAGTGAAGAAACAAGAACTCCTATGACATAAACATATTCGCATCCAAGGAGAAGATTGAAATCTAAGGGACCCTGGACTACCATTACGTCTATATAGATGGTCTTTCCTCCCAAAGTAATAGGGAACTTTGGAAGGATCCCTAAGGGCTGACTGGTTCCTCCGTTGAAAGCCAACAGATTTTAGGTGACAGGCACAAGCTCTGGGGAACCCAAATCTTGCCAAGTAGTAGAAGACATGATGCTAATAGACACACCTTCATCTAATATAGTGCCATGTATTGCCATATTATAGGCTTGTACTGTGATCTGGAAAGGGACGTGAGACGGAAGGTGGAAAGAAGTCAATTGACTCCAACCAAAAGCAACAACAGAGCTACTTGGTGGGGGTATCATATGATTTCCCCCATGCTCTGGAGCAATAGGAGAAGGACTCTCCTGAACAACCTGGACGAGAGGGCCACTCTTTGATTCATGAGAATCTAAGGAGATGAGAAGAACATAAGTAGTGGAGCCAAGTCGACACTCTTTTTGACCAATGGTTGGTCAGGAAAAGACTCAAGAGATTCATGCTTAGGAAGAGCAGGATAGGTAAGAGATGAATCCAACTCAATCTCTTTACCAACTAGGAGAGGGTTAGAAGAAAGCCTCTGACAACCAACAGGAAGTTGGGCTTAAGGAGCTGTAAGGTTTTCCAAAACTTTGGAAGCTTTACCCATAAGAGGACAAAGGTGAAGAAGATGCTCTCCTTCACATAACCTATAGGGGAATTTAAATTTTCCCTTCTTCTTACCATCGCTAGTCGAAGGTGTAGTATCGACATGATCTCTAGAGGTCGATGGGGATGGTCAATCCAAATTTTGAGACCATACCTCTAAGACTTTGGGAATACCAAGATAGTCTCAAAGGAGATGGTAACCCTTACATAGTGTGCAAGGGAATTTTACTTTCTGCAAAGGCTTGGAATTTTTGTCGATGGGAAGTGAATTTGGAGAAACAATTGCATAGTTGGCCTCTCACTTATCTGACTTCTTCTTCTTTGCCATCTTCTTCTTCTTCTCAGCCTCCTAGTTACTAGATTTCAAACTTTCACCAGGTGAAGTAGAAGAGGAGGGTGAAGAAATAGGTGAAGAAGGTGAGAGGTTAACCTTAGAATCAACATGGTGTTGTTCAGGTGAAGGATATGGCTGGAAAAAAGTTGGGACACTCGAGACCACCGAGGTCGAAAATAACTAGACAGGTAAACCAATGGTTAACCCAGGGAGGGACAACATTTCCATATAAGGAGCACCAGTGTTTCCAAAAGAAGGAAAAGGACCAGTATTCCCATCCAAGGTGAATCCTTCACTGGTAGACTCTGGAAATGTTGCCATTGGAATCGACCCTAAAGAATCACTAAGGAAGATAACTTTAACCAGGAATATTTCGTGGGTAGTTAATTTTAAGACACTCAAACAAAACTTTGCCTTTTCATATTTTAAGAGTCGAGAAAAGGATGAAAGGTGACTCCAGTCTGTTTCAGATTTAACGAGATCAAAAGGACAAGTGCTCGATGATCTTTTAAATTTAAAGAGTCAAAAAGACCAAAATGATTGTTCAATATAATCTAGGCAAAAGGGATTACCAGGTAACCGTGAACTATAGAATACCTCCCAGTGAACTCAGAAGTATGGGAAGGCAATCTCCCCGAAAGATGTGTTCAGTGTATCACGTTTACAAGGCAGCAGAATCAGATTTCAATGGATAAAGGATCGTAAACCTAGTGGGGGTCTCCCTTTATATATGTGATGGTACAGGGAGCACAATTCCGTACTAATGATGTTTAAAGTTAATGAGAGTTTCTAGGTTTAAAGACACTGGAACACGTCTCTACCCTAGACCTTATAAATGTGAGCGTTAAGTTTCAATGCTTCCTTAGGTTAATTCAATAAATTTTAATGTTTGATCTTGAATTAGGTTTCAATTCCAAGGCCCTACTGTTGTTGTCTAAAAACTCCTATATGAAACTAAATGAGAAAAGAAATATTTCTTCAATGAAAGTTAACACTAATTGAGGGATAGAGAGCTCATAATAAATGCAACAACAAAAGAATGAAATCTTTCGCTAATATATGTCCTAAATGCACTTAATCTTCCCTTAACAAAAAAACAATTTTCATTTCATTTCCAATGCTTATGATGACACAATTCTAGCTTCTCAATGACACTACCAATGCAATATTTTCACTGAAGCAAACTAGGATGATGTTCTTCTTTTCATAAAATGCAAAATGAATCTTTCACATAAAGCACTTTTAATGAAAATTTTCACAATTCTGAACAAAAAAGCATCAATCAAATCCGAAGCATGATAAATGAAACTAAAAGCAACTTCTTCCCTGAATCGAACAAACCAAACACTTAAATTCTTCAATCGACAAATGAGACTCTTTCACTCATTCAATTGAAAATGAAGCAATGAAGATTTTGCGACTGAAAGATGGATTAAATGAAGTAGAAAATTAGAAACTTGATATAATGAGTAAACAAACAAATGAACGGTAATTGACATAAATACCCTAGGGTCATAGAAAACATCCAAAAAACTCAAAAAACCAAGCAATGAAACTTCAAGCCAATCAATCAATCAAAACCAGCAAACAAACCATCCTAGTCACTTCTGGGTGGAAGAAGAGAGTTTGAGGGTCAAGACACAATGGCACTAGAATAGGATAAATTCAGATTTTTCTTAACTCAGAGACCAGCATGGCTCGCCAGACTCCAACTAGTGCTAATCGACATGACTGGCCAGACTACAACTAGCACTGATATGCCTAATCAGCGTGACTGTTTGGCTAAAAAGAGCGTTGATCAAGAGATTCAAAGGAAAAATAAAAAAGAACTTCACACAGGGCTAGAATTAAGACATTAGAGGGTGGGCTAGTGTCTATATGCCTTCAAATAGGCTAAGAGCCATAAATTATGAGGGCAAGACACATGGGATATGATTCAGGAGAAACCTTGATCTTCACCTACAGGAAATGGCGTGATTTCCTAACTGACAACAGGTGCCACAAGGGGGTATGGCGCGAATGTTTAAGAGAAAATTGCATTGGTCGGCATGACTATCAGTAAATAAAATGTGTTGATCGAGCATTTGAAGAAAAATAAATAAATAATTTCAAAGGCCAAAACCAAACCTGCCACTGTAAATTTCAGACTCAAAGCAGTAAACCATGAAAAGCAGAGAAAACCAAAGGGAAAGGGTGATACTACAAAAGTTCACACAAACCATGAAATGAAAAATCAATCAAATGAGAGGATTGGGTCCCCAGCAGAGTCGCCAATTTGTGGTGTAGGTAAATTCTCGATGCGGACAAATACAATTTCTCTAGCTCGAGAGAGCGAGTCTAGCCACAAACAAACAATCTAGTGAGAACTTCCTTACGCTAGAATCAAATAAGAGGGCCTACCTCTTAGAACGCTATTCTACTTGGTGATGATCCTGCTTCCTTACTCCAACTACCTTTTGTTTTCTTCCTTCGGATAACTTAAACAAGCAAACAAACAAAAACAACAAAAGTGATAGCATACAAATTGCATTCAGCCTACTTAAAAGGTCAAGGAATCTTAATCCATCAAATGTAAGATAACAGTTAATGTAGGAAATCAATCAATAGTTGTATTCATATAAGTTGAGAAAGAGATTACAACCAAAGCCTTGATGTTGCAGGTCTCCTCTGACGTATTCGAGTTCCCACACCTCTGCTAGCATCTCATGGATAGTGCCAACAATGGAAGTTTTAAGGCTTCTTCCCTTTACTTCCAAACCAAACCAAACAAAACAAACTATTCTCCCTCCACAAACATAAACTAGAAACCTACAAGCTATAGATATCTTGTTGGTTATTCAAGCTCCAAAAAGACTAAGTTCAGCTTGGAAAAGGAGGAGTTTATATAGCTTTGATGAAGGGGATATGGTTCCTCTTATGATGGGAGAGTGCTTATCTCTTTGGTTTGTTCCATCTTAATAGGGGAAAGGAGCCCAAACTGACTTCCTTGGTTCCATCCCGCCCAACCATTTACCATACTTTCGTTACGAAGCTTCTAGACCTGGAAGCTTCGACTCCATATTTAAAAAACTTGCCGAAAGAGGATCGACATGACTGAGAAAAGGCTCATTTGTGCCATATAGTGCTAGGCCGAGTTTTAAATTTTGCAAATCGGCACGAGGAGGAAATGGGTCATTAGTGTCGGTTTTGTAAACTGGGGTAAAAGGAAGATTCTTGGGAAATGTTCTGCTCATGAAGAGGGGCATAAAGAGTCTCTTCATGATGGGAAAGCATGTATCGTTCACCTTAGAGGTCCTCCAAGATCGAGGAACGGGGAGTACAGGGACAGTGACAAAATGTTGTGTAACAGGGATCACAATATAGGCAATTATAATCATGATATGTAGTATTGGTTATTTGTTGTAGAATGATTTTTTTAAGACTCTACAAGTTATTTAGGGCCTATTTGTTGATGTATTTTTGGTTTAGAGGTGGATTGCACTCAATACTATTGGTTATATGCATTAGTTGTATGATTGAATTTGTATCATTATCACATAAATGTTTTATATATTTTATATTCTATGTGTAATTCAATAATTTATTATATTTTTAATATATAATATATAACATGCCACATGTGTCATGTTCTAGGGGTCAACATGTCACGTGTCATATACTCATATCTTCGTGTCATGTGACTCAACTTTCAATTTTCAATTTTGTTTTTCTCTTTGGTTTCATATGCTATGTTTAATTTGGAAGTCTTGAAGGGATGAGATCTACCTAAGACATAAAAGGACTTTATTTTGACAATCTATAAGACATAGAGGTCATGACAAATTGTTAATAACTTGGAATTTAATGAGAAAATATTTAATGCATTATATAATTTCATTTCGAAGGTCACTTGGTATCAATTCTAATTCCTTATTGAAATTATTAATGATTGTTAGAAAATGTTGAAATTCAAATCCATGTGGGATAACAACTACGTTTTATTTACTTATTAATTATATGTTTTGAAATGTTATGGTTATGAATATAAATCATTATTATATAAATTTATTTTAATTCGGATATACATACTATGATTTTTTTATTGAAAATTTTATATGTACAATTATTACACCTGCATGCATGGTATTACTCATTCAGTTTTGTTCAGTTTGGTTTTGAGTGCATATTAGTTTGCCTTTGACAAAAAAAAAAACTGTCGATTATCCATATTTTTACATTGAGAATTCAATTTTTATTATTTATTATTATTTGAATTTGAATTTATTTATTTGTAAGGTGATTGGTTGAGGTCTTATTATGTGTTGTCTAGTAATTTCGATTTCTATTAGTTACTATTTTTTTTCTTTTTAGTTATGTTTTTTTTCTATTATTTCTATTTTCATGTATTATAATTTTTTTGTGCATTTTATCAATTTAATATGACTTAGTATACATAAAAATCAATAACGCAAAATGTACATAATGACAAAAAGTCAAAAAATATAAATATCTTCGTTTGTAAGACCTCTTCAAAAAGGTACTCTTGGTTTTTTAATTTATTTAGATAGTAGAAAAATATCTTATGTCAACAAGTGTCTACAAAATGCAATTGAAATATTACTTCACCAACTTTGAAAAATAATAAAAAAATATAATTTTGCATAAAAAAATTATTTTTTTAATATCTTTGTATAGATCATGCACATACCTCTTAAGATGTCTGAAAATTTGCAAGGACAAGCATTTCATTTAATGGAAAATTGACAAATTATACAGCATTAATTTTTTTTGTGAAAATATCATTAGAACAACAACGTAATTCTCCACAATTTTTCTTTTTACTCTGAATCAAAATTCACGATGTTTATACGAATTTTGGGGGCTTCAATTCCATAAAGGAGTAAAATTTTGAAATTTTATTGCAACATTTGGCCCAAAAGTGTAATGCATCTTCATACAAGCTATATTTAAGCTAAGTGGCATGTACTAGCTACTACGTATCCCTTGTTAATTATATGTTTTAAAATATTATCATTATGAATATGAATCATTATTATTTAAATGTATTTAATGTGATATGCTATTATGATTTTTTTCTAGAAAAAGTTGTTTGTAATTTTATTAGTAACCAACAAAATTACAATATAACAAATTGAACTGAAATGAATTGAATTAATTTATTATTTTAATTACCTTTTAATTTTTGTTATTTTTTAATTGATTTGACATTTAAATGTTCACACTCATTTAAGGACACTACAACGTCTTCTCCATATTGAGTTGTATAGCACCTATCGATGCAAAAAACAAAGTTACAATATAACAAACTAAATTGAATAGATTTATTCATTTTTATTACTTTTCTAATTGAGTGGACATTATGTTTTAATTGAACGGACACTACAACATCTTGTTAATTTTTACAACTATGTCAAATTCCACCTTTCACAGCTCAGATGACCGATATGATGATTGCATTAGATTCCTCTTTTTCGGAGCACAAAAATCGACCTAAAGATCACCTTATTTGGACAAGAGAAAGTTGGTTTTTGAATTTATTTATTCACTCATGTATATTGGGTTAGGTCGGCCCTAAGCACATGTTAAATTGGATAGGTCAGCCTCAACCCCAAGTGGACCCTCAAGAAATCTTATAAATAGAAGATACCTCAAGCTCATTGGGATACATTGATCAAGCCATATTCTCTTCTCTTATTGTCTTGGTTGGCATAGATCCGATGAAGAAAAGCTCGTGAAAAGGATCTAAAAATACAGGGTCGAAGCTCACAGTGATCTAGGGTTTTCTTATTCATGGAAGCTAGCACAGAATTGGGAATTTTAGTCCCTGGACGTTAGAACATAGTGGTACTAACAGTGTCCAGGGAGCCTTGGACGTTGGCACAGAGTGTTATGGGAGCATCCGAGAGGCTAGGATTTCCGATGTTTAGTTTAGGCCCTGGACACATGCACAATATGGTCCTCAGAGCGTTGGGGCTGCCATAGATGCTTGCACAAAAGCCTCTTGAGAGCGTCTAGGGTTTGAGGCAAATATGGGTATGTTTGACCCCACATTCCCTCATCTAGTTCACCTGGGAGTGTCCATATCTATTACGAACATCGTCTTCTAGTTCTATAGAAAGCGTCTAACTGCTATAGATGTTCGCACAACCCCTCCTCCCTGCATTCGGGACTCAAAGATGAGATTTCAATATTTCGAAGATTTTTCTCTGTGTTCAGCACAGTGAAAACACATTACATTCCTCAGAATCAGGGTTTTAATTATAACCATGATTAGATCTATTTCATGGATATCATCATTGTTTTGTTGCATAGATAAAGTTATGGATCATTGTACTCTCTTTAGCTTAATCATTTAATGATGATCTAAGAAGAAGAATATTTGCAATGGTTTTCCCATTGTGGGTTTTCCCCTGGTCTTGGACCAATCCTAGTGTCTCTATGTATGCCTACTTTTCTTCTATTGTTCATTTATGTTTCGCTGCATTGATGACGATGATGTTTTTATTTCTATATAATTGCATATGATGATGAATAATGGTGTAGAACCGAATAATGCAATGGTGTAGATCTGAATAATGTAATGATGATATGGGGTGAACTTAATGTATGAATGAAGAAATGTAATTATCAAATCAAAGAACAATATAGCCCTATGAAAAATTAACATGGTATCAGAGTTGGGCTGAAGAAAATCCATGGAGATCACCTCGATGATGACACCTTTGATGGAAGCAAGAAGAGGATGGTGGAGACCTAAAATAATTCTAGGGTTTGAACAAAACCCTAGGCAACTTGACTATTAGGGTTTGATGGATTCTATGACGTTAGGGTTGGAGAGAAAAACCTTAATTTATGGAAACAATATGAGATATGGAACCTATTTCATCAATGTGAAGATTCTCAATCACTTGACAAAGATTTGATGAAGCCCTATATGAGATAATTCCTAGCAGGCGTGGTTGGATAAATGAAGGTAACTTTGATATATGGACCATGGACATTTATGGCTCTTGAAGATTGATTCAAGAGGGAGAGGATCACCTCTCATTGAAGATAAGCATTTATTAACTCATGATGCCTCTTACTTTTGTTTAAACTTATGAATTTGATTATTATTATACTTCTAGCATATGTATTTGAGTATATGGATTTTTCTAACCTCCTTGATAAGATAGTTCCTTGATTAGGATCATTTGAAATGCCGAAAAGATGGCTAGAGATGGAAAAGGTTAAAATGTACTATATGAAAAGATGGAAAAGTGCTTCAAGTAGCCTATGTCTAATGAAAAGGTTCATAGGTATTTGAATACCACAGGTATGCATGGTATGTTGTATTTCAGCTGTAACATTGGATGCCTCAGTAAGCCCTAAGGTATGATGAGAATTTCTCTTTCTTTGATGGCTCATACATGCATATGAATGTGACTTGGATATATGTTTCCCGTGATGATATGATGCATTTGGTGTTGAACATTTTGATCTTCTTTAATTCTATGAGACTATCTAATATTGATACATTGTTACACTTGTGGTTTAGCTAACATCCATCCATTGGACATCTTGATCCTATAAATAAGGCTAGCAACTTGACTCTAGTAAATGATAATCTTGATAGTTGTCATGATGGATTTCATATAGAAGTATAGCTCATTGACTCCTATACATGAGTTTGTTGATAATTCTTGTGATAAGCATGATGAAAGCATACAGAAAGAGAGATTGGCACTCTCATTGTTTTGGTAAAGTTTTATTGAATTACCTTACTTGATCTTATTGATAATGATAAGCATGTTAACCTTGATGTTAGAGGTATAACTATGAGATTGATATTCTAGATCTCTTACTACCTATGGTCATGTCTTGATAACATATGGTAAATCTAAATGACCTAACTTGATGAAGTGACTTGATAGAAAGTGCTTTTGTGTGCATAATCTTTGAGATGTTATTTTGCATCTATATGCTGCTTTGAGTCTAACCTTTGATGAATGATTGATGTCATAGCCATGATAGATATATGTTTGTGATCTAACATATATGTTGTTGCTTAACTCTAGTAGAAACAGGTTGGTGACATAGATTCCTGGTCAGAGGGAGAAAGAGTTTATGCTCTGGACGTACGAACAAAACTGGGAGATCTTGTCCCTAGACGCATGCATGCTAAGGCCCAGATGGCGTCCACGAATCCAAATATGCTCCCATGCTAACCTGAATGGATCATACAGGCATTTCACTACATTTGACCATCATCTAAAGTTGTATGAACTCTAAATCAAGGTGTCTCTGACATATTTTGCCACTGTAATCTGATCCTAAAATTATTGAGCTAAATTGTTGATCAAATAAGAATGAAGTATTTTGTATGAAATCAGATGGTCACCTGGAAGATGTCAGTTCCACTGATGTGTTGCAGATAACAAGATCTAGAAGCACGAAAATATTAAATGTTTTCCATAACATGAAGATGTGGACTAAACTTGTGTTTGCAGGTGACCGGGACATACATATAGATATGTAACTATGTTTTTGCTACAAGAGGTTGGCATGATTTGGCTAATTGATATAGATGAACAATGTTTTGTCATGATGCTTGACAATAACTTTGAATTGATGATTAAGATATGCTTTGACTATATATATCTCTATATAACAAATTTGGACTAGACCTGATGTCTAATGATTTGATCTAACAATTGTTGATTTCCCATGATGTCTATGCTATATGGGCATAATGACTTATGTGGGTATTCGGAAAAATCATTTTTTATTGGCCTCCTCATTACTAGCACAATGGTTGAGGTAATGATAGTTTTGATTTAGCATGAAATTAAAACCTGAATGACTCATCCTTGGTGTATGCATTTGCACCTAGCGACATAAATGACTTATGAGAATGACATGATGAAGTTTGGATTGATATTGCATGACTGATTACAACTTGTTAGCATGATAATAAATGATGTCGAGATTTTATATGAGCTCCACCTGTCTCCTAGTTGAAAGAATTGATATTGTGATGTTGATGACTTTGTAATGGTTGCAATCTAACTTCTAAACTTTGATAAGTTGACTCTGTTGATGTGATGGTACAACATTGATTTATGTAAGCCTGATATGTTGGCTTAGTAAGGAATTATGCTTAGAGCTTTGCATGAAGCAAGCTTCCCAATCCAAATATGTCTATATTTGGCAGTTATCTGATGAAGTTAGAATGATGAGTTCCATGGTATGGCTTTGATTTTGATTATGATTTTGGTTTTATATTCTGATGGTCTATTCTTGACAGGTGATGAGCCTTTAATGATATAAATCAGAGGGAGATAGCTTCTAAAGCTTGAAATGATGTATCATGGCATGATGAATCAATTTCTAGAATTTGGGAAAAGAAATCATATATTGTAAAGCTATTGAAAATGTTTTTGAGTAATGAAAATGCAAATCCTTGGATACTCCGATTTAAAGTTCAAGATGTTTTTGAAATTGAAATGGCATCTAATGTTTGATTGAAGCATTCATATTCCATTCTAAACATCCATATGTATATATATGATATGCATAGAAGTTGAATACATTCATGAGTGAGCCTCTTTATTCACATAGATTTGCCATGGAGCATACTTTGAAATATTTGCATGAGATATTCTATTTTTTAGGTTGAGATAGTTCTCCTATGATATGTGACTGCATGGATGTATTGTTGTTTATCAATATTATTGTTAAGCACATTTAGATGATGCTTTAGTATGAGATATGCCATCATATCTTGAATGAGAGGTCCATAGTACGATTGAGGATGAGTACGATGTTTCTAGCATGGCTAGCTGTAAGGTAGGATGAAGAATCTCCTTAGAGAGCTTTCTGAGTATGACATGGATACATTGTGATGACATAGAGTGAGATCTGATTGGTAGAAAATCCCATGTTTATAGTTGGGACCTAGATACTCTCATATCATTAGGGGAATTTTGAGGTCTGAAATGGACCTCCTAGGAAGAATGTACAACCAAAATAAACTTTATACGAACCAATAAGATTCAAGATGATGATGTCAACCATGGGGGATGATTCACCATTTTTGGAGTAAAAAGGTAAAAATATTAAAAAATAATAAAATAATAAAACTACTTTTTCAACTCGTATTTTCAGCTTAAATCCTTAAGGTTTTACTCAAATTTCAAGTGGGAGTACTCTTTGGATGCAAAATTTAATTCTTCATCCAAGGAGTACCCATGTTGTATACTTTTGATGGGCACTGCTTCACGAAAAATGAGAAATACATGAAAAAATGTGATTGCAATCACGTTTTTCATGTATTTCTCATTTTTTTGTAGTAGGGTCCATCGAAAGTATGAAACATGGGTACTCCTTGGATGAGGAATCAAATCTACATCCAACGAATGATTGCACTCTAAATTTGAGTAAACCCATAGGGAGATAAATTGAAAATACAAGTTAAAAAATAGCTTTTTTCTTTTTTCCTCTAAAATTTGATGATGTAATCTAATCTTATTTTATTATTTGCACCATTATTTTATAATTTCCTTCAGAGGCACATTTTAGACCTCAAAATTCCCCTAAGGATTGAGACAATGTAGTTGTTTGAAACAAGCTCAAGCTTATGGTTGGTACCTCCTTGAGAGGGAGGATGATTTTGGTACCCTTTTATGTTCTATATGATTATTTATGTTCTAACATGATATTTTATTTGATGTCCTATATGAACAGGAAACAAAAATTATTCAGACAAGTTTATACCAAATTTGAGTATGATGGGAGCAGCGCTAATCTAGGACACTGAGCTAACTCTTCTTCCCTATCTGAGCTCCTAGGGTGAGGAATTGAGATAGAGGGTTCCTAGGGTTGAGGGAACTTTGGACAATCGAGTATGACCCCTATCTATTACCCATAGGGTTGAATATGTTGCTCCCCTATCTTTATAGAGTCAGAGAATACTTCTCCCTTATTTAGTATTTGCAGAGTATATCCCAATTAGCATCATACCCACAAGTAGGGCTTGTTGGGAATACCACTCCTCATTTGGCCAACGAGTTGAGAGTGTACTTGGGGTGTACAACCCAAGCCGATTATGCTACAAGTGTTCTACCACATTACTATTGAGCATCATCAATGGGAATATTAGTAGGAAATAGAATGGGTTGAGATAACCCTATGTGATTCCACGCTGAGATTGAGCTCCCTGATGTGATCCAGGGTTGAGCTGTGCTCCCTATGTGTTTGGATATCCTATTGCTCGATATGGGGTTGTAGATGTATAGCTGCCCCATGAGATTTCGAGTTGATATCTATTCCCTAATGTGGTTCCATGTTAAGATGTGCTCCTTAATGATATGCTCTCTAATGACGATTGATGATGATATTCTAGGTAGTAGACTGCTGGTAGAGATTCTAGGTAGTAGCGTAATGGATAAAGGGTGGTAGCTTAAGCTCCGCTCTGGTAACAAATTCTTCTTCTTCTAGATTCAATAATGTTCATCATATGAATAGGAACAATCAAGAGATAAGCAACAATAAGCAAGGGAAAGATCGAGATGTACATTGATTATTTGTGATGATGAGATACTTGAGGCGGTCATGGAATGATGACTACATGATAGAGATGATGAGTGATGATCTGTGATGACACTTGAAGATACCATAATGGCATATTGATCAATGAACAGATGTTGGCAGGTGGAATTCTACCTAGTTGAGAGGGATTGTTAATTTTTGCAACTACAGTCAAATTCCACCTAGGATAGCTCAGATGATCGAGATGATGATTACATTAGATTCCTCTTTTCAAGAGGACCAAAATCGACCTAAAGATAAACTTATTTAGACAAGCAAAAGTTGGTTTTTGAATTTATTTATTCACTTATCTATATTAGGTTAGGTCGGCCCTAACCACATGTTAAGTTGGACAGGTTGCTCTCAACACCAAGTAGACCCTCATGAAAGCCTATAGATATAAGAGACTTCAAACTCATTCGTATATATTGATCAAGCCATATTCTCTTCTATTATTGTCTTGGTTCACACAGGTCTGACAAAGGAAAGCTCGCGCAAAGGGTCTGAAACTACAGGGTCAAAGCTCACTCTAATCTAGGGTTTTATTATTCCTAGACACTGGCACATAATTAGGAATTTTAGTCCCTATAATATAGCACACAGTGCTCCTGACAACTTCTATTGACCCTTAAACGTTGACACAAAGTGTTATGGGAGTGTCCGAGAGGCTAGGGTTTTCGTTGCTCAGATTGGTCCTCAGATGCACACATAGTATGGTCCTAAGAGCCTCTGGGCTTCCATAGACTCTCACACAAAATACTGATGAGAGTGTCCAGGGTTTGAGGCAGATATGGGTATGTTTGACCCCGAACACCCTCATCCATTTCACCTGGGAGTGTCCATATCTTTTCTAGATGTAGTCTTCCCGTTCTACAAAGACCGTCTAGAATTGCTATAGATGCTCGCACAACCCCTCATCCCTGTGTCTGTGACCCAAATATGACATTTCAGTATTTCAAATATTCTGCTCAGCATTTAACAGTGTTCAGCAGTGTTCAACACAGTGACAATAAACTACATTCCTCAAAATCAGGGTTTTTATTATAAGCATGATTAGATCTATTTCATGGATATCATAGTTATTTTTTTGCCTAGATAAATTTATAGATCATTGTACTCTATTTTGTTAAATCATTTGATGAAGATCTAAGAAGAAGAACATTTACAAGGCTTTTCCCCATAGTGGGTTTTGCCTTGGTCTCAGACCAATCCTGGTGTCTCTATGTGTGCATACTTTTCTTCTATTGTTCTTTTATGTTCCGTTGCATTGATGATGATGATGATGTTGTTCTTTCTATATAATTGCATATGATGATGAATAATGGTGTATATCGGAATAATGTAATGATGATATGGGGTGAAATTAATATATTAATGAAGAAATGCAATTATCAAAGAAAACAACAATGTAGCCCTGTGAAAAATTAACACATCTGCCCCATACTTGGTTGTAGAGAATCTCTCGGTGCAATAAGGGAAATATCAAAAATAAAAGAAATACATAATATTAAAAACACTACGAATTTATTTTAATGCGATAAGCATATTATAATTTTTTTCCTTAAAATAAATTGTTTGTAATTTCATTAATAGAAACAAAATTACAATAAAAATCTAACAAATTGAATTGAATAGATTTATTATTTTTATTGCATTTTTTACTTTTATTAATTTTTTAATTGAGTTGACATTACATTTTTATTATTATCATTTGATCCAATGCATCATTTTACAAGCACTACAACATCTTCCCCATACTAGGCTATAGAGCGCCTCTCAGTGCAATGTTCCAATTTAATTTTCATAAAAAATTGGTTTCTTTAAGGAAATAGGGGACACATAGAGATAATGGTCAAATATATGAGGTTGCATAGCACTACTCACAAGCTTATGTAGATTAAATCCCACTACCCGTTTCTTAAGACTAGTCACTTCTCTATGCACCAATGGGTACTCTAATGGGAACTCGGGGTGGTTGTTGTAATGAAGACATGATCTCAAATTATGGAAGGTTGATACCCATGTTGCATGTGTATGGATAAATGTGGCCTTATTGTGGGTCTGACACAATGTTTGTATGAACCTAGTTGCCAAAATTGTATGTGTATGCTTATATCATCCTAATTTCCAAAATTGTAGGAATATGCATGTAAACACTTAGTTGTCGAAATTGCATTGGTATATGTGTTGATGAACTTGGCCTTCACACTATAGATGTAATAGTTACTTAGTGATTGATTTTAAGAGCCTTTGAGCAACCCAAACATGATTGTGTTTCAACAAGTTATAAGTTTATGTGGTGGAGATCTGAGGTAGCAATAAATAAATTTGCAATACTCATGGGGAGACTGGGCATGTTATGAAGAGTGGAATGGCTCTAAAATAGGTACATTTTCTATGAGGATAAATAACTTTCATAATTTTCAAGTTAATAAATAAGAAATACCAATTCATTGGGTTCACCCCTGTTGGCCCTTAATTTTGATCAAATTTTGCATATTAAAATACACCTAATTTCCATCATTCTCAACCGTATACCATCCATATACACCTTATTTTGACTAATTTATGCATATTCAGGTACATAAATTATGTTTTGCAATTTTTAGATGTTTGCCAAAAATTGGATTTTAAGTGCGTTTTTGGACATGACTAAAAATTCTCGTAATGGATTCATTGATGTCATACTTACAAGACACCTGGGCACGAACTGAACACATTTCTATAAAGATTGGGAACTAAAAATGGACGTGTACCTATTGGTTTGGTCAAACCGAGCTTAAACAGGCTCGGTTAAAGCTGGTCAAACAGGACCAGTCATTCAGGAAATCCCTAGGAAATAGGCCAAATTTAGGATTTGATGGGATTTTCTAGATTTTGATTGATTGGATGGATAATCTCAAGCTCAATAGATAAGATACAGATAGACATAGCTATTAGAGACATTTTAGTTAAGTTTGTTTCATATTTCTCTATTTAAGCCAAGAACATTGAAAGCATGACCATGTAGAATTTGTATAACTTCATTTTGAGATTTCTGAACTTTGTCAATTAATCAAAGAGACCAGTTCCATATTCTTTTCTGTTGTTCTATATGGTGAATGCTTGATTGAGTTTCAATAGTTGAGAAGTACTTTCAGTGTGTGAGGCAAGGTTGGAGGGCCCCCATACCAAGTTAAGTGCACTTTCTAGTTAATTTAGTTGCAATTTCCTGAACTAGTTTCATTTCATGTTTAATCAGTTAATTAGATGTATGATGATATGTTATGATTGTTTATGAATCTTAATCTTAACTATAATCTACATATGAAGGGTCAAACCAGTGTTTAAGTTAAACTCTCCTTCCATCTAATTAGAGATTAGAAACTAGAATTCATATTTCTTGCTTTTAAGTGATTTTCTGAATTTCCAGTTTTCTAACAATGGAATTAATGATGAATGAATTTATCATGAAGAACAACAATGATCTCCGTATTTAGGAGCCTCTTTTATTATTATTTTATGCATCTTGAGCTAATGTTAATTAGTGGTTTTGATTTCTGTTCATGAAATAGTATTGTAGAAGAAGGTCAATCTGGTTCTCCTAAGTTAGGAGCCACTTCTCTTGCTTATTACATATTGAATTAGAAATTATTTAGTTAAACTTTATATTTGTAATATTCATTTCTAATTTAGGTTATAATTGCATTTCCTTCGGTTTCCATAACTTGTCTTCTAAAGCTAATTATAGTTGATATCCATATATTTTGGACATGCTTCTAAGTTCTACAAACCCGGACTGATAACTAAATACCTGTGTTAATTTTCATATTAAATTGACCCAACATTTTGGCATCGTTGTTAGGGAATCATTCATCAACATAGCCAATTAGAGGATAAAAACAAAATATATAAAACAAAAACAAAAAGAACAAAAGTTTAGTTTTTATGTTAGTTATGTTTCTTTATGCTTGGACATAGAAATTAGAAAGGTAGATCCCCAAAACAAAACCCCCAACCACTAATAAAACCTGCTAACTATAAAATCCATTTGCAAAACAAAGATCTACAAAAAATGATGTTAAATAAGTCATTTAGAGAAGGAGGGTATGCCACCACAAGGACATTCTTAAACCCTTGTCCACAATTTAGAATAGTCACTAAGGATGAATCTTCATTTCAAAGGATACAAGAGCAACAAAGTATCCATCAAGAGGATCCACAAGAAGAGAACCTAGAAGCTTCTTTTAGTTATCTTTGTAAGGAGATAAATAAGTTATGGATCACATGCAATGAAGTTCAAACAATAGAGCTAGAAATTGAAGAATTTATAGAAGATCCCTTGTGCATTCATGATTTTGAACAAGTTCCACAAGAATAACTTTGAGCTATGACAGTTGATAAAAATCAAAAACTTAAAGATCACATTCAAACCTGGTTTCAACTAGTCATTAGGCCACAATACCACTCCAATTTTCAACATCATTTAACATCAAATCTTTATGATCAACTAATTTTTCAAGTCCAAGTATTCATTAAAGTATATTTTTCAAACTTGGACATGAGTCTACTTATGATCTTATTATGCAAATGGATGCATTGGAAATTCTCTTATACTTGAGAGAATGACTTATTTTTCTACAATAGAATAGGATAGAATAGAATAAATAAATAAGTAGAATGAGTTCACAATAAGACTTCCATAATAATTTTGTTTCAAACTCTCATGAATAATTATTCAAATCATTGTTCAATACTCATTTGGAAGGATTTTATGGAAAAATTCAGTAAATAATATCTTTAAAACTTTTTTTTAAACCTATTTTTCAATTTGGATCACAAATGAAAAAGACAAGGTAAAAATAAACACTAGATCTCAAGAGAAATTTTGAAGACAGAGTTATTACAACCTATATTTGACGTGACTAATGGAAACATTTTTACCTCATATTCATAGGTAAGATATCCCTTGGAATATAGTTTCCAAATCAATTTGAATCACCTCAATCTAATATCATATGAAAAATCTAAACTCAAAATACTAACTGCTTGTCAAAAAATATGCATGGTGACAATTCTAGGTCTTGACTTTTCATTGGCATATTTGACATATCAAATCATCTTATTTTCAAAACCTGTTTATATGGGATATATATATTCAATTCTAGTTTAATAAGCAATTTTAATCATCCCATTTGGAGGTCAAATGAAAACGTTAGGCAACATTTAGTGACTACATGTCTTCAATCAGCATAGTAAAACTCTGCCTCCTAGGTCTGTTCATCAGAAATGTTGTGATATCAAGCCTAAGAATTTTTAAAACCTATTTCTACTGGAAGGAAAAAAATGAATCTACGTTAATCTCCAAGTGGAATCACATCAATCCAATATTTAATGAAAATGTTACACTCTAAATAGTGGTTGTTGGTCTAGGCAAAAATTCACAAGCAGCTCTATCAAACAAGTTGCTCTTCATCATTTTTAGAATATTATTTCAAATCTATTTGAACACCTGTTTATACTGGAAGTAGCCATATGAATTCAGTTCAACTTGGCTTTCTAGTCACTCTAATTGGACATAAAACAAATATTCTGTGAACAAAATACCGCTAGGAGGTCTAGGTTGGCCACCATTCCTTAAGGGGTAAACGAATGCATTTTATTTGTATATCATCTTTGGACTTGTTTTCTAACCAATGCTTGTAATTATTTTACATATTTATTGGAAGAAGAGAGACTATGCACTTCTCTTCCTCCATCATCTAATATTGTATTGTTGACAAATGCTATGTTTTTCCAGGTCATAAGAATATTTAAGGAGTGAACTCCATGGACGAAGGACTTTTCAAATTCAATATTTAAAAATTTATATCTATGAATATGAAATGAAAATATTCAAAGTGAAAATAAAGTGGAAATTCACCTGATGCTAAGTTCATCCAGTGAAACTCAAACTTGTGAAGCTTGCTTTCAGTTGCTGACCAATAACACCAACAACCCTACAACATGAATCAAGATCAAGGAAAAAGGCATGAAGCTAATCATCAAAAGAAGAAGTTAAGTTTTGTACCATTACAAGTCATATTCATTACCTAAGAAGCCTTTCATAATCCATATTGTTCATGATTTCATCCATCATCTATATTGCATGTTAAGCTCTGCGATCATGCATGTTGAAGTCTAGAATTATTATCTATCTATTGATCGATTTACTACCATATCATGACTTCAACCTAACCTATTTTTGTAATATTTTCATACTTCCCTACTCCATTACACCCCACCTCCATCCAGAAAAGAAAAGAATAAAAAAAAATAGAAAAGGATAAAAAATAATAAAGGAGTTTGGTTGTGAAAAAACAGGGGACTCGCACAAAACAAGCTCGAATTCATATCAGAAAACCAACTTGTTTGGCCAATATGAATTCTCTCTTTTAAGTTTTTCAATTTTGCAGGATCATCCTCCAAAAACCTAAAGACTTGAGGATAAGTCTGAAAATAAGCAAGGGGGAAGATTCATAATAAAACTATGCAAATAGTTTTGAGCGGTTGCATTACAGAAGGGACCTGAAACAACATTCAAAATAACATTGCAGAAGGGACCTGAAACATCAATTACAAACTACAGAAGAGACCTGAACAACATCAACATTCAAAGATTTTGAATCAATGTCAAATGCGAAAACATGAAGCAGAAATAAGTCTCTACATTTCAATATATCCTAGAAGAGTCATTGTTATGATAATAAAGACATTGTCGACCATCATTTGACCAGAGGACATCATTGACATCAAATATTTTATGGGAGTACAAGTACAGTAAGTGAAAATGTTGCTCTTAAAATTTCGATTTAAAAAAAATAAAAAATAAAAGTTGTTAAGATTAATTTAGTGCTTGATATGCATTCCAGTACATTTTACATATATCCTACCATACCTTTCATTAACATACAGTAATCTACATTAATCCATATATCCCTACATTACCCTATAAGCATTTTGATCCAAAATTGAGAACAATATTTTTGCCCTTAAGAAATTCTTTTGTTGCATATACAAACCACAAGGGTTAGTATCATGAAAGAAAATGATGTATGGTTCAATGATGTATTTTTACTCTAAGAATTGCAATGACCTTGAAAATGGTCATTTCAAAAGAGCTACCTCAAATTCATTTCAAAAGAGTAATAAATGCATCATGAAAAAATATGAGCATCATAAAAAAAACATGCATCAAAAGGATGAGGAAGAACAATCTATGACAAAGAAGAGTTTGGAAAAGAAATTAGTATTGTGTAATGGATATGAGTATGTAATGAATGTGCAAAATGGTATCAATGATGAAAAATAAAAATTAGCATATAATTCAAGGAGGGCGCATATGTGCAAAGGACATAAGATTTAATTAAAACAACATATGGCACAAATAACCATAATACCAAAGGGCTCATAAAAATCATTCAAACCATGTTTTTTTTTTTTTAATTTCATGCAAAGCGATGGTGTATGGTGCAAATAACCATAATACAAAAAAAAGGATTACAATGAGTTTCAATTAAAATCAATTTGTTTTGAAATAAAAAAATCATGCAAAGTGATGGTCATAGAGAAAACGACAAAAAGGAGAAGAGACAGGTGTTCACCACGGTGGAGAGGAAATGTTGAACACTGCTTGGTCAAACACCTAGGCAGAAAGAGATAAATGTTAAGCTAGAGGAGAAATTCAATCTACACAGAAAGGAAACTGGTCAATGCCTTCATGCAGAGAATTTGACAGAAAAATCACGCCACAGTTCAGGTAGAGAATGCAGCCCTCTAAAATGAAAAAAATAGAGAATGATTTGTTTAGGGAATGCGTAGGTTTTAATGCCAAGAATCTCGATAAAGATTCAGAAGATAACATTATGTTCCATTAAAGATAACCCCACCAACATTGAAATCTCCATTCAAATCCCGTGAAATTCACAGAGACAGCAAGTCAAGTTTGAATAGGAATGAAATGAAATCAGTTCAATTTTTTTATGATATCCGAAGTCTGAGATTTGCATTTAAATAACTGGCAGTGTAAAAACCTCAGTTGGAAACGTGATATACTTTGAGCTAGGCAAACGTTGGTGGCAGTTTGAGTTTCAACTGCGTAGTGGCATCAAAGATCTACGTTCAAGCTACAAGTGTGTGAAACAAGGCTAGTTAAAGTCTGAAATGCATGGGGGTCATTGCAGAAGCACCCAGAAAATTGATTTCCTTCTAAAAATCGATTTTTGAACAGGCAGTGAATAAATGAGTGCATGCAATGGTTAATTTGAGCATTCTCAAGTATTCGATTTCTCCAGCTCAAGATTTCGATTTCTAAGAAAAGGTATTAAAAGAAACATCAATTTGTTTTAATATGCAATGAGTGGTGGTGTTATTAAAAAGAAATGGCAAAATAACAAAGACCTGTAGAATGTTTTTTTAGAAATCGATTTCCAAACAAATAGATGCATGCAATGGTTAATTCAATTTCTGAGATAATGAAAGCTTGTTCATTCCCAGAATTCGATTTTCAAACAAACAGAGCATCCAATGGTTAGTTTAGGCATTTCGATTCCCAATTCTTGAAAGACAGGGAGCAAATCAATTTCGATTTCTGGAAGAACAGAGAGTTAATTACTCATCTCCAGATCTGATTTCAAGTTCTAAAAGATGGGGAAGAATTTGATTTCAATTTCTGAAAGAGCAGAAGGTTAATTAATCATTTCCAGAATTCGATTTTTGATTTCTAAAGAAGGCAAAGAAGGCTAATTATTATTTATCCAATTTCGACTTTGAGGAGGATTATATAGCTAAGCAAAATTGTAATCAACCTATAGGTTATTTTCATTCCTATCTCCAAAATCCATTTCTCAAAGATAGTAAATGAATAGTTATGTTGCATAAAGTGTATTTCCAATTTCGATTTCTCCAAGTCAAAAAATATTTTCCAATTTCGATTTCTTCAAGTCAAAAATTGTTTTTCCAAAATCGATTTTGAAGAACAGAGATTCATTTTTAAAAATCAATTTTGATTTTCAATGACAGAGAGCTGTATTTTTCAAAATTTATTAAAAACAAAAAAAAAACAAGAAAACAAAGAAGATTTTTTATTTCAGGATTTAAGGATCTCTGAAGGAAGAATAAGATTTTATTTACAGGTATGGTGTTAATTAAAGGCACAGAAGGTTAAAATTTGATTTTTGAAACAAGTATGTTTTTTATTTTAAAAGTTGAAGGCATAGGTATCCTTTTACAAGATGCTTAATAGGAAGCTTCATTTTCAGGGGTCAGAACCACAGGTACATCAACAGGTCAATCAGCATACAGAGATAGAATGTCAATGAAATGGAGGAGGCATGCATGAGGACATGCTTCAACATTAGCAAGGGGGAGATGTTGGCCCTCGATTTTGACCAAATTTTTCTTATTAAAATATACCTAATTTCCATAATTCTCAACCATATACCATCCATATACATCTTGTTCTGATCAATTTATGCATATTCAAGTATATAAATTAGGTTTTGTAATTCTTAGATGTTTTTACAAAAATTGGATTTTAAGTTCATTTTTGGACAGGACTAAAAATTCCAATAATGGCTTCATTGATGTCATACTTGCAGGACACCTAGGCATGAACTAAGCACATTTATAGAAATCTTAGGAACTAAGAATGGACATATACCTATTGGTTCGGTCAAACCGAGCTGAAACAGGCCCAGTCAAAGTTTGTCAAACATGACCAGTGATTTAGGAAATCCCTAGGAAATAGACCAAATTTAGGATTTTATGGGATTTTCCAGATTTTGAGTGATTGGATGGATGAGATTGACCTAGATAGATAGGATAAGGGTAGACATAGTTGTTAGAGCTATTTTAGTTAAGTATGTTTCATATTTCTCTATTTAAGCCAAGAAAATTGAAGGCATGAACATGTAGAATTTGTATAACTTCATTTTGAGATTTCTGAACTTTGTGAGTTAATCAAATAGACCAGTTCCATATTCTTTTCTTTTGTCCTATATGGTGAATGCTTGATTTAGTTTCAATATCTGAGAAGTACTTTCTGTGTGCGATGCAAGGGTGGAGGGCCCCCATACTGAGTTAAGTGCACTTTCTGTTTAATTTAGTTGCGATTTCCTGAACTAGTTTCATTTCATGTTTAATCAGTTAATTAGATGTATGATGATATGTTATGATTTCTGATGAATCTTAATCTTAACTCTAATATTCATATAAAGGGTCAAACCAGTGTTTAAGTTAAACTCTTCTTCTATCTGATCAGAGATTAGAAACTACAATTCATCTTTCTTGCTTTTAAGTGATTTTCTGAATTTCCAGTTTTCTAACAATGGCATTAATGATGAACAAATTTATAATGAAGAACAGCAAGGACCTCGTTAGTTAGGAGCTTCTTTTATTATTATTTTATGCATCTTCAACTATTGTTCATTAGTGGTTTTGATTTCTGTTCATGAAGTAGTATTGTAGAAGAAGGTCAATTTGGTTCTCCTAAGTTAGGAGCCACTTCTCCTGCTTATTACATATTGAATTATAAATTATTTAGTTAAACTTTATATTTGTAATATGCATTTCTAATTTAGGTTATAATTGCATTTCCTTCAATTTCCATAACTTGTCTTCTAGAGATGATTATAGTTGATATCCATATACTTTGGACATGCTTCTAAGTTCTACAAACCCTGATTGATAATTAAATACTTGTGTTAATTTGCATATTAAATTGACCCAACAACTCCTTTAGCTCTACAAATCATTAGCTTACATCGAATGGAGAAGTCACCTAAAAAGGAAGGGACTAATATTATTACAAGATGATATGCTATCCATGCACGTGAAGGACCTAGACATCAAATCCAATGTCACAATATATACTTCAATGACATCGTAAATTACTTAATAAACCAAAATCAATTCCACTTGAGATACAAGTGAGTCTTAGATCAAAAATCAATCCACCAAATATTAGAGTCTATGGGTACCCTTACCTACAAAATATAAGAATTGAGAATTTGATTCAAGATGTAAGAATATAACAAAGCACTTACCTAGCATTAGTGATCTTATTTTATAAGGACTAAAGTTTCGCACTGTTTTAGAGGTCAAGAAGTTAAATATCAATTTTAGTTAGCACAAGAGATCTTGAATATTCTCAAGAATAACTTACACATGATAAAACAATAAGAAGGAGGTCAGATTTAGATAGAACTAGAATGCAACTTCAAAACTTCCAACTAAGAACCATCAAATGCAAACTTTATCATCAATAATAAACACTCATAAAACATTAAATCTTATTGTTCTTAATGTTATCACTTAAAAATACTTACTTGTCACATTTACACTCATGTATTGAAATACACCATCAAAAAACATGTTTTTCACCATTTCACCTCGTTTTCCACTTCCACTAGACATCTAGAAACTTTTGGGACAAACATTGATTTTGACCCATTGAGGAAATAACACTTTTTACACCTAATAAGGGAATTTTCAATGCATAAAGCACGCCCAAAAACTACACCAGCTTGAAAAAATTACAATTTTGACTTTTTTAATCAAAAATTTCTAGAAAGGAAAAGTAGTTTAAGTGGACATTTCTAAACCATAATTTTTATTCTCAGCCTTATGGTGATTTCGATTGGATCATTATATTTTTTTTCATCCATATTGATACTCTTATAGTGGAAAAAGTAGAGGAAACAACTCACAGGACCATTTTTTACTGCTAGAACCTAATTTGGAAAATTAGGATCTTAAACTTTTGGGTATAGTTTGAGGCATAAAAAAACATTTATGGGGGGTAAAACTTCACTACTTTAGTGTAGCAACCCTTTTTTCTATTCTACACATATAATCCTTTCTAATGACAAAATAATTTCCTCAAACATAGTCCATATGAAAAAGTTATGCCACTCAGAAATTGACTGTCATGTTTTGACCTCCATAATTCAAGAGGATGCCATGTCAGACTCCATTATCCATGGAAAAAGGGCTATCCACATGAAAATGATGAATAAAACTTTAGAAGAGTCAATATTGTAACTTTATTTGAGAGTTTAAGGATTCAAACCTAACCACTAGTATCCTATCTGGTTATGTTATAATTTTGCCACTAGGAGGAAAAGAGGTTCCATTCTATTCGACTACATTTTGTTCCATAGATGAGAAACGTAGATGAGAGCATAGGGAGAGAAAAAATAAAAAAAATTCATTGTATAAGCCCACAATCCATAGGTCTCACTTCTTTGTAATTGCATCTATTTTCCAATCAAACAAGGAGAACAAAGCAACCTCACCTTCCAGTAGGGTTTTTTTCCAAATGGTTCCCAATGATATATCTTGTGTCATTTGTGGTTTTTAATTTTTATCATGTTATTCTATATTTTTTGCATAATTATCATAGCAATAAACAATAATTTACAAATCTAGAAATCTAAAGAGAAAAAACCCTCATAGTGTAGATTCAGTTTTTAAGCATAATTTTATCAAATCTGTTGTGATGAACTATCCAGTGGAGTATCCTTGATAGTTTTCAAATCATATTCCTATCATAGTATGTTTCTTTGGGTATATTGTGGGGATTTTCATGGGATCTATATTAGTTAAGTACAAAACCCTAGTATAAAGGAGATGTTTGTGTGGTTGGAAGCACAAGTTACAGATATAAACTACAATGTGAGCCTCCTCATGGTGGCCCTAAGTAATAAGATACTACTATTAAAAGAATATGGAGGTTTTAATGGATAGTTTCAATAATAGGGGAGATTAGGGAATCGAGAAGAAATAAAGAAGGAGTTGAAGAAAGAATCCAAAAAATATTAACCTAGTTTGAGTGTCATGAACCATTCATATTCCTTATTTAAAATGGAAGAGAAGGTCTACATTAAGTCGTACCAAGGTGATATTGATGCTCTGAAGCTAAATCACTAGTTGCAATAATTACAAGCTTATTTTAGTGTCCATTATATAGAGGAAGAACAAAATATTTTGTGTGATCGGTTGATATTAGAGGTCCATTCCCTGACTTGGTGAGAAATATACATGGAGACATTGAGGTTGGAGGAATATCCTCCAATGTTTAAGTGAGGGATTTCAAAGCCCTCATAAAGTCACAATTTTACCTTATTGGGTATGTAGAGGACCAGTGGATACAGTGGCATTTCTTTAAGAAAAAACATGGGCAAAGTGTACATGAGTAAACCACAGATTTTAGAAAGATGGCCATAATGTTGGGTATCTCCCTAAAGAACCTAAACACAATCGTCAAGTATCGGGGGGTCTACACAACCATCTATGGAATCATGTGATGTTATTCAAACCTAGATCAAGGGATGAGGCTTGTGTATACGCACAATACTTGGAGAACAAATGCTAAAAGAAAGGGAAATCAAGTGGGTTGAAGCAGAAGGAGCACTAGGATACTTTTAAGGAGGAGGAGAAGAAGTCAAAATGGGGAAAATATAAAAATAAAACAACCACAAAATACTACCAACAAGCACTAGAATATTGATGGTCATATATAGGAGAAGTACTTGAAGTTACATCTAGTGCTTAACTTGAAGAACAAAAGGAAAATGCAAAGAAGGAGAACCTCATGGCCAATGGTTCAATAAACCAAGTTGAAAGCAGATCGAACATGGATGAGAAGATAAATTTTGCATCTATGAAAAAGGAGGTGAATCTGAGTAGCCTTCAGTGACATGAAGAGAATGAAAAGACCTAACTCTTCCATATAAAAACACAAGCCAAGAAAACAAAGATTGATGTTATGTTCGACTCCAGATCATAGGAAAATATCATTTTATAATGGATTCTCAACAAATTAGGATTTGAATTTTGTGATCATCCAAACCCATATCCATTGGTATGGGTAACTAAGGATATAGAAATAACCAAATAATATAAAATTAGATTTTCTATCTGTGTTGATTTTATTGATGAAGTAAAATTAGATGTAGTTTCCCTTAATGTATGTGGAGTGGTTCTTAGAAGTCCCTATATGTACATGTAGGATGCAAACTTCATGTAGAGAGAAAATTATTACCATCTCTTCAAGGATGGAAAATCTTTCACCATCAACAAGCACAAGGGCATGTCCAAAATTTTGCTGGTAAGTGCTAACCAAGATAAGAAATTGATTAGTTCTAGCAAGAAATATTTTTATTATTTTTAAGAGAAAATCAATCGGTACTTGGAACAAAGCATCTATGGAGGGATGTACTAAGAAACAAAAACAACAACTAGAATATTTGATATATGCATATAGTGATGTTCTCTAGGATCCAAAAGGGCTTGCACGTAAGAGGAAAGTGGAGAGTAAGATCCAAATATTGCCAGAGTCTCCATTACCAAACATTAGGTTGTACAGGTAGTTTGTTATAAAAGTAAGTGAGGTGAAGCAGAAATTGTAGCAACTACTAGAACAGGGTGTCTTTCAACTAAGTACATCACCATGTGGATCACCCATAATAATTGTTCCAAATATGGATGAGACTTGGTCACTGGATGTGTGTAGATTACATGGCATTAAACAAAATTGTGGTCAGGAAAAGGCACCCCCTTCCCAGGACAAATGATATGCTTAATGAGTTGCGGCAAGGGAAATACTTCACCAATCAAGATTTAAGTTTAGATATTTTTAGGTTCAAGCAAGATAAGAAGATATCTAGAAGGCTTCCATCAAAGCCAAGAAAGGTTTGTATGAGTGGTTAGTCATGTTATTTGGCCTGTGAAATGCACTAGCTACATTTATGAGATTAATGAATGATATATTCCACCCTTTTATAGATTGATTTTGTTGCACACAGTGTTGTCTTGATGGAAAAGATGTTTGGGACAATAACAACATGACCATTCTTGATGATAAAAGAAGAAAAAAGACTCTTTGTGAAGCAATATGACAACTGGACCTTTCGTAAGGTCTCATTACATGAAGATATGGGTGCTTGAAGTTTTTCAAGTTTTTTATGAAATGATGATACTCAAAATATCCTACGAATAGCATGGAGCTCGTTGATACATTTCCAATGGTATATCCTGCTTAGGAAAACTTCTCCCAGATGAGAAGCTATGGCCAGCTGAAAATGAACATTATTTGGGTCAAACTGCAAGGGAAAAATATAGGGTCAAACCCAAATTATTAAAGGGTTGAAAATTGGGCAAGTTTTGGCCGAATCCACCAATTATAGTGTAGATAAACGGCCTCAAGCACACAAAGATGCACATTGCTAAATGTCATTAAAGGGCATTCATGTTCAAGATAGATTGATGATACCCCCAACAAGTCAACAAAAAAATGAAGACAAAGTAGCACAATGTTTAACCTTATATTACAACCAATCAGATGTTGACATGTGGAAACGTTACATTGGGTGATGATGTGGAGTCAACTAATGTCAGCATGATGATGTGGTGCCACCAGAGGCCACCATGTGGCAATTGATTTGGCACATTTCAGTTGGAGAAAAGCTTGAAATAGGGTGACATGTAGCAACCCTCTCGGGCTATCTCGTGGCGTAGTGATGTCATGATGACATTATCTAGGAATCAACCAATGACCTTTGGATTCTATTCATATGAGAATGATCACATGGACATAAAATATTTAGACATTCAATGACTTTGGTCATGTGGTGTGCCCACATGAAACTATGGCATGAATGTTAGCGAGGTGTTGGGTATGTTTTGCTTGTCTATAATTTATAACGACATATTCTACAGGAGCTCAAGGTCATAAAAATAAGAGCGGGAACGAACCTCCAAAAATATATATATGAATTGTTCTCACTTCCAAAAGACACAATTTGAACTCAAATTTCAGGTATCCAAAACTCATTAAAGTTGAATTAGTTGTGAAAGATTGTGGTTGCGTCCTTCTTTCATTTGAATAAAGTGTTTTATCACCAAGTTATGGTTTTGATCCGTCAAATCTCTGCATAATTCTTTTTTATGATTCTATTTAGATTTGAAAATTCATTGGATATGGCTGAGGCGTATAACGATAGTGGTGAGGGCATAACATTGGTCTAAACACTAGGAGTCTAATGACAAACTTATGATTTGGATAGAACCAAGCCACATCTCACATTTGATAGATAGTCCACACTATTGTATGGCCGCAACACTAGCTCAATTGGTTGAGGTGATTGGATACATTAGTGTAGACTTGGCATGAGGGAGTGGTCCTCAATCCAATCCCAATTGAGGCTATGTCTCATGTTTTCTTGGTAGTCTAAACTATTGCATAGTCGCAACTGTTAGTGTCAGTGTATGCATACTTCCATCAGGGATCAAATCTACTCTTTGCATTTTCATTTTAGGTGTCTCATACTGAATTTTTAATCATTCCATTAGGTCATGTTAAAATGGTCCACTGATGGTTGTCTTTTTCCTAGAAAATCAAATCTTCCCTCATAAGGTACATTTGCTGACCCATTTCCATGTTGTATTTAGTTGAGGTTTCAAATATGTTACTATAGGTGTCAAGGTAGTTATCTTTCCATTACGTTTTAGGGTTAGTTTCCAAGGTATTTCCATTAGGTCTTAGGGTTCATTTCCAAGGTCAAAATCATGATTTCAAGTGTAAATAAAGGGCAGCAAAGGTATGAGGATGAAAAATAAACAAAGAGTAATTTCCAATAAGTCATAATGATTGTATAAATATCTTTTGTCACTAATGTAATTTTCATCTCAAAAACATGTTTTTGAGATGAAAACAGAGTATTTTTAGTTGATTTATATTCTTTTGATGTAATTCAATCCATTTCATGTAATAAGTGTTCCTAGCTGCCCCAAACATGTCTCCTTGCTGCAAGAAAATGAGACCACTGAAAAAATCAGTTCAATCCAAGCACCATCCACCTGAAAAGAGACAAAGAGAGAAAGGTATTAAACAGAGAATTAGAGGAAAAAAGAAAAAGTTCCAAAACATTAGAAAGTGGGCTTTTCTAATGAAAAATCAAAATCAATCTCTATATAAGATGTCACACTTCTTTTCCAAACTCATCATTCTCATTTGACAAAGAGGAAGAAAATCATTGAAGGAGAGAGGGGAATTGAGGCCAATTGGTGGCTAAGGAAAAGAGGTGTTGCGCATAGGAGATAGGGTGATGCGCATAGGAGACAGAGCGTTGTGCATAGGAGATAGGGCGCTACGCACAGAGCAGTTGGAGGAGGCGTTGTGCACGGAGGTCGGAGCATTGCACATAAGAGTGGAGCACTGTGCATAGGGCAGTTTCTCCAGTGTAAATTTGAACAGTGCTGCACATAGGGGTGGAGTGTTGCGCACCTATAGGTGGCATTGCGCATAGGGCTAGCAAGTGCCAAAACACTCCGTTAGTCACTCAAAACGATTTTTTTGCCTTCTATAGCCTATAAACAAGTAAGTGTGATCTCTAACCTATCCTCTTGGCATTCAACTCATCAATTTGAATTTGGTTTTCTATTTCAAAAATGAAACCCTAATCCCTCTTATACATCCCTCCACTCATTCCTTGAAACCCTAATCCCTCTTATACATCCCTCCACCTTTTCTTTGAAACCCTAATCCCTCCTACAAATCTCTCCATATCCCTTTCACCCTAATCCCTCCTACAAATCCCTCCATATCCCTTTTACCATAATCCCTCCTACAAATCCCTCCATATCTCTTTTACCCTAAATCCCCTCAAACAAATCCCTCCATATCCCTTATTCCCTAAATCCCCAAAGCAAAAATCCTAAAACCATATTTACTAAACAACCCCTATCAAAAAGAATACCCTCCCTCTCATTTTCATATTATATTCCATCCTACACCACATAAGTTCATCTCCCCTTCCCCTATCCCTAAATCACCAATACTTACTCCTTCATTACCTTCTCTAGGGTTACACAGCTTCCAAATTTGACAAACATGGACAAAGAGGATAGAGATTATGAGGAGGAGGAAAATAGTGGCAGTGAGAGTTTGGGAGATGAACCTCAGCATCAAAGAAAACCACACAAGGGAGGCAGAATTATCAGGGAGGAACCATCAAACATCAGAGAGTTATAGGCTTCTTATATGACTTTCACTTGTTTCAGGCATCTAGGGTGTTATGAGTTTTGTGAGTGGGTGGAAAGAGTCCAACATCATCCTAAGCTGACTAGGCTTTTTGTAGCCAATCTCTGTGATAAAAAGGTAACTCTTGCCAGGGTGACATTTATAGTCTCATCCTCCATCATTGTCATTGCTACAAGGATTCCAAATGTGGGGGAGAAATGGCATAAGGCACAAGATTTGGATGAGCACTATTATGAGCCATACATCGAATCTAGGTAAAGAAATGAAAAGAAGAGGACTTTTCCTTTCAAGTTCCTTGAAGACAAATATGCCCTAAGATGAGGATCATTATGAAATATTTCACATGTGAGAGCAGATTTTCTAGATTGTACACCTATCATATTAGACTTCTTATGCATTTTACAAGAGTGAAAATGTTGAGCATCCCTTATTTCTTATTCAAGAACATTGAGAAGATCGCCTACATTGTACAGAAAAGGCCATACCCCCAGCAAATGAGTAGTCTCTATCACTATTCCTTGATCAAGATGATTGTGCTACATCATCTCAACCTCCTTAACATCTCCTGGGAGACATTCATTGCCAATGACATCTTCAGGGGTCCTCAAATTCCTCCACCAGTGCCTCAAGAAATAGAAAGGCCTTCCAGTAGTGCCCAAGTAGAGAAAAGTGAGAAGGCTAAAGAGACTAGAGTTGTTGAGAAGCCAGAAGCCTACAAGACATATCAGAGAGGGGCTAGAAAATTGTTTGCAGCAGATAGGCAAGTGTTTACTCCACTTTATGTGGAAGGGGCCTTGCCTTCTTCATCATATCATAGGAAAATTCTTGCTCCACAAAATGTGGAAGGGGCTTTTCTTTCTTCATCGACACAACAGGTGTAGCAGCAGCATAAGGGGAAGGAAAAGGTGTTGGAGGAAAGCCTTGATGATGAGGAGGAAAGAGATTTTGATATGATGGAAGATGATGAACCAGAATAGCCACACATCCATCATGGCATTGAGACAGTTGATTTGGAGGCCCAAGATGAGGCAACAAACAAAAACATAACCACAAGGGAAAAAGATGCACAGATCCAAGCACTAATAGACAACATGGTGAGAGCTAAGTATGTCATTTCATACCTTGAGCAAGAGAACAAGCAGCTAAGTGACAAACAAGTCCTCATGGACCTGGAACTTCTCAAAGCAAAGAGGCAAAGTTACAAGGGCAAATTAGCAATACAAGAGGAAGAAACATCGGCTAACTTGACTACAAAACAAAGAATTGAGAAGGAAATTGAGGAGGATAGAGAAACTTGGCTTGAAAGATTCAATTTGCATGTGGATAAGATGCTCCAAAAGGCCAACAAGGACAATGAACCATGAGGCACGTGGCTCTCCATTACAGGACTCGGAACAAGATTTGTAACATAAGGGTCAAGCAAATGAAAAGAAGGCTAAAACAAGCACTCGAAGGAAAAAAGGAGGATAATAGGTTTAAGTTTCTTGTTGAACCTTCCTTGGCTAACCAAGACACTTTATGGTGGTGTTTTCCACAACTTTTGAGCAGGGTTTGAAGAATTTTTTCCTTTTGAAAAATTTGGAAATTTTTAACACAAAAATTTTGGCTCTATGCACAGCACCACTGACGTTGCGCTTTTCCTAGGGGCATTCAATGGAGTAATGGTCAGAATTTTTGGATTCAGAATGATGCTTACATGCACCCTGAGCATTTGCTAAGCTTTTAGATCAGAACTGGTCAACCAAAAGGTCAAAATACACCAAAAAAATGACCTTTCTGCCCTTTTTTGGACACACAGGAGCAGTCTTGGTACAATCAGTTTTTGAGGGGGTAAATGAGCTTCAAATGATGAAATTGAAGATGTTCCGGAAATAAGTCTTGAATAGCTTTCCAATGAGCTATCATCAACTCAATTTGTACACTGGGAAGGCCTCCAAAATGGACCTGGAAAAAGCACTGCGCATAGGGCTTGGGCACTATGCATAGGACAAAAATTGTGCTAAGTGTCTACTTCACTATGCCTTGATTGTAATTTTGAGTTTCCTCTCATAGATGGTGTTTTACTGATATAAATGATGACTAGGCATGTAAATATGATGGATAATAAGTATTATAAGGTAGATTCATTAGATTAAAAGTCATCTTGAGGACAAATGAATTAGTTTCCTCACTTTTAGAGGCAAGTTGTTAGGATGCCTAGATTCCAGTTTTTTATTCAGTTTTGGTTAGATTAGCTCCTCATCTTAGGGATTGGACCACTGAGGATCGGAGGAGGTTGAAATAATGTCTATATATTCTTCTTATTTCTCATTGTAATGGATTGGTCTCAGTTGGATGCTTATGCTTTGAATATACATCATTGTACATCAGTTTTAGCAGGAGATTAATGAAAATTTGAAGCTATTTCTTTGGGATCCATGTGGAATGATGTTCAGTTCAGTTTTTCTTATGTTTTCATGTGTTAAAATGTATCTTTTACTCCATTACATCATTTCATACTCTTTAAGTGGATGTTTTCAAGTTGATAGGCAGAACCCATAATACTTATGCTCTGTTTTGGGAAAATATTCACAGTTTATGTTTTCTTCAGTTTAGGAAGAATCCATGTTGCTCACATGCTCTTTCTAGCTCCTCACCTGTCTTGAATCACCTCACCCATCAAACCCTAGAGTTCTAAACCTTGTGCCTGTAGGTTTCAACCCTATACAAAAATTACCTACATAGGAATTCTAAAACATTGAAAATAAACAATGCGAGAGCATAACACATAAAACACATATAAACAGAGATTTTCCCCTAGATCCCAAAACCGGGACTACCAGCTTGATTTTTCATTATGTTCCTTTCAATGTTACAATACATATTTATACATGCCGAAGCATCCAATACCATGGACCAAAAAACCATCGCATCCAAAACCATGGACCAAAAAACCATCGCGTCTAAAAAAATGTGTGAAAATCATGCACAAACCCATAATGGGTCTGGCCACCTAACATAGGGTCCAAAACCAAAATTTTCTAGGGCGCTACTGCGGACCCCATAAAGTGGGGTTACGGGTGCCCCTCAAACCCCCTGTGACTTGCCCCCATCTAACCCCCGATTAACTACGTGGACTAGTCGTGGAAAGAATATAACACAACCCAACATTCTCCCACTTGTTGTCTTCTTTCCACAGGGGTCCATAAGAGAGCTCAGTCATTTATCCAACCCTGCAATGCCCATTGTTTCTCTACACCAAGAGAACTTCTCAGAGCTCATAGATTTTGTCAATGCATCTGCAGTATTCTTGAAAGTGTCCACCTTTACTAGCAACACCTTTTTGTCTTCTATCATATCCCTCACAAAGTGATACTGAACATCAATTTGCTTTATCTTTGAATGATATGCAGGGTTCTTTGCCAAAAAAATTGCACTTTTGTTGTCACAGTGTATCCTTATAGCTTCCTGTACTAACCCCATACTTGAACACAATCTCTGCAACCAAACAGCTTCCTTGCTTGCATGAGTGGCTGCCATGTATTCTGCCTCTATAGTTGATAGTGCCACTACAGATTGTTTCTTACTCATCCAACTGACTGCACCTCCAAATAGGTTAAACACATACCCACTTGTAGATCTTCTCTAATCCAGATCTCCAGCCTGGTCTGCATCAACAAAGCCACGAATATCCAAAACTCTGTCCAATCCTAGTCTTCCTTTCTAGCACAAACCATAATCACTAGTGCTACGCAAATACCTGAAAACCCACTTCACTATTGTCCATTGCTCCTTTCCTGGTTTTGACATCAACCTGCTCAATACTCCCATTGCATGTGTAATGTCTAGTCTAGTACAGACCATAGCATACATCAGGCTACTGATTGCACTTGCATATGGAACACGGGACATGTCCTCTTCCTCTTCTTGTGTCTTGGGACACTGTTCAACAGATAAATTTACACCTACAGGAATAGGAACCTTCATCGGTTTACTATCTTGCATATTAAACCTCTGCAATATTGTCTCGACATACTTCCTCTGGTTTAACCAGTGCTTCCTCTTTCCCCAATCTCTTTTAATTTCCGTGCCCAAAATATAGTTCACAGCACCAAGATCTTTCATGTCAAATTTGGGGGACAATTGGGTCTTCAAATCCTGGATAACTTCTTTGTCATTTCCAACCAGCAACATATCATCCACATACAAGACCAGATAAATAACACGGTCACAAATTAATTTAAAATACACACAGTGATCTTCTTTGCTTCTGGTGAAGCCAAGTCCCCATATAAATGTATCAAATTTCTGATACCACATCCTTGGTGACTGTTTTAACCCATACAGAGACTTCTTTAACTTACATACTAGTTATTTCTTACCCTTCACCGCAAAGCCTTCAGGTTGCTTCATGTAGATCTCCTCTTCCAGATCCCCGTGAAGAAATGTTGTCTTCACATCCATCTATTCTACCTCAAAATCAAAAGAAGCAGCAACAGATAATAGTAATCTAATAGAAGTTACCTTGGCAACAGGAGAAAAAATATCACCAAAATCAATTCCCAACATCTGGGAATAACCTTTTGCTACCAACTGAGCTTTGTATTTCTCCACTTTTCCTTCTGCATTTGTCTTCTTTTTGAGCACCCATTTGCTGCCAATGGGTTTCCTTCCAGCCAGCAACTCCACCAGATCCCAAGCCTCATTTTTGTGCAAAGATGCCATTTCATCAACCATGGCCTCTTTCCAAAGTTTTCCATCCTCTGAATCCATTGCTTCCTTCACAGTTCTGGGATCATCATCAGTAACAGACAAAGCAAAATTTGAACAGAAAGCAGATGGACTATACCTTTCTGGTTACCTTCTTTCTCGAACTGATTTTCTCACACCCGGTGTTTGTGGCTTTTCATCTTCTGATTCCTCCTCTGTTGTACAGTCTAATTCTTCCTCCTTTAGCTCAAACTATATCTTCTCAGGTTCCTTTGGTTGGACTTCATGTTTAATAACATCTTTCACCTCTCTAAACACCACATCTCGGTTGTACACAACCTTCCTTGTTACTGGGTTCCAAAGCTTATAACCCTTTAAACCATCCTTATACTCAATAAAGATGCACTTTTCAGATTTACTATCCAAGTTGGTTCTTTTCTCCTTCGGAACATGTACATATGCATCACATCCAAATACCCTCAGATGTGAAAGAGAGGGTTTCTTACCAGTCCATACCTCTTATGGAGTCTTATCCTCCAACGGTGATGAAGGTGACATGTTGAAAGGGTAACATGCAGTATCCACCGCCTCTACCCAGAATCCCTGTCCTAACCCGGCACCACTGAGCATGCTTCTTGCCCTTTCCATCAACGTCTTGTTCATTCTTTCTGTAGCTCCATTTTGCTGAGGTGTATATGGAGTAGTATTCTATCGTGCTATACCACACTTCTTACAAAATTCTTCAAATTCCTTGCTACAAAACTCTCCACCATTATCTGTCCTCAGCACCTTTATCTTCTTCTTTGTCTGATTTTCCACGAGAGCCTTAAATTCTTTAAACCTGTCAAAGACTTCAGATTTCTTGTTAAGGAAATATATCCATGTATTCCTTGAGAAGTCATCTATAAATGATACATAGTACATAGAATTACCCAGTGATGGAACCTTCATAGGTCCAAACACATCACTGTGCACAAGCTCTAATATTTGTTTCGCCCTCTTACCACCAGAGGGGAAACTCACCCGATTCTGCTTCCCATATACACAATTTTTATAGAAATCAAAATTCAGAGAGCTGTTACTCATACCTTCTACCATACCTTTACCAGGAAGTATTTGAAGGCCCTTCTCTCCAATATGTCTAAGCCTTTGATGCCACAGCATGGTCTTCTCTCCAGAGACAACTAGATTTTCTACTCCACTTTCAGGAACCACAGAACTATTGCACCCATCAATAACAGTGCTACCTTGCAGGGTGTGCAGAGTTCCAATCCAAACTCCCCGCATCAATATCAGTGCTCCCCGAACCATTTTGTAGGTATCCTTCTCGAACACTGTTTTTACACCTGCATCATCCAGCGTGCTTACAGAAATCAGATTTCTGGCTAATGCAAGAATATCTAGAACACCTGGAAGCATTCTAACCCTTCCACCTTGCAACTTCAACTTTACTTTTCCGCGACCAATAATTCTAGCCTTCCTGTCATCCCCTAAGAAGACATCACCACTATCATATTTCTCATACTCACAGAACCACTCTCTATGGGGAGTGAAGTGAAAGGATGCACCTGAGTCAATCAACCATGCCTCATGATCTACATGTGTACTTGAAGAATCCAAGTACACATCCCCACCTTCATCTAAGGTGGTTTTTGCCTCTACAGAAGGAGCCTCATCAAATCCCTTTCCTTTATTAGGAGTTTTAGATTTACAGTCCCTTTTAAAGTGGCCTTCCTTTCTGCATTTCCAGCACACCACCTTTACAGGTTTTCCTAGAGATTTAGATCTCCCTCTAGATTTAGATCTCCCACTCAATGACTTATTTTTGTTTTTGTTCTAGGACCATCCTCATACAAACAAGGCATCACCATTCTAGCTCTTCATATTTTTCCGTCTCATCTCCTCCGTCAGCAAGGCTGAGACTATTTCATCAAACTACAAGGTAGTTGCATTGCTACCTATTGCAATAACCAGACTATCCCATGAATCTGGTAGAGAACACAACAAACTAATGCACTTATCTTCATCTGAAATTTTAATATCAACAGATGCTAACTGACTTACCACAGTATTAAATGCATTCAGATGCTCTGTCACCGAGTCTCCATCTTTCATCCTCAGGTTATACAGCTTTTTCTGCAGGAACAATTTATTCACCAAAGACTTAGATTGGTACAAAGTCCCTAACTTGTCCCACAAAGCCTTCGCCGTAGCTTCCCCTGATACATTCAGCAATACTGAATCTGAGACACACAATCGTATTGTGCTTTTTGCCTTCCAATCCAACTTCTTCCATTCTTCATCGGACACTCTTGTTGGTTTAGTACCCAGATCTACCATGATCCACTGATATTTATCCACCAACAGATCCTCCATCTTGAGTTTCCACAACTCAAAACTATGACCATTAAAATTCTCGATCTCTATCTTTCCACTACTCGCCATCTTCTTTCACCACCAGAATCGATCTCGCAGATCTCCCACTAAATAGGGTTTACCACAGGCCCGAGCAAAACCCCTCAACAACAAAGGCGTCCCCTTGAAGCCAAAACAGCTCTGATACCAAATGTAAGTTTTAACCATGTACAGAAATTACCTGCATATGAATTCTAAAACACAGAAAATAAACAATGCAAGAGCATAACACATAAAACACATATACATAGATATTTTTCCCTGGATCCCAAAACCGGGACTACTAGCTTGATTTTTCATTATGTTCCTTTCAATGTTACAATACATATTTATACATGCCGAAGCATCCAATACCATGGATCGAAAAACCATCGTGTCCAAAACCATGGACCGAAAAACCATCGCGTCCAAAAACATGTGCGAAAATCATCCACAAAACCATAGGTCGGTCCGCCCAACCTAAAATAGGGTTCAAAACCAAAATTTTCTAGGGCGCTACCCCGAACCCCATAAAGTGGGGTTACGGGTGCCCCACAAACCCCTTGTGACCTGCCCCCATCTAACCCCCGATTAACTACGTGGGCTAGTCGTGGAAAGAATATAACACAACCCAACAATGCCTACCTTGCCCCATCGAACACTCTGCAATTTTGACCTAATTTCCTTGCCCTAACTGTTTGGCTCCTCCTAATCCAGCAAAACCTTTCAAAATCAAAATCAAACCTTGTGCTACTATACCTAGCCTAATATCATTTTCTCAATCCAGTCATCTTGGTTGAGGTCCTTTTGGAGAGAGCCCTCTCTTGGCCTAGTAGGGCTAGCTACTTGGCTAAGCATGGTTTGTGGTTACCCTGGCATTGCCTTCCTTTAGCCTGAGATTCAATCCAAGTGATAACAACAAGCACTAGCTCAATTGGGATGAGGTGATTGCATATGTCAGTATTGACCTGGCTCGAGGGGGTGGCCCATGTCCTCACCCTAGTTGACATAACTACATACTAAATATTGCAAAGGGAAAACAATGTCTTAACAAGCCACATGACATAGCGGATTTGGTAAGACATGTGCACTATGATTGGGTGGTCATGTGTTCGACCCATATTGGAGAATAGGTCGGTAACCTATATATATATATATATTGCCATTCTGTTGCATAGTTCACGACTTCTAGTGGGTTGCACTAGAATTCAACGAATTATTGAAAAGCACCAAGAAAAGGGTTGTTTGTATAACATTTAAATGAATGTAAAGTCTTATATGGTTATTTCAGATTTATGGGGTCAATATTGATCCAAATTTGATTTTGGAAGAAGTTGAGCAGTCGAGGTTCATAAATTGATGGAACTGGAGGGTTTTGAGGCTCTTTTGATGCTCTTTTGATGGCCAAAATATTTTATGTTCATTTTGAAAGTCTAGGAGAATGTTGTGGGTATTTTGGATATATGAAGTTAACTAGTTCCAAAATGGGGTTTAAATGACTTGATTGAAGCAGATTATGGGTAGCACTATGACAACTAATAGGAGTAATTGATATGATGTTTTGATGCAAGTTATATAACAATACAGGGGTTGTAGGTTATGTGGAAATGCAGTGGTTGTGGGTTGTGTGGTAGAGAGAGTGATTGGAAGAGTGGCAATATTTATGACATTGACAATGTTTGTAGGTTTTGATTACAGATTGTGATAGTCTCCTTGTATGCAGATTCAACAATATATGATAATGATGGATCTAGTTTGAAAATTAGATGAAATCAAGGTTCGAAAGGAAGTTTAAGAAGGAGCGGTTGGATCCTAGAGCAGGTTGGAGCCCATGAATTATCGAGGTTGGTGCCTAGAGTAGGTTAGAGGCATACTCATTATTGAGGTTTGAGCCTCAATTAGGTTGTAGTCTACAGTGAGCAACTACTTACATCTTCCTAGGTTGGTGCCTCAATAAGTTTTTATCCTACTACAAGTGGTAGCTTACATTCTAGGGGTAGTTTCCTCCAACATGTCGGAGACTGCAAATTGATGTAAATAATTTAAGACAAATAAGAAGATTAGTGGTTTTATCCCATTTGGGTTTCCACCTAAGAAAATTGCGTCTCCTTGTGATGTGATGGCTTCTTGTGTTGTTTTTGTTCTGCTGATTATGTAATGATATTGCATTTCTATAGTTGATGATATAATATTGATAGCCACTTCTGAATGGATGTATGATTAATTAAGATTGTAAAATTGTAAAATTGTCCTCACATTGATGCAGCCCCCACTCTTAGTGTGACCTTCAGACCAACACATTTTTCATTATCTATTTGGATGATATACTAGTATATAGTGCTACCTGGGAGGAGGAAATCTCACATTTGACATAGGTGATAGGGACATTAATATGCACCAATTGCTAGAAAATATTAAGAAGTGTGAATTTGCACAACAATATTTGGTGTATTTGGGGTATGTGATAGGTGGAGGAGAGTTGAAGATAGTTCTTTCCAAGACGGAGACTATCATGAAGTGATTGATCCCTAATAATGTTTATGAGGTTAGGAGTTTCAATGGGGTAATGCGGTACATGAGGAAATTCATAGCATCATTTTTAGCAGTAGTAGCATCACTCCAAACCATAATAGAAACAATCAAGTGTTTCCAGTGGGGAAAGGGTCAATGGAGGGCCTTTGAGGAGTTATAAAAGAAGATTAGTCAAGCACCAGTTATGCTTTACCAAACATTCAAGAACCCTTTGAAGAGGATGTAAATGTAAATGGGTTTGTTATGGGAGGGGTCTTGTTGTAGGGAGGAAGGTCTGTATGTTACCATTCTAAAGTATTTCATGGGGAAGTTCTTAACTACCCTACCTATGACAAGGATATTTATGCCCTAGTGCAAGCTATGAATAAGTGGAAGCACTAATTAATGAGAAAGGAGCTAATAATCCAAACATATCACCAACCACTATAGTACCTATAAGCCTAGAGTAAGTTATATCAAACCAGGCATTACAAGTGGAAGTTGTTTTTACAATTGTTTAACTGAGTGATCATGTATAAGAAGTGGAGCACAAACATGTTGGCTAACATGCTTTCAAGGCCACCCACATCAAAGATCATAACTTTGGGAAATATGATGCACATGGATCCGTTCACCCATTATGCACACAAAGAGGAATATTGATAGGATGAGGACATCAAGGAGGTGTTTTAGTAGTTGCAAATCCAAATTCATGTGCATGATGGTGAAAACAGAGTTGACTTCCATCTCTAGGATGGGTTACTCTATAGGCTGAATAAGTTATGTGTTCTTAAAGGTGAATGATTGTAGTTGATTAGAGAGGCTCACACCTCCAAGATTGCAAGGAAATTTGGTGTAGGGAAGATGGTGTCCAACTTATAGAGGTATGTATATTGGCCCAACATGCATTAAAAAGTAGTTAGCTACATAAAAGGATGCATGTTTTGTTGTACCAACAAGCCTAGTAATAGGAACGTGGTTTATATCATCCCTTAACTATACCCACTCGTCCTTGGGAAAGCATTACCATGGAATTTGTGGGAGGTTTACCATCAACTAGGAAGGGATATGACTACCTATTTGTGCCAGTTGACAGGTTCAACAAGATATGTGTTCTAATGCCATGCAAAAATACCATCAACAACGAGAAGCAACAAATGTATTCTTTAGACAAGTCTAGGTGGACTTTGGGATAACAAGGAGCATTGTTTCATATAGGGAACCAAATTTATCAATACATTTTGGACTACAATATGGGAGGAGATGGAAAAAAGTTGAAGAGGTCTATAACACTCCATCCACAAACATAAGGGAAAATGAGATTTGTTAAAGATAACATTGACCAATTCAGTTCAAAGGGGTTTATAAAATTAATTGTTGTTGTGGAATGTGCTACATTGGATACATCAGTTCATCATTTAAGATAAGACTCAAGGAGCATGGCAATGACATAAAGAAAGAAAGAATACACTCCTTCACTCTTTCAAAATATTCATTTAATACTTAACACCACTTATTCCTTGAAGACACTAAGGATGGTTATTATTTCAAACACATGTTTAGAGAAGCATTTGTTATCATTAAACAACCCAACAATATCAACAACTATGGGGGAGTTGAAGTTAGTCGAATTTGGATCATTTTAATCTCTCACAATTAATCCATGCTTTTCTTTTGTCTTCTTTTCTTCCCTCGCCTTTCCTCTTTTATTTCTCTTTTTTCTTTTATTTTTCCTCTTCCCTATTCGTTTTTCTCTCTTATTTATTATTCTTCTCTCTCTCTCTCTCTCTTGTTGGGTTGTGTTATATTCTTTCCACAACTAGCCCACATAGTTAATCGGGGGGTTAGAAGGTGTGGGGAGCCCCCCCTTCGTTGTGCCAATTACATAGCGGGGGTCACAGGGGGTTTGAGGGGTGCAAGTAACCCCCCTCTATGGGGTTCGGAGCAGCGCCCTGGAAAATTTTGTTTTTTGGACGCTATATTAGGTTTCGCATAACTACCTATGGTTTTGTGCATGATTTTCGCACATGGTTTTGGAGGCGATGGTTTTTGGTCCATGGTTTCGGACTTGATGGTTTTCAGTCCATGGTATTGGATGCTTCGGCATGTATAAATATGTATTGTAAAGATTGAAAGGAACATAATGAAAAATCAAGCTGGTAGTCGCAGTTTTTGAATCCAAGGGAAAATCTCTGTGTATATGTGTTTTATGTGTTATGCTCTCGCATTGTTTATTTTCTCTGTTTTAGAATTCGTATGCAGGTAATTTATGTATGGGGTTAAAACCTACATTTGGTATCTTAGTTTTTTTGGCTTCAAGGGGACACCTTTGTTGTTGAGGGGTTTCGCTTGGGCCTGTGGTAGACCCTGTTCAATGGGAGATCTACGAGATCGATTCTGGTGGTGGAAGAAGATGGCAAGCAGTGGAAAGATAGAGATCGAGAAATTTAATGGTTAGAGTTTTGAGTTGTGGAAACTCAAGATGGAGGATATGTTGGTGTATAAATATCAGTGGATCACGGTAGATCCAGGTACTAAACCAACTGGAGTGTCTAATGAAGAATGGAAGAAGTCATATCGGAAGGCAAAGAGAACAATACGATTGTGTATCTCAGATTCAGTATTGCTGAATGTATCAGGGGAAGCTGCGGCGAAGGCTTTGTGGGACAAGTTAGGGACTTTGTACCAATCTAAGTCTTTGGTGAATAAATTGTTCCTGTGGAGAAAGCTGTATAACCCGAGGATGAAAGATGGAGACTCGGTGACAGAGCATCTGAATGCATTTAATATTGTGGTAAGTCAGTTAGCATCTGTTGATATTAAAATTTCAGATGAAGATAAGTGCATCAGTTTGTTGTGTTCTCTACCAGATTCATGGGATAGTCCAGTTATTGCAATAGGTAGCAATGCAACTACCTTGCATTTTGATGAAATAGTCTCAGCCTTGATAACGGAGGAGATGAGACGGAAAAATATGGAGAGCCAGAATGGTGATGCCTTGTATGTACAAGGACAGTCCCAGAACAAAAACAAAAATAAGTCATTGAGTGGTAGATCTAAATCTCTAGGAAAACCTGTAAAGGTGGTGTGCTGGAAATGTGGAAAGGAAGGCCACTTTAAAAGGGACTGTAAATCTAAAGCTCCTGACAAAGGAAAGGGATCTGATGAGGCTCCTTCTGCAGAGGCGAAAACCACCTAAGATGAAGGTGGGGATGTGTACTTGGCTTCTTCAAGTACACATGTAGATCATGAGGCATGGTTGATTGACGCAGGTGCATCCTTTCACTTCACTCCCCATAGAGAGTGGTTCTGTGAGTATGAGAAATATGATGGCGGTGATGTCTTCTTGGGGGATAAAAGGAAGGCTAGAATCTTTGGTCGTGGAAAAGTAAAGTTGAAGTTTCAAGGTGGAAGGGTTAGAATGCTCCCAGGTGTTCTAGATATTCTTGCATTAGCCAGAAATCTGATTTTTGTAAGCAAGCTGGATGATGCAAGTGTAAAAACAGTGTTCGAGAAGGATACCTACAAAATGGTTCGGGGAGCACCGATATTGATGCAGGGAGTTCGAATTGGAACTCTGTACAAGCTACAAGGTAGCACTATTATTGATGGGTGCAATAGTTTTGTGGTTCCTGAAAGTGGAGCAGAAAATCTAGTGGTTTCTAGAGAGAAGACCATGTTGTGGCATCAAAGACTTAGACATATTGGAGAGAAGGGCCTTTGAATACTTCCTGGTAAAGGTATGGTAGAAGTTATGAGTAATATCTCTCTGGATTTTGATTTCTGTGAAAATTGTGTATATGGGAAGCAGAATCGGGTGAGTTTCCCCTCTGGTGGTAAGAGGGCGAAACAAATATTAGAGCTTGTGCACAGTGATGTGTTTGGACCTATGAAGGTTCCATCACTGGGTAAGTCTGTGTACTATGTATCATTTATAGATGACTTCTCAAGGAATACATGGATATGTTTCCTTAATAAGAAATCTGAAGTCTTTTACAGGTTTAAAGAATTTAAGGCTCTCATGGAAAATTAGACAGAGGAGAAGATAAAGGTGTTGAGGATAGATAATGGTGGAGAGTTTTATAGCAAGGAATTTGAAGAATTCTGTAAGAAGTGTGGTATAGCATGGCAGAATACTACTCCATATACACCTCAGCAAAATGGAGCTACAGAAAGAATGAACAAGACTGTTATAGACATTTTTGTGCCTTACAGCTTTGAGCATGAAATGTCCATAATCCAAGGGATCCAAAGTCCCTAAAAGTGTTGTTCCTGCCCCTAAAGGAACAAGGTCAACCAATGGCAGCTTCTCCCAGAAGTTCTCCACCAAAAACTACTCAAAATCAGTCAATTCAGGATCAATTCAGATGCTCCACTAGCTTCCTGCGTTGCAAAGCACCCAAATACACTGGCTAGGTGCGTTGCAACGCAGGTGAATGCACTACCAGGGTGCGCTGAGTGAGAAATGCCAAATGGCAGTTTCATTCCGCGAGGTATACAGACAATGGAAGCTTCCAGAATCTTCTCCAATGACACTTGCCTCACTGAATTCGACCAGTGATGAGTAAGAGGCTCTCAGTCTCCAAGTGGAAGCAAGAACTGACAGAGAGAAGCCACAAGTCAAAACATAAGCTGACTCATCCTCTTTGCATACATCTATATATGGATCCCTCATCCCAGAGATCCAGGGGGCTGGAATTTTGTACTTTGCAGAGAGTTGCTGTTGGTTTGAGATTGAGATTAGTACATTGGGTGATTTATGCTTTGTTGGAGGTGAGGAAGGGATTCCTTTGCTGGGAGGTAGATGCTGGATCGGGACTCACTTGGTTGTATCTCCTCTTGGACTTTCTTATCATATCAATAAAATTATTTGAGTTTCTCCTACATGCTGTGTATCAATGATGTTTTGTTATATTTGCATGTTTAGCTTAATTTGATCCTAAGCTTTTTATGAATGTAAATCTATATCTTTGTGTAGTTTCTCTCTTCTGTGATCTTGCAGGAATTTGGTGAAGCTGGGCCGGTAAGGGAGTAGGGAGCTGGGAACTATTGAAGAGAAGAGTGATTGGATCAACAAACTAGCGCAAGACATAGGTTAGTTTATCCTTCCTCTTCGTTCACATTTCATAAAGAAGAATACTCAAGTAGTTTTCCTTGTTTGTTGCTAAGGCACTGTCACACCTTAGAGTGGGATAGGGGCATTCTGAATAGATACTTTTCCCAACAACAAAATGGCGACCCCACTGGGGATCGTATATAGTTACTTTATTTGTGTTTCTATTGTTGTTCTTCTCATAAACTTAGGAGTGGCGAATCGAACTGCATTTTCCATTTACAAATGCAAAGTAGAGATCTGCTACTCTAGTCCATTCACTGGGCCTGTTTATGATCTGAACAACTGATCCAAAAATGCTCTAATTGCCCTTTTGTGATAGCTCTTAATCCTCCTTTAAATCATCCCTCTAATTGTACCTTGTTGATAGCTTTTATCCGGCCAAAAACCTTAGATCAAACTGCAAACCATGACCCAAAACCCGGAGACAATTCTCGTTTCTGCTTCAGCGCAGGCTTTGTGAAGAGACTCTGCATTTCAACGCAGGTCCCGAGAGGGCTACCTGCGCTGCAATTCAGTTTCCCTGTGCAACAGGTGCGCTGATCAGCCTTTGCCCTGTGCAACTGTGGTTCTTTGCTTCTTTTTGTTCAGTTTTATCTCTGATTTTTGCAGCCTGTTATCAGTGAGTGTACCTATCTGAAAACCCCTTTTCTTTGCCTTAATTCCGCCTCAGTTGTATAAAAGAAACTGTATTTGTTTTTGTGTATTTGTTACATCATTTGCAGTTTCCCATTACAAAAGTAAACTAGTCATACTGTCGCCCTTAGATCTAGACTTGTCGTAAGTGTCGTTTTGATCTTAGGAGTGAGTTTGTTTACTGTTGACAGTTGATTACGCTTTTACTTTTGTCTTTTGGTTTGAATTTATGAATTTCTAGTGTCGAAACAAGTGTTTATTTCAAAATCATAAAGTTTCGTAATCGTCTCTACTTTGTTGATTTCAAAAAAGAAGCTTGTTTGTGTTTTTCACTTGAAATCGAATTCAAATTTGTACAACAACTTTCTTTTTAGGCATCAATATTAAGAAAGTGAAAACAAATACATGCACAAGTGCATTTGCATATTGACAGTTTGTATAGCTTGATTTAGGAAAAGTGCATTTACAGTGTGCTCTTTGCTCTTTGAGAAAAGATTGTGTCTTTCTTTTCCCCTTGTAGCTAGGATTTTCATTGTTGAAAAGAGATAAAAGCTTACTTATCATCTTTAGACTGCAATTAGGAATTACATCTACATCTCGTGGTGATCCAAAAAGGAAAACTTCTAAGAAAGATCAACCTAAAATAAATTGAATGAACTTAACAACGCTTTGTAACTTAACGCACAACATAGAGCTCTAGGCTAGAGACGTGTTCTAGTGTCGTAAAACCTGGTAACTATTGGCCTCACTGATGGTTGGGTGATTCCTCCTGAGAGACGATAAGTGCCAGTACGGATTGTGCTCCCACGTACCGTCGAGTATATATTGGGAGACCCCTATAGGCTCAATACCTTTATCCATAGGAAGCCGTGTCGGTCGCCCTACTGATCGCAATGCACTAAACACAGCATTCGGGAAGATTGACCGCCCGTAACCTAAAAAGTATTCTATGGTTTTGCGATTGGTTTGGCACTCCCTCTACCTAGACCTCTAGAGCAGTCCCTTTCGTTCCTTTTCAGACTCCTTAATGGAAAAGGTCCATCTGAGCACTTGTCACTTCAGGCTCATTAAAAATCGAAGGAGACTAGAGTCATCTTTTGTTTTTCTCGACTCTTAAAAACTGAAAAAACAAGTTGTGTCAAAGTGTCTAAAATTTATTTTAAACGGAATAATCATCACCTTTCCCTCGTTGATCTTCGAAGTTAGTCTCACTTCATCGCAAGTTCTTGTAGAATCGCTAGAAAATATTTTGGATAGACTAGATATGTCTGAACAACCGTCGACATCCAGGACTGTGTCGTCCGATACAGCAGTGGCATAGCCTCCTACTGCTACTCCAACGATGTTCAATGGTATACCATCTGTCCCGGCAAGTTATCAACAACAAGCCGGAGTCCAATCAGGGACTGCTTCGACGACATGGTTAGTTCCTATTTCTTCATCCGGATTATCATCTGATATTTCTTATGTTGAAACTCAACAAATTGATCCAATGTGTCTTCAAAGGCCAATCTACCCTTTAAGTACTGGATTGCCACCATATGGAGGGTAGTATACCTTTTCATTGTTCCCTCCCGGAGAACAACCATGTGGGAGTTTACAACAAAGTTCAGGTCAAACTGGAATTACATCCAGCGGTTGGGTACAAATACTGCCTCAGCAACCAAGGGTTGTATATTCAATGCAACCAGTCCACCCTGTGTCGAATATTCCCACTATACCTGCTATGGTGACCGCATCGCAAGTACAAGCGTTACCTGTTGCATGTCAACCCCAAGTTTCTCAGGTTGCAATACAACAGCCTCTTGTCTCAACGACTCAATCACAACCTTAGGTTAGTGCCTCCTTATCTGGAGTGACTCAGGCTCAGACAAGTACTATGAATCCTCATCTTGGTCAATCATCCAGTATTGGACAACAGCAAATGGTCCAACAACCAGGGCTGGTTCATTCTCAACAATCGCCATTCCAGCAATCATATCAAGGACCTGAGCAACAAGTCTTTGTAAGTAATGGGCAACCGCATTTCCAAAGCGGTTATCAACAACCATATTATAATGGTTATGCCCATCAACCTTGTCAAAGTTGCCAACATCAAATACATTATGCTGGTATTCAAAGACCCATTGCTCAGGCGATTCCATCTTATCCTGGGTATGCTTCGCCTAACCTGAATCAACAGTTGCCCTTTGTAGCAACTCTAGAATTACCAGATCTAAACCGGCTGACGAATGATCCAATTGCTTATGCCCCTTGGTGGCCAGCGATTCCGCATAAACTTTCGTCAGATATTCCTAAATTTAATGGAAATCCGGGTGAAGATCCATCGAATCATGTGATGACATTTCATCTGTGGTGTTCATCAAACACCCTAAATGATGATTCGATAAGACTTCGCCTCTTTCAGAGGACATTAACGGGTCCAACGGCAAAATGGTACATCGAATTGCCTAAAGCTTCGTTTGACAACTTCAGTACCTTAGCCACAACCTTTTTAACCCATTTTCAGTTACCAATAAGGTACGAAACGGGAACAGAACTTCTTACCAACTTCAAACAGACAACGGCCACTCACATATCTGATCATATACATGAGTGGCGACGTCGTCGTAGGATGGTAAAAACGTACGTCCCCGATCAGCTCTTAGCTGAATGGTTTATCAAGTCATTACTACCTTCCATCACGGAAGATGTGGTAAAGGGGGGAGTTGTAACAGAAGAGCAATTTATCGCTCGTTCGCAATATCTGGATTTGATTTACACTTAGTCCGGCACGCTCTACGATAAAATACCTGATGCCCCTAGACCGAAATTCTCAATTCCTCCTCCTCCTAAATCAAACAATGACTCTCATGCCGGCGATGGTGTGATTGGCATGACAGACACGAAATCGAAAAAGGCTACATCTAAAAAGGCCTGTAAGATTTCTAGTCATAATGCAAATGAGGAACTTCTTGCCTCGGAAGTAAATGTCGTGTCGACCGACAAGGGCAAACAACTAAAGCAACCAGGGGGCAAGAAGAAAAAGAAAGGGAGAAAGAGGAAACCCCCTGCGGGGTGTCATATATGCAATGAGGATCATCGGACGAGAGATTGTCCACATAAAGTTGAAGTTAAGAAACTCTTTAAGAGTTCAAAAACCTCAGCAGTATTGACTGATCCGTTTCCAAGCCCGGGAACCAAACTGGTTGCTAATCAAAATTCTTCCCGATCCCAAGTGCTTATGTTGTCTATCTCAAAGCAGAAAAATGATGCTTTGGCAAGGAATAAAGATTACGGGAATCCACAGGTGTCGAATAACAAGGCTAATGAACAACCTAGTAGTTCGACAATAACTTTGACCAAAGTTGTGCCACCCATCATTCCTGAACAAATGATAAAGTCGCCAAAGGGAGTAGTGCACAAATCGACATTTAATCCTCGTGCAAAAATAGCACAGAATTATAATATAATAGAGGACCTGGCCCAATTGTCGTCCGCTATGTCGACACTTGAGGCACCACAAAATTGCCTCTCCCAAGAGCAATCTTTATTATCAGCAATAGGTGGGATTGACCCAATGGATTCCAATCTTGTGGCCTTTAATCATAAAGGATATGACCCTCAGTTACCAACTCAACTAGCTTTCCTTATTCAAGTGAAATCCCTCAACAAAATTGTTCATCGAACAATTATTGATGAGGGGGCATCTACATGTATTATGTCGATGAGTTGTTGGAAAACTTTAGGATCTCCAACCTTGTCACGGTCTGCGACGACATTAAAAGAATTCGACGGAAGGACATATACCCCATATGGTATCCTAAATAACTTGAAAGTTGAACTAGGAGGGAAAACAGTAGAAATAGATGTTGAAGTCATAGATGGGAATCTTGATTACAACATCCTACTAAGAAGACCATGGATATATGCCATGGCAACTGTTGTTTCGACCTACTTCAGGAAGATTGCATTTCCCTTCCAAGGAGGAATTACAATCGTCGAACAACAAACATTTCTCCCCAACAGTTCACAAGTTACGGGAAGCATTCCAATGATCCATGGAAGCAATCATTCGCTCCAAAATATCGGAGTAGGTCTCCTAAAAGACCCTGCCTTAATGGGTACTTTTGCCCTACCGCCTCTGAGTAATCTGGCGGAAGTGGCCACAGTGGAATATGAAACCTTCTATATCTAATGGATTTGGACTCCGAGGACGGTTCTTATCTCGTATTAACCTCGTTAAAAAATAAAACAAGGAGTCACGAGGATAGTTCTTTTACTGTGTCAACCTCATTAAAAAATGAAACAAATCCCCTTTTCAAATCTCAAAGGTAAACCTTCATTCCAACCACCGAGTTGAATGCAATGAAGCTTGGGGGGCATGCACCTCGATTTGCGTTATTATGCTGGGGGCATGCAAACTTATCATCGAGCAGTTTTAGCACATAGTTCATGCTCGTTAAAAAATAAACATAAGATCGAGCAAGTGTTTCAACCCGCGTTTAAGCTCGTTAAAAAATGAACTATCCTCCGGTAAATAACCACCGTGAATGTAACATTATCAGCCATTAAAGCCTTGGTCGTGTTTGCACCGTCACCTCCACTTTTCCATTGGCCGATCATTCACCTCCATTTGATTGTTTACCCATTTTGAGGAACAGCTGCGAAGAGTGATTTCACTAGCCATCCTTGTGACACTGCGGTGATTGGAAAATTCCAACCCTTACCTGGAATCAGCTGCTACCCGCTTTATCACTCGTTCCTCAAAAGACGAGTCTTCTTTAAGCTCTTTTCATCTGACTCGTAAAATATGAAAAGATTGCCGAGTTTCGGCCTTCCTGCTCGTTAAAGTGACCGGAAGTGCTATCCCTCCTCTAGATTTTAATCTTTTTGGACCTGAGGGATTATTGCACAAAAAGATCGAGTGCTTGTTTTATTCGGCTCGTTAAAACTATCGAAAATTCATCCCTTCTGTATTGTTTTATACTTTTTCGGACTTAAGGGATTAGATGACGAAAAAGGACTTCAGGAGTTACCTTTACGTTCATTTTCAGACTCCCTAAAAAGGAAAAGGACCGAGTTATCTTTGTCGTTAAACTCGTTAAAAACATTAATAGCGACAAACTTGTCTTTAGACGAGAACGAGTTTCACTATCGCTAGGCTCGTTAAAACATAGCGATGGGTTTGCCCGAAGGGCAAATTATAGAACAAGCATATGTTATCCTCCTCAAGCTTGACAAAAATAAAGAGGTACTGGTCAGCAATGACTGGGGAAAAATTGGGAAGAAACTCAAAGAACCTTTATTGGTAGCAAGTCGCTCTTGAACATGACACTTCCACTCCGTGCCTGAGTCGGGTTGGGTTGTTTCATTCACCGGTCACATCACCATGGTTTCGCCATACCATCCACCTTTGGGGTAAATGCTACCAATCCATCATATAAGTGTCGGCGATATGTTCAAGAGAAGTCATCCAGAGAAGTCACCCGTGTCCCATCCACTACCATACATTATACTTCATTCTTTCATGACCGCCACCCTGAACCATATATCATCAGATCGTTTTCACCTCGCTCCGTTCCGTGTCATTGATGTGGGATACATTAAGGCCCTCCTTTGACAGATCGCTTCTTGTCGACATCAGCTCATTATCCAAGAAGTTGATCTAGGAACACCCCCTTCAGTGCTTTGAAGCTTGCATGCCTCAATGGCAAGTTTCTCACTTCCGGCATCAGGTATACATCAATGACCTTCGACCGAAAGATTTTGCATGGTGTTCGACGCCAAGTCCTTTATTCACACCACGTGAATTGTACTGCAGTACCTTGAGGGTCATTATCATTATCGGTGATTCCTCTCGCGCTTGTTAACAGTTTACATCATTGACTCGTAATCAAGCGATGTCTTTCCATGTTCGACTTCAGAACATTTCTCACATGGATCGACTTGTACTTAGAGTGAATATCGGACGAGATTGAAGACCCCGGATCTAGTTTCATCCATCCGGGCTGCGATATATATTCAGGAAAAATAAAGACATTGACATGTACAGCATTGCAGCACAGATAATCATCCTACCAAAAGGATGATGATTTCATCAGAATCATCAGTCTACCATCAGACGATTGTCTGTTCTATGTACATAAAAATGAATTTATAAAGCCAAGCATGGGAATGCCCGCCTCAGCTAGATCATGAAAACAGTATGAAAAATAATGTATTGTATTGTATCTTATTACAGGTCTCCTCCCAGCATTGAAAGAACTTCGGATCCTCCTAATAAAGCATTTCACCTGATAAACGGCCTCATACTTTAGGGGGCAACTGTTATAGACATTTTTGTGCCTTACAGCTTTGATCATGAAATGTCCATAATCCAAGGGATCCAAAGTCCCTCAAAAGTGTTGTTCCTGCCCCTAAAGGAACAAGGTCAACCAATGACAGCTTCTCCCAGAAGTTCTCCACCAGAAACTACTCAGAATCAGTCAATTCAGGATCAATTCAGATGCTCCACTAGCTGCCTGCGTTGCAAAGCACCCAAATACACTGGCTAGGTGCATTGCAACGCAGGTGAATGAACTACCAGGGTGCGCTAAGCGAGAAATGCCAAATGGCAGTGTCATTCCGCGAGGTGTACAGACAATGGAAGCTTCCAGAATCTTCTCCAATGACACTTGCCTCGCTAAATTCGACCAGTGATGAGTAAGAGGCTCTCAGTCTCCAAGTGGAAGCAAGAACTGACAGAGAGAAGCCACAAGTCAAAACATAAGCTGACTCATCCTCTTTGCATACATCTATATATGGATCCCTCATCCCAGAGATCCAGGGGGCTGGAATTTTGTACTTTGCAGAGAATTGTTGTTGGTTTGAGATTGAGATTAGTACATTGGGTGATTTATGCTTTGTTGGAGGTGAGGAAGGGATTCCTTTGCTAGGAGGTAGATGCTGGATCGGGACTCACTTGGTTGTATCTCCTCTTGGACTTTCTTATCATATCAATAAAATTATTTGAGTTTCTCCTACATGCTGTGTATCAATGATCTTTTGTTATATTTGCATGTTTAGCTTAATCTGATCCTAAGCTTTTTATGAATGTAAATCTATATCTTCGTGTAGTTTCTCTCTTCTATGATCTTGCAGGAATTTGGTGAAGCTGGGCCAGTAAGGGAGCAGGGAGCTGGGAACTATTGAAGAGAAGAGCGATTGGATCAACAAACTAGCGCAAGACACAGGTTAGTTTATCCTTCCTCTTCGTTCACATTTCATAAAGAAGAATACTCAAGTAGTTTTCCTTGTTTGTTGCTAAGGCACTGTCACACCTTAGAGTGGGATAGGGGCGTTCTGAATAGATACTTTTCCCAACAACAAAGACGTTGACAGAAAGGGCAAGAAGCATGCTCAGTGGTGTCGGGCTAAGACAGGAATTCTGGGTAGAGGCGATGGATACTGCATGTTACCTGGTCAATAGGTCACCTTCATTAGCATTGGAGGATAAGACTCCATAAGAGGTATGGACTGGTAAGAAACCCTCTCTTTCACATCTGAGGGTATTTGGATGTGATGCATATGTACATGTTCCAAAAGAGAAAAGAACCAAGTTGGATAATAAATCTGAAAAATGCATCTTTATTGGGTATAAGGATGGTTTAAAGGGTTATAAACTTTGGAACCCAGTAACAAGGAAGGTTGTGTACAACTAAGATGTGGTGTTTAGAGAGGTGAAAGATGTTATTAAACACGAAGTCCAACCAAAGGAACCTGAGAAGATAGAGTTTGAGCTAAAGGAGGAAGAATCAGACTCTACAACAGAGGAGGAATCAGAAGATGAAGAGCCACAAACACTGGGTGTGAGAAGATCAGTTCAAGAAAGAAGGCAACCAGAAAGGTATAGTCCATCTACTTTCTGTTCAAATTTTGCTCTGTTTGTTACTGATGATGATCCCAGAAATGTGAAGGAAGTAGTGGATTCAGAGGATGGAAAACTCTGGAAAGAGGCCATGGTTGATGAAATGACATCTTTGTAGAAAAATGAGGCTTGGGATCTAGTGGAGTTGCTAGCTGGAAGGAAATCCATTGGTAGCAAATGGGTGCTCAAAAAGAAGACAAATGCAGAAGGAAAAGTGGAGAAATACAAAGCTCAGTTGGTAGCAAAAGGTTATTCCCAGGTGCTGGGAATTGATTTTGGTGATATTTTTTCTCCTGTTGCCAACATAACTTCTATTAGATTACTTTTTTCTGTTGCTGCTACTTTTGATTTTGAGGTAGAATAGATGGATGTGAAGACAACATTTCTTCACGGGGATCTGGAAGAAGAGATCTACATGAAGCAACCTGAAGGCTTTGTGGTGAAGGGTAAGAAAGAACTGGTATGTAAGTTAAAGAAGTCTCTGTATGGGTTAAAATAGTCACCAAGGATGTGGTATCATAAATTTGATACATTTATACGGGGACTTGGCTTCACCAGAAGCAAAGAAGATCATTGTGTGTATTTTAAATTAATTGGTGACCGTGTTATTTATCTGGTCTTGTATGTGGATTATATGTTTCTGGTTGGAAATGACAAAGAAATTATCCAGGATTTGAAGACCCAATTGTCATCCAAATTCGACATGAAAGATATTAGTGCTGCAAATTATATTTTGGGTATGGAAATTAAAAGAGACTAGGAAAAGGGGAAGCTCTGGTTAAACCAGAGGAAGTATGTCGAGACAATACTGCAAAGGTTTAATATGTAGGATAGTAAATTGGTGAAGGTTCCTATTCCTGTAGGTGTGAGGTTATCTGTTGAACAGTGTCCAAAGACACAAGAAGAGGAAGAGGACATGTCCCGTGTTCCATATGCAAGTGCAGTCGATAGCTTGATGTATGCAATGGTTTGCACTAGACCAAATATTGCACATGTAGTGGGATTATTGAGTAGGTTTATACCAAAACTAGGGAAGGAGCATTAGAGAGCAGTGAAGCAGGTTTTCAGGTATTTGTGTGGCACTAGTGATTATGTTTTGTACTACCAAGGAAGACCAGGATTGGACAGAGTGTTGGATATTCATGGCTTTGTTGATGTAGACTGGGCTGGAGATCTGGATCAGAAAAGATCTCCAAGTGGGTATGTGTTTAACCTATTTAGAGGTGCAGTCAGTGGGATGAGTAAGAAACAATCTGCAGTGGCACTATCAATTATAGAGGCAGAATAAATGGCAGCCACTCATGCAAGCAAGGAAGCAGTTTGGTTGCAAAGATTGTTTTCAAGTATGGGGTTAGTACATGGAGCTATAAGGATAGACTGTGACAGCCAAAGTGCAATTTTCTTGGCAAAGAACCCTGCATATCATTCAAAGACAAAGCACATTGATGCTCAGTATCACTTTGTGAGGGATATGATTGAAGACAAAAAGGTGTTGCTAGTAAAGGTGGACACTTTGAAGAATACTGCAGATGCACTGGCAAAATCTGTGAGCTCTGAGAAGTTCTCTTGGTGTAGAGAAACGATGGGCACTGTAGGGCTGGATAAATGACTAAGCTCTCTTGTGTCCCCCTATGGAATGAAAACAACAAGTGGGAGAATGTTGGGTTGTGTTATATTCTTTCCACAACTAGTCCACATAGTTAACCGAGGGGTTAAGGGAGGGTGGTGGAGCCCCCCCTTCGTTGCACTGATTGCATAGTGGGGGGGTCATAGGGGGTTTGAGGGGTGCAGGTAACCCCCCTCTATGGGGTCTAGGGCAGTGCCCTGAAAATTTTGTTTTTTGGACCCTATATTAGGTTGGGCAGACCTACCTATGGTTTTGTGCATGATTTACGCACATGGCTTTGGATGCAATGGTTTTTGGTCCATGGTTTTGGACGAAGTGGTTTTCGGTCCATGGTATTGGATGCTTTGGCATGTATAAATATGTATTGTAAACATTGAAAGGAACATAATGAAAAATCAAACTGGTAGTCCCCGTTTTGGGATCCAGGGGAAAATCTCTGTGTCTATGTGTTTTATGTGTTATTTTCTATGTTTTAGAATTCATATGCGGGTAATTTTTGTACGGGGTTAAAACCTAAATCTCTCTTGCTTCCTTTGTTTTCACTCTCTTCATCTCCCATTATTCTATCTTGTTATTCCCTTATAGATTTATTTTATGGTTTTTAATCTTTAGGTTTTTCATTTCTTCCTTTATTCTATTCATTATTTCTCGCTTTTTCTTTGGTTCTTCTTCTGTTTCTCTTTTCATTCTTTGACCTCTTTGTTTCTTCCCTCTTCCTTCCCCTTGCCTAAATTGGTCTCTTTGTTTCCCATCTTTCCCTTCTCCTCCTCCTTTAAGTTTTTTCTTTTAGGGTTCTTCCCTCTCTTTCGATTTCTGCTATTACAATTTTTTTCCTTATGTTATTATTTCATTTCATTTTATTTCATTTTTCCTATTAGGCTAACCTATTCCCACCTTTCCTCCCTATTTATTTTCTTTTATTTATTTATTTGTCTTCCTACTTTACCTTCTCTCAACAACTAGTCTTGATGGAAAACCCTGTTTGTGACTCTAAACATCAATATAAAATATCAACTATGGATTTATATCTCAGATAGTATTATTTAAATCAAAAGTAGTTAACAGGAATTTGGTGTAGCATTTGAGGGGTTAAATCAAAAGCATCCAAAGACATAGGATGAAAATCTAGTATATATATAGTACACACTTTTATTGGTAAGTCCCCATTTGAAATTGTTTTGGATATTTTCCACCTTCACCTTTGGATATTCCATAGGGGTATCAAGGAGCAGTGAGGGAGGCTCTTACAAAGAATTTGATGAGCCTCATCATTGAGTAATTATATGGGCTTTAATTCATCTCCTAGCTTAGTCAAAACAACTATTCTCATAACTTATTGCATACTTTTGATTATATTTTGTTTATGAGATGAGTTAGAGTTGGATATTTTGCTTTGTGGTCTAATGTGCATTTAATGCAAGATTAAAGGATAAAAGCAAGGAATTTTGGCAAATTCCTTGGTCAAAACTCGAATGGGACAAGGGAGAGGAATTATAGGAGGTGAATCCTCCTCATTTACTACCTCTCCATTCAAATATTCCTCCATCAGCTTGGAGTGCAAGCAGCCAAATCATGAGGACTAGAAGGCAACCAAACAAGTGAAAGACAAAGCACCAGTTTATCTCGGGTTTGGGAGCCGGGCCTCCCTAATTTTAAGGATGTAATTGGAGATTTAAGATGTATAAGTAGAGAGGCCTAGGACCTCAGTATGATTCGGATTTTTTATTGTAAAAGTCTACTCTATTTTCAAGCTGCAAGACTTGTGACAGTTTTAGATGTAATCCATTGTTTTGATAATAAGAATGAGTTTTGTTTTGAGCCAGCACTGAGTTAACTCAGAGGGCTGAAGCTCTTGGGTTAGGGCCCAACCCTAGCAGCCATGGTTCCTCTTTATTGTACATGTATGTTAGCATAGATTCATAGTTTAATTGTTCATTTGCTTAAGTAGTTGCATTTCCATTATAGCAATGTAGATTAGATTGGTTGTGCGTTAGTTTACATCCGTTTGTGATTTCTTTCAATTAGCAGGTTAGCAAGGAGAAAAAGGATCACCATAAGGTTGTCAGCAGGTGTCTCGGCCTCACTTCCTCCATCTGGGGCCATGACTTGAGGAAGAGACCCTTCAACAGCCCCAAAAACACAGATTTCTAGTTCTTGCATGAGCTTTGGAGTTTGTTGTCTTGATTCAGCATTTGGTTCATTTCATTGTCATCTTTTTCCATTACTCCATTTATGCAATAAGATCTCACTCATGCTTTCATTCCCTTTAGCACTCTCTTCATGCATAATATAGGCAATTGATTCATGTTGTTTTAGTTTATGAAAATGTATCTTGTTGCATAGTTCTTGGGAAACACATATGTTTTAAGCACAGTAGGTACTTCAAGAGGAGACCCAGACTTCATCACCAGCAGCCACCTTCCACCTCATCCACCCTAACCATCTCTTGTTCCACCATCACCCTCACTAGTTTTTGTCATTTTTTTATTGAAATTCCCCTAGATACATTGAGTGAATCTAGCCATCTCTAATCTTGGATATTGACTCCTAAGTGTTCCTAGACATTCTAACACCCCATCTCACTCATCACACACCTTTTCTAATCTTCCCAACACCTCACAATTAGCTCTCGGAAATACCCTGTAGGTTTTCTATAATTCTTACATGATCATCCTGTAGGTTTCTAGTACATCCTGTAGGTTTTCCTGAAACAGCTTGTTTTGAGGCCGAATTGATGGGGAACCTCTAGGAAGTCACAAAAATCCTCCTAGGACACTTCCATATCATCCAACCACTCCATATGCCTTTTATCCATCCTCAATCACCTTCCATCCACATGTCACATCCACAAGAACAATTAATTTGCTTACTTGATTTTGCCTTAAAAAACCCAAAAAAGTGAAAACAGATTTAGTTTAGTTTTCTTGCTTACACATTAGTATGGTTGATGCTTTTTACTTCTATAGCTTAGATAGCAGCATTAGCTTAGTGTTGATATAGAAATTCTGCTTAGCATAGTTGTTTAAATGGTTAATTAGGATATGGTGTAATTTAGCATTACATGTTGTTTTCTTCATTACTGCAGTAGAGCAGCTCTCTTAGAATAGATTTTCTCTTCTTCCATCAAAGAATAAAACTTCTTCTAACTCTATAGAAGTCTGGCTTGGAACCCCTGGGATCTCTCTCTGGATGAACAATGACAACATGCAAGACCTTCACTTTTACTTGTGCATATAGCACTATCACCTCCAAGTTTGTACGAACTCTGGGTTGATAAGTAAAGCTGGTAGCCCAGGAATTGTAGCATCCTTGCTGCAATACTAGTGCTCATCACTTTTTGGCATCGTTTCCGGGGAGGTGTCTGAGTAGAATGTGATTACTGCTTTCTTTTATTCTATTTCTTGTCTTCAATTTTTTGCCATTAGTTTATTTTTGCAAAAGTAATCTAGTAGCTTCCTTCCTTTCATCTGTCATTATGTGCTTTCCTTTCCATTCTGCAAGTAGAATTTCAATTCAACAAGTAGCTTTTTCATTCTGTCAGTGATTTTCATTCAATCAGCAATTTCATTTCCGCAAATTACTTTCCAGCCTTAAAAAATTTACAAAAAAGCAACCCAAAAAAATTTCCTTTCATCCCTCATAGGAATAGGGACAATTTAGGAAAAAAAATTGTGAAAATACCCCCACTGCATCCAACAGCCAACCTTCTCTCTGCTTTGGTGGCTGTGAACTGGAGGAACCTTTAGGTGAGAAACCTAACATATTTGAAGAACCTACAAGGGAAGAAGAAGAAGAGGAACACATTCCTACTGAACCAATGGCTAAAAATCGAAATGGCAGAGGGAATAGAGAGAGAGTCGAGGGTGCCTTCCCCATCAGGGAAACCAACAGGGATACTAAGATGAAGAATATAAGCCCCTCTACCCTACCTCATTTCCATGGCCTAACCACAGAAGACCCCAACACTTTCCTATTTGAGTTTTTTGTTATATGCCGAACCTATGACTATATAGATGATGATAAAAAGTTAAAACTATTTCCATCTACCCTCAAGGATGTAGCATTGCGTTGGTTCATGGGCTTACCTAGAGATAGCATCACAACCTAATCTCAGATGCAGCAGGCTTTTAACAACAAATATCGGGACTACTATAGGTCAAAGGATACTAAAGAAGAAATTTTCAGGATGACCATGGGCCAGGATGAATCCTTAGAAGACTACGAAGAAAGATTCCAACTCAGTTACAAAAGGGTCAGGTGCACACTTGACCCTGAGTCACTAAAGTTGGTCCTACTCAGGGGAGTAAGAGAAGACCTTTTGGATACCTTACACTTGTTAGCAGGAGGAGATATATACCAATTACCCTATGAGGATATCAATACCGTCTTTAGAAACCATTCTGGGGTAGCCAGGAAAAAGGGTAGGGGTAGTCAACCTATGGCCAGTACATCATATTCCAACTCATCCATCAGAGGTGAAATTGGAAATATGCTGGAAGATTTCAAAAGTGAGATGCTGCAAACCCTTTCCTTGCAAATGGACACCATGAACATCATAAGGAAGCAAGATGAAGCACAGAGAGACTTGGCCATATTTTGTCCTAGATGCACTAGGAGGCATCATAAGAAAGAATGTCCATTGAACTATATTGAAATTTGCTCAGTCTGTGAAGAGAACCACTCCATAGACAAGTGCACTTCGTTACCCAGACTCAAAGCTATATATCAAGGAGCTGAAGAGGTCACTAAGCAGCTTTGCTACATTAACCAAAGGAGGCCTCCTGGGCCTAGACCATACCAGCAGGGCATGCAAGGGTCATCCCATGCATATCAAAACCCCAACCAAAACACAGCTATACTTTCTTGTGGACCCCCTACTCATCCTTCCTAGTCTACACCCCTTCCTTGGTCCTATGCATCTCAATATCATTCCCAGCTAGCCATCCAATCATTTCAACCTTACGCTCTACCACAACCCCAGTGGAATACACCACTACAGGGGTGGAAGCCCCAATACAACAATGCTCCAGCTCTATTGCCTCCACCACCTACCCAACCACAACTCCTACACTCTACTCCACCCAAGCAACCCCAGATGTCTTCCCAGCCAAATCCAAACCCGAACAATAGGGAGGCTCAGCAAGTATATAGTGGAGAGACATCATATCTAGCTTATGTTGTGGAAATCTAGGAGATTAACCTAAGATTTGGGAGAGTGCTCCCGGATAACCAACCTCCCCCTCCACATATGGAGGTTGAGGAATAAAGAGAGGAAAGAAACATTAAAGCAAATCCACCCTTTCCTGAGAGATTAGCCCAACCACTCCAGCCTACCCCAGAAGAAACTGAACTTCTGGGAGAATTGAAAAATCTATATGTAAAGATCCCCCTTCTCCAGGCAATAAAAGATGTTCCCATTTACAATAAGTTGATTAAGGAGACATGCTTCAAGCATCCAGGAAGAAGAAAAAGGGATGCCCCTACCATTAATGTCATTGGGAAGCTGTCTAACTTAATGTTGGGGTAGGTAATATGTTCGAAATATTTGGACCCTGGAAGCCCTGTAGTGGATGTGCACATCAATGGCACCATTGTCCCACACACTCTGATCAATATTGGGGCTGCTATTAATGTGATGACCAAGGACACCATGCTCAAGATCAACCTCCAAGGATCATTGAGGAAGACCACAACAGTTCTGCAACTTGCAGACCGTTCCATAGTCACCCCTGAGGGAATTATGGAGGATGTGATAGTCTCCATTGACTCTTGGGAATACCCTGCATATTTTCTAGTTCTCCAGCCTAAGTCTAAGTTTACGGGTTACCTTCTCATCCTTGGGAGGCCATGGTTGGCCACAACCGATGCTTACATTAGCTGCAGAGTTGGAAATATGACCATCAACAATGGGCATATGTCCAAGCAGTTAGTCCTATAGCCTCCTCCTCAACCCTCTCTAGAGCATGATTTACCTTTATGGTTGGAGGAGGAGGAATAAGATGAGGTTTATTCCACCCAACTTTATTCTTTAGAAGCAACCATAGGAGGAGGACAACAAGATGAGGATGACTTCATTGAACACCTGCACCAAAGCCCAACTCTTATTTCATTACCATTAGAAGAAGAAGTAATGGAAACCCAGAACAACCGTCCAATTAACTTATGCTTGGCCGATTCCAACCCACTCTATGTCAAAACCATAGAATTCAGCCCATAGAAAACCTTGAAAATTAATCCATCTCTCTTTGCTCTCGAAGAGGAAAAGCTATGCAACATCTTAAAGGAAAACCTAGAAGCCTTCTCTTGAAGTTACAAGGAAATAAAGGGAGTACGACCCTCAGTGTGTACTCACCACATATACATAAAAGAAGGTTGCAAGCCAGTTCGGTAACCACAAAGGAGGATGAATCAAACTCTTAAAGATATAGTCAAAGAAGAACTGCAAAAACTGCTAGATGTAGGATTCGTTTACCATATCTCTAACATTGAGTGGGTCTCCTCTTTAGTGTTAGTTCCCAAGAAAAATGGTAAGTGGAGGATTTGTGTCGATTACAGGGAGTTTAACAAAGCCACAAAGAAGGAAAATTTTCCCCTACCTTTCATTAACCAAGTGTTGGATGGCTTGGCAGGGAAAAAGTTTTTTTCTTTCCTAGATGGATTCAGTGGGTACAACCAAATCCAATCTACCCAGAAGACCAGGATAAGACTACATTCACCTATCCTTAGGGTACTTTTTCCTATAGGGTCCTTCCTTTTGTCCTATGCAATGCTCCTACCACTTTCCAGAGAGCAGTCCTAAGTATTTTCTTCGAATTAGTACATGATGCGATCGAAATTTATATGGATGACTTTACACCTTATGGTTGTGATTTTCAAGAAGCCCTGACTAACCTAGGCAAAGTATTGCACAAATGCATTGAAATTAACCTGTCCCTCAGTCCTGAAAAATTTGCATTCTTAATGACTAAAGGGATCGTGCTAGGTCATTCAATATCTCAGCAAGGACTGGAGGTGGACCTGAACAAAATAGCCATCATCCAAAGGGTCCGACCTCTACAAAAGTAGAGAGATGTCAAGAGTTTCTTGGGGTTAGTTGGATACTGTCGAAGGTTCATAAAGGACTTTAGCAAGTTGGCCTCTTCTTTATTTGGGTTGTTGGTCAAAGATTCTAAGTTTATATGGTCAAAAAGTTGTCAACAGGCCTTAGACATTCTAAAGGGTAAGTTAACCACTGCACCAATTCTCCGAGGCCCAAGCTAGGCCCTCCCCTTTCATATTCATGTTGATGCCTCACATAAATCCATAGAAGCATCCTTTGGTCAGGTAAAGGAAAAACTACCTTATCCCATCTATTTTATCAGTAGGAACGTGTCAAAGGTTGAGCTAAATTATACTGTGACCGAAAAGCAACTCTTGGATGTTGTGCATTCATTAAACAAATTTAGGCATTACATTACAGGCTATCAAACATTTTTGCATACTGACCATGCTACAATCAAATATTTAATGAACAAACCAGATGTGAATGCTCGAATTATAAGATGGTTGCTTTTATTACAGTAGTTTGATCTAACCATTATTGATAACCCTGGTAAGGAAAATGTTGTTGCAGAATTTTTATCTATGGTGAATCTGCCTACAGGTGAAGAAGGAAGGGTGGATGACCAGTTACCAAATGAGTAATTGTTAGTTATTTCAGTTCTCTCCCCATGGTTTGTTGATATAGGAAACTATTTGGTATCAGCATAGTTCCCACCAAACTTGCCCTCCAAAGAAAAGAGAAAGATAGTCAAGAAAAGCACCCCCTTCACTTGGATTGGGGGCAATCTTTTCAAACTTGGCCCATATCAAATCTTGAGAAGGTGTGTAAGGGAAGAGGAAGTTTTTGACATCCTTTTGACCTGTCATGATGGGCCTTGTGGAGGTCACTTTGTAGCAAGGAGGACAACATTCAAAGTGTTACAAGTAGGCTATTATTGGCCCACTCTCCATTAGAATGTGAAAAAGTACACTAGTCAATGTGATTGGTGCCAAAGGATGGGAAAACCTACTCCAAGAGATGAAATGCCCCTACAGCCTCAGGTGACTTTCAAGCCATTTGACAAGTGGGGCATGGACTTCATTGGGCCTATCAACCCTCCTTCAAAGCAAAAACAGTGCATTATTGTGTGCACTGATTATTTGACTAAGTGGGCAGAAACCAAGGCAGTCAAGGCAGCAACAGAAGAGAAGGTGGCTAAGTTCCTAAGGGAGAATGTATTCTACAAATCTGGGTACCCTAGAGAGCTAGTCACAGACCAAGGCAGCTATTTTACCTCTAACATGATTGAAGAACTGCTCAACCATCACAAAATCAAGCATAGGACCTCCACTACCTATCATACACAAGCTAATGGGCAAGTGGAGGTGACCAACAGGGCACTGGAGGGCATCTTAACCAAGGTAGTGAGCAGCAACAGGAAGGATTGGGTAGAGAGACTAGTTGAGGCCACCTGGGCCTATAATACCACATCGAAGACCACCACTAGATTTACGCCCTATGATCTGGTCTATGGGAAAAAGGCCTTGTTTTCCAATGAGTTTGTATATAACACATTGAGGATGGTAGCCCAACTAGATTTGGACCTCAGTCATGCACAGAAATTGAGATTATTCCAATTGAATGGCTTGGATGAATTCAGACTGTAGGCCCTCCTACATACAGAGATAGTTCAACTTCAGAGGAATATCTAGAATGATAAACATATTAAAGAGATGTAATTTCAGGAGGGCAATTGGGCATTTTTATATGATTCTAGCTATAAAGACTTCAGGGGCAAGCTAAGGAAAAGATGGCTCAGACCTTATGTTGTGGAAAGATGCCATGATAATGCTTCAGTGCAAATCAAAACTATAGATGAAGAAGCCATTCCATTGCTTGTTAATAGGCACCAATTGAAAATGTACAAGAGACCTTTATCAAAACAAGATTTCATTAACAATATCAATAAAACAGTGATGATGGTGGAGCAAGTTCCAGCTCCTCCCTCATCAAGTCACTAAAAAAGAAAAAATAATAAGGACTCGGGTGAAAATCTCCATGAGGCGCCTGAGTCCCATCTTTGGGTTGAAAACCTCGTGAGGCGGCCCAATGATGAAAAAAAAAGAATAGAAAAAAGAATAAGAAGATCCCTGGGTGAAAACCTCCCTTGAGGTGCACAGGGAAAAAAACTAGGGTGAAAACCTCTCTAAAGCATCCTAGTTGTTTTTCAAAAAAAAAAAAAAGAGAGAGAAAAAATAAAGAGAAAAGGTAAAATTTTTATTTACAGGTGAGCAAGAAAGACAGTCAAGGAGCAAAAAGAGGATCCAAAGGGAACCCTGCCTCACACATATTCATCTCCCCCACTCCTCACCATGCATCCCTCCATCATTTCCATCGTTTTTCCACTCCATTGCTTCGATTTAGGTGAAGACTGTGTTTTCTACAAGATCCCCTATATTCCTACAGGATTCCCTGAAAACCTACAAGATGATCTTGTAGGAATTAAAGTGGCCCGGAAAACCTACAGCAAGAAATCTGAGGGCACATGGTAGGTTTGTTGGGTCCTTAAAATTCATCGTAGGAATGATCTAACACCTCACCTCATCCACCATTATCATCCCTACACTCACCATTCAAAACAAAACAAAAAAAGATCGGTTTCAACAATTTCTACCAGTCATAGAAAAAAAGAGAAAAAAAGAAAAATAGAGGAGTAAGAGCATTACCTAATTGTCCTTTTTGCTACACACACTCCTACCCCATTTGTCCATTCATTGCATCATCCTCACAACCCCAGCCAGCAACATGATTAAAGAATTCTGATGGAGAAGCAACTACAAGACATCATGTAGGAAATCCTGTCGCAGCTTATCCCACAGTGTGTCAATCAAAAACTACAAGTCTTCACTAGGATGATCCAGGAGATCAACAACATAAAAAACATTAGATCTTTAGTCATAGATACCTGAAAAAGCCAAGAAACCTTTAGCAGGCAGCAAGAGGAGGAAGAAGAATGGCATGCAGCAAATAAACAACGCAACACCTCTGACCTTCAACAACTGCAGTATGGCATCGAAACCACAGGTAAGTATCCGGCTCACTCACTCATATGCATCATTTAATCAAAAGTTGTAAGGGTTATGAGATAGTTGGTTTATAAGTGAAAAGGTGGCCAGTTAACTTGGCCACCTTTGTTCAGTCAACACATGCAAACTAGGTGTCCTCCCACACGTGGTTGTAGTCAACTCAAAGACAGAGGAGGAGTGGGACAAGAAGTGGTTAAACTATGGATCTAAGAGGTGGGAGATGATTACGAGGAGTGGGAAATGATGAGATGGTAGTGGGGACCAACAGTACAAAAATGGAAACGTACCACTGCTCCCAACACACCACCTCACCCGAAACACCATAGAGGGAAATAAAACATCATTCACATGCATTAGTGCATTCCACCTCCTCGAAACTCCCTGACTCAAGTCACTCTCATAACTATGTTCACCCACCGAAAGCAAGGATCCATCATTTTGCACAGGAAGTCCTACAGGAGCATGCACAAGAATTCCTACAGGATATAGTCTACAGGATACATAGAAGCAGTCTACACAATAGACAGAGAAGAGTTCAAGAAGGGATATCACGGGAATTGTCCACTACCACCATTCTAAAGAGGTAGGCTCTAAAATTCCATCCCCATGTACAATCAAATGAACCATAAATACTCTAAAATCTAGTGAATTTAGCAACTGTGAGAGGTGAATTCCATACACAGTCAACTATGTTTTGCTCCTGCATTTAAAAAAAAAAAATGTGTCAACCCTCTCATTTTTTTCTCAAGCTTCACAAGCAAGATGATAGGGGGGTTTAATAGGAGAGAGCCCACAAACACTGTGAGGATACAACAACACCCCTAGGTGCTTGAAATCTTTACAAGACATAACTAGATGGGGTTTTTTGAAAAATTCACAGGGTATGATGATGAGGTGGCTCAAGAGTTTGCTCACTCCCTCACTCCACACAGCAGAATCCATGCAACTATTTAGTTAGAGGTCTCACTATAGATCTCACCCCATATCTCATCAGTAGGGTCACCACACTTCCCCTAGAAATTCCATGGAGAAAAGAAGACAAAGGAGACAATCAGGTGGCAGAAAGGAGATTCTTTTTAGAAGGTGAAGAACCCACAGAGGATAAAAATGGAGTAAGAAGGGATAGTCTGCCATACCCATGGAGTGAGGTGGGCTACCAACTCATCAAATATATCTCATGTGAGGGTAGATATAGTGTTGTTTATGGCTACCATTTCAGGATCCTTGAAGAATTAAGATTTGGGGTAGAAACACCAGTTCACCAAAGACTCAACATACCCTATTTCTTGATGCAATAACTCATAGACTCCAACAACAAAGTAAAGGAAGGGAATTCCCAACAATTGGCTCACCATGGGTTGATTAGGATCATCATTTAGGATTCCCTCCAAAACCTCAGATTCCATATAACATGGTCAATCTTCAGAGACTTGCCAGGAAAGGATGACATCAAAACCTTCATTTATTATGTTAGTCCTTCTGTCAGTGAGGAGGAGGCAAAACAGGAAGAAGAAGATACAGAGCTAGATAAGGATGAAATGGATGAAGAAGGAGCTGACACAAAGGAACATGATAAAGCATAAGAAGAGGAGGGAGAAGAGAAGGATAATGATGGTGAAACAGAGGAGGAAACTAAGGAAGAAACTGATGGAGATGAGGAAGAACCACAAGAGGAAGAAGAAAGGAAAAACAGAGAGGAAGAAGGCATTGAAATAGAGGGGAAAGAACACAAGGAGGGGTCACCTAGGGTGTCCCCAGAAGCCATTGAGGGAGGAAGTAGCTACCCTCACTGCTCTCAGTACCCCAGTCAAGAAAAAAGGAAAAAGATGGAGGAAAACCCCCCTATATTTCAGAACAAGAAAGAGCACAAGAATCAAACAAGGGAAGCCAAAAATATCAACAAAAAATCCTATTGAGATTGAATATTCCCTTACTCAAAGATACAAAATTCCTTCCCCTAAGTCACCAATCACATACGTAAGGAGGCCTAATACTAAATAAACTTCCTCAAAGGGTAAGGCAATCCTATAGGATCCACAACAAATCCTACAAGATACACTGCAAAACCTACAGGAAGCAAAAACAGTCCTACAGGATACTCTATTGAAACTATAGGAAGCACAGAAATTGGAAAGTGAGGTAGGGGAGCAACAAGAAATAAAATAAGAAGACCTGGAGACAAAGGAACCAAGCCCCCAACCTAACTTGGACTCCTATTACCGGTTTATTGAAGGAGGTAGGGTAATACCTCAAAAATTTTCCATCCCATTATTTTTCGAACTTGAGAAGGAAAGGGCCAGAACCCACCGATGGATGCAAATCGCTAAGTCAAAAGGGGTGGAAGACATTGGGCACATGGAAGCGAATCTCAAAGAAAAGGGAAAAGAGCTAAGTGGCTTAAGGGACAGAGAAGCAATAATGAGAGATCAACTTGAGAGGGAAAATGCATGACTGAGGGGACAGCTGCAGGAAAGGGAGAACCAACTAGCATGTATGGTCAGCCTCTCCTTGGAGGCCATCCAGTGTAGGATGCCAACTAAATCCTATGCTCTTCACCTCAAAGAACAATGGCTGTAATTTCAGATTAAAACACTAGCACAAAAGGGCACCATGTCATTTCAGGACTACAGGCAGTTTATTGATCTTTGTGATCAAAGTACACTTGAGGATAGGTCCAACATGGTAGAGTTTTATATGCACAACATGGCCCTCACAGACAATGTTTAGGATCCTAATGCCAAGTGAGGAGATCTATAATTAATGTCTTTGGCATCATGGATGAACCATGAGGAGTCAAGGGCTGCAAAGATGAAAAGAATATTGGCCAGAGAGCAAAATGAACCTCTTTTCATCAGAGCTGAACAATCAAATCCCATGGCCCTATTAAGCACCCATAATTTGATTGCAAATGACCCTTAGCCGGCACCTAGATATCTTGTTGCCCAAGAGAAAGCAATTTCACATTTTGAGGATATGTTTAGGCTGCTAGGAGATGATAGTATACATGCCTGCCTAAGAATATGGAACACACTGCCACAAAGCTTGAAGATCACAGAATATCACTCCCCTCAAAGGTTGAGAGAGGCACTTAACAGGACACCTGTGTATAAGAAATCAATGCAAACATTGAAGGTCAATTGGATAGGCCTAAAACTCAGTCCACCACTAATCCTAGAGATGCTAGAAGGGAGGAAAGAAGATGAAGAAAAGAAGTAGTGGGAAGAGATAGAAAAGAAAGCAGGCTTCTATGAATAAGAAGAAGAGACCATAGTAGAGGCATGGGATGTTAGAGAGGCTACCAGAGCCATGAAGGACATGGAAATTAACTAAGTTGCTTAGAGGATGAGCAACACTTTCAGTAGGGGGGTGATGATGAGCCTCATCATTGGGCAATTATATGGGCCTTAATTCACCTCCTAGCTTAGTCAAACCAACTATTCTCATAACTTATTGCATACTTTTGGTTATATTTTGTTTATGAGATGAGTTAGAGTTGGATATTTTGCTTTGTGGTCTAATGTGCATTTAATGTAGGATTAAAGGATAAAAGCAAGGAATTTTGGCAAAGTCCTTGGTCAAAACTCAAATGGGACAAGCGAGAGGAATTATAGGAGGTAAATCCTCCTCTTTTACTACCCCTCCATTCAAATATTCATCCATCATCTTGGAGTGCAAACAACCAAATCATGAGGACTAGAAGGCAGCCGAGCAAGTGAAAGACAAAGCACCAGTTTATCTCGAGTTTGGGAGCCGAGACTCCCTAATTTTAAGGAAGTCGTTGGAGACTTTAGATGTGTAAGTAGAGAGGCCTAAGACCTCAGTATGATTCAAATTTTTTATTGTAAAACTCTACTCTATTTTCTAGTTGCAAGACTTGTGACAGTTTTGGATGTAATCCATTGTTTTGATAATAAGGATGAGTTTTGTTTTGAGCCAGAACTGAGTTAACTCAGAGTGCTGAAGCTCTTGGGTTAGGGACCAACCCTAGTAGCCAAGACTCCTCTTTATTGTACATGTATGTTAGCATAGATTCATAGTTTAATTGTGCTTTTGCTTTAGTAATTGCATTTCCATTACAGGAGTGTAGATTAGATTGATTGTATGTTAGTTTGCTTCCATTTGTGCCTTCCTTCAATTAGAAGTTTAGCAAGGAGAAAAAGGATCACCATAATTTTTTTAGCAGGTGTCTTTGCCTCACTTCCTCCCTCTGGGACCATGACTTGAGGAAGAGACCCTTCAGCAGCCCCAAAAACATAGATTTCTAGTTCTTTCACGAGCTTTGGATTTTGTTGTCTTGATTCAGCATTTGGTTCATTTCATTTTCATCTTTTTACATTACTCCATTTCTACAATAAGATCTCACTCATGCTTTCATTCCCTTTAGCACTCTCTTCATGCATAATATAGGCAATTGATTCATGCTTTTTTAGTTTACGAAAATGTATCTTATTGCATAGTTCTTGGGAAACACATATGTTTTAAGCACAAAAGGTACTTCAGGAGGAGACCCAGACTTCATCACCAGAAACCACCTTCCACCTCATCCACCCTGACCATCTCTTGTTCCACTATCACCCTCACTAGTTTTTGTCATTTTTTCTTGAACTTCCCCTAGATACATTGAGTGAATCTAGCCATCTCTGATCTTGGATATTGACTCCTGAGTGTTCCTAGACATTCTAACACCCCATCTCACTCATCACACACCTCTTCCAAGCTTCCCAACACCTCACAATTAGCTCTCGGCCATATCCTGTAGGTTTCCTGTAATTCCTACAAGATCATCTTGTAGGTTTCTAGTACGTCTTGTAGGTTTTCCTGAAACATCCTGTTTTCAGGTTGAATTGATGGGGAACCTCTAGGAAGTCACAAAAATCCTCCTAGGACCCTTCCACACCACCCAACCACTCCATAAGCCTTTTATCCAACCTCAATCACCTTCCATCCAACTGTCAAACCACAAGAACAATTATTTTGCATACTTGATTTTGCCCAAAAAAAAACCAAAAAAAGTGAAAACATATTTAGTTTTGTTTTCTTGCTTACACATTAGTATGGTTGATGCTCTTTACTTCTGTAGCTTAGATAACAGCATTAGGTTAGTATTGATCTAGAAATTCTTCTTAGCATAGCTGTTTAAATGGTTAATTAGGATATGGTGTGATTTAGCATTACATGTTGTTTTCTTCATTATTGCAGTAGAACAGCTCTCTTAGAATATATTTTCTCTTCTTCCATCAAAGAATCAAGCTTCTTCTGACTCTATAGAAGTCTAGCTTGGAACCTATGGGGTCTCTCGCCGGATGAACGGTGACAACAAGCAGGACCTTCACTTTTACTTGTGCATATAGCACTGTCGCCTCCAAGTTTGTACGAACCTCGCGTTGATAAGTAAGGTTGGTAGCCAGGAGTTGCAACATCCTTGTTGCAATACTAGCGCTCATCAGAATTCCTTAAGGCCAAAATACATTGTTGAGAATATTAACCAAATCCATGTATAGGTACAAGAGACACTACATAAATCATAGGAAAAATATAATTCTAGGGATGATCATCACATAATAAAGAGGTCCTTCAAGGTGGGAGATAGAGTATGGTTACAATTGAAAAATTATAGGCTATAGGGTATTGGTAAGAAAATCAAGGCTCTGTTGTATGGTCCCTTTGAGATACCAGAAAAGGTAGGAGATAAATCCTATAGGCTCAGTCTAACCCCATAAATGTGCATTTACTTATTAGTTAATGTAGAGAATCTAAAACTCTATGAGCCTCCATGCTAGATTAGGAAGAGATATAAGTCTTTCCTTTTGTAGAGGATTTCAAAAGAGACGCTCAGACAGAGTTGATAGAAGATACGATTTTGTAGAAGAGTCTATAACTACAAGACAAGGACAACATGACCCTTGGTAGATTGGGTTAAAAGGACAACTTCCAAGCAAGGCTAAATGGTACACCCAAGAGAAGGTGGAGGAAAACTTTCCCTGCCTTATTTAGTAAAAAGGATTGTGACCAAAAGCCTCCCTAAAATGGGGTGGTGTGATCCAAATAGGATAATTATATATTTTTCATCCATATCAACACTTTTAGTGTGGAAAAATGGAGGAATAAACTCATAGGACCATTTTTACCAGCGAGACCCAATTTGGCAAATTGGGGTCTAAAACCTTACTAGAGCAGTTTGAGGCATCAAAAAATATTTGGGGGTGATTCTTCTTAACCGCGACACCTTTTTTGATATTATAAAAACAAATACCTTTTCAACGACACAAGAATCACCTCAATCAGAGTTTGTATGCATAATTTATGCCACTTAGAATTTGACCTTCCTGTTTTAACCACCATAATTTGAGAGGATATTACATAAACCCCAATTATTCATGGAAAAGGGGCTAGCCATGTGATCATGATGAAGAAGAATCTAGAATATTTAATATTATAACTCTAGTTGAGAGTTTAAGGACTCAAACATAACCACTAGTATGCTATCGAGTTGTGTTATAACTTGGCCACTAGGAGGAAAAAGGATTTCATTCTATTCGACTGTATTGTGTTCCATAGATGAGAAAAGTAGCCAAGAGGGATAGAGAGAGATCAAAAGCAGAGTATTTGTGCACTATAGTGTCCTATAAGACATAGGTCTCACTTATTTGTACTTGTATCCATTTTCCATTCATAGAAAGAGAGCAGAGAAGCTTCACCTTCCAACTGGGTTTTCTCCCGAAAGGGTTTCTGAGGATATATCTTGTGTGATTTGTGGTTTATGAGTTTTTATTTCTCTTTTTACTTTTGTCATAATTATAATTTGCATGCATATGTAGTAAACAATAATTTAAATATCCAAAAATCTAAAAATAAATAAAATATCATAGTGTAGATTTCAAATTTTAAGCATAATTTTATCAAATTTGTTGTGATTGTTAATTTTTCTTAGGGATATAATGTTCTTTTCTTTGATAATTGCATTTCATTATTTAAATATTAAATTCACCCCATAACATATTATCATTATTCAAGAACATATGCAATTATATAAAAAGAATAATATCATCATCAATGCAACGAAACATAAAGAAAAATAGAAGAAAAGCATTCACACATAGAGACAATAGGATTGGGTGGAGACCAGGGAAAACCCTATCAAATTCTTCTTCTTATAATATTTTCATTCAATTTTTCAACAAAGAGAGAGTACAATGATTCATATCTTCAACCACAAAACTATCCAGCAAAATCAACTAAACAACATCCAAGAGATGAACCCAATAATCCTAATAATCAAAACTCTGATTCAAAAGCTTGCGGTCAACTGTCCATGTCTATGGTCAATTGTTGAATTCTATGGTTAACTGTGGTCAACTAAAAAATTAAACCCTAGTTCCAAATCGCACGTAGAGAATGTGTGTGCATGCGACTGAAACCCTCTAACCACACTCATGAGCTTGTGTGCCTACGGTTGTAACCAAAGTTTTCCTATGTCATCGCTATGGATGGAAACCAAAACCATAGATCTCATGTGTGAGCTTTGAACCATGCAATTTCGAACTTGTACAAACTAATCCCCACAAACCACCTCAAACCTATCTGAGCCAAAATAAAGAAAGAGGAATGATCATGATAATATCCAAATGAGGGTCACTTGACTTGTATTTATAGCCATCTGAGGGTGTCCAATTTTTCTTTTGGGATGACCTGACCTTTGTGCACATGTGGGCTTTAATTCAAAAATACACTTTCCCTTATCAAAATCAAGTGCTTCAAAAGTCAAAATTGGTCCTCTTGAAAAGAGGAATCTAGTCCTATAATTGGAATTTGTCACTGAGCTTCTAAATTAACACTCCCTCTCAGCTAGGGAGAAATTCCAACTACATCATGTGTCTCAAATGTTGTCTTTGCTCATATTTTCTCTACTCATATGTTGAACACTCTTCAATCTAAAAGAACATTTTGACATCTAAGGGGAGCTCAATCTACCATGCTATATCCATCGAGGAGCCACTTCTACCTCCCAAAATTACTGCCAGCGAGAAGCTAATGTTTCTACCAAGAAATATTTGCTAGTGGGGAGCCAATGCTATGATTTGTGAAACCTCTTCCAATGGGGAAACAATGCTACGACTCGTGAGACACTACCAGCAGGGAGCTAATGCTAGAAACCAAGAAACTCTACCAACAGGGAGCCAATGCTACGACCCAGAAAAATCTGCCAGTGGGGAGCCAATGCTATGAACCAAGAACCCACAGACAATAGGAGGGATTTGACTAACCTTAGAAGTTAAGGACCACACCTATCCTATTATTATTTTATCTTCCCAACATGACCCTAAAAATTATGTGGTAGAACAATTGCATCTCTAGCTTGAGTGAGATTCCACTTACCATAAGTAGTAAGGATCATGCCTAACTCAAGAAGCCAACACCCATTGGCCCAATGGGTGGGAAATAAAAATTCCAACTAAGGTATACTCTATAAATACTAAGATAGGGAAGAAACATCTTCCACCCTATCGGTAACAGATAGGGGCGATACCCTAATATCCAAAGGTCCCTCAACCCTAGGAGCCCTACATCTCAATTCCTCACCCTGGGAGCTCAGGCAAGGGGGAAGAGCTAGCTCAGTGTCCTCACTCAGCCCATACCCTTACTCTAGAGGGTCACATCCATCAAACCATGTTGCTCTCTATAGATCATAAACATATAAATGTGCTCACATCTGGTACCAACTTAACCAAATCACTGAAGAGTTGCCTCAAACATCACCAAGAGAAGCAATCCTCTATTTTACTATTCATGCAAGTCATCAAAATCAAATATTATGTTAGAGCAAATATATTTCAAAAAAGGATACCTTATTCATCCTCCCTCTCATAGAGCCAAAAACCACAAGCCTAAGCTTGTCTCATACAACAACATTGTCTCAATCTCTGAAGATATCTTTGTCTCTGCCAATCGAATCCCACTCTTGTTATCCTAATATATTATTGTCATATCCAGAACCTACTCAAACAACTCTCCAAAGATCTTCCTTAACCAAACTGCCCCTCAGCTAACCATGCTAGCAACAATGTAATCAACCTTGATCGTGCTTAAAGCTATGAACTTCTATTTCCTATTCATCCATGATATCATTGTATATCCCAAGCAACACTCAAATGTGATATTTTTATTTCCGGCCCAGTCATCATTGTATCCATGCAGACTCATATCTCCGAAATTACATCTTACAATCTTTCATCTCGAACTTAGAAGCCAGCTCCCTCTTACGCTCAATCATTAGAGGCTCACTATTTTTCAAGAATAGATCGTCAATATATAAAATCAAAATCAAAGTCATACCTTGGACCAACTTGGAGGTTTGGATCGGAACTGCTTCCACGCTTCACCATGTAACTGTCAATGCGACCATGCCAGGCTCAAGGAGCTTACTTCAAACCATATGATGATTTATCTTCATATAACTCTCCATCATCTGCTCCATGTCTATAGGTCTACTATACTCCTAGTGTGCTCCCAATATTGTGCATAAGATTTAGATTTTATATCCTACATGTTCAACCGCAACCATAGGCCCTCTTCTGTGCAGTTGGGAGGCTTATAACCACACCCTTAATCTTTTCTCCCAACATTTTTGGATTAGACTTAGGAGAAAACTTCTCTACTTAAATCAGAACTTGCCAAAACTCCTTTGACAACATCAGATGGTTATTCATTTCTAGAATCCTTCATTCAACGGTCAAGTATCCTCTTTTCAAATAATACTAGGTGTTGAAATCTCATGAAGAGTTTCTTCCTCTCAATGAGAAGCCTCTTCAATCATCACCATCAACCTATCTATCATAATATTTTCATGCTACAACAAAATTGTTAGATCACAAACTATATCAGGTTCTTAGACATATCTCATAACAAGTCATCTTCATGTCATCAAACATTCATTAAGGGTTAGTGTCATATAAGTGTATCTTCATACTTCAAGGATCATAATCAAGTTAGGTCATCCAATTCTACCACATATCGTATTTACTAAGCTTAACAAAAACTTACCAAGAGTATCAATATTATTGTCACACTTCCATCATGCTTATCACAAGTATTAACAATAATATCAATTTAGTATATAATGTATCTAGCCTGGTTTAGGAAATCCATCATGTCTAAAACGTAAAAACTTGCCAAGTATCAAGTGCATATATATATTATATGTGCCATAAATAAAACTTACTTTCATATGTATGCATGAATGTGATATTCTTGTCATACCTCGGGGCTTACCTTTCCATCCAATATTTCAACATGCATACCTTGAAGTATTCATATACCATAGTAGCACTTGTTAATTTTTCACTATCTCTTCTCTTCTTGCACTAGCTTTATTTTCCTACAACTTAGATGGTCCTCAAGAAGGATCTACTTATCACATCTCATATAAAGGTTAAGAGTATTCAGATATGCAGGAGGTATAAACAATAATCAAACCAACAAGAATAGTGTCACAAATTATAAATCGAAAAGGTACTTATCTTTAATGAGAGGAGATCAAATCGCTCTTGAACCAACCTTCAAGAGTCATATAACAACATTTCCTTCAACTATCTCAACCAATTTCTTCAGCAACTAGGCCTAATAGAGACTAACCCATCTAGAGTTATACGTAACTTGTCATAAGTGCTTAAAACAACTTCTCATTGATCATGTTAGGTTTTCAAAATTGTAAAAATCAAAACTTTATCTTATCCAAGGGTTCCTTCCAAACCCTATGATATGAATGGAAATTTAGCCATTCAGCCATGATGTTTTACCATGGTAATGTAACTAAAAGGCTATAAATAACAATCCTCCTTTTGTAAGAAGGAAGATCATCCAGCACATTGTAGTTGTGTTGTAGCGGCTACAACCACCCTCCAAAATTTTGCCTTAACCCATTTTGGAGCCTCCCTACCAACCTTACACAACACTTTGTCTTGCTTCGTCGAGTACACAAGCTTCAGTGTTTTTCATGCACAAAGGCAGCCTGTCGAGGACAACTTGATGCATTCCCCTCACAGGTTGTTCATCCGGACTTGATCCAGTTGCAGGCTGAGCAGCTTCCTGTTAAAAATTGTGCATTTTTGGAGGGCAGCCAGCCTTCCCTCTAGAAATTGCACAATCCTCTTAGGCAGCCTGCTGGGCTCTAGGTTTGTGTAATCTTGCCAGTGAACACTCCTAGCAGGATTTGCGCAAATTTCCCCAACAGGGTTGCTCAGCCCAGGATTTGTGCAAATCTTGGTAGCAGTTAGCTCCTCTTCTCAGAAATTGTGCAAAAATCCTGGGCAGTCATCCCAACTCCCATCCATGAATGCACATTTTTCTCAAGTAGTTGAGCAGCTACATGCATGAGCAGTCTAGTTGACCAGTTCCACCCAGGACTGGGGAAACTTGACTTGCATGCATGCATGATTAGTTCTTCCTGGAATAGAAAAAGGAAACATGCAAAAGCCATCCCATGATTTAGGGAGCTATTTTTAGTAGCCGGGGGTTACATGCAAAGTTGTTTTAGAAGTTTCCCTCCAAGTGTCACTTCTTCCTAGATTTGTGGCATGCGCGTCATGAGCCCAAACTTATTTATTTGATGCATCAGAGCTCATTCTTTCACATCGATCTTGGAGCTCTAACATCCCACAAGACATCTAGGACTCTTCGACACATCCGGCTTAGCTATTCATGGGTAAGTGGACTCAACTTGCCTTTTTCAGCATTTTTGTCGCTTTTTGTGTTTTCACTTATATGAGTGTTGTTTGCTTGATTTCTTTGAATGCTTTCTGTCGTTTACATGTATACTAGATTTTCCTAGCTCCGTTTTAGTTTTTCATTGCTATCTCACTATTGTCGCATGCATGAAATTGTTTTGCATGAACATTTGCCCAACTGGTGAACTGCTTCACCCCACATGAATGTTGATCTATTTTTTGAATCTTTCATTCATGTTTTGCATGCATTATCAGTCACTTCTACTATCAGTTAGTTTCACCATGCAGTCACTGTCTTATTTTCTTCCAGTTGCCTGTCGGCGAGTTGGGCCAACCTTGGCTTGGACTCTGCCTCACTAAGACTACTTTGCATAATCTGGGGAAGGAAGGCTCTGCCTTCCTCTCCAAAAATGCGCATTTTTTCCTAGCACTGGCCTCCAAGACTTTTTACACATTTATGGAGGATAGTGATTGCTGGCCTAAGAAATTGCGTAAATCTATCCCTAGGCTTGTAGTCCTTCCCAGCTAGAATTGCGCATTGTGCAATCCCAGTGGCCAATAGCCAACTTGGATTGCGAATTGCATAGATCCAACAGCCAGTCCCACCTCCTAGATAGCCCAAACTTCCTTTTGTACAGTTCTAGAAGCCAGTCACCCAACCTCCCAGAAGAAATTATGCAATCTTGCTCATTAGTTTCCTAGGTATGTGTTGTGTCATTCCCCAGAATTTGCTTTGTTTTCGCTGACAGATTTCTTGCCATGCATGTTTCTTGTCACTAGATCTTTTAGGTGTTCATCTATATCAATGGCTTACAAGAGAAAAGGATCTCAGGACACTCATGGAAATGTGGCTGGAGCAATAGCTGAGCAAGTGTCCTTTAGTCTTCCGATCTATGAAGATACAAAGTTGTATCTAGACAAGGAAATCAAACTAAAGTGGCAAGAAGTCAATGAAACATTTGCAGGAAATTTCGGGGAACACCTCAAAGATTTTCAGGTGTACGTGAACATTCACAATTCTGGCTTGTACTAGATTGCATGTAGATATCTCGTGTTCCCATGTGCGGATATGATAATCTGGATCATCTCTCACACTGATCCCGAGATGATGACCTTGAGCAGTGTCAGTGGGAGTAAGCTTGCGACCTTCTGGGAACAGGATTATAATGAGAGGTATGAGATGTCAAAGCCCGCGACTGTCATGGAGACTCCATTCAACTTACCCAACAACAGTTCTAACTCCAAAGACATTCTGAAGGATTGGGTAAAGGAGCCAACTCGTTTCGGGATGACACCCAACCAAATCTACAAGACAAAGATACTGAGGAAGGCATACCAATACTTGATCATATTTTCTTGTCGACTGTATGGCCAAGCAAGCATGGAAACCTTCCCACAGAGTTGGGTAGTTGCATTGGACCAAGTGGCTAGAGAAGGAAAACCATGTAACTGGTCCAGCATACTAGCTCATCAGATGAACAACCAAGTCACGAAGGCTCAACAGTCACCTGAAGGTATGCATGCAAATATTTACATGTCTGCCTACATCCTAGATGCAGTCTATGCCCGACATGAGTTCCCAGGCTTGGAGTGGGCATGGTCATCGACGGATACTGTTGTGAACTCATATTTCAAGTTGTTGTCCAAATGCAGCTTCAAAGGAGTAATCACATGGATGCCCGATCATTTTCTCATCCCTTTGTACAAGATGATATTCGAACAAGATCCACCCTGCACGTCAAAGGATGCAATGAAGGCATTGATAGGTATTGTAGATTGGTATGCCTCACCGTCCAGCACTTTCATCTAAATGTTCAATGTGGAGAAGACTCTGCATGTTCTACCAAAGTTTTCCTTAGACGTACTTGTCATGCAAGAAGTAGCCTATCACATCTTGGCAGGATTGACAGCTAGATTGCAATGGAAGAAGAAGGCACCTTGGCCCACTCTTCTATTGTGGATTGGGTTATATGAGATCCAGAGTATCAAGCAAGTAGATGTCGAAGAAGAATTGATGAAGAAGTACCCGTTAGACCTCTGAAGCAACAATTTGTATGACCCACATTGCATTGTGAAGGATCACTACACGAGAGTACAGTTCAACTGGATCTAATAGGGCGTTTCATTGGGCCAAGGAGGACACATGGAGATATTGCTATAGTTTCTCCAGACCCAATGAACCGATCGGATTCGTTGTTGAGTGGTTAGCAAGGTAGTGTGAAGCAGCATCAGGGAGAGCACCAACAGTAGCAACAGTGGTAGCAGTGCCTAGCCTACCAGTGCGCGATAAAGGGAAGAGTAAGATTGTCGATCGCATGGAGGAGGAGAAAAGCTGCAAGTTTCGAGCAAATCCACTTGTATAGAAAGCATCTATGACTATAGAGGCAAAGAGGTAGAAGCATGACAAGCAAATCGTGCGAAGGCAGAAGGATAAGAAGCAAATGGAAGAAGCAAAGAAGGAGTTGCATGAGTTGAGAGAGCAACTCTAAAAGGAACAAAAACTGCGCAAACAGCAGAGGGAAGCGCAACAACAGCAGATACAGCAGCAGGCACATCATGTGCCGACAGACGAAGCAGTGTCCATACAAGTAGTTGATTCATTTGAATAGCTGGCATCAGATGAACAGGATGAACCGTCACAGGGGAAAGACTTTTCTCATGAGATAGAACATGCACTTCAATAGTTGGATGTAGGCATGGAGCAACGGGAGTTGGAACAGGACACCGAACTTAGGCCTCACCACAAAGAGGTCGACTCACTCGCTTCAATGCATCTCAAAGAAGAGAAAGTCTCAGATGACCAAGGAGGCATTGAGATCCTTAGTGGTCAACCAGAATAAGAGATGCACAACATCTCATTTGATGAATCCAAAAATAGAGTTGTGTAGTCTCGTAGAGTGTCAACTCCGGAGAATCAAACATCCCCTACTCAAGTTGAAGAACGAGTGAGCATTATGTTGGAAATAATACTAAGAGGGGGGGGTGAATCAGTATTATCAAGTCAATTATTTCCTTTTTCAAATCCATATCATGTACGCTACTTCAGTTAGCGAAAACCGTGTATATACGCAACTACGTATAAGGAAACCTGCATATACCATGCAAACTTATAATTTACTTTATCTTACAGATGTTGATCATTAATCTATGTATCAAAATCAAATAAACAGTAACCAGAAACAGTGAAACAGAGCAGAAGACAATCACACACAAGAACACAAGATATAAGGTGGAAACCCAATGTGGGTGAAAACCACCTACTGCAATTCGTTTCTATCTTCTTTTTAATTAGAAACTTCCTTTTACAATGATTCTGTACTGGTGCAGTCCTTTACCAGTACGCAGGCTACAACCTGCAGAGAGCTACAACCCTCTCTCGTTTTCCATCTTTTCCTGGAAGGGAGCTACAACCCCCTTAGCTCTTGCACTAGCCAAGATACTAGTATGTAGGTACTGGCCTACAGAAGGCTACAACCTTCTCTTTCTTCCAAGGACCACGTTTCATAAACTTTCAGACTGGATCCATGAACATCAATCAATCATCAAGAATTTCTGCATCAAACAATCTCATTTTCACCAATTAGAACTGAAACAAGTTGACACTTCTCTGACAGCTGTACCCAAGACACAGTAACAGTAACCATACACCAAATTCTGAACCTAGAATACTGCAGCAATAAACAGAAGTAGCTAGAACATAACTCATGAGATGTACGCTACTTCAATAACTCGAAACCTGCGTGCATATGCTTCTGTGTTTGAACCAACCTGCATATACGCTGTTTTTACTCACATAACCAACGTGTATACGCGCCTTCGCTTCACTGAACCTGCGTACAAATCTATAAAGGATAATTCACAAATATTCAGACCTTAATTAACCCAGATTACCAGATTTATAGATCAAGCATGCGCCACATATAACGGATCATCATACAAAGATATTATAATTCAAGCCTTAACATTATGACACATCAATAGAACTTATCCTTCTCTTTGCGCTAAGGTTCCTCCCTCATTTAGATCCAGATCTGCACCATAACCCCAATCACCAATATTTCAGATCTACCACTTTATCAGATATTCAATAATTCAAATCATCCTTTGCCAAATGATCTCCTTCCTCTTTTATAGTCTTAGGCCTTCCACAATACCATGGTCCAAAACCATAACAAAACAATATCGTGGACCGAATACGTGGGATCAACACTCTTGACGAGATACCATGGCCCAAAACCATAGGTTCAATTACCAAGGACTAAATACCATGGATCAAAAGTAAGTTCTCCAACATGTATGCGCTTTTCCTTTCATGAAAGTGCGTGTATACGCATATGCGCCTTGGTAACGTCTAACTCGTGTGTATACGCGCCTTCGTTTAGGTTAAACTGCGTATATATCTTTTCCTTCATTCTGAGAGCCTGAACTGAGATCTGTCACCAAAGTGAGTTGCCATCAAGGACAACACCTGTGCCACACCAGTGCCATAGAGCCAACCTGTGTCATAATGCCAACAATCTCCCCCTTTGGACTTGATGGCAACCCCAAGATCCTCAAAGTCATTCTCCCCCTTTGTCATCAAGGGCAAAGGGTTGTGCTCCCCCTGAGTACATGCTGAAATCTCTGCTCTGCTGTGCTAACCATGCTTCTCCTGACTGTAGGCAAGATCTGCAAAAAGATGTTCTTCAAGAAGAACCATGACTTATACATCATAAAAGACCTTCCTATCACCAAAAGACTCTATACATACATCCATCACCCAACCAAGTGGGGATACATTATAAATTTACATATGACAACCAAGAACATCACATCATTCATCCCAAGCATAGTGGGGAAACCAAAATAGGTCATTACATGACCTTGACACCACAAAAGAGATACATGACATAGAGACGAAATATCTAGAGCAAGACTTATGAAAGTCACCAATAACTGATATCAGCAGCATCTGTCAATCACTATTCAGATCAGCAACCATGTCTTCTTTCTGTTCTCCCTCTGCATTTGTTCCACCTGAAACCAACAACATTTGTGTACTAGAACCAAAATCTTCTAAGATAATGCCAACAATGCATTATTAGAAGATTATTTGCTCCCCCTGAATCTGTGCCAGATGGTCTCTGTCAGACCCATCTCAGACTTTCTTCAATCAGAGTCTGTTCCCACTGATTTCTTTCAAACTACCATATACGCGAATGTCTCTGCATAAACCAGCATATGTACACGGATACTCCTCAGGCAACTCGCGTATACCCACTCTTCTCTGAAAAGGACAAGTTTCAACAGCAAGATGACGCATCAACTACTCCCAGCTTCTATCTGAGATATTCAAAAGTTTCCCTGGGTAGTGATTTGGTGAGAATATCAGCAACTTGTTCCTTAGAGGGAACATACTCCAATTTGACCTTTTGTTCCAATACTTGTTCTCGGAGAAAATGATACTTGATCGGTATGTGCTTAGTCTTTGAATGCATGACAGGATTCTTTGAGACACTGATAGCACTTGTATTATCACATAAGATGGAGATAGGTGGAGTACAGGTGATTTGAAAATCCTGCAAAGTTTGCATCATCCAAAGGAGTTGAGTGCAACAAGATGCGACAGCCACATATTCTACTTCAGCTGTAGATAAGGCAATCGAACTCTATTTCTTGTTGAACCAAGATACTAATCTGGAACCCATAAAGAATGCACCACCACTAGTGCTTTTCTTGTCATCCACGCTTCCAGCCCAATCTGCATCTATATAAGCATGAAGAGTGAGATATGTATCTCTAGGATACCATAGGCCATAATTTTGGGTTCCTTGAAGATACTTGAAAATTCTCTTTACTACCTGAAGATGAGTTTCCTTAGGATTTGCCTGAAATCTTCCAACCATTCCCACTGCATGCATGATGTCTGGTCGAGTACCTGTTAAATAGAGAAGACTTCCAATCATGGACCTATAAGTTGGTTGATGTACTGCTACTGATTCATCATTTGCACTGAGGTTGCATCCTGTAACCATAGGGGCACATAATGGTTTCGAATCTTCCATGCCATATTTCTTCAAAATCTGCTTGAGGTACTTGGTTTGAGATAAAAAGATACCGCCATCATTTTATTGGATTTGTAATCCAAGAAAATATGTCAGTTCTTGTTGTGGGGGAAAGTATCCAACTCGGAATGACCCTAACCCACTCTAAGGGTGACAGTTCCTTAGCAACAGCTGAAAGCAAAACTATCTAAAGTTTCTTCTTTATGACATGCAAGAGATAAAAGGAAGAGATCCACTTACCGATGTCTTGCGCAAATGGTCGATCCAATCTCCTTTGATTGCCGCTTGCTCCCAGCTCCAAGTCTTTTCACGGGCCCAGCTACACGAGATCCTGCAAATAAGACAAGAAAAGGAAACTACAAGAAGCATGCATGCATAACTGATTCAAGGATTAGCATAAATCAAATACGCAAGTAAGACAATACATCATTGAAACACATGCGAATAGAAGAACCTCAAAAGCTTTATTAATATATGGAAGTAAGGTTCAGGCGGTGATACAACCATGAGAGGTCCAATCCAGCATCACCTTCCCAACGGAGAGAAATCTCTTCTTCACCTCCCTCAAGCAATCACCCAATACTCTCAACTGCAAACCAACAGCAATTCTTTGCACTGAATTCCGGCCTCCAGATCCCATGGGATGAGATCCTTATATAGAGTTTTGGAGTGAAGATAAGTCAGCTTGATGTGTGGCTTGTTGTCCTCTTCAACTCCAGTTGTTCTTCAGTTCTTCACTCAGAGTTTCTGTCTTCCACTTGGAGTTTTAGAAGCTCTTAACTCATCATTAGGCGAATCTTATCATCAAGTGTCTTTTTAGAAGCTTCCTGGGCACTGGCACTTTGAGAAAAAGATTCCTCCACATGTCCAAGTACGCCCAACGCAGGTAGCCTTTGTTCTACTTGCTATGCAACGCAGGTAGCCTTTGTTGTACCTTCTATGCAGCGCAGATGCCTAGTGGAGCAGCTGCAATGATCCAAAACTGACCTGTTTTTGAGTGTTTTTCAGTGGAGAACTGTTTTGCAGTGCTGTGGTTTGCTGACCTTGTTCCTCTAAGGGTAAGAACAACTTGTTTAGGGACTTTGGATCCCTCAGATTATTGACATTTCATGCTCTATGCTGTAAGGCACAAAAATGTCTATAACAGTTGCCCCCTAAAGTATGAGGTCGTTTATCGGGTGAAATGCTTTATTAGGAGGATCCGAAGTTCATTCAATCGCCGGGAGGTGACCTGTAACAAAATACAATACAATACATTATCTTTTCATACTTTCTTTTCATGATCTAGCTGAGGCGGGCATTTCCCATGCTCAGCTTTATAAATACATTTGTTGTACATAAACAGACGATCGTCTGATAATAGATGGATAATTCTCCGCTTTTAATTATCATCCTTTTAGTAGGATGATCATCTGCTGCACATGTCTATGTCTTTATCTCCTGAATATATATCGCAGCCCGGATGGATGAAACTAGATCCGGGGTCTTCAAACTTGTCCGATCTTCACATTAGTACAAGTCGATCCATGTGAGAATTTCTTGAAGTCGAACATGGAAAGACATCGCTTGATTACCAGTCAATAATGTAAACTGTTAACAAGCACGAGAGGAATCACCGATAATGATGATGACCCTCAAGGTACTGCAGCACAATTCACGTGGTGTGAATATAGGATCTGACGTCGAACACCACGCAAAGTCTCCTGGTCGAAGGTCATTAATGTATACCTATCGCCGGGAGCGAGAAACTTGCCATTGAGGCATGCAAGCTTCAAAGTACTGAGGGGGGTGTTCCTAGATCAACTTCTTGGATAATGAGCTAATGTCGACAAGAAGTGATCCGTCAAAGGAGGGCCCTAATGAATCCCACATCAGTGACACGGAACGGAGCTAGTGATGATTGGTGAAAACAATTTGTGAAATATGATTCAGGGTGGCAGTCATGGAAGGATGAAAGATGATGTATGGTAGTGGATGGGACCCGGTTGACACATTCTGAATGACATCTCTTGAACATATAACGACATTGATGTGATGGATCGGTAGCATTACCCCATGTATGGATGGTATGGCGAGACCATGGTGAAGGGACCGGTGAATGATAATAACCCAACCCGATATTTACGGAGGCAAAAGTGTCATGTTCAAGAGCGACTTGCTACCATTAAGCTTTGAGGTTCTTCCCAATTTTTCCCCAGTCATTTCTGACCAGTACCTCTTTATTTTTTGACAAGCTTGAGGAGGATAACATATGCTTGATCTATAACTTGCCCTTCGGGCAAGCCCATCGCTATGTTTTTAATGAGCCTAGCGATAGGGAAACTCGTTCTTGTCTAAGGACAAGTTTGCCGCTATCTAATATTTTTAACGAGCTCAGTGACAAAGACAACTCGGTCCTTTTCATTTTTAGAGAGTCTGAAAAGTGTACATAAAGTAGACTCCAAGGGGTCCTTTTTCGTCATCTAATCCCTTAAGTCCGAAAAAGTATAAAACAATACAAAAGGGATGAATGTTCGATATCTTTATCGAGCCGAACTAGACAAGCGCTCGATCTTTTTGTGCAATAATCCCTCAGGTCCAAAAAGATTAAAATCTAGAGGAGGGATAGCTCTTCCGGTCCTTTTAACGAGCTGGAAGGCCAAAACTCGGCAAACTTTTCATATTTTACGAGTCAGTGAAAAGAGCTCAAAGAAGACTCGTCTTTTGAGGAACGAGTGATAAACAGGGATAGCAGCAGATTCCAGGTACAGGTTGGAATTTTCCAATCACGGCAGTATTACAAGGATGGCTAGGTGGAATCACTCTTCGCAGCTGTTCCTCAAAATAGGTAAACAATCAAGTGGATGTGAATGATCAGCCAAATGAGAAGTGGAGGTGATGGTGCACAAACACGACCAAGGCTTTTATGGCTGATGAATTTACGGTCTCAGACGTTTATTTACCGGTACTGGGTTCATTTTTTTTTTTAAAGAGCTTGAATGCGCCAAAACACTGCTCAATCTTATGTTTATTTTTTAACGAGCATGAACTATGCGCTAAAACTGCTCGGTTCTTGCGTTTATTTTTTAACGAGCATGAACTTTGCCAAAACTGCTCGTTTTTACCAGTCATAAAGTAGTAAGGTCTCATGGAAGATTCCTATTTTTTAAGGAGCTTCATCTCCCTACGCTTTGCTCCATATCCTCTCTTTATGCAAGCTGGGTATCGGCCCATCCTACGGGTTAGAGGGGTTAGTCCTACCTAAAACTAAAAAGCCGCCCGCGCTTGCATTCCAAGAGGTTTGCATGCCCCCAGGTATAAGTTGAATTTCAAGGTTACCCCTCAATTTGCAGGTAAAACATTCGTTTTACCGGGAGAGGCCTACCTCTTTCTGGTTACCCAAAGAATGGTTTTATTTGCAGCCGCAAATGAAACTCTTTCTTCGGCGATGTCTATCATTAGGGTACACAAAGATGGTTACAATCTGTGGCAACAACAGCGTCTCTATCTTTGGGGGCTGCCCCTACTTATCCTTTAAAACATTTGTTTTAATGGGTGAGGCTGGCCTTTTACCCAAAGCCGGTACCTACTTGCTGCCACAAACGGATCCCCTTCTTTGGTAGAGCCTACCTATTTAGACAAAGGTGAATGACCTTTGTCAAACAAGTAACCTTGACAGAAGAATCCTTTTCCAGAACAACCCCATCCCTAACAGCCCCTTCTGAGAGTCCAACTCTCTCTTTGTCTTCTTGTCCTTCTTCTCCACGAAGATAGCTCAGAGGAAGATTCTCAAAGATGAAGGAGGGGGATGGGGTACGGACTAGTCATATTCTTCCGTGGAAATTCTACTTTACACCTAAGGTTTTTTCTGCCTCCAGAGCAGACCAGGATGCATGCCCCCTGGGCTCCTGCGTTCCTTTCCCGAATCACTCGCATTCATCAGGAAGAAGAACCGGGGGAAGAGACCTTTCTTGATCGAAAAGACCATTGAGGATAGGTATGTGACTACTTGCGATGTGTGATCCCGGAAGTGAAAGTTGGTCTACGAGCTTGACCATTCTTCCTTCGTATGGAAAACACATTATTCGAAAGAGTGAGGAGACTATTGCTTCCATGCAATATATGTAGTCTCGTCCAAGGAGTAGGTTATAATCCAAGGGTCCTTGGACGACCATCAAATTCATCTTGACAGCCTTCCCTTTCAGTGTGATAGGCACATTAGGTAGAATCCCTAATGGTCGACTGGTTCCTCTGTCAAAACCTGAGAGATTTCTTGTCTCAGGCAAAAGCGTCGGGCAACCCAGTGCTTTCCAAGCAATAGAGGACAGGATACTCACAGATGCCCCTTCATCAATGATAGTTCCAGCCATCACCATTTTGTATATTTGGACTATAATTCTAAATGGTATGCTGGCTGGTAACCGGGGTCTGCCTAGTTGGTTCCAATCAAAAGACACAACTAGGTTGCTTGGTGGTGGGACCGAATATACGGCCGGATATGATCCTGACGATGCTCCTTCCTGCGATAAAGGAGTGGGCGCTTTGCCCAGATGCTCATCAGAATCGGAGTTGACGAAAAGAATATGGACGGTGTCATCCTTATTCTCTTCGGCGGGGGTGTCAACTGAAGATGAATCCTCAGTGACTGTGGTGTTTGAAGATGAAACTTCTGAAGGGAGAACCAGGTCAACTGCCGTTTCGACCTCTGGACTTTCGTCCGGTCCGGATTCAGTAGGTTCACTTTCAGCGACTGACACTTCAGCTGGCCCTCTAAGCAAGACAGCTATATTTTCGACCAACGAAGGACCTGGCGCGAGTTTTTGATATCCAGGAGGAAGTAGCAACGGTGCAACCAGTTGATCTTCCAAAACTCTCTTGGCTTCGTCTAAAAAGGGACAACGGCGGAGGGTGTGATTGCCTTCACACAATTCGCAGGAGGATGTCCATCCTCTTCGTCGTCTAATACCTTCACGTTCGTTGGTCGACGGTAAGCATTCAACCTGACTGTCAGAGGTTGACGCTTCTGAACTGTGCAAGCGAGGGGACCAGTCCCTTAGTATCCGGGGAATACTGGGACAATCACTGTGGAAGTGGTTCCCTCTACATATGACACATGGCGACTTGGGCCCGGTCCGTGCTGTGTGTGGGTTTTCGTTAGATACCTTCTGCTTGCCCCCAGGTGCCTTTGGCTCCTTCTGCTTCTTTTCTTTCTTCTTCTTTTCCTTCTTCTTTTCTATGGGAGCCGCGCTTTTGGCGGCTTGACCTTTCGAAGAAGAAGGATCGGAGGAAGGCTCGTAAGAAGTGGAAGGCTGGAGGGTAGTTCTAGACTGGTCTAACTGTTGACTCGACTGTTCAGGAACCGTGGTGGTCTGAACTACAGCGGTTGAGAATAGCCAAACTGGCAGGCCAATTGTCAGTCCTGGAAGCGACAATGTGGCCATGTGGGGTGCACCAACTTCTCCCCAAGAGGAGAAAGGGCTAGGGGTCCCCCCCTGTGGGATCCCTTAGTTGGTGTGTTCCATGTTCTCAACTTTAAAGATCAACGTAGGAATCAAGGGTAATTATGTTCCGTTTAAGATGAATTTTATATGACGACGCTTTAGACACAACTTGCTTTTTCACTTTTTAAGAGTCGAGAAAAAGCTAAAGATGACTCTAGTCTCCTTCGATGTATTAACGAGCCCGAAGTGACAAATGCTCGGATGGACTTTTTCAGTTATAGAGTTTGAAAAAGGCCAAAAGAAACTACTCTGGAGTTCTAGGCAAGGGTGTGCCAAACCTTTTGCGAAACCACAGAATACGTTTTACGGTACGAGTGGTCAATCTTCGTGAATGTTGTGTTCACTGCATCGCGATCAGTAGGGCGGCCGACACGGCTTCCTATGGATAAAGGCTTTGTTCCTATAGGGGTCCCCCAATATACGCGACGGTACGCGGGGGCACAAGTCCGTATTAGTGCTATCGTCCCTCAGGAGGAATCACCCACCTTCGTAGAGATCGACAGTCACTATGTTTAACGACGCTGGTTCACGTCTCTACCTAGACCTCTACTGTGTTTCGTTATGTTTCAAAGCGTTGTTAGATAAATTCAGTTCTTTTTAGGTTGATCTTGCTTAGCAGTTTGCCTTTATGGATCACCACGTGATGTATGAGACAACTCCTAAATGCAGTCTAAGAATGATAAGCAAGCTTTTTCAATTCTTTCAACTTATGAAAACCTTAACTACTGAAGGAAAAGAAAGACATCATCTTTTCAAACAGATCATAGAGCACACACTGATGCACTTTTCCTAAATCGACATGCAAACTGTCAAAATGCACATGCACAATGCAAGTATTTCTTTTCTTCTTCCTTAATGTTGATGTATTACAAAAAGAAAGCTATTGTATAATTTCGAATTCAATTTCAAGCGAAAGAAAACAAGTTTTTGTCCAATAATCAAAAGAACACCTTAAGATTCACTCGTTTTCAACACAAGAAATACTGAAATTCGAACCATATAACGAAAGTAAATGCTCAAGCAGCTATGAACAGCAATAAACTAGCTCTTAGAATCACAACGACACTTTCTCACAGGTCTAGATCCAAGAGGTCATAACAAGACTAGTTCACTTTCGCTATGGGAAACTGTGAATGACAACAAGAAATACAATAAGAACAATCACGGTTTCTTCACACAACTGAGGCGGAATGATGGCAAAGAGAAGTGGTTTCAGCTGGGTATACAGGTTGACAACAGGCTGCAAAAACAGTACTGAAAACTGGGCAACAGACAGTGGAGAATCCCAGCTGCACAAGGCAAGACTGGATCAGCGCAGGTGCTGCACTGTCAATCTGAGATGCAGCACAGGTAGCCCCTTCGGGACCTGCGTTGCAGTGCAGGTAGCCTTTGTTGCAGCTGCACTGAACGAGACAACTCTCGTCTCTCTCAGATTCCGGCTCACAGTTTGCTCAAAAATGAGCGGTTTTTGGCCAAATCAGTTGCTATCAGTCAAGTATACTCTAGAGGATGATTAAAGGAAGATGAACACTATCACAAAGAGCTAACAAGAGTCCTTGTGGATCAACTCTTCAAATCATAAACATGCCCAGCACTGGGCTAGAGTGGCTGCCCTCTACTTTGCATTCGAAGAACTCGAATGCAGTGTTCGATTCGGTACCCTTTTGTTTAAGAAAAGAATAGCAAGAAACACAAGCTACCAACAAGACACGATCCCCAGCGGAGTCTCCAGTCTGTTGTGGGGGAAAGTATCCAACTCGGAATGACCCTAACCCACTCTAAGGGTGACAGTTCCTTAGCAACAGCTGAAAGCAAAACTATCTAAAGTTTCTTCTTTATGACATGCAAGAGATAAAAGGAAGAGATCCACTTACCGATGTCTTGCGCAAATGGTCGATCCAATCTCCTTTGATTGCCGCTTGCTCCCAGCTCCAAGTCTTTTCACGGGCCCAGCTACACGAGATCCTGCAAATAAGACAAGAAAAGGAAACTACAAGAAGCATGCATGCATAACTGATTCAAGGATTAGCATAAATCAAATACGCAAGTAAGACAATACATCATTGAAACACATGCGAATAGAAGAACCTCAAAATCTTTATTAATATATGGAAGTAAGGTTCAGGCGGTGATACAACCATGAGAGGTCCAATCCAGCATCACCTTCCCGACGGAGAGAAATCTCTTCTTCACCTCCCTCAAGCAATCACCCAATACTCTCAACTGCAAACCAACAGCAATTCTTTGCACTGAATTCCGGCCTCCAGATCCCATGGGATGAGATCCTTATATAGAGTTTTGGAGTGAAGATAAGTCAGCTTGATGTGTGACTTGTTGTCCTCTTCAACTCCAGTTGTTCTTCAGTTCTTCACTCGGAGTTTCTGTCTTCCACTTGGAGTTTTAGAAGCTCTTAACTCATCATTAGGCGAATCTTATCATCAAGTGTCTTTTTAGAAGCTTCCTGGGCACTGGCACTTTGAGAAAAAGATTCCTCCACATGTCCAAGTACGCCCAACGCAGGTAGCCTTTGTTCTACTTGCTATGCAACGCAGGTAGCCTTTGTTGTACCTGTTATGCAGCGCAGATGCCTAGTGGAGCAGCTGCAATGATCCAAAACTGACCTGTTTTTGAGTGTTTTTCAGTGGAGAACTGTTTTGCAGTGTTGTGGTTTGCTGACCTTGTTCCTCTAAGGGTAAGAACAACTTGTTTAGGGACTTTGGATCCCTCAGATTATTGACATTTCATGCTCTATGCTGTAAGGCACAAAAATGTCTATAACAGTTCTCCAAGCAAGGACATTTCAAATTCTTTTTGCATCACCAAGGCAAAGCTTTGACTCATAGCTTCTTCATTGCTGCCAAAGATGATATCATCAACATACACAACAAGTATTAGCAATTTGTTATTTTCAATTTTTATATAAAGATTGCTATCTGTTGATCCTTTTGAGAAACCTTGTTGTTGAAGATATTTGTCCAGACGATAGTACCAAGCCCTTGGAGCTTGTTTAAGACCATAGAGAGCCTTCTTAAGTCTGCATACAAGTTTTGGATCATTTCCAAGGATGAATCCATCTGGTTGCTCAATATACACTTCTTCTTCTAAGTCTCCATTCAGAAAAGCTGATTTCACATCCATTTGAAATACTTTGAACTTCTAAAAGCTTGAGAGAGCAAGGAACATTCGGATGGCCTCAAGTCTAGCAACGGGAGAAAAAGTTTCTTCAAAGTCTATCCCTTCTTGTTGAGCATACCCTTTACACACAAGTCTGGCCTTGTTTCTAATAACTTCCCCATTTTCATTCAACTTGTTTTTAAAGATCCATTTTGTCCCTATGACATTCTTATCTTTTGGTCTAGGAACCAACTCCCAAGTGTTATTCTTTTCGATCTGCTCAAGTTCTTCATCCATTGCCTTGACCCAGCATTCATCTTTGCATGCCTCTTTTACATTTTGTGGTTCAGTGGAGGAGAGCAATGCCAAATAGCTTAAGGCTTCTGCAATTGTTCTTCTTGTTTGTATACCTGCCTCTTTCTGCCCCAAAATTTGAGATTCTGGATGATTCTTCTGAACATACCTGGATGGAGTCTTATCTTCTACCCTTATCTGTTCTTCTGGTGCCTCTTGAGCTTCTTCTTAATCATAAGTCTGATTTGATGTTGAAGGATAGTCCTCATCATCTTCGAAATCTTCGGAATTCACTTGCCTAGGAATGTTTCCTTCTTCATCAACCACTACATCAATGTTGTCAACAATTCTTCCAAGTCTTTTGTTGTAACACTTATATGCTTTGCTATAGGGAGAATGCCTTCATCTGCTCTAGGTTCAAACTTGCCAAGATTTTCATCATTATTTTTCATATAGCATTTGCTTCCAAAAATTTTGAAATATTTTACCGAAGGAGTCTCACCATACCAGAGCCCATGAGGAGTTTGAGTGCTGTTCACCCGGACATTTGTCTTGTTGAGAATAACAACTGCAGCAAATGCGGCTTCTCCCCAGAAGGTTGCGGGAGTTCCAGACTCATCAAGCATAGCATGGGCCATTTGTTGAACCGTTCTGTTCATCCTTTACACTACTCCATTTTGCTGAGGAGTCCTAGCTGTAGAGAATTCCCTTCTTATTCCATGTTCTTCACAAAAATTGAAAAATTCATTCGAGGTAAATTCTCCTCCTCGATCACACCTGAGGCATTTGATTCTGTGATCTGATTCGTTCTCCACCAAAGCTTTGAATGATTTGAACTTTTCAAAAGCTTCGTCTTTGTGCTTCATAAGTCCTATCCAACACATCCTAAAAAATCATCAATGAATAATATAAAGCATTCTTCTCCTCGGGGTGAACTTTTCCTAGATGGACCACATACATCAGTATGGACAAGTTCAAGTGGCCTGCTAGCTGATCCTTCCTTCTCAGGGAAGTTAGTTCTGGTTTGCTTACCAAACTGACACGATTTGCATATTGTATTATCTGGAATTTTGATGTCTGGAAGACCACGAACTGCCTGGTATTTGCATGCTTTCCTTATCTGTGAGAAGCTAAGATACCCCAATCTTCTGTGCCATAGCCAGTGTTGATCATTCTTTCTTAGATAGCATTGATGTTGTCCTTCTTTGAATATGTATAAATTATTTGGAGTTCTTATGCCTTTGATCACTGTTTTTCCTGTATCAAGATCACGAACACTACATCCATTTGATCGAAATATTACCTCAGTTCCTTGATCACACATCTGACTGACACTTAATAGATTATGCTTTAAGCCATCAACATACATGACATTTCCAGCTTTGACCCTTTCTTTCAACTGAACAGAACCTTTACCTTTTATGAGAGCAGGGGTGTCATTTCCAAAAGAGACCTTCTTCTCCTTCTCTAAGGCACTATATGACTAAAGTTTTTCTTTATCACATGTCATATGTTTCGAACATCCACTGTCGATGTACCATTGATTTTCCTTCCCTTCCGCATATAAGGCTATACCACATCTTTCTGGTTGTGGTTCTTTTATTCTCCATGTTTTGGCACTTGAGGCTTGCTCCTTTTGCCGAAACCTGCTCCTGCATTCAGAATCTTCATGACCGAAATTGTTACAAATAGAACATTCTACTTCATTTTCAAGAGCAGAGAAGTTATTGTAGGTCCTTTTCATGATCCCAGTCATACTCCTCTGTTTATGAGCTTCTCTAGTCATGATTCTCTTATAGGCAACACATTGAGCTGCTTTGTGACCAAAGTTATGACAAGAGAAACATTGGCCATTGAAGAAACTCCTGTGATTATCAAATCTATCAGCCAAATGATTATAGTTCCTATTGATATCCATTCTTGAGGCAAATTGAGAAGATTTTACCTGTGGCTGGTTGTAGCTTCTGTCCATTCTAAAAGTAGATTGCCCCCGATTTATCTAGTAGTCTTTGTTCACTCTTGAGGTGAATTGTCCCTGATTTACCTGGTGATTTCTATTTGGCCTTTATTCACTTTTTCTTGCTGCATCAAGATAACTTTTGGAGGTAGATGGTTCCTGTGCTTGAGTTGTTTCTTCATTATATCCCAGACCTGTCTTGATTAGTGGAGAACGTTGAACTTTGATAATCTCATCTGATGTTTCAGATCCTTTAACAAATCTAAGATTAAGAGATTTATATTTCTCAATCTCTTTTCTAAGTCCCACAATTTCACATTCTAGCTTTTCATGATGTTTTTCCCTTTCAGCCAGTTGGAATTGCAGAGTATCAATAATCATATTTTTCTCTTCTAAACAACTTTTGAGTTTAGAAATCTCTTCATAAAGACCTTCTTCATCTATAGCATCCACGAAATTTTCATCTTCAAAAGCCATTAAAAGTCTATATTTATTACCTTGTTCATCTTCATCACTATTTGAAAGTCCATCATTGTCTTCATGAGTGTAATAGCTTTTCTTATTTACATTGTACTTCTTGTTCCATCTAATAGGTTCCTTACCCTTGTCAAGCTTATCTTTATGAGGACATTTGGCAGCATAATGACCGACTCTTCCACAAGCAAAGCATTTGAAATGTAACTTACCTCTGAATCTTCCAGCACCCTGTTGAAGGTTCTTGACAAAATCTGATTCTTCCTCTTCTTCTGACATATGTCCTGACTCATAGTAATCTCCTTTGCCTGAAGCCTTGAAGGCAACTTCTCTCCTGTCTGATGGTCCTCCTTTACTCATTTCATAAGCAATCAGAATTCTGTGCAGCTGTGACATGGTAAGATTTCGTAGATTCTCCTTTTCTTCTATTGCAGAACTTTGGATTCAAACCTATGGGACAAAGATCTTAGAACCTTTTCAACCACAACAGCCTCTTTTATTACTTCACCCAAGTTTTTCATACAATTAACAATCTCATCTACACGAAGGAAATAGTTAGCCACACTTTCATCATTGTGCATTCTGAGATTTTCATACTGAATTTTGAGGGTTTGAAGTTTTTCTCGTTTTACCTGTTCATCTCCTTCATAGCTCAGAACAATCTTGTCCCATATTTCTTTCGCGGATTTATACTGCATAACCTTGACAAATTCTGATTGAGATAGACATCCTAATAAAGTATTGACAGCCTTTGAATTTGTTTCATATTGCTTCTTACCAGCCGAATCTGTAAGAGTTGTGGATGGGAAAGTGTACCCTGTATCTATGATATCCCAGACTTCTGTACCAAGATATTGAAGAGAGGTTGTGACTCTTACCTTCCAATAGACGAAGTTGGTCCCATCAAAAATTGGTGGCCTGATAGATGCTTCTCTCTCCTAGTTGCTCATAATGATGGATCTTCCTTCAAGCGATCAAGCTTCTTCAAAAGGACCTGCTCTGATACCAATTGTTGGAAATAATACTGAGAGGGGGGGGGGTGAATTAGTATTATCAAGTCAATTATTTCCTTTTTGAAATCCAGATCATATACGCTACTTCAGTTAGAGAAAACTGTGTATATACGCAACTAGGTATAAGGAAACCCACGTATACCATGCAAACTTATAATTTACTTTATCTTACAGATGTTGATCATTAATCTGTGTATCAGAATCAAATAAACAGTAACCAGAAACAGTGAAACATAGCAGAAGACAATCACACACAAGAACAGAAGATATAAGGTGGAAACCTAATGTGGGTGAAAACCACCTGCTACAATTCGTTTCTATCTTCTTTTTAATTAGAAACTTCCTTTTATAATGATTCTGTACTGGTGCAGTCCTTTACCAGTACGCAAGTTGTAACCTGCAGAGAGCTACAACCCTCTCTCATTCTCCAGCTTCTCCTGGAAGGGAGCTACAACCCCCTTAGCTCTTGCATTAGCCAAGATACTAGTACGTAGGTGCTGGCCTACAGAAGGCTACAACCTTCTCTTTCTTCCAGGGACCACGTTTCATAAATTTTCAGACTGGATCCATGAACATCAATCAATCATCAAGAATTTCTGCATCAAACAACCTCCTTTTCACCAATTAGAACTGAATCAAGTTGACACTTCTCTGACAGTTGTACCCAAAACACAGTAACAGTAACCATACACCAAATTCTGAACCCAAAATACTGCAGCAATAAACAGAAGCAGCTAGAACATAACTCAAGAGATGTACGCTACTTCAATAACCCAAAACCTGCGTGCATACGCTTCTGTGTTTGAACCAACCTGCGTATACATTGTTTTTACTCACATAACCAGCGTGTATACGTGCCTTCGCTTCACTGAACCTGCGTATAGATCTATAAAGGATAATTCACAAATATTCAGACCTTATTTAACCCAGATTACCAGATTTATAGATCAAGCATGCACCACATATAACGGATCAAAATCATACAAAGATATTATAATTCAAGCCTTAATATTATGACCCATCAATAGAACTTATCCTTCTCTTTGCGCTAAGGTTCCTCCTTCATTCAGATCCAGATCTGCACCATAACCCCAATCACCAATATTTCAGATCTACCACTTTATCAGATATTCAATAATTCAGATCATCCTTTGCCAAATGATCTCCTTCCTCTTTTATAGTCTTAGGTCTTCCACAATACCACAGTCCAAAACCATAACAAAACAATACCATGGACCCAATACTTGGGATCAACACTCTTAACGAGATACCATGGCCCAAAACCATAGGTTCAATTACCAAGGACTAAATACCATGGACCAAAAGTAAGTTCTCCAACATGTACGCGCTTTTCCTTGCGTGAAAGTGCGTGTATACGCATACGCGCCTTGGTAACGTCTAACTCGTGTGTATACGCGCCTTCATGTAGGTGAACCTGTGTATATATCTTTTCCTTCATTCTAAGAGCCTGAACTGAGTTCTATCACCAAAGTGAGTTGCCATCAAGGACAACACCTGTGCCACACCAGTGCCATAGAGCCAACCTGTGTCATAATGCCAACACATTATTGATGTGCGCAAGCATCTAGCTGCATTGGCTGATGCAGCAAGAGTGTATGTTGGAGCCACTAGCTCAAGTGTTCATTTTATTATAGCTGAGAATGAGCGAATGGCAAAGGAACTATAGGTGGCCAAGCAAGGTGGAGACTTGGTGACAATGTCCACCCAAGCTAAATTAAAGAAGGCAATACTAGATGAGGTATTGTCCCTTGACATAGTTATGTGAGCATTGTACTCTAAGTTTGGTACCTTGCTTAAGGTGGTCGTCCATCTCAACGTATGGCAGCAACGATGTGCTAGGAGAGCACACATTTTAACGAACATACATGTTGTTGTTGATGACATGCAAACATGAATGATGAAGTACAAGGAAGCCCCACTTCACTTGCCGAAGATGATGAGGCCAAATCCGGTCGAGCTGAAAGCATGTATCCGAAGTCAGATCTGGAACTATGAGGACCTCCTGCAACTCATCACTAGCATACAACCTTCCCATTCATGACTATTCAAGAGCAGGGATGTTGTGGTGCGCACACATGTGATCCCATCAATATGGACTCTCACCTAGGTGAAGACCAAGAAGCAAGTCCGACTAGAGCTTGACTTGTACTTTGACAAGTTGATGTGCATTGCCACCAACCTAGACTTGCCCATCATGCACAAGTATGTTGTTGGTCCGGCCACATTGAAGACAATGATGCGCATGCTATTAGATGAGTTGGATAGAGGATCTCGAGCAGTGTACCCGAATGCTATGGAAGCGAAGGTCAAGTTTCAGATGGATGTCATCGCAGAACACACAGACATTATCAATGACTACAGAGCTTGGCATCAATATGTTACTGTTTATTGACATGAGGATGTTGAGTGGTTGGACTTCTATAGTTGTCTAAGTCAGAGTGATGTCTAGTTTAGCTTGCTCAAGCCATTGTGTTCACATGGGTACATGTGCATTGTAATGTTGAGCCATGTCAAGTGTAAGTCAAGTGTTAATGGTGAATGTAACAGTCATAGAGTAGGTGAAGAGTCATGAGGGTAGTTGAACAGTCACAAAGGGAAATGTCAAGGGCCACCCCACCCTTTGTTATAAATAGTCCCTCATAACTCATTGTAGAGGCTTTTGGTCAGCCAAGCTTCTGATAATACTATCTTGGAAAGAGCTTGTACAATATTGTAATGCGCATTGGCTTCTCCACTGCACGGAGCTAGTTCATCTCTTTGGAGGAGTAGGCGGATGTGGCTGTAACATTTCACTGGTGGGGCTAGCAAGTTTACATGGATGTATTGTATGATTGGAACTTACACTTCTTTATATAATAAGATCCAGCACATTTTCATGCATATGTTGTTATTGTAGTCGGACTACTCTGGTTGCTTTAATGATGTATGTTGTTTAACTTACGTACTTGTGTATGAAATACTTCGTATGCAATTATATGAATCTTTTTGCAGATGTGTTGTTGGTTTAACCATCACTTTGGATTGTCAACTGATCTGATTTCCATCTTGTGATGCATCTTCACTCATGTGTTCCGTTCCTAGCTGAGTACTGATACAGGTTGTCAAGGGGCGCACTCTACCAAACCCACTTGTGTTAGAACCTTTCATTCACCTTCCTTGACTCACTGCAGCGATCACACCCTTGCTACTGACAGAGTTATCTTACTTGCCTCTGTGCGACATCGCGGTCAAAGCATCACCTTGTGACCCACTGCTGGGACTCATACACCAAACGTTCTGAGGTCTAATTGGGACTTCTTACCAGGGAGATCCCCTTGACATGTTGGTGGGTTCAACACCATCAACAAGTCACAATAATCATTTGTTGATATAATAAAATTTAGTTCCTGCTTTATTTTCTGGTTTGGGTTTACTTTTGTTCTTTTCCTGGTGCGGCAATCACTCAGATCTTGCCCCCCCTCCCCCCAAGATCTAGATCACCCTAACCTCATAAAACCCTTATAACCAAATTGCCTAGGGTTTCCTTCAAAGCCTAGAATTCTTTTAGGTATCCTCCATCTTCTCTTGCTTCAATCAAAGGTGTCTCCTCAGGGTTGATCTCAATGATGTTTCTTCATCCCATCTTTGATGTCATGTTAATTTTTCTTAGGGTTGTATTGTTCTTTGCTTTGATAATTTCATTTCATTATTTACATATTAAATTCACCCCACAAAATCTTATCATTATTCAACAACATATGCAATTATATAGAATAAACAATATCATCATCAATGCAGCAGAACATAAAGAACAATAGGAGACAATCATTCACACATATATATAACAGGATTGGTAGGAGACCAGGGAAAAACCCCACAAAGGGGGAAACCCTTTCAAATTCTTTTTCTTATTAGATTGTCATTGAATTCTTTAGCAAAGAGAGAGTAAAATGATCCATATATTCAACCACAAAACTATCCAGCAAAATCAACTAAATAACATCCAAGAGATGAACCCAACAATTCTAATAATCAAAACCATGATTTGAAAGGCTCCTATCAACTCTCTCTGTCTGTAGTCAACTGCCAAATTATGCAGCCAACTGAAAAATCAAACCCTAGATTCCAACCACATGCAGAGATTGTATGTGTGTGCGACTAAAATCCTCCAACTGCACTCGTGAGCTTGCATTCCTATGGCTATAACCGAAATTTTCCTATGTCATCCTTGTGATAGGAAACCAAAACCCTATCTCATGAGCAAGCTTTGAACGCTACAATTTCAGACCTATACAAACCAATCTCTGTGAACCACCTCAGACCTGTGTGAGTCAAACCAAAGGAAGAAGAATCATCATGATAATATCCAAATGAGGGTCACTTGACTTGTATTTATAGCCATTCGAGGGTCTAGAATTTCTCTTTGGGGTCAACCTATCCTTTTGTGCACATGTGGGCTTCAATTCAAAAATACACTTTCCCTTGTCCAAATCAAGTGCTTCAAAACTCAAAATCGGTCCACTTGAAAAGAGGAATCTAGTCCCATGATTGGAATTTGTTAATGAGCTACCAAATTAATGAATTTTTTAATGAAATATCCATTGCAGTTTACAGATCATAATCAATCACTATTTTTATGACCATTGGGGGTGTAACCATTCATCCATAGTAGGTACATGCTACCAAAATCACACCAAAGATCTTGATGACTCCTCCCTCTTGATAGTGTTTTGGATTTTCATGTCACTGGCTCATTCAACCAAGGAGGTGATATACACACATCGAGGAAGACAAGGAACCTCCTAAGGTGGAGGATTTAGAGCCGCATCTTCAACAAGTCTACTCTTTGCGTGATTTGTTTGATCCTTCCATTGTCTATGAAAGTATTTTTTGCATTCTTTCAAACTATTCATTCATGCCTATTGTAGTAGTTTCTTTCTTTTATCATGAATAGACTAGTGTTTGAAGCTTCACAAATTATATTTAGAAAGTGGTTTTCATATTCGACTGTAATTTTTGTTTGTATCTAACTTATATCCATTAGCCTAATGTAAATTGTACGCCCTTGCTTTAATTTATACCCAACACTTAAGGAATTCCCAATGTGTATTATTTAGAAGTTTTGAGGCTCACTTTTAGGCATAAGGTTAGTGAAGATGTTTTTATGGTTTTCTTTCCTTAATTTTTATTTTTTTTGGGGGTGTGGGGGGTGGGTTTGGGGGTGGTAGCAAGCGGGAGGTTTATTTTTTGTTTTTAACCTGGAATGCCATTGTCTTTGTACAAAATGTTTTATCAATTAGCGAAGCATTTCAAGTGAGGGTTGAAATGTAGGACTAGTATTTCTTGGTGCCAAAATCTTGTTTCAAAAAATGGAAACAACCTTTAAATGTTTTGGTGGCATTTCAATGGTATTTCCCCTCCATTTTAAGTATTTGAAACATGGAATGAGGTTCTAGGGTGGGGGCAATTCAAGGTATTTATGATAACATAACATAATAACCATGTCAAGTATTATAGCCAATATAACCATTGATACCAACAATTTAATGGAGGTCCAAGCAAGAGAAATGGATTTAAATATGGCCTCTCATCATGGTTTGTGGTAATTGGTGGTGGAAGGGATTTGCATTTATTATCCACCTTTTAAAGAAAATGCCTATGATCAAGGGGTTAGATCTTCACAGGATTCACTATATTTCACCCCAATTTTATTGAAAATGATGGTAGCCCCAAATCACTTTGAAAAAAATAATATCTACCATACCAAAGTGGAAATAATAGTCATGGATGTTCTAGGAAACTTTGTTTCCCATGGCTTCCTTGGAGAGGTTTTCTTTGTAATTAAATAGGAAAATTTAGAAGAGGAAATATAAATTTTGGTAGAAGATGACAAATATGGGAAATCTAGTTCAAGATATACTCTTTTTCAATAGCGTTTTGGGAGCCATCTTACTTTCTTAGAGGAGGAGAGAGCAAGAAAAATGATGGAGTTAAAAAATAATTGAAGTAGTTGAAAAAATACAAATATTCGTGTTTAATCTTTGTCCAATGGCATGTCATAAATAATTACTCAAAAATGATACAAAAAATGAAGCATAAAAGGTGAGAATAGAAAAACAAAAGGGTAAGATTTTTTTTAATAAAAATATCTTCATGAATTTCATTTCTACCCTAGTATTTATACAAAGAATATAAAGTGTTTTATAAACAATGGAAATGTTTCAAATCTAATTAGGATTTCAATAAATACTCATGATAATGATTTTTTTTCCTCTTAATTGGTTTTCACATAAAACCCCACACTAAGATGAAAAGTTTTAATATCTTATAATTTAATAATATAAACTTATATTTTTCATTATAAAATCCACCTTTTATCTATCTAGACTAAAAAAAACTCAACAACCAAACAATACATATTAAAACTAAAATATCCACAACCCAATAGCTCATAGTAAAAGTTAAGTATTGGATGTAAACTTATCAAATCTTTTCAATACTATAATAAGCTATAACCAAAATTTAGGTTTTAAATTTAAGCGGTTAAATATTTTCAATATAATAATAAACTATAAACAAAATGTAATTAAATATAGCAATTCCAGCTAGCAAGTTTTCCCTCTAACATATTATAAACAAAATGTAACTAAACATGCATCCTTACATATTACACCTACAAATATTATAGTTTTATTGAATGAACTTCACCCTAAAAGATATATATATATATAGTAACTCTATTAATACATCTTAAAACACATTTTCAAAAAAAAAAAAAAAACATATATAATGATAAATTATACATTATGATAAGATTGATAATCTCTTTGATATGACATGTTTATTTCTTAATGTTGATGGTTTTATTGAATGAACTTCTTCCTAAAATAAATAAATATATATATATATATATATATATATATATATATATATATATATATATATATATATATATATTAACTCTATTAATACATCTTAAAAGACATTTCCACAAAAAAAAATCATATATAATAATAAATTATACATTATGACAAGATTGATAATCTCTGTGATATGACATATTTATTTCTTAATGTTGATAGTTTTATTGAATCAACTTCTTCCTAAAATATATATATATATATATATAGTAACTCTATTAATACATCTTAAAAAACTTTTTTACAAAAAAAATCATATATAATAATAAATTATACATTATGACAAGATTAATAATCTCTTTGATATGACATGTTTATTTCTTGATGTTGATGTTGTTTTAAGCTCCAAATTTTTCCCCTAACAAACTATAAACAAAATGTAACTCAATATGTATGGAAAACTTTACACATGGGTAAGTTTTTTAATTTCATTGAATTAGCTTCTCCTTAAAATATACATAATAACTTAGTTAACACATCTTAGAAAGCATTTTCAAACAGAAATAAAAATATATACATTTTCAAACAAAATGAAAATATCATACAATACTAAATTATGCATTATGACAGGATTGACCACTTCTTTGATATGACAGGCTTGTTTCCTCATTTTGATGCTGTTTTGAGCCCAAAACACTGAATTCCATAGTTACCAAAGTGTCTTGTTCATTTAAGGAAAGAAAGTGAATAATCTCACTTGCAAACTTACAATTATGTGCCTGCATACGTTGAAAAGATGAGACATTAGGTTACAGATGGGACGTGTTCTTCATTTAAGGAAAGAAAGTGAATAATCTCACCTGCAAACTTGCAATTATGTGCCTGCATACGTTGCAAAGATGAGACATTAGGTTACAGATGGGACGTTGGGTCGGGATTCACAATGATGTACATTTCAATCTTTTCCCGCTTTGCATGGCGCTGTTTCTCCACCTCGTAGCCATCGCAGGTCAAACCAAAAGGCCATAAAAAATGATAATCCACCACTTGACAAATGCTGCAGAAAACAAATAATATCTTCGATCTTGTTTTTGATATTGAGCTCCAACACTGTGAAGAACGAGAAGCGTAGGGTATAATGGATCAGCCTAGTTTCTTTTTCTGTGCCTTTCATTGATATCAAACCATCTTAAATTAATCTGAAATCTTATCCAAATCTTATCCTCAACGCAAATGTGTGTTGTTTTATATCTACGGAGTAGGTTGATAAAAAATAATTTATCGATTTTAAATTAATGTTAAAATTTAGTTTTAACATTTTTCAAATTTATTTTTTTTTAATATTTTTCAAATTCATATAAATTTAAAAGTGTGTAATTTTTATATTTTTTTATAATATTATTACAATTTATTTAGTCAATTATAATAAAAATAATTTTAACATTTTTCAAATTCATATAAATTTATAATTTCTTTCAAATTCATATAAATTTAATTTTTTTTTCTAATAATACATAGTTCTTATTTTGTAACTATTTTCTTATTAGATATAGTAATTTAAATTCATATGAAACTAGAATTTCTTTCCAATAATGCCTAATTTCTATGGTTACTAGTAATATTATTGCAACCAATACTTGGTTAGTTATATAGTAAAAAGAATATCACTTCCATTTATACTCAATTTCTATCTTTCCTGATAATATTATTGCAACCAATACCTAATTTCTATGGTTACTACTAATACTATTGCAACCAATACTTGGTTAGTAATATAATAAAAAGAATATCAATTCTCTTAATACTCAATTTCTATCAATCCTAGTAATATTATTGCAACCAATACTTATTTAGTTATATAATAAAAGGAATATCAATTCCTGATTACTTATAGTAAACAGAATTTTGACATTTTTCAAATTCATATAAATTTAGAATTCCCCCAAATAATACTTAATTCATATCTTCCTTATATTGCAACCATTTCCTAATTACTTATAATAAAAAAAATTTTGATACTTTTAAAATTTATATGAATCTAAAATGACCCTCCCATAATACCTAATTCCTGTTTTTTCTTAATAATATTATTTCAACCATTCCCTGGTTAGCTCTATAAATGTGTAAAATATTTTTGTCTAAAAATTGACTAAAAAAAACTAGAATTGTTATTCCAATTCTTCCTTCATTCACTAATCATGATTATAAAAAATCATATATCTATACTAGATTCAAAGATACCAGAGATTTGATATATGATATATATTTTTTTTCATTTTATAACAAAATTTATTAGGAATGAAAAAAAAAACCCTCTCCGGACTCTCTACACAGATTATCAACTGAGCAGAGCTTTAAAAGCCCCCCTCCCTCTCAATAATATATCTGATATTTAGCATATCCATCATAATTATTAACCATAGGGGATAAAAAAACCCTTGCCATGCTCCTTTCAGTGCAATGCAACCTTATTCATGGCAGTGTCTAACCTTACAAATTGCAGTGCCAGTTTCTTAGATTCATTATTTTTTTGGATGTGAAAGCCTTTTTTAGCATTTAAAACTGATAATGCTTCCCACTTACTGGATCATCTACAGTGCTGTTACTATCTGGGCTCTTTGCTTTTCATATATATAGTTAAAATGTGTCCTGTTACAATGCCAGTTAATAACCAGTGTGAATATCAGGTGAATTTGTTTTGTCTATGCTTTTATAGTGATGCAGTCCAGTGTAATATCCCAGCATATCTGCTGTCAACACTGACGATGTGCGTACAAGTGCCAAAACATTTAATGAAAACAACATAAGCCAGGTTGATATTATTTATATAAAACAGAAGGCAGAAGGCGCAGGTTAAAGGTCTAACTATTTGAAGGGCTAATGACCAGAATAGAAGGTTCGGATTGGTTGTTTGAGTGCTCAAGAGTATAGTTTGTTTTCTTATTTATTGACTTAAATTTTAAGGGATATATTTAGTTTGCTGTGATAAAATTTAAAAAACAAGTAATTTTTAAGAGATATGTTTAGTTTTTTTGTGATAAAATTTAAAATACAAGTAACATTTCATTTTTAGGGAAATTTAAATTTTTGCGAAATTATAAATTGGGATTTTTAAATTTTTATTAAATTATAAAGAAATATTGTAGGGCAGTTTAGTTTAGTTGTTTAGCTGGAAATTATGTTTTTATGAAAATTGTAAATTGGCATATGAAATAGAAAAATTAATTGTCAACTAAGAGGCAAGGAGTTGTATAAATTTAGTGGGTAGTAACCACTAGTAAGTTTGCACATTTACATTTTTACTCCTAATTATTAAAATATTAAACAACACAGAAATAATGGAGTCCATAACTCCTGTAAGTATATATTTATTTACATCTTATTCTTATCCATTTTTTATGGAAATACTTTTTTAAATTAAGGTGCCTAGGAATTGATGATAAATATGTTATTTAACTGAGTATGAGCTATTTTCGAAGATTTTAATTTTGGTTGGTTTTCGTATGAAACTTAACAATGAAATTTTTTTCCACAAATATATAAAATACATGGCATAAACATTACAACTATATCCAAAAATTATGGCAAATAAATATCAGGTACTTATCCAAATGGCCCAAATGCTACAATAAGACCTTCAAATTATGGACCAATGAAATGTTTAAAAAGTAATTTTTGCAATAATATTGAAAAATAAATATTTGTTTTTCAAAATTAAACATAATAAATTACCTTAGTCAATATTAAATTAATAATAATCAACAAAGAAATAAATTACTTTAATAAACACTAATAAAAAATAAAGAAATCTAAACTCTTACCCAATTATAATTTTTGATATATCCAACTTACTAGTTATGGAATATAATCCTGATGTATAATAATCATAACAATAAAAAATTTAGTCTTGACCTTAATCAAGTTATTCCAACCGTTATAGGTTCAGCCCGCATAGTTGAGGGAAAGAAACGGTGGCCAAATCAAATCAATGGATGACGAAGTTTATAATAATTAAAGGACTCGTAACTTTCTGCACGTTTCTCATCTAATCGAGAGGATACAGGAACATTGTAACTTGAACATTTTCGTCTTTTCAATGCACAGTTATCCTGGCAAAGCTTTCTAGACTTGTCTAATCAAGCCAGGGGATACTCATATTCTGAAACCTTGGGAGAGTAACCTACGCAAATTGCAAGCGTAGAAATGATTGTCCTGCGAACTTGACCTGATTATCGTTCAGGAATACATCTTTGACTGATAATTTTTCTTCCATCTCCCTCTGGCTCTATAAAATCTTAGTCGCTTATTCTCGTCTCAATTCCTTGCTTTCGAATGAACTTTAAAGTTCGTCTTTGTTGGATCTGTGTAGGTGTTGGTTGAGACCATTATTTGAAATTGTTTCTGAAAGCTCCCGCTATCCCTTCCCTACATGAACCCAAGCTAGCATGGGTGACTTCCCTTTCTTTTCTGTGTTTAGTTTTACAAGGTTCTGAAGCTTGAGATCCCGACATTGTACTTCGGCAATTTCTTCGCATTTAGAAGCTTTGAATTAATAAAGTAACTGAAGGCCACAGCCCTTTCGAATCTCATTTGGGTATCCCTTCTCTTATCATAATATCAATGAATACGGATGAGATATTAATGGTATTGAGCCAGGCATCCAAACTGCATGCGAAAATTGACGATGCCATAGAGAGGGTGCTCAATTATGACACTGAAATCGATGGGAAAAAAGCAGACCCTGTTGTGGACGGAGAACAGGGAAGATTCGCGAATGGGGGTAAATTCTCTCGAACCCAAATGGGCGTCGATGGAGTCAAGGAAGCGAGGAGCCTTTCTTCTATTCGAGATGCTTTGGAGATTCTTGAAGACCAGCTCGATTGCTTGCAGGTTTGAATATAAAAAAAATTGAAATAATTATGAATTAGATTCACAATTGGTTTTCGTATAACAGATTGTAGTTTGTTTCCTAGAGCGTTGATGGAATCTGATTTGCGTAATTATACCAGATTGCAGTTTGCTTACTAAAGCACTTTCTTAATCTGCTTTTAGTTAAAAACAGTAGAAGCTATGTTACTGTCTTAATCTGCTTTTAGTAAAAAACAGTAGAAGCTATGTTACCAACAACTTAACTTTTTTTTCAGAAGAAAAAATAAGCTATTTTTTATATATTAAAAGAGGGTATATATATAGATCTTAGTCTTTTTTGATCTTCCTATTTCTGGCAGAGAAACAAACTTTTCAACACTATCACTAGCAATGGCATGTTGGAACCAAAAAGCTAAACAAAATCCAATCACTTACATTCTGTCAATATGATCTTTCAAAAGAAAATAAAGCAGTTACAGACCTGAACAGTCCTACCAAAAAGCATATTAACTTTCGAATATTTTTAGAAAATATGAAAGCTGCCAGTGTCTACCCTGTTGTCTTGTATATATAAAGAGTAGGAGATGACCCCATGTGTTACAGTTACACTTTTTGTGGAAAGCATATCTGTAATATAGTTTGTTTCTGGAAAATGTGTGCAAATGAGATGTGCTGAAAGGTATGCTTTATGGATCGAATGTGTTTCATCCAGTATGACATCATTGGAGGCTGAAAGCAATTGAGCCCTTTGATCCAATCAATGTAGTCTTTTGAGTCCCCAAATATCTGAATATCTTTGATGTTGAGCCATTGAGCCGAGTATAAGAGACCCCAAAGTGCAATGTTGAGCCATTGAGCGGAGTATAAGAGACCCCAAAGTGCAATAACTTATTGGTACCCTGCCACTTCCCACCAGAAATGAAAATAATGTCCAGGTTCCCTAACAATAAGGGCATCCACACTGAATATTGTTGCATGCGCCATCAAAGAAGCCAACTGGAAACTTCCTCCACATATCCTGAGCAATGAATTGTCTCCGTTTGATGACGCTTGATGGGCCTATATCAGAAAAATATGCAGCTATCTCCAGGACAGTTTGTGTAATGTCCACCGTCTTGTGTTCAAAGATCTTGTTATTCCTGCATCTCCATATACCCAGATGATATAAAAAGTTAAACAGAACTCCTGATGAGTAGTAAACCATAATTTGAAACAACGACCCATTTCTCATTTCGTTCCGGTTCCCATTCCCATCTTGTCACTACAATGGTACTGACTGAATTCCCATTCACTTCTTGTAAGTTGGCTCTACAGTAGTACTGATTGGATTGTGTAAAAACCAGTACGCGCTATCTTACCAAAACCTTAACAGGAAACCCATTTCTCATCTGGTTTCCGTTCCCATTCCCATCTTGACAGTACATTATATTGGTTAAGATTGACTATCTAGGCAGGGGAGAGTTATGGCTCTTCTATTGGCATACCGTGTTGCATGTTCGGGCTTGATAATAAGCCGCACACAAAAGGATGAGGGAGGATGTGCGTAGTGAGGCAAGTTCTCTGGGTAACAAATGGGCATCAATGGAGCCATGGAAGCGAGGAGCCTTTCTTCTATTTGAGATGCTTTGGAGATTCTTGAAGACCAACTCGGTTGCTTGCAGGTTTGAATATTAAAATTTGAACAATTATAAATTAGATTCACAATTGGCTTTGGCACACCAGATTGCAGTTCGCTTCATAGAGCACTCATGGGATCTTCTTTGCGTAAAGAACAGTACAATTGGCATTGTTATAATAGGTTGCAGTTTACTTCCTAGAGCGCTGTTTGAATCTGCTTTCAGCTAAAAAGAGTAGAAACTATACTACCAAAAACTTAACTAGAAGGTCCATTGCTCATTTGGTTCTGGTTCCCATTCCCATCTTGTCACTACATTGGTACTGACTGAATTCCTTGTCATCTTGGAATTGGCACTACAGTAGTATTGATTGGATCACTTTGAGTAAAAATCAGTAGAAGCTATCTTACCAAAAACGGAACAAGGAAACCTATTTCTCCGCTGATCCCCGTTCCCATTCCCATATTGACAGTACATTAGCACAGTACTAATTAATTTTATATGTATAATATGCCCTGGAATTCTATTTTCCAGTTTCTGGTAGCACAGTATATGGGAGAGTTGCGTAATTTTGGTTAAGACGGACTATCCAGGCAGGGAAGAGTTATGGCTCTTGTATTGCAATACTGTGTTGCATTATCAGGCTTGAGATTCTGAGAATATGCACACAAGAGGATTAGTTTGGTCAGATTTAGCTGGTCATCACTCCCCCTCCAAATGCACCATTGTCACTCTAATGGTTTTTCTGTGGGACATTTTAAGTTTGGACTCTTGAACTTGGTAATTCCTTTGTGTTTAGAGCTTGTGTATGGGCCATGGTTCCATGCATCACGGTGGATTTGGAAACCCTTTGGAGGTTGTCTCTGATTCTTCATATCGAGAAGGAGATTAGGTTGAATTTGTTAGGAGTTCCACAACCCTTGCAGGATATTGACGGTTTAGTTTTGCGCAGGTTTTCTTGCTGATTGTTAAAATGTGGTGATACAAGTTTTTCCTAGATTTGAACATTGAGACAGTCAGGACCTTGGAAGTTTGAATCGTGCCATGTCTTTTATATTTTATTTTTACTTTTGTTTAAATTCTGGGATATGGCATTGGCAACTTATTTTCAACATACTGTGTTTCCCGGGGATATGTTTCATATCAGTTTGTCTTTCTCAAAACCTAGTTTGATTTTTTGGTTAAGTGTAAGAGGTATTGAGGGCCATAGCAAGTCTATTTACCCAGCTATTGAGATAATAACAAAACTAAGGATGACATTGATGAGTAAAGGTTTCAACTTTCAGCAAGTATATCAATCAAGTTATTGGAATGACAGAAGTAAAGATAGTGGGATCCATATCAATGTGTAAGAGGCTTTTAGTTTGGATACTTTTATCAAGAATCATATGACATTTAAGTGGTTTCAGCAAGTCCATTGATCAAATGATACAACCAATGATAGTGGCAAATTTTTTAAAGGATCTATATTGATGTGTAGGAGGCTTACAATTTTTGTCACACAGTAATTACCATAATATAGGTTGATGTCAAATGTGCTAACAAGCTTTAACAGGTTTTAATATGTCTTGATTTTTTTTTTTTTTTTGAATGATCGTGATCTGGCTAACTAGCTTAAGGCTCAAACGTAACGGCATGCTAGTGAGTACCCACATTGTGACATGCTTCAGGAGGTCCCTCTCCCCTTACACTGTAATGCTTTTTTGTCATATTAGAAAATTGAAATATGTCTAACCTAAATAAATTAGAGCATTACTATTTTGTTTATTGAAACGTTTTTTGCACCATCTCAATGTCTGCTTTCCAATCCCTGTTCTGTTTCAGAGAAGATTTGCAACAACTTCTTTGTTTGAAGCATCGAATCTTTATAATAATTAGTTGGTCCAAACTTCTTCCATGATAGAAATGTGAAGGTGTAGATGAAGTTTTTCTTTTACTGGTTACACCCTTCTCAGTAAAGTGAGTTTCAATCTTCGGTTTTTATATAAAAGAAAGCATTGGAAGGGGCTTCAAATAAATTGGATAGGGGACTAAAATCAAGCAATGTTCACATATTTATTCATTGAACATGGTTTTAGCTGTTTATGTTTATTGCCTTGGTATGCAAATAATATATTCTGTTGCTTTTCAGGTTTTGCAACAACAGCAGCAAGCTGATAGGGAGGCAGCTTTGCTTGATCTTGAGGAAAGCAAAAGAATTTTCTTGGAACGGCTGAGGCATCATCAGGGAAAGGAGAAGGAAGTTGTGGAGGAGGCACTTGCATTTGTAGGGGAGCCAGTGCATGAAAATGATAACTCACATCGAACATCTCACCCCAGGTTCTCACCAGAAAATGCATCATTCGCTCACTCAGATAAGGAACACCCCACATACTATGAAGATATGGATCATTCATTGAAGAATGATGCCATCAAGTCATTGGGATGGAGAGAAGATGACCAGGAAGAAATGGTTTCTGGTTTGGAAAACCAAACATGCAAGGGAGTGGCTCCTGATGTATACATACAAAATGATCAAACAGAATCCAAGGGAAAACTTTGCAGAGTTCTATGCCATAGCATACAGAGATTGCAAAAGCCAGTATGTCATGCTGTTTCTTTGGCAGCAAAAACTGCCCTTATAGTAGCCAGTGTTGTCACTGTTATGACATTGACTAATGTGGGTAGGAACAATCTAAGGAAAGGAAATGTTCACAAAGCCCATTCTGCTCCTTCAGCCAAGTCTATTTCCTCCCAACCAACTGGGAAGAACCTCCATTTGTTGGAAGAATGCCAACCTGGTAAAGTTACATCTCATAGTGATAGTATAGATGGTTCACTACAAGAATGTAGTTTCTCTCTTCCCTGAAAAGAGGAGAAGTTTGTGATGTTTTCCATGGTCTTTGATGGTTAGTTGCGACAAGCTGTAAATCAATTGCAAATTATGTTTTCATGCTGTCTAATTGAATCTCCAACCATTATAGAAATTATCATATCAGCATGGAATTGTATGGCTGGTCTGAAAGGGCTTCAGAGCTATTACACTATCACCTGCAATGAGATTCCTTATTTCAAGACCTTCTGTAATTAGGCTCCTTCAAAGAAATAGTATATTTTTGGTTTTACTTGAATTCATAATTAGTAATTACTGACCTGTTAAAGAATATTGGTTGAAAGAGGAAACTCAAGTTCTAGACTATATTCCTATGATTCTCCTTGTGCACTGAACTATAAATGCCCAGTGACAGTTTCCTCCATAGTTACGAAGTGTGCCCCATTTTTGAGAAAATGGCACTGCGTTTGGGATGTTTTACATGGACACCGTCATTTTCATGTGTGCTAGTTCTGTGTTCTTTTAGCTAAGAGAGCGGCAACTTGCCCTACAGTGCAGAGTGGGGAGATCTAGTGTGTAATGCTAAAAGGTGCAAAAAATAACAAAGAATAGAGCTTTACTAAAAATTCACCGAAAGAAGCCAAGTTCTTTAATATCCAGTGACAATGTTACTTATCATGATCTTTAGATCTTTTACTTGCTTCCAACAAAACATCTCAATATCACTCATGCATTTCCTCCCTATAGTAGTCAAATAGTACAGTTGGCCTTCTATCTGGCCAATATATGCAACAATAGTGTCCTACTATTCAACAAGGAGATACAAATTGGGTCTTGATCCTCTGTCAATATTTTGGTCATGAGATGATGGGCTATGTAGTTTAGATTTTCTGGGTGATCCATGTTGAGATATAATGATGCGTTGTGATTTTCAGGGTGATCCATGTTAAGATACAATGATGAGGTGTGGTGCATCGAAATATTTAAAAGGAAAGAGTTGATTTTTGAACGATTATAATTTGAGAAATTAAAAACTTGTAATAAGAGGGCTTAAATATCCCTACTTGGCCATAGAATGTTGAATAGTAGATTTTTAGTGAGCTATTTGAACGTCAAATGTCATTAATTGATTACAAAAGAAATTTCCAAATCCTTAGCCAAAACATACGGTTGTTTTCTTGCTGGTTTAGAAAATATGAGAAAATTGGGAGGTGGGTGCATCAGAGTTGTTGGGTTTGCAATTATTTTTAGTCTTCTCTGAGTTCAAGCTTTTGTGATTCATATTGTTTAGAGAAAAAGTTTCTAGTAAAATCACATTTACAATTATTTGGTCGACGCGTTTTGAACCACCCAATGTGGTTCATCATCACGACGTGTGTTTTATAAGACATGTACGTCATAAAACATGCTCAACTTATGAAACACAGATGCAAAACATGTTCACATTTTGTGAAAAACATGCAAAACTTTCGTATTCAACTAATCAAAGTTCATTGAGTGAATTTAGTTTTCCTATAAGTCACATGGTTCAGGTTTTACAATGATTAGGTTTGGTTTGAATTTAAATTTTTCAATTAGGTTTGCCATAAGATACTAAGATACTAAGAGATCGAGATCAATAAATACCATAAATATTATAATGGACTTGGAAATTGCATATATAGATCATGGACTTTAGTTGTGATACAAGGTTGTGAGCTTGATTTGTGGACATAATCAACAACCATGAGGTTCAATGAATCTCAATGAGCTTCAAGTAATGAAATATAACATAAAATAGTAAGATACTAAGGAATCGACATCAATAAATATCAAAAATATTATAATGGACATGGAAATTGCAAATATAGATTGTGAACTTTAGTTGTGACACCAAGTTATGAGCTTGATTTATGGACATAATTAACAACCATGAGATTCAATGAATCTCAATGAACCTCAAGTTGTCTTTTAGGTCTAAATTTTGAACCGAAGTTTGACAAACCTTGTGACATGGGTTTTCCTTTTATGAGGCCCCCAACTTTGTGTGCCTATGCAAGTGTAAGAGAAACCCTGTGTTTTTTTTTACCCTTTTTACCGCTTAAACTAGCAGGGGGGCGAAGCGGGATCCCTAAAGGGAAAATGCTAGGCCAAGGGCAACAAATGGAGACTTCACCCACTGTCACCTCAGTTAAGGCTCACTTCTATTTACGGACTTTTACCGATGGGAAGAGACCCAGTATGTATGGAGTCAGTAATGAAGTATAAGTCAATGGATGTGAGTGACTCAAATGAACCCTTTCCCAGAAGAATTTTGAAGGATGGATCTTGCTTGCTCTCTCATCTAGGTACCATGTATTCTAGGGAGAGGAGGAAAGGATTTAAGGGTTAGGTTTATGGGATAAGACTTTTGAAGGAGTTCCCCAATCCCTAAAACCCTTGTTAGAATTGGTATCCTATATGGTTCTTGAAGAATAGTCTTTCAAAGGAACGGGACCACACAGTGCCAAGTGGACCCAGTCTAGGGTATGAGGAAAGAATGTAGCAACGAATGATATTCTTATCCTAGACAAGGTGGAAAAGGGATCAAAGGAAATATTTTCACTCAAAGATGTTGTTTTGACCCTATGAGGTACTGGCCTTGGGGATGGCAGGGCAAGTTTTTATCTCGAAGCTAGGGCTTGGCTTTTCTCCCAACTCCACCGTCATAATGTCTTCAAAATTGGAGGAGAGGTAGAGGAAAGGCCAGTGCAAGAGACCCTAGAAGATCAATTTTTTTTGTAGCTAGCTTATCAGGAAATTGATGCCCTAGGTACCCCAAGGTGGCTAGACCTGGGAGAAGGTGAAAAAATATGATTTTTAATAACCACCCTTGGTAGATCAGTGCCTTAATCTTTGGGATAATGGAGTCTATGTTGAGTATGAGTAGGATTTCTTGATTCCTAGTCAAGGAGGCCTCAAGATCACTTCACTAGCCTTCTTGTTATAGACATTTTTGGGCACTGCAACCCCAATCATATATGTCCATAAACCAAGGGCTCCTAAGTCCCTAAAAGTGTTGTTTCACACCCTAAAGGAACAAGGTCAGCTGATTACATCATCTCCCAGAAGTTCTCCACAGAAAACTGCTCAGAACTGGTCAAATCTGGACCATACAGACTGTCCAGTGCAAAAGGTGTGATGCATCCCACCTGCCCAGAGTAAAAGGTGCGATGCATACTGGATAGCTCTTCTGCAGGGTGCGATGAGCGAGAGTGGACAAATGGTAGAGACAGTTTGAAAGGTGGTTTGACATGGAATCTTCCAGAAACTTCTCCTATGACACTTGCCTCTCTGAATTCGCCCAGGGATGAGTAAGAGACCATCAATCTCCAAGTGGAATCAAAAACTATCAGAGAGAGGACACTAATCAAATCTCAGAAGCTGACTCACCTCCCTGCAATCATCTATATATGGATCCCTCATCCCAGAGATCCGGAGGCTGGAATTTTGTATCTTGTAAGAAAGTGCTGATGGTTTCTTGGTGTAACATCATAGTGTTGGGTGATCTAAGCTTTTCATGAGGTGAAGAAGGGCTTTCTTGCTGAGAGGATGATGCTGGGTCAGAACAATTGGTTGTAATCCTCTTTGCTATTCTTGATATTAATAAAGCTATTCAAGTTTTCCTCCACATTCTTGTATGATTGATGATATATGCATTTTTGTGGTCAATATATATCTGGTCCTATATTGTTTGTGATAGTAGATCTCTGTTCTTGGATAGTGCTATGCTGCTTTGATTCCACAGGTGCTCTTTGAAGCTGGGTAGACGAGGAAACGAGTGGCAAAGATCTATCAGAAGGGAGAGGAATCAAGCAAGGAACGAAGCGCAAGACAGAGGTTGGTCTCCTTTGTTCCCCTCTTATCTACTTCTCATAAAGGAAAACGAAAGTAGTTTTAGTTTGTTTGTTTCTAAGATAGCTACCAGTCTTAGTGGGACTAGCAGCTCTGCATAGACACTAGATTTCCCGATAACAAAATGGCGACTCCACTGGGGAACAAACAAGGAACGATTAGAGTGTGCGTCGATTATAGGGATGTAAATCAAGTTTGTCCAAAAGACAACTACCCTACACCCTTTATTGACTAGATAATTGATGAATGCGCTGGATGTGAAATCTTTTCATTTATGGATGGATTCTCTGGGTATAATCAAATAAATATCCGCCCACGGGACTAGTCAAAGACTGCATTTATTTGTCCGTGGGGCACATTTGCATATCGCAAGTTACCCTTTGGTTTAAAGAACGCAGAGGCAACATTTCAGAGGACAATGAATTATGCCTTCCATGACATCAAAAACATCGTTCAACCATATCTCGATGATCTTCTGGCTCATTCGCAAAAGCGGACCGATCATCCGTAGCATTTGAGAGCGATATTTCTACGTTGCTGACACTACAAGATACGACTCAATCCACACAAATGTGTGTTCTGTGTCAGTTCTGGTCGTTTGCTTGGCTTTGTAGTCTCAAAGGACGGGATTTGTCTCGACCCATGTAAGGTTCAAGCAATCATAAATTTGCCTCCACCTTCAAATTTGCTTTAGATTCAGAAACTCCAAGGGAAAGCAAACTTTCTGAGGAGGTTCATTCCAAATTACGCCGAACTTGCTAAAGGTTATACACGTCTATTGAAAAAAGAAGTACCCTTCATCTGGGATTAGGTTGCGCAAGCTTCCTTTGATACTTTAAAGGAAATCCCTAATAAAAGCATCATTAATGTACGCTCCTGATTATCAAAAAGACTTTAACCTGTATCTGGCTGCAGCGGATACAACCATCGCAATGGTTTTAGTTCAAGAAGACAATGGAATTGAACATCCTATATATTATTTGAGTAGAAACTTAAATGATACAGAAAGAAAGCATTCCTACGTTGAAAAGATAGCTCTCGCAGCTGTTCAAGTGATACCAAGATTTCGACACTATGTCCTCTTTCGAAAAACTACCATTTTGTCAGATTGCAACCCCATGACTTATATCTTGTCATGACAGTTGCTGGGGGGAAAATATTCAAAATGGATAGCAATTCTTCAAGAGTTTGATTTGGAATTTGTAAAATCCAAATCAAAGAAATCCCTGGTTTTCGCAGAATTACTATGCGATCTCCCATCATCGTCCAACGATGAAACATTAGAAGAAACCATCATGGATGAATCTTTGTTTCTGATATTTTCAAATAATCCGTGGTATGGGGATATAATCATCTATCTCCAAACCCAAAAATATAGGTCTAATACCTCTCGCTCGGAACAAAGACGTATTCGATACCAATCAAAAGACTACATGATCGTCGGTGATACGCTTTACCGTCGTGGTGTCGATACAGTTCGGAGGAGGCCGAAAAAGTCCTGAATGATTGCCATTCAGGCGCATGTGGGGGGCATCAATCTGGTTACACTACAGCGCAAAAAAATTTACGAGCAGGATACTTCTGGCCAACAATGTTCAAAGATTGCATAACCGCAGTTAGAAGTTGCCATGCGTGTCAAATTTTCGATAGCAAAACCAGAAGACCACCCACACCCCTGCAACCAGTAGTTGTTGTTGGGCCATTCGCCAAATGGGGCATAGATTTCATGACATGTAACCCCACCTCGACCGGGGGGCATGGGTATATCATAGTCGCGGTAGACTATTTTACCAAATGGGCCGAGGCGATGCCTACATTAAACAACACCGACGAAACGGCTGCCCTTTTCTTTTTCAATCATGTAGTCGCCAGATTCGGCGTTCCACAAGCCATAGTCACAAATCATGGATCGCATTTTTGCAATCACATGATGGTTGAATTGGCTGCCAAATTGGGGTTGTCCCACGACAGCTCTACTCCATATTACTCGCAGGCCAACGGACAAGTTGAAGCAATCAACAAGGTCCTAAAGCGGATGCTGCAAAGGATGATTGGAGTCCACAAAAGGAATTGGCACCTGATCCCGTACTCAGCCTTGTGGGCATACCGAACATCGGTAAGGAATGCAACCGGGTTTACACCCTTTCAACTGATGTATGGCCTAGAATAAATCTTACCAGTTCAGTGTGAAATCTCGTCCCTCAAACTCGCAGTCGACCTTCTCCCCGGAACTTCAGAAGAGGAGGCTCGTTTCTTGGAACTAATCCAATTGGATGAAACCCGCCGTGATGTCGCTTTGGCTAACGAAGCCCATAAGAATCAGCTAGTGAAAATCAAGGGGGAAAGCACCTCCAAAGCTCCAACAAACCAAAGTTCAAATGAAATGGTAAAATGAGAGGTAAAAACCACTTTTAAATTACTTTTCACGTAATTCAAGTAAAATATTAGTGTTTTGACTCATTTTTCAAGCATATATTATTCGTTTCTAACTAGTTTGATGAAGCAATTGAATAGGCAGTACAACCTTTGAAGGAACAAAGTTGTCAATGGTAAAATCAAGGTAATCAATGACCATTATTTCGAGTAGTTTTTATGTGGAGTTCAAGCTTGTTAAAAATTAAACATAAGCAATGAGCAAATGTTTTCCCCAGAGTTTAAGCTCATTCATTAAAAAATAAACCAATTTCCGGTAAATAACCATCGTGAATGCATTATCATCAAACTTTGAGCCTTGGTCGTGTTCTCATCATCACCTCCACTATGTTTTGGCCGATCATTCACCTCCATTTGATTGTTTACCCTTTTTGAGGAACAGCTACGAAGAGTGATCTTTTTAGCCATCCTTGTGACACTGCCGTGATTGGAAAATTCCAAACCTTACCTGGAATCAGCCGCTACCCGAATTTATCACTCGTTCCTCGAAAAACAAGTCTCCTTTAAGCTCTTTTCATCTGACTTGTAAAATATGAAAAGATTGCCGAGCAATTAGCCTCTCCAGCTCGTTAAAGTGACCGGAAGTGCTATCCCTCCTCTAGATTTTAATCTTTTTGGACCTGAGGGATTATTACACAAAAAGATCGAGCGCTTGTTTTGTTCGGCTCGTTAAAATTACCGAAAATTCATCCCTTTTGTATTATTTTATACTTTTTCGGACTTAAGGGATTATAAGACGAAAAATGATTATTGGAGTTTTCTTTACGTCCCTTTCAGACTCTCTAAAATTGAAAAGGACCGAGTTATCTTTGTCGTTAAACTCGTTAAAACTGAATAGCGACAAACTTGTCCATACAGACAAGAACGAGTTTCACTATCGCTAAGCTCGTTAAAACATAGCGATGGGTTTGCCTGAAGGGAAAATTATAGAACAAGCATATGTTATCCTCCTCAAGCTTGACAAAAATAAAGAGGTACTGGTCAGCAATGACTGGGGAAAAATTGGGAAGAAAACTTGAAGAAACTTTATTGGTAGCAAGTCGCTCTTGAACATGACACTTTCACTCCGCATGCGAGCCGGGTTGGGTTGTTCCGTTCACTGGCCATATCACCATTGGTCCATCACACCATCCACATTTGGGGTTAACGCTACCAATCCATCATGTCAGTGTCGCTGGTATGTTCAAGAGAAGTCACTCAGAGAATTCACCTGTGTCTCATCCACTACAATACATTTACGCTCCATTCTTTCATCACCGCCACCCTGAACCTTATATCATCAGATCGTTTTCACCTCCATTAAAATCATTGGCTCCGTTCCGTGTCATAGATGTGGGATTCATTAAGGCCCTCCTACGACGGATTGCTTCTTGTCAACATCAGCTCATTATCCGGGAAGTCGATCTAGGAACAACCCTTTCAGTACTTTGAAGCTTGCATGCCTCAATAGCAAGTTTCTCACTTCTGGCGACAGGTTTACATCAATGGCCTTCGACCGAAAGATTTTGCGTGGTGTTCGACACCAAGTCCCTTTTTCACACCACGTGAATTGTACTGTCGTACCTTGAGGGTCATCATCATTATCGGTGATTCCTCTCGCGCCTGTTAACAGCTTACATCACTGGTTGGTAATCAGGCGATGTCTTTCCATGTTCGACTCCAAAACATCTCTCACATGGATCGACTTGTACTTTGAGTGAAGATCGAACAAGATTGAATACCCCGGATCTAGTTTCATCCATCCGGGCTGCGATATATATTCAGGAAAATAAAGACATCAAATGTACATCATTGCTGCACAGATAATCATCCAATCTAAGGGATGATGGCTCTACCAGAATCATCAGTCTGAACACAGACGATTGTCTGTGTTATGTACATGAAAATGAATTTATAAAGCTGAGCATGGGAATGCCCACCTCAGCGAGATCATGAAAATATTATGAAGATAATGTATTGTATTGTATCTTATTACAGGTCGCCTTCCAGCTCAAAAAAACTTTGGATCCTCATGATAAAGCATTTCACCCGACATCAAAAGATTAACAACCTCATGCTTTAGGGGGAAACTGTTATAGACATTTTTGGGCACTGCAACCCCAATCATATATGTCCATAAACCAAGGGCTCCTAAGTCCCTAAAAGTTTTGTTTCACACCCTAAAGGAACAAGGTCAGCTGATTACATCATCTCCCAGAAGTTCTCCACAGAAAATTGCTCAGAACTGGTCAAATCTGGACCATACAGACTGCCTAGTGCAGAAGGTGCGATGCATCCCACCTGCCCAGAGTAAAAAGTGTGATGCATACTGGATAACTCTTCTGCAGGGTGCGATGAGCGAGAGTGGACAAATGGCAGAGACAATTTGCAAGGTGGTTCGATATGGAATCTTCCAGAAACTTCTCCTATGACACTTGCCTCTCTGAATTCGCCCAGGGATGAGTAAGAGATCATCAATATCCAAGTGGAATCAAGAACTATCAGAGAGAGGACACTAATCAAATCTCAGAAGCTGACTCACCTCCCTGCAATCATCTATATATGGAGCCCTCATCCCAGAGATCCGGAGGCTGGAATTTCGTATCTTGTAAGGAAGTGCTGCTGGTTTCTTGGTGTAACATCACAATGTTGGGTGATCTAAGCTTTTCATGAGGTGAAGAAGGGCTTTCTTGCTAAGAGGATGACGCTGGGTCAGAAAAATTGGTTATAATCCTCTTTGCTATTCTTGATATTAATAAAGTTATTCAAGTTTTCCTCCACATTCTTGTATGATTGATGATATATGCATTTGTGTGGTCAATATATATCTGGTCCTATATTGTTTGTGATAGTAGATCTCTGTTCTTGGATAGTGTTATGCTGCTTTGATTCCACATGTGCTCTTTGAAGCTGGGTATATGAGAAAGCAAGTGGCAAAGATCTATCAGAAGGGAGAGGAATCAAGCAAGGAACCAAGTGCAAGACAGAGGTTGGTCTCCTTTGTTCCCCTCTTATCTACTTCTCATAAAGGAAAACGAAAGTAGTTTTAGTTTGTTTGTTTCTAAGATAGCTACCAGTCTTAGTGGGACTAGCAGCTCTGCATAGACACTAGATTTCTCGATAACACTTCTAGGTCAAGAAGAAGCAACCTTGCAGCTTTTATACTTCGATGTTCAAAAGGAATGGCTTATCAAGGTCAAAATATTTGATAGAAATACCCCTAGGAAATTTCGCTCATATTACATGTCCTATACATTGAGAGATGATATAATAGAGACAAATTCCACAAATTTAAGCAATAAATGTGTGCAACAATTAGCCCTAGAACAACGAAAATCCTAGGCCAACATATATGACAAAAGTAAACAAGAATAACATCAAAAATGATGTACTTACATGTAATAGAGTATATCCAACCATTCACAATTGACAATATAGAAGCTCCAAGAGAAGATAGACCAATATCCACACATAAAAACTCATCCATAAAGCTCCAATTCATCCTCTAGAAAAAGTGTGAAAATCTCAAGAGAGATAAGAGACCCAAACCAAAGTGAAGATGAGCAAATGAGCTCAGCTCACTTGTATTTACACACAACTTAGGAGTTTGAATTAGCCTCCTTGGCCTACATAAGCCCCAACAATAAAATAATGTTATAATAATACAACTTTTGGTGACAAAACCACCAAACTAGCTCATACATTAAAAAGTAAGCCTCACAAGAGGTTAAATAATAATCTATGCATGTCATAGGGCACTCTAAGAGGCCTAATGAGGTCCATGGGTGCCACAATGAAGAATATGACCCTCAAAAGAATTGGACAAGGGATTGGCCCCTTGTAATAACCTATGGTGCTCCAAATGACATGTAGAGGAACACAAGTGTCCTCATGGGTCTCCAAACAAATCGAAGATGCTTATAGATCGCCTGCAAGGCTAGAATGATGGTGTAGGTGATGCCACATCATCGTGAAAGTCTTGGATCATCTACCAAGTGTATGGTGTAGATCTGGGGTCGGTTGGGCATGATGGATCAGGTGCATCCTCCTCGTCCAATAAGTGAACCACGAGCAATCTCTGAATGGTTGTGGGGATCCATGGGGTGAAATCTGCTGATGTGGAGGCACATGGCTCTCAACGCTCACCCTACATGTGCCATTGTATCCCTTCGAAGGATTAGGACCCCGTATAGGGAGACCAAACCCAAAATGGAAACCATCTGCAATCCTGCATAAGATCTGATGCGTCCCCTAGCCTTCCAATACAACAAGTAATTAGAGAAATTGAGTAAATGATCTCACCTAATCATTGACCACAAGTAGGGACTTCATAATGAGATGCCCTTCCATAATGACTTCGGGATGTGCCAATGTCTCCTAAACTCCAAATGGGGTTAACCAAGTACCCTATTGGGTGGTTCCTAATTCTAAAGGGGATAATATTGAAGGTACATCCTTCAAAAGGTGGTGGCATTTGACTGATATGGTGAATGAAGAAGGGGCAGCCCTGGGTCACATGCTGGGGTATAAGGCTAGTTAATAAGAGGGAAGCCCACACTTGGGTTTATAATGTGTAGGAGGGAGCAATTGTGGTACATGAGGTGCCTCGGCCTTGATTTTTCCACCTTTCTTTATATGCCTTTTTCCTTTTTATGATTTTCTTTAATTAATTGCTCGGGGCTCAAGGGGTTAGAGCACGATGTATAAGATATATCAATTAATTCCCCCTTTTAAAAGGTGGGGCGGTTCATCGCCTATGAGGGGTTGGGACAATCATGGGTTCCTATATGATGAAGAAGGCCCATAGAGCCTGTAGGAACTAGGGTGATGGCCATGATGATGGGGTCGAACTCATGTATTGGTTTTTGTCCACGTGCTAAATGTATTTGTCTCGACCATCTTTTTCATTTTGTGGTACAATTTCCTATTGAATATGCCCATATATTATTTTATCTTTCTTTTCAGCTACATCAACCTTCGGGCTTAATTCTAGGCCATGGCTCAAGGTGTGGGCTAGGGGAAGGGGCAGACTAACCCCATGTGGACCTAATGGAGGAATGTGGACCCAAGCAGGAGAAATGATGGATGGGGTAATAATGAATGGAAAGAGGGTAACATAAGCGGATAAGGGAGTGGGACCATGCAACAAATATCAAGGTTTCCTGTGAAATACCACCCCTGGAACCAAATGGTCAGTAAAAGAGATCCCATAGGACTAGAATACAAGGTTTATTTCTAAGAGGGGTCTAGGGGATAGAAGCACAAACCTAGTCCATACTTTCCCCCGAACCCCCCCATTAATCCATGCCCATAAGTGTCCATGATAAGAAAACTACAATACTTAATTTCCAAATGAGAAGGCATACCTTTAGATTCGGGAGGCCCACCTTCCAACATATGATCATGGCAGATGGGTGAGGGACCACATGGATACCTCATGTGGTGGAGAAAATGTCACAATGAGCTAGCTGGTGGCTGCAAGGGGTTATTGGCTACCGATTGAGGGCCATATTGGAGAAAAAATTTCTCCTAGAGATATTACCTACAAAATGGTGGGTAACAACCATAACTATGTCTTAAAAAAAATTAACTATTGTGCATTGTTACTATTATCTAATTGATTATTATTAATTTTATGGGTGATCTATTGATATCACATAACTACTTCCACATTTTTCTCCTATTGCACTCGCAAGAGAGAGAGGAGCACTATCTTTACTAAGTTGATACCATTGATATAAATGCTAAGATACATTTAGGGAATAACCATGAGTTAGAGGTAATCATTGGTTATGAGTGGAAGATAAGCATGCTAGCTACATAAGAAAGCAAAAAGAGCACAAAATCATAAAAAGATCAATGATAGTAGCACAAGAGGTAGATAAACATATGAAAATAATGTTGCATATATGATTAAGAGATATATGATGCCATGTAATAATGCACTTCACTAGTGTAGATCTATCATAAGGATTAGAAAGAAACTAAGGTGCAAACCTATTGATGCTTTCACACACACACACACACACATAGATAGATAGATAGATAGATAGATATAATAAAGGTAATCAATGATTATAAGTGGAAGATAAGTATGCTAGCTAGATAAGAAAGCAAAAAGGAGCACAAAATCACACAAATATCAATGATGTTAGCACAAGAGGTAGATAAATATATGAAAATAGAGTTGCATAGAAAATCACAAGATCTAAGATGTTTTGTAATAATTCACTTCACTAGCATAGATCTATCTTAACCCCAAACCTATTAATCATTGAGAGGGATAAAAAAAGAAATTAAGGCACAAACCTATTGATGCCTAAAATACTCAAGGTGAAAATGCGCACACTCACACACATAGAGCCGCAAGGGTTAGCTCAGTTGGTCGAGTCCTCGTCATTAAAGAACCTCTGCTATTGAGAGGTCACGGGTTCAATTCTATCAACACTCTTGGGGTCAAACTCTATGGTTGAGCCAACAAGAAGTAATCCTTTTCGGTAGATTTTACTGATACAAATATTTTGTGGATGTAGTAGTCAGTGATCTTTAGAGACCATGAACCATATATATATATATATATATATACCAAAGTTACCAAACTTTGAATCGACAAAAGAGTTTGAATCTAATCAAGAATGAATGGGGAAAAAATTAGAAAATACAAAAATATAAATATATACATATATTTTGACCAAAAAAACATTTTTCATTAATATTTAATAAATCCATGTCTAATAATATGAATATATGTCCACAATTTTATGGCTTAATATGTATCTCATGTTGAGATTTGTAGCTTGGGAGGTACTGCAATCCCTAGGGTTTCAGGATGTGGAGGAATTGGCACCACAAAAGGGCTTTGTGGGCTAAGAACCCAACATGTGGCCTTTGCACCCAAGCTTGTGGGTGTGAAACCAAGAATAATTTTGGAGGTTTGATCCTTGGAGATTGTAGGGGACCCTTAATGGAGCTAGGGACCACAAAGAACACTAAGAGAGGTTTTGTAATTTATGATATATGAATTTATTTATGTGGTGTTTGGGCTTGCAACAAGAAATTCAAGTCAAATAGCCTGAAAATGTGACCTAATCAGATATTCATTGCACCCAAGGAATAAAATATAAATAAGGGACATGTTGATGCTCATTTCCTCATCTATTAAGGCATTCATTCTCAAGCAAGGACAGAGAAAATGAGGTTGAAACCTCAAATAGCCGAGCTGAACATGAGCAAGGGAAGAAGACAGTTTTTATCTTTGTTTATTGTTTGGCCGGCACAAGTTTAAAGAGGACATCTTGCCGAGTTCTAGAAGGAAAATTTTGGGCACATTTTGGAATGGAAGGGTTTATTTTTATTATGCAGGTCGAACTTATGTTGTGATTGCAAGTGGGAGGAAGCATCGTTTTGGGGTGGCTGAATAGTCTAGGAGGATGCCTAGACTAGGCCACATTCTTATGTTGCAAGAGCATAGGAAAATAAGGATTGTCGAGAGTTTTGGATGCAGACTTAAGGTGTTGTATGATGCCCTAGTCAGCGTTGAAAAAGCTCAGATAAATGTGTTCATATCTAAAGATTTCAAATGCCTATTTGATCATCCTTAAGGGGAGAAGAGTGCAGATTGGAGGTCCTGGTTTAGAACAAAATTATTGGACATATTAACATTGTTTGGGAGGGAAGAAAGTACGTGTTCAAGGGTTCCCTAGATCAGTTGTTGAGAAGGACGTTGACAACTGTAAGTAGGGTTGACTTGGAGAGCCTAGTGGTTGATCCCTTGAAGGAAGAAGCGACAACCTAACTGGGCTAGTGAATCAACTCTAAGTTGATAGTTGGAAAAGGAAATTTGACAGTCATAATGGGTATCCCTCCATTCCCTAAGTTTTGAGAGCTCTAGATTGGAAGTAGAAGGACCAACATATGTGTTCAAGGTACGACGAAGAGGAGCTGTGATTGTGGACTACATCATCTAGATGGTCAGTTGTATCTTGTTGAGGGTAGATTGGTTATCATAGTTGTTGACACCAAACCCTAGTTTGTATTCTTGTATCAGTGATTGTATGAGGGCCATGATCCTTGGTACAGGAGCCCTAGACTTTTGTATTATAGATTGATAATATAATGAAGTTGGGTTGTTAAAAAATTGTAAGAAGTTGTCTATTTTGTGAATGTGTTGATTTACTACTATTTGCTCCGCTGTGCAAAGTAGTTTGTTGTGGCATTTGAGGTTGTTGTGTCAAATATTTTAAGACCCTAACCTAGATTCTGTAGTATCATGGAAAAAAAACATAGTATCAAAGCTAATTTGAAGGGCTAATGAATCAGAGTGTGCACAACGAGTACAACTCAAGGGGGAGTTTGATCACATTGTTATTGAAGGACTAATAAAAATGTTGAAGATGTCGATTGGTCTATGATATGAGGATAGGTTGGAAGGGTTTCTCCAACTATAGTGCATGGAAGGAAAGTATCAAGTTGATTCTAATGATGAACATGATCTGGAACTTTGCCAAGAAAGAGATCAAGAAGTTGACAGACCCTAAGGAGTTGGAAGTGTACTGAGATGGATACAAGGGCCAAGTTGATCATCCTAGATGGTGTCAAAGATCCTTTGATACCTCATCTATCTGGGAAGAACACTTCCCATGAGATGTGGAAAGATCTTCAGGATTTGTTCCAGAATAAGAACGAGAATCGACAGTTGGTATTGTAGGATAAGTTGAAGGCCACCAAGATGACAGAGGGTGAAGGGGTGACTTCGTATTTGACGAGATTGTCTCAAGTTCAAGATGATCTTGCCACCATCAGTGTGACTATTATAGATTCTGAGATGGTGAGGATTTCTTTGAAGGGGTTTACTCCAGAATGGAAGTCGTTCATCAAAGGGATCATTGCCAAAGAGAAGCTACCAAACTGGAATAGGATGTGGGATGACTTCATTTAGGAAGAATTGTGAGATGAGGATCTTCATCCAAAGAATAAGGCTTTTGATGATGATGTGGCTCTTGTAGCAATGATGAAGGGCAAGAAAAATAAGGACTTGAGTAAGTTGAATTTTTTCAACTGTGGCAAGTATGGTCATTATTCGACAAAGTGTCCAAAGAAGAAGCAGGGAGATGATGAGAAGAAGAAGGGGAAGCAGGTTGTAGGTGTTTCCACTTCTACTGAGATAGATGACCTCTCTAGGAGATTAGAAAGTGAGGACTTTGCTCTGGTTTCTCATTTATTTGAGGGTGCCATTGCTGAGGCTACATGGTATGTGGACAATGGTGCATCAAAGAAAATGATAGGTTCACCAAATGTATTTGAGACTCTAGCTAAGTGGGACTCAAACTTCTACATGGGGGTGGGTGACAAGAGTCAAAATGAGATCAATGGATCAGGTGTCGTGACATTCAGGATGGAGTCAGGTTAGTTGATGCGATTTCTAAATGTACTATATGTATCGGAGCTTAGATATAGTGTTTTGTTTGTCTCAATGATTGAGCAAAAGGGGTTTGACATGATTTACTAATATGGGAAAGAAAAACTCAGAACTAAAAGATCTAGCTCTAGTGGAGTGGTTATTGGAGTTAGGGAGCATTGTCTATATAGGTTGACAGGAAAGCATATAGATCATGAGAAGAAAACATAGGAGAATTTCTAGGTTTCAGAGGTTCAAAGGGAGCCATGTTTTAGCAAAGGTTTGCAGGTTCAGAGGGAGAATGTGCAACCCAAGAAGAGCACGTAGTCAGTAGGGAGCAATGATTCTTCTATAGATGACAAGAAGGAATCATGGAATGGCCTGAAAGAGTTTTAGGAGAAGAAGCAAGAGGCTTCCAGTGGTAGTGACACTTCCGAGAAGGGCGTAGTTCATGCTTCAGGGGATGCTAGAGTGGCGAGCTCCATGAATTGTGGTAATGTCACCAATAGTGACAATGATGACAAGTTACTTCCTAGTCTTGTAAGTTCCACCCTCGCTAAGAGGGAGTGTTGAGATTTGTAGCTTGGGAGGTATTACAAACCCTGGGCTTCAGGGTTGTGGAGGAATTGGCACCACGAAAGGGCTTTGTGGGCTAAGAACTCAACATGTGGGCTTTACGCCCAAGCTTGTGGGTGTGAAATGAAGAAAAATTTTGGAGGTTTGATCCTTGAAGATTTTTGGGCACCCTTAATGGAGCTAGGGGCCACAAAGAACACCAAAAGAGGTTTTGTAATTTATGAGATATTAGTTTATTTATGTGTTGGTTGGGCTTACAACGAAAAATTCAAATCGGCTAGCTTGAAAAGGTGCCCTAATGGGTTGTTCATTGCACCCAAGGAAGAACATATAAATAACAGAAATGTTGAGGCTCATTGCCTCATCCAACAAGGCATTCATTCTCAAGCAAGGACAGAGAAAAGAATCCAAAACCTTAGATAGCCAAGATGAACATGAGCAAGAGAAGAAGACAATTTTTATCTTTGCTTATTCTTTGGTTTGGCATAGGTTTAAGGAGGACATCTAGCTGAGTTCTAGAAAGAAAATTTTGGTCACATTTTGGAAGGGTTTCTATCTGTTTTGTAGGTCAAACCTCTGTTATGATTGCAGGTGGGAGGAAGCATGAGTTTTGGGAGGCCGAATACTCTAGGAGGTTGCCTAGACTAGGTTGCATATTTCTATTGCAAGAACACAAGAAAATAGGGATTGTGGAGGGTTTTGGATGTAGACTTAAGGTTTTGTAGGATGCCCTAGTCAGGGCTGAAAAAGGTCAGATACGTGTGTTCAGATCTGAATATTTCAGAGGCCTAGTTGAAATTCCTTAAGAGGAGAAGAGTACAACTTGGAGGTCCTAGTTTAGGACAAAAGTGTTGAACATATTAAGGTTGTTTTTGGGAGGGCAGCAGGTAGGTTTTCAAGGGTGCCCTAGATTAGTTGTTGAGAAGGACATTGATAGTGGTAAGAAGGGTTGACTTGGAGAGCCTAGTGGTTGATCCCTTGAAGGAAGGTGTGGCGGCCTAAGTGGGCTAGTGAATCAACCCTAAGTTGATAGTTGGAGAAGGAAAATTGACAGTCATAGTGTGAAAGATTCCATGCCCTAAGTTTACCTCATTGGACTAGCATAGGAAGGTAGTAGAGGGAAGAATAACCTAATAGCTAAGGAGCAGTAGTGGGCAATCAAGGAGTTGTTCACAAATGGAGTTGTGAACAACTTGTAGGAAGACCCTATGTGTTGATTAATTGATGGACTAATGCTCAACTAAAGGGAAGATTGGATAGCCGTGTTCAGTGACCTGAAGGAGCACGATCCATTGAAAGGGGCAAAGTTGCAAATTGGGAGTAGAAGGAGTAGGAGACGTGTTCAAGGTATGACCAAGAGGAGCTGTGATTGTGTGCTACATCAACTAGATGGTCAGTTGTATCTTGTTCAGGGTAGATTTGTTGTCATAGTTATTGACACCAAACCCTACTTTTTATTCTCGTATTAGTGATTGTATGAGGGCCATGATCCCCGGTACAAGAGCCCTGGACTGTTGTATTATAGACTGATAATATAACGAACTTGGGTTGTTGAAAAATTGTAAAAAGTTGTCTATTTGTGCACGTGTTTATTTACTTCTATTTGTTCCACTATGAAAAGTAGTTTGTTGTGGCATTTGAGTTGGTTATGTTAGAGATTCTAAGACCCTATACTAGATTCTCTAACGTCGTGGAAAAACATCTCACATACCATATGAGTCCAAAAATGATCAAAATCAAAAACTAGCAACATCCATTTATAAAACTTAACTAAGTATAGAATACTAAATACTACAAAAGTAAGAAGCAACTTCTCCCATGTCTCGGGCTACTTGACCCTCAAGATTGTCTAAATCCTATAGGAAGAAAAGAGAAGCCTCCTTTGATAGAAGCCAATCTAATATAAGATCTAGATCTTTGAGGTCAATCATTGAATGATCCAAACCCACTATCGTCATGAAACATTGGAATGTGAAATATGCTATCTAAAAAATAAATATTAAGTCAAACGTTCAATTTCAAATGCTTAAATTTTATATAAATTGAGCCAAGTTTCACAGTTTTCACCTTATATATGTGTATTGTGAAGTCAAAGATTATAAGGAAGAAAACAAGGTCATTTAAGAGCTTTTCTCTGTTGCACTCCTTGGTATGTATTGTCTCTCCAATTGTGCTTGCAACCTGAAACATTGTGGGTTTGATATGGCATTCAAATGACAAATTAGTTAAGATTTGGCATATCACTACTAGAGTTTTCCCACCAAAGACCTAGCAAGTGGTAAGGTTTCAAGAGTAAATATCAAAGATGATAGAAATATAATAAAATTTGATAGAACAAACAAAATAGATAAAATTTAGTGAATTGATTAGGCCTTTAATGGTAGTTGCTAACATATTCTTCCTTTTGCACATAGCGCTAGAATAGGCAAACAAATTTGTGGGTGCCCTATCATCCTATATTGCTTCATCTTTCTTGATTCAGAAAGCACCTTGCAATGCATGTCATAAGCCCTCTCTCAATCTTCCCATCCTCATTATATCTAGTCTTATAATAAAAATATGTTGGGTTTAAAAAATTCCAACAAAATATAAGGGGGAATGCAATTACCTATCACAACACTCATCAATAATATCCCAAAGATGTATATATTTGGCCTCCTCATTTTCGTATCTTCCTTTTATGGCCTTTTGTGGCAAAGATCCATCACCTTGTAAATGTAACCCACAACGAGTTTATCAACATCAAATTTCTTGTAAGTTCGATGTCAATTGTCAAACATTCAAATTTTGAGATAAATGAAATTTGAAAATGAAAGGAAGTTTGAATTTGAAATTTGAAAAAGTTTAAGTACCTTAGCACTTTGACAAGTATTTCGTAACAACAAATGTCAAAATATGTTTGGCATCCTTTTAGAACCCATCATTAAACACAAAAGTAATTATTTCAATGCCTTACAAGTGTTTTTGCCATCTTCAGATGCCATCTACTTGGGTTCCAAAAACACCTTCTAGGGATTTATCTTTTGGTCAATAATGAATAGCAAGGAGATGAAATTCATTGCAAATTTGGCAAGTATGGGACAAAGAGGTTCCTTGCCTATTGTGTAGATTCTTGTGGTGCTAAGGAAATTTATGTGATTATAAATGTATCAGGTTATGGGTCTTGCCTTATCCACAACATCTCATATCAAAACAAATTTGACACATCTCCTCAATTGTTAAATCCATGCAATGTGCATCACAAGAGGTCTCAAATATGGTGGGGCCCTAAGCTCAAAAAGTATTTTAGAAAGCATATAATTAGTTGTGTTATGAGTAACAATTTGTACAACATTTTGTTGTTGCAACTCTTGAACAATTTCCTCCATTATTTCACAAATCAATTGGAAACTTTTAATTTTGTCTAGGGAATTCATTGTTTTGAAAAACATTGTGACATTCCGATAAGATATGAGAAAATTTATCAAGGTTTTGTTCCTCCTATCTATCCATCCATCACTCATGACAATGCACCCTGATTCTGCACATGATGAATGACACTTGACAAGTAAAAGGTTGACATCATGAACGGTTTCTAACAATGAATCATTCCTAAGGCTCTTAGATGTAGGGTCTTTGAGCCTTGAACCTACAATAATGGCCACATCGATCACATATTACAACAATGACCACATCGATCATAGATTGTTAATAATGTTAGAATGTTGAAATAGAGGCATAGTTGAATGGAATTTTTGAATAGTACCAAAAATTAGCAACGACTTTCCTTGCTTGAACATGGACATTCCTATTCTAACCCATTCTATCCAAGCTTAGTTGGACATCAATTTGTGTGAAAAAGCAAAGAAAGCATGTATATTTTCACTTCCACAACTCAAATTTCTAAGAATGGGAGTGGGGGGAGGATCTAGCATTTGGCTTGGACTGTGATTTTGAGGCATATATGAAAAATTTAGGATCAAAATTGTAATTCAACAGAGGGACAATAGAGGGAGGTGACAACAGGGCATTAGAAGAAGATTGGCCACATTGTAGATTTGTTATTCCACATTTACTCTTTTTTTCTTGGCTTTAACCTCATTAGTATCAATAGCCAAGTTGGTTTGGTGTTTAACATCTTGGTCAACATATAGGCATGGACTAATGTCATGGCTGGGAATATGGGAAAAGTGATATTTGAATCTGAAAATGACACTACTGCAAGGATTTTGGAAAAATTTAGTTGATCTCGGAAACTTTTCATAGCAACTCTGAGGTAAGTCATTCTCCTTTAACATTTTCATTTTTTTGTTTAATGTTTTGTCACTGTTTTATGGGAAGGATGGATTAGTAAAGTTATACTCACTGTTGTATTCTCCATTTATTTTCCTTTATGAAAAGAGATAGTGGACAACATGTAGGTCAAGGAACAAGGATGTTGTCTTCTCGGGTCAGCAATGTCAGTAACAGGCTATAATTGAAAAAAAAACAATGTCATAAAAAACGGCTAAATATTAACGCAAAAATCCCTAAAAAACTCCTAAATAATGTTGCTATGAACCCAAAATAAGAAACAACAACAAATAAAGGACAAAAAGAACATGTACAGGTACCTCCAAAGGTGAAAAAGATCCTATAAGAGGCCTGTAATTGAGTAAAACCTTAAAAGAAACCCCAAATATTTTGATGCCTTAGATGCTTAGCTGCATTGGTGAACAGACAACAAGTGTTGGCAGGTGCTTAGATGGGTTGTACTCCTTAAAGTCTATTTGGTACTTGCTCTCAATTTGGTGGAGAGGAAATTTTCTCAAATAGAATGAAACAATGAGAACAACCATTGTATAAGGGTAATTATGTGTTTCCTCAACGATTATGCATTCAAATTGTCAATTAATCTCGAGGATCATGAGTTTGGCTTGCATCAACTGAGTTAACTTGATGAACCTTGATTTTGATTCGGTCTATGAAAATTATCATGGGGCCCATCAGAGTTAAACTTGTGAGTTTGAGTGGCAATCCTTGTGGCTATTTTTTACATCAACAAATACACATGCATTATGATTAATAGTGGGATCTTTTTTAATCTTATTTTTGGTGTTTGGAATAGATTTGCAAGTAGTCCCACCCATGTTCGAATCTCTGGAGGCATCACCCATATGCCCGTAGTGTAGGAGGATACAACCAATATGAATGCAAGTCCGATGACCAACTTTGGCCTCTGGAGTTTTGGTGTTTGGAATTGATTTGCAAGTAGTCCCACCCATGTTCAAATCTCTGGAGGCATCACCCATACGCCTGTAGTGTATGAGGATACAAGCAATATGAATGCAAGTCCCATCACCAACTCTGCCCTCTAGATTATTGGTGCTTGGAATCAATTTGCAAGTAGTCCCACTTGTTCAAATCTCTGGAGGCATCACCCATACACCCGTAGTGTAGGAGGATACAAGCAATATGAATGCAAGTCCCATCACCAACTCCAGCCTCTGGAGTTTTGGTGTTTAGAATCTATTTGAAAGTAGTCCCATCTGTGTTACATACTCTATCGTAAACTAAACTGAGAGATATAGACTCAAAAATACACAAGATCTTTAAGGAGATACGTAAGCTCTCTTGTACAACAAGAAAGTACAATAGCTTTTTCTCTATGTTTTCTAGAAACAAAATTGGTTCATCAACAACTATATAAAATATTAATATTTTTATATCTCTCATACACATTTATGCAAATCCATATCATCAAACATAAGATATGTTATTTTTTCATGTATATAGCATGCAAAGATATGTGTAACAAAATAGAATTGTGTGTAATCCATATCTAGATCACAACACAAACATAGAGGTCTCTATATCCCGAAAATAATAATACTAATATCTTACAATTTAATTATATGAAAAAATCAGGGGATGACTCGAGATTATGACTTGTCCTTGAATATTTAATACTAATGTTCATATCTTGCCACGGTGAAAGTAGTGGTAATGTAGAAAATCCATGAAATTATGATCTGCTAATATGAACAATCTGAAACATTGTTTTTAAAAACGGTCGTTTCAACACTGACCCGGTCGAGTTAGTCCAAGTTATTGGGATACCAGGTCGACTTGACCTTTGAACCGGACCGGTTGGATGGGTTGTTACCGAGCTGGCCGAGTTGGCTAATGACTCGGCTAGTTGGGGTTGTCGAGTCTGAGCCGACTCGGCCCGCTCGGTAACAGTGGTCAGTCAAGTCACTTCAGCGCAATTGTTTTTTTGAAATTTTCTTTTTGGGGACCCCAAAGATGAATGTAATCTGCCTTTGGGTTCTTTGGGGTCCATTCCCCTCTCCTAAACCCTATAAAACCCACCCAACCCCTCTCATTTCCTCACAGCCATCTCATTGCATTTCAGTGAGAATTTGAGTGAGAGTTTGTGAGGAGTTGTGGAGTTTGTTTTTGGAGCAGCAATGAGGAGTCTTGGGCAAGCATTGTAGCAGGAGTGAGGAGCTTCTTAGGCAGCCATTGCAGCAGCATTGAGGAGTTGGTTTGTTGGAGCAACCTTGAGGAGGCATTTTGTGCCTAGAGGTATTATTTTTCACTCATAAAAATTTGTTTTTGCTTATTTATTTTTTTATGCAAATTTGGAAATTTAAAAGAGTGCTTTTTGTGAAAGAAATGAACATTGAAGCAATGCTATTTTTTTTTCATTTTCATATTTTTTCCTTTTATTTCCAAGTGAAAAAATGGCACCTAGAGTGAAAGATGTTTCTTGGGAATATGTTGAAATGGTTCATAGTCAAATTCATTGCAAATTTTTCCATAGAAAAATTAAGGAAGGTCCTGGGAGCATTATTAGGTTGAAACTACACTTGGCAGGGATTAGAGGCCAAATTACTCCATGTGAATCACCAAAAATTGGGGAGAATACGAAGGATTTGTTAGCCAACTTTGAGAAGTTTAAAGAAGAAAAGCCTAGGCAAAAATAATTAGAGGTTGAAATTGGGAGGAAGAGGAGTATACAAAATATGATGGCTACCAACCCCCATTTTGATTTTGAGGGTTCTTCTTCTATCCCTTGTACTGATGCATCCAACCCCTTCCAATATGTTCCTCCCTCTTTGGAGTCTATTCAAGAAAAGGGTAAGGGTAAAATGAAAAAGAAGGGTGATATGAATATCAAAAGTTATTTCACTGTCACACTCTCCTCTCCATCAGATGCACATGGTCCTCAAGCTAGTAGAACTTTGCAGCCCACTTTAGATGACCATTGGAAGAAAGAATTGAGGGAGACTGCTTGTGATTACATATGTAGATGGTGGTATGATGTTGATATCCCCTTCAATGCTTCCTATTCACCATATTATGAGCCTATGTTTGATGCCATACATGCTACTGGAAAAGGCTTCAAAGGCCATATTATGCATGAGATAAGGGGGTATCGTTTCCAGAAAGAAATTCCCTCCATTAATGAGTATTTGAAATATTTCAAGGACTCATGGGAAAGAACAAGATGTACCATCATGTCAGATGGATGGACTGATCAAAGGAACCATACCATCATAAAATTTCTTATCTTCTGCCCACAGGAAAGCATGTTTCTAAAACCAGTTGATGCATCTGATAAGGTAAAAGATGGACAATTGTTGTTTTAGCTATTGGATGAGGTTGTTGAGGAGGTGGGGGTGGCTAATGTTCTTCAAGTCATCACAAATAATGCCTCCAACTATGTTCTTGCTGGTAAATTGTTAGAGGAAAAACACAAAACCATCTTTTGGACCCCATGTGATGTACATTGCATAGACCTCACACTTGAGGATATTGGCAAATTAGATTGGGTCAAAAACATTGTAGATCATGCCAAAAGCATAACAAAATTTATCTACAATCATTCATGGATTTTGAGCCTTATGAGGAGACACACAAGGGGCAGGGATATTATTAGGCCTGCCATCACTAGATTTGCTACTCATTTTTTGACATTGCAATCTATGCTTTCACAACATAGAAACTTGCAAAAGATATTTTCCAGTGATGAATGGAATCAAAGCTAGTGGTCTCACAAATAGGATAGCAGAGAATCAAAAAAGAAATTTAATGAAGAAAATTTTTTGACAAAGGCATCAGGGATTGTGAAGGTTGTTGAGCCACTGGTTAAGGTGTTGCAGTTGGTGGATGGGGAAAGATTGGCTATGGGATTCATTTATGAGGCTATGGATCAAGTAAAGGAGAAAATAAAGAGGGCATACAAGGATAAAGTGGCTAAGTATGGGCCCATTTTGGAAATCATTGATGAAAGATGGAACAATCAACTCCATCACCCTATACATGCAGTTGGGTATTTTTTGAACCCACGATATCATTATAAAGCTTGGGCGGTAGGAGCTTTGAAGGGGGAGGTTAGATATGCATTGATTGACTACATTGATTGCATGATACCATTGGAGTGTGATCGGCTGGAGATACACCGACATGTCACAACCTTTAGCAAAGCCACAAGTACCTTTGGGAAGAACCTAGCAAAGATTTCAAGGGAAGCAGATGAGCCAGGTAAACAAAAATTTCAATTTTTAAATTCTTAATACTTATTTTGTTAAATCATTTATAATTTGAAAGTTGGATATAATTTGTAATTTTGTTGAGATAACTCATTAGACTCTTATGTTTTTTGTAGCACAATGGTGGGAGGCTTTTGGTAGCCATTGTCCTAAATTGCAGAAGTTTGTAATTCGTATTTTGAGTCAAACTTGCAGTGCTACTGGATGTGAGCGCAATTGGTCTATCTTTGAGAGGATTCACGTGAAGAAGAGAAACTGTTTGGATCAAAAAAAGTTAAATGATCTAGTCTATGTCCAATACAACCACTGGCTCAGACGCAACCAATTGCTGAACAAAATACTTGATTCAGATCCCATTGTGTTGGAAGAAATTGATCCAACATCATATTGGGTAATGGAGAGTCATCCAATAGAGTTTGATTCTAACGAGGATCTTGATTATGATTTACAAACGGTGGCATCACTCGAACATAGTGTTCAGTTGAATGCAGATCCACTTGTACCAGCATCAGGGCCAGCCTCAAGTCCTCCAGTTGGAGGCATTTCCTCTGCTCAGCCATGACAAAGTGCATATCTCATCTATCTCAGCTTGCAGTTGCTGCGCAGCCTGCTAGTGCTACCACTTCTACAATTGCAGTTGGAGATGATGATGAGGATGAACCGTGGGCTTCCTTGTCTGACTCTGATCCAGAGGTTGAGCTAGATGATGTTGGCTCCTCTAGCGGTAGCCAGTAGTACTGGTCACAATTTACTTTTGATGTAGAGGCCATTTCTAGCCTCCTTGGTTATGTGTTTTTGTTTTGATCTCTATATCATCATCATGTATGTATTGGACAATGCAATGGTGCCATTTTGATATAATGGATATATTCATAAGCCTATTTTGATCATATGTTATCTTCTATCTATATTCTAATGCTGTGTGTTTGGAAACATGAATGAAAATCTTTAAAATTATGTTTTTTATATAAAAATAATAAATATTTAATGTATTTTTTACAATGACCGAGTCATTGAAATCGAGTCGGCCGAGTCGATACCAAGTCGGAGTCAGAGTCGGAGTCGACCCTCGACTAAGTCAAAGCTCAAGTCAGAGTTTTAAAACATTGATTTGAACGACACTTTCTTTTCATATAAAAAAATAAAAATAAATGCACAATTCACACAAGAGAACACAACAATTTTTATAGGGAACCAAACTGGTAAAACTCTCACTTTCTTGAGAATATTATTGAAGAAATTTAGAGAAATAGATCTCTTACAGATACACTTGCTTCAACAGAGAATACAATGGCATGTCAACCTTAAACCAGGCTTGAAACAATCTAGGAGAATGTTGATCCTCTTTTCCCAATGTTGTGCACACTAGAAGCTCGAATTCCTAACGCAAATCCACCTCCTATCATATAGGAAACCTCCTATTTCTATGCATGCTTCCTTGGGAAATTGCCTCACTCCCTAATAAGTTGCAAAAGGTCTTTTGGCACCTTTGTTTCACAAGCTCACACAAATTATGATTACAAAGTGTGCCTTTGTTCCTTCTTTGTAGCAATTCCAATGGCTAAGTTTAGTGATTTCTCTAATTAAGGAATGATTTTGTGATTGATTGAGTTAACTAAGTGAAAACTCACATGCAACTAATCTTGTCTCAAATTTAAGACTTGAAACACAACCACTTGTCCTTTTCCTCAATTAACTTGCACTAGAAGACATGTAACTCGTCCTTCCACTTAAGCACATTAGTTAATTGGATCATAGTTCGTCCTAATTTTTAGGGGTTGATTCCTAAAGTATAGGAACTCATCCTAATTCATAGGGAATCATCTAATTTTTAGGAAATTGAGCATGCCAAAGAAGAAACTCAAATTTGACTCCTTGAATTAAGGCTCAAATCAAGGAATCAATTTCTTGCTACTATTTTCAACACTCATTGTTAGCGAGGAAGGGATTCTGTACAACTCCCAACTTATCTCTATGATGTACAAAACTTCTTATTTCTAGTGTGTTGGTTAAGATGTTTGTTATCTTCTCCCCTGTTGGAATGCATGGTAGATTCATTATCCCTTTCTACACACAATCTCTGAGATGATTGTACCTCATTTCTATATGCCTTGAGCAATCATGAAGCACTGGATTCTCAGAGAGATTAATGCAACTTTGATTATCAAAATGTATCATCGTAGGATCCATCCTGTCTTTGAAAAGTCCCACAAGTAACTTTCTCATCCAAATAGTTTCGCACGATACCTGACTAGTAGCCATGTACTCGACTTCTGCTAAATTAAGTGCAACTAATCTCTGCTTCTTGCTGTACCAGGACACAATTGCTGACCCAATGTTGAAGATACCACCTGAAGTACTCTTCCTATCTATGTAGCACCATGCCCAATCTACATATTTGAAGCCCTCGAGCCTTACTCCGTCAACATGTATGCACCACAATCCATAATCCATTGTGCCTCTGAGATATCTCAACACATGCTTCGAAACAACCCTATGCACTCTGGTTGGTTCCACCATGAACTCACTCAGTTGGTTAACTACAAAACAAATATCAGGTCGTTTGTTGACCAAGTATATCAATGACCCAATGAGTTGCATGTATACAATAGGACCCACTTTCTCTCTTCTACTAGCAACCACCTTCCTCCATTTTGTGACTAGAGGCGTGACCATGGACAAAATTAAAAGTTTCCAATTAATATGGAATATCTGGGCAAAAATTCCAGAGAGTACTTTCCCTAGATATTAAAGAGCACTTATATGCAACCTTAAGATGAAAAATGAAAGCAAGCTTATGCCAATGATGCAATGCAATGATGGAAATGCAAAGTGATCAACAAGACAACAATTATATTTCCATAATGATTAGTCCAACCACTTAGAGCAGAACCACTTAAATCACTTTGCCAATGAGAGAAATGATCCTTAAAAGCCTCAAAATGAGTTTCTTGTGAATTTAGGTGTTCCTTTTATCACTGTTATGATTTGTATCAAAATTCTAAATGCATATATCAAACCTTATAAATCATATGATAGTCCTCTAAATTCACTTAGAACATCAAAAATGCAATAACTCAAATCTTTCTTATTGTTGGAAAATGTAACTAAGTTCAGTCTTCATAATTTTACTTGAAGTCAAAATGTAATGAAAATAACTTTATTATCAAATTAAATTGACTTATTAAAGCATGGGTTTCATACTTGGGTCAATTATAGGTCAAGCCTCCATTGTAGGCTTTAGGTTATTGTCAAATTCATTTATTGTTGGGTCAAAGACCCCTCCATCAAGTCACCCTCTTCAAGCAAAATCATCAAGTCGGCCTCTACATCAAAGTCTTCAAGTTATCTTCATATAAATGATCTTCATGTCGGCCTTATTCAATGTCACACCTATTCACATGGTCATGTCGGATATTTTAGGATGGAAGAACTACTGTATATACAAGTCTAACCTCTTCACATTATATTATCTCAGAAAGTTCAGATTTTAGAGATCAAAGTTCAATGATATAGCAAGATATAAAATCTCACATGTTTATGATAAAAAGTTCATTTAACACATAAGAGGAAGCTTGCATTTTTTGAAGAAAAGTTCACTCATCACATAACGCAGAAACTCACATATTTCAGAGAATTTTTTTTGTGATGGAGACTTGGTGATCACAGTGAAGTTTTCTAATGTTTCTACAATCTTGCTGCCATCTCAGTGCTATGATATTTCAGTGTAAAAACATAGAGATGAAGCCTTCCATAGTGTCACAATCTTTCGTTGTCATGTTATCACAGGTCTTGGTGTGATGAAGATCTCGGTACTACCTCAGTAATAAAGGTTCGGTACAAGGTCTAGATGCTATGATAATATTTCAATGTTGCCACAGAAACAAGGACTCGGTGCTCACACAGTGACATGGATCACACACAAAAATGAAGGATGACTTTATGGATGGATTCTAGTCTAGTTTGTAAGGGTCTTGGTCGTCTCATCTTAAATCTACTAAAGGAAGATTTTGACTCAGTTTTCCCTGGGGTGGGGTTTTTCCATGGAAGTGTGCCTACATCTTGTGTACTCTTTTATTTGTTGCATGGCATTAGTCTTGATGATATGAAGAGATAAATGAAAATAAATAATAATAATAACACATCACAAGATAATGTCACTAATAAGAAGGAAAATCATTTAACTGGGATCTCTATCGATTTTCCAACATGGTATTAGAGCTATTTTCATGGCCAAAGGAAGTTTTGGGCTAATAAAACTAATGGAACTCACTACAGGAGATCATATGATCTTATTGCTACCACAAAAGGGTTGGATTTCTGAGATTATTACAGACTAGGGTGAATTTTTTTTGCTGTCAACACAGTGAGAAGGTCTTAATGCATAACAATGGTACTGTTACAGTAACTCAATGCTATTATAAGGGTGAGGACTTCACATCACCTACAAAAAAGTTTGAACAAGGCATTTCAAAGTTTCGGTGATATTACAAGATGGAAACACAGTGATATTTCAGTACTACCATAGAGAGGAAGTTTTGATATTCCTACAGTAAGACAAATATGGTTTCGATTCCTCTACAGTGGCAAAGATCTCGAACTTGGTACCATTGAAGTGATATGATCTTATAGCTAACAAGTTCGAATAAAACAAATGTTTCGTTGTCATTTCAAGGATCTCAGATAAAGAATAAAAGATGTTCTCTATGCCTCCATAGTTTGACACTCCCACAGTTCGATGTTATGCTCCCATGCTCTCACAATTTGTTATTATTCTTCCACATTCGATATTATGCTCCTCAGTTCTGTGCTACTTCAATTCAATGTTATCACAGTCTTCAATTCGGCGCTATCACAGTAAAGAGAACTCAGTCATCACAGGACCAAAGAACCAAAGTATAAGGAACCTTAATGAACTCATAAAGAATCTGAAGTCTGCCCTATGGAAGATAAAATTGATATTCCAAGGAACCAAGTAATTATTGTTACTACAACAAGTCTAATAAGTCATCAAATTAAGAAGCATGCAATCACAAGGTAGGTGTGTTCATGAGTTTTTAGATTTGCAATATATCAAATATTGAGTGATTCTTGCTTATGGCTAGACTAGAATGAAGATTGTAATTCCTAGATATCTTACATTCTTATATTTTAGGGTCTACATGTAATCTAGGATGTCAAATAAAAGGTCATACTGATGTTTGAAAAAATGAAAAACTTATCATAAGATTCCCTCTTCCTTGATTATGTAGAAAATATAACTTAATAAGTTGAATCACATTCTTGGTATCAAATGGTTTTCTTGTCAGTACGTATTACAGGTATCTGAGATGATGGCTTAATACTTAAAGAACACCTCAAGGAATCCTTACCATGTTTTCCTAGGAACATCTCTAGGTATGTCTTAAACTATTCACCTTATAAATTCTCTTAAAGGTACATTCATCTTATTTTTTAGGTTTGCATTACTTTACTAACATCGTTATGTCTAGCTATCTTGAATCATAATGATTCCTTTTATGGGTGATTCATCTCTTGATAAATCTACCCCTCCTCATATTCTTAATTGACTTTATAGAACCCTAGACAGGTTCTTTGAAAAATCCTAACTTAAGGGTATGCTGAAAATGTGTGAAACCCTAGCCTGCTTAGGGCTATTGTGAAACACTATCTAAAGTTTTTGTTGATGATGTTTGGGGTTGTGGTATGATCATGAAAACCCTAACTTGTTAGGTTTGAAATGATGTTGACTGAAATCCAAAATCTTTGAAGTTTTGGTATTTTAGGGGCTGATTTACTATGTTATGAAACCCTAGATCCTTAGGTTTTGGTTGGGTCTATAAGCAATAACCTTGTTATGTATTTAAGAGTCTTAGGAATGAAACCCTAGCTATGTGAAACCCTAGCATGTTCTAGGTCGATATATGTCTAACATATTAATATTGCATGACATATGATGTGCTTCTATGGTGATGAATTCCTATATATATGTGTTGACCTAAGTGTTAATGGTCACGAGTCATAGGATTTGGAAACAAGCTCTAGTCAAAGTTTGATGGTCTAGGATGATGTTTAGAAAATCTAGGGTCTTGCAGCTAAACCCTAGTAGTAGTTAACATTCTCTAAGTATGTGTGATAAAACAATATGGAATCTATGAATCTATGTAGTGATTGTTGAGATTGTGTAAATGGGAAAAACTATGGTGAATATCAAACCCTAGTAGATGCTAGTCATGATGTTAATTAAGCTATGATTAGTTTTGATGGTTAAATATCATGTATGAAATCTAGGATATGTATGAAATCTTAGTAAGGAGTTATGAAACTAGTTAGACTCATTGATTTAATTCTAGGGTTCGTTATATGAAGGAACTTGTCGTTGAAAGAATATTCGAACCCTAGAGTAATGAGTTTTAAATATTGATGAGCTATGAATGTGATTTAGGGTTTGTAACTAAACATGGGCAAGAATTTGAATTATAGTTTCTTGTTGATTTTGTTTGTTAAGTTTAAATTCTTCCATTTTTATAATATTTTGATATGGCTCACTTCATGCTTCTATAATTTTGGTTGTACTTTCTATCTAAGTTGTGCAAGTACATCAACTTAAAGTTGGTGAAGATGATCATAATTAAAATTGATGTCATAAGCATGAGATATGAATGACTCCGATAAGAACTATGGAAGCCATTATATATTCTCCGATGTCGTAAAGAAGAAGTAGAGCTCCCTAGGTTAAGAGGGAGTCTGGATAAAATATCCCTAGGATAAGAGGATGGTTGAGAATATTCCTTGTATAGGAATGATTAGATCCTCTCTGATTAAGAGGGATTGAAAGATATGGTTCTCTATTTCATGTGTCATTCACTAGATCGGGACTAACAACCATAAGTTTTAGTCAAGGCCATGAATGAGAGAAGGAAATTGGAGAATGCATTTTGGGGTGTTGCTGAAAGAAGGAAAGTTGGATCCGGTTGAACAATATGTTGTTGCATGTGAAGTAGGAAAGGAAAGAGTATGATTGAGGAATATTCTATCAAATATTTGGTTGATAGTCCTACTGTGTTGAGAAGCAACATATGTTGTCTGAAATACCCCGAAGGTTTGTGTTTGTTTATGAATATGTGAAAGTATATTATTGATTGGGGTTGTGTTTTTACAGGTAAATATATCGAAGGTTTTTGATAGCATGTTGGTTGCCAATCAGTTTGATCAGGAGAAATTTGTTTTCATTCATATATTGGATCGAGGGGTGTTGAGGCTTTGTGAGTGAATCATTTCCTGGGAGGATATTTGGCTGACACTTTGTGTTGATTTCTAGGTATCAAAGTTGGAAAGTTGGCATTGGTCATTGAGCTCTGAAACACACCTGGATTTTTGGGTTGACGGTTAGTAGGTAATCCAATGGTACCTATAGAGCCTGAAAGCTTGAGTCCATCGTAGTCCCACCCAAATAGATTTCCTTGGTCAGGAATCTAGTCCATTGCATTGCAGCGCCTAAATTTTTGAGAGACCAATGGATATATTTCCCTGGTTAGGAATCTAGTCCATGGCATTGTTGTGCCTAAATATCTTCATAGATGATGTGGTTTGAGATATTCCATGTACCTCTTAGATTATATGTAAATATGAATACCTCCCTAGTTAAGAGGGAGTGTTGGAAAATGTAACTAGGTTCAGTCTTCATAATTGTACTTGAAGTCAAAATGCAATGAAAATAATTTTATTATTAAATTGAATTGACTTATTAGTTTCATGGTTGGGCCAATTATAGGTCAACCCTCCATTGTAGGCTTTAGGTTATGATCAAGATAATTTTTTGTTGGGTCAAAGACCCCTCCATCAAGTCATCCTCTTCAAGAAAAATCATCAAGTCAACCTGTACATCAAAGTCTTCAAGTCGGCTTCATATAAAGTATCTTCATGTCGGCCTTATTCAATGTCACGCCTATTCACATGGTCATGTAGACTCTTTTAGGATGGACGAACTACTATATATACAAGTCTAACCTCTTCGCATTATATTATCTCGGAAAGTTCATATTTTAGAGATCAAGGTTCGGTGTTATAACAGGATATAGAAGCGTGCATTTTTCTGATGAAAAGTTTGGTTAACACAGAAGAGGAAGCTCGCATTTTCTGAAGAAAATTTTGGTCATCACAAAACTCAGAAACTCGCATATTTCAAAGAAGTTGTTCTATGATGGAGACTTGATGATCACAATGAAGTTTTCTAGTGTATCTACAATCTCAATGCTATCTTAGTGCTATGATATTTTAGTGTAAAAATGCAGAGATGGAGCCTTCCATAGTGCCACAATCTTTCGTTTTCAGGTTATCATAGGTCTTGGTATGATGAATATCTTAGTACTACCTCAATAAATTAAGGTTCGGTACAAGGCCTAGATGCTATGACAAGGTTTCAATACTGCAACAGAAACAAGGAATCGATGTTCACACAGTGACATGGATCACACACAGAAATGAAGGATGAATTGATGGAGGGAGTCTAGTCTAGATTGAAAGGGTCTTGCTCGTCACATCCTAAATCTATTGAAGGAATATTTTGACTGGGTTTTCCCCTAGAGTGAGGTTTTTCCCTGGTAGTGTGCCGACATCTTGTGTACTCTTTTATTTGTTTCTTTCCATTAGTCTTGATGATATGAAGAGATAAATCAAAAAAACTAATACTAATAATAGATCACAAGATAATGCCATTAATAAGAAGGAAAATCATTTAACTTCCATCTCTATCGATTTTCCAACACTTATCACTTGAAATTAAATGTATGATGGTTATTGAATTACTTTAAAGTATTTTAGGGCTCTTTTAAGGTATGTATTCAAAGATTATACCATTGTTATAAGATGATTTCGGATCTAAACATAAAACAATGAGGAAGAAAATTGGCCTAGAGGGAAAACCCTAGGCCCTAAGGCCTTGCTAGGAAGTTAGTTGAGCTTCCCAAGTGCACTAGAGCTCCTTCAAATACCCGCAACATAAATATTAGCCTTGGAAAATAATGGATCAACCCTCTTGTGACTGAAGTTGAATGATGGACAAATGAGATCTCGAGCCATTGAATCCTCAATGATAAGTCTGCAAAACCAAATGTTAGCTTGGAAAATCAATGGATCAATGGAAAAATAATCTAGAGATCAACTTGAAACCCTTATCAAACTTACCGTAAGTTGGTAACCACAAATTTTAGTGCCAAACTCATAAATATGTCCAAAAATGACTACAATGAAGGGATAAAGGCCTAATAAGGCCAATCGATAGGGTGAGGAGCCCTAAAAGGCTTGCAACCTATGGAAAAAGGCCCTCTAAGGCCTGTGATTGCTACCAAAAGGCCTCTAAGGCTTGAGACAAGGAGGGAGAGCCCTCTTTAGAGATGCAGCTAAGGTTTCAATACCTTAAATGGTTGTCGCTACCCAAAACAAGGCTTAAAAGGCCTGTGGCTTGCCCAGAGAAGGCCCTAAGTCATGCGACTAGCAAAGGGAAGCACTTAGGGGTTGCGACCAAGAGAAAAGGGCCCTACTAGGCCTGTTGTTAGCCTCAAAGAGGCTAAGAAACCCACGACACCACTGCAAAATAAAAATGACACCAAACAAATGATGAAATTCACCTCCAAGGATTGTGGCCTTCCCTTCTCAGTTAGACGTTGAGCAAATGTGACTTGGGAAAGCTAGATATTACCCTCGAGGGCCTAGATCAACCTCTTTCTCTTGAATGAATAACCCATAAATTAATTTCTACTTAAAAACCTTGAGCTTTCACCTGCATAAATGAAAAACAGAAGACCCACAAACCCAATATATACAACAATTGAAATGAAATGCCAAAACGTCAACAATTATTTACAAAACTTCAAAAAATAAACAAGGGTTAGAGGAAAATTAATTTACAAATATTTACAATATTTACGAAATGAAATTTTCTCTCATTAGCATTTATAATTTATGGCACAAGTAAAATAATTTTGGAAATAATGAGAGAATATATATATATATTTTACATTATTGCAAAGACCTCCTACATAAGATATTCATTAGATTAATACTTGGAGCCAAACAAGAGTGTGATCCCTTCACATTCTATGAACTTGGAGGCCATTGGATGAAGCAATCTGTAACTCAATGCACTTCAAATTATATATTATTAAACATAAGGGGTTTGATTCACACAATAGATATATAAGCTGGAGATACTTGCTAGACTTCTCTAGCTCTAGAATGCTACTCTAACCCAACACCTAAGGCAAGATACATGTACCAATATATGTTCCTACTACCGACAAGTGAAATATAATCAATAATATAATAGCTCAAAGAATATCAAATAAACATTCAACGCATAGTATATATCAGCAAATGAGAGAAACCTTGAATTGAAACCCAAAGACTTTTTATTAAATGCAATAAAATTTCAGCATAGCCTTGCTCAGTATATCAAATAATTGTTACCTCATCCACAGATGAAATGAGTAGCTTCATAGCTTCCTTATATAGAAAATGAGAGAGGAAAACCCCTCCAAGTGGAAAATAATGGCTAGTTGGTTTGATCCTTGTCAAAATAATCTCATATGTCGATCTTCTTTTGAAAATAACTTGATCTCCACCATCGATTTTTTATGTTTTGAGGAAAATTTTGAATTTCTTTCTAAACCCCTTTTTATTAATCCAAAAAATAAAATTTTTGATTAATATCCTCAAAAAATTAACTTTGACTTGAACACCAAGGTCCAAGGGGTGAATTTCTCTTAAAAAATCCATTTTTCCCTTGGTGGAGGACCTCCAAAATTAATTCTATTTTGACCCATGAATTTTTGATAATTTTCCACTTGGAGAGAATTTAATTTCTTTGAAATTAAATTTTGACTCAACTTTAATTAATTTTCTGGCCAATTATTTCATTTTTATTTTTTCCAAAAAAAATAATTAAAAGGCTAAAGAGGAGATTAGTTATTTTTTCCACGTTCAAATATTTTAGCCATGGTGTCTAACTATGAGTCACCATGCACTATTTTTTTTTTACAAGATATTACAGTTTAATTCAACCCTTAGAAGGGGAAATACAAATTTAGACATAGACCCTCAAGACACTATCCAATCATGCGACACAATATGATCTAGTATGAAAAATACATAGACTCGATAAACACTAGGACTCACCTGAGACCTTGCCAATGAATTCCACCCTAGCTTTGGGGTTCATATGGGAGAAAAATGAAGCAAGAAAACTTATAGCTTGTTGAATTTAATGTAAAACTACACAAGAGGTATTTGGTAATAATAATTTATTATATATAAAAATGTACAAGTGATGCTGAATGCTACAATGAGGACCCACATATATACCTAGGCATGTGTCCTTTCATGACTGAGCATGTCTTTATAGACATGCCTTTTCACTTAACTTAATGATTATTTAACATAATCAATATTTGATTATTTAATTATTTACATTGTTTATTTCACCTTAATTTATGTAATTTATATTCCTAACAGTGCCCCTTCCTTCAAAAGCTTTGTCCTCAAAGCTTGTAGCTGACGATTTTCTCCCCATTGGTGTAGGTCGTCTCAGCATGTATAATTTGTCCTAGTACTTAGCATGTAGAATACTTGGTAATGTTGTCTTTGAAACTAGGGTTTTTTTCATTTGTTTATTTATTATTATTATTATTTTTATTTAATAAAAAAAAAAATCAAATAACAATTAGTGAGCTTTCTACGACAAATTCATACAAATGCTCTTCACTACTGGAATTGGTCATGATGGTGCTCTCATGTGATTGGTTGAACATCCACCAAAGGAGAAAAGACCTCCATGTCATCCTTAAAACTAAAATTATTTTGAGTCTGCAATCTTGAAACTGTCCCATTAGTCCGTAAGTGATTTCCAGCTTGATACTCTTCTCCTAGTGATGATCGAATTGCTGTGACACTTATACCACTCACAAAAATTGGAGAACCCTCTGTCGTGCTGAAAGCAAAATGCCCAGAAGTACGAGCAGGGGTGGTTGACAAGGAAGTAGAGCCATGGGATATGCTTGTTGAAGCAGGAAGTTGATCTAGCATAAGAATTGAATCTTCTCCTGTAGTTCCCAAAAGAGCAAACTCAAGTGAATAACTGGTCTCATTAACAAGTATCGGTTTTGACCGTTTCCAGCATAAAATTGTAATTTCCTTTAGATATATTAACGTTGTTGTATTAACACAGGTGTCTATGTTGACCGACGAAACCGTATATTTTTTCAACCGTAAGGAAATGTACAAACCAACGCCGGAGTCCATATCATGTCCATTGACCCTTAGCATGGCGATGATTCTTTGAAGCGGAGGGAGCGGTAGAGTTTTAATGTGTCGTTCTGTCAGGATAGCGAGGGCATGGTTAGTGTAGTGGATAACATCCAATGCAATGTTGTTCGGTGGTGGAAGGGTGTGGTGTCAACTGGTATGCGGAGTAGTGGTGGAACCAGGTTCGACGGAGCGGAGTTTGTCAGGGGTGCGAACAACAGTGGAGTGACAACATAAGGTTAGATGAACAAAGCATGGGTTTGTCATGCAGTGAGTGAACGGTTGTGGTCATGTGTGATCAGTGGCCAACACAATGCGTCGAGGCCAGAGGTTTTCCGCGGGAAGGGGCTAGACAGTTGGAGGTATCCTCTCTATCTTTACCTCACCTTTAGCTTCATAGTCTTTATCTGACTTGGGAACCATATCTAAGATGGACTCGAGTTCCATTTCAATTTCATGTATATCATATTCCTTCTCCTTTTGTCTTCTCCTCACAATTTTTTCATATTGATCATTCTTGTCAACAAAATGTGGCCTACTAGAAGCATATGGAGAAAACCATGTATGGGACTCATCATTTTAAGACCTACCAACATCCATTTTCCTTTGGTTCTCAATGCTGCCAGTAAAAATATCATCATGTTCACCACCACCATCATAGTTATCAAAAACTGGCTGGGGAACTTTAGCAAAAGAAGAATGATGACTTGAATTTGACACACTTATAGATATTGAATTCATTGATTCTGTTTCAGTTCTCTCTGAGTCCTCATGTTTAGCATGTAGTTTCCCAATCCTGGGAAAGGAACTAAATTGGTTCTCCTCTTCGTCATTATTGCAGTTTTCAAAGTGTTGTTGACTACCTCTATTTGCAGGAAACCTTTTCACCTTTGATAAAGAAACTTGAACCTCCAGAGGTTCTTCTCCATTCAAATTTGTGCCAACTTTTGGACTTGGGTAGGAGTTATAGTTTGTCTCATGTTTTCTTGTTTTAGAATTTTTCTTGTGAAATGATTCCTTACTCTTTGCTAAACTATTATCTTCATTTGAACTTCATGATAAATGAATGGAATTTGAGAGAGCAGCTTCAAGAGCTTCATTAAGCTCACTTTCAGAATCGACCTCCTTTAAATCCTTTCCTGACCGGTGTGATTCCTCGTTAGAGTGTTTATTTCTAGAAAGTCCAATGGCCGCTCTTGCTGCTTCAGCGACATGTGTTGCTGACTCGAAAGAAACTTGAGTTGCGGCAGCTGCATCTGTGTATGCAACTTGATCATGTGACAAACCAACTGACACCCTATCACCTTTTCTACAGTTAATAGGGAATTCTTGATATCCAGCAATAGGATTCATTGCTTTTGTGCTTGCGTGTTAATCCATCTTACCTTCCATCCTTAGCATGAAGTATAGATCTTCCCCAGATATTTTGGACTTAACAGTTCCTGCTAGCCTTGGACAATCCACTGGATCCTCTTCATTTGAGAGTTTATAGCATTCAACATTATGCATCCTTACACATCCTTGTCCAATAGAAGGAAGGAATTGTTTTTTGTTAATTGAGTCATGATGAGAAGGGGATGAGAGAAAAACTGGGGGTGAATGTGAAACAAAAGTGGGCTATGAGTCCATTTTATTTGGAGGGATTTTATTGGTTTCAAGGCTAAATTTGGCATATTCTTGTTTTCCAAGATAATCCTCATCCACATCATCTTCATTTGGATCATCATCTTATTCTCTATCATTCTCATCCATATCAAGACTAGCTTCATCAGAATTCTCATCTTGATCTATATCAACTTCATCGGAATCATTATCTTGATCTACATCATCCTCATCCACACCTCATTATCATCATTATGATCAAACTCTTCTTCTCTTGCTTCACCTTTTTCTTTATCTTTATTGTAGCTGTCATCTTCATTATTATCGATTTCCTTTAGACATGCTTTAACTTCTGCATACGATTTTTCCCATTGTTGAAGCTTTTTTTGAATTTTACTAAAATGCTCAACGTATTCACGATGAAAACTTAATGGAATATTGTGCGGTGAACAATGTTCAAGGACTCGCGTGGTTATATTGTGCGGCATGGCTCCGATACCACTGAAGCAACAAAACTTAAAGCATGCTGACTTTAATGTAAAAATACACAAGAGGTATTAGGTAATAATAATTTATTATAAATAAAAATGTACAAGTGATGTTGAATGTTACAATGATGACCTGCATATATACCTAGGTAGGTGTCCTTTCATGACTGGGCATGTTTTTGTAGACATTCCTTTTAACTTAACTTAATGACTATTTAACATAATCAATATTTTATTATTTGATTATTTACATTGTTTATTTCACTTTATTTTATGTAATTTATATTTGTAACAAAAAACTCTGTCAATTATCTGTGTTTACAAACACACATAAATCGGGGAGGTTAAAAATCTCCCTAGGATGAAATCCTTTGACAAAAATCATAGGCTTACCTAGGTGTTGTTAGATGGCTTCATAGTCATACTATATTCATTTACAATAATAAAAGCAGAATTCGGGTTTACAATGACAAAGTTATTGTTGAATGATGGCATTGATCTCTGAAATTTATTTTCCATTTCCTTATACTTTTCTTCTCAGATTGTTGACAAAAGTGTGGTCAACATGCTTCTCTACCAAGACCTTTGTTGGAAAATGCAACTAGGTTTAGTCTTCATTATTGTACTTGAGTCAAATGTAATATATTTGTCAAATGAAAGTGAAAATAATTTTTATTATTAATTTGATTTCACTTATTAAAGCATGGGTTTCATGCTTGGGTCAAATGTATAGGTAAAGCCTCCATTGTAGGATTTAGGTTATTGTCAAAATAAATTTGTGAAGACTCCTCCATCCATCGAAGTCTCCTTGTTATTGAAACGGTCTCCATCAAGTCAAATTCGATAAGGAGATCACATGTTGGCCTACACAAATGAATGGATATGCATGTCAGCTCAATAATAATGACACAATCATTCACAATGTCATTTCAGCCTATTACAAGGAGAAACTACTATATATACAAGCCTAAGTAACTTGCATAAAACATAGATCTCAAGCCAGGATTTCAGAGAGTCTACTTTCAACGATCACACAGAAGTTCATATAGGGTTTCAGAGATATATGTTGGGTGTCTTTAAAAGGAGAAGTTCAGATATCTTAGTGAACACACTTCAGATGAATTTAGAGTTTGGTATTACATTGACCTTCGTTCGATGATCTTACATAACCATAGTAACCTCATCTCGATGCATTGTAGTGACTTTAGTTTGGTGGTACTACAGTGGTATTTCCACAGTATCTCGGTGTTATTATAATGGTACAATCATAGTAGATGAAGAAGCTCATATTGGTTTTACAAGTGATCTCTTCAAAGATAAGTGTGAAGAAGACTAATAACTACAGGAAGCCATGGAGTTGATGCATAAAAATATTGACTTGATGGATGGAGGATGTCTTCGTTTAGATTGTAAGGGTTGTTATAGACATTTTTGGGCACTACAACCCCAAGCATGAAATGTCCATAAACCAAGGGCTCCTAAGTCCCTAAAAGTGTTGTTCTAACCCCTAAAGGAACAAGGTCAACTGATTACAGCTTCTCCCAGAAGTTCTCCATGAAAAAACTACTCAGAACTGGTCAAAACTGGATCATTTCACTTGCTCCATGGCCAGGGTGCGATGCATCGCACCTTGTACACACGGGAAGTGCATTGCATTTCAAAAATCCCTTCTATGGGGTGCGATGGACGGGAAAAGACAAGTGGCGGAGACAGTTTGCGAGGTGGATGATCATGGAATCTTCCAGAAACTTCTCCTGGGACACTTGCCTCTCAGAATCGCCCAAGGATGAGTAAGAGATCAATGAGATCTCCAAGTGGCATCAAGAACTATTAGAGAGAAGACACTAATCAAAAACCCAGAGCTGACTCACACCTCTGCAAATATCTATATATAGATCTCTCATCCCAGAGATCTAGAGGTTAGAGGTTGGAATTTTGCATATTGTAAGGAATTGCTGTTGGTTTCTTGAGACAAACATCAGATTGTTGGGTGATCTAAGCTTTGTATGAGGTGAAGAGGGGCTTCCTTGCTGAGAGGTTGATGCTGGGTCAGAACAACTGGTTGTAACTCCTCTTGGCCTTTTTTCTTATTTATCAATAAAAGCTATTCAAGTTTTCCTCCATACTCTTGTGTCATTTATGTTTGGTGCATTTGTATGGTCAATTTACATCTGATCCTAGATTGTTTATGATTATAGATCCAAGTCTTTGTATAGTGCTATGCTACTATGATCTTACAGGTACTCTGTGAAGCTGGGCGTGCAAGGGAACAAGTAGCGAAAGACTATCAAGGAAGAGAGGAATCAAACCAGGAGATTAGCGCAAGACAGAGGTTGGTCTTCTTTGTTCCTCTCTATCTATACTTTATAAAGGAAAAACGAAAGTAGCTTTACTCTGTTTGTTTCTAAGGCAGCTATCACACCTTAGTGGGATAAGCAGTTCTGAGTAGACACTTTTCCCTGTAACAAAATGGCGACTCCGCTGGGGAAGAATTAGTTTGTTTGTTTATCTTCCTTGTTGTCTATTTCATAAACTTACAGACAGAGTCTGAAGTTGTGCCAGGTAGCATTCGAACTGCATTTGCCATAGCAAATGCAAAGTAGATAAATGCCACTTCAGTCCATCTCCGAGATCTGTTTATGATTTAAACAACTGATTCACAAACTCTCTGATTGCCCTTGTGATAGCTCTTAGATCCTCCTTAGATCTACCCCTGATTGTTGAATTATTGATTACCTTTTTCTTGGCCAAAACCCATGAACTGAACTGCAAACTGTGATCGGGAACCCAAGCAAAGTCTCGTTTCTGGTCCAGCGCAGGTACTGTTCTGAGAATCTGAAATTCAGCGCACTTCCCTAGTGTAGAAAGTGCGCTGCATTTCAAATTCCCTGTGTTACAGGTGCGCTGATCAGGCTAGGCTTTGTGCAGTTTTGGTTTCTGTGATTCATTCTTTCCAGTTCTATTCATGAATTTTGCTGCCTGTGATCAGTGTATCTCTATTTGAAACCCCTTTTCCTTGCTGTTATTCCGCCTCCTTTGTACAAAAGAATTGTAAATGTTTTTGTGTGTTTGTTGAGTCATTTTCAGTTCTCCTTTGCAAAAGTAGCGTAATCGTACTGTCGTCCTTTGATTTGAAAGTGTCGCAAGTGTTGATTTCAATCATAGGAAAGAGTTTGATTACTATTGATAGTCGATTATCCTGTTACTATTGTTTTTGGTCTGAATTTGTAATTTTTCTAGTGTCAAAAACAAGTATTCATTTCAAAATCGTAAGGTGTTGTGATCGTCTCCATTTTTGATTTCGAAAAGAAACTTGTTGATATTTGTCGCTTGAAAAGAAATTCAGATTTGTGCATCAACTTTATTCTTATCATTCATATACTAAGAAAGTCGAAAACAAATACATGCATGTGCATTTGCATTTAGACAGTCTGATTGGTTTGATTTAGGAAAGTGCATTTAGAGTGTGCTCTTTGCTCTTTGTGAAAGAATTATGTCTTTCTTTCCTTAGTAGCTAGGATTTTCATTGCACAAAAAAGATAAAAGGATTGTTTATCATCTTAGATTGCATTTTAGGAATTACATCTACATCTCGCGGTGAACCTGAAAGGCAAACTTCATAAACAAGATCAACTATAAAATAAATTCAATGAATCTAACAACGCTTTGGAACCTAACGCACAACATTTAGAAGTCTAGGCTAGAGACGTATTCCGGTGTCGTAAAGCCTGGTAACTGTTGCTCTCACTGATGGTTGGGTGATTCCTCCACTTTGAGACGATAAGTTCCAGTACGGACTTGTGCTCCCACGTACCGTCGAGTATATTTTGGGAGACCCCAATAGGCTTAATCCTTTATCCATAGGAAGCTGTGTCTGCCGCCCTATCGATCGCAATGCACTGAACACAGCATTCGGGAAGATTGACTGCCGTACCGTAAAAAGTATTCTGCAGTTTTGCGATTGGTTTGGTAATCCCTCTACCTAGATTTCCATAGCAGTCCCTTTCGTTCCTTTTCAGACAACTTAACGGAAAAGGTCCATCTGAGCACTTGTCACTTCAGGCTCATTAAAAATCGAAGGCGACTAGAGTCATCTTTTGTTTTTTCTCGACTCTTAAAAATTGAAAAAGCAAGTTGTGTCAAAGCGTCTAAAATTCATCTAATTTGGAGACATACTTCCCCTTTATTTTTAGTTGATCGAGTAATCCGCAATTGTGGAAGAAAGTTAATCGAAATCGCTAGAAAATCTTTTGGATAGACTAGATATGTCTGAACAACCATCAACATCCAGGACTGTGTCATCCGACGCAACAACGGCAGAGCCTCCTGTTGCTACTCCAACGATGTTCAATGGTATACGATTTGTCCCAGCAAGTTATCAACAACAAGCCGGAGTCCAATCAGGGACTGTTTCGACGACATGGTCAGTTCCTATTTCTTCATCCGGATTATCATCTGGTATTTCTTATGTTGAAACTCAACAAATTGATCCAAGGTGTCTTCAAAGGCCAATCTACCCTTTAAGTATTGGATTTCCACCATATGGAGGGCAGTATGCCTTTTCATTGTTCCCTCCCAGAGAACAACCATATGGGAGTTTACAACAAAGTTCAGGTCAAACTGGAATTACATCCAGCGGTTGGGTACCAATACTGCCTCAGCAACCAAGGGTTGTATATTCAATGCAACCAGTCCACCCTGTGTCGAATATTCCCACTATACATGCTATGGTGACTGCATCGCAAGCAGTGTTTTTAAAACCGGAACCGGTGACCGAACCGGTCCACCTAATGAACCGGTTTACCGACCGGAACCGGTCTAACCGGGACTGGTTTGGTCTAAACGAACCGGTTTTTAAAAAATACATTAAATAATTAATTTTTAATGAAACAAAACTATTTTTAAGATGTAAAACCATGATTCCAAGCCAATAGAGACAAAATATGCAAAGTTTGCTCATTTATATACCATGCAAAGGTGAATATATCAAAATGGCACCGAGTGCAATACATATCATCGACAAAATAGCACCGAGTGCATTTAAATTGATAATCATAACATGTTAGTGGTCCCACGATGTTGTTAGTCTATTGATAATTGCCTCTATACCTACTTTAAAACACATCATGAAAATTTTAATGCATTCCTCCTATTTTCTTTCATACATTTCCTTTGCGACTTCTAGCATATGTGCATTGTTAGAAGTTCTGTGTTTGTTTTCTGATCATTCTAATATATATTTGTATCGGATCTTGATGATCACGCCTTGTGTGGGAATTTCACTATCTTCTGAGAATCTGGTTTTCTTCACAGGCCTTGTGTCTGCACCTGGTTTTGCATATTGAACTTTATACAACTGTTTCAATGATATGCGTCTACCCAACTATTGCAATGATATATACTTTACACAACTGCTTTGTGTGGTTCCTATGTCATCCCAATATTGTTGTTAGGAGCTTTCCAACACATCTAAGCATACAAAAGGAAAAAAAGCTTCTCTAAACTGGACAGCCTGTGTAGAATTCATTAGGCAGTTAGAGAATGACAAGTTATATTTGAAAGAGTAGGTCAGATCAAAGCATACACCTCAGCAAGGCAGGCTTTTAGTAGCCAAATTGCAGAGGGAAACTTACCCATGGGAATTGTTTGGAGGAGGAATCTCTCCTTTAAAAGTTGATCTGGATAGCCATTATTAACTAAGTCTTGACACATTGGTGTGCATGAGATCACAGAGCCAAGGAATGTAGAATTATCCATTGTCCATAAACCGGCCGGTTTAGGACGGAACCGGCCGGTTAGCAATAAACCGGCTTGTTCCGCCCTAAACCGGCCGGTTTTTACCGGTTAGGGCATATTTTCGGGCAAATGCTGCTGTAAACCGGGTTTTTCCACCGGTTCCGACCGGCCAGCCTTCCAACCGGCCGGTTAGGCCGGTAACCGGTTTTTTCCACCGGTTTTGAAAACTATGGTCGCAAGTACAAGCGCTACCTGCTGTATGTCAACCCCAAGTTTCTCAGGTTGCAATACAACAACCTCTTGTCTCAATGACTCAATCACAACCTCAGGTTAGTGCCTCCTTATCTGGAGCGACTCAGGCTCAAACAAGTACTATGACTTCTCATATTGGTCAATCATCCAGTATTGGGCAACAGCAAATGGTCCAACAACCATGGCTGATTCAATCTCAACAACCGCCATTCCAGCAATCATATCAAGGACCTGAGAAACAAGTCTTTGTAAGTAATGGGCAACCGCATTTCCAAATTGGTTATCAACAACCATATTATAATGGTTATGCCCATCAACCTTGTCAAAGTTGCCAACATCAAATACATTATGCTGGTATGCAAAGACCCACTGCTCAGGCGATTCCATCTTATCCTGGGTATGCTTCGCCTAACCTGAACCAACAGTTGCCCTTTGTAGCAACTCTAGAATTACCAGATCTTAACCAGCTAACGAATGATCCAATTGCTTATGCCCCTTGCTGGCCAGCGATTCCGCATAAACTTCCATCAGATATTCCTAAATTTAATGGAAATCCGGGTGAAGACCCGTCGAATCATGTGATGACATTTCATCTGTGGTGTTCATCTAACACTCTAAACGATGATTCGATTAGGCTTCACCTTTTTCAGTGAACGTTAACTGGTCCGGCAGCAAAATGGTATATCAAATTACCTAGAGCTTCATTCGATAACTTCAGCACCCTAGCCACAACCTTTTTAACCCATTTTCAGTTACCAATAAGGTATGAAACAGGAACAGAGCTTCTTACCAATTTCAAACAGACAACGGCCACTCACATATCTGATCATATTCATGAGTGGCGACGTCGTCGTAGAATGGTAAAAATGTATGTTCCTGATCAGCTTTTAGCTGAATGGTTTATTAAGTCATTATTACCTTCCATTACAGAAGATGTGGCAAAGGGAGGAGTCGTCACTGAAGAGCAAGTTATTGCTCGTGCGCAATATTTAGACTTGATTTATACTCAGTCTGGCACGCTCTATGATAAAATCCCTGACGCTCCCAGACCAGAATTTTCCGTTCCTCCTCCTCCTAAATCGAACAATGACTCTCATGCCGGCGATGGCGTGATTGGTACTACAAACACGAAATCAACAAAGGCTACATCTAAAAAGGCCCGTAAGATTTCTAGTCAAAATGCAAATGAGGAACTTCTTGCCTCGGAAGTAAATGCCGTGTCGACCGACAAGGGCAAACAACTGAAGCAACCAGGGGGCAAGAAGAAAAAGAAAGGGAGAAAAAAGAAGAAGGATGAGTCATCTCCTAAAAAACCTTCTGCAAACCCTTCTGGGCAAAGGAAACCCCCTGCGGGGTGTCATATATGCGATGAGGATCATCGGACGAGAGATTGTCCACATAAAGCTGAAGTTAAGAAACTCTTTAAGAGTTCAAAAACCTCAGCAGTATTGACTGATCTGTTTCCAAACCCGGGAACCAAACTGGTTGCTAATCAAAATGCTTCCCGATCCCAAGTGCTTATGCTGTCTGTTTCAAAGCAGCAAAATGATGCTTTGACAAGGAATAAAGATTACGGGAATCCACAGCTGTCAAATAACAAGGCTAATGAACAACCTAGTAGTTCGACAACAACTTTGACTGAAATTGTGCCACCCATCATTCCTGAGCCAATGATAAATCCGCCAAAGGGAGTAGTACACAAATCGACATTTAATCCTCGTGCCAAAGAAGCACAGAATTATAATATAGTAGAGGACCTGGCCTAATCGCCGTCCGCTATGTCGACACTTGAGGTACCGCAAAATTGCCTCTCCCAAAAGCAGGATCTATTATCAGTAATAGGTGGGATTGACCCAACGGATTCCAATCTTGTATCCTTTAATCACAAAGGATATGACCCTCGGTTACCAGCTCAACTAGCTTTCCTTATTCAAGTGAAAGCCCTCAAGAAAACTGTTCATCGAACAATTATTGATGAGGGGGCATCTACATGTATTATGTCGATGAGTTGCTGGAAACATTTAGGCTCACCACCCTTGTCGCAATCATCAACAATGTTAAAAGCATTTGATGGACGATCATACACTCCATACGGGATTTTAAGTAACTTGCAAGTTGAACTAGGGGCCAAAATAGTAGAAATTGATGTTGAAGTAATTGATGGGAACCTCGATTACAACATCCTACTGGGAAGGCCCTGGATATATGCCATGGCTGCAGTGGTGTCGACCTACTTCAGGAAGATTGCATTTCCCTTCCAAGGAGGAATTACAATCGTCGACCAACAAACATTTCTCCCCAACAGTTCACAAGTTACAGGAAGCATTCCAATGATCCATGGAAGCAATCATTCGCTTCAAAATATTGGAGTAGGCCTCCTAAAAGACCCTGCCTTAATGGGTACTTTTGCCCTACCGCCTCCGAGTAATTTGGCGGAAGTGGCCACAGTGGAAACCTGCAATATGAAATCTTCTATATCTAATGGATTCGGAAGATTCCTAAACATTTTGTCAGCATGGATCATCGCCATTTTAGAAACATTGTAGCAATCAATTTTCTTCGCTTGGGGGGCAAACCCAAATCAACACTCATCGAGTGTTTGGATAGATAGGTCTAAAGAATATGGCACCTCTTCAGATCCTTGGTCGCATGTACATTCTACAGACGAAGGAATCATTCAAACAATGATGATAGGAGAGGCACCATGGGAAGATTACCACCATCGCTCCCATCTTCCGGATTACCACGAAGATTATTCCAGCAACCTTAATCATCAATCAGTTTTTGACTTTCTATCAAATACTGTAAATACGATGGATTCCGAGGACAGTTCTTTTACTGTGTCAACCTCATTAAAAAATGAAACAAACCCCTTTCCAAATCTCAAAGGTAAACCTTCATTCCAACCACCGAGTTGAATGCAATGAAGCTTGGGGGGCATGCACCTCGATTTGCGTTATTATGCTGGGGACATGCAAACTTATCACGAGCAGTGTTACCGCAGGGTTCAAGCTCGTTAAAAAATAAACCCACCACGAGCAGTGTTACTGCAGGGTTCAAGCTCGTTAAAAAATAAACCCGCATCGAGCAGTTTTAGCGCATAGTTCAAGCTCGTTAAAAAATAAACATAAGCCATGAGCAAATGTTTCCCCCCGCGTTAAGCTCATTAAAAAAAAAATGAACCGATTTCCCGGTAAATAACCATCGTGAATGTAGTATTTCAGCCTTTAAAAGCCTTGGTCGTGTTCTCATCATCACCTCCACTCTGTATTGGCCGATCATTCACCTCCATTTGATTGTTTACCCCTTTTTGAGGAACAGCTGCGAAGAGTGATCTCACTAGCCGTCCTTGTAACACTGCCGTGATTGGAAAATTCCAAACCTTACCTAGAATCAGTTGCTACCCATTTTATCACTCGTTCCTCAAAAGACGAGTCTCCTTTAAGCTCTTTTCAATTGACTCGTAAAATATGAAAAGATTGCCGAGCCATTGGCCTCTCCAGCTTGTTAAAGGGACCAGAAGTGCTATCTCTCCTCTAAATTTTAATCTTTTTGGACCTGAGGGATTATTACACAAAAAGATCGAGCGCTTGTTTTGTTCGGCTCGTTAAAAGTATCGAAAATTCATCCCTTCTGTATTGTTTTATACTTTTTCGGACTTAAGGGATTAGATGACGAAAAAGGAATTTTGGAGTTTCCTTTACGTTCCTTTTCAGACTCTCTAAAATTGAAAAGGACCGAGTTATCTTTGTCGTTAAACTCGTTAAAATTTTAATAGCGACAAACTTGTCTATAGACGAGAACGAGTTTCAATATCGCTAGACTTGTTAAAACATAGCGATGGATTTGCCTGAAGGGAAAATTATAGAACAAGCATATGTTATCCTCCTCAAGCTTGATAAAAATAAAGAGGTACTGGTCAGCAATGACTGGGGAAAAATTGGGAAGAAAACTTGAAGAAACTTTGTTGGTAGCAAGTCGCTCTTGAACATGACACTTTCACTCCACATCCAAGTCGGGTTGGGTTCTTTCATTCACCGGTCACATCACCATGGTCCCACCACACCATCCACATTTGGGGTTAATGCTACCAATCCATCACGTCAGTGTCGCCGATATGTTCAAGAGAAGTCATTCAGAGAATTCACCTGTGTCTCACCCACTACAATACATGTATACTCCATTCTTTCATGACCTCCACCCTGAACCTTATATCACCAGATCGTTTTCACCTCCATTAAAATCATTTGCTCCGTTTCGTGTCATTGATGTGGGATTCATTAAGGCCCTCCTATGACGGATCACTTCTTGTCGACATCAGCTCATTATCCAAGAAGTTGATCTAGGAACACCCCATTTAGTACTTTGAAGCTTGCATGCCTCAATGGCAAGTTTCTCACTTCCGGCGACAGGTTTACATCAATGACCTTCGACCGAAATATTTTGCGTGGTGTTCGATGCCAAGTCCTTTATTCAGACCACGTGAATTGTACTGCAGTACCTTGAGGGTCATTATCATTATCGGTGATTCCTCTCGCGCTTGTTAACAACTTATATCATTGGCTGGTAATTAAGCGATGTCTTTCCATGTTCGACTCCAGAACATTTCTCACATGGATAGACTTGTACATCGAGTGAAGATCGAACGAGATTGAAGACCTCGGATCTAGTTTCATCCATCCGGGCTGCGATATATATTCAGGAAAATAAAGACATCAAATGTACATCATTGCTGCACAGATAATCATCCAATCAAAGGGATGATGGCTCTATCAGAATCATCAGTCTACACTCAGACGATTGTCTGTCCTATGTACATGAAAATGAATTTATAAACCTGAGCATGGGAATGCCCGCCTCAGCTAGATCATGAAAATATTATGAAGATAATGTATTGCATTGTATATTATTACAGGTCTCCTCCCAGCTTGAAAGAACTTTGGATCCTCATGATAAAGCATTTCACCCGACATCAAAAAAGATTAACGACCTCATGCTTTAGGGGGCAACTGTTATAGACATTTTTGGGCACTACAACCCCAAGCATGAAATGTCCATAAACCAAGGGCTCCTAAGTCCCTAAAAGTGTTGTTCTAACCCCTAAAGGAACAAGGTCAACTGATTACAGCTTTTCCCAGAAGTTCTCCATGAAAAAACTGCTCAGAACTGGTCAAAACTGGATCATTTCACTTGCTCCATGGCCAAGGTGCGATGCATCGCACCTTGTACACACGGGAAGTGCGTTGCATTTCAAAAATCCCTTCTATGGGGTACGATGGATGGGAAAAGACAAGTGGCGGAGACAGTTTGCGAGGTGGATGATCATGGAATCTTCCAGAAACTTCTCCTGGGACACTTGCCTCTCAGAATCGCCCAAGGATGAGTAAGAGATCAATGAGATCTCCAAGTGGCATCAAGAACTATCAGAGAGAAGACACTAATCAAAAACCCAGAGCTGACTCACACCTCTGCAAATATCTATATATAGATCTCTCATCCCAGAGATCCAGAGGTTAGAGGCTGGAATTTTGCATATTGTAAGGAATCGTTGTTGGTTTCTTGAGACAAATATCAGATTGTTGGGTGATCTAAGCTTTGTATAAGGTGAAGAGGGGCTTCCTTGCTGAGAGGTTGATGCTGGGTCAGAACAACTGGTTGTAACTCCTCTTGGCCTTTTTTCTTGTTTATCAATAAAAGCTATTCAAGTTTTCCTCCATACTCTTGTGTCATTTATGTTTGCTGCATTTGTATGGTCAATTTACATCTGATCCTAGATTGTTTATGATTATAGATCCATGTCTTTGTATAGTGCTATGCTACTGTGATCTTACAGGTACTCTGTGAAGCTGGGCGTGCAAGGGAACAAGTAGCGAAAGACTATCAAGGAAGAGAGGAATCAAACCAGGAGATTAGCGCAAGACAGAGGTTGGTCTTCTTTGTTCCTCTCTATCTATACTTTATAAAGGAAAAATGAAAGTAGCTTTACTCTGTTTGTTTCTAAGGCAGCTATCACACCTTAGTGGGATAAGCAGTTCTGAGTAGACACTTTTCCCTGTAACAAGGGTCTTGGTCGTCTCATCTATTGAATCTACTAAAGGAAGATTTTATGACTAGGTTTTCCCCTCGAGGGGGGTTTTTCCCTAGGAGAGTGCTATGGTCATGATAAAAGGAAGTTCTAGGTTAATGGAACTAATGGATCTCACTATAGAAGCTCAACTGATCTTGGTAATGCCACAGAAGGTCGGATATTTGATATTATTGTGAATTGGTTTCAGTGCTATTACACAGTAAGGAAGTAACACAATTTCGGTATCACTTGAGTAGTTCGAATAAGTAAACTTAGTTTGATGCTATGATAGATATACTTTGGTATATAAGTTTCAATGAATTGTAGTAATGAATTTAGTAACAAGCTCAAAATACCTCTTTGAAATAATGCAGATTACAATAAATACTTTCAGTGATATATCACAATGAATTATGATAAACTACAATTTGATGCTATGCCAACACAGAAAGAAGCTAGCATAAAATAGCATAAGGACCTCACATAAACATAGAAATCAAGTTCAGATTTTTAGAGATGTATCTCGACAATCTGAGAGGAAATATTTAGGATCTTGGTTTAGGCACTAAAATTTTCTTGGTATTATCACTGTCAGGGAATGCAGATGGAGGATCAGTCTACCATAGTTTCATTCCACAGTCTCGATGTAATCATAGTGATGAAGGTTCGATATAACTACAATGATATGGTTTTGATTTCACCTTAGTAATAAGGGATTGGTGTTATAACAATAAAGAGAAATCAATCATCATATGACTGAAGAACCAAAATATAAGGCACTATGTCACCTCATAAAGAATTTGAAGTCTGTCTTATGGTAGATGAAATTGATAGTCCAAGCAACCAGTAAAGTATTGGTACTAGAACAAGTCTAATAAGTTATCAAATTAGAGGTATGTAATCTCAAGTTATGTATGTTCATGAGTTTTTTAGATTTTCAATATGTATCTAAATATTAAATGATGACTAATTTAGTGGAAGTGGGTCATGTTGATGACTAATTTGTGATTGATTAATTCTCTTTTATGAAATCTAGGAATTGTATGAAACCCTAGGAAATTCTAACATATGAATTCTAAAATTTGTTAGATTAATTGATTTGATTTGTTTCTAGGGTTTTCTATATGAAGGAACTTATCATTGAAAGAATATTAAAACCCTGGATATAATAAGAGTGATACCTTGATGAGCTATGAATGTGATTTATGGTTTGTAACTAAACCTAGGTAAGAAATTGAAGTATAGTCTCTTGTTGATTATGTTTGTAAAGTCTAAATGCTTTTGTTGTTATAAGTTTTTGATATGGCTAAATTTGTGCTTCTATAATTTTGGTTGTACTTGTTATTTAAGTTGTGCAGGTACATCATCTTCAAGTTGGTGAAGATGATCATAAGTAAAATTGATGTGATAAGATTGATATATGAATGACTCTGATAAGAAGAATGGAAGCCATCAAAGATTCTCTAAGTTAAGAGGGAGTCTGGATGAAATCTCCGTAGGTTAAGAGGGAGGTTGAATGAAAATAATCTCCCTAGGATAATAGGATGGTTAAGAATATTCCTTGTATAGGAATGATTAGATCCTCTCTGTATAAGAGGGAGTGACATATATGATTCTCTTCTTCATGTGTCATGCACTAGAACATGACTAACAACCATAAGTTTTAGTGAAGGCCATGAGGAAGAGAAGGAAATTGGATAATACATTTGGAGGTGCTCCTGAAAGAATGAAAGTATGATCAGATTGAAGAATACGTTGCTGCATATGAAGTAGGAAGGAAAGTGTATGATTAAGGAATCATCTTGTCAAATATTTGGTTGATAGTCCTACTATGGAAAATTGAGAAGCAACATCAAGTTTTCTGGAAGACCCCAAAGGTTTGTATTTTATTATGTACATATTATTGATTGGCGTTGTGTTTGTACAGGTGAATCTCTCGAAGGTTTTAATAGCATGCTAGTTACCAATCAGTTTGATTGGGAGAGATTGGCGATCCTTGATTTGCTGGATCAAGGAGTGTTGAATTTTTGTGAGTGCAATATTTCCTAGGAGGACATATGGCCGACACTTTGTGTTGATGTCTAGGTCCTGAAGTTGGAAGGGTGATTTTGTTCATTGAGCTCTAACACACACATGGATTTATGGGTTGATGGTTAGTAAGTAAGCTTGATGCTACCTAGAGGGGTTGAAAGCTTGAGTCCATATTAGTCCCATGCAGATATATTTCCTTGGTCAAGAATCTAGTCCTTGGAATTGTGGTGCCTAATTTGTGTAGAGACCAATGGATAGATTGCCCCGATTAGGAATCTAGTCGATGGCATTGCGGTGTCTAAAATTATTCATAGATGATGTGGTTTGACATGTTCAATGTACCTCTTTGATTATATGTAAATATGAATGCCTCCCTAGTTAAGAGGGAGTGTTGGAAAATGTAATTAGGTTTGGTCTTCATTATTGTACTTGATTCAAATGTAATATATTTTTCAAAAGAAAGTGAAAAAAATTTTTATTATTAATTTGATTTGACTTATTAAAGAATGGGTTTCATGCTTGGGTCAAATGTATAGGTCAAGCCTCATTGTAGGCTTCAGGTTATTGTCAAAATAATATTTTGAAGACTCCTCCATCCATCAATGTCTCCTTGTTGTTGAAAGGAACTCCATCAAGTCGAATTCCATAAGGAGATCACTTGTCTGCCTAAAAAAATGAATTAATATGCATGTTGGCTCAATAATAATGACAAAATTATTCACAATTTCATGTCAGCCTATTACAAGGAGAAACTACATATATACAAACCTAAGTAACTCACATAAAACATAGATCTCAAGCTTGGATTTCACAGAGTCTACTTTAGGTGATCACACAGAAGTTCATATAAGGTTTTAGAGATATATGTTTAGTGTCTTTAAAAGGATAAGTTTAGATATCTCAATGTACATAGTTCATATGACTTCAGAATTTGGTATTACAGTGACCTCCATTCGGTCATCTCACATAACCACAGTAATGTCATATCGATGCATTGCAGTGACTTTAGTTCAGTGGTACTATAGTGGTATTTCCACGGTATCTCGATGTTATTATAATGGTGCAATCACAGTAGATGAAGAAGCTCATATTGGTTTCAGAAGTGATTTCTTCAAAGACGAGTGTGAAGAAGACTGACTGCTATAGGAAGCCATGGAATTGATGCATAACAAGATTGACTTGATGGATGGAGAATGTATTGGTGTAGATTGTAAGGCTTTTGGTTGTCTCATCTATTGAATCTACTGAAGGAAGAATTTGTGATTGGATTTTCCCCTTGAGGGGGGTTTTTCCTTGGAAAACTGCCTATATCTCGTGTCCTCTTCTTTTGTTGCTTGGAATTAATCTTGATGATAAGAAAATATAATTAGGAGATCAAATATAAATAATGAAAACATCACAAGTTAATTTCATAATAAGATAAATCGTTTTAACTGCCATCTCTATGGATTTTCCAACAACCTTAAACTCCTTGAACCAATCGAAGACCTCATCTTTCTTTTTCATAAAATAAATCCAAGTTTTTTGAGAAAAATCATCAATGATAGTAACGTAATACCTGTGTCCAATCAGTGATGGAGAAGAAAAAGGTTCATAGACATCTGAATGAACCAACTCCAAAATCCCTTTGTCTATGTTGTCTTGACCATGAAAGGAAGACTCGGCATACGTGTTGTTGTAAATTATTTTTACCATATTAATATTTTCTAGCTTTTTTCCTATATGTTCAAAATAAAAATAAAATTAAAAATAAAAATAAAGAAAAAGAATACGAGAAAAAAATATAAAAGAAAATAAACTAAAGAAAGAAAAGAAAACAGAATAAAAAAGAGTCAGAAAATAAAATAAATAAAAGGGATTAAAAAAAAAATCCCAATAAAAAGGCGCGCACGTATGCCACCATTTAAAGTTTAAATGTTTTTTGTATTTTATATAATAAATTGTTTGATTTGACTGTTGTTCAATGTTTAATGATGGTGCGGAAATATATGGTGGAGATTGATCCCGCTCGAATCAACGGTTCATAGCCAATAGCGGGACCCCCCGTATCCTCAAATGTTAACGGCGGGGGTGTTCCGCAGAGCGGATTCAATACACACCTCATTTATTACATGGAAAATACGCAACCATTGTGGCCCCCCTCCGCCATATACCACTTACCATGACATACCCCCCACGGCAAACCACTCATCCGTCACTTCACTTCTTGCCATGCATATTTCCCACCATTCTAGTCACTTGCCAAACATCCCTACATATTAACCATCAATTTCCCTTCCCACTACATTTAGCACATGACCATTGTGCATTTAAAATTCCTACCAACGTTTAGTTGCATTTAACACTCCCTCGCCAATAACAGTTAAGCACCAAAGAAACAATTATTTGTTCTAAATAAACGTTGTTATCCATTTCAATTTACCATTTTGCCAATTCCGTCTACCACTGCAATTCACTAGAACATTGCTGCCAACAAAATTCTAGCGAACCAAGACCTCCAGCCACCATATTTATAGGTAACTTTGTTCCAATTCCTCAACAATTTTTTTTCCTAATGCCTTCCCATAAAGGAAAAGAAAAAGTCCCTATAGATAATCCTTTGTTTCCCCTTCTTATTAATTTAGATGAATGACCACTAGTTGATACTTAATTCAAGATCGTAGATGCCAATTTTGAGTTCGATCTGTACGAACTTCACAATTCATCATATCAAAAGTTTAAAGACGCCAATGATGAGTTTAGGTTTTGGGAGTCCTTATTGCCCTAGTTCTTCTTCCCTCAAACTCTTAATTTTCTAGAATTGTAGCCTAGTTTCTAGCCCGATACCTTCCCAAAGAAAGAGTTGTAATTTCTCAAAACAATGAACCCTTTTTCATATTATAACTGAGTCAATTTTCTAAGCCCTTCAGCTAAACCCTTATGATTACTTACACCCTTTTTTTATGCTTTAAGGGAAATCTACTAGAAACTCACTTTCCCACAGAGACTTCACATATTTGAATCATTTTTATTAGAAAATTCAGAATTACCCAGAACTAAGTGGTGAGCCCTGGTATTGCAGCAAGAGTGTTGCAACTCCCAAGGGCTCCTCAACTCTATTTATCAACCCGGGGTTCGTAAAAAATTTGAGGTGACAGTGCTATGTACATAGTGGATAGAATTCTACTCATGCCACCCTCAACTAGGGCATTTGATTAATAGGCCTCCAAGACCATCCTTCTACTAAATCAGGGGGGAAATTAACTACTGAAAGTGCAATTCAAAAGCTATATCTAGTGTAGAAAAAGTAAATATTTTTCAAATCCTATCTTGTAGATGCTACCAACTTGTAAATGCTACTGAAGAAATTCACAAGAGCTATACTACCTGCAGAAAGGAAACTACACTATTTTCAACCAATCATCTAGCTATCAAATTCACTTGTAAACAGGAAATTATCCTACTAAATCATAACTCAATATTTCATGCATCATTTATCTAATTCACACTTGCATGTAAAGTAATGTTCTACTTGTATTAAATCTGTGATAAAGAAGCTAATGTTTTTCTATCTTGCAGTGAAGGGAAAATGATGGTTGGAATGGCCTAGGTGTTGCCTTTGATCATGGAGTCCAAGCTGGGGGGTCAACCTATTCCTAAACTAAGTCAAACTTGCATCACAAGTCAAAACAAGGGAAGAAAAGGATGTTACAGGAAGTTGCTATAGGATCCTTGTATTGCTACAGGAAGGCCTGTAATGCTACAGGAAGGCTTTTGAGAGGGTTTGGAAGGTAAGAACAATGAGATCAAGGGATGGAAAGGTGGATGGAGGTTTTGGTAGATGGATGAAAGGTGGCCAACACCCCTAGCCAAGCTCAACACTTTAGGAAGGCCTACTTTGGACTAAGAGGTCTTCTCACGGTGACCTAAGTGATATAGATCGAGAACAACATCTGAGATTCATCAAAAATAGGGTGGAGAAGTCTTGGATGGAGATGGTGAAAAGGCCCCTTGCCTGCAGATCCAACAGTCTTGCAACATCACATGCACATGCTCTCTTATCATTCACAAAATATCATAACAAATGGTGGAAAAGATGAGTTGAATTTAAAAACTATCTAACTTATGCCAAAAACTTTGATCTATGCAATGAATCAACTTCTAAACTACAACAAACATATGCAAAACAAGATAAATAATATAGACATTTTTCCAAGAAATCATAAACATAGTATTTTTGGGTTGTGATTGTAGATTCCTCTATTCATGCTCCCATGAGAGAGATGAGATAGAGGTAGCATTCATAGGATTTTTGAGGAATTATATTGTAATAAAATGCAACAATCTAACAAACACTCTAAGCTAAAAAAGGAATACCAATACACAAGAGGGACCTAAGCTGCTACACATAACAAGTCAAAAATAATAGCAACAAGTGCTTGAGATCAATAGATTCTTAGCTAAAAACATAGTTTGAATCCTAATGAGCTCTTTGGAATGTTTATTTATAGAAAATGGTAGCTACCAATAGCTCCCTATAAAATAGAGATGTTTGTCTCCCAAAACTTGAGAAAGGTGGATCTAGATCTCCTTAAGTTGTACTTGCTTGGCTGGCAATGACCTCGTCCTGCTTGGCTGCCAATGACCTCAAGCTGATGAGAGATAAAGTGGTTATCTTGGTTGATTGAAGGAGTTAAGGAGGTGGAAAAACTCCTAGAATCTCTCCCCATTGTTTGCTCTGAGCTTTTGTATTGAAATTATCTCAAAAATTCTCTATTTCCTACCTTTAAACCATATTAGGCCACATGACATAGCAAAACATCTTTCACCCCTCTCACTAAGCATAATATAAAAAAAAATGTAAATAAATGTGAGAAAGAGATAGTCTTAAAGTTGGAGGATTACATTATGACCCTTATGATATACATATTGATGAGCCTCATCATCCCCCCTCTACTGAGATTGTTGCTCATCCTCTGAGTAACTCATTCATCTATGTCCATGTATTTCATGGTCCTGGTGGCCTCTCTAACATCCCAAGGTTCCTCAGATGGTGTGCCTTCTTGAGGATAGAAGTGTGCATTCTTTTCTATTTTTGTCCACTCCTTCCTCTGCTCTTCTTCATTTCTTCCTTCCTGTAGGCCTAGCAGCAAGGGTGGACTAAGCTTGAGTCCAATCCAATTGAATTTTAATCTTTGCATGAGTCTTTTGTAAAAGTGTATCCTTTCCAATGTATTCCTCAACTCTTCATAAGAGTGATACTCCTTGATCTAGAAACTGTGGGGTAAGGCATTCTATCTTCTCTGGCAGGCTTGCTGTCTTTCTGTCCCTAACAAACTGAGTATGTCTACAAAGTGTGAGATGGCTTGCTCCTAGGTGGAAAGGTATTTGGGTGCTATATCCACATCATTGGATATGATGCTATGATTGCTAATGATGTCCATTGGGCTTATATGTCGTTGCCCTGATATATAGTGGTTCCTTTTCTTCCTTTGCTAGTACTTTCTTTACCTGCTTAGCTCTGGCTTCCTCATGAGTCATCCAAGATGCTAGGGCCATTAGTTGCATATCCCCCAAATTTGCATTGGGATCCCAAATATTCATATCAGTCAAGGTGAGGTTATGCATGTAAAACTCATCCAATTTTTCTCTGTCTTCTGTGTTACTTTGGTCACATAATTCAATGAATTGTTTGTAATATTGAAATTGCATAGATCCATGTTGTGCTAGGGTCTTGATTTGGAATTTCATCCAGTGCTCTTTGAGAAAGAATGTATAGGACTTGGATGGATGTTTGCACTGTAATACCTCCACAGAGAGGCTTTCCATTATGGCCAGTTTGGTTTCTTTCTCTTGCATCTTCTCCCTCAACCATCTATTTTTTGCCTATAGTTGTTCCCTCATTGTGGACTCTTTCTCTCTTCTCTCACTTAATTCTTTGCCTATTTAAAGGACATTTTATTCCATGAGGCACACATCTTCCATCTTTTTAGACTTAACAATTTTCATCCATTTGTGGGTTCTTCCTCTTTCTGCTTCTAGTTCAAAGAAAAGTGGGATTGAAAATTTTTGGGGAATAACTCTCCCTCCTTCAATGAATTTATAATAGGATCTCAAACTATGCTATGGAATAGGTCCTGGAGCTTTAGGAAGTTCTTCTCAAAAGTTTTTTGGGATGATTCCCCCTCCTATAGTTGTTGCGTCACCTTCTGCCCCTCCTGTTGCTCATTCTTCTCCTCCTGTAGCACCATCTCTTCATCCTGTAGCACACTCTATTTTCCTGTACCATGCACTGTTTTTCCTGAGCTTCCCCTTTCCTTTTTTTTGGAGGGTGGTAGGTGTATTGGGTTGTTTAAAGGAGGTTGATCTAGTGGTGGGCCTCCTTACATATGTTATACGAGTCTTTGATATGGATTCTGGATAGGTGACCTCTTCAACTTTTCTTTCAATGGGCCCCACCTCGTCTTTCTTCCTTGGGGACTCTCCAATTGTGATAGGGGCCTTTGTGGGAGTTTAAAGCCTTCCTTGCTTGATCCTAGTGCTTTTCTTGGTATTAAAGTAGTCGAGATCTTGCCTTTGCCTCTTCCTTTTGGGTTTGACTAGGGTGCTCAAGGTAGCTCAGGTTCTAGCTACCTCTTTTTCATTGGGTCCTGGAGACAAACGCATTTGCGTTGCGGATACCCTTTCTTCTCTAGATTCAGTAGTTTTTTCAGGGCTTGGTTTTTCATATTTCTCCCCCTCTTCACCTTCATCTTGCTCTTTTTCTTCCTCTGCCTCTGGTTCTTCCTCTATCCTTTTTGCATCTATCTCTCTTTCCTCTTCTGCCTTTTCCCCCTCTTCTTCTTCTTCATTCCCCTCTCTTCCTCCAACACTAGAGGTTGGGATCTCACCTAGTGTGAGGGTCTATGTGTCAATGAATATCTTACTATCCATGTCAATGAATTTGGACCAAAGGACATGGATCCTTAGTTTTTTCAAGGCATCCACCACTATCAGTTTAATGAGATAATTGTGACCTAGGTGTTAGTGTTTTCCCTCTCTCACTTTTTGACTCATGTCCCTAATGGACTATACGAAGAAGTATAGTACATTGAGTCTTTGAGCAAGGGGAAATTATTCTTGAAACCTGAGTCCTTGAAGTAATCTAAAATGGTAGCCATAGACCAGACTCAACCTTCCCTCTCAGGATATGTATTTTAGGATATGGTAGGCCACCTCATCCCAAGGATAGGGTAGGCTTTCCCTCCTAACTCCATTCTTGTCTTCGATAGGTTTTTCATTGGCAATGAAGAAGTTATTTTTAGCAGTGGCACTGGTGGTTTTGTCTTCTCTGCCCCATTTGATCCCTAGGGGTAGGGTTGTCACTCTGCTAATTAGCTCAGGACTAAGTGAAATAGCTAATCCCCTCACCACAATGGTGGCACTGACTTCTGTTTGTGAGTTCAGGGCCATGGAAAATTCAAATGCAATGTCATCATCATATCCCTTCAACAGTTCAAAGAATCCTAGCCACTAGTGTCTTCTAAAAATGTCTACCACAGGAGGGTGGAGATGGATTCTTTTAGTGTCTGAGGGCTCCCTTCTATTAAATCCTCCCCCCATCTCTTCTCTATGTTTTCAACTAAGTGAAGGAGAGATACTTCCTACAATAGCTTTCATGTGTAATTCAGTGGCAATAGATGGTTGAGATCATTGCTTGATGATAATTTCCTATATTTCCTCTAATCTATAGCTATAAAAGATCTTTCATTTCACAGTTTCATTGATACTTCCTGTAAAATTTAAAGTGAACCAACATACAAGTTATGGATGGATGAACGAGACAGTTCAGTTAATTTTTACCACATGGCTTGGGATAAATATAATAAATTGGAGACTAATTCGACCCTTGTTAGCATTCTTTCACCCTTTTAGTCTTCCTGTAGTAGTCTCTCGGCCTTCCTACAACATCTGTAGGCTACCTGTAGCTTCCTCCAGTAGAAATGGAAGAACAGGGTTCGACTCTCCTCGATGGCACCCCAAGATTGTCCTCACCTTAACTGTTTTTGAAATGAGTGTAAATGCAAAAGAATTCAAGCCCTAGTACATAATATGTTGTTTTTGGCTTAGGTCGGGAATGGTGTGATTACTTGGCAGACACATGAGGCTTCCTCTTTTGGACCATTGTCCCCACTTGGAGTAATCATTCCCTTATCCCTCGTAATCAACACCCACTCTATGTGATCCTAACTTGACTAATGTGACACCTCCACATTGCATGAGTGCTCACCATCACTTTTTGTTTACTGACTGAGGGTGGCCAAGTTAACTAGCCACCTCCAGCTTATTAAAATACCTCCTCTCGACATTTACACATTTTTCATTATTTACACATAGGGAGGAGATGATATTTTTCCATACCTGTGACTACCTTGTGATTGACTAATGCAAGAATGTGCATGCTAGAGTTGGACCTTTTTATTGTCATCAAGGGAGTTGACTTGTTGTGTTCTTTTCTTTCCTGTGTATATCTTCTTTGCTCATGGTATTTGACTGTTGTTGTTGCTATGTGTGTAGGTACCTTGTTGATGTCCAAGCTGCTATTTCTGGTGGAGAGTCCTGTTGGGAGTGGTATGACTACTGCAGAGTGCCTCATGAGTTGGTATCATGCCCCCTACTAATGAAAAAAATAAGATTATGGCTTTCTGTGATATTTGCACACGCTGCTACAGGAGAAGGTTCTCTTCCTATAACAATCCTTTTCTCCTCTTCTAGGGTCTTCAAGCTGCATGGGGGTGATGAGAGACGATGTAAAGGGTTTGGAGGATCATTCTAGGACTATGAGGGAGTGGTGAATATTTTTGGAAATGGAGAGGATGTGCTCTTTGTATTTCTCAAGAAATGTTTACAGGGGTAAATAGGAGTGGAGGGATTTTAGTGAAAAATATAATTTTTTTATGAACTGGGATGGATGAGAGATGGATGGATGGTGGACCATGGTGGGGGAACCTTATTCATCCTTGGCAAGGTCATGCTTGGTGGCCCTTTCATTTGGATCTCCCTCTTGTAGCTTTTCGAAGTCCTTCTATAGCACTATAAGACCTTCCTGTAGCAATTATAGGTCCTTCCTGTAGCAATGCAGAGAGGGGTGAAACTTGAATTTTGAGCTAATGGGATGATGGTAAGTGGTGATCACATGATTTTGGATGGTGGATATGAAGTGGATGGAGGGAGGAGAGCTGATAATCTTGAGGATGTTGGCCCTGTAACTATGGAATTTGCCACTGTCTTCAATCCTGCAAAGTGGCAAAAAAATTAACTAACATGTTGTAGATCCATGTCCTGGGATTTCCTTTGTTTTCTTCCTTCTCTTTTTTTTAATCCTTTTCTTTTACGCATAGGTTGCCTCAAAAGAGGTTTTCAACCTGTATTCTTGCACTGGGTGCCTCAAGAGAGGTTTTCACCCAAGGATCTTTATTTTTTTCTTGTTTTTCGTTACTCTTGGGCTGCCTCAAAGAGGTTTTCAACCCAAGAGTTGGCCTCTAGTGCCTCATAACAATTTTCATGTAGGCCTTTTATTTTCTTTTATTTTATCTTTTCAAGAAATTATCTAAAAATTATTTGAACTGGAAGCTATGACACTTCCAATCACATTGACCTCTCTATGGATGGCACTGATGAATTCTTCCTTAGACATAGGTTTTATATATACCTTCAACCTGTATCCATTGAAAAGCAAGGGAATCCCTTCCTCATCAATGGTCCTGATTTGAACAACTCCATTTTCATGACATTTCTCTATCAGGTATGGGCCTAACCATATTGTCATCAATTTTCCTTTGAAATCCTTGAACCTAGAGTCATATAATAATGCCCAATCCCCTTCCTGAAAAAATTTGTCCTTGATATGCCTATCATGCTAGGCCTTCCTCTACAATTGTATAAATTCAGTGTGTAGGAGGGATTTCATTGTGAACTCATCTAAGACATTCAACTAGAGCAGCCTCTCTTGCTATGCTTTGGTGTCATCTGAGTCCAACTGGGCTTCCATTCTTAAAGTATTATACTGAAACTCAGTAAAGAGCAGATCTTTCTTTCCATAAACAAGATCATATGGAGTGAAACCAGTAGTTGCTTTCCAAGTAGTGTTATAGGCCCAAGGGACCTCCACTAATCTATCTACCCAATTCCTTTTGTTTCTCCTCACAAACATGGTGAAAATTCTCTCTAATTCCCTATTTGTAACCTCTACTTATCCATTTTCTCGAGGTTTATAGGTAGTAGATTTTTGTGTTTGATATGATGTCGCCTTAAAATATTCTCGATCAGATGTGATGTGAATTGAGCTCCTTGATCGGCGACTATCTCTCCGGGGTAGACAAATTTGTAGAAGACATTTTCCCTTAAGAATTCGTCCACTTTCTCCTCTGTTTTTCCTTGACAGCCTTTGTCTCAGCCCACTTTGTCAAATAATCAGTGCACACAATCATGTACTTTTTTTTCCCTGATGGTGGATCAATTCACCCAATGAAATCCATGCCTCACTTGTCAAATAGATCCAAGGCAACCTAGGGTTGTAGTGGAATTTCATCCTTGGGTGTGGGTTTCCCCTTTCTCTGGCACTGATCACATTTGTTGGTATACCTTATTGCATCTTGGTGGATAGTGGGCCAATAATAGCCAGCTTGTAGAGCTTTCAAAGTTGTTCTCTTAGCAACAAAATGACCTCCACAGGGCCCATCATGATAGACTGAGAGGATGTCAAAGAATTCCTCTTCCCTAACACATCTCCTTAAATTCTGATTTGGTCCCAGCTTGAAGAGATTGGCCCCAATCCAAGTGAAAGGGGCATTCTTCCTTATAATTATGTTATTCTCCCTAGATGATAGATTTGGAGGAAATCTTGCAGAAACTAGGTAGTTTCCTATGTCAGGAAACCATGGAGAGAGCATCGAGATAGTAAATAAGTGCTCATATGGAAGCTGATCATCGACCATCCCTTCATCACCTGCAGTAAAAGCAAGTCTAGAAAAAATATCTGTAACTATATTTTCTTTTCCTGGCTTATCAATGATAGTTAAATCAATTCTTTATAACAATCACAACCATATAATGATTCTAGCATTCACATCAATGTTGTTCATCAAGTATTTGATAGTTGCATGGTCAGTATGCACAAAATTTTGGTATCCAGTGATGTAGGTTTTGAATTTCTTCAAAGAGTGTACAACAACTAGGCGTTCTTTCTCAGTTACAGTGTAGTTCAATTTAGCCTTAGACATAATTTTACTAATAAAGTAAATGACATATGGTAACTTACCATCTATCTTTTCCAAGGATTCCCCCAAATCTCTTTTGGATGCATCAACATGGATATCGAAAGGCAGAGCCCAATTTGGGCCCCTAAGTATGGGTGTAATGGTTAATTTTTCTTTCAAAATCTCAAGGGCCTCCTAGTAGCTATTTGTCCAACAAAATTATGAGTCCTTGGCCAAAAATTCAAACAATGGTGAGGCAACCTTGCTAAAATCCTTGATAAACCTCCTATAGTATCCAACTAAGTGTAAGAAACTCCTAACATCCCTCTTCTTTTGAGGAGTAGGGACGCTTTTTATGATAGCAATTTTGTTTGGGTCCACTTGTATTCACTACCAAGATATCGAATGGCCAAGGATAGTCCCTACATTTATTAATAATTCACAGTTCTCGAGACTAAGTGAGAGGTTAATTTAAATGCACTTCTTCAAGACTTTTCCTAGGTTAGAGAGTGCCTCCAGGAAGTCACACCCATAGCGAGTGAAATCATCCATGTAGATCTCTACAGAGTCATGGACCAACTCAGCAAAGATGCTCATAAATTCCCTTTGAAAATTGACAGGGTCATTACATTTACTGAGAGGAAGGACCCTATAAGCAAAGGTACTCCAAGGACATGCGAATGTATTTTTGTCTTTAACCTCAACGCTGATCTGGATCTGATTGTAATCACTAAATCCATATAAGAAAGAGAAGAAATTCTTCCCTACAAGACCATCTAAATGTTTATCAATGAAAGGTAAATGGAAATGGTCTTTCTTGGTGGCTTTGTTCAGTTCTATGTAATCCACACAGATCCTCCACTTCCCATTCTTCTCTGAGACCAAAACTAGAGGGCACACCAATTCACTATCTGAGATGGGGTATATGAACATTGCATCTAACAAATTTTGCAACTCTTCCTTTACTATGTCCTTGAGGGTTGGGTTCATTCACCTCTGATGTTGGTGCATAGGTTTGCATCCCTCCTTGATGTAGATGTGATGAGTACAAACCAAAGGATGCACTCCATTAATTTATTTATAGTTCCACGAAAAAGCATCTAAGTACTCTCTCAACATTTTTCACAAATTCTCTTCTTGGTTGGCTAAGAGAGAGGGGTTAATCTTCAAGGTTCTAGATGGATCAAATTATACAACTTTGATATGGACAAGACTTGGGTCAACTAAGCATAATTTAGTCCAAGGATTACCATCAGATTCCTTTACAAGCTCAACAAGAGGCATGGTATTGGGGGGTTGGTTCTGGAGGATCTGGTCAATGAGGTCATTTTCGTCAAGTTGACCCCCTCCTATAATAGTATATAGCGTACATATTGGATGGGATGTCATATGGTACACTTCATCTTCATCTTCCTCTTCTAACCATAGGGGTAACTCATGCACAATGGATGGCTCAATAGGAGGGTCAAATAACTATTTGGACAAATTCCCATTCTTAATGGTCATATTCTCGGCCCTACAACTTATGTAAGCATCAACAGTGGCTAACCATGGCCTTCCCAAGATGAGAGGATGGCCATTGAATTTGGTTTTGGGCTAGAGAGCAAAGAAGATAGTAGGATACTCCTAGGAGTCAATAGAGACTATTACGTCCTCAACAACTCTCTCAAGAGCCACTATGGCTCTATCTGCAAGTTGCAGCACTGTAGTGGTATTTCTCAAGGATTCTTGGAGGTTTAGTTTTAGCATGGTTTCTTTAGTCATCCCATTGATGACAGCCCCAAGATCAATAAGGGTTTGAAGGAAAATGATGCCATCAATGTGCACATCTACCACTAGACTTCCAGGGTCTAGATATTTTGAACAAATAACTCTCCCCAATATGAAATCAGATAATTGACCAATAAAATTGATGGTGGGGGTGTCTTGTTTTCTCCTTTGAGGATGTTTGAAACATTTCTCTTTGATAATATTATCATAGATGGGAACGTCCTTAATAGCATGGAGGAGGGGTATTTTAACACATAGATTTTTCAATTCTCCCAAAATTTTAGTCTCTTCTAGGGTGTGCTGGTTAGGATGGATCAATATCTCAATAAAAGGAGGTAGATTTAGTTGAGGGCTACTCCCTTCCTTTTCCTCTTTAAGCTCCTCAGGTGGAGATGTAGGTTGTTTATGTGGAAGCACTCTTCTAGACACGAGGTTGATTTCTTGAATCTCTACAACATAGGCAGAGTAAGATGTCTCTCCATTGTTTACCTCTTGTTCTTGCTTGTTATTTGGGTTGGGAAAGAATCTAAGGTTTCTTGGGTGGACCAAGATGAGTGAGATGTGGTTGAGATGGAGGTGGAGGTAGTAAAGTAGGAGGTTGGTTTAGTTGAAGCCTCCACCCTTGTGATGGGTTATTCCATTGAGGATGTGGAGAAGCATATGGTTGAAATGGTTGATTGACAAGTTGGGGAGGATATTGAGGAGCATAAGGCCAAGAAGGAGGTGTGGACCATGATGGATGAGTGGAAGAGTACCAAGGTGGAAAGGGTGCATTCTGGTTGGGATGGTAATAAGAGTAAGATGCACCTTGCATGCCCTACTGGTATGGCCAAGGTCCTTGAGGCCTCCTTTGATTTATAAAACAAAGTTGCTCAGCCCCACCTTCTGCCCCTTGGTATACAAATTTTAATCCAGGAAAAGAAGGAAATTTATTTGTGGCATGGTTTTCCTCACATACTGAGCATACCTCTATGACATTTAATGGACATTCATTTCTAGGGTGCCTTCTTGTGAATTTAGGGAAAAAATAGCTAATGCTCTATCTACTTCCTATTGTTTCCTCTTGATCTGTATTGTATCCATTTGCAAAGAAAAGGTATGCAACATTTCAATTTTAAAGTCCTCCAACATGTTTCCAATTTCATTCTTGATGGATGTTGTGGATGGAGAGGAACTGACCAAATCTTGACTAGCCCTACCCTTCTTCCTAGTTACCCCAGAGTGGTTCTTGAACACTTTTTTGATGTCTTCATAGGATAGCTGATAGACATATCCCCCAAACAGTATGTTGAGGGTTTCTAGCATGTCCTCCCTTATCCCTCAGAGAAGAACTAACTTGAGTGATTGAGGATCAAGGGTACATATGGCTCTCCTATAGCTGAGTTGGAATTGCTCCTCATAGTCATTTAAGGGTTCATTAGGTCCAAGGGTCATTCTAAATATTTCTTCTTTGGTTTCTTTGTACCTACAATAGTCCATGTACTTGTTGTTAAATGCTTGTTGCATTTGATCCTAGGTAGTGATGTTATCCCCAGGTAGACCCATAAACTAGCACAAGGTTACATCCTTAAGGGTAGATGGGAATAACTTCAGCTTCTGGTCATCAGAGGTATAGTCATAATTCCTACAGGCAACAACAAACTCAAACATTAAAGTATCAGGATCCTTAGAGGTTAAGCCATGTAAGTGAGGAAGGGTAATAGGGCTTATATTACGCGCAAAAAAAGCAAGGCTATCTATGAGGGCATGACAATTAGGGAGTGCTAAGGTGTGCAAGGAATGCTAGGAAGTGCTAGCACATGCTAGAAATTTCCAAGTAATGTTAGCCATTTCAGGACATGAAAAGTGCTAATATGTGCTAGGTGTCAGGGTTTGGTTCCAACGCGTGCTAGGGAGTGCTAGGGAAACACAAGGGAGTGCTAGTTTCAATTGCATGGAAATGAATAAATATGAGTGTGTGGTAGGGAGTGTTAGCAAGTTATATCTGTGCTAAGGAGGGAGTGACAAGGTATGATAGGAAGTGCCAAGGCATGATAGAGTGTTAGGAAATCATGCCAAGATGTTCCAAGTGTCAAGGTGTGCCAATGTGTGCCAAGGAGTGTTAGGGAGTGCTAGTGAAACACAAGGGAGCAGTAGGTCATAACGCATGGAAATAAATGAATAAGTGTGTGTTATAGGGAGTGTCAATGAGTTCCAAGTGTGATAAGGAGGAGTGAAAAGGCATGCTTGGTAGTGCTAAGGAATGTTATAGTGTTAGGGTGGTATGCAGATAAGATGTGACAACGCGTACAAGAAATTTTTAGCTGGGAGTGCCACAGAAACTCAAGGGAGGACTATGTCAAAATGCATGGAAATGAATAAATACGAGTTTGTGATTGGACTTGTCAGTGAGTTCCAGGTGTGTTATGGAGGGAGTGGCAAGGTATGCTAGGAAGTGTTAAGGCATAATAAAGACGAGGATGACATGCCAAGATGTCTTAGGTGCTAGAGTGTACCAACACATGCCAAAGAGTATTAAGGAGTGTTAGGGAAGCACAAGGGAGCACTAGGTCAAAATGCATGGAAATGAATGAATAATATTTTGTGACCAGGAGTGTCAGCGAGCTATAGGTGTGCTAAGGAGAGAGTGACAAGGTATGCTAGGTAGTGCCAAGGAATGATAGAGTTCTTGGGAAACATGCTAAGATGTGCAAGGTGACAAGGTGTGCCAATGTGTGCTAGGGAGTGTTAGGGAGTGTCAGGGAAACACAAGGAAGCACTAGGTTAAAATGCATGGAAATGAATGAATAAGAGTGTGTGACAGGGAGTATCAATGAGTTCTAGGTGTGTTAAGGAGGGAGTAACAAGGTTATATTTTAGGTAGTACCAAGGTATGCTAAACTACCAAGGTGTGTCATGAAGTGCTAGGGTGTGTTAGGGAATATCAAATCATGCCAAGGAATGTAGGGGATGCTAACACATGCCACATAGTGCCAAGGTATTTTAAGACATGCTAGGCACTATGGCATGTCAAGATGTAAAATGTGTTTCTTAGTTATTTTACGACCACGGTTGGATGTGATGAGCCTTGTCTTGGTAACTTGTTAAGTGGAATGAGTTGAGATTGGACATGAGTAGCCTAAGATGAGTTACAGGTAGTTCTTGGGCGAACAAGGCTTATGTTGAATTTCCACAGCACATAAGAATCTGGGTTTTCTCTTAGAATATTTGATGCAAACACACTCAAGTGAAATAACACATCTATTTTTCACAATGAAGTCTACACACATTAGGGAATCAACTAGTGGACATGAAAATTTTTAACTTTTTCAAACCCTTCTTCATTATATTACAAACTATAATACAAAATGCTAGAGCTCATGTACCAAGGATCATGGCCCTTTATAATCACATTGATACAAGGAATACAACTAGGGCTTGGTGTTAGTTCTTTGATAAACCATCTACCTTGAACAAGAGAACACTTGACATATTTTTTGATGGTGGCCACACTCAACCCTTTCAGTCCACATGTCCTAAACACATCTAGCAGGTCCTCTTACCTCCCATTATACAACTCCTCAATCTACCTCTATCAATGAACTCAACACCTTTAGGTTATTGAACTTGGCTCAACAAAATTTTTCCTCTATCTAACTCCTTTTTCCTTCAAGGTCTTCAACACTTATCGTCTTTGATCAGCTGTTCACAACCCTGTTTGTGAGAAAATCTTCGGTCTACCCACATTTTCCATACTACTACTCCAAGATGATAAGTCTAGGTATATGGATGCTTCCCTTCTTCTCACTGACTCAATCCTCTATAATACAATGAACTAGGGCTAGTTGGCTAGCCCACTTGCTTACTACTTTAGCCCTTCAAAGTCTACATGTCCTTAGGCCCAATACACCTACCCTTATACCAGTCTTATTTTCTTTCACAAGTACAGGACTTAGGGATCTTCTTTGATAATCACTTAATAGCCCTCCAACTGTACATGGAATTCCATCAATTTTGCCAACCACAGTCAATTATTTTACTAATCTAGGGCCCACAACACGACCCTCATCTAGGGCTCTTCAAATCTGCCACCTAATAGTGATTTGAGTCCTCTCAAAATCACTATTCTTGTGTACCAATGTCTTTGTTTTCCAATCTATGAACAAATCTGAACTATCCTCTTATCATCCTTCTAACAATTTGTAGATGACTCAACTAGGGTCACAAATCATCCACTAATAGTCCATTGACAAACTGTTTATAGGCTACTTCAAGTCTCTGTCCAAAACTCTATGGACAGTCCATCAAAATCAACTCCTCTTCATGTCAATCCATTCCTCATATCGCACATTCATTAGGGGAATTTTGAGGTCTAAAATGGGCCTCCTAAAAAAATTATAAAATAATAGTGGAAATGATAAAATAAGATTAGATTACATCATCAAATTTTAGAGGGAAAAAAGAAAAAACTATTTTTTCAACTCATATTTTCAACTTATCTCCCTATGGTTTTACTTAAATTTCGAGCAAAAAACACTCTTTGGACGCAAAATTTGATTCCTCATCCAAGGAGTACCCATGTTACATACTTTTGATGGACCCCGCTACACGAAAAATGAGAAATACATGAAAAATGTGATTGCAATCATGTTTTTTCATGTATTTCTCATTTTTCATGTAGCAAGGTCCATCAAAAGTATGAAACATGAGTACTCCTTGGATGAGGAATTAAATTTTGCATCCAACGAGTACTCCCGCTCAAAATTTGAGTAAAACCTTAGGGAGATAAGTTGAAAATACAAGTTGAAAAAATAGTTTTATTATTTTATTATCTTTTAATCTTTTACTTTTTAACTCCAAAAATGGTGAATCATCCCCCATGGTTGACATCATCATACTGAATCCTATTGGTTCTTATAAAGTTTACTTCGGTTGTACATTTTTCTTAAGTGGCCCATTTTAGACCTCAAAATTCCCCTAATGCTTCTGCTCAATCTTCTACTCAGGTTCCACCCTCCTTTGGATCTGTTATCTCCACACATACTTCTACAAACCATCTTCCATATATGTGGTCTATATTGCAAAGATAAACCTCACTCTAAGGGTTAGGACCCCTCTTCTTCTGCGCAGATTTTTCACAGCCTTAAGGGCATACCTTATGGACTGAACATGCTATGAAACCTTCCTAACAAGGGCATTATACTTTTATTCTAATTGATTTAGAACAAACCCTATCCACTCATAGAGAAAACAACAACTCTTGCTTCCATAAGAGATTTGACCTAGCTCAAATGGATCCATAGATTCTGGGCATTTTTTTGACTAAATCTTGACCTGAACTTTAGATCTCTATGACTCACAAACTATGGTTACCTCAATCAATATTAAACCTGCGGCTACTTTTGTTCTGGTCCTAAATTCTAGTGCAGACCCTCCTCCATTTGTGCTTGTTGTTATCACATACCTTGTAGCCTACTAACCACCAAAAGATAGGGTCTCAACCCTCTCTACTATTTCAGAATTTGATGCGGCCTTCACGTAGAAACTCCACTAAAATCACAAGCCCAATTTCTCATGAGTTTCCTCTCTTGAGCTCGATCTACTAGAAGAGAACCAACAATACACAATCCTAATTGCTAGCTCGAATCCATTAAGGTATGCGACATTCTTGTAAACCCTCAAATGATGATCATACTCTTGGTGGATGATCATGGCCTCCCTTTAGCAACCCTTACTCAACCCTCTAACTCAATCTACTTTAGGACTACATCTCTCCTGGGCTCCTTGATCAAATGAGCTCCCTCTTGCTTGATGTTCTTTCCTTCATACTAAGGCCTCTTTAAATAGCTTTTCCTAGCTAGGCCTCTTACGAACCCTCTAGAACTTATGGGTTTTATCCACTTGTGCCTTAGGAAATATTAATTTCCCTTTCTATTTTTCTTTTAGATTATAAACCCCATCTTGGGCCCAAAACCCATTCGCTTGGGTTCTTTTACCACAAATACTTTTGTGACCAAACTCACACAAACCCATCTCACTAGGCTTGTGGAGTACCTCCCAAGCTACATAATTCAACAACATAGTCTAGTTGTAATAACTGTAACTTAGTCAAGCGAGGACTTGGTTTGGTTCCCAAGTTGCAAATTAAGTAAGGGTACTTGTGAGGGCATGATAGCTAGGGAGGGTCAGGGCATGCTAAGGAATGAAAACAATGTCAATGCATGCTGAGTAGTGTTAGGGAGTGCTGAGGCATCATAATGGAGAACTAGCTTAAAATGCATGGAGATGAGAAAATAAGAGTGTGTATGAGGGAGTGTCGGCAAATTCAAGTGTGCCAAGGATGAAGTGTGTTAGGAGAAGTTCATAATAGGATTTCTAGGAGGCAAGCCTACGGTTGCAATAAGGGGCTCGACAAAGAAGTTTTAGATGAAGGGAGACTTTTTGTTGGGCACAACACCATTTTTCCTTTAACTGTTATTTTTATGTGACATGTGGCACACTTTGGTGGAATGATCATGTTTTAAACTATTTCAGACAATTGCATATTTTCATTGTTGTGTATAATTTTTGGGGCACTCATCTTGTGCTGAATTATATCTTGTGTTCCTTGTGCATATTGTGGTTCTTGCAAACTCTCTGTTGATGCTATATTATTTATATGAACTATGTAGAAATTAATGTGTAGCTTCTAAACTGCTCATGAAATTTACTAAATCACAAGACTAGAATATGCTCTAGTGATCTGCAGTAGCAAATTCACGATTCGAGAACACATATCATAAACATGCACAAAGATTTATCACACATACACAAAGGTTTATCTCGGGGAAAACAACTACTCAAACCCCTTACTATATGTATTGCATTAATCAAAGAATCTGGATGAATACAATATGCTTGCTCAAGCTTGAGCACAACCTACACCTATATCTTCTATCCGTTGCGTGACTGATTGAACCTGGCCAATACTTAGCTAATTTTTGGAGCCTCCAAGCTACTATTTCCTTGCATTGTTCCCTTGGAAAATTTCCCCTAATTTTTAGTAATTTCTCACCATGGAATTGTGAAATTACCATAGGTAAATTCTCTGGTTACATGCACCACCTATACAACTTGGATTAGTTTACAACTAATAGTACACTTCCCTTGAACTCCAATCTCAACTGGGTAACTCAAATTCTCTGCATGCATCAATTATTTTGGGCTAATTGATCAGTTAATTGGTTGATCATTGAGTGTGGCTGAAGTTACACTGCACAACTTGACCCTTCACTAGTTCTTCTAATAGATAAAACTAGTTAAAATGATAATAACTTAAATTAACTAAAATAGATTGCTACAAATTAGTAATTAATCATGTAGAACTGAACTCAAGTGTCTCCAACTTGAATTAACTGAGTTAACTGAGTGACATGGCACCTCAGTTAACTACCTCTAAGTATTCTGTTGAAATTGAAATTCTAATTTTAATCTAGTTTGACCAAGGAAAAGTCAAAACTAGATCTTCTTGTTGCATTTTCAACAAACTAGACATACATGTTAAATATTGCATGTGTAAGCTATGTTTCATAGTTGTTTTGTGGCCATGGCTAGATGCAATCCTTGTCTTGGTAAGTTCTTAAGTGGAACAAGTTGAGCTTAGACATGAGTGGCCTAAGATGAGTTATAGGTAGTTCTTAGGTGAACAAGGCACAATCTACTTGTAGTAGGTGCAATTGGTCAAGTTGTTGCAACTGATGGAGGCCAATGTCACATGAACTACAGTAGATAAGGACTTGATTGGGTTCCCAAGTCGTGAAAAAATGTAAGGTTATTTTTTAGGGCATGAGTGATAAGGTGTGCCGGGGAATGTTAACATGTGCCAGATAGTTCAAAGCCATGCAAAATATTCTAAGATGTGCCAAGCACTAAGGCATGCCAAGATGTGCAAGGGTGTGAAAATATGTGTTAGGGACTGTCAAGGTAACAAAAAGGAGAAACAAGTTAAACTACAAGCAAATGAACACATAAGTGAGTTAATAAGTCATCAATTTACCTTTTCTAAGAGGGACATGCTAGGCACACCAACACTAGGTGCCAATAGGTGCTAAGTGCCAAGGGTTACTACATTCTAAGTGCCAAATATTCCTCTGTTATTTATCATCTACATTCCAATAATTGATATCAAATAACATTAATATTAAACCATGCCAAATCATACCAAGACATCTCAATGAATGCTACGCATGCTAAAAATTGTCAAGCGCCAACGTGTGCCAAGTTACAATGTGTGTTAGGGAGTGATACACATGTTATGAAGTGGAAGAGCATGTCGAAGAGTGCTAAGGTGTGTTAGAGAGTGCTAATGCATGCTGAGGAGTGTTAGGGAGTACTAGGGAAACATAAGGGAGAAATAGGTCAAAATGCATTGAAGTGAATGAATATGAGGGCGTGTCAGTAAGTGTTAACAAGTGTTAGCTGGCATGCTAAGGAGGGAGTGACAAGGTATGCTAAGAATTGGTAAGGAACGCTAGGGAATATCAAGGCATGTCAAGAAGTTCCAGAGTGTGCTAAGGAGTTCCAGTGTGTGTTAACATGTGTCAAATAGTGCCAAGGCATGCCAAGACATCCTAGATGCTAAGGCATGCTAGGATGTGTAGGGTGATAGGGTATTCCAATATGTGTCAAGGAGTGTCAAGGAAACAACAAGAAGAACTAAGCTAAAATGCAAGGAAATGAACATATATGAGAGTTAATAAGTCAGGACTTTAACTTTTTCAAAAGGGACATGCTAGGCACACTAATAATAGGTTCCAATATATGCCAAGTTCCAATGTGTGCCAAGTGCTAATGTATGTTAATGCATGCCAAAATGTTCCAGGGAATGCTAGGGACTACAAGGCATTCCAACACATGCTAGTAGAGTGATATGTTATGCTAGGGCCTGCCAACATGTGCTCAGGTGTCCTAGTCATGGCAATATGTTCTAGGTACAATTCCAAGACATGCGAGGCACCAAGGAAGGCTAGTGTGTGCCAAATCATGTTAAGGTGTGCCAAGAGTGTTGAGGAGTGCTAGGTCTCTCATTAATAGAATTGACAGAGCTTGATTATGTATTAAATAATATAGTTCCTACACACACTAGTGGAACTTTATCTAAAGGGAATTTGTTAGATAATAAACCTAATAGAGATGAACCATGTGTTGACTCATAGGAAAACTATGTTCTCATTACTTGAAGGAAATTATACACATTAATTAATTCTTACCAAATTGATTGAGTCTAACTAATATAGCCTTGGACACATAATGAAAAATACTCCACAAAAATGGTCTTAATTCATTATATTTTGACAAACAATATACTAACATACACATAGCATCATCAAAAAATCATTGGAATGATCAATGATGACGAAAATTTTTTGACCGTCACCAAAAGTAACCAAAAAGAGCATTGGTGAGGGTCAATAAAAGATCGTCACTAGAAGTGTCACCAAAGAGAGAATTAGTGACAAACCTTTAACAACCCTCACCAAAAGTGTCACTGAAAATGGCTTTGGTGACAAACCTTAAAGGACCATCACTATATGCACTTACAACAACACTTTTTTAAGGACTGTCACCATATGTGACATTGGTGATGGACCTTAAAGGTCTGTCACATGCATGACCCTCACCAACGACCCTTTTTTTGTAGTGTATGTAGAAGAGTTCAAGGCACATTGTCTAATTTCCTTCATGCATCTTTCTAATGGAAGAGATTCTTCTTCTTTCATCATGCTCATGGGATAGATAATTTTAACCCATACTAGCAACAACCATATGATGACATGAAATTATCTATCTATTGTCATATATATCATACCCCTTCCTTCTCTTCACCATCTAGACTTACCTCCAACAACTTTCTTTCCTTGCTTGAAGATGAGAGACATACTTTAACCATGCTACACAACTTTGTCTTCATACCATCATTTTTTTAAACCATTGGATCCCACACAAGGTGCAATGTAGACTATTTGTGAGACACTTGCTTTCTCCACAGTATGGGTGGACCTTCTCATAAATATTTTAGTGGAGGATCTCGATGATCCTCATTCTGCAAACACTCCTTTCTAATAATGATGATGTATGTTGACCTTTCTTTATCTTCTATCTTGCTAGATGACTTTTTACAACCATATATAGATTTCTACTTCATTTGTCCTTCTATGCTTTCAATGAAGAGGCCATGAGTTACTTTATTTCTATCATGATGACTGATACAACCATGTAGACTTTCTATTTAATCTATCCTTCCATTCTTCTATGATGATGTCATCTCTATTTCAACTCTAATGCATCCTATCATTCTTGTGATGTTTTTCATCATGACAAATGCCTTTTATAAACTTGAAAAGAACTAGGTGTAGAAGATTATCTCAGTCATAATAGAGATCTTTCACTTCCCCCTTCTTTGTCTTTTTCTTTTTAGGCTCTTTTACTTCTTTAGTGATATGGGCTTCATTTATTTCCATTCTCTTCTTGTTGTCCTTATTGAGTTTGGGACAATTTCTTTTAAAATGCCCATATTATTTATAGTCATAACATTGTATCTTTGACATATCGATCTTGTCTTTTCCAAGGGTCAAACTTTCCAAAATTTCCTTTTCTCTTGGCCATGGCAACATATTCTTGAACTTGTTCATTTGATCTGACATCACTCTTTGCCTTCAACCTAGTTTCTTCAATCTTACATAATGACCAAACTTAACTCTCTATTGAGTTACTTGAGACATGTGGCCTATAAGACTAATAAAAAATCTTAACTCTCTCTATTTTTCTCTCTAATTTCCCCTACTCCTCCAATGGCCTTGTGCCTAACATATTCAATAGCCAACTAGGGAGGATTTGACTCCCTTAACCCTCAGCTAAAATTATGTGTTTGAACCTTCTAGAGTCTTCTTCAAAGTCCACACGTGGTTAGATCCATATGCATGAGTAATGGGGGCTTATGTGGCATCCACTCATACAATGGTAGTCAACATGGTAGGTTAACACACGGGAGACATAAACTTTTCCTACATACTTTGTTTGATGTAATTATTCCACTATTGGAATGGTTTTTTTACCGTAGATCAAAGTATGAGGATCAATTTTAAGGAGAGAAGGTTTTTTACTTTACAAAAATGTCATTTAATGCCTCAAAATGGATCCATAAAGTCTTAGACCACAATTCTCCTAACTAAGGCCTATCAATAAAAATGTGTTGAAATAAGGAATTTTTGTGAGGGGGGTTGAATCAGTAATTATCAGGTTATTTTTCTTTTTCTAGTATGATTACAATCCCTTCTTATATTCTTTTACTTGTGAGATAATTCATTCACAAAAGAAGTGAACAACAATTTCAATCATACATATTCTTACAACAATCACATGAGCTGCACACACATTTGACACAGTGTTTTTCATGTGGAAACCCAGAGGGAAAAAACCACCAAATTTGTTGTTTGTTTATGATGTAAATTAATCGCCCACTTAATTACATATATTTGTTTTTTAACACACCCTCACAGGAGGCACCAACCCCCTTTGGTTAGCAAGCATCAACTTCCCAAGAGGCACCAACCTCTTCTGAATGTAGGCATCAACCTACTCTTGCTACTATTCTACTATTTCATATAATTTTGAAACTGAAAACAGAGGCATACAAATTACAAGTAGAATACCAAAATGGTTAGTTGCAGATTCAAATTCTACACTCTGTCTTTTGTGTTCTCATGCAGTTTTTCTTTACTTGTTGATCACAACAACAACTCCTCAGCACTCTGACTCCTCTCTCAAGGTCTCTCTGCTTCCTGCTCTTCAACACTATCCTCTTTGTTTTCCACACAGCGCACCTGCTGCACTTGCTGCTCAATCACTCAGTGTGCTCTCAGTGCTTAGACCTCTCTGTCTCAATGCACACCTCTCACTTCTTAGAAACTCAACACACTGCTCAACTCCCCCATATCTTAATTGCAAACGATGGTTTTGTTTCTCAAAGGAACTTTGCACAAGGAAATCTTTATTTTTTGTACTCTAACTTCCCAAATGTACTTTGACATGGCTTCCTTTTCTGTTGTTGCGTCTCCTGGTAGTTTCCTATCACAGTATTAAATCAACGATAAACCATGGATATATTTATGAAACAACTGCATAAACCTCCATGCTAAGAAATTAATTCTTAGATGACCTGCACACTCCTTCGAGAGTCCCATTCTTAGTTATTCCTCAACATAGCTTAATAGACCTCAGGGATGGGTACTCTAACTTTATTTATTTCTCCCAGTCGTGCGCGCGAAGCAACTGATTTCTTTCTTCATTCCATACAATCATCTCTGGAAAATGATGTCCTTGATTCTTTGTTATAGAGACTTTTATTTGTTTATCCCATTTCAATGATCAACTCCCTTGATCCTACATTCAATTCTGTAGCTGCCAACCCATCCATCCTTTAACTCATTGTACTGATTCATCGGAACATGCCATATCATAACTTACATCGATGGAATGTTACAATATCACACCTATCTGATATCCTTGGCCCCATTTTCCTTGAGCTCCTTTAACAAGCATTTTCTCATAGGAATGGACCTGTGATTGATGTCTTAGTGATATATCAGAGCCCCCCAATATCGTAACTTACACCGTTGAAATATTACGATATTTTGTTGTTCGATATCCTTGGCTCCTTTTGCATTTAGCTCCCTGTGTGTTTTCTTATAAAGGGACCAAGAGTTGTGACCAATGGCTTAGCACTTAAGTGTTAAGGCCTTTTGGCTCCTACCGAGGGCCAATATTCCTTTGTCAACTTCTTTGCGCCCTTGGTTCTCTGAACTCTCATGATCAAGTGCCAACACAACATCAAAAACCCCTTCCATTGTAACTTTTCCAAAAACCATTCACACAGGAGTTATGAGGTTCTCATCCTTTGATATGCCAAACTTCGAGATGACGTCATTATTCCATGTAGCGACTTCTTAGTGGTGACATGTGTCACCTAGATTTGTCCCACTAGGCCACCCAATAATATTGAATCTACCTGCCACGTGTCTTGTCGTACTACCACATCCTGCTGACGTCAATTTCCACTGCAGCTTCTCGAAGCCAATCTCATGTTGTCGTGTGTCCTACCAGATGAGAGAGAAGGAGTCCTAATTAACCATAGGTTTTGTAACACAATCCTTTATTAACTCTACCAATCATCCCTTGGATTTTTAACCATATCGACAACACTAGACAACGTAACTTCTTAAAACACATATGTTAAGAAGTTCTGATATTCTAATTGGCTTTGACCTCAAATATTTTGATATTCCAATGTGCCTCCTGCTCTGACCTCTGATATTGCAACTTGCTCCAATGATCCGAGGTTCTGATCTGCCGCCTACTTCGATATTTGATCTGCTGGTCTCTAGAGTTCTGATATCAGGTCCCGATGGGTTCTAATCTCTGATATTTCATTCTACTTAAAACTTCATGTCCCCAGACTTCGACAACCCATATTTTTCAATTTCAGAGTCCATTTTTAGACTTCCGCATATCGTTGGAAAGCTCTTCCAGAGAAGTTTCCAATAGAGAATGTATGATGTAGGCTTTGAGAAAATATTCTACCTTTGAGATGGTTTCAAACTCTCTGCCACACTTTTCTCATTAACTATTCTTCTTGTGCTTGGAATGCTACACTCCCAACCACCATAGTCACCATTTTATGGCTTCTCCAGCAAGCCTACTACTATTATGATTTTCTACAAATAATTCCAACAACCATGGAATTCCTTCAAAACAACACAATATTTATCATTTTATGGATTTTCCAGTAAGTCTGCTACTGTGATGATTCTATGCATAAAGCATACAACTACCATAGGAGTCCTCCTGATGCTTGCATCTACTACAACACACATTCATGCCAGTCTGGTTGACATCAATGCCAACATAAATGTCAATACTAACACAACCACCACCAATTTTCCAACAATATCCCCCTTTGGCATTAATGGAAACACCATAAGCTCCCCCTCGGGATAGGCATGGTCTTCTTCGATGCCCCAATAATCTTCTCCCCCTTTGACATTAATGGAAAGGTATACTTCTTGAGTGCTCCCCCTGAACCATTGCAGCATACTCTTCCATGGCTCCCTCAAGCTGAGTAGCTACCACCACCTACCAAAATGTAGTCATTTGGAGGGAGGAGATACAACTCCTATCTTCTACCCGAGATATTCAAATGGTTCTCTTTCCAGTGGCTTGGTAAATATATCTATCAATTTCTCTTTAGTGGCCACATATTCAAGTCTGACAGTATTGGCTGCAACCTGTTCCCTCAAGAAATGGAACTTGATAGGAATATGCTTAATATTTGAAAGCATGAATGGATTTTTGGAGATGCTGATGGAACTTGTGTTGTCACACATTATTGGAATGGGATCAGTAAGCTCTGCCTGACTATATTTCAAAGTTTTCTTCATCCATATAATTTGCATACAACAGGTAGCAACAACAGTATACTCTACTTCAGCAGTCGACAAAGAAATGGAGGCTTGTTTATTGCTGACCCATGACACCAAGCATTTTCCCGAGAAGAAAGATGCACCAGAAGTAATTTTTCTATCATCAGGGCTTCCAACCCAATCTGTATCTATGTAGGCCTTCAACTTGAATTCTTCGCTCTTAGCATACCACAGTACATACATTGTTGTTCCTTGAAGATATTTGAAAATCCTGTTGAGGAGAACAACATGAACCTCACATAGGAAATCCTGAAATATGGCCACTAGCCCCACTGCTTACATGATGTCTGGCCTTGAAGCTGTAAGATATAATAAGCTTCCTATCATTGATATGTATTCAGTCTGATTTACTAGTGGTGTTTCATCTTCTTTGCACAAATTGCAGCCTATAGTCATAGGTGTGCTTACTGGTTTGCAATCTTCTAGCCCAAATTTCTTCAGAGTTTCCTTGAGATATTTGGATTGAGATATAAACACTCCTTGTGGAGACTGAGCAATTTTCAAACCTAGGAAGAAGGACAACTCTCCAATCATGGAAATTTCAAATTTTGTTTGCATACATTTTGTAAATTGATACCCCAATTGTTCCATATCGCTACCAAATATTATATCATCCACATACACAACTACTGTGGGTAGGTGGTCGCCTTCATACTTTACATATAATTTACTATCAATTGTACCTTTCTTAAATCCTTTTTGCTGAAGGTATTTATCTAGCCTTTCGTACCAAGCTTTGGGAGCCTGTTTTAGTCCATATAGGGCCTTTTTCAGTTTGCATACAAACCATTCATCTTAGGTGAGTATAAATCCTTCTAGCTTCTCAACGTAAACTTCTTCTTCCAAAACTCCATTGAGAAATGTAGAATTCACATCCATTTTATATACCTTGATATTCTTATGGGCGACAAGAGAAAGAAAGATCCTGATAGCTTCCAGTCATGATATTAGTGTAAAGGTTTCTTCGAAATCTACCCCTTCTATTTGGACATACCCTTTGCAGACCAATCGAGCATTGTTCCTGATTACTTGACCGTGTTCATTTAGTTTGTTTTTGAAGACACATTTGGTTCCAATAACATTTTTCTCTCTAGGCCTTTGAACAATCTCCCAAGTGTCATTTTTTTCAATCTGATCAAGTTCTTCATTCATAGCTCTCACCCAGAACATGTCTTCACTTGCTTGACAGATGTTATTGGGTTCTATCTGTGATAATAGAGCCATATTCACATAACTTGTACTGCCAACAAGTATCCTCCTAGTTTGGACACCATGTCTTTGATCTCCAAGTATCTGAATCTCAAGATGTTCTTTTTGTACATACCTGAAGGGTATCTTTGGCCTCGAAGTTATGTCTGCTTCCTCATCTTCACTGTCTGAATTTTTTTCCTCCAGATCCGCAGCCCTCATATCTAACATTTATTCATCATCTGAGTTCATATTTATTTTAGAGGTCTTAGGTTATGAACCTACTTCATCTACTATCATGTCAATGCAATCCTTAATCTTCGTTGTGCACTTGTTGTAACACTTATATCCTTTTCTTCGAGTAGAGTACCCAAGATATATCTGTTCGTCAGTGCATGAATCAAACTTTCCAGGATTCTTATCATTCCTTTTGATGAAGCACTTGCTTCCAAACACCTTGAGGTGTTTAACTGATGCAGGTCTTCCCTTCTACAACTCATAGGGAGTTTTATTACTATTAGGCCTGAGTTGAGTTTTGTTTAACAGATACACTATTTCCTATGATGATTCTCCCTGGAAGATGTGAGACACCCCTACTTCATCCAACATTTCTCTAGCCATTTCTTGGATTGTTCTATTCTTCCTCTCTACTACTCCATTTTGTTGTGGAGTTTTAGCCACTGAGTACTGCCTCCTGATGCTATACTCTTCATAGAATTCCTCAAATTCTCTTGAGGTGTACTCTCCTCCTTTGTCTGATCTTAAGCATTTTATCTTTAAGTATTTCTCATTTTCTACTTGAGCTTTAAACTTCTTGAAATGCTTGAATGCTTCCGATTTTTCTTTTAAGAGAACAATCCAAGTGGCCCTGGTGAAATCATGAATGAGCAGCATGAAATACCTCTCTCCTTTTGAGGTTGTTGCTCTAGTTGGGCCACAAATGTCTATGTGAATGATCACCAGAGGTCTGGATGAGGAGAATTATTTTGACTTGAAATGAGTCCTAGTCTGTTTTCCAAACTGACATGACTTGCAGATTGATTTATCAGGCCTTGAAATTCTTGGTAATCTCTTACGACTCCCATCTTGCTGACTTTTATCAAACTTTCAAAATTCATATGCCCAAGCCTCTTGTGCCACAACCCTGATTCACTTGTTTTGCTTAAATAATAGTTAACCCTGGAATCGTCAAGCACATATACATTATTGTGGGTTCTAATTGCTTTTCCCACCAGTTTTCCATTCTTCATGTTGTAGATCTCACAGTCTTTAGATAGAAAGGTCACATCGTAACCATTATCACACATTTGGCTAACACCAAGCATATTGTGCTTGAGACCTTCTACATACAACACATTTTGTGCTTATGTTTTTTTATAAAGACTGATTACGCCTTTACCCTTAATTCTTGCTAGAGCATTGTTTCCAAAGGTAAAATTGTTTCCTCCATCCTTTTATTTTAGAAACAAAAATTTTCTTATGTCTCCAGTCATATGTTTGGAACAACCATTGTCCACATACCATTTGTTTTCTTGATTATGAGATGATAAGGTGAGTCCACACTGCATGCTCCTTTTATTCTTTTGTTTCCAGCTCTCCTTATCATGTTGGATCGCTGACTGTCTAACATTTTGGAACTTAGACTAGTATTCAAACCTGCTTCTGTACTCACTTGCCTTGTGCCCAAAATTGTTACATTTGAAGACATTTTGATCTCTGACACAAGAGTTTTGAGATCTATAACTCTGGTATTTTTTATATCAAGGATTTTCATTTCTTTCTACTTTGATCCTTCTACAATCAAAAAATTTATGACCAAAGATATGACATTTATAACAATGACCATAAAACAAGTAGGTGTGCCTATTGTTGGAAGTCTTATGGGATTGTGTATCAAAGTACCTTGGTTTTTTGGCTGGCTGATTCATCTTCCATTGATGGTCTACTCTTTGCCTTGCTGCTCTTTTATCTTCATTGATTCTTCCTTGGAGTTTCTTCTCATAGCTCTGTGGTTCTTTGAAGCCTGCAGACCAAAAGTTGGTCTTTTTCATAAAGGATTCCCTTGTTTGTGAGAATCCCAAACCTATTTTGATTCCTGAAGGCCTTTGGTTATTTAGAATCTGATCTAGTTTCCTTATTCCTTCTGCAAATTTTCCATGTAACCCCTTCTCGGTCTTTATTCCCTCAAGATCAATTCTTAGGGAAACAACCTCAGCTTCAAGACTCTGACAATACTCTTCCCATTCCTAGATCAAACCTTGAAGAACCTGTTGCTTCTGTTTAGCTTCTTCCAGTTAACATTCAAAGACATGATATCACCTTTTCATGTTTGTGAGATCGTTTCCCTTTTTAACTCGAGCAACTCATGTTTTAAATGGTTGTTCTCCTCTTCTAATCTCTCACAGGTTTTTTGCTTTTCTTCTAGTAGAAGGAATAAAATATATTTGCTCTTGATAAATTCCTCAAGATTTCCCTTTTGATAGGAAGAATCCTCATTTTCAGAGTTATACATACCTTCCTCTGCACGTTGTAACTGTTCCTTCAACTGCTTGTTCTTCTTTCTCACTTTCTTTAGCTCATCAAGGGCACTGATTAGTTCCCCTTCAAGGTCTACTATTCCTTATTCTTATTCTTCCTATTCAGAGTCCATAATACTTTATTTCTTAGAGTTTGTTTCAAAATCCATAAGTAAATACTTTTCTTAGTCATTCTCCGACGAGTTCACTGTCTAATTCTGATGTTGAGCTATCCTCTTTGGAGTAGAGCCCCTTTTTCTTATAGGGCTTTTTCTTTTGATGTTTTGGAAACTTGCTTGCAAATTTTTGTTCCTCTTTCTTTTCAACCTTTTCTTCATAAGGGAATTTGGAGAAGAAATGTCTAACTCTTCCACAGTCAAAATACTTTAAAGGAAACTTCCCTTTATATTTTCTTGAGCCACGCTTTAGTTTTCTAGCTAGTTGAGCCAGCTCCTGATCAGATTCACAACTAGAGCAGTCTTAATGATCTTTATGTTCATTGGCTTTTTTGGATACTTTGAATGTTTCCTCCTTATGTTCATACTTTTCTATTCCTACTCTCATCTCATAGGTTGTCAGAGTACCATGCAACTGGTCCATCTCGAGATCCTTTAAATTAGCCATTTCTTCAATAGCTAAGACTTTAGGATTAAATCTCATGGTCAGAGATCTTAATATTTTTTGAACAGTCATCTCTTCCTTGACCTCTTCACCAAGTCCTCTAATTATATTAGTTACTTTGTCAACTCTAAGGAAGTACTCTTCTATGCTTTCATTTTCACTCATTCTTAAGCTCTCAAACCTCATTATGAATGTTTGAAGATTCTCCTCCTTGACTTTGTCATCTCCTTCATGATTTTCATTGATTTTTACCCATACTTCCTTAACACACTTAAAGTTCATAACTTTTACAAGTTATGATTGACTATGACCAAAGAGAATGGAATTTTTGGCTTTATCATTGTTTCCATATAATTTTTTACCATCTGCATTAGTGGGAGGAATATCAGGGACATTGTAGTCTACTAGCACTGAAGTCTGAACATCTACTCCTAGGGACATAAGATATGCTTCCATTCTTACTTTCCAAAAGGCATAGTTTATCCCATCAAAGACTGGTATTATACTTGAGTAAACCTCTTGAATTTATTGCCCAAACACAATTCCTTATAGATCTACCTTCCAGTGATTAGACTGTTGTTGAAGGAACCTCGCTCTGATACCAATTGTTGAAATAAAGAATTGTTGAGAGGGGTGTGTATTAGTAATTATGAGTTTCTTTTTCAATTTCTATTATGCTTATAGTCCCTTCTTATATTCTTTTACTAGTGAGAGAATTCATTCACAAAAGAAGTGAACAACAATTTCAAACATACATGTTCATACATCAATCAAATGAGTAGCACATACATTTGACACAGTGCTTTTCACGTGGAAACCCAGAGGGAAAAACCACCAAATTTGTTGTTTGTTTATAATGTAAATTAAGAATCCACTTAATTACATCTATTCTTTTGTGATCACCCACTCACAGGAGGCACCAACCCCCTTTGGTTAGAAAACACCAACTTGCCAAGAGGCACCAACCTCTTCTGAATTCAGGAACCAACCTTCTCTTACCACTGTTCTACTATTTCATACAATTTTCAAACTGAAAACAGAGGCATACAAATTACAAGTAAAATACCAAAATATTTGGTTTCATATTAAACTTCTACACTCTATCTTCTGTGTTCTCATGCAACTATTCTTTACTTGTTTATCATAGCAACAACTCCTCAACACTCTGCCTCCTCTATCAAGGGCTCTTTGTTGCTTGCTCTTCATCACTATCCTCTCTGTTCTCCACACAACACACCTACTGTACTTGCTTCTTAATCACTCATTGTGTTCTTGGTGCTTAGACCTCTCTGTCTCAATGCACACCTCTCACTTTTGAGCACTTCGACACTCTGCTCAACTCCCCCATCGCTTAATTGCAATGATTGTTTTGTTTTTGAAAGGAACTTTGTGCAAGGAAATATCTTCAGTCTGTACTATAATTGCCCAAATTTACTTCGACATGGCTTCCTCTACCGTTTTTGTGTCTCCTGGTAGCTTCCTATCACAGTATTAAATCAACAATCGACCATGGAGATTTTTACTGAACAACTGTGTAAACCTCCACACTGAGAAATTAATTCTCAAGCAAACTACGCACTCCTCCGAGAGTCCCATTCTTAGTTATTGCTCAACAGTGCTTGACATACCTCAGTGATGGCTACTCTAACTTCATTTATTTCTCCCAGTTGTGCACATGAAGTAGACAATTTCTTTCTTCATTCCCCACAATCATCTATGTAAAATGATGTCCTTGATTCCTTGTTACAGATACTTATGCTGGTTTAGCTCATTTCAACAATCAACTCCCCTGATCCTGCATTCAATTATACAACTATCGACCCATCCATCCTTTAACTCATTGTACTGCTTCATTGAAACATGCCATATCGTAACTTACAATAGCGAAATGTTACAATACTTCACCTCTTTGGTATCCTTGGCCCCCTTTGCCTTTAGCTCCTTTAGCAACTGTTTTCTCATAGGGCTGGACCTGTGACTGACAACTTAGTAATATATCAGAGCTCCCCAATATTGTAACTTACACCGTTGAAATGTTACGATATTTTGTTGTCTGATATCCTTGGCTTCTTTTGCATTTATCTCCCTAGGTATTTCATTATCAAGGTAGCGAGAGTTGTGACCAATGGCTTAGCACTTAGGTATTAAGGCCTTCTGGCTCCTATTGAGGGACAATCTTCCTTTGTTAAATATTATGCACCCTTGGTTCTCTAAACTCTCATGACCGGGTTCACACATAACATTGGAAGCCCCTTCCATCGTAACTTTTCCAAAAAGGATTCGCACAGGAGTTACAAGGTTCTCATCCTCTGATATGCCAACCTCTAAGCTAATGTAATTACTCCATGTGGTGACTTCTTAGTGGTGACACGTGTCACTCAGATTTGGCCCACTAGGCCACCCAATAATGTTGAATATGTTTGCCATGTGTCTTGTTGTACTGCCACGTCTTGCTGACGTCAGTTGTCACTGCAACTTCTTAGAGCCAATCTCATGTCGTCATGTGTTCTACTAGAGGAGAGAGAAGGAGTCCTAATTAACCTTATGTTTTGCAACACAAACCTTTGTTAACTCTTCCAATCATCCCTCATATTTTTAACCATATTGGTAGCACTGGATATCGTAACTTCTTAAAATACATTTGTTAATAAGTTCTGATATTCCAATAGGCTCCAACATCCGATATTTCGTTGTTCCGATGTACTGATGTTACGATGTGCCCCCTACTCTGACCTCTGATATTGTAACCTACTCCAATGCTCCGAGTTTCTGATGTGCCACCTGCTCTGATATTCAATCTGCTGGTCTCTGGGGTTTTGTTATCAGGTCTCAATGGGTTTCGATCTCCGATATTTCATTATGCTTAAAACTTCACTTCCCTAGAGTTCGATAACCCATATATTTCGATCTCGGAGTCCATTTTTAGGCTTCTGTATACCATTAGAAAGCTCTTCTAGAACAGTTTCCAATGGAGAAGGTTCGATGTAGGCTTTGGGCCAATCTGCTACCTCTAAGATGGATGCAAGCTCTCTGCCACAATTTTCTCCTTGAATCTTCTTCTTGTGCTTGGAATGTTGAACTCCCAACCACTATAGTCATCATTTTATGGCTTCTCCAGTAAGCCTGCTACTATGATGATTTTCTCCAAAGCATTCCAACAACCATGGGATTCCTCTAGAACAACACAGTAGTCATCATTTTATGGCTTTCCCAGTAAGCCTGCTATTGTGATGATTTTCTACATAAAGTCTGCAGCTACCATAGGAGTCCTCCTGAGCCATGCATCTGCTGCAACACACATTCATGCCGGTCGGTTGACATCAATGCCAACATAAATACCAATACTAACACAACCACCACCAATTCTCCAACAAAATGACCTTGCAAGTTGATTCCTCTCATTTTTCTAATCCAAAAACATTGAAAATATGATAAATAATATAATGATCACAATTCAAATCATTCTATTATCTAAATTATTATCTAAATTTCTATCCATAACATGAGATATAAAAAAATAGAGAACATTGCGATAACCAATAACATCAATATCTTTTTAAACATTGGTTAATTAAGTTCCATGTTAAATACATGTTTTTTATTGGTATTATGTTGTCCCCAATAATATTTGATTGGGATTTATATTTTTAGTGAGAAAATTTTTGAGTTATTAAAATAAAACTTTTTCAATGGACTTTGCTTTCACTTCTATTTGTTGTAGATTTGCAATTGAATAGTTTTATATTATGGTTGAATAGTTTGTAGCTTACCCACCCACTTTCGGATATGTTTCCAATTATTGAAATAAAAGGTTTTTTTTAATGGAATTCATTTCCATTTTCATTTGATGTAAATTTATTTAGATTAAAGTTATACAATTGACAATAGATTAATCTTGAGTTACAACCATTTAGCATTAATTAATATTTTGTTTTGAATTACAAAATGTTTCAAATTATTAAAAATAAAAGTTTTGAGAATGGAGTTCACTTTTCATTTCTTTTATAGACATTTGCCTTCAACAATTGAGAATAAATTAATTTTGAGTTGCAACCACTTAGCATTGATTAATATTTATGTTTTGAATTACAAAATATTTCAAATTATTAAAATAAAAGTTTTAGGAATACAGTTCACTTTTCACTTCATTTATAGACATTTGCCTTCACATAATTAAAATACATATTTTGTTAATGAGCTTTCTTTCATTTTTATTTGTTATAATTTGGATTTGATTCATCTTGTCTTATGCTTGGTATTTGGTTGGGATTTGTGTTTTGATTAGTAAATGTTTTGAGTTATTAAAATTAGTTTTTTTTTTAAGGAATGGAGTTCGCTTTTATATTAATTAATTATATAATTGTAATTGATTGGTTTGGAGTTGTATTTATACGAAAATTTTGTGTTTTAAATGAAGAAATATTTATTATTATTAAAATAAATATTTGAAAAATAAAATTTAAAATTATTTTTATTGATTATAGATGTATAATTTACTAATTTTACATTTTACAAAATTATAATATATTGATTATACTCATTTAATATAGTTTGAGTGGGTTTATAGACATTTTTCAATTTCGCAGTATTTTAATGGCAATCTCGTGACAATAAACACTTTTTATAACAGGAGGATTGTCCTTAAATAGTAATTTGAGATCACCATCGATTACAGCATTGTATTATTATAATTGCTAAAATAGTAATTTGATATCACCATCGATTACAGCATTGTATTATTATAATTGCTAAATCATTCCATCGAATAAGGAGACCCAGAACCGCACAAATGGCTTTGGAAAAATTTCAATTTCAGCGTAATTCCATAAACACTAAATTTTGTACCTGGAATATTTTATAACTTCACATTATGTACTTTGAATAATTTTATGTGACTTAAAAAAAATCCACGCTTTCGTGGCTTTCAAAAAGCGAGCGTTGACTCCGTATTTAGTTACGGAGTAAGCCTTCTTTTCCATACGTGACAGGGCCTGCCCTCCCCTTTGGAAACACTGATTATTAACATATTATATTGCAAATCATGATTGTTAAATTTCTATTTTCTTGGCCAGTTAGACTACGGCTTTTCGTACTTAAAACTTTGCGGACACCAGATTGACTATAGGTTGCATTTTTCTCTCCCGATCAGGGGTTAAATTTGACGGGTGATCCTACCCGTCAAGGAATTTTTTTATGACGTTTTTATTTTTAAATTGCCCATCATATGACTTCTAAAATTTATTTGTACAAGTTTCATCTAATTTCAAATTGTACTCCTAATTGTTCAAATTTTCTGTTTTTTGTTGTACCATTTGGCTCAAGTCTCATTGCTACACTTTGTTTTGAGACTTGCTAATCAAATTTTTCTGCAAATTTTCCAGATTGTTCAAATATTTTGAGTTTTTTTTGTTTAAAATGGAAATAGTGATAAAATAGACGGGGAATACATATAAAAACAACAAAAAACAATATCATGAAGTGAAAAAATATATATTCATAATTACTTTCACATGAAAATAATGAATGTTAATATTGTTGCAACAAATTTGACAAAAATAATTCACTCACTCAAAAGAAGAAAAAATAGCTTTTGTTTGTAAATTTGAAGAATAGAAGATCTTTTTTTCCAAAAAGGCAAAAATTAGCAGAAAAGTGAACAACATTTAAATTTTTCCAGTTTTTGATGGTAAATTTAAAAAAAAGTATTAACTAATCTTTATGGAAAAACGGAAGAAAATGACCAAAATAGCGAATATATCTAATACAATTCCATAGTAAATTAAGGATTTGATAGTAAATTAGAAACATATTAAACAAACTTTGGGGAAAAATTGGAAAAAAAAATAGCTAAACGGTAAATATTGGTTCTTAAATTGTTAGCTGGCTATATCAAAAGTCAGTAAAACAATCAGAGACTAAATAGTCAGTAAAACAATCAGAGACTAAATTAGAAGAATATTAGCCATTTTTTCAAGAGAAGTGAATATGACCGCCAAATTTTTTCATGGCTTTAAAGATCAAAAGTTGAGGGCAGATGTTCTGAAAAGTGAAGTTGAATCTTACATTTACATAAAACAATTTTAAGATTAATATTTAGAATTTAACATATATAAAATTGAAATTTGAACTCTATCAGTACATGAACATGTAGCTCATGAAAACCAAAATACAAATATAAAGTTATTTTAACATTCATTCCCCATGAAAACAGTGCGTCTGTTCTGGTGGTTGCTAGTCTCACACTGCTTATGGAGGCATTGCTGTTGTGGTGGTTGCTCCTCCCGGATCGCAATCCAACCCACATGCTCTTGGCTCCAGCTTTGTCGGATGTTCAATTGAATGGGTGAGGTATAATAAATGTTTAATAAATAAGTTTTTACAGAGCAGTCACTGAAAGGGAAAATATGATTTCTAATTTATTTCAAAATAAATTGAACCCCAGTCAGATTATTGTCAGATGCATCAAATTCTTCCAACTTCGGCAGTCTGGTGAAAAAGCCTAGCCTCTGGAGATGGCGCCAGTAAGATGATTGTTATAGTCCCGTAAATATCTCAGATTTTTCAGGACTATTTCCTCAATTTCCCATGGAATCTTTCCTTGCAATCCCGAAGAATCCAAGTATAAAATTCGCAGCTGACTGAAATTGTCACAGTATTTGCCTTGATTGTCTCAACACTCCAAAGATTTCCGATAGGCGAAGGAATAGTAACACTCAGATCATTTATATCTTATCAAGAGCGTACTCATGCTTACCAGATTACCAAGTTCAATAGGAATAAAACCAGAAGGCTGACGAGATTACCCAGATCTGGAGAAATAAAACCAGAAATTGGTTGTTTCTGATATTCAGAATGGTAAGAACGCTGCAGTTCCAGACATCCGGAGCGATGAAAGGCGCGAACAAATTGATGGCGATAAGTTCTCCGGCGGAAAAATGATGTTCATTTTGTGCAGAACAGAAGTTCTCCGGCGAGTTTTTTGGCAGATAGATGAGGTTTTCTTCAGCGAATAAGTTATCCGGCGGACAACTGGGTTCATTTCGGCGAGAAGTGATCTGTCTATAACTTATGGGCATCGAAGTTATCAGCCAAGCACTTATCTAGTGATAGCTTATTGATAGATAAGTTAACTGATATTTACTTATCGTCGGATTGCAGACAGTCGGTTACACGGGTAACAGGTTACGGGTGCCAGGTGGATTATACCTATTACTGATTACCGTGGATTATTAAATTAAACATTAAAAATGTTGATAAGCGCAACTTGCAATGTTAAATATAAATATATAAATATATATATAATTTATAAAAGAAAAATTAAAACTTTTAATTTTTAAACATGCCCGTCGTATTGACGTTCTTGAAAATTAATAGCAAGTTACACCTGACGTGGAAATTTAAAACTAAAACGTATTTTACGTGTAAAAAACCTAAATACGGGCATATGGGCGTCAAATTTAACCCCTGCTCCCGATTAGACAAGTGTACACGATCTTGCGAGGGTAATCGTGCAATTTTGTACCGTAGCAACGATTGCGCATCCAATCGATTTGACTGGAAACGCGTACAAGGCTCTTACATTGATTTATTATTATCAAGTTGCCTTTCTGTCGATTTGACTCGAGATGGAAAGCCTTATTTCTAACCCTATTGCATAGTAAATGCGGCCTGACCTGGGGCCGATATAACACGATATAACACGTCGCGTGGTTTTTTCTTCTCTCTCATCACCGCGCAGCGTGTTATATCATATTATATCGGCCCCATGTCAGGCTTTCCACTGGGGATCATGTCTATAATTTGCTATTTTCATTATTTTGGCAAAGAGTGGGGATACAATTTGTATTCTCGATTAGCTTGGAGTATAGTATAGTGGGGAGTAGGTTAGAATTTGATGAGTAGATTGTTTGTTAGGGTGATTTGGCCGTTAAATATGGTTTAAAAATTTATAAAATTGTTAATGTTTTAGTTTGAAATTATAAAAATTGATTGAAGAATGGTGAAAAATGTCAAATTTGAGGAGTAAGTGTTTTTTCAAATTCTAATTTTGGTGGGGAGTCTCGGACCCTAACGGGTCCACATTATCGTTTTATATATATATATATATATACTCAAAAATATATTCAAAAATTAAGTAGGGATTTTTAACATTTAAGTTGTTTAATTTGTAAAGATAAAATGTTTTAGGGTTTTTCTAAAAGTGTTTTTAAATAATAAGAAATAAAAAAATTATTTGAAATTATATTACTAGATTTCATTTAAAAAGTCATTTTATGGTCAATTTAAATGGTATATGAATATATTGTATAAGTTCTATTTAAATAGTATATGTATAGATTATATAATTTCAATAAAGTTTATAGTTTGAACAAGTAGAAAAAAATTGAATCATTGTTTTTGTAAATTCTATTGATATCAAAAAAGCATTTTACATCATGATATCATAGTATCAACAAAGTTCTTTATATTTTTGGTGCTACATACCACATTGGCTCATGGGTTTTTCCTTTTTACCTTTTGTCTTTCTTACATCAGTCTAACCTACAAAGCTATCAATCATAGTTGACGAATCTTCCCTAACTATTATTTCTTTCTTGTTGTCTGAGTGGTTAAACTCATGGGTGTGCTTTTTCTCACTAATTGTTGGCACTATCATTGATGAATCCTTGTCATTGACCTTTTTCGACAAGGTCCCCTCTACAGAGGGATGAGACAATACCACTGGGTGCTGAACCAGATCTAGAGAAGATGAATTGCCAGGGAATGGCTTCTGTTGCTGAGTGCAATCCTTCTTATGATCTGCAAAATTCTTGGAGCTTGAAGTAGCCTTCAAATCCCTCCATCCATGACCATATTTCTTTGGATCTTTGGTGCCATATGCCCGTTTTGAAGAAGGACACAAATTTTGAAGGTGCCCAGGTTATGGATAGGTTCTACAACTGATAGTGGTGTTTTCGTAATCCAGTGTTTGGTGAAATTCTTTGCCCTCACACATGAGGATAATTTTGTTTGGTAAACCTTCATTGAGATCCACTTCTACACATATTCAAACAAATGTGATGATCCCTTGAGCCAATATATCATTATCTAGTTTAATGAAGCAACCTAGTGAATCTCTAATATATGTTAGGATCTCTAGTCAAATCTAGTGAAGAGGTAAGTTTGGAAGCCTTACCCAAACTAGAGTGGTCAGAGATTTCATAGTAGTTGGATTAAAATCTCGAAACCACGGATGAACTAAAAGACCAGCTTGGCCCCAAAACTAAGGTCCCTAGGAAAAAACCTTCTGTCAATCTTCCATATTTTTAAAGACAACCATAAAAAATCCTTTCAAACAAAAAAACAACTCCACATTCTAGGACCATATCAGGTGAACCCAATTTTGGAGGTCAAACGACGAGGGGTAAAAACCATTAAAATGACATATAATCGTCATATGTTTGTAATTTGCAACCCTAATCTTCGAGAGAATAACGTTCATTGAAAGCTTTAGTGTGTCCTTAGATTGTTCCACCACAAAAGATTGAATTGAGAGTTCTTTTGGAATCTCATAAGTGGAATAGGGGTTAAGGGCATCCTCAAAGGATTTAGGCTTCGAATCCAAGGCTTCACCTTGCCCCTGGTACCACCATTTAGATATGCAACGAGAGATATGGAGGTATCTTTCTCGATGCCATAATTTCTGAGACAATTCACCATTTTGAGTTTCTTTCCTTTGAAAAGGAGCCTCATTGCCCCCACCATAATTCTTGTCAACTTCTGAATGCTGGCAGCGAGCATAAGTACAAAGCCCTCTTCTTCGACCATGATGTAGAAGGACTCCCCTAACAGAGACCTAACAAAAATTTGGGAATTTTTGACAAGCCAAATTCCCAAATCCTTGATTTGTCGAGATTGAGCCTTGAATGACCTCCACAACCAGAGGAGTAACCTCAACTAGCTAGAAGGTTTTGTCAAAAACTTTGTAGGTACACTTGTAACCTTGGAGAGCATCTCGTTCAAGTATATCCACAAACAATTCATTGGACTCCATCCTAATCATCCATTCTTTGACTCCATGAATCCTTGCAAGCTCAAAATCCCCTCAAATAACCACTTGAGACTGATCATCAAGGGTTATTATGGCTCCACTACAATCCTTGCCCAACTCTATTACTTCTAGCTAAATGGATTCTTTGGATAACTTCTCAACAACCCTAACTATTGCACCAGGCCTGCGGATGAAGGGTAGGGATGCAAAGGAAGTGCACTGAGTTCCAGAGAGGTTTACATACATGAAACATTTCATTGGACTAGATATTAATAGTGTTGGCATCACTCCAGAGCTCTTGGTTTTGTTTTTCGATTAAATCACTATTTTGAAAGACATAATTAGTTAATTTAGATTTTAAATTTTTGTTTGCATATAATATTCTAATCGATTAGTAATGTAGAAAAGTTGATATTATATTTAATAAAAGTTAGATTTTGGTATAATCTTTTGAAAAGGTGATAATAATTTATTGAGGTTTTATATGAGTAAAAAAATATTAGATATATATATATATATATATATATATATATATATATATATGAGATAAAGTGTGATTATATATATTTATTAAGTGAGGAATGATTTTAGGTCATAACATGTTAAAACTTAAGTAAAAGTAATATTGTCACTATCATGAGAATGTTGTTCGTGATTATTTTTACATTTTGCAAACTCTAGACTCATTATCTTCTTTGTGAGGATTAAAACTTTGTGGTCTATCTTTTTTAATTAAAAGATGCATGATATTTGATTGAAGGGGGATTTTCTCATAGGCTCCACTTTTTTCCATAAGAACCTTGCTAATTATAGTTTTGATCTATAAATATAGATCAATTGTTTTGAAGTACTTTGAATCCTTACTCCTGGTAATGCATATATGGAATTCACTATCCAATTTCTTCTTCTATTTCTACATCTGGGATGAACTCACATTCCAATTGTTTTTTTGCCTATGCTAAATCTAAATTTGCCTAAACCATAGTAAGTGTTTCCTCCAAAAAAACTCTATGAATGACTCTACTCCCAATTAGGCACATGTGATAGGCAGATGGCATCTCCCTCTTCAGTCTCTATGCCTTGTTCCACCTTGGTCCACAACCCCAAACTTAGGAATTGAAAAATACCAAGAGAGAAATGCAATATGCAAGATGTTGAAAATAGCAACAAGAAATGCTAAAAATAGAATTGCTAAAAATAGCACTGCTATAAATAGCAGTTCAGCCAGTGTTGATCTTAGCAGCGATGTATGGAAAAATGGAAGTGCTAAAAATAGCATTTTATAAATATCATTTTGGGATACCTTCCTATTTTAGTTAGTCCCTAAACTAAAATAGTGAAGTAAAATTCGAATTTGATCTTAGCAGCAGTTTGTAAAATAATTAATTAATTCATCTTGAGTTAATTAGTTATGAAAAATCAAACTTGAAGTCTATGTGGGGACATGCAACAGTTTCTCCATTAATTGAGGAATTTATCCATCAATTAAAGAGATAAGGATGAGTTGTAATATTGAGCTGTAATTAGTTCACTTAGTTAACTGAGTCAAGTTCAGTTAGATTAATTCAAACAGTTTGTTGAATTAATGTAAGTTCAGTTAGTTAATGCTTGCATGCATGTAACTACTGCACTTCAAATAACTGAGTATTCTCTCATAAATAACTCATGCATGTCAGTTCAGATAGAGACCCAGTTGAGATTAGATGGAGGGGCAATGTACTATTAGTTGCTAGAATATTCCATTGTGAATATTCCTTGCATGCAAAAGGAATTCTTTCCTTGAGGATTGCGCAGTTACTTCTTCAACTTTAGTGAGTGTGATGAGGCCAATTCACACATGTGACATCATTGGACCCCAAGAAAAATTGATCAAGGGAATAGGAGGCTTGGAGGACTTGAGGAGGACATATACTATGTCTATTCAGTCTGTGAGCTGTATTGTTTGATTGTAGAGAGAGCAGGATAGCTTGAGAGTTGATTCTTTTTGTAACTTAAACAAGATTTCCACTTGTATGATAATACAGAGTTGGGGTTTTAGGCTAAGGCTTTCCTCTTGTTATTTCTTCTATGTTATGTGTGATTGATTTCTCATTCTCAGTTATATGTGTTCTCTTGATCTTGCTCAATTCGATTAAGCTTTTGCAAAGTGCTATAGAAGTAGATCTTGTATTGTGTTTTAGTATATTGCATAATCTGTTGATCTACAGTGGGAATTTCTACATGGTATCAGAGCAAAGGTGATCAAGGCAAAGAACAATATACAAGAAAGAGAAGTTCAAAGTTTGGTTCCTGAATATAGAAATCGAGTTCTTATCACATCTCTATTTCACCTATGGCATTCAGTGGTTTAAGACTCGAGTATGCCCTTAATGGCGGCTCGAATTATATAGCCTGGAAGGATCGCATGGAGGCAATGTTAAAGGATAATGGTCTAAAGGACTTCATTGATAAAGAAGTCCCCAAGCTGACTGATGCTACTCAACTGGCAGAATGGAAGAAATGTGTGGCTAGAGTAAGGAGAATCCTCCTGGAGGGAGTTCGAGACCACATTGTCTCGAGCCTCCATGGGAAGGAGACACCGTTTTCGATGTGGAAAACATTGAAAGATTTATATCAAAACAACAACAATCAGAGGAACCTGGTGCTGAAAGACAAGCTTCGTAAGATCAAGTGTGAAAAGGGCAACATGATCTCTACATATCTGAACAAGCTGACCACATGTAGGGATGAGCTTGGAAGTGTAGGGATCACGACTGCTGATGATGACATGGTGAGTATTGCACTCCTCGGTCTTCCTAAGAGCTGGCATAGCTACCAAGACTCGGTTAATGGAAGATAAAAACTACCAGATTGGGAATGACTTTGGTTGGATCTTATGCAGGAGGAAATAAGAAGAAGCACCAGAGATGGATCCTCATTGAAGCAAGATGATGAGGAAAATATAGCCTTAGCGATTAAGGTGAGGAAAGGGAAAGGGAAGGTGTCCCATCCCAAATCCAGTTCTTCCCATGGTGGGAAGAAGATTGACAAATCGAAAGTGCGATGCTTTCATTGTCATGAAGTGGGCCATTATGCTATGAATTGTCCACAGAAGAAATCCAAGAAGGATTCCTCAAAGGGATCTAATGGTGAGGCACTGGCCTCATAGTTTGAGCTGGATTTCTCGCTTATTGCTGAATGTATTTATCCAACCTTTTGTACTAAGCTTTGGGAGCCTGTTTTAGTCCATATAGGGCCTTTTTCAGTTTTCATACGAACCATTCATCTTAGGTGAGTGTAAATCCTTCTAACTGCTCAATGTAAACTTCTTCTTCCAAATCTCCATTGAGAAATGTAGAATTCACATCCATTTGATATACCTTGATATTATTATGGGTGACAAGAGAAAGAAAGATCATGATAGCTTCCACTCATGTTATTAGTGAAAAGGTTACTTCGAAATCTACCCATTCTATCTGGGCATACCCTTTACAGACCGATCGAGCTTTGTTCCTGATTACTTGACCCTATTCATTTAGTTTGTTTTTGAAAACACATTTGTTTCCAATAACATTTTTCTCTCTAGGCCTCGGAACAATCTCCCAAGTGTCATTCTTTTCAATCTGATCAAGTTCTTCATTCATAGCTTTCACCCAGAACTTGTCTTCACTTGCTTGACAAAGGTTCTTGGGTTCTATCTATGATAACAGAGCCAGATTCACATAACTTGTACTGCCAACAAGTTTCCTCCTAGTTTGGACACTATGTCTTTGATCTCCAAGTATCTGAATCTCAAGATTTTCATTTTGTACATACCTGGAGGGTATCTTTGGCCTTAAAGTTATGCTTGCTTCCTCACCTTCACTGTCTGAATTTGTTTCCTCCAGATCTGCGGGCCTTATATCTAATCTTTCTTCATCATCTGAATTCATATTTCTTACAAAGGTCTTAGGTTGTGAACCTACTTCATCTACTATCATGTCAATGTAATCCTCAATCTTCTTTGTCCACTTGTTGTAACACTTATATCCTTTGCTTCGAGTAGAGTACCCGAGAAATATCCCTTCGTCAGCGCATGAATCAAACTTTCCAGGATTCTTATCATTCCTTTTGATGAAGCACTTGCTTCCAAACACCTTGAGGTGTTTAACTGATGCAGGTCTTCCCTTCCACAACTAAGCGAGAGTTTCATTACTATTAGGCATGAGTTGAGTTTTGTTTAACAAATACACTATTTCCTGTTCTTCTTCTCCCTGGAAGATGCGAGACACACCTATTTCATCCAAAATTTCTCTGGCCGTTTCCTGGATTGTTCTATTCTTCCTCTCTACTCCTCCATTTTGTTGTGGAGTTCTAGCCACTGAGTACTGACTACTGATGCTATACTCTTCATAGAATTCCTTAAATTCTCTTGAGGTGTACCCTCCTCCTTTATCTGATCTTAAGAATTTTATCTTTAATTATTTCTCATTTTCTACTTGAGCTTTAAACTATGTTGAAATGCTTGAATGCTTCCGATTTTTATTTTAAGAGAACAATCCAAGTGGCCCTAGTCAAATCATGAATGAGCAACGTGAAATACCTCTCTCCTTTTGAGGTTGTTGCTCTAGTTGGGCCACAAATGTCTATGTGAATGAGCTCCAGAGGTCTGGATGAGGAGAATTCTTTTGACTTGAAATGAGTCCTAGTCTGTTTTCCAAACTGACATGACTTGCAGATTGATTTATTGGGCCTTGAAATTCTTGGTAATCTCTTACGGTTCCCATCTTGCTAACTTTTATCAAACTTTCAAAATTCATATGCCCAAGCCTCTTGTGCCACAACCGTGCTTCACTTGTTTTTCTTAAATAATAGTTGACCCTGGAATTGTCAAACACATATACATTATTGTGGGTTCTGATTGCTTTTCCCACCAATTTTCCATTCTTCATGTTGCGGATCTCACAATATTTATATCGAAAGGTCACATCGTAGCCATTATCACACATTTGGCTAACACTAAGCAGATTGTGCTTGAGACCTTCTACATACAACACATTTTGTGCTTTTGTTTTTTTATCAAGACTGACTACGCCTTTACCCTTGATTCTTGCTGGAGCATTGTTTCCAAAGGTGACATTGTTTCCTCTATCCTTTTATTTTAGCGACAAAATTTTTCTTTTGTCTCCAGTCATATGTTTGGAACAACCACTATCCACATACCATTTGTTTTCTTGATTATGAGTTGATAAGGCGAGTCCACACTGCATGCTCCTTTTATTCTTTTGTTTCCAGCTCTCCTTATCTTATTGGATAGCTGACTGTCTAACATTTTGGAACTTAGAATGGTATTCAAACCTGCTTCTACACTCACTTGCCTTGTGCCCAAAATTATTACATTTGAAGACATTTCGATCTCTAAGACAAGAGTTTTGAGATCTATAACTCTGATATTTTTTATATCTAGGATTTTCATTTCTTTCAACTTTGATCCTTCTACAATCAACAACTTTATGACCAAAGATATGACATTTATAACAATGACCATAAAATAAATAGGCATGCCTATTGTTGGAAGTCTTATGGGATTGTGTATGAAAGTACCTTGGTTTTTTGGTTGACTGATTCATCTTCCATTGATGGTCTCCTCTTTTCCCTGTTTCTCTTTTATCTTCATTGATTCTTCCTTGAAGGTTATTCTCATAGCTCTGTGGTTCTTCGAATCCTACAGACCTGAAGTTGGTCTTTTTCATAAAGGATTCCTTTGTCTGTGAGTATCCCAAACCTATTTTGATTCCTGAGGCCTTTGGATATTTAAAATCTGATCTAGTTTCCTTGTTCCTTCTGCAAATTTTTCATGTAACCCCTTCTCGGTCTTTATTCCCTCAAGATCAATTTTTAGGGAAACAACCTCAGCTTCAAGACTCTAACAATTCTCTTCCCATTCCTAGATCAAATCTTGAAGAACCTATTCCTTCTGTTTAGCTTCTTCTAGTTTAACTTTCAAAGACATGATATCATCTTTGCATGTCTGTGAGATTGTTTCCCTTTTTAACTTGAGCAACTCATGTTTTAAATGTTTGTTCTCCTCTTCTAATCTCTCACGGGTTTTGTGTTTTTCTTCTAGTAGAAAGAATAAACTATATTTGCTCTTGATAACTTCATCAAGATTTTCCTTTTGATAGGAAGACTCCTCATTGTCAGAGTTATACATACCTTCCTCTGCACATTGTAACTATTCCTTCAACTGCTTGTTCTTCTCTCTTGTTTTCTTTAGCTCATCAAGGGAACTAATGAGTTCCCCTTCAAGGTCCATTATTCCTTCTTATTCTTCTTCCTCTTCAGAGTCCATAATACCTTATTTCTTTGAGTTTGTTTCAAAAGCCATAAGTAAATACTTTTCTAAGTCATTCTCTGATGAGTTCACTCTCTGATTCTGATGCTAAGCTATCCTCTTTAGAGTAGAGCCCCTTTTTCTTATAGGGATTTTTCTTTTGATGTTTTAGAAACTTGCTTCCAAATTTTTGGTCCTCTTTCTTTTCAGCCTTTTCTTTATAAGGGAATTTGGATGAGAAATGTCTAACTCTTCCATAGTCAAAACACTTTAAGGGCAACTTCCCTTTATATTTTCCTAAGCCACGCTTCAGTTTTCTAGCTAGTTGAGCCAACTTCTGATCAGATTTACAATTAGAGCAGTCTTAATGATCTTTATGTTCCTTGGCCTTTTTGGATACTTTGAATGTTGCCTCCTTATGTTCATGATTTTCTATTCCTACTCTCATCTCATAGGTTGTGAGAGTACCATGTAGCTGGTCCATCTTGAGATCCTTTAAATTAGCCATTTCTTCAATAGCTGAGACTTTGGGATTAAATCTCATGGGCAGAGATCTTAATATTTTCTGAACAATCATCTCTTCCTTGACCTCTTCACCAAGTCCTCTAATCATATTAGTTACTTTGTCAACTCTGAGGAAGTATTCTTCCATGCTTTCATTTTCACTCATTCTTAGGCTCTCAAACCTCATTATGAATGTTTGAAGATTCTCCTCCTTGACTTTGTCATCTCCTTCGTGATTTTGATTGATTTTTACCCATACTTCCTTAGCACACTTACAGTGAATAACTTTTACAAGTTATGATTGACTATGACTAAAGGGAATGGAATTTTTGGCTTTAGCATTGTTTCCTTATAATTTTTTACCATCTGCATCAGTGGGAGGAATATCACGGACATTGTAGTCTACTAGCACTAGAGTCTAAACATCTACTTCCAGGGACATAAGATACACTTCCATTCTTAATTTCCAAAAGGCATAGTTTGTCCCATCAAAGACGGGTATTCTACTTGAGTAAGCCTCTTCACTCTCTTGCCTAGACATAATTCCTTATAGATCTACCTTCCAGTGATTAGATTGTTGCTGAAGGAACCTCACTCTGATAGTAATTGTTGAAACAAGGAATTGCTGAGAGGGGGGGTGAATTAGTAATTATGAGTTTATTTTTCCCTTTTCTATTATGATTATAGTCCCTTCTTATATTCTTTTCCTAGTGAGAGAATTCATTCACAACAGAAGTGGACAACAATTTCAAACATACATGTTCATACATCAATCAAATGAGCAACACACACATTTGACACAATGTTTTTCACGTGGAAAACCAGAGGGGAAAAGCTACCAAATTTGTTGTTTTTTTATGATGTAAATTAATCATCCACTTAAGTTCATCTATTTTTTTGTGAGCACCTACTCACAGGAGGAACCAACCCCCTTTGGTTAGCAAACACCAACTTGCTAAGAGGCACCAACCTCTTATGAATTCAGGCACCAACCTTCTCTTGCCACTATTCTACTATTTCATACAATTTTCAAACTGAAAATAGAGGCATACAAATTACAAGTAAAATACCAAAATAGTTGGTTGCATATTAAACTTTTGTACTCTGTCTTCTGTGTTTTCATGCAACTGTTCTTTACTTGTTGATCATAGCAAAAACTCCTGAACACTCTGCCTCCTCTATCAAGGGCTCTTTGTTTCCTACTCTTCATCACTATCCTCTCTGTTCTCCACATAGCACACCCACTGCACTTGCTGCTCAATCACTCATTGTGCTCTCGGTGCTTAGACCTCTCTGTCTCAATGCACAACTCTCACTTCTGAGAACTTCGGCACTCTGCTCAACTCCCCCATCGCTCAATTGCAATCGATAGTTTTGTTTCTCAGAGGCACTTTGCGCAAGACAATCTCTTCGGTCTGTACTCTAATTTCCAAAATTTACTTTGACATGGCTTCATCTGTTGTTGTTGCGTCTTGTGGTAGCTTCCTATCATAGTATTAAATCAATAATCGACCATGCATATTTTTACTAAACAACTGTGTAAACTTCCATGCTGAGAAATTAAGTCTCAAATGAACTACACACTCCTCTGAGAGTCCCATTCTTAGTTATTGCTCAATAGTGCTTGACAGACCTTAGGGATGGCTACTTTGACTTCATTTATTTCTCCCAATTGTGCACGCGAAGAAGCCAATTGCTTTCTTCATTCCACACAATCATCTTTGCAAAATGATGTCCTCAATTCCTTGTTACAAAGACTTCTGCTGGTTTAGCTCATTTCAACAATCAACTCCCCTGATCTTGCATTCAATTCTACAGCTGCCCACCCATCCATCCTTTAACGCGTTGTACTGCTCCATCGGAACATTCAATATCGTAACTTACACCAGTGAAATGTTACAATATTGCACCTCTCCGATATCCTTGACCCCCTTTTCCTTTAGCTCCTTTAGCAACCGTTTTCTCATAGGCCTGGACCTGTGACTGACAACTTAGTAATATATCAGAGCCCCCCAATATTGTAACTTACACTATTGAAATCTTACGATATTTTATTGTCTGATATCCTTGGCTTCTTTTGCATTTATCTCCATGTGTGTTTCCTTCTCAAGGTACCAAGAGTTGTGACCAATGGCTTAGCACTTAGGTATTAAGGCCTTCTGGCTCTTACCGAGGGACAATCTTCCTTTGTTAATTGTTATGTGTCCTTGGCTCTCTAAACTCTCATAACCAGGTGCACACACAACATCGGAAGCCCCTTCCATCGTGACTTTTCCAAAAATGATTTGCACAAGAGTTACGAGGTTTTCATCCTCCGATATGCCAACCTCTGAGCTGACGTCATTACTCCATGTGGTGACTTCTTAGTGGTGACACATGTCACTCGGATTTGGCCCACTAGGCCACCCAATAATGTTGAATCTGTTTGCCATGTGTCTTGTCGTACTGCCACGTCCTGCTGACTTCAGTTGCCACTGCAACTTCTCAAAGCCAATTTCATGTCGCTGTGTGTCCTACCAGAGGAGAGAGAAGTCCCGATTAACCTTATGTTTTGCAACATAATCCTTTGTTAACTCTTCCAATCATCCCTCAGATTTTTAACCATCGGCAACACTGGATATCGTAACTTCTTAAAATACATATGTTAAGAAGTTCTGATATTATGATAGGCTCTGACCTCTAATATTTCGATGTTCTGATGTGTTGCCTGCTTTGACCTCTGATATTGCAACCTACTCCGATGCTCCAAGGTTTCGATGTGTTTCCTGCTCCGATATCCGATCTGCTGGTCTCCGAGGTTCCGATATCAGGTCTCGATGGGTTTCGATCTCCAATATTTCATTATGCTTAAAACTTCACTTCCCCGGAGTTCGACAACCCATATCTTTCGATCTCGGAGTCCATTTTTAGGCTTCCGTATACCATTGGAAATCTCTTCCAAAGTAGTTTCCAATGGAGAAGGTTAGATGTAGGCTTTGAGCCAATATGCTACCTCTAATATGGTTGCAAACTCTCTTCCACACTTTGCTTCTTGACTCTTCTTCTTGTGCTTGGATGTTGAACTCCCAACCACCATAGTCATCATTTTATGGCTTCTCGAGTAAGCCTACTACTATGATGATTTTCTCCAAAGCATTCCAACAACCATGGGATTCCTCCAGAACAACACAATAGTCATCATTTTATGGCTTTTTCAGTAAGCCTGCTATTGTGATGATTCTCTACATAAAGTCTGCAACTACCATAGGAGTCCTCCTAAGCCATGCATCTGCTGTGATACACATTCATGCTAGTCCATTTGACATCAATGCCAACATAAATGCCAATACTAACACAACCACCACTAATTGTCCAACAAAATGACCTTACAAGTTGATTCCTCTCATTTTTTCTACTCCAAAAATATTGAGAATATGATAAATAATATAATGACCACAATTCAAATCATCCTATTATCTAAATTATTATCTAAATTTCTATCAATAACATGAGATACAAAAAAATAGAGAACGTTGCTATAACCAATAACATCAATATCTTTTTAAACATTGGTTAATTAAGTTGGATTTTATTGGTCTTATGTTGTCCCCAATAATATTTGATTGGGATTTATATTCTTAGCGAGGAAATTTTTGAATTATTAAAATAAAACTTTTTCAATAGAGTTTGCTTTCACTTCTATTTGTTGTAGATTTGCAATTGAATAGTTTTATATTATGGTTGAATAGTTTGTAGCTTACCCACCCACTTTCGAATATGTTTCCAATTATTGAAATAACAAGTTTTTTTTAATGGAATTTATTTCCATTTCCATTTGTTGCAAATTTATTTGGATTAAAGTTATACAATAAGTTGTACAATTGACAATAGATTAATCTTAAGTTGCATCTACTCAACATCAATTAACATTTATGTTTTGAATTATAAAATTTTTCAAATTATCAAAAATAAAAGTTTCGGGAATGGAATTCCCTTTTCAATTTTTTTTATAAACATTTGCCTTCAACAATTGAGAATAGATTAATCTTGAATTGCAACTACTTAGCATTGATTAATATTTATGTTTTGAATTACAAAATGTTTCAAATTATTAAAAATAAAAATTTTAGAAATAAAGTTCACTTTTCACTTCTTTTATAGACATTTGCTTTCACATAATTAAAATACATATTTAAATAGTTGAAATACATATTTTGTTAATGGAGTTTTCTTTCATTTTTATTTGTTATAATTTGGATTTGATTCATCATGTCTTATGGTTTGTATTTGGTTGGGATTTTTGTATTTGGTTGGGATTTGTGTTTTAATTAAGTAAATGTTTTGAGTTTTTAAAATCATTTTTTTAGGGAATGGAGATTACTTTAACATTAATTAATTATATAATTGTAATTGATGTTGAGATTTTTTGTTTTAAATAAAATAGGCAAAAATTCCAGTGTGTGACAACAATAGAAATTTGTTGCTGGATTAGCTCCAGGTTGTTGGGAGAGAATTAATGCATCCTAATTTTGATGTGAGAGGCAGTTAGATTCTCCTTGCTATAAAATAGGTATCCATACGGATAGTTTGGATGTGGTGAGAGTTTCTGAGGATTTGATTAATTTTGTAATCTCCTGTTTGATTAATAAAGATTGCCGATGCCTATGTTTGGTGGATGTAGCCCAGATTGGTTGGGTGAACCACGTTAAAAAGCTGTGTCTCCTGTGCATGTTTTTTTAATAGCTGTGTATATGTTTTTTATATATTTGTTGTGCATCTGATCTCCAACAAATGGTATCAGAGCATGTTGGAGGTGTGTATCAGGTTGATTGATGCCACGAGAAGCTGTATACCTGCGTGTGAATGCATGAGGGTGCTGGTGGTGCTTGTACATTGAGCGCACTGCTGTTGGAGCGTTGAGCGCACTGCTGAGGGATTACATTTTAATCTCTTAAATTGCACTGGCTGTATATAAATAACCACGTGATATATATATATATATATATATATATATATATATATATATATATATATATATATAAAACAAAATTTTTGGTTGCAGCGTTAAACGTGGAGATGGATTACATTATCGGCCAGTGAACAGACATATATATATTAAATATATAGAAACGGGATATGGATATGTAATACACCTGCGTGGAGATGGATTTATAAAAACTGCGTGGATATGTTATAAAAACTGCGTGGAGCATTTGCCAGGAGCAAGCATACCATTTAACGCCGGGAGTAACGCCGGGAGCAAGCATACCATTTAACGCGGGGAGTAACGCCAGGTATGGTGGTTTATTAAATCCACAGAGCGTTTGCCAGAACATGCAGGTAAAACAACTTGGTGAGTGCATTTTTTTTGTCGTTTGTTGTTAGTTCCTGCTTGGCGCGGATTATTCCATAACAGTCGTGTCAATCAACTGACATAGCGCGGAAACGATTTAATTAAGAGCGCCAATGCGCTAATGTGCTGATAGGCACGTATTTGAGTGGAATTCTCGCGCCATTTTGTCATCACTTACAGCGTTTTTTTAATTTGGCGCGGTTCTCGTGGTTATTAGCAAGCGCCATTTGTTTCTTAAATTGAAATCTGAGATTTGAACAGCAAAACAAAGGGGGTAAACTGAGGCATAGGCATATATTGCGATTCATTTTTTTTTAAAGGCGAAGGTAAACTGAGGCATACGCATTTGTTGAGATTCAATTTTTTTTTTTTTTTTTTAAATTGAAATTGGAGATTCTTTGTTTTAGACGAGATGGCGAAAACTCAGAGTGCCCGATTTGAAATCGAGAAATTTAACGGCAAAAATAATTTCGAGATCTGGAAGGTAAAGATGCATGATCTCCTGGTACAGCAGGGCGTGGCAAAGGCATTGTTGGGCAGATCCAAACTGCCTTATCCCGTGACAGATGATGAGTGGAATGAATTGGATGGAAGAGCCTTGAGCGGAATTCGGTTGTGTTTGGCTGATGATGTTTTATTTAACATCGTGTCAGAGAAGACTGCAGCTGGTTTGTGGACGAAGTTGGAGAAGCTGTATATGACAAAATCCTTGACAAATCGGATTCTCCTGAAGCGGCAGCTATACAGTCTGCGAATGAAGGAAGGTACTTCCATTACTGACCATTTGAATGTTTTTAATACTTTAATGGTGCAATTAGAAAGCATAGAAGTAAAAATTGAAGGCGAGGATAAAGCCATAACTTTATTGTGCTCGTTTCCTGAGTCGTGGGATCATTTTGTCACGTCTATAAGTCTTAGTTCATCCGAAACCATTGAATTTGATGATGTAGTTAGAGCTTTGTTGTCCGAGGAAACCAGGAAGCGGTCGAATGCTGACACCTCTACATCAGAGGCAATGATGGCTAGAGGTCGTTCTAGAGAAAGACGCTCTGGTAAGCGCAGCGATTCGCGTTCAAAGTCCAAGGGGAAGAAGAGTAAAGTCAAGTGCTGGTTCTGCGACAAATCAGGGCATTTGAAGAAGGATTGCTGGAAGCGACAACAAATTTCTAAAGAAGCTTCATCGACAGAAAAGAAGGAAGTGAACACGACTGATACAGGTTCAGCATCTGGTTCAGGTATGAGCGACGAAGTCTTATCAGTTAATTTGTCAAATCATGATCAACATTGGTTGCTAGATTCCGGTGCATCAAACCACATGTGTATTCATAGAGACTGGTTTAAGACATATAGATCAGTGAATGATGGAGTCGTGTACATGGGTAATGATGTCACATCTAATATTGTGGGAATAGAGAGTATACAGCTGCAAATGTTTGATGGAACAATCAAAATGTTAACTGATGTAAGACATGTACCAGATTTAAGAAAAAATCTAATTTCCCTGGGGGTACTTGATACAAATGGATATAAAACTGTCATTCAAGGTGGAGTAATGAAAATTTACAAAGGTATTTTACTAGTAATGAAAGCTAAGAAAGTAGGAAATCTGTTTCAGTTAGAAGGAAGAACAGGGTCAGTTCATGTGTCTACGGTGTCTGAACAGGACAGTAGTTCCATTCGCTTATGGCATCAGAGGTTGGGCCATATGAGCGAAAGAGGGTTAAAGATTTTGGCTGATCGCAAGTTACTTCCTAATCTAAGATCTGGAAAGTTAGATTTCTGTAAACATTGTCTGTTTGGCAAACAAAGTAAACAAAAGTTTAAAACAGGCAAACATACTAGTAAAGGAATACTTGATTATATCCATTCAGATGTTTGGGGTCCAGCACCTACAACCTCGTATGGTGGCTCGTCTTATTTTGTATCATTTATTGATGACTTTTCTAGGAAAGTATGGGTCTACATGTTGAAAAGGAAGTCTGATGTGTTTTCAGTTTTCAAGCAGTTTAGAGCATTGGTAGAAAACAACACTGGTAGAACTATAAAATGTTTAAGAACTAACAATGGTGGTGAGTTTACTTCCAAGGAGTTTGACAGCTATTGCAAGGATGCAGGGATCGAGAGACATAAGACCACGGTTCATACTCCTCAGCAGAATGGAGTTGCTGAACGCATGAACAGGACTCTTCTAGAGAGAGCAAAGAGTATGCTGAGTAACGCCGGGTTGCAAAAGGAGTTGTGGACGAAAGCGGTGGCAACAGCTCGTTATGTGATAAACCGATCTCCATCAATGGCGATAGGCTGCAAGATTCCGCAAGAGGTATGGAAAGGACACCCTTGTGACTATTCTAAACTCAGAGTGTTTGGTTGTGATGCATATGCTCTAGTGCCTAAACATCAGCGAACTAAATTAGATCCGAAATCGAAAAGGTATGTCTTTGTTGGGTATGGTGATGGAACAAAGGGATTTAGATTGTGGGATCCTACTACCCGCAAAATCATCATCAACAGAGATGTAAAGTTTGATGAATCCTCTCTTGTACAGTTAGATGTAGATAATAAATTGAAACAGGATGATGTATCTGATTTCCAGCACATTCAGTTTGATAGCACTTCTAATGATAGTCATGACAACCATAGTTCAGATTCTAGTCATGAACAGGTTTCAGAATCAGATTATGAACAGGGTTTAGATGGAGGTCATGAACAGGTCTTAGATGGCGATCATGAAGAAATTCCTACAGATGATAGACAGCCAATTGTGGAAGCACCAGAAACATTCTTAAGGAGGTCTACAAGGATCAAACGCCCTCCGAGAAGGTATGATGATTATGTTACTTCAGTTGCTTTGACCGCTAATGATGATGAACCTTTGTGTTATCAGGAAGCTGTAGAAGGTTCAAATAGTGACAAATGGAAAGCAGCCATGAAGGAAGAAATGATGGCCTTAGGTAAGAATGGCACATGGGATCTGGTTGAACTTCCCAAAGGCAGGAAAACTGTGGGATGTAAGTGGGTGTTCAAGGTGAAACGGGGTGTGAATGATACGGAAGACAGGTACAAAGCGAGGCTGGTTGCAAAAGGGTTTTCTCAGAAAGCTGGCATAGACTTTCATGAGATATTTTCACCAGTTGTCAAAATTGTTTCAATTAGAATTGTGTTAGCGTTAGTTGCTTTGCTTGATTTATAATTACAGCAACTAGATGTTGAGACTGCTTTTTTACATGGTGATTTAGATGAGGAAATTTATATGGAACAACCAGAAGGGTTTGTTCAGCATCGCAATGAGAAATTTGTCTGCAGGGTCAAGAAGTCATTATATGGCCTGAAGCAGTCGCCTCGGCAGTGGTATAAGAAGTTTGATTCTTTCATGTTGAGTCAGAAATATGTAAGAAGTGAATATGATCATTGTGTTTACTTTAAGCAGTTAAGTAATGGCATGCTCATTATCTTAGTGTTGTATGTTGACGATATGATTTTAGCAAGCAAAAGCATTGAAGAAATCAACAGGTTGAAGACTCAGATGGCAAGGACGTTTGATATGAAAGATCTAGGAGCAGCAAGACAGATTTTGGGCATGGAGATTTTCAGAGACAGGGGCAATGGTAAGCTGTGGCTATCACAACAGAAGTATGTTGAGAAAATACTTTTGAGGTTTGGTATGAACAATGTGAAGCCTGTGTCAGTCCCTTTAGCTTCCCATTTCAAGCTTTCTTCGAGTTTATGTCCTAATTCAGATGAAGAAAAGGAATTTATGTCTCGAATTCCATATGCTAATGTAGTAGGGTGTTTAATGTATGCGATGGTGTGTACGCGACCAGATATTTCACATGCAGTTGGGGTTGTCAGCAGGTATATGGCAAATCCGGGTAAAGAACACTGGTCAGCAGTGAAATGGGTGCTTCGGTATTTAAGAGGCACAAGTAGTTATTGTATTACTTACAATAAGAGTAGTGAATCTGTTTGCGGATATGTTGATTCTGATTTTGCAGGTGATTTGGATAAGAGAAGGTCAACTTCAGGGTATGTCTTTACTCTTGCAGGTGGAGCTATTAGCTGGATGTCAAAGCTACAAAACATTGTTGCTTTATCCACTACTGAAGCAGAATACATTGCTGCTTCGCATGCTTGCAAAGAGGCGGTTTGGTTGAAAGGTTTGCTTGGTGAGTTTGGCAGGTTACAGGACAACATCAGGTTACTTTGTGATAGTCAAAGTGCAATACATTTGGCTAAGAATCCGGCCTATCATAGTAAATCAAAGCATATTCCAATCAAGTACCATTTTGTAAGACAGGTTATCACTAAAAGGGGAGTCTCTCTTGAAAAGGTGCATACAAAGGAAAATTGTGCAGACATGTTCACGAAACCAGTTTTGTTAGAGAAGCTACATTGGTGTTTGGCTTCTCTTGGCTTGCAGAAAAGATAAAATAATAAACAAACAGGGCATCAGGCTAATTGTTGTCAAGGTGGAGATTGTTGAGATTTTCTGTTTTAAATAAAATAGGCAAAAATCCCAGTGTGTGACAACAATAGAAATTTGTTGCTAGATTAGCTCCAGGTTGTTGGGAGAGAATTAATGCATCCTAAATTTGATGTGAGAGGTAGTTAGATTCTCCTTGCTATAAAATAGGTATCCATACGGATAGTTTGGATGTGGTAAGAGTTTCTGAGGATTTGATTAATTTTGTAATCTCCTGTTTCATTAATAAAGATTGCCGATGCCTATGTTTAGTGGACGTAGCCCAGATTGGTTGGGTGAACCACGTTAAAAAGCTGTGTCTCCTGTGCATGTTTTTTTAATAGCTGTGTATATGTTTTTTATATATTTGCTGTGCATCTGATCTCCAACAATTGATTGGTTTGCAATTGCATCTACATGAAAATTTGTGTTTTAAATGAAGAAATATTTATTATTATTAAAATAAATATTTGAAAAATGGCATTCAAATTTCTTATTATTGATTATAAATTTATAATTCATTAATTTTACATTTTACAAAATTATGATATATTGATTTATACTCATATAATATAGTTTGAGTAGGCTTAATGGTTAAGAGTATGTATTTCCTCCTAAAAAGTCACATATTCAAAACTAGAGAGATAGAGTGTATGTCTTTGTAAACTTAACAGTCAAATAACTAAATTTAAAACAGATCCCTTATTTCACAAACAAAAAATTTAGTATCTAACTTAACCTTAAAATTAAATAATAACAATAATATTATTAATTAAAATTTATATTTAAAATTAAAAAAAATCAAATTATTAAAAAAATATCATTTTTAAATTTACTTTCACTTTAAGTGCAATGGATTAATCTAAATCTCAGTTGTGGGCACCTCGTTTTATCTTTTAAATAAGAAAATAGAATTTATATTCCCTTTCTTTTGTTCCATTTTTTTAGTTGATTGGTCTTAAATGGTAGCTACTCAACTTTGATTGGAATCTGTGCTCTGATAAAATAAATGTTTCAACTTATTAAAATAAGCTTCACTTCCATTTGTTGCCCCACTTTGCATGGCCAGTGATTTACAATATTCACGAGGGTTGAACATGCGTTTGAATAAAATTGAAAGCTCCACACCTGAAGGACTGAAGGACTAGAATCGATGTTACTGTTACATCAATTTCACAGTATTTTAATGGCGATTCTGTTAGTATTACTGTATACGATGACAATCTCGTGACAATAAACACCTTTTATAACAGGAGGATTGTCCTTAAATAGTAATTTGATATCACCATCGATTACAGCTTTGTATTATTATAATTGCTAAAATAGTAATTTGATATCACCATCGATTACAGCATTGTATTATTATAATTGCTAAATCATTCCATGGAATTAGGAGACCCAGAACCGCACAAATGGCTTTGGAAAAATTTCAACTTCAACATAATTCCATAAACACTAAATTTTGTACTTGGAATAATTTTAATCTTTTTTAAACGAGACAATAAATGATCCCGATTGTTTTGTCACTGTGACATTCAATGCAATGTTTTTCTTTCCTTTTCAATCCGGTCTAATCCCGATTGTTTTGTCACTGTGACATTCAAGGAAATGTTTTTCTTTCCTTTTCCATCATAATGGCCTAGTATACAGATAATTTTTTAATCTTTTTCATATATTTTATGTTTGATTTTATTGGAAAACTTATTAGGATGTAGTTTAATAGGATATTTTTTTTTCTTTTGGAATAATTATTTATTGGTCTTGGAACTCTTTAATATGGTTTAATATCAAGATTTAACTTGTAAATATTGATAATGTGATTATGTCGAAAGTCAATTCCAAAGAAACAATATAGATCATAAAAATTTAATTTAAAAATTAGAAAATTATAATATTAAAAAAATACTAAGTTATATGGTTTACGGATTATATTAAAAAATTTCAGATATAATTAAAACTATTTTATGTATTTTTAGATTAAAATATACCATACAAATAATATCATAGTATTATGGTAGATCCTATCATAATCAAATTCCTATATTACTATGAAAATTCCCAAAATCATTAAACCATATCCATTTAGTATTTCTAATCAATTTTGTTTTTGATTTTTAAAATTGTTATTTATTAATTCTGTTGATTGACATGTTTATTTTAATAATTATTAATAAATATTAAGTGAACAGTATGTTATTGGTGTTTATTTATAGTGATTTAATTTATAGATTAAATGGATTTAAAGCAATATATTTTTTTAGTGAGATTTTAAATTCTTATTTGTTTAAAATGTATTTTTCAATGTATAAATGAATTTAGTATAGTCCTTAGTGTTAGCTTAAGTGGCCTAGAGCTAGACATGAAGTTTTTTGACATTATTTCAACTCTTTTCGATTCCTTGGAGGCGAGACCTCATAATTAAGGTGTGTAGTTTACCTAGTTTAAAAATGAATTCAGCCCATTGAAAAACCCCTAAACAATACATATTTGCAAATTGACCAACAAAAATGTCCAAAAAATAACTATTTTGTCTATTAATTATATAAATGTACAAATATAATATATTAAATAACATTTAAATAAAATTATATTAAACTTAAATTTATTTTACACCGAGAAATATTAAAAAGGGTAAAATCTGGATTTATCAGCAAGGGTGCCAAATTAGGCCATCAATTTTATGGTAGTTTAGTTTATCCATACTTGATCAAATATGAGAAGCAAATTAGATACATGTTATTAAAATGTTTTATTGTAATTATTTTATTTAAAATATTGATTTAAGGATCGTTATTATAAATATTTATTTTAATTTCATTAATTAATTTAATTTTCTTAAAATAACTATATTATGGGTGAAAATAATTATTTTTTTTAAAGAATTTTTGTATTTTTATAAATTTATAATAATCAACGTTAAATATAGATATAAATTTAATTATAGATTTTGGATTTTGAAGCTTGATGAGTGATGTTAAACTATTGATTCTACTTATATTTATCAAATTTTCAATATATTTTAATATTTACAATTAACATAAAAATAATACTATAAACTATGATAATTACGTTAAGTTCATAGATTCTATTTTGCAATAGGCCTTTCACAATTTTAATTTAATTATCTATAATTGTTACTAGGAACATAAATATTCAGAGATCAAGGGTTCAGATTTATCTCTAAGTTACTAATTAATCTATTTCAAATTAATTAATTAAAGAAAATGTCATATCAACACATATTATATTATGCATGTGGTATTAATAAGCCATGGCCCATGGTTTTGTAACAAGAACCACTTACAAGTTAATATTTTCTATGGTCAATCTCCATAGTTAAGAGTATTGTAACATGTTTTTTTAAATGTACATATATTTAACTCATATATTGATTCTTTTTATAATTATTATTAATAATAATTTGAAATAAAATTATAATTTAGTTAATTTTAATGATTATTTTTTTTAATTTGTATAATGAGAAATGTATTATAGATTAAATATTTTAATGTTTAGAATAAATTTACCAACCATTTTTAAGAGTATTGTAACATGTTTTTTTAAATGTACATATATTTAACTCATATATTGATTCTTTTTATAATTATTATTAATAATAATTTGAAATAAAATTATAATTTAGTTAATTTTAATGATTATTTTTTTTAATTTGTATAATGAGAAATGTATTATATGGCTACACTGATTAATATCATTATTTGGCAATTGAAATCTTGTTAGATAAATAATTTTTTAATTATGATCAAATTTTTGCATTAAAAAATTTCTTTCAGCTGCAACATATAAAACAAAAAAAAAAAATCCATTATACAAATTCCCTCTACAATACTTGTTGTTAGATATCACACAAATTACTCATGATTCCACCAATAGTAGGTAAAGATTCTACCAGTCAAACTCAGGGTCGCTGAACCTTGACATACTTAACCTGACATCTCACATTTAAAATGAATCTGATAAGCATTGCCATAAAACAAAAAATGTATCTGGTAGAAATTGCCATAAAACAAACAAACTTATTTATTACTCTGTATGACATTTAATTCGGTCCTTGACACACTGAACTTGGCATCTCACATTTAAAATGAATATGATAAGCATTGCCATAAAACAAAAATGAATCTGATAGACATTGCCATAAAACAAATAAATTTATTTACTAGTTTGTATAATATTTAATGCGATCAAACTGTATATGTCCATTTTTAACTTTATACTTATTATACCGCATATACTAGTTTAAATTTAAAAATAAACATATACAACCCAATCGCATTAAATATCCTACATAAACTAATAAATATTACTTACCTAAAACAAACACAAATTAAACATAAAAACAAATACACATGATATCACGTGTCGATGTATAATGTACGAAGGCAGTTCCTATTTCCACCTCCATAGCAAAGTTAATGCTATGTCCTTACACCCTCTGACAGCGGCAGACAGCCTCCTTGACGTCATGGCGCCCTTACATGCTTGACCATGGATCATGGCAGTTACATGCAGGCATCCCTCTCCGGCGATTACAGGTCACGCAGCTCCGGCGACTCTGCCGTCTGCCGTGCTCCTGCCCATCGACCCTGCCCGCCTATACCGTCCACATCTCCATTTGTCGCCATCGTCCTGTCCAGACCGTGCATGCAATTAAAGCATGGATGGACCAGCTACGATCTGAAATCTAAATTTTGAATTTTAAATCTGCCGCGCCACTGGCCTATCGTCCCTTAGCGTCTCTATTTGATATTTGAAATTTGAAATTTAAAATTTGAATTTGAGTTTTGTGCGCGCCTACAGGAATGCCCATGCCTGGGAGGTTGGCTTCCTAGTGCCTTTCTTCCTCTTTTGGGCTGGGTGCTGCTGGGGCATTGCTTGGCTTGTGCAAATCCACATCTCATTGAAATTTTTAGCGAGATAGAATTGGCAACCATCAACAAGAATGATCCTATCAAGGATGGGATCGCATGAGTGGTATTTTCCATTTGGCATGTTTCAAACTCACAAGAATCAAGCAATGAAAGAGAGTTTAAAGCTCTGTTTACTCTCCTTAATGTGCAATGAAAAAAAAAATCAAAATTTCTTGACTTGCAGGTTTCGAAAGACTTATATCCCACTATCCACCGGATGAACGATCAAATCCAGGTGACAAACTTTGGCCCTTCTACAAATTGCTCATCAATTAAAACTGGTACCAAATCAGTTTTACTCATTTAAATTTTCTCTCTCATTTTCCTATAATAATCCTATTCACTAATATTTTGTTTTCCAGTAAAATATTTTGATAGGGCAGCAAACACAATTAGCAAGATATTTTGATAGAGCAGCAAACCCAATCGGCTGTGGATATGGGGCGCACATCATCCTACAGGGTCACATACATATTTTCCAAAGAGTTAAGTTCAGGCAATTGCGATAGAGCCAGATCTGTGCTCGTGAACCAATTCCGGTTCCCGAATCAAAGTTAGCCAGTTAGAACCCACTCCGAAGTGAAGCATCAGTAACATATGGAACTAATTAGACAGCGTCTGAGAGGAAGTGAGAGGCAAATGGAATAAATTATATTTTTGGTTATTAGACTAATTAATTAATGGATAAGGCGCTGGTCTACGAAACCTGAGATTCTGGGTTCAATCCGCAGTATGGTCATTTGTTCCAATTTCACCTTTCCTACCTTTTAATGGTTTCCAAACTTTTATCAATTGGTAATTCTTACAGTTCCAAATTTACCTTGGAACAACAGCTAATACAAAATATCATTCTGGGTAATCAGTTTCAAGACTTTTGAAACATTCGGATGATTAGAGCAGAGTCACATTCAAGAAACAAGAAGTTGAGATAAACAAATTATAATTAGTCTTTTATATTGTGAATTTTCTCCTCATATTTGGTCACATTGTCTTTACTTGAGTAAATGGTGAAGCTCAAAATTCCAATTAGTCTTTTTTTTTTATTAGATTAAATAGCTTTTTTATGGTGAATTTTCTCTTTTCTCATAATATTTAGTTACATTATCTTTACTTGACTAGATGGTGAACTACATATTGAAATTTAGTTATATAGTTATTTTTGTTTTAAGGTTTTACTATATTGTATATATAATTAGTTTTCTTATAAACTAGTGAAAAAAATTTGCTATTCCAATATTTAGTTACATTATTTTTACTTGAGTAGATGTTACATTATTTTTACTTGAGTAGATGGTGAACGACATATTGAAATTTAGTTATATAATTATTTTTGTTTTAAGATTTTACTACACCGTATATATATAATTAGTTTTCTGATAAACTAGTTAAAAAAGAATTTGCTACTTGAATATTTAGTTTCATTATTTTTACTTGAGTAGATGGTGAACCACATATTGAAATTTAGTTACATAGCTATTTTTGTCTTAAGATTTTATTACACTGTATATATAATTAGTTTTCTTATAAACTAGTTAGAAAAGAATTTGCTACTCGACGAATGATCTATGGAAGAGAATGCAACTAAACTTTTTAGAAATATAATGGGCTACCTTAGCCTCTACTCTTGTTTAGCTAGTTCATTTTTTTTTATAGCTTTGACAATCCTTGGTTGATCGAGTGATGGATATAGTGTGCATATTGGTTTTTAAGGTAAAGAATGTATTTCATTTTCAACTAAGATAGTGATACGAGCGCAATACACCTAACACGTTTATTTTTCAACTAAAATAGTGAGTATATTTTTAGGTGAAAAAATATTATGAACATTTGTAAAAATAAATATTTGAAATAGATAATGTCAACATTATGTGCATCCTCTTTAATGACATGCAAAGAGTAAGGTTATTGATTTTTCTCAATAATTTCTATGTGCAAAATAATTACATTCAACAATATTGGTATTCATGGTGAGAGTCAATGTTTTTTTAATTACATTCTTTGTAGGACTCAAGTAATGAGAATCATCAACACTTTGATTGGGTTTTTTAATGCCATAGAAAGGTTATTTCTTTTTCACAATAGCTTTTATGTGCAAAATAATTACATTCAACAATATTGGCATTCATGGTGAGATTCAATGTTTCTTTAATTACATTCTATGTATGACTCAAATAGTGAGAAGCATCAACATTTTAATTAGGATTATTTGACATTGTTTTCTATTTCAACAAAGATTGAAACACATTAAGAATATAGTCAAATAATTTCACAAATTATGAATTTAAATGATATTTACAAATTTTAACCACTTAAAATTTCAACTATGGGTAACAAAATTTACTTATAATATTATGTCTCCTAAATCCAACTCTTTATAAAAAAATTAGGATTGCTTTCTTTCATGTGAATGGGTTTTAAAACATGGAAATGAACTTTGTCAACACACATGTTAAAAGTATTCACTCATTGTTCAAAAAAAATCCGCAAACATCTATTAATAGGTGTGAAATCATATTAGCACACTAAAATTGAGATTATAGACACTGAATCTTGATTAAGAGAAGTATTAACTAATGTTTTTCTTAAAATATCAATTAAGTGAAATTTGTGAATGTCAAAAATTAAATAAAATAATCACACAATAACTAGTAAAAAATTACAATTTGCTACAATTTTCATTAAATTTCAAAAAAATAAATAAATATATATATATATATATATATATATATATATATATATATATATGTGAAAGAAATATCAAAAATCCATCATCAAATGTCGTAATGAGTATATTCAATGTGATTTTCTTTTTTTCTCAAAATAAAAATTCTCATTCTTTTTTTTCCAAAAAAAAGTAGTTGATGTAGAATTTCAATCCCTAAATCCAAAATATTCTTGAAGTTGTTACATATAAGTTGTAGAATATAAGATTATGATTGATTTTTGTGTGACATTAGAATGCAAAAGTATTATGATGTAGATTTTCTTTTAACAAAATCATTATTAAAAAATTACACTTTAAAAATTTAACCATAAAAGCGCAAGGATAGTAGAGATCACAATGCACAAAGAAAACACAACATTTACCTTAAAACAACTCACTTGGGGAAAAACACAACAACTTTTTCCTTCTAGAAAATTTTTAATTCAACAAAAGATACATTTAATGTAGCTAGTCAACTATGAGATTAAATTGTCCAACAAGTTATGGTCAAACTTTGTCAAAGAGCTCTCTACTCAAGTCAAAATTTTGCCCTTCAATATTTGACCCTTTTTAATCTACTTAGGCCGAACTTTGGCCTCCCATAATATGCCTAGAATTTGGGCATGCCCAGAATATGCCACTTGAAAACTTCCTCGAATTCTTGCTTATGTGTGGTTGAGTGGTGTCTTATGAGGTCGAATGCTCTTTATATATTGTTCTGCATTTGCGAATGGGTGTGTCTCTACACTAGGACCGACTGGAATTGAGGAAGGGTCGACTTGACTAGTTTGAAGCTAAAAATTCAAAATTAGAATTTTGAAATTCTCTTTTAAATCTAACATGAAGAACATGTCTCATATTAATTCTTCCAAGGACTAATAAATGAAAATGAATATTTTCAATTCAATATTCAAAATTTAAGTGACCATAGCTAAAAAAGTTCAATATCTATATATATATATATATATATATATATATATATATAACACCATTCTCTAGAGAAGACCTTGTGAACAATATAGTCCATGTATCCCATGTAGCATGTCATATAGACATTCCAAAACAATAGAAATTACATATATGTCCACTACAAGTTAAAGAGAAATATGCTAGTTTTGATTATGGAAATAAAAACAAAAAAGTCCTCATTTTGCAAAAAAGTATTCATGTAAACTGGATTTTCCTGGTCCCATGATAACTGTCATTGATGAAGACAGAGTAGATGATCTTCTCAGGATGATATCTATGGCCAACTTTAGATAGAGCATCAAAAATTCCATTATGTTCTTGGAAAATATGGGTGAATGTCAACCCATAAAACAATCCAATCATCTTCCTAATCCTTTTCATCTAATAGGAAAATATAGGAGGATCAAAGAAAATATTCTTTGCAACCCATTCAATAATCACTTTGGCGTCACTAAATACATTGATCAACTTAATGGATAACCATTTAGTGAAATATAATACACCCCAGAGTGCCATGATCTTCGCCCTAGTGTTGGAGCCTGCCCCACTATTCCAACAAAAATAAAAGTATTGACTAGACTTTAAAACAATGTATGCCCCACTGCGACATATATTGATATTTGCAGTGCTATCGAAAAACCCTTATGAGTATTTTCACTAGATGTCCACAAGTTTGATGCATCTCATTGGTCCCTTGTTGGCCACAGGTCCAATCTCGTTGAAGTATGAACAAATCATAATGCATATATGCTTTATGTCCAATGAAATATTTTAAAAATGCAAGCATTTCTACACCTCCAAATGGCCAACATAATATAGAAAGGAAGAGATAGGTGGTAATTGTAGCCCATCTTAAGTCCTAAATACAAGCATCCACAAATGTTGTATTCCAATCAACAAATATCTTTAAAGTGTTCAACACTGCAATCCATATGGATACCACAAATAGACAATTTAGCATAAGATGTGTCACGCCCTTAAGTGCAACCCTACATAATACACATCTGCCTAGTCCAATAAAACCCCGTGACATAAATTATCCTAGGTTAATATTTTATTTGACCAGCCAACCAAAACATTTTAGCTTTAGAGGAATTGTCCGATCCAAACTTTTTCTAAACCACCCCCGACCTATAGAACACTATTGAACATGTGTGATATACCTATAAGCCTCCTTTACAAATATAAGCCCCTCTTCAATCTTGCTATCCCACGTGAAAATGTCTTCATTATCCCTTAATATGGTACCCGCCATAGATAAGTTTTGTATGTACATGTCCCAACACAACCATTTCGCCAAAAAGACCCAAATATCGCGAGCATAACTAGGATGGATATTGAAAATAGGATCATATGCCACTTGGATCTGATTTAAATAATATATTTCCATATTATGGATATGTCTAATGAGTGTTATAGGCAATGTATGATCACCATTGAATCCTCAAACAGGTATTCTAGCCCAATCTCCAGCAGTGTGCCCGATTCAATCTCCCATCTTAAGTTCCCAATTAACCAATGTTTAATTTTCATCAAAACATTCCATATGTATGAAACTGAGCAAGGTGCTCGAGCCTCTTCCTTTATCCACTCATTTATCGACATATTCCTTTGATATATCTCCTTTATAATATGTCGTCATATGCAATTTTTGCATAATGCATGCCATAGGCTCTTCACCCTCAAAGCCCAACTAAACTTCTCAATATTCATTATACCCCATCCACCATCCACTTTCATCTTGGATATATCTTCCAACCGAACCATATGATTTTTTTTTACGATGTTGGAACCAAACTAGATGAAATTAGAAATAATAAAATCAATTCACTTGATGATATTGTGAGGCAATAAATATAGATGCATCTAATAAGCAATGATGCTCTACAAGACTGACTGAACCAAAATCAACTTGCCACTTAGTGTCCACCACTTTAGAGACCAATTTGATAATCTCCAATCAAACAATCCAATTAGCCAACTTCAGTCTCTATTGCCATAATTATTTGATTTCAGATGGAAACTGGTGTATTTGAATCCCAAATCCATTGGGACTACCTCGACAAAGGCATGACCAAAAGAAGAGATAGTATGGTATAAATATTTCCATTCCGTAGCAGAAGCCTTCCCAAGAAATAAGATATCATCCACAAATATTAAGTGTGTGATGGAAATGTTTTTGGTGATCTGAAACCCTGAGAAATAACCCTGGAGATGAGCCTCAGAAATCATTATGCTCATCCCATCGATAACTAGTAAAAATAAAAGAGGTGATAGAGAACATCCTTGTCTCAAACCCCTAAAGGCCTTGAAAATCCGAGAACGCACCCCATTAATCAATACTGCAAAGTTTACAAAGGTGATACAAGCCATAATCCAATTGACTATCTCCACCGAGAGACTAATCTTGTGTAGGATCATTTGTAGAAAACAGAAGTCACCACATTCATAAGCTTTAATCAGGTCTAATTTTAATAATAAGGCATTCTTCTTTTTCACCTAAATGGAGTGCATAGATTTATGTGCAATCACCACTGCATCTTGTATTTGTCGATTTTTTAAGAACCCAAATTGTTCTGGTGCAATATATTTTGACAGTGTATCCTTTAGAAACATTGCAATAATCTTCGAGATCATTTTGTAGGCAATATTGCACATTGAAATTGGCCTATAATCCATAAAGGATTTTTCCAATGATACTTTAGAAATCAAAGCAATAAACATGGAGTTTATAACACCAGATATCTTATAGGAGATCCTTGAATCATATATATCTTGTGAAGGGAGATTGAGTGTAGTTTATGCCTACCCTTTCATATTGCTCCATGAGTTGAGATTCAAGGCATAATCGCCTCTCCCTCAAAGACTTACTGTTCCCCATTTCCTCCTATAGTTAATCATGGAGTTGAGTCAGTTGATGGAAGGAAAGAACCAACACTTAGCTCACCTTGGCCTCATCAAGTTAATTGTGATGGATGCTTTGAGCCACTTAAGGAACCCTATCCTATGGACTAAATTTGTGGACATGGATAGGGAAAATTTCATAAAAACCCAAGCCATCACACCTTGAGAAAGACCAACCTCTAACACTAGAGGTAAAGAAGGAAAACCAGAGGAATGAGAAGCAGAAAAATAGAGGAAGAGGCAGCAAAAATAGAAGAAGAGGAAAGAAAAAAAGAGGAAGAGGAGGAAAGAGAAGCATAAATTAAACGAGAAGATGGGAAGAAACAAGTAGAAGGAATAGTAAGCCCTAAGGAGATTTCTAAACGCCAAGAATCATAGAAACAACCACATCAAACAAGTTTATCTCCAGGGGATACTGGACAAGAAGTAGCTGCAACATTGGCTACATTGGGCACACCTATCAAGCCCAAGAGGAGCAAACCAAGACAAGGTCCCCTATAATTCAAAACCAGGAAAATCATCATAATTAGACAAGGGAAATCACAAACTCCCACAAGGGTCCGTATCATTATTGATGATTCACTGAGTAAAAAAGAAAAAGTAGGACCCAGTGAGGGAAAGATTGAGGAGGTCACTTCTCCTAAAACCAAAACCAAGTCATTGTTAACATCTATGGGTAGGCCCACCACTAGGTCAGTGACCTTCAAGAAACCCAAGATACAAGTTGCCTTTGAGCAAGCATAAGAAGAGAAGCTACAAGAGAGATAGGGTTTGCTACAGGAGAGGCAGAGTTTGCTACAGCAGGAACAAGGGAAGCTATAGGAGTAGAAAAATGAGCTACAGAAAGAAGAAGCCACCTCAAAGCCAGTTGGAAAGGACCTCCAAGAGCTCCAAGACCCTGATCCACAACCTAGCTTGGTGTCCTACTACAAATTTATTGGAGGAGGGATTATCCCTGAAAAAATTGTAGTCCCACTCCTCTATGGGCTGGAGACAGATAGAGGCAGAACCCATAGGTGGATGAAAATTGCCAAATCCAAGAATGTGGAATATGTGGGCCTCATGGAGGAGAAAGCCATTGAAATGGGCAAGGAATTGAGTGATTTGAGACAAAGGGAGTCTATTATGAAGGAGGAGCTACAAGCATAAAACACAACGATAAGAGAGAGGTTGCATGAGAAATAAACACAACTTGCCACCATGGAAAGTCTCTCTATGGAAGCCCTGCAATGCAGGATGTATATTTTTACTTGTAGATTCAACACCTTATGTGATATGCTAAAACAAAAAACAATAATCTACTCTACTCATCAGCGGAAACCAAAAGTGATCAATGAAAACACTAAGAAGAAAAGGAAGAATTTCAATCGCACATAACACAATATTTTTCTAGGGAAAGCAACTGCTGAAAACCCCGACTATTTATATTGCATTAACTAGAATATATGAGACCCAAATACAATGATTGTTCAACCCAAACAATCCTTACACAAGTACAATCTATCTCTTTGCTTCATAAACCATCTCAAGCCAACACTTAGCCAATTTTGCTGCCTACCAAGCCCCTACTTCCTTGTGCAATTCTTGAGATAATTAGCTCATATTTAATTGGGAAAATGCCTCACCACAACTGTGCAATCCTTCATAGCCCTTCTATTGATTGCATGAACCATCTATACAACTCAGAAAATTATATAACTAATAGTACATTGTCCCTGAACTCTAATCTCAACTGGGTCTTCTTCTGAACTAACATGCATGATTTTTTTATGAGAGAATTTTCAATTAACTCGTGGAGCGATGAAGCTGCACTAAAGTTGATCCCCACTACTAAACCTCCTAAAACAAACACAAATTAAACATAAAAAACAAACACACATGATATCACGTGTCGATGTATAATGTACCGAATACGGTGCTATTTTCTGGAAAAGCTGACAAACTGGGTAACTCTGGAGGAAACTGTCACGGGTCATTTATGGTATTCTTTTTAGTGCGAAGAAGAATCATAGGAATATAATCTCGGACTTGAGCGTCGTCGTGCAGTGAACATTTATGAAATTCAAGTAAAACATAAAGACACTACTTCCTTTTCGAAGGCGCTGAATTATCGCTGAACTTAATTTAATGTTCTATTTTCGGGATTGAAGGGAATCAGTATGTTTAAAAAATATTTCAAAATATTTCCTAAATGAAACATCACAAATAGGATTTTATAACAACTCCAAAGATAAAATTCCAAGTCGATATATTAATTTCTAGGCTGGCTGCAAATATAGACCCTGTAAGTCCCAAATTCCCAGTGGTATAGAATACCTATGGTCACCTATTTAAACAGAGAAAATTCCCAGTGGTATAGAATACCTTAAAACTATTTAAAGGGAGAAAATTCCCAGTGGTATAGAATACCTTAAAATATGGTTATATATTTAAAGAGACAACTTCATGCTTTATCCAGGACTTCTCTATTCCCGGTTTATGATTTTCTTTTTCTTTTCTTGTTCTCCTTTTTGTTTTAATACTTGTATATGTTAGGCTTTATGGATGTCCAACATCCATGAATCCAGTTCTTTCAATGTTCACACACACATGATGCATGTGGTGCACATATATCGGGTATATGTTTTCTTTTGCTTTGTTCTTGGTTTTTCTCGAACAGCCCAGGTGGTTTCATAGTAATTGCCTCTATCATGATCATGATCCTCTTACTTCAAAGAGCTGATTTCTGTAACTATCTGGAACTACTGTATATCCTCAATATAATACAATATTGCTTTTTCTCTCTGAAAAAAATGATTTACAGGTTACATCAACTAATTAGAAACACCAAGGAAAATATCACAGACATCATGGCATACCATTTTTGTTTGTGACAAAGATAGAGAAATTCTGGCGTAGAGATTACTTTTCTTAATATTCAAAATATCTGAACAGTTTACATTGAAAATATTAACAACAAATAATTGTAACTCGACTAAACTAAAATAGAATTAAACTGTTTATGATACTTAGCAAAAATTAAACTGTTTATGACGCTTAGCAAACATGAAGACAAAATTGATAACAGTAAAATTAATATTAAATTAAAAAAAAATTTACAATTTAATGTTTCTAAAGACTTTAAATTGAAATAATATTAATATATGAATAGACTCTCCACTGTCATGCAACTTTACCAAATTGCGACTCATCGGAAAATTAACGACTGGGAAGAAAATGCCCTTGCTGAAAGAGCAGAATGGGCTTTACTAAAACATTTTTTTGTTTAGCGCCCACCAGTTGATTGGGAAGAAAGAGCCTTGGCTCAAGGAGCACAATGGGCTTTACTACAACTTTCTTTATTTTGCTTCTTGTTCACCACAGTAGTCAATATCACAACAGTGACAACACTGGTTACTATAACAGCGGTTTTTGCTGCCAAAGAAGCAGCATGAGCTACTGGCTTTTGAAGCCTCCTAATACTGTGCCATAGAACGTTGAAAAAAGCTCCCTTGGACTTTGGCTCATCATTTTGTATATATACATCAGGAACTACTCCACTGCACGTTTGAGAGTTTTCCAGAGAAGAATCCATTTCTTCCTTAGTCTTCTCTTTCCATCCCAGCGACTTGATGGCATCAATCTTCATCGAAAGGTCAGGATCTTCATGGCATTTGGAATACTTCTCATCTGATCTTGTGAATGTGGGGCTTTCTGGTAACATCATTGCGTGGGATGGTTGATGCGATTTATCATTTTCAGCAACTGGTTCCCCTGCAAATGCAAGTGCCTCTTGTACAACTTCCCGTTCTCTTCCCTGATGCCGCTTCAACCGCTGCAAAAAAATTCTCTTGCTTTCCTGAATATCAGACAAAGCTGACTCCATATCCGCTTGCTGCTGACGCTGCAAAATCTACACACAAACTCAATATATTATTTGCATAATAAAACAATCCCAGTGAACATTGAATTGAATAAATTAGCATAGATGTATTTTAGTATTTTAAGTCTGGATCTATTAAGTAAAGAGATTTGTAGATTTAATTTTTTTAGTATAAAATTTTAAGAAAAGTCTGTAAATTTAGAAATTTGATTTTTTCGACGTTAATAGATTTAGAGTTAAAATAGATCTAGAATGGTTAAGACTCGAAAAATCCCTAAAGTTAAATTGATTCTATGAAATCAATTTTACCAAAAATACATTAACAATATTTATAAACATTATTGTTATAATTTTTTAATTTTAATTTTATTTTAAATAATTTGATTTCTATTTTTTTTAATTATCTAACCCATATATATATATAATTTTATTTTCTTAATTTTATTGCTTATATAACATTACAACATATCTTCTATATTGGGTTGGGGGTTACTTCTAAGTCAATTTTTCTTTGATAACTCTCTGAATTTGCAAAACTAATTATGTATGAATTTGAACAATGCTTAAATGTGCAATAACCGCTTGAGTGTTCCTAATGGTTGAGAATATGTGTTGGCTTTAACGGTAGAGAATATATATTTCCACATTAGAGGTGACTAGTTTCAATTCAGAGAGATAGAATATGTACACCTTTACTTATTTTAGCACTCGAATTGCATAATAAAAATGAATTTTGTCTCACATATATCACGAATATCAGATATCATTACATTTCGTCATTCCAATTACTTGCTTAATGTTGAGAAGATTCAACATGCTCGGAATTTAACAAGGATCTTCCCAGTGGGCTACTCTACCTCTGAGCTACATGCCTCACATGCCTTCCATGACGAGGGAGGAACTAAGAGTGTAGATTCATATCACAACACCCCCGGTCAAACCAGATCTTGGGAAAAAAATACAAGAAACATACCCCTAGAAAACACAATATGTCAAATCACCGTTCCAGAACGCTCCCTGACCCAAATCCGAACGTTTAAATCGGAGAAACTTGTCGCTTCAATTTAGCAAATTAGCAAGAAAAGCTGCAAAAAGTTAAAATGTCAATAAGGCGTTGTGGGAGTCTGACAGACTCGACCTCATCTCCTTCTTCCTATGAAGTATCGGAGATAACATCAGAGTCTATGGGGCTTCGAAATCCTGCTCTCAGAGTCCACGGAACTTCCAAATCCTCTGAGATACATGGAACCATGGCCCATACGTAAGATCTAAATAACAACAAAAACACCAGACTTCGGTTAAAGGATTCTACATAACATAGCCATTAGAGTGGCTACTTTACATTTGTGTCCAACGGGTCTTGGTTGGATCTTGCTTGGACGTAGTTATTGGATAAATTTTAACAAATTGAACTTGATTATGTAATTCAATAGGATCATAAAGGAAAAACCATTTATAGATTTAGAAAATATTTTGAAATCTGATAGACTGAAACTAGATTAAATAATTGAACTAGTTCTTATTCATCATATTCTAAAATATTTTCAAAACAATCCAATTAACTTCAACTAACTAAATACTTAATCTTAATTAAAATTATCCAATAAAAAACTAAATGCATTTTGTAATTGCATCATAAAAAACTAAGTGCATTTTGTAACTGCATCAAAAAAGTTAAATACATTTTGGATTTTGTAATTGCATCAGGAAAAGCTAAATGCATTTTGCAGTTGAATATGCATGAAATGAGATATGTAACTAGGTCCACCAGATCATGATAACAAAATAACCGGATATTCCCAAAGATTTTTTAAATATCCAATGATTTACGCATTAATTTCTTTTAAGACCTTTCACTCTGCAATAAATAGAATTAACTTGAACCTATTCGGACATAAGAAGCATTAAGGAGAATCATACTTAACATTTAAGTTATTGTGAGTAAATATCCCTAGCGCTTCTCTTTTTTTTACGTGAAAAGGGCACCTTTCTTCTGGTTAACAATACATATTTTAAATTCTGGTTATTAGAAACAAGAATTTGGATATTGAGGATGTATTATGTATAGTTTTTTTTGTGTGATTTAAAAAAATATTGGTTTATTTTCAGATTTAATTTGTGAAAATTTTAAAAAAATTCATTGAAATCACAAATTTGACAAGTAAATTTTTGACAATTAAAATGCCTCGCAAATTTTTGAAGGTGTTAAATCTATACATATAATCAAAAAACTAATTTAAACAACACAAAACAAAATTTAAACATAATTTTTTCATCAAATTCCCAAAAAAAAATTCCTCACTCTAAAAAATAACACTTAAAACTACTCCATTTAAAACTATTCCATTTAGAAGTGATTTGTAACGTACTCATGTAATGTAGTATCAAAGATGGGAATGGGAAGAGGTGTGGAGAAAGGGAGCCAACCGACAATGTAGTGCTTAGATGAGAATAGGAATTCAATCAGTAGTAGTGTCAAGATAGGAACTGGAGCTGAAACCGGAACGAAATGGGTAATGGGATTCTTACCTAAGACTTTGATTACGTAGCTTCTACTAGTTTTTTACTGAGAGCAGATTCAACCAGTGAGTATGAAGCAAACTCTAGGCTGGTATAACAACGCCCATTGTAAACCTAATTAACTATTATTTCGAATTTCTACATTCAAACCTGCAAGCAATCGAGCTGGTCTTCAAGAACCTCCAGAGCATCACGAATAGAAGAGAGGCTCCTCGCTTCCATGGCTCCATCGATGCCTACTTCAGACTGGGAGAACGAACTTCCATTCACATACACTCCCTTATCTTCACCCACAGCAGCAGCTGCATTTTCTCTATTGATTACAGTGTCATACTGTAACACCCTCTCTATGGCGTCCTCAATTTTCGCATGCAGCTCTGATGCCTGGCCCAACACCACTGTTATCTCATCTGTCTCCATCGTTATTAAGATAGGGTGACTGATACCCAAGTGAAACAAACTGGATGTTATATTTTTTATTCAAAGCTTATGAATGCTAAGCAACTGACCAGGGATGCAAAGCTTCAAAACCTTGAAAATTTAAGCAAGAATGAAAATAAAACCTTATATTTAAGGTCAGCTCGGTTGCACAGTAGGAAGAGTGGGGGAGGAGCTAATTTCAATCAATGGTGCGTTCCACTTCTATCGTACAAGTAAACAGATTCCAGAGACTTTAGAGTTCATGCGACAGCAAGGGATTGAGACGAGCACATGCAACGAAGACCTTTTTAAGACAAGGAGAGGGTTGCAGATACAGAGGGAAAGATATCTCAGTCAAGGATCTAGCCGGATCAACTTATGGAAGCCCCCGATTGGGTAAAGGAGCCATCAAGTGTATGGGGTTTTCAGGGTTGGAGTTCCCAGATGAAATGAACACGACACGATTTTTACGCTGAGGCTGAGGCTGAGGAAACTCCTATTTCCACCACACCCTGACATGCAAGGGGAATAGTGGCTGCTTTGCATTTATATTTCCCTCAAAGTTGAGCTGAGGACTAAAAAGTTATGGAAATTTCAGTTATATTTAGAGAAAATCCGGTCAGCACGTTGTAAATCTAAGTTATACCGGTTAAACTTTAAAATTTTTAGTATCCTAGACGTTTTTGAAGGTGTTGAATCCATTTCCACTATCAAAAACACGATTCAAACACTGCGTTTACAATTTTTTTTGAAATTTTTTTGTCCAAATTCCAGCCACTTTTGACAGTCCGATCAATTCCTCAGCCTCGTTAAATGACTCCCGATTTTTATATTCAAATTGAGGAATTATCTGATAGTTAAAAGTTACTTGAATTCTGTGAATTTTTTTCAAAATAATAATATTTGTCTGAACCATATTTTTATAATAGAAATAAATTTAACACCATAAAAAAAACTTATAAAACTTCTTAAATCTTAAAATTTATAATTATAATCTAAATTTACAAAAATCCCAATCACATTAAATTTTATCAAAATCTGACTAAAATTTCCCTACAGAACAATTTTGGAGCGTACTTAAAACTTTGCGGACACCATATTTGACTGTAGCTTGCATTTTTCTCTCCCGATTAGACCAGTGTACACGATTTTGCGAGGGTAATCGTGCAATTTTGTACCGTAGCAACGATTGCGCATCCCGCGGATTTGACTGGAAACACGTACAAGGCTCTTACATTGATTTATTATTATCAAGTTGGCCTTCCGTCGATTTGACCGGAGATCATGTCTATTAGCTTGGAGGATAGTATAGTGGGGAGTCTGGTACGGTAGCGGGTCCACATTATCGTTTTCACTTTATATATATATACTCAAAAATTAAGTAGAGATTTTTGAAATAGTCTATACCGCGACTTTTTGAAAGTCTTTCCCGCGGGTTTTTCCGGTCGAAATCCGGCAGGAATTTATTGGAATAGCAAGTTTGATAGCTAGTTTCTGCACAATGAAAGCGTCCCAGGGATTTTCGAGGGTGCTGAATCCAAATATGCAGTTAAAAAACCATTTTAACTGCAACAAATCAAGATTTAACCTCAATTTCTTCCACCGGACGGAATCTCCAAAAAGTCGCATTATAGACAACTCCGAGATTTTTAATATTTAAATTGTTTAATTTGTAAAAATAAATTGTTTAATTTGTAAAGATAAAATATTTTAGTGTTTTTTTTAAATGGTTTTAAATAATGAGAAAATAAAAAATTTATTTGAAATTATATTACTAGATTTCATTTAAAAAATCATTTTATAGTCCATTTAAATGGTATATGAATATATTATATAAGTTCTATTGAAATAGTATATGTATAGAATCTAGATTATATAATTTTAATAAAGTTTATAGTTTGAACAAGTAGAAAAAAATTGAATTACTATTTTTGTAAATTCTATTGATATCAAAAAACATTTTACATCCTGATACCATAGTATCAATAAAGTTCTTTATATTTTTGGTGCTACATACCACATTTGCTCATGGGATTTTCCTTTTTACCCTTTGTCTTTTTACATCAGTCTAACCTACAAAGCTATCAATCATAGCTAAAGGTGGAGCCGTATCCTCAATATTTTGAAGGAGTTCTATAGTTGAGTAATCTTCCCTAACTATTATTTCTTTCTTGTTGTCTGAGTGGTTAGACTCATGTGTGCGCTTTTTCTCACTGATTGTTGGCACTATCATCGATGAATCCTTATCATTGACCTTTCCCAACAAGGTCCCCTCTACAGAGGGATGAGATGATGCCACTGGGTGCTGAACTAGATTCGGAGAAGAGGAGTTGTCAGGGAATGACTTCTGTTGTTGAGCGCAATCCTTCTTATGATATGCAAAATTCTTGGAGCTTGAAGTAGCCTTCAGATCCCTCCATCCATGACCATATTTCTTTGGATCTTTGGTGCCATATGCCCCTTTTGAAGAATGACACAAATTTTGAAGGTGCCCAGGTTGTGGACAGGTTCTACAACTAATAGTGGTGTTTTCGTAATCCAGTGTTTGATGAAATTCTTTTCCCTTACACATGAGCATAATTTTGTTTGGTAAACCTTCACTAAGATCCACTTCTACACTTATTTGAACAAATGTGATGATCCCTTGAGCCAATATATCGTTATCTAGTTTAATGAAGCAACCTAGTGAATCTCTGATATCTGTTAGGATCTCTAGTCAAATCCAGTGAAGAGGTAGGTTTGGAAGCCTTGTCCAAACTAAAGTGGTCAGAGATTTCATAGTAGTTGGATTAAAATCTCGAAACCATGGATGAACTAAAAGACCAACTTGACCCCAAAACTAGGGTCCCTAGGAAAAAACCTTATGTCGATCTTCCATATTTTTAAAGACAACCATAAAAAATCCTTTCAAACAAAAAAACAACTCCACATTCTAGGACCATATCAGGTGAACCCAATTTTAGAGGGAAAATGATGAGGGACAAAAACCATTAAAATGACATATAATCGCCCTATGTTTGTATTTTTCAACCCTAATCTTCGAGAGAATACCATTCATTGAAAGCTTTGGTGTATCCTTAGATTGCTCCACCACAAAAGATTGAATTGAGAGTTCATTTGGAATCTCATAAGTGGAACAGGGGTTAAGGGCATCCTTAAAGGATTTAGGCTTCGAATCCAAGGCATCCCCTTGCCCCTGGTACCACCATTTAGACATGCAACGAGAGATATGGAGGCATCTTTCTTGATGCCATAATTTCTGAGACAAATTCACCATTTTGATTTTCTTGCCTTCGAAAAGGAGCCTCAACGCCCCCACCATAATTCTTGTCTGCTTCTAAATGCTGGCAGTGAGCATAAGTACAAAACCCTCTTCTTCAACCATGATGTAGAGGGACTCCTGTGATAGGGACCTAACAAAAATTGGGAATTTTTGACAAGCCAAATTCCCAAATCCTTGATTTGTCGAGATTGAGCCTTGAATGACCTCCACAAGAAGAGGAGTAACCTCAACTGGCTAGAAGGTTTGTCGAAAACTTTGTAGGTACACTTGTAACCTTGGACATCATCTTGTTTGAGTATTTCCACAAACAATTCACTGGACTCCATCCTAATCATCCATTCTTTCACTCCATGAATCGTCGCAGGCTCAAAATCCCCTCAAATAACCACTTGAGACTGATCATCAAGGGTTATTATGGCTCCACTACAATCCTTGCCCAACTCTATTGCTTCTGGCTGAATGGATTCTTTGGGTAACTTCTCAACAACGCTAACTCTTGCACCAAGCCTACGAATGAAGGGCAGGGATGCAAAGGAGGCACATCGAGTTCCGAGAGGTTTTCATACGTGAAACATTTCGTTGGACTAGATATTAATAGGGTTGACATCGCTCCAGAGCTCTTGGTTTTGTTTTTTGATTAAATCACTATTTTTGAAAAGCATAATTAGTTAATTTAGATTTTAAATTTTTGTTTGCATATAGTATTCTAATCAATTAGTAATGTGGATGATTTGATATTATATATAATAAAAGTTAGATTTTGGTATAATTTTTTGAAAGGGTGATAATAATTTATTGAGGTTTTATATGAGTAAAAAAATATTATATATATATATATATATATATATATAAATATAAATAAAATATTTGAGATAAAGTGTTATTATATATATTTATTAAGTGAGGAATGATTTTAGATCATAACATGTTAAAACTTAAGTAAAAGGAATATTGACACTATCTTGAAAAAGTTGTTCGTGACTATTTTTAGATTTTGTAAACTCTAGACTCATTATCTTCTTTGTGAGGATTAAAACTTTGTGATCTATCTTTTTTTATCAAAGGATGCATGATATTTGATTGAAGGGGCATTTTCTCATAGGTTCCACTTTTTTCCACAAGAACCTTGCTAATTATAGTTTTGATCTCTAAATATAGATCAATTGTTTTGAAGTACTTTGAATCCTTACTCCTGGTAATGCATATACGAAATTCACTAACCAATTGCTTCATCTATTTCTACATCTGGGACGAACTCACATTCCAATTGTTTTTTTTCTATGCTAAATCTAAATTTGCCTAAATCGTAGTAACTATTTCCTCTAAAAAAACTTCGTGGATGACTCTACTCCCAATTAGGCACATGTGATAGGCAGATGGCATCTCGCTCTTTGGTCTCTATGCCTTGGTCCACCTTGGTCCACAACCCCAAACTTGGGAATTGAAAAATACTGAGAGAGAAATGCAATATGAAAGACATGTAACCCCACCGACCTCAACAGGGAAAACTCCAAAGACGTACCAACCAACTAGAAAAATGCTAGACTTATGTGCACTTAAGAGATGAGGGATTAAAAATGACTAGGAAGGTTGATACTTGAGGCCTTAACCACCCATAACTGTGACTTCCATAGAGAAGACAACCAAATATTAAATTAGGTAAAACCTATGAGTGAGCCACCCAGTGAGACCAAGTCACGAAAGTCAACAATGGCTCAAGAAATTGTTGAAAATTGCTCACACACATGACACATTAATTTGTGGAATATCTAATTAGCGTTCTTGAGACATCAAGAACAAATATATGTACCAAAGAAGTTTAATTCATGGGAGGAGCCACTATAGCATTAAATCTTAAATCCTTCACAATCATTTTCATTATAATGTGCATGCTATGAAAAATCAAAAAGATTGTTAGGTGTTTCCACCAATTGGTTTTGAATGTCATGATAGAACAACTATCACATCCATAATACCTCATCTTTTTTTTTTGTTAACTTTGGCAGAGCTGCTATCTATATTTCATATTCAAAATTTACATCCATCATATGTCCCAGGTGGTTAACCTGCCCGAAGGAAACCAGGCAACCACCTGTCTGCATTAAATCTAGCCCAAAATTTGAAAATGTTCATCTCTATGTTTCTAACATGTCTGCTCTTCCGAGCTCTACTCATTATCCTAGCTTTTATTCTAAGGTAATACACCAGATTTCAGATTATCGCTTAAAACACACTAACAGACTTAACATACTGCATCAATCCTCATCCGAGGAGATTATCGCGGTAGGCGCCTTCGCGCTTGATCCAGGAATGTCGCTTCTCTGCTCCATTATCCATTTCATTTCCCTCAGCATTTGTTCAATTCTCCCCAAGATGAGGTTGTTGCGGGAGGCCTGAATTTGTACAGCTGCAATTTCCTTAAGAAGCACAGACTTCATGTTTTCCATTTCTTCCTGGTTCTGGTTCCGTAGCTGCTCGTTCCGTTGCCGCATTTCCTCATCTTCTTCTTCCCGGACAGCCCAGTTCATGTTCATGGCTCTGGCTACCACATGCTTCATGATCCAATATTGTTGGATCGTTTTATTGAAGAGGGAGTTGCGGATGTGCGAGTTACTAGGGTCTGGCACCATGGCCTCCCATTCTCCCCTGGGGACCTCTTGGTTCAAGCTGATTGATCTCAGCTCTCTCTCCCAACCATTTATCTGCTCCCAAATTTCGGGTGGGTTCCCCACCATTTAAGCCTCTATAATGCTCATCATTTGTTCTGCCTCCGATTTTCTGCCGCTCATTTTCAGATTTTTACTGGTTCCCTCTTCCTGTTTTGGAGCCCGTTTCGCTTTTCGTGGGGCCATGTTCTTTCTGGACTGAATTATTCACTTAACTGAATATTTCTTACCTATCAAGACAGGATAACATAAGTCAGTAACACGGTTTAGAATTTGAGTTTTGATCAAGTTACTTACCATCCTTTCCTTGCCAGGATTCTGGTTTCCCAGGATGTGAGAAGGGTGTGAAGGTGTAGCACGCACCAAGATTCGGCCTATGATTCGGCCCATTTCATTTTCTTCACTCGAAATGGCTACGGGTACCCCTCGCTGCCTATGTTGCTGGCTTTCTGAGGGTCTGTATAGGACATATTTTCTCCCCGACTGTCGAAGGGGGTGGCTTTCTCTCCTTTTTTCCAGGGATTTCCTACTCATTCTTCCTTTGGCCTTTTCTACAGAATTATTTGGTGCTTGGGTCTGGCTACTTATAGGGTTATCTCTCCTTCCTGAGATTCCATCCTTCCCCGCTCTGAGAACTATCCTAGGTTTGGTCTTTCCTTTCCTCGGGAGACCTTTATAATGTTTCTTCGGATGACCAGAATATTTCCTCGGAGCTAGGGCTTTCTGGCTTGCTCCTCTGGTCAAGGGTGGACATTGCTACCTGGGTCTAAGTGCTCCTACAGATAGGCTATGTCTACCTTCAGATCTAAGCCTCATGGTCCTCACAGGAAATTTACTTAGACTCCTACTTCTAGCTACAACGTAAAAGACTGAGCAAGGGAATGAGACTACATACCACCTTACCCCGCTGTTGTTGAATCCTTTGTCTATTCGCTGCTCCTGTCTACCACCTTTCTTCGTTCCAGCTGGCTTCGTGCTTTGCTGCATGCAAGTAACTAATGCCACCTCAGGCCCTCTTTGGTTTATTCCTATCCTTCTGTCCCTTCTGACCTCCACCTGTCCTGTTTTTTTCTTGGCACTCTTTCCCGAGTCCTCTTCTTAGGATGTGCCTCGACCGTTCTGTCCGCCTTTACTCCCCATCACTCCTATGTCCTCCCGGTTGCTCTAGTCGTATACTTTCTGTCCTTTTTCTGCCACTTGCCATCCCTTCTCTGACCCTTTGCCCATCCTCACACCTGCCCTCCACCATCTCATTCCTTGATTGCGCCTCTGCTGACTTCTTGGGATGTAATCAGTACCTGCCGTGCTCCGTTAGCTGCCCTTTTTTCCATTTACTCCTTTCATTTCTCACGTGTGTCCTATCTATCTCCACCGATTGTGTACTTTCCCCGCGTCTGCCACTTGCTGCCTTTTCCTGAACATTCCTCTCTGGATCACTATTGCCACCGTTATCGACTTCTAAGAGTTTCTGCAGCTGCGCCTTCTCCTCTGGGTGAGGGAGCTCTGTTCCTCCGAGGTCCATCGACCTTCCCCTGTTTCGGCTTCCCCAATTAGCTAGCCAGTCTGCCGGTCTGTTGCCTGTTCGCCTTACATGTGTGGGAATAAGATAGTCTATTCTATTTATCAATTTCCCTATTTCACTGGTTAACCATGCTGTTCTCCAGCTCCTGCTAATCTTTTCCGTCGGTGTCTTGTTTTGCAGTTGTTTTACCATGTCAACTACCAGTTTTGAATCACCTTCAATTTGAAGGTTCTGGTACTTTTCCCGGATGGCAATTTCGAGTCCACGTTTTAGCGCGTGTAACTCTGCTTCATTGTTTTTTGCTTCTCTGCAATCCATCACAAAAATTCTCAGAGTGGTTCCTCCATCATTCCTGAGTAGCCCCCCTATTCTTGCTTCTCCCGGGTTACCTTTTGCTGCCCCGTCAAAGTTTAGCTTGACAAAACCTTGCGGTGGATGCCTGTAAGTGCTAATCTCCTCGACCTCTCTGGTTTGAGGTTTACTTTGTGTTCTATCTATCATGATTTGTTTTAACTGTAGGCGCTACAAAATTCTCTCCTCTGTTTGGTTAATCTTCCAGTCTTCATCACTCCACCTTTCTGTTAAAATAGTTTCTATGATATTTTGTATTTTTTTCTTCCATATTTCGGCTGGGGTTCTCCTTTCTTCTTTGAATATCATGTTGTTTCTTTCCTTCCAGATGTTCCAAAGCATGAACCCTACGGACAACGTCCACGCGTAGTTTAAGATCTGGTTCTGGTAAGGTTTTCTTGGCCAATTTTCCAGAGTATTTTTTATATTATGGTAGTTTCTATGACATATTTCAAACATTTGTTGGTGATTTCTCCACAGGTTGCTGTTGACAGTGCAGTTGTTTGTTAGGTGCTCCATCGTCTCCTCCTGTTCGTGGCATAGCGTGCATCGTGAGGGTCCCTGCATGCCTTTTTTCCGTATTTGATCCCAGGTTAGTGCCCGTCCATGATGTAAAATCCATAGAAAGAAGGTTACTTTAGGCCAAGTCTTAATTTTCCAGATGTTTTTCCATTTTTTTTATTCTGTCTGTCGATTATGCCCTGCCTTTAAATGATAACCTTCTGCTATAGAGAACGTGCCTTTTATTCAGGTTCCCCATCGGAGTATGTCCTTCCCTATTTTAACTGCAACTTTCCTGGATGCCATTTCTTTGTTGTAATCCCCCCAGCTTGCTGTCTCTGGGGCTGCTACCCAGTCATCCTTTTGCTTCCAATTTCGCCAGTATTCCCCTATGCTTGGCTTCCAGAAGTTTCCGACCAATTCCCCCTCTATTCGGGAGGTAAATTCATGGATTTCTTGGAGGGCTTCTTTATGGAGAAGCTTTTCTCGTTGTTGCCAGGATTCCTCCTAGAACTTGGCTGTGTCCCCCTCTCTTACTTCCCAAAAGCTATAATCTCTTATCAAATCTTTATTGTTCCTAGCCAAATTCCATATTGCTGATCCTTTTTCCTCTGTTTGGCTTCTCATCCTGTCTTCTGGTTTCTCTGCTGCCTCGTATTTCTTCTCCCAAATTTTCTTCCATAGGTCCTGCCTGCCCTGTGTCCACCTCCACCATAGTTTTTCTCCCATCACTTGGTTGAGGGTATAAGGGTCACGCAGACCTAAGCCTCCATATTTGATTGGTTTGTTGAACCATTCCTAGGAGAGCAATGCCCATTTTCGTGTTTTACTTGTTCCTTGCCATAAAAATTTCTTAAACATGGCTACTAATTTTTGACAAATAGATTTAGGGACAACTTGGATAGACATCTGGTATATAGGGATGGATTGCAATACTGCTTTTAGTAGGATTATCCGACTAGGGGTATTCAGAGACTGGAATGTCCAATTATCTATCTTCTTTCTTATCTTGCCTATGAGAGGTCCCCAATTCGCTACTCTGTACTGATACTCATTGAGCATTATGCCAAGATACTTTGCTGGGAAACTTCCTACTCGGAATCCCATTGTTCTAGCCAAGAATCTTTGGGATGCTACCTGAGTGTTAAAGAAGAAGATTTCTGATTTCTCATTGTTAATCTCTGTCCCTGAGGCTTTCGTGAACTCTGAGAGAATTTTTAGGATCTGTTGGGCTTCCTTGAGAGTGGCTTGTCCGTAGATCATGACATCATCTACGAATTGCTGATGTGTTATAGGGATTTCGTTACCCCAAATTCGCAGTCCCTTTATCTGTTCATTGGCTAGGTGCACTTTCACTAGCCTGCCCAGACCTTCTGCTGCTAGAATGAATAGAAACGGGGAGAGGGGATCTCCCTGTCTAAGCCCTCTCGTAGGGTTAAAGGCTTCCGAAGGGGTTCCATTTAGCATAACTGACATCACCGGGGTACTTACCATTGACATTATCCATTTCACCCATCTCTCGTCAAAGCCATGAGCCTTTAGGATACCCCCAGGTATTCCCAACTAAGACGATTATAAGCCTTCGCCAGATCCAATTTTATTAGCATGCCTTTGTTTCTGGAGTTTTTCAGTGAGTGTATTACCTCTTGAGCAACTACTATACCATCCGTTATCTATCTTCCTTTAACAAATCTAGTTTCCTCCCGAGCTATGAGGTCTGGCAAGATTGGTTTAAGTTTGTTGACCATTATTGTAGCTAGTATTTTGTATACTACATTACATAGAGCTATTGGTCTGAAGCCCTGGGGTTCTTCTGAGTTCTCCGTTTTCGGAATCAGAGCAAGGAAGGTGGCATTTAGGGCTGGGTGCATGCGCTTCGTACATCTTGATTCTTCCACGAGTTCCACAAGGTCCTGGCTCATGAAGCTCTAGGAGGCTTGGTAAAATTCTATAGTAAATCCGTCAGGCCCCGGGGCCTTGTTCTTCGCCATTTTTTTACCACTTCCTCCACTTCTTCTTTCATGATCACCCTGAGTAGAGCCAGATTTTGATCTCTGGTCACTTTTTTGGGAATATATTGGCACACATTAGTAATTTCCTCCTCCCTTTGTATATTAGGTTCTGTCAAGATCCCTTTGAAGTAATCTACCAATAACTTCTCCATTTCTTCTTGTTGAAGTACCCTGTTCCCTTGACTGTCCTTGAGTGAAAAGATTCTATTATGCTGTCTATGGTTCAACATTGCTTTATGAAATAATTTTGAATTTTTCTCCCCTTCTTTCAACCATTGGACTCGTGATTTTTGTTTCCATAGAATTTCTTCTTGCTTTCTTCTTTCCTCTATTTGGGCAATCACCCTCCCTTCCTCCTCTGCCAGCTCCATTCTTCTTCCTCCCTCTATGATTTGTTGTTGGATTCTCTCCATTCTTGTCTGTAGGATTTCTTTCTCTTTTTGAATGTTGTCAAATTCCTCTCTGTTCCATTTATTTATTTTTCCTTTTAGGTATTTTAGTCTAATTTGGAATGTATGCATTTGGTTTCTACCTTCCATGCCATTTTTACTCTCCTGCCACCAAGTTTTCATTTTGTCTATGAAGTTTGGATCTCTTAGCCAAAAGGCCTCGAACTAGAATGGCCTTTTTTTATTCTGAGGATTCATAGCAATCTCCAATTTAATAGGCCAATGGTCCGACCCTATAGATGGGAGAATGGAAGCTTCATAGAAGATATCCTTTCCTATTAATTGTTCAGAGGCTAGAAATCTATCTAGTCTTGACGCTATTTGTTTGTTCCCGCCTCTTCTGTTATTCCAGGTAAATTTTCCATTTATAGTTGGAATGTCCACCAACCTTAATTCCATTTGCAAATCTCTGAATCTCTCCATCTCCAGGTCCTCTCTCTGTATTCCTCCTTTCTTCTCTTCTTTGGATGTTGTCATATTGAAGTCTCCTGCAATGATCCACATCTGTTCCTGATGCATATTCCCAAGCTTTTGCATATGAGTGAGGAATCTACCTCGATCTACTGGGGTGTGGGGCCCATAGACTGCTGAAACTAGAACCATTCACTTTGCCCTATGAGTCTAAACTTTCCTGTAAGGATTCTGGGCAGTCCTATCCACCAGTCTATTATGACTTCTGCTGGATTCCAGATGACTGCTATCCCTCTCGCACTTCCTTTAGCATCTATGGTTACTTGCTCATATTTAGGTTTAATTTTATTTAAAATTTCCTCCATCTTCTGGCCTGATAATTTAGCTTCCTGGAGCAGCATAATCTATGGTTTGTCTTTTCTCAGCCATTCCGCTAGGTGTCTCTACTTCCCTTTACTATTCAGACTTCTTATATTCCAAGATGTCATTATCATTGGGGGGTTTGATTGAGGTTTTGGAACACCGCCGAAAGCAAAACAACTCTCCCTGTGTTCACTAACATTCCCCCCCATTCACTTGATGGAATCCTTAATGTTTTTCCGTTCTCATTTTTTTCCTCCTTTTACTTTTCCTTGCTAGTCTGGTCGACTGTCCTTCTGACTCTCTTGATGTTCTTCAATCGCTGTTTTGCCTTTTCCCTATTTGGCTTGATATTGCTGGAATGTTTCTGCATAGAGTCTTTTTTATTCTCGAGGATAAATCGCTCATCCAAGTTTCTCCATTCATTTAGTAACTTTCTCAAGACTTCTTCTTCTATGCTTAGGTCTTCCCCCTTGTTTATCTCCATTTCTGTCTCCATGTTTTCTGTCTGTTCTTCTTGTTCTTTGCCTTTTTCTGGGATATCACTCGGTGCTTTTCTCTTGGTGTGGGTCCTTTCGCTACTAGAGCTGGTGTCTTTCTCTTTGTCTTCCTGGTATTCCATGGTTTGATCCTCATCTTCCCCTTCTTCTTGGAGGATTTCAAAGCTATTTGATTTACCTGGGTGTGTTTGCTGTACCTTTTTACCTTCGTTTGAGTTTTCTTTTGTTGGTCTTCTTCTACTCTTTACCTCCTGAAATCCTTCCTAATCTGTTTGTTTTTTTCTTTTGCTGCTTACTTTTTCTCTCTTCTTCTTCCATTGTTAGGGGGCACTCTTTGACCAGGTGTCCATATTCATGACATCTGCGACATCTAAAAGGTATATGTTCATAGTCCAAGGTTTGCTGCCAAACTTCTTCGTGGTACTCTAACTCTACTGTATCTGGGATCGGGTTAGCAATGTTCATGTATACACATATCCTAGCATATGAAGTATACCTTCCTTTCTTTGTAGTTTCCGCTATTTTCACAAAACTCCCTATCATGTTTCCTATCCCTTCCAGAATTTCCAGGTCCCAGAAGTCCATTGGTAAGCCAAATAATCTAACCCATACCGGTGCTGCTAAATTTTTTTCCTTATTGGGGTTATAGCATTCTTCCCAATATCTCATGAATAGACCAGCATTATAGTAAAAATAAGGGCCATTCTCAAACACTCTTTCTTTGTCTTGCAGGTTAGAGAAGATTACCGTAAAGAAGCCTTTTGCTCCCAGCTTTAGCTCGATGTGTCCTAGTGGCTGCCATTTTTGCTGAATCCATTTGGCGAGGTCTTTTTCTAACGGCCAGACTCTAACGAACTTACAGATCATGGCGTGATCCTTCATGTAGCTTCTGCACCTTTCTAGTTTATTTGGCAAGATTACGAACCGTGGTTTCTCCTCCGCACATGGCAGACATTTGCCCCTTTTGCTTGCCTGCTAGGTTGCCCCTAGGACAGGGCCTGTGTTCTGCTTTTCTACTGTCGGCTGGCTGTTTTGTCCTTCGCCTGCCATGGCATCTCAGTAGGAGGGGATCTCTCCCCTCCTGACCTCTTCCGTCATGACTGTTACTCTCAGTTTCCACGCTTGTCTTTTGCTGTTGCTCTCTGGTTTCTGCACCGTTGTCTATCTTGGTTTCTCCCTGCCATTTTATCTCATGGTCGCCTGGCCATTAGGTTTAGTTGTAGAGCTTCCATCCATAACACCTCATTAGAGGGAATATAAATTTTAATTAAAAATAAATATGATATTATTAAAATAAATTGAAGAAAGACTAAGAGACAACCTATGATGGTGCAACCCTATAGCACTATGGACATGGGTCACATCACATGAATTTTTGGTGTTCTATGTCTTCGTTAGATATTTTTTCACGGCTATCTCCCTCTTCATTTCACACATCACCATCCAATATTTTATAGCATATTTTTAGTTTGGTGACATGCCTCATGCCATGAATTTTTGTTGTTGTTATTTCTTACACATGGTGCAAGGTCCAAATCTCGTATCAAACCCAATAGTTGGTGCACGAAAAATAATTGTCTTTTAGTGAAATAGATTAATTGCACCCACATAATTTTCCAACGAGGATAGTTATATTTATTTCAAGGTTATTGCACAAAATATATGTAGGCAACAATTAATAACTAACATTGCTCAATACCTATTATTGCTACAATTTCTCTTATAAGGATGTGATACTCAATCACACCAAAAGTTGTTGTAACTCCTCACTCTTGCAAGAACAAAATCATCACTATCAAACCCTCACATAAAAATACCACTCTGCACATAGTACTGGAAATGAAATCACACTTGCAAAATAAAATGGCACTATTCTATTCTAGACCACTCTTGCATTAAAGAGAAATGTCATTTCTTAAAATCAATTGCACAAACCATTTAATCACAACTACAATACCATCAATCCAATTGGAATGAATCCATTCATTAATTGAATAGCACACTATAACAAATGTAACAACAACCAACATTTTGTTTCAACAAATTATAAAACTATACCAACAATCAAATAGTAGCAACACATGATTAGTAAGGTTCGATCTAGTAACTATGTTGTCAAAAGAGTAATCTACATCAAATATTTTGCAAGCTAGTTTAATCATTAGTAATTGTGATGCAATGTTAAGAATCTGTAATAATGATAATTGAATTACAACAAGCATTGCATTAACATATCCTGTAAGTAAATTAAAATGTAACCACTACGCTAGCTCTACACATATCAGTCCCTACTAAAGAGGAGGGGCCTTCCTCCTTGACAGGAACTAGTAATTAACAACTCATAGGTTAGCACAGGAAACCATGAATTTGACATGAACCCATAAAATATTGCATTAACTGTGAGAAATTACAAGATGCACAGTTTTGAAAGATAATCATGCCACCCTCAAATAAGGATATGGGTTTCTATCTTTATAGATTTTCACCTTGTTTTGTGACACCCTCCTCCGACATCTACCTAAGGAACCAGCCAACTGGGGTAAACATTCGACGAGAGGCTACTATGATTGGATTTGACCTTCTATGTGACGTTAATGAAGTGGAATCAATGGAAACATAACACACAGACCTTCAACATTAGCTTCAGGACCCTCAGGAACCAATCCAACACTTTAAACAACTTTCCCTAGGGTCCTCCTGAAGTTTTGACCATCTTAAGCCTTAGTCGCTCTCATGCTATAGGCATGACAGTGTCCAGAAACCCAGAGTCTCTCTCAGAGGCTTGCCTTCTAGTGTCGAGAGACTCATTTGGCTAGTTCTATGCATCCCTAGGATTTGAGCCACTTTTTCAGGTCCAGAGCTCAGGTCACTTCCTAGAATTGAATGATAACTTAGGAGAAGAAAAGAATAGGTAAAAAATGATGCAAAAGAAATAAGTTAAACAAGACCTTAATCAAACCCCTACTAGCCACAATAGGCATTTTTTCAAACACATCACAAACATGTAATCTATAGGTGTAACCAACATAATTAAACATAGGGATCTTGTACTTATATGAGAATTGCTAAGAACCATTGTTCCTTCATGTCATTTTCTGCATTATCATCTATTAAGTCATAGATACATTATCCATTCATTTACGAGTAAAAACATGGTGAGAGCCATACATAGCCATTGTCATAAAACATACGTATAACCAACACAGTAACAACAAAAATACCATAAATATACCAGCCATAATATCCACATATAAATTAGTATATTTACACATGAAACCAGGGGAATGAATTCTTCATTAATGAAAGCAATAAACCTACTGGAGATGAGACTACCACGTTCCACTCGACCATAGATTAGTTGAGCCAAGTCTCTCTTAGGCCAATTAACCTCATGCCATATTCTAAGCATGCACGTGGGACTTATAGAACAAACCAAAAAAAACACCAAACAAGCATAGATGCCATCGGATTTATCCACCTACACCGTGAGGAATTTGAGTGCCTCGTAGTCTCTCAGGCTTTACCATAATCCACATTCTGATCCAGGGATCACTATGCCCTACACCGAGACACACTCTCTAGGCTTTATTATACATCCCATCCAAGGACTACTAGGCCCAACAAGGATAAATCCACCTCTTGGCTTTACCATATATCCTACCATTCACCTGCAAGGATTCCTATGCCCACTGAGGCACACAATCTCGGCTTTACCGCAACCCACATTTTGGCTCAGGGGTTACTAAGCTAATGGATTTACCGTGATCCACAGTCTAGTTCAAGGACCACTTGGCCATGCGTTTTTCATTTCATAGATCCACCCCACTCATCTTCGAATCCATCAAGCCATCCCAACTCCTCCGAATATGAGAACCCATCTCATCAAAGCTATTAAGAAATGGCAAGGCTAGGCTGAAGAACACTATCACACCTAGAAAAACCCATGCCATGATAGAAAATAACCACATGCAATACCATGCATGCCAAATCTAGCAAGGAAAATACACGTGCAAGTCGATACCTACAATGAACCCTGTTGTAGTTGCTTGATCTTGCCTTTCCCTACTTGATCTTTGCTTCCTCTTACCTTCTTTGCCTTTCTTTCACCAATGCCAAAGTGCTCCAAGAAAATTGAAGTGTCCAAGAGTGAGTGAGAGAGAGAGAATAATGAGAGAGATCCAAAACTCAACTGACAAAAGGTTACGAACTGATCCTCATAAGCTTTTTTTGGGGCCTCTATTTCCTTGATTTTCCTCCTCACATGCAACCTGTGATCTTTCACCTCCTTTTTCTCCTAATTTCCATTATTTTACTTTATGTTCCTCCTCACATGAAACCTGTGACCTTTCACCTCCTTTTTCTCCTAATTTCCATGATTTTCATAAATAAATGTGCAAAAAATGTCGTTTTTCCTTTCCAAAGCCTTAGCCATTGCCTTTGCTAATTTCCTTAGCTATAAACAACCAAGTGAACACCCCCTAGGATGTTTTACCTGACATTTAGCTTGGAATAATTGTCCCATCAATCATGGTTATTATTTTTAACTTTTATTACATGGAATTTTCACCAGGGTTGTTACAGAACCCCACCCCTGGGGCAATTGTCCTCGGTGTTCAATCACACATCTACCTGAGGAAATTGCTGGAAAGAAGACATACTACTCATGGATTTTATAACATAGCTCGATGCAGTATTTACAATGATCACCCTCTTGAGTACCAACCCACATGACATCATAGAAACATGATAACATAACCACATGATAACATAGTAACATAACAACATAATCATGATGACATGGCACCCATACCGCTTAGTGGAGATTTATAACATATCTCATGGCAGTATTTACATCCATATACATATGTACATATAGAAATATCACCAAAATATATATCAAAACATATACCAAGACATCATATCAAAACATATACCAAAACACCATATCAAAACATGTACCAAAACACCATATCAAAGCATATACCAAAACACCATCTCAAGATTACTTTGCCTCAACCGGAAAACAAGGAAGGATGCATAACCCAAATCTGATCCACCATCTCCCATGTAGCTTCTTCGAGCCCAAAGTGCTTCCACTGCACTTTAACTTGCTCGATTGCTCAGTTGCAGAGCATAAGCACCTTTTTCTACAATATACACCGAGGCTCCGGCTGGAATTCTCTATCTAGTTCCACCTACAATACAGACCAGTCAATCACATGATCAACATCTTTAATATACTTCTTCATCAATGACACATGGAAAACATCATGGACTTTCACTATTAGAGGCAGTGCAAGTCAATAGGCTACTGACCCAATCCTCTCAATGATACTGAAGGGTCCACAAAATTGTGGTGCCATCTTGGCACATGATCCAATCCGCAAGGATCTCTTCTTCGGTTTGATGCACAAGTACACCTATTCCCCAACCTGGAACTCCTTGAACAACCTATTATGATCTACATAGCTCTTTTGCCTATCATGTGCTGCCTTTAGGTTCTTCTTGATCACTTGCATTCTTGTTCCATGTCCAAGAACATGTCTGGTACAATCAACACCCTATTAACTAGATCACTCCAATTGATAGGATTATTGCAACTCCACCCATACAATGCCTCAAAAGGACTCATCCTCAATGAATCTTGATAACCATTGTTGTATGCAAACTGAACCAAGGGAAGATAATCCTCCCACTTATACTGCTGATGCATCACATACATCCTCAACATGTCCTCCAATAGCCATTTGACCCTCTCTATCTATCCATCTATATGTGGATGATAAGTTGTGCTGAAGGCCAACTCTGTGCCCAAACCTACAAACAACTCCTTCCAAAACTTGGAAGTGAACTTTGCATCCCTGTTTAACACAATTTTCTTCGGAACACCATGCAGCCTAACCACATCTCTGATTAATACCTATTCCACATCGCTATATGAGAATGTAGACTTCACTAGAATGAAATGTGAAACCTTTGTCAACCTGTTCAACACAACCATGATGGAATCATGTTGTCTCACTGTCCTCAGCAACCCTATGATGAAGTCCATGGAAATGACCTCTTAGTTTCCATTCTGGAATCGTGATCGACTATAACAGTCCACCTGGATGTTTACACTACGCCTTCACTCATTGACAATAAAAAAAAACTAGCCACATACTTTGCTACATGACTCTTGAAATTGTCCAATAATAAAATTTCTTCACTACAGTTAATGTCTTCTGATAACCTAGGTGGTCTGAATATAGTTTCACATGAAACTCTCTCAAGATCACCTTCTTGAGCTCCCTACTATCTAGCACATATATCATGTCTCTGAATTTGACCAATCCATCCGTTGTAAGACAATAATCCATACCCTATGCACCGACACTTGTACCTGTACCTGTGCTTATACATGTACTGCCACTTATACCTGTACCACAACATGTACCTGTACATGCACTTGTACTAGCACCCTGCTGCAACGTGTGCATAATATCCATATGCTTGACATCTAGCTAACCTCCCTGTAAGATATTATCCTGTAAGACTGTCCCATAGGAGCTCATAACTTCCAATTGATTTACCTATACTCACTTGCTGAGAGCATCTGCCACCCTATTCTCTTTTCCTTTAATGTCCTTGATCTTGAAGTCAAAATCACTAATCGTGGTCAACCATCTAGCCTGCCTAACATTCTGATTTGGATGGTTAAACAAATACCTCAACCCAATATGATCACTCATCAGTACAAACCTCCTGCCAAGAAGATAGTGTCTCCACATCTTCAATGCATGTATGACCATTGCTAACTCAAGATCATGTGTCGGGTAGTTCTACTCATGCTCATTCATCTTTAATGACTCATAACATACCATCTATCCATCTTGCATAAGGACTCCACCAAGTCCTTTCTTGCAATCATTTGTGCATACTACAAACTCTTTGTTTGGATCTACAATCTGTAGCACTGGTGCATGTGTCAACAACTGCTTAAGCTACTCAAAGCTAGCTTCACACTCCTCTGTCCATTCAAACTTCTTATCTTTCCTTTGCAATGATGTGATAGGATAAGAAATCTATGAGAAGTTCCTGATGAACCTCCTATAGTAGCCCGCCAACCCCATGAGGGATCTCACCTCATCCACATTCTTAGGAGCTGCCCACTCCATGATGGCTCTTATCTTCTTTGGATCTACTGCAATGCCCTCCGTAGAGATAACATGCCCCAAGTAATGTACCTCACTCGAGCTTAGCATACAACTGATGCTCCCTCAACAACCTCAACACTGTTGCTAAATGCTTGGCATGCTCTTCCTCATTTTTAGAACATACCATTATATCATCAATGAAAACAATAACAGTTTGACCACTAGATCCTTGAATTTGACCTCGAAATCCATCAATAATCTGCATTAAATACAAGTTATACCACATGGCATAATAACTAACTCAACTCACCCTATAAGCATAAATATAATAAAAAAATCATACAATAAGCTAAAATAATGGTTGATTTGACTAGGTTAGGAGGTAAAATGAGCCCATATAATTACCCATTTATGAGGCTCATCATCACCCCCCTACTGAAGGTGTTGCTCATCCTCTGAGCAACCTAGTCAATCTCTTGGTCTTTCATGGCCCTGGTGGCCTCCCTAGCATTCCAGGCTTCTGATGTGGTCTGCTCATGTTCTCCATAAAATCCTACCTTTCTGTCTATGTCCTTCCATTGATCCTTCTCTTCTTCTTCTCTTCTGCCTTCCAGCATGCCTAATATGAGTGGAGGACTCAGTTTGAGGCCAATCCAGTTGACCTTCAGCCTTTGCATGGAGCGCTTGTACATTGGCACTCTTTTCAATGCCTCCTTCAGCCTCATGGGGGAATGGTATTCTCTGATTTGCAAGCTGTGGGGTAGGGTGTTCCATCTTCTCATGCATGCATGCACATAGTCATCCCCAAGTAGCCTAAGCATATCTTCAAAGTGTGCAATGGCTTGTTCCTGATTGGCTAGATATTTAGGGGCAATCTGAGGGTCATTGGCAAGTAGGTTGTGTGTGCTGATGAGTGCCATAGGATCTGATGGCTCAACTCTTATCATCAATGGTTCATTATGCTCTTTTATTAACAATATTTTCATTTCTACTGCCCTCAATTCTTCATGGTTCATCCATGATGCCATGGCCATTAATTGCAGATCCCCTAGCTTGGCATTGGGGTCCCACACATTCAGGGCTATAAGGGCCATGTTGTGTAGATAGAATCTACCATCTTTGCTTTGTCCTCAGAGGTACTTTGGTCACACAAATCCCTGAACTGCCTGTAGTCTTGGAAAGGCATTATGCCTCTTTGTGTCAAAGTTTTTATTTGGAATTGAAGCCATTGATCCTTCAGATAGAGGACATAAGATTTGGCTGGTGTTCTGCATTGTAATGCTTCTATGGATAAGCTGGCCATGTATGCCAAATGAGTCTCTTTGTCCTGCAGCTGCCTCCTTAGTAATTCATTCTCATTCTCAAGGTGGATTCTTGTAATGGCTTCTCTGTCTCCAAGAGCACTCAATTCCCTGCCCATTTCCCTGAGTTTGTCTTCCATGTGGCCAATATCCTCAACTCCTTTGGACTTGGCTATTTGCATCCACCTATGCATTCTCACTCTCTCTTTTTCCAATTCGAAAAATAGTGGAATTGCAAATTTATATGGGATTATCTTGCCTCCCTCAAGTAGTCTGTAATAGGAGTCAAGATTAGGCTGGGGGTCAGGTTCTTGTAGCTCTTGTGCTTCCTCTTTCACCTCTGGCTGTCCTCCTATCTTTTCATCAAGTTTTGTGTCTCCTGTAGTTTGGACAGTGTCTCCTGTAGCACTGTTTTAGCCTCCATTAGGTTTGGTTTGAGGTCCTGTAGAATTGCCTTTCCCTTCCATGTAGAAGATCTTGTAGTCCTCCTTTCATAGGTTATGGGTGTCTTGGAAGGAGATTCTTTCACCTTGGCAGATGGTGAATCTTCAATGTTAATGGGAGTCTTTGATGAGGGCTGAGGTTTGCCTGTTTTAATTCTGGTACTCTTCCTTGCCCTGAAATACATGGAGGTTTTTCTTTTCCTCTTCTGCTTCTGCTTGACTGGTGTACTGAGGGTAGTGAGGGCAACTGCTGCTTCTCTTTCCAAATTTTTAGGGGACTCTTCTCTTTGCTCTACCCTCTCTGCCTCCTTTTCTCCCTCTTTTGTCTCTTTTTCCTCCTCCTGCTCTGTCTCTTTTTCTCTCCCGTTCTGTCTCTTCAACTCTCCCCTCCTATATTTATTTTCTTTCCTCCTTCCTCTCTTGCTCTGCTATGTCACCACTGGCTTCATCTTCTCCTCCTTGCTGTTCTCCCTCCTCACTGACAGCAGGACTGACATCATAGGTTAATGCCTTGATGTCATCCTCAGTTGTCATATTTCTGAAAACTTCCCATGCTATAGGGATTGTAAGGGTATGGAGGGCTTCTTCTACTAGGATCTTGATTAGGCCATGGTGAGCTAGCTGCTGTGAATTTCCTTCTTGTACCTTGGTGCTAGAGTCAATGAGGGACTGAAGGAGAAAGTAAGGGATACTGAGCTTTTGATGTGCTAGGGTATCCATGCCATATCTCAATTCTTGGAGGATTCTGAAATGATATCCATAAACAATGTTGTGCCTCCCCTCACAAGAAATGTATTTGATCACTTGGTAGCTAACCTCATCCCAGGGATATGGTACATTGGCCCTCCTAATTCCATTTTTGTCTTCAACAGGGGTTTCATTATCTTGGAAAAATTTCCTCTTGGCAGCCTGGCCAATTATTTTCTCATCTTTACTCCAAGGCAGCCCAAGAGGAAGGGTAGTGACCCTACTGATGAATTCAGGGGTTATTTCAATGGAGAGGCCTCTAATGGTTACAGTAGCATGAGTTATTATGTGAGGGACCAGAGAGAGAGAAAATTCATGGGCAATTTCATCATCAAACCCTCTAAACTTCTCAAAGAAATTCATCCAGTTTGCCCTTGTAAATATTTCCACCACTTGAGGATGTGCATGGAGTCTAGTGGAGTTAGTGGGCTCTTTTCTCATAAACCCCCCTGTCATACTGCCTGTACTTCTTTTGAAAAACCAGATATGGATGTGGAAACAAAGAATTTCGAGTGAAATAGAAAAACAGAGGGGACTGTGTTTTTTTTCTTTTTAAAACAGATTTTTTTTTTTTTTTTTTAATGTATTTCTACCCTCTTAAAGACTCATTTTATCTTCAATTTGAGACCAACTCTTTCACATTTTGATATTCAACAGAGGGAATTCATGAACCCTACCTCTTCAAATTGAAATTCGTGCCAAAAATCACGTTTCCTCCCTTCAAAATGACTCACTGCCCCTCCTGTAGAAGCCCACTATCCCTCCTGTAGATTTCCTGTAGGTGCTCCTGTAGAAAATGTCGAGAGAAAAAATATGGAGGAAATCAATGGAGGATGGTGGATATGAGGCTGTGGGGGCATAAGAAGACTGTTGTGTGGCTGAGTTATGAGGAGAAACTGAAGAAAAGGTAGTGAGAATGCGTGGGGAGGAGTGCTCATTACCTTTTATGGCTGTTTTCGGTTATGAGTGTTGTGCTGGCAAGGTGTACGTTTCCCAGATTAGGACTTTTGGTCCCCACCTACTTGGTCATCATGAACCCCCTCGTAATCATCCCCTCATTACTACATAGGAGTTAACTCTTCCTCCCACTACCTGTTCTTCGCATCTTTTGCTTGAGTTGACAGTGCGCACGTGTGGGTGATATCTCGGTTAAGTGGAGTCAACTAAATGAAGGTGGCCAAGTTAACTAGCCACCTTTCCCTCTTTCGATTTCAACCATCTTGTTGCCTTCATATGACTCCTAATTACATAAATGCAGATAGAGGAGTGACTTAGCTACTTACCTGTAATCCAAGTGTATTCGCTGCCTTCGACTGTGAGGTGCTGTGGCTTTCTCTGCTGCATGCCTTCATTTTCCTTCATGCATGTTGTTTCTACTTGCTGATGTGTTGTTGTGTGTTTTTGTAGGTTCTTCTTTTGCTAGAGCTAAGCTGCATGTGCCTTTTCAACCTTCAGATGTGCTGTCCCTTGCTGCTGGTAATGGACTTCTATGGGATCAGCTGCTATAGGAATTCCTACAGGAGCTCCTGTAGCTGCTTCTCCCCTTGAAACTTCTATTTCCCTATGCTTAGAGCTCAAGAATGATGCCAAAGGTGGAGATGAAGGATGGAGGGATAGTAGGTAAGCTTCAGGTAAAGTTAATGGTGCCTTTTCCTCCTTTTATTTTTGTTTTTTTTTCAAAACTGAAAAACTATTCTTCTGTGTCTTTTCTTGGAAAGGAAAAAAAATAAAATAATAATGATGCTTGGAGTGTGATGCAGGCTTGGAAATGATGGCAAGGAGGTTTGAAAATGGTAAGAGGGATTATAGGTTCCTCATGAAGCTTTTCTTGTTCCTCAAACTGCCTCTTGTAGACACTTTTGGCTCTCTGTAATTCCTACAGGAGCCTCCTGTAGAAAACACAGTTTTGGAAGAAGAGGTACAGTGGGGTGAAAGAGATGCCAAAAGTGATGGAGGAAGGTGTGGAGAAGATGAGATAGATGCTAGTATGAATGTCAGGTTCCCCCTGGCACCTTCTTTTTCTCCCTGTAGTCCTCTTGCAAACCTGCAATGCAATAAAAATTCATTTTTTCTTTCTCTTTTTTTTTTTTTTTTTGAAAACAACTAGGGTGCCTTAGAGAGGTTTTCACCTTAATTGCTTGCCCTGGGCGCCTCTAAGGGAGGTTTTCATCCAGGGATCTTATTCTTTTCCCTTTTTTTTGACATCACTAGGCCACCTCAGAAGAGGTTTTCAACCCAATGATGGGACTCAAGCGCCTCATGGAGGTTTTCACTTGAGTCCTTATTTTTTCTCTTTTTTCTTCAGTGAGTGGGTGAAGTGGAAGCTAAGACATGCTCCACTACCATCACTGTTTTATTCAAATCTTCAATAAACTCTCGCTTGGAGAGGGGTTTCTTGTAGAATTTCAAACGATGTCCATTGACAAGCATGGGGATGGCTTCATCATCAATGGTTTTTATCAGAACTGAACCATTTTCATTGCATTCTCCAGTGACAGTGTAGGGTCCCAGCAATCTTGTCCTCAACTTGCCTTTGAAATCCTTGTATCTTGAATCATAGAGTAGTGCCCAATCTCCATCTTGGAATTGCTTCTCCATGATATTTTTGTCATGCCATATCTTTCTCTGAAGCTGAACTACCTATGTATGGAGAAGGGCTTGAAATCTATATTCATACAATCCATTGAGCTGAAGTAATCTCTCCTTATGTGTATGGTTGAGGTCTAGGTCCAGCTGAGATTCCATCCTTAGGGCAATGAATTCAAACTCTACTGATAGCAAAGCATTCTTCCTGTTAGAGCCTAGATTTGCCTCAGGCTTAAAAGACAAGGTTCTAGGTCCACATCAAACCACGCTCAGCCTCGTAGCTAGCCCTACGAGGATAGGAGAGGGCTCTCTCCGGGTCAGTCTTGGCAAAAGGTAATCGATGAGGCTCAAGACGACTAAATTTGCAATTGATCTTAGGCTAGATATTAAGTGCAAGGATTTGATTTGGTTTTGGTAATTTTTGTTGAAAAAATGGGAAAGGCAAATTGGGCTCGGGGATGAGGCACATTTTCTGCAGAGTTCTAATTGGGGAAAGGAAGGAAATCGCTTTGATGCTTTAAAGTGAGTGAATGGATAGATCAGACCGGTGAGGAGCTAAGGAGAGCAAGAGAGTCTCAAGAATTCTCCTTAAATAGATGAAAACATGGAAATTTAAACAAATTCAAAGGCAGAGCATAGCAGTTATGGATTCTACCTTAATCACTCATTTGTTCAAATTCAGAAGAAAAAGCAGGAAAATGATACACATAACACTAATGAAATTACAATTACTCAGAGAAGCACACCATCAAAACATAGAGCCACATGGATCCCAAACAGTGCTGCAAAACCCTGGTCTTTCCTTTGCGAAAAATACAGAAATGAATGTACGATAGAGTGCCAAACTTTTCCCAAGAGTCCAACCCTGAAAATGACTTAGGAATTACATGATATAGACTAGCCCAACCCATTCCCTTGCCTCTAGGGGTCGAGCTCATCATTCTAGGAGCTGTTTCAACCAAATCTAAACAAAGCACTAAAATCTAGGCAATCAAAACAACTTGCCTCTATAAGGTAGGAAACTGATTCATTCATTAAATTTTCACGTTATAGTGAATGAATCCTCTAGAACAAGTAAATAAGTGCAAAAATTACATCATGTTTACCCAATTACATCAAGTTAGATAAAAAATAACATCACAAAGAAAAACTAGTCAAACTGGCCGAATTTCTGAGCTGGAAGGTGAAAAATTGGGCAAAACACCTTTGTGTGCCGTGCCACTTTGATGCTGATTTTGAGGCACTTCCTAAAGTCAAAATTGAGCCCAAGTGTGCTTGTTGGAAAGCCATGCCTGTCTACTTTCCAACCCAAGTGGAATTTCTGAATTTGGTGCCCATTTGCCCCTCCAAAACCTCAATATCCCAAGACTGCTTCCTGTGTGTGAAATTAGGGGTAGAGAGGTAATTTTTAGGGTTTTTTTGACCTCCTGAGGACTAAATACTTGCCCAAACTTCTTGGCCATGCACCAAAAGTCATGATTTTTCATGAAAAATCCAAAAATATAAACTTTTTTGCATTTGGAGCCTCCTATCATAAGCGTGCGCCACGTGGCGCGGCGCACAGGGAGAAAAACCCTGCTTTTTGTACAAAAATTTGCAAAAATACCAAAAATGCCACAAATTTCTTGAAATTTGGGCTGGAGCTTCTTCATTAAGTGTTATGCTGGACTAAAGAGGCTTCGGACAATATCTGAAGACGATCAAGCTCCCTTTTCCTCTTTTTCTTCCTTATTGCCTTCCTCAATTTTGCCTTCAAATTCCTGATTCGGGCCTTGCACACCTTGTTTCGTGCCATATAGTGGAAAGCCATGTGTCTCAGCAATGCATGATCCTTATCGGCCTTTTCCAATAGCCTCTCTAAGTGCATGTTAACTCTCTCGAGATTGGCCTCCCGATCCTCATTAATCTCTTGCTCCAATGATATGAGCTCAATTCTTCTCCTTTGTGCAGCTTGGCGATTCTCGCGGATGTTTTGTAGCTCCAAGATTGCCTGCTGATCTTCAAGCTGTTTGTTCCTCTGCTCCAAGTATTTCATGGCCCACTTAGCCCTCTCTAAGTCAAGGGATAAGGCTTCGATCTCTATTTGCTGCTCCTGGATGATCTCTCTAAGTTTGGCGCTTTGTGGACCCGTATCTGTATCATCATCATGAATGAGAATGAAGTCAGTCTCTCTTTCACCTGAAGGCTCACCTAAAGGCCCCTCATCCTGCATTGGCCTCTTGCCTTTGTCCTGTACCTGTGATGCTGATGGAGGAAATGAGGCCCCTTCCACCCTGGGTGGAGATAACACTCGCTTTGCCGCTACAAACAAATGTCTGGTGCCTCTCTGATATGTAATGAATACCGGCACACTAGCGGTCTCATGGCGCTCATACTGATGAGAAGGTCCACCTTCATGCTTAACATCTGATAATCCCCGTGAAGCTCTGAAGAAGTAATGAGAGATGAAATCATCCCAAGTGATGCCCTGTACTCCAAGCTGATGAACCACCAATCTCTTAATAAGAGCAAAATGATAGACACTGTTAAGTTGCTGCTGAGGGGTTTTGTGCTGCATAAAGGTGGTCATCCTCTCTATGTTCTGGCAAATGAAATACAGAATGTTCATCATCTGTACCCTGGTGAAATGCATGAGCAACCTGATGTGATAAGCATAGAGACGAGAGAACCGTCCCTCACAGCTGAAATATTTCATGATCAACTTCATTAGTGGAGCATATTCATCTTTCAGATATCAGAATGGGAACACTCTCTTGAGCTGCCTCAAGAAACTGGTTTTAATGTATGGCTCATAATGCTGCCGATTAATCTTCTGTTTCTTGTGCCATGGTTCTCCAATGTTCGTTATGACGGTTGCTAATGAGACAGATTCTGGTGTAAGCATGAAGGTGACACTAGCTAAGGTAGCCTGATCTCCATGTAAGTGCAACACAAAAAGACGAGCCAGCTCATGATGAAATTGAACACTAGCCACCTTTTGACAAAACTCATAGCATGACTGATGCTGAAAACAAAACATGGCAAGAGGGCAGGCCTGCAATTTTGTAAGGGTGGTTGGTTCTTCTCTAACATGTCTACCACCTTTATGAGGCCTCCGGGGTGCCTGTTCTTCCAAGGGTGAGTCACTTTGGGTTTCCACTTCATAATCCGATGAATGCTCAAATGCCATGACTGCTGTACAAAATACCTTGAAGAAAAGGTGCTGCTGTATATGAACTGTGCTTGGACTGCTCTTTAATAATGTATGAAACTGCTGTGTTGTAATGCAATATAGTTGGATTCTGCCACCAAGGGGAAAAAAAACAAAATGCAACAAGGGAATGTTAGGAAGGGGAAAATAGTAAGGGATTAGGGAATATTAGAATAAATTTTATTAGGGAAAGGAGGGGGGTTTGAGGGGTTTTTATGTATAGGGTTAGGAGATTTTTATAAGGGCTAGGGTTTTGGGGTTTTGGGATTTGAATGTAGGAAAGAAAATGTAGGATTGATGAGCTTAGTGGGGGGGTAGGAAATGATGAAACAAGGGAGAAATGGGGAAGGAGGAGAGTCCTTGGTGACAAATCAAAGATTTAAGAACCCACAACAGACTTCCTTTGAAGGCACTTTAGATGTAGGGTTTGGATTTTTGTTTCAACCTTTATCACCCATAAACCACCATCACTTATCACAAAATTTGATGCAACATCAAGAAGAAGGGTCTACCTGGCAAATCCACGCAAGGAATGAGCAACTTGGAGAAGTTTCAAGCAAATTCGGGCTGTGGACTGTATGCGCCTCGCAAAGAACCCAGTGCACTACGCACTCCCAGTGCGCCGCACCCGTTCAGAATAACACTGGGCAGTTTCTCCCAGTGCGCCGCACCACCTGTTCTGTGCGCCGCACCGGCTAGTTACAAACAACTTCACCCCAAAACACGCACTATCTCACCCAATTCACTTTGAAATGTTTCTCTTTGACCTTGGCATGCAGAATGACATTGATCTTCATGTCAAAGCCTTTATAAAGACATTGATTTGATTTTTGGTCTTCAAAACCCATTTTTGTAATGTTTTGAAATTTGCGCCTTTTCACAATTAATGCAACTCTATCTTTTTGTTTCCTTCTTGATTTTTTGGTTGAAATGATGAAATTCTTGGCAATTTTTTGCAGGGATAGCTGACATGGAATTTGGCAAAGGAGACCAGGGCTGCGCCTGAAGATTTCAAGAACTGAAAATTTTGGAAAATTATTACAAAAGACGAAATGTCGACTTTTCTTCAAAACAGAGTTTTGAAGAAGAGTCATAATCCATCCATATGATGATAAAAATCTTTGAAATAACAACTTATTAAGAACCTCCCTCTGGCCTGCTGGCTTTATTAGACCTTGTTGAAGACCAAATTGACTAACCCTAGACCTAATGACTAAAATGACTGTTATGATCTAGAAACTGAAACAGGACTGCAAATAACTTTTAAAACTTGATTTTGATGGACAGACCTGAGCCAGCAGTGCAAAGCATGAGGGGTAGTGAATGACAAAGTCCTTCCGTCAGATTTATGGCATGCTCCTAACGGAATGCAACTGATCGAGCGAGATGGGACACCTAAAAATGAAATGCAAAAAGAGTTTTGATCTCTGACGGAGGGATGACCAGACCGACTCTAACATTGGCTCCAATGGGGATGGTAGCTCCTTGGAGGTGCCAAGAATGACAGATCTCTGGAAGAGCTAGACAGTGCCTTTGTCCATTGGGCTATGGAGTCATTATTTCGACACAATACAAGATTCTGACTCAATTTATTTGACTGAAACTTGACTCAAAACGACTCGATAATAAAACTAAAATGACTGAAAAAATGACTCGACAAACTGAACTCAAAACTGAAATCTTTCTTCAGAATTAAAGCCTACACTTCGGGCCCCAGACTGAAGAAAAGATTATAGCACACACTTGCAGTGAAACTGAAATAAAATGGTGTTTACAATGACAATGATAACAACAGAAAAAACTCAGAAAAGGTACCACTCGAGCAGCCGACCATTGACCGGCCCTCCTGGACAATCTTCCCCGTTCATCTCCTTCAAAAGAAAGGCATTCTGACCCCGATATGCTGCAATCTTAAAAGGACCTTTCCAGAGATTTTCAAACTTACCGTGCTTGCCCTTTTCCTCATTCCTTGCATCCCACTTTAACACCACATCATCCAAATGAAATGTGTCTGCCTTTGCGTTTCTATCGTAAATCTTTTTAATTCTCTCTTGCAACTTGAATGTGTTTTGAAAAACATCTTCCCGTGTCTGCTGCAAGTGGATCATTTGATTTAGTCTTCTCTGCATTGGGTCATCTTCACTACCAGCCTCCTGAAGAAGTTTGACTACCGGAGCTGCAAGAGAGGTAGGGAACACTGTATCAACTCCATAAACTAGCTCAAAGGGGGACATACCAATGGATTTCTTTTGACTCACTCGATTTGCCCAAAGTGCATGGACCAGCTTCTTATGCCAACTTTTCTTGTTGATTTCTAGCATCTTCTTAATGATATTAACCAAAGATTTGTTGGAAGACTCCGCCAATCCATTGCCTTGTGGATGATAGGCGGTTGAGTGCCCCAAAGTAATGTGATATTTACTACAAAACTCAACCATCCTTTTTGACTTGAAAGCTGTTGCGTTATCAGTGATTAACTTATTCGGGCAACCAAAACGAGACAAAATATTATTCTCAAGGAATGAAATTATTACCACATCCGTAGCTTGCCTAGTGGGAATTGCTTCGATCCACTTCGTGAAATAATCTGTCGCCGTGAGGATCCATCTATGCTGACCTGAAGAAGCGGGATGAATTTCACCAATGAAATCCAACCCCCACTGCTGAAAAGGGGCACTCACCTCAATGGGCTTAAGCGAAAAAGGCTGTAATTTCTGTTTTCCTTCAAAAATCTGGCAGTTATGACAGCTCTTGACAGTTTTGAACACATCAGCAAACAATGTTGGCCAATAGTATCCAACCCTCAGAATTTTATTTGCCGTTGTTTTCCAAAAAAGGTGACCGCCACAATCTCCTTTATGGAAATCCTCCATGACTTGCTTCGCTTCTTCTTCCACCAAACAATTTAACAAAATGCCACTGGGATCTTTCCAATAAAGTGCAGAATTCAAAATACAAAACTTAGCAGCCTTTAACTTAAGAGTTCTAGCTTTATTTCTAGCCATACCAGGCGGTGCGGACAAATTCTGAAGGACATATATGATATCTGAATACCATGGAGAAAGAACAAACATCTGTGATACCTGAAGTGACGAACTTTCCTCATTTTCATCAGACATAGCAGCGATCAGATTTATGTCTAAGACGTGCAGATCTGATTCAGCCATTAACTTCGCCAATCCCTGACCTTTAACAAGCTTTATGGGCCTTATCTCCACATCATATTCCAGCAAAGCTGCTATCCACTTGCCATGTCTTCCTTCAGGATCTGTCTGGACCAAAACATCTTTGAAAACATCGTTAGGAACATAAGCTAAAATATGGGAATGTAGAATGTACACACGGAAATCTTTCAGTGCTTTTACAAGTGCAAGGGCTTGCTTCTCAATAATGTTGTATTTCAAAGCAACATCTCTTATACTCCGGCTGAAGAAAGCAATGGGTCTTTCATGCTCATCTTTTTTCTGCATTAATACAATTGCCATAGTATGCTCCGAAGCAAATGAAAACAAAATAAAATCCTGAGTATAATCTGGGCTGATGAGAACCAGAGCTGAGGAAAGAGCCAATTTTATTAAATTGAAAGATTTTACAGCCTCTTCCATCCACGTCACTTGGTTGTCCTTCTTAAGCATGTTTGTAATCTCCCTAAGATGTTTAGCAAGATTAGGAACAAAGCGGTGTAGAAAATTCATCTTACCATTAAACGATTGAATCTCCTTCTTATTCCGAGGCATGTCAATTTGCTGAATTTCTTCCACACGTGCTGGATCAATACGGATGCCATCGTTTGAGATAATGTGCCCAAGTAGTTTGCCTTCATCCATGGCAAACAAGCTCTTCTTTGGATTCAACGACACACCATATTTTCTGCACTTTTCAAAGACAATTTTCAAATGATACAAGTGCTCTTCATCTGATTTGGAAAACACGGTCAAATCATCAAGGTACACAACCAAGAAGACATCCTTCTCATTTGCGAAAGCCAAGTCCATTGCCCGCTGAAAAGTGGCACCTGCATTCTTCAAACCGAAAGGCATTTTGGTGTAATGAAAGGTTCCCCACGGAGTGGTGAACGCTATTTTGTCTCGGTCATCTTCATGGACTAAAATTTGGTTATATCCAGAATAACCATCGAGTAGTGACATGCGAGATGCTCCAACTACTCGCTGAAGTATGTGATCCATTTTTGGCAGCGGATAATTATCCTTCAATGAAACTTTGTTGAGATTTCGAAAATCAATGCACAAATGAATCTCACCGGTCTTCTTTCGCACGAGAACCAAATTAGATATCCAATCAGAAAAATGGATGGGAACAATGATTCCTGATTTGTACAACCTGTTTACTTCCTTCTCAATTGATGGCAACAATTTTGGATTAAGCCTTCTTAACTTCTGTCTGAAAGGTTTTTGATTAGGCTTAATAGGAATAGTGTGCTGAATTATATTGGTATCATATGTCTTCAAATCAGAATAGTCCCAAGAAAACACATCGGCAAAGGATGACAACAAACTGATATATTTGGCCTTTACCTTCGGTGGTAATGCTTTGGACAGCTTTACCATCTTTGGATTTTCAGCATTTCCAATATTCACGTCTTCAACTCCCTTCTCTATTGGCTGCAATGTTGGTTTACGGGCTACGTCATCATGATCAAAGAGTTCTTCTAAAGGTATCAAGCCTTTAGGAATCACATTATCCTTGAGCTGCAACACTTCCATTTGATTGATCTGCACATTATCTTTACCATCATCATGTTCCACATCAATTGAGGTATCTTTGAAGTTACCTTTGTTTTGCAGAAAATCATTAATCTCCTCATCATCTTGGAAAACTTGCCAATATCTCTGATTGTCTGGGACAGTCGGACGATGCTTCACATGGATTTCAAATTTATTGCTTGAGTTCATAGGAATCTTCAAATTACTTGCTGCCTTAGCAAGTGCATCAGCAATACTATTTTGAATACGAGGCACACACGTCAAAGTATAATCAGAAAACAGCTTCAAGATGTCTAGAACAACATTCCGGTATGCCCACATCCGAGGATGTTTTGCTTGATATTCGCCTTTAACTTGCTTAATCACCAATTCGGAGTCGCCATATACAACAATCCTCTTAGCATTCAGCTTTCTTAGGATCTTTAGGCCAACAATCAAAGCCTCATACTCAGCTTCATTGTTTGAGCAATCAAAAGCAAGTTTGTAAGAACATACCTGCACATTACTCGACACTTTGTTTGGAGCAGAAAAAGGACTACGTACCCAAATTCCAATTCCAGCACCATCATTTCCCACTGCGCCATCGAAATCCATGGTCCATAGGCCATCTTCCTCTTCTTCTAAGTGCTGAAACTCTTTTTCCTCTGTTTTTTCTGCTTGCTGTCCATCATCTTTTTCTGATTGCTGAATGGTATTTCCATGTTCTTGTCCTTCTCTCTTCAAAACTTCTCTGAAATTTTCTGCTATTTCTGGAATATCATCTGCTACAACTAACTGACTATCAATATCATTGAAACTATCTGAATACAAAACAAAAGACTCTAGATCTGTATGTACATAATTAATCGGATGATTAATTGGTTTCTCCTTGCTTGTAATCATGTATTTCATTTTCTGTTCACGATACAATTTTCTCATTTGGCCAAACACTGGAATCGTTGCATAGGAGAAATCAAGCTGCATAGTTCCTTTGATCTTTGCTCCCCAAGACCTTGAAAGAAGCATACCGAATCGGGAAGGAATGTCTGCCACAACAACATCCATCAAAATATTCTTAGCTGGAATCTGATCCAAACTGACCACCAAGTCTTTAATAGGCCCAATACATCTCACCCTGTTGGAATCAAATGAATACAGATAATGATATTTCCTTGTGATGTCCAAACCCAACTTCTCCATGATAGCTTTTGGCATAAGATTGTGGGAAGCACCGGAATCAAACATAGCATTATGCAACACAAACTCATGCACTCTCAAACTGATATAAAAAGGAGGCACATCACTGTCTGGAGACTCACCATTCAATGCTGGTCCAAAAATCAGTTCAGGTTTATCATCTTCCACACTCACCATATCAGACATTGGATCAAAATTCAAAATTTTGGAAACCTGACCTCTATAACTACTGTTCTTCATCAGCTTTGTCAAGGGAATGGATACCTTCAATTTAGAAATTTCATTTTCTAAACTAAAAGTGGAAGTCTTCTCTACCTCTTTGGCTGGAACCTCTTTCTTCTCAGCTTTATCTTTTGATACAATGGGCTGATTGACTCGTTCATTTGCTGGTGGAGATTTGTTAGGCATAGGATCAACAACTTCTTTTCCTTTATTTGGTGCAACAGGTGGCTCATTCTTAGATGCTGGACCTTCCTTTCTCTTTTGGATTGGATTGATGGGGACATTTCTGTTTCTTAATGAATACTGACACTGCTGGGCGGACAAGGCATGCATATAACCTCTTTGATACTCATCCGACTCCTCTTCAAGAGCTGTGTCATTCGCCAAGATAAAATCTGCATCCTGCTGTACAGCTGAACTTTCTGCATACTCATCATCTTCAGTGATAAATGTGGGCATATCATCAGGAGTAAAGAAGTGATTTTCTTCTCCTATTACATGGTCTTCATCATCAGATTCGGGACCAACAAAATTCTGCTGAAGAGGTGTCTTTACTTGCTGCTGTTGTGATGCCGTTTCTTGTGCTCGCTGCTCACGCTGTTTGATCCTGAATTGAGGTTGCTGCTGGCCACGGAAATTGGGATTCCGAATCTGCGGTTCAGGCTTATCAAGTGTCAACCTTTCAATCATCTTTTCTACCTTGTGGAGCACTTGATCTGAGGTAGAGGCTTCTTCTTTTATTGAGACTTTCTTCTCTGCTTTCAATCTAGCTCTCTTGTCATTCAAATTTGCCTCAACACTAACGGCAATTTTCTGCATTTCTTCTAAGGTAGCTGGATCTCTCTCCCTTAATTGATAAGCCATGTCTGGATCAAAACCATCCGGGAACTTAAGCAAAGCTGATCTTCTAGTTGGCTTTAAATCATCAGGAATTGCATTATAAACCGCATTGAATCTAATACAATAGTCTTGAACAGACTCACCAGCATTTCGCTTGATCTTGGTATATTCAAAAGTGATTTGCAGAGGATATTTCTTTACTTCCCAGCATTCCAAAAACTGTCTTTTAAGCTCTTCTAATGTAGGAATACTTCTGGCCGGCAAAGCTCTGAACCATTTTCTTACCTCGCCACCGAAAGTCTGCACGAATAACCTCATGGTCACGTTTTCTGCATCGATCTCATGGAGATCGAAGAAATCCATCATTTTGTCCACATGTTGCTGAGCTGTGATACCTTGAGGCGTGCCATCAAATAAAGGAATTTTTCTCTGATAATCTGCGGGCATGTCATTCAAAACTTGAGGCAGCGCAAGAGGTGCAAACCGAGCAGCCATTGCTCTTGGTGGATTTGGTCTGGGGGATGTTGGAGGAGTGGGAGCAGCTGATGTGTGAGGTGTATGAGGAGGTGTATGTGGAGGTGAAGCAATTTTGGATGTAGAAGGAGTAGATGGAGGTGAATTTACAGCAGACTTTTGATCAGCAATATTAGGCTACGGGGGAAGGGTGGGAATGAAGGGAGGTTCAGATGCGGCTTCTAGGAAATTAGCGATGTTTGAAGCATGAATTTCACTTTGGAGGTGCTTCAAGATAAAATTCTCAATTGATTTATTGTTTCTTTCAACTTCAAGAGCTGCAACAAAGTCAGGATTTGGGACTATAGAACCAAGAGCACTTTCGGATTTGGTTTCAAACAATGACAATTCAAATTTTTCATCAAAATCAAGCTCTTCAAGATACTTAAAAATTGCAGGACATGAACGAGATTTAAACACGGGAGTGACAGAGCTCTCTTGGCGAACAATTCTTGAAATCAGATTAGGATTTTCGTAGAAAGGGGGAGGATTTGGATCTGGATTAGCTCTTGTATATCTCTTTGAAGCTAGCGTGTTATTTTCAAGAAATCAAAGGAACAAAAACAACTTGATCAGCCTGTCAAATCCTAAACTTATCATCCAAAAGCTTAGAATTCTCAGATGTACTGGGGTGATTCGCAAATCAAGTGTCACGATTACAAGCTAGACCGGAGATTGACTGAAGCAGTGTTTATCTACTTGCGCTAATGCAAAGAAAAAGCGTTTCGAAGGCTACCTGGCATAACTTCAGGCTCCATCTGTAGCTTAGAAAACCAATGACATCAAGAAGCAAACCATTTTCTTCCCCAGTACGGTCGCCACTATGTTAGAGCCTAGATTTGTCTCAGGCTAAAAAGACAAGGTTCTAGGTCCACATCAAACCACGCTCAGCCTCGTAGCTAGCCCTACGAGGACATGAGAGGGCTCTCTCCAGGTCAATCTTGGCAAAAGGTAATCGATGAGGCTCGAGACGACTAAATTTGCAACTGATCTTAGGCTAGGTATTAAGTGCAAGGATTTGATTTGGTTTTTGGTAATTTTTGTTGAAAAAATGGGAAAGGAAAATTGGGCTCGGGGATGAGGCACAGTTTCTGCAGAGTTCCGATTGGGGCAAGGAAGGCAATCGCTTTGATGCTTTAAAGTGAGTGAATGGATAGATCAGACCGGTGAGGAGCTAAGGAGAGCAAGAGAGTCTCAAGAATTCTCCTTAAACAGATGAAAACATGGAAATTTAAACAAATTCAAAGGCAGAGCATAGCAGTTATGGATTCTACCTTAATCACTCATTTGTTCAAATTCAGAAGAAAAAGTAGGAAAATGATACACATAACACTAATGAACTTACAATTACTCAGAGAAGCACACCATCAAAACATAAATCCACATGGATCCCAAACAGTGCTGCAAAACCCTGGTCTTTCCTTTGCCAAAAATGCAGAAATGAATGTACAATAGAGTGCCAAACTTTTCCCAAGAGTCCAACCCTGAAAATGACTTAGGAATTACATGATATAGACTAGCCCAACCCATTCCCTTGCCTATATGGGTCGAGCTCATCATTCTAGGAGCTGTTTCAACCAATTCTAAACAAAGCACTAAAATCTAGGCAATCAAAACAACTTGCCTCTATAAGGTAGGAAACTGATTCATTCATTAAATTTTCACTTTATAGTGAATGAATCCTCTAGAACAATTAAAATGGTGCCAAAATTAAATCATGTTTACCAAATTACATCAAGATAGATCAAAAATAACATCACAAAGCAAAACTAGTCAAACTGGCCGAATTTCTGAGCTGGAAGGTGAAAAATTGGGCAAAAAACCTCTGTGCGCCGCGCCAATTTCTGTATGCGTCGTGCCACTTTGATGCTAATTTTGAGGCACTTCCTGAAGTCCAAATTGAGCCCAAGTGTGCTTGTTGGAAAGCCCTGCCTGTCTACTTTCCAACGCAAGTGGAATTTCTGAATTTGGTGCCCATTTGGCCCTCCAAAAACGCAATCTCCCAAGACTGCTTCCTGTGTGTGAAATTAGGGGCAGAGAGGTCATTTTTAGGGTGTTTTTGACCTCCTGAGGACTCAAAACTTGCCCAAACTTCTTGGCCATGTACCAACAGTCATGATTTTTCATGAAAAATCCAAAAATATAATTGTTTTTTTCATTTGGAGCCTCCTATCATAAGCGCGTGCCACGTGGCGCGGTGCACAGGGAGAAAAACCTTGTTTTTTGTACAAAAATTTGCAAAAATACCAAAAATGCCCCAAATTTCTTGAAATTTGGGCTGGAGCTTCTTCATTAAGTGTTATGCTGGGCTAAAGAGGCTTTGGCTAATATCTAAAGATGATCGAGCTCCCTTTGCCTCTTTTTCTTCCTTATTGCCTTCCTCAATTTTGCCTTCAAATTCCTGATTCGGGCCTGAACACCTTGTTTCGTGCCATATAGTGGAAAGCCATGTGTCTCAGAAATGCATGATCTTTGATGGCCTTGTCCAAAAACCTCTCTAAGTGCATGTTAACTCTCTCGAGATTGGCCTCCCGATCCTCATTAATCTCTTGCTCCAATGATATGAGCTCAATTCTTCTCCTTTGTGCAACTTGGCGATTCTCGCGGATGTTTTGTAGCTCCATGATTGCCTGCTGATCTTCAAGCTGTTTGTTCCTCTGCTCCAAGTATTTCATGGTCCACTTAGCCCTCTCCAAGTCAAGGGATAAGGCTTCGATCTCTGTTTGCTGCTCCTGGATGATCTCTCTAAGTTTGGCGCCTTGTGGACCCGTATTTGTATCAACATCATGAATGAGAATGAAGTCAGTCTCTCTTTCACCTGAAGGCCCCTCATCCCGCATTGGCCTCTTGCCTTTGTCCTGTACCTGTGATGCTGATGGAAGAAACAAGGCCCCTTCCACCCCAGGTGGAGATAACACTCGCTTTGCCGCTGCAAACAAATTTCTGGTGCCTCTCTAATATGTAATGAATAACGGCACACTAGCGGTCTCATGGCGCTCACACTGATGAGAAGGTCCACCTTCATGTTTAACCTCTGATAATCCCCGTGAAGCTCTGAAGAAGTCACGAGAGATGAAATCATCCCAAGTGATGCCCTGTACTCCAAGCTGATGAACCACCAAAATCTTAATAAGAGCAAAATGATAGACACTGTTAAGTTGCTGCTGAGGGGTTTTGTGCTACATAAAGGTGGTCATCCTCTCTATGTTCCGGAAAATGAAATACGGAATGTTCATCATCCATACCCTGGTGAAATGCATGAGCAACCTAATGTGATAAGCATAGAGATGAGAGAACCGTCCCTCACAGCTAAAATATTTCATGATCAACTTCATCAATGGAGCATATTCATCTTTCAGATATCGGAATGGGAACACTCTCTTGAGTTGCCTCAAGAAACTGGTTTTAATGTATGGCTCATAATGTTTCCGGTCAATCTTCTGTTTCTTGTGCCATGGTTCTCCAATGTTCGGTATGCCGGTTGCTAATGAGACACATTCTGGTGTAAGCGTGAAGGTGACACCAGCTAAGGTAGTCTGATCTCCATGTAAGTGCAGCATAAAAAGACGCGCCAGCTCATGATGAAATTGAACACTAGCCACCTTTTGACAAAACTCATAGCATGACTGATGCTGAAAACAAAACATGGCAAGAGGGCAGGCCTGCAATTCTGTAAGGGTGGTTGGTTCTTCTCTAACATGTTTGCCACCTTTATGAGGCCTCCGGGGTGCCTGTTCTTCCAAGGGTGAGTCACTTTGGGTTTCCACTTCATAATCCGATGAATGCTCAGATGCCATGACTGCTGTACAAAATACCTTGAAGAAAAGGTGCAGCTGTATATGAAATGTGCTTGGACTGCTCTTTAATAATGTATGAAACTGCTGTGTTGTAATGCAATATAGTTGGATTCTGTCACCAAGGGGAAATAAAAACAAAATGCAACAAGGGAATGTTAGTAAGGGGAAAATAGTAAGGGATTAGGGAATATTAGAATAAATTTTATTAGGGAAAGGAGGGGGGTTTGAGGGGTTTTTATGTATAGGGTTAGGAGATTTTTATAAGGGCTAAGGTTTTGGGGTTTTGGGATTTGAATGTAGGAAAGAAAATGTAGGATTGATGAGCTTAGTGGGGGGGTAGGAAATGATGAAACAAGGGAGAAATGGGGAAGGAGGAGAGTCCTTGGTGACAAATCAAAGATTTAAGAACCCACAACAAACTTCCTTTGAAGGCACTTTAGATGTAGGGTTTGGATTTTTGTTTCAACCTTTATCACCCATAAACCACCATCACTTATCACAAAATTTGATGCAACATCAAGAAGAAGGGTCTACCTGGAAAATCCACGCAAGGAATGAGCAACTTGGAGAAGTTTCAAGCAAATTCGGGTTGTGGACTGTATGCGCCGCGCCAAGAACCCAGTGCACCGCACGCTCCCAGTGCACCGCGCCCGTTCAGAATAACACTGGGCAGTTTCTCCCAGTGCGCCGCGCCACCTGTTCTGTGCGCCGCGCCGGCTAGTTGCAAACAATTTCACCCCAAAACACGCACTTGCTCACCCAATTCACTTTGAAATGTTTCTCTTTGACCTTGGCATGCAGAATGACATTGATCTTCATGGCAAAACCTTTATAAAGACATTGATTTGATTTTTGGTTCTTCAAAACCCATTTTTGTAATGTTTTGAAATTGGCACTTTTTCACAATTAATGCAACTTTGTCTTTTTGTTTCCTTCTTGATTTTTTGGTTGAAATGATGAAATTCTTGGCAATTTTTTGTAGGGATAGTTGACATGGAATTTGGCAAAGGAGGCCAGGGCTGCGCCTAAAGATTTCAAGAACTAAAAATTTTGGAAAATTATTACAAAAGACGAAATGTCGACTTTTCTTCAAAACAGAGTTTTGAAGAAGAGTCATAATCCATCCATATGATAATAAAAATCTTTGAAATAGCAACTTATTAAGAACCTCCCTCTGGCCTGCTGGCTTTATTAGACCTTGTTGAAGACCAAATTGACTAACCCTAGACCTAATGACTAAAATGACTGTTATGATCTAGAAACTAAAACAGGACTGCAAATAACTTTTAAAACTTGATTTTGATGGACAGACCTGAGCCAATAGTGCAAAGCATGATGGGTAGTAAATAAAAAATTCCTTCCGTCAGATTTATGGCATGCTACTAACGGAATGCAACTGATCGAGCGAGATGGGACACCTAAAAATGAAATGCAAAAAGAGTTTTGATCTTTGATGGAGGGATGACCAGACCGACTTTAACACTTCCCATAAACCAGTTCATAGGGTGTGAACCCGGTGGTGGTCTTCCATGTTGTGTTGTAGGCCCAAGTGGCCTCAACTAATCTATCTGCCTAGTCTTTTCTGCTGCTGCTCACTACCTTGGTTAGGATCCCTTCCAATGCTCTGTTAGTGACCTCCACTTACCCATTGGCTTGTGGATGGTAAGGGGTGGAAGTCCTGTGCTTGATCTTATGATGTGTGAGCAAGTCTTCAATCAGGTTGGAAGTAAACTGACTGCCTTGGTCTGTGACCAACTCTCTTGGATACCCGAACTTGTAGAATATGTTTTCCCTCAAAAGCTCAACTAATTTTTCCTCTGTCGCTGCTTTGATTGCTTTTGTCTCCGCCCACTTTGTCAGGTAGTTGGTGCACACAATGATGTACTACTTCTACTTTGAAGGGGGGTTGATAGGCCCCACAAAGTCCATGCCCCACTTCTCAAATGGCTCAAAGGTCACTTGAGGTTGCATGGGAATTTCATCCTTTGGAGTGGGTTTCCCCATCCTCTGACACCGATCACACTGGCTCGTGTATCTCCTCACATCCTAATGAAGAGTGGGCCAGTAGTAGCCTGCTTGCAATATCTTGAAGGCGGTTCTTTTTGCTGCAAAATGACCTCCACAAGGCCCGTCATGACAGGTCAGGAGGATGTCAAAGACTTCCTTCTCCCTGACACATCTTCTCAAGATCTGATCTGGGCCAAGTTTGAAGAGATTGCCTCTAATCCAGCTGAAAGGGGTGCTTTTCCTTACTATTTTGCTCTTCTCTTTTGAGGATAGGTGTGGTGGGAACTGTGTTGAAATCAAGTAGTTTGCTATATCAACAAACTATGGAGAGAGTACTGATATAGCAAATAGGTGTTCATCTGGCATTTGGTCATCCACCATTCCTTCTTCACCTGCAGGCAAATTTACTCTAGACAAAAAGTCAGCAACAACATTCTCTTTACTAGGCTTATCAATAATGGTCAGATCAAACTGCTGCAGTAAAAGCAACCATCTAATAATGCGAGCATTTACATCTAGTTTGTTCATTAAATATCTAATTGCAGCATGATCAGTGTGCACAAAGGTTTGATAGCTTGTGATATAATGTCTGAATTTGTTTAAAGAATGCACGACAGCTAGGAGTTCCTTCTCGGTCACTGTATAGTTTAACTCTGCCTTTGACAAGTTTTTTCTTATAAAGTATATGGCATAAGGTAACCCTCTATTCTCTCTCCATTTCCCCTAGCATTTCTGTTTTCAGCCATTGGCTCCAGAGGAATGTTTTCTTCTTCTTCTTCCCCTATAGGTTCTTCAAATATGTCTGGATGTTCACCTAAGGGTTCTTCTTGATTGCAGCCACCGAAGAAGAGAGAAGGTTGGCTGTGTGAAGCAGTGGGGGTGTTGGGCAAAAATTTTCCTAAGTTATCTCTACTCCTATGAGGCATGAAAGGAAATATTTTTGGTTGGTTTTTTGTTTCTTTTTCCCCACACTGAAAGTACCTGTAGAAACTGAAATTGTGATTGAACAAAACAAATTGCAACTAGCTGAAATGAACTTGCTGAATGGAAATTTGTAAAATTGAAAAGGAAAGCAAGGAAATGCAGAACTAAAAGAAAAGAAATGACTAGTCTACTTTTGCCAAAATAAACTATTAGCAGAATGTTGCAATAGGAAACAGAAGAAAGTAATAATCATAGAATACTCTGACGCTTCCCCAGAAATGGTGCAAAAAAGTGGTGAGCACTAGTATTGCAGCAAGAATGCTACAACTCCTGGGTTACCAACTTTACTTTTATCAACCCGGTAGTTCGTAAGAAACTTGGAAGTGTCGGTGCTATATGCACAAGTACTAGTTCTCACTGCAGGTTTTCACTTGGGCAGCCAACGCGAGATCACTAGGAGCTCAAGACAACTTATATAGATTTTAGAAGAAGCTCTATGTGTGATGAAAGGAAAGAAAGATTACTCTACAAATGCTATTCTAACTACAGAAAGGAGAAAGACTGAAATGTAAAGCAAAACCTAGTAAACCCTAATGAACAAGCTAATTCTACTTTTGCCAAAAACACTATGAAAACCATGAAAGAAATACCATTACCTACTCAAGGAAGTAAACAACATCTAACCATGCTATTTCTAGAAGTAAATAAGTAAAAAACATATTTTTCGATTTTTATGTGTTTTTATGTGAATTTAACATGCATCTAATTTATTGTGTGTGAGTGTGGCAGTGAACAGGTTGCATTAGAGGGCGGTTTTGGAGCTTGGGAGGATGTAGGATTGTGTGGATGGCTCCTAGGAGGTCTTAGGTGGCCTTCTAGAGGCTTTTCCCACACTCGGCCTTCAAAAGAAAGCCTACAGGAAAAACTACAGGAGGATAGAGGAAAACTACAAGAGGAAAACAGGGAAACTACAGGAGGCCGAGAGTAATTTTCGCTGTTTTGAGAGTGTGAGAGTGGGTGGAAAAGGTGGATGAAGGTTGGAATGAGGTGTTAAGGTGCCAAAGGTCTACCATGAATCACCAGGAGAGAGAAAGATGATTGGGTTTGCTCAAGGAGAGAGGAAGAAGTTCTATGAAAAATGAAGGAAACTAGGGAAGAATTAAGGTGAGGTCTGGGAGAGCTATAGGGCATGGATTAGATGGAGGGTGTGATTGCTGGTAAGCTGGCCTAATGCTGGAAGATATCTGCTGCAAAGAAACTGATAGTCAACCAAGAAAATCAAGCAACCAATGAAATGAGTGCATCCTAGGAAAAATAGAGTTTTGCATTAAAATGGCCTAAACTATGATGCATAGAAGGAAATGCTGGGAAATGATGTAAGAAAGGAAAGCATGCAATAGGAATATTGAAAATAAAGAAGTGAACATGATAAAGAATATCTAAAGCAAAGCAAAACTGGACTATCAACCTACTAGAGAGCTGCAAACACTAGAAGTCCTAGGAATGAGGAAAATCTGTGTTTTTGGGGCAACAAGAGAGTCTTTGCCTCAAATCATGGTCCCAGAGGGAGGAAGAGAGGCCAAGGAATTATTTATAGCCTTTTGAATCTTCTCTGATCACTACTTAACCTGTTACAGAAAGCACAAATGGAAGCAAGCTACTAAATCATCAAAAGCAACCTATTCTTAACCATAAGAGAAATACATCTAACAACAAACTAATCTACAAACTGAAGTAAAGCATACAAATACAAGTAAAGAGAATCTTGGCTGCTTGGATTAGGCCCTAACCCAAGAGCTTCAGCCCTTTGAGGTAACTCAATGCTAGCTCAAAAAGGATTCCATCTTCATTATCAAAAAATAGCAAGATTACATAAACTGTCATAAAATAGTAATCTTGAAATTTGAGCAGAGTTTACACAAGCAAAAAAAAGTCGACCCTAGTGAGGCCCTAGGCCTCTCTACTTATACATCTGAAGATACCAACAACTTCCTTAAAAGCAGGGAGGCTTGGCTCCCAAAACTCGAGATAACTATCAATCATCTTCCACTTGCTCGGCTGCCTTCTAGTGCATGATTCGGCCGCTTGTACTCCGAGCTGAATGAATGAGGAGCAATAAATAAGGGGTATTCCATCCTATAAGTCCTCTCCTCTGTCTACTTCAAGTTATTGCTATAGTTTGACCACTAGATCCTTGACTTTGACCTCGAAATCCATCAATAATCTACATTAAATACAGGTTATACCACATGGCATAATAACTAACTCAACTCACCCTATAAGCATAAATATAATCATAAAATCATACAATAAGCTAAGAGAATGTTTGATTTGACTAGGTTAGGAGGTAAAATGAGCCCATATAATTACCCATTTATGAGGCTCATCATCAACCTCCTTACACTTATCACTAGAAATGTGCACTGCAAATAACATATACCCTTTCCTATGACTACAATTTGCTTGCATAACTGCCACCATCCTAACTGATGTGGCTTTCTTCTTACCGTGCAAGATCTTGATGTGGCTTTCTTGTCATTAACACACTCAATGGCTTTGTCATAACAGTCTACCTTGGTTCTGTGAAGATACAACCAATCCATGCCCAACAACATAATGTATGATCCCAACGGTAATACATTCAGATGTGTTGTAGTAGGCATACTATTTAAATAAAATGCATAAGCTCTTACCCAATGATGAACTCACTTCTTTGTACCTATGGCCAACTACACTAACTAGATGCAATTCCTTACTCAAACCACTCTTATCCACCAAATCAGGACTAACATAGCTATAATTATATCTAGGGTCAATCAAAATAGAAATAACTTGATCACAAAACTTACCATCCATCTCAATGATAGATGCCTAGTGTTTTCTTTGCCTATTGTCCACTACTGCATAGATATGAGGAATACTCTGCCCTAAATCTCCAATAGTTTGCGCCTCCTGTGCACTGTATATCTTAGGCCCACCACCCTAATGTTGCTGACAACTCTCCTAAGGTGCTCATCTCCACATGTCCAACACTCCAACCGACTAGTGCCCTCACCTCTATGTTGCTGTTACGACCCATGTCCCTGTCTAGCTGCATTGAAATTATTTTTCAATGCCATATTTTCTTTCCTATCTACATCCCGAGGCCTTGTTCTCTAAGGCTTCCATTTACCTCTACCTTTGTCCTTCCCTTTCCATCATTGCTGAGATTCATTTTTATGCTTTGACTGTTCATATCATTGCTTCAATTTCCCAATGACTTCCTCAAGGGAATGGAGGCTCATCATACTCAATCCGATCTCTAAATGCTAATGGAAAACCACTGAAAACTATTTGAACATTACCATCTCATTTGTAAGATACGGTATGTAGCTCAATAGCCTTAGAAACTTGGTCATGTACTCTTCATCTATCATTGACCCCATCTTTAGCTCATAAAATTATTTGGCCTTACTGTCGTAGTACGTCTTTGACAAGTACTTCTTCCTGAAAAGCCTCTTGAACTCCTACCAACTCAAGCCATTTGTCCTGATGTCTTTGATCCGCTTAACATCTACCCACCAAATTTTTTCTTTACCTTTCAAGCTGAAGATAACGATTATGGCCTTCATGTTATCTGTGTACTCATGCAACTCAAATAATTTGTTAATCCCAAGTATCCAAGCCTCTATATTTTCGGATTCTTCACTTCTCCATCAAAACTAGGTGGCTTCACTTTGTTAAACTCATATGACAAGTGTCCCCTATCATTCCTCCTATAGGGATGATAATGATGACGATCATGATGTCTGCCAGAACCAAAACTAGAATAGTTCCTATACTCATCGTCCCTCCTGTCTAGAGTGTCCAACAACCTGCCATCTATCACCGTATCAGATCTATCTAATTTGTGTCTACCAAGAGACCTATTTCCATATGCTCCATTAGTTTTTTCCTCCTATCCATTGCTGATCCGAAGTGGCCCTTGTTGCTGCGATTCTGAAAAAATATGAAGAATTATAGCATTTACCTCTACTTGTTTCTCTTGTGCCTGCATGATCCTGTCATTATCCACCTTACAACTCCTTATTTCTTCCTTTAAGCTTCTAAGTGTAACTTCCGAATTGGAAGAGTTCCCAACACCATACTGCGCTTCGGATTGATGGGGAGAGTCTTTGTAGTCAACCATCTTGCTATCCATTTGATATTTCTTTCCTACAATGCATAATATGTCAGATAAACCAAATCACAATAAATCAATGTACCTTAGTATAATTTGGGGAAGTTACCTCATCTGCAAGATCAACAAATCAGTGTGATACATGTATAACATAAACATAACAACATATATACATGCACAAATAAATGCATCAACACATAAACATCATTCTAGGTAGGGTCCAGTCATCAATGCAAGGCCATATCAACCATGCATGCTATGACCTCATGCATGACAACAACCATTACTCCATTGTACCCATTGCCACATGCAACTATCAACATGCATAAGCAATGCCTAATCAACTACACATACACATAAACGCATGTAGTCGAGCATAAGCGATCAACTCTTGTAACCAAACCTACAAGACTGATACCTGTAATCAAACATACAAGAATGAAAACTAACATACAAGGATGTAATCAAGCGACATATAACAATATGTAACTAGTCAGATACTCATGACGATGCATTCCACAAAATCAATCATCAAGTTCCTCATGACAACCTTACTACAACCATGATCAACATTATGCAATGCAACAAGCACATGGAATGCAAGTGTGAGAGACACACATGCAATTTCCATGCATGCATGACCAACACATAGCCCGTCCAGTCCGAGGGGTGAACCATGCTTTGATATCACTCTGTATCACCCTCTTCCCACATCTACCCAAGTAACTAGCCAACGAAGATAAACATGCGACGAGAGGCTAGTATGATTGGATTCGACCTCCTATGTGACCTTAAGGAAGTGGAATCGATGGAAACATAACACACATACCTTCAACATCAGCTTCAAGACCCCTAGGAACCAATCCAACACTTCAGACAACTTTCCCTTGGGTCTTACTGAAGTTTTGACTATCTTAAACCTCAGTCGCTCTCATGCTATAGGCATGACAGCGTCCAAAAACCAAAAGTTTCTCTCACAGCCTTGCTTGCTAGAATCTAGATACTCATTTGGCCAATTTTGTGCCAGCATCCCTAGGATTTGAGTGACTTTTTCAGGCCTAGAGCCCAGGTCACTGCCCATAATGGAATGATAACATAGGAGCAGTAAAAGAATAGGGAAACAATGATGCAAAAGAAATAAGTTAAACAAGACCTTAATCGAACCCCTACTAGCCATGACATGCATTTCATCAAACATGTAATCTATAGGTGTAACCAACAAAATTAAACATAGGGATCTCATACTTATCTGAGAATCTCTAAGAAACATTATTCCCTCATGTCATTTGTTGCATTATCATCTATTAGGTCATAGATACATTATCCATTCATTTACAAGTAAAAACATGCTGAGAGCCATACATAGCCATTGTCATAAAACATATGTATAACCAACATAGTAACAATAGAACCACCATAAATATATCAGCCATAATATCCACATATAAATAAGTACATTTACACATGAAACCAAGAGAATGAATTCTTCATTAATGAAAGCAATAAACCAATCAAAGATGGAACTACCACGTTCCACCCTACCATAGATTGGCTGAGCCAAGTCTCTCTTAAGCCAATCACCCACATGCCATATTCCAAGCATGAATGTGGGAGTCATAGAACACAAAAAAACACCAAACAAGCACGGATGCCACCGGAGTTCTCCAACTACACCGTGATGAATTTGAGTGCCTGCTAGTCTCTTAGGCTTTACTGGAATCCACAGTCTGTTCTAGGGTTCACTAGGCCCTACACCAAGACACACTCTCCAGGATTTACCATACATCCCATCTCGGGACTACTAAGCCCAACGGAGAGAAATCCACCTCTTGGCTTTACCGTATATCCTGCCATTCATCGACAATGATTCCTAGGCCCACCGAGGCACACAATCCTAGCTTTACCGCAACCTACAGTCGAGCTCAGGGGTTACTAGGCCAATGGCTTTACCATGATCCACAATCCGGTTCAGGCACCACTAGGCCATGTGTTTTTCATTTCAGAGATCCACCCCACTCAATTTCAAATCCATCTAGCCATCCTAGTTCAACCGAATATGAGAACCTATCTCATCAAATCTATTAGGAAATGGCGAGGCTATGGTTTAAGAACACTGTCACACATTGAAAAACCCATGCCATGATAGAAAAGAACCACATGCAATACCATGCATGCCAAATCTAGCAAGGAAAATACACATGCAAGTTGATACCTACAATCAAGCCTATTGCAGCTGCATGATCTTGCCTTTCCCAACTTGATCTTTGCTTCCTCTTTCCTTCTTTGTCTTTCTTTCTCTAATGCCAAAGTGCTCCAGGAAACTCTAAGTGTCCAAGAGTGAGAGAGAGAGAGACAGAATAATGAGAGAGCTCCAAAATTCAACTGACAAAATGTTACCAACTAATCTTGAGAAGCCTTTTTATGAATGAGGGCTCTATTTTCTTCATTTTCCATTATTTTCCTTCATTTTCCTCCTCACATGCAACCTGTGACCTTTCACCTCCTTTTTATCCTAATTTCCATTATTTTCATAAATAAATGTGCCAAAAATGCCATTTTTACTTTCCAAAGCCTTATCCATTGCCTTTGCCAATTTCCTTAGCCATAAACAACCAAATGAACAACCCCTAGGATGTCTTACCCAACATTCAACTTGGAATAAGTGTCCCATCAACCGTGGTTTTTATTTTTAACTTTTATTACATGGAATTTTCACCAGGGTTGTTATATGTTTAATATTAGTATCAAAATTAGCCATGAGAATCTTTCAATTCTCAGGTTGTTCAAACTAAGAGTCTCTTTTAATAAACTAAAACATAATATTGAAAATAAATATAATGTTATAACAAGATCTCATTTCAGCGAGAGAGAAAAATGGAAGATTGTAACTCTCATAGTTGAGTTGGCTAATTTGTTCAAAGCAATCCAATCCTTGTTGGCACAACGGTCTTGATTAACTTGTCTGAGTAGTAGAATCCATATTGACTCCTAAAAATGGCACCGGGGAAACAATGTGTTCATCAACACGAAAAAGGTAGTAGCATCACAATAACAATAGATTTTGTCTTGGTGTGACAACGTTGCAAGATCTTGGAAAAGGAATGTTGCATTACCTCGAAAAAAGAGAGTAGCAACATCTTAACAATTTGAGTCGTCCTGTAAACATCCTTGTCATTTTTTTAGTAAATTTACCCAAAAATAGTTAACCTCTTGTCAATATACAAACAAAACTACATAATTTATGGTGACATGAAAGGACAACATACATTGGTAAAAACATATAATTAATGGAGTAAAGGGATGTAGTTGAAAAGTTGTAAATGGTTGAAAAGGTAAGGATATGATGGTGAAAAATATTCCAGTTTGAAGACCTAACATCTCCCCCAACCGAAGCAATTGCGTGTCCTCATGTAGACCTCTCACTTAGCTTTCAACACATGTTATGATTACAAGTTAGTAAAATTATAAGATTTGTTGTATTCTCATTGATAATTGTATATCCTTCAAAACCGATCAAATCCAACTCTCAAGTCTTCGCCTCTCCGAGTTTCAACTGAAAATAATGTTGATACTTGAGTGTTGGAATCCAAATCAAAGGAAACCTAAACTTCAACCCAATCCAATTGGGCCCAAATTGTCTTATACAATTAAAATAAAGATGTATTCTTGAAAGAGCACGTATAAAGTTTAGGGAGCAATATATATTTTTATCCTCCAATTTCTTGTCACACACTTCCCATCTTAGCTTGCTACCATCTAGTGCACTTTGTCTTAGTTGCTCAATGTTCCTAGAATGAAGGTTTAAATTTTTTTTATGGACCTGACTTAATTTAGCCACATCATCTGGAGATTGTAGAAAATTCCCATATGTCCTCACCATAGATGACGTAGAGCCTGGTTCTTCTCAAATCCACAACATTCTACCCTCTTGGTTGACAATTATGGTTTCATGAGCTCATTTCCATCTTATCTGATTATGCACAAATGAGGTAAATATCCTTAGCTTGATATCTCCCACATAAGGTGAGAGATTTAAGCTCTTTTCTCTGTATCAAAAAAACTCATGCATATACAACTCTTACAACAAGTGTTTTTCCGCAATGTTACTTTGCTTAAATACTTCAAGAAAATACATAATGTTGCCTATCTCATATTACCTCATTTCAAGAAATGTTTTCTCTTAAGGAAATAAGTGTTAAGAAGGAGAGGGATTTCTAAAGTTCAATATTTCATGTACAAGGTTGTACACCTACTCTTTGTCCTCCTCTAATTGTTGAACTTTTTCTTGCAGTTCCAACACTTATCTCCTTTCTTACTCCCTTTCCTCCTTCACCTTGTCACATCTGAGTCTCTAAGTCATTAATACTTCAACCCAAGTCTCCTTAATATTATGAATAATCCTCCTATGCTCGCTCAATGGGACTGCCTCTTTTTGTAATGATACAACTAACTATCTCCACATAATCAATTCTAGAAATAAAAAGATGATGTCTAAATGATCATCCTTTTCAATTTTTGGCTGACTACCTCAACTACTATTATAGTAATGTCTTTCACATATTTTTTTGACTCGTGGGTTTCAGCCTTATTTTTATCCTTTGGTAGTATTGCCTCAGCTAATGGTTCTTATGTATCAGTAGCATTGTTAACATGTTCTTATGTACCAACCATTTGATTTCCCCTAGGTTGCTCTACTTTAGTTGATAGTTCTTGTGTGACAAAAAAATATTTAGTAGGTTCTTGTGTTCTAGCCCATTGATTCTGCACAGATTTTTGAGCTTCAACTGTTGGTCCTTGTGTGCCATTAACATCTTCAACGAGTTCTTGTGGACAGCCTTATAAATCGATATCCTCCTCTGCAAACATGGTTTGAACTCCCACTAATACCAATTCTTCCTTTTGGACCTCATCACCTATGTACCCAACCTCATTAAGAATTTCCTCAAAAAATTTACACCATGGTATTTTAGTCTTTTCAGTTTTAGAGGAGGAAAATGATGCATTCATCATTTTGATAGCCTCGACTAAGGTTTCTAAATTTTAGGGTTTTTTAGTTTGAAATTTATATTTTAGCATTGCAAGTTGTTTTCTTAATTCATCACTTTCTTTCCTTAAGCTATCAACTTATTGAAACAAGGGGTCAAATTCAAACTTACCAGAAGGAGAAATGTCATCTTCTTTCTACTTGGATTCTTCCTCTTTAGATTTGTTGGGATATCCCTTCAAGTCCTCTACATTAGTTGGTGTTTCAAACGATTGAGTAGGAAATGTTGTTATATCAATCCTAACACTCATTTTTGGAAAGCTACGACCTACAGGCTTTTTCAATAGCCTTTTCTTGTTTTTTCTCTAAAGGGGTTATTCCTCTGTAATAGGGTAGGCCCCAAATTATAAATTCTCTTACTATCCACTAGTTATGTTGAATTTTGTGTTAGCATGAAGAAATTTATTAGCATGTGAGTCTTTAGAAGATGTACCAGTAGAGTGATCTTCCTCAAGGGCATCAACAAAAGGGTCCTAGACATGTGTTAGTAGGGGAATATTTAATATCACTTCTTTTTCTTTGCCTTGCTTCCTCGATTTCAAAATCCTCACTATGTTCTTCAGATTCATTCTCTAATTCCTTTTGAATCGGCCCTCTAGCATGGGGGATTCACTCAATGAACCTCTAACATATCACGTGCATTCACGACATACTAAACAATTCCTCCAATTTGACTACATATTGGAAAATACCTCTAAAAATCACATCATTTAAGCCCCTACCAATACGAACCCAATACACCTTCCCAATTTAAGAAACCCCTGCGTTCACTAGATATTGTAGGTATCCAATTTTTCATTAACAATTTTTGATGCCCCTTTATATTTTTCCATTAACTTTGATCTCCATTTTTTATACTTGCCGATATAAAAACCCTTTAGCACTTAATATATGCTCAATATATTATGTCATTTTTTCCTCAATATATATCCCCTAATATGAATCCACATGGTATGGTATTTCTCCCCTATTGAAGCCCCTATGCCCTCTAGAAGTAACGAACAACCCTACCCAAGGTCTCCCTTGTTGTGCTTGTGTATCGATGATAATGAATTTTATTAACCCATGGTTTGTTACATAATTATTAGGGTGCTTCACCCACCAGACAACAATGTCCATGTGTTTTAGTGATTCCATAATAAAATACAACATGTTAATCAATTTCCCTTGGTGAAGATGGACCAACCGTTGAATATGATAATTAAATACCACTCCAAACTAACCTTCATAGGTGTTGTACTTCTAAATGAAGTATGCCACATCCTCCCATGGATGTGCGAGTGAAGTTCTATCCACCCCTCTTACCTTTTTCCTAATTTTTCCCCCTTCGTATAGAAAATTAGCTTCTATTGTTGGGACTGAAGTCCTCCTGCTAAACCAACACATTGTTGTTTATGGAAAGGATGTTAGTCTAACAATTACCTCATATGTAATTGAACTCCTCTGTAATTATGATTGAGTTCCCCCCTCTCCCAACTGAGATGGATATTTTCCTTGGCCATCGTGGCAGGGTGGGTCAGGTCACACTAAATGTAGTAATGCAAGCAATGAGAGAGGTATATATATCAAGTACTTACTAGATGTGATGACACAATGATTAATTAGGATGATACTACTCAACAGGGGTTGCATCCTGGAAGAGCTTGTGGTATAACATCTTCGGTGGAATCCCTTATCTAGTAGTGGTACTACTTCTTCAGTATCAACATTAGTGTCCAATTGTAGCAATGGGAAATGTAACAACAAATGTAGTAGTAGTTGGTCTTCCATATAAAAACTAGTAGTAATGATAATGTCTTATGCTAGTATGTGTACTATTGGAAGACACCTTTTCATTGTTTTAGTTTTCAAAAAATAGGTTATGTTATGAGCTAGTGCATATGGGTAATTGCACCCTTTATATGAAAGAAAATGGAATAGGTGAAGAAATTATGGGAGTCCCACAATGTCAAAGTCAGAGTTGTCAAGGAGATGCCTCCAAAGCTACATTCTCCCCCTTTGATCCCAAGTTTGGTCCATTTATATCCTTTAGTTAGTATGTCTCAGTGTCATTTTTCCACCTCCTTGGCTAGTAATAATTTTGGTGCTAGTGGTTCCTAGCCTTCTCCTACTTATGATCTTAGTTCCATGCCTTTGTTGCCTCTCAAGGGCTCTGGCCCTTTTGGTAAACTCAAAATTTCAAAGTATGTTTTATCAACATTATTAGATAAGGCTATGGTTTATCCTGTTTTTTCTTGTAAGGATAGTTTACCTTCATCCCCTTATTCTCTCCATTCGAAGGTAAAAATTATCAAGGATTGTGCCCCAACGGGTGACTTGATTATGAAAAACAATATTATTAATATTGTTGGATATAAGCCACCTCTTCTTTGAGCACAAAAATATACTCTCCTAGATATCAAAATGGAAAATAAGTCACAATTTCTCGGACCTTGGGAACAAGGAAATTAATTCCTTGGTTCCACCATGATAATCATTACACTCAATGTTCAAGGGGTACGAGGAACCCATAAACAATTGGTCCTTAAGCAGCTTATCGAAGAAAAAATTTTGATATCGTTTTTTTGTAGATAATCATGACTTCTCATGAAAGGGTTATTTCATCACTCAAATCATGGTTTAAGGATTAGTCATTTTCTTCTCTGGAAGCAAATGGCTTATCAAGTGGGATGGTTATGGGATGGAGCCCAAATTTCATTGATATATCTTCATAAAAGACATAATCAATCCTCTATATTAGTTTCCTTAAAGCGTAAAGGATCAAGCATTATTTTCAACATATTGAAAATATATGGTCCATATCCTTCCAAAAAGGTATTTCGGAAATAGAAGGAAAATTTAGGTATATTGGATGTTCCTTATCTTATTGTAGGAGGTGACTTTAATTTCTCTCTCTAAATTCAAGAATTGTGGGGACATAATTCCAGAACTGATCCATTGAGACATTTCTTTCAGTCCTTGTAAGAAGAAAATAATCTCCTATATCCTTATTATTGGCATTGTTTTGTTAGCAATGATTTCAATAGGTTCATGGTGTTGTTTATCATGTGTATATGTGTTTGGATTGGTGGTCCTAGTGGTTAGCATTGATGTCAACATTATGATGTCACTCAAGATGGCTTGTGTTGGCAATAATGGTGACCATATGATGAAATTGATGGTAGCAGGATGGTCTTAGAGGAGTTGGAATGTGCATTGATGTACATCTCATTATGATGATGATGGTGCTAATACAAGTAGATGATGTCGCTATATGTGGATGATGCAAATATACATGTGATAGAGATGGTCATGGCACACTAGTTGAGTTGTCAACTAGGTCTTCATTATGCCTTCATGTCTATTCTTATGAGGATAACTTGTTCTAGTGATGTGATGGCTTAATGATGTGATACAAAGATGTTTGCAGGTCTGACAGTGGTGTTGCAACTTGTTCAGAGTTTTGATGGAGAGTTGAGTACCTGTTGGCACACTTTCCCACCTTGTTTGTTGGCCTTCTAGGTCAATTTGGTGGTGACACTTGGGAGGCATGTTTGATCCACTTACAAGTGTTTTAGAGGCCATGTCATACATCTAGAGGATAGAATAGATGTTGGAGAAGAGGATCCAATTAGCGGCAAAGGTTCTGAGCTGAAGGCGTGATGTTTTCCCTAAGTTTTAGCCATAGTCGCATGCAAATAAGCCTATGGGAGCAGCTGGAACACTCCAGTCACTGGAAGAGTAGCCTATGGGAGAAATTATAGACTCATTCACACAAATACAATGTTATGGGAGTGACTGAGGGATTTCACGATATTTTAACTGTATTCCTCATGCTCTTCGGAAGGAAATTAACTTGGAAATTCCTAGAGGCTTCTAGAAAAAATTGAAAAAGGCCAGAAATTGTTTGAAAATGTCCTCTCATGATGTGAATGCATTTGGTGCACTAGTAGTGACATTAGTGGATTTATTTGGTCCAATTTGTGCACCTTTAATCCTAGCCCCAAGCTCAATTTCGTCCTACATGTTTTATATACTTGATCTGGGAGTTATGTGATGGTTGATTGTGTATTGATGACGCTAGAGAGTGTGTTGGAGAAGGTGGGATAGAGTGTTGATGCTTCAGAGCTATTGGAGAGGTTAGATGCTTTAGTATATGAGTGTTAATGACTGAAAATGTAAAAATATAAAGCGTGATTTAGTATAGATCAAAATTGAAGCCACTAGAGTAGAGTTTGATTAGAGAAGTTTTGTATGTTGTTGAGTAGAGTTTTTTATTGGGATTCTCACACTTGTTTTCTGTAGGAGATGCGGATGCATTTGGCACATAACCATAGTGTCTCATGATGTTATTTTTATTATGCAACATCATATTGCTGTGATGGTATGATTATATTCAAATTTGTTGTGGCCATAATTTACTATTGGAGAGCACATGTTTTGTGCATTTGTTTTATTTGATTTTATGATGAGATCTTATTGCTGAGAGCATGTATGCAGAGCTGAATTCTTGTTGAGAAGAGTGCCTTGGGATCCAGTTTGAAAATAGATGAAAGGAGGTCTGCATAGTTGCAAAGGAGCAGTGACTTCATGAGAGAGGAGTAGTGATAACGAAGCTTCAACAAAAGGAATTGTTTCTCATCCAATGGTGGTTGGATAGTCCAATGGTAGCTGGGCAAGGGTCGACTTATCATGGTGGCCTTTAGCAGATGGTAGTCCATAGATATGTAGATAACAAATCCTTCCAAGCTGATCAATATTATCTATTCTCCTAGCTGATGGGTGTTGGAATTATGTATATGAGGTCGAATCTCCATGATGATGGGAGTCAACAAGCTATGTAAAAGACAAATTGCTTAACTAATAGAAATTTAGAGTAGAGCGACAACAACAAGGGTGGTTATTTTCCCGGTGAAGCTTTTTCCACCAGATATCTTGTGTCTCTTGTGTGGATGTGCTTTTGATGTGTTGATTATTATTACTATCATGATTATCTTTTTTTAAGGTCTTATATGATACATATGCATGGATAATCTAACAAGTTTATGGTGCATATATGTGTGATTCAGTAAAAGTAATAATTGGAAAAAATCTTATATAGATCACATTATTGATTCAGCCCCCCCCCCCCTCAGTAGTGCTCAAAGGTTTCCAACAATTGGTATGAGAGCAAGGCTCTTGGTTGCAACTTGATCGTTGGAGAGTAGATCTAGGGTTTGTTGGCGATTTTTTTATTTTTTTTTTATTTTTGTATTTTTCAATTTTTAATTCTTTTTATTTTTCAATTTTTTAATTTTTTTAATTAATTAATTTTTATTTTATTTTTTTTTAATTTTTTTTGAAAATGAGTTCTTCGAAGAAATTAGTTCTCACTGCTACAAATTACTAGGTAGGACACAAGAATGTAAAATCTCAATTATTGTCTTGTGGATCTAACATTTAGAGAGTAGTATGTGAAGGTTGTGGCAAAGATCGAATTGCAGATAAAGTTTTGTAGCAAGATGCACAAACACAGTGCATAATATACAAGATGATGATATGAAGAGGCTAGTGGGTTTGAAACGTGCCAACGATATGTGGGACAAGCAAAAATCCATTTTTGGAGATGGTACCAACAACAATATAGAAAGTCAGAAGTGGGGAAATAGGAAGAAGAACAAAAAGAAGAGCCTCTAGAAACAAGAATCTTAGCCACAAGAGTCTCATTCTCCTAGTGCACATGATTCAACAGATGATGAAAATAGATCAGAAAACCTTACACCTAAAGGTATAAACATTAATGATTCTCTGTTGACTTATAATTTTGATGATCAAATTTTGTTCATACTGAATTGTCTAGTGAAGATGAGAATGATATTAAGGTTCTTAGAGCTGAGATTTCAAGACTAACAATTGCATGCAAGGATCAAGAAAGATTGTTTCAAATCTGTGATGATAAGGAGGGAAATATCAAGGAAGATATTGTGAGCTTAAAGATTAAGTTGGCTGAATCAGAAAAAGTTGAGGAAGGAACGTGAAAACAATATCAAGTGAAGGTAGAAGAGGTTGAGAAACTAGAAGCTGAATTTGTTTCCTTGAGAAAGTAGTGAAATATGGATAAGAGCATGGTAGCCTTGGATAATTTTCTTGAGATCCAAAGATCACCATTGGATAAATCCGGTCTTGGATTTCAAAAGGGTGAGTCTATTTTGCATGTAGGTAAAAATAACAAAGAATAAACCAAGAAACTTGTAGCAAACAATACCAGCAACAAAATTGAAACCCAAGGAAACAAGAAGTGGATCTAGCAGCTAGTTAACAAACAAGAGAACCAACAACAGAAAAGAAAGCAAAACCAGTAGCCAATCAAGCAACACAACCAACAAAAGAGAAGAAAATCTCAAGGAGAACTTACATTTAGAAGATCTTTTTCTCCTAGAGATGATTGTGACAGAGTTGTAAAATTTTAAAGGAATCAAAATAATTTTGTTCCTTATGTGCATAATGTAGAATGTTACAACTATCACAAGTTTGGACATATTGTAGCAAATTGCTGGAGAATAATGTATAGATCATGCCAGCACAAATTCCACCAAAATTATCAACCTAGGAGATTGAAAAACATGTATACTTGTGATTTTTATGGTTATTATTACTCATGTCACCTGTTTGGCCATAAAGTATATGATTGTAAATCTAACTAATGGTGGAGAAGCACATTTCATGCACGATTTATATCTCGCATGAACAGTAGGAGAGTTGATCCTCTTGGCCATGTGGAGTGCTATATTTGCCATAGATTTCGCCATAGGGCAAGAGATTATTTACTACCTTGTTACTCAAGGAAAAATCATCAAAGGCAACAAAAACCAAGAGGATCTAGCAAAATAAATGTGAAGTAAGAGAAGAAGTAGTTGAAGTAAGATAAGAAGAAGATCAAAGAGGAGCAGAAGTAGCCCAAAATTGTGTGGAGAAAGAAGGATAAGCAACTCTTCCACTAGTTAAGAGCATTTCCTCCTGCAGTCCATGATTATTCATGCATACTTATAGAGGACCGCAGATGAGAGGTGCACAACCTCGGGGAAAGAGTATAACGAGTTATCGAAGCAACATTTGATGAGTTCTTTTGAGCCTCATGCACATTCAGGTCCACAGGATCAACTTGTCTATTGGAGGTATATTGAGCTCAGGGGGAGCTATGCATGGTTTTGAGATTCATGATTTATTTTGTCTCTTTCATTCCTTTTCACTCATGTGATTATAGCATCTTTATATGTATTTCATGAGTAGAAATAAGAGCACATTTTTCAGCCATATATATGGTTTTGGTTTCCACTAACAGATGGTTGAAAAGATGTGAAACCATGCATAGATTGTGATTTTTACTCCAGAATGTATGGAGATGACTTGTGACATGGACCAACCATGTATGGGTTGTTATATGATGTTTACTACAACCATGTACTTGCTATTGTTTCATCATTATGTATTGGTTGAGAGTCTAGTCAATAACTAGTTGAGTCATCATGGTGATAGGCAAGTTTATGGAGTCTATTTTGCAGCCACATGTATGGGCTAATGATGATGTAATATTCATGATGTATTATGTATTTGAGTCGTTGGTCCATAGGAGATGATCATAGAATCTATGTATTTCATTAAAATCTATGTATAATGCTCATGGACCTATGTACTTATATTGTATGTATCGTTGGGTCACTTAGCCATGAGTCATGAGGTCATGTAATGGTCATATGAGTTATGTATGAGGTCTTATGTTGTTTCCATAACCACACATTTATCATTGTATATATCACATGAGTTATGTTCATGTGGACTCTTGGTCCATATGGTGCTTCTATTTGTCAAAGGAAGCATTGTTTGCAGCGAAAGCGGTCATTTTAGCCCAACAATTGGTATCTCTACAACTTGGAGATGGCACATGTTTAGGGGGAGCATTATTTTCTCTTATTACTTTAGCCATACATTTTTGGAATTATGATCTGTTTGGAGGTGCTCATGATATGCCTCATACTATGCTATGATAGTGGGGTTCTTGGCCTCATATGATGAGATGTTATGGTAGTTGCTACTTTGTAGTTATGGGGGAGATTGTATGTGGTTACCTCATGTGGATGTTGCAACATTTTATGATGATGATCATATGTGTAGTTGATGCTGCTCATAGTTTCTATTATGATGATTATGCTTGCCTCATGTTGTCATGACGCTGCTTGCTGCTAGTAGTTGTTGGTCGGTATTATGTTTTGAATGGTGATTGGATATATATGCTTCTTTTTGCTTATTTGGAGGCATCACTGATTTTTTATGAATTATATTTTAGCCATGTAGAGATGTATTACTCTAGTGCTTATACTTCAATTCTTATTTCCTATTCATATGGAGTTGACCATTTTCCATTGATATCAAAGGGGGAGAGAATTTGGATGGTAGAGTGAAACTTTAGTTTTCGAGAGTACATGGAGATCAACTTCACATGTTGATGAGGTAGACATCAATGCCAAAGAGGGAGTTTATTGGAATTGTTGTTTTGGCATTGATGTCAACAGGTGCCTGGTGTTTCTTGTCATGTGTATGTGTGCTTGGCTCGGTGGTCCTAGTGGTTGGCATTGTTGTCAACATTATGATGTCACTAAAGATGGTTTGTGCTAGCATGTGTTGGCATTGATGGTGATTAGATGATTGCATTGATGGTAGCATGATGGTATTGGAGGAGTTGGCATGTGCATTGATGGACATTTCATGATGATGATGACAGTGCTGCTACAGGTAGATGATGTTGCTACATGTGGATGATGCAAATCTACATTTGATAGAGATGGTCATGGCACACTAGTTGAGTTGTCAACTAGGTCTTCAATAGGCCTTGATGTCTATGCTTATGAGGATGAATTGTTATAGTGATGTGATGGATTGATGATGTGCTATAGAGATGTTTGCAGGTTTCACAGAGGTGTTGCAGCTTGTTCATAGTTTTGATGGAGAGTGGAGGACATGTTGGCACACTTGCCAACCTTGTTTGTTGGCATACTAGGTCAATTTGGAAGTGACACTTGGGAGGCATGTTTCTTACACTTTTAGGTGTGTCAGAGGCCATTTCATAGGTCTAGAGGATAGCATAGATGCTGGAGAAGAGGATCCAACTGGTGGCAGAGGTTTTGAGCTGAAGGGATGATGTTTTCCTTCTGTTTTAGCCATAATCACATGAAAATAAGCCTATAGGAGTGGCTGGAAGGTTCTAGTCATTGGCAAAGAAGCATATGGGAGAAGTTATAGACTCATTCACACAAAGACATTGTTATGGGAGCGACTAATTGATTTCATGACATTTTCTCTACATTCCTCACGCTGTTTGGAAGGAAATTAGCTTGGAAATTCCTAGAGGCTTCGAAAAAAGGTGAGAAATCTCATAAATTGTTTAAAAAGGTCCTCTCATGATGTGAATGCATTTAGTGCACTAGTAGTGACCTTAGTGGATTGAGTTTTTCCAATTTGTGCACCTTTGATCATAGCCCCAAGCTCAATTTCACCCTACATGTTTTATATACTTGAGATGGGAGCTATGTGACGGTTGATTGTGTAGTGATTATGTTAGAGAGTGCATTGGAGAAGGTTGGATAGAGTGTTGATGCTTCAGATGTATTGGAAAGCTTAGATAATATTAGTGTTAATGACTAAATAATGTACAAATCTAAAGCATCATTCACTATAGATCAGAATTGAATCTAATAGAGTAGAGTTTGATTGGAGAAGTTTTGTATGCTACCGAGTAGAGTTTTTGATGGTGGTTCTCACACTTATTTTCTGCAGGAGATGCTGTTGCATTTGGCACATAGCCATAGTTTATCATGCAACATCATATTGTTATTAGGGTCTAATTATATTTATATTTGTTTTGGAAACAATTTACTATTGGAGAACACATGTTTTGTGCATTTGTTTTATTTGATTTGATGATGAGATCTTGTTGCTGAGAGCATATATGAAAACTTGAATTCTTGTTTAGCATAATGTCTTGGGATCTAGTTTGAAAATAGATGAAAGGAGGTGCACATAGTGGTAGAGGAGCAATGACTTGATGAGAGAGGAGTAGTGATAGTGAAGTTTCAACAAAAGGAACAATTTCACATCCAATGGTGGTTGGATATTCCAATGGTAGTTGGGCGAGGATTGACTGATCGTGGTGGCCTTCAATAGATGGTAGTCCATAGATCCATAGAGAACATAGTCTTCCGGGATGATTAGTATAATTGAGTCTCCTTGGTTATGGTTGTTGGCATTATGTATATGAGGTTGAGTCTCCGCACTGATGGGAGTTATCAAGCTATGTAAAAGACCAATTTCTTGACTAATAGAAATTCAGAGTAGAGTAACAACAACAAGGGTGGTTTTTTTCCTGGTGAAGGGATTTACACCAGATATCTTGTGTCTCTTGTGTAGATGTTATTTTGATGTGTTCATTATTATTTCTCTCATGATTATCTTGTTTTAGTTTCTTATATGATACATATGCATGGATAATATAATGAATTGCTGGTGCATATACATGTGATTCAGTAAAAGTAATAATTGGAAGAAATCGTATGTAGATCATACTACTAATTCAGCCACCCCACCCCACTACACCCCCCAACCCCCTCTCAATAGTGCTAAAAGGTTTCCAACAATTGGTATGAAAGTGGGGCTCTTGGTTGTAGCTTGATCGCTGAAGTGTAGATATGGGGTTTGTTGGCATAATTATTATTATTATTTTTTTTGATGAGTTCTCCAAAAAAATTGGTTCTCAATGTTGCAAATTCCAAGGTATGTCACAAAAATGTAAAATATTAATTACTATCTTGTGGATCTAACATTTGGAGAGTAGTATGTGAAGGTTGTGGGAGAGATCTAATTGTAGATAGAATTTTGTAGCAAGATGCATAATCTACAAGAATCTTCCTGATGATGATATGAAGATGCTAGTGGGTTTGAAACATGCCAAAGATATGTGGGACAAGCTAGAATTAATTGTTGGAGATGGTACTAGCAACAATATTGAAAATGAGAAGAAGATCAATAAGAAGAAGAATAAAAAAAATAGCCTCCAGAAACAAGAATCTCAGCCACAAGAGTCTCATTCTTCCAGTGCACATGATTTAGTAGATGATGAGAAGAGATCAGAAAATATTGCATCTATAGGTATAAGAATTAATGATTCTAATTTGAGTTATAATTTTGATGATTCAGATTTTGGCCATGCTAGATTGGAAAGTGAAGATGAGAATGATATTGAGGTTCTTAGAGCTGAGATTTCAAGACCAACAACTACATGCAAGGATCAAGAAAAAATGTTGCAGATCTATGATGATAAGGAGGCCAAGCTCAAGGAAGAGATTTTCAACTTAAATATTAAGTTGGTTGAATAAAAAAAAGTTGAGGAAGGAATGAGGAAACAATATCAAGTGAAGGTAGACGAGGTTAAGAAACTAGAAGCTGAATTTGTTTCCTTGAGAAAGCAACGAAAGATGGAGACGAGCACGGTAGCCTTACATAATTTTCTTGAGATCCAAAGATCACCATTGGATAAATTTGGCCTTGGATTTCAAAAGGGTGAGTCTAGTTTGCATGAAGGTAAAAATAACAAAGAAGAACCCAAGAAACCTGTAGCAAGCAATATCAACAACAGAAGTGAGATCCAAGGAAACAAGAAGCAGATCCAGCAACCAGTTAACAAACAAAAGAACTAGCGATAGAAAAGAAAGCAAAACCAGCAACCAATCAAGAAACACAACCAACAACAAAGAAAAAAATCTCAACGAGCACCTACATTCAGAAGATATTTTTCTCCTAGATATGATCATGACAATTTGTAAAAATTGAGAGGAATCAAAGCCCTTTTATTCCTTATGTGCATAATTTATAATGTTACAACTATCACAAGTTTGGGAATATCACAAAAAATTGCTAGACCATAATGTATAGATCACATCAATAGAGATTCCACTAATATCAACTACCAAGGAGATTGGCAAATATGTATACTTGTGATTTTTATGGTTATTATTACTCATGTCACCTATTTGGCCATAAGGCATCTGATTGCAGATATAACCAATGGAGGAGAAGCACATTTCATGCACGGTTTAGATCTAGAATGAATGCTAGGAGAGCTGATCCTCTTAGCCATATGGAGTGCTGTATTTGCCATAAATTTGGCCATATGGAAAGAGATTGTTTGATCCCCGTTATTCAAGAAAAAGTCATCAAAGACCAAAAACCAAGAGGATCTAGCACAAAACTAGTGAAGAAAGAGAAGAAGAAGATCAAAGAGGAGAAGAAACATCCCAAAACCATGTGGAGAGAGAAGGAGAAGCAACTCTTCCACTAGTGAAGAACATTTCCTCCTGTAGTCCATGATTATTCATGCATACTTATAGAGGACTGCAGAACATGAGAGGTGCACAACCTCAGACGGAGCGTATATGACTTATGACAACATCACTTGATGAATTATTTTGAGCCTCATGCATATTCAGGTCCACAAGATAAACCTGTCTATTGGAGGTATATTAAGCTCAGGGGGATCTATGCATGGTTTTGAGATTCATGATTTATTTTGTCTCTTCCATTCCATTTCTCTCATGTGATTATAGAAGTTTTATATGTCTTTCATGAGTAGAAAGAAGAGCACATTTTTCAGCTGTGTATATGCTTTTGGTTTCCACTAACAACTGGTTGAAAATATGTGCAACCATGCATAGATTTTGATTATTAATCTAGGATTTATGGAGATGAATTGTCACATGGACCAACCATGTATGGGATTTTATATGATGTTTACTACAATCGTGTACTTGCTATTGTTTCACCATTATGTATTGGTTAATTCTAGTCAATAGCTAGTTGAGTCATCATGGTGATAGGAAAGTTTATGGAGTTTATTTTGTAGCCTCATGTATGGGAAAATGATGATGTAATATTCATGACATATTATGTATTTGAGTCATTATGAGGCTCCAAAATTGTCATATCTAATGAATTTTTTATCCATATGATGCCCTACGTATTCCCTTGTTTTACAAGTTTATGAACCTTTATCTTGCACTTATACGTTCTTTTGATACAATAGCAAAGATTTATATTTGTTGTTTATTTTATACCTTTGTTATGTTCATTAATGTTGTTAATGCAGGTCCTGCACTCAATAGAGATCTCGCACCAGAGTTAAAGTACGTGTGGACTGATTTATCATTTGAACTTGCAAAGGAGGCAAATTCTAGCTAATAGTACGAGAACATGTTAGAGACTATTTTGGAGCTGATATAGAAGTCAAAGGTGTGCTTATATTTCACTAACGTGTTCCTGCACCAACAACAGTTCCTAAACCAGCATTAGTTCCTGCACCGATTTTGGGTTTGACATATTAACACACTTCTAGGAGGAAAAAGGGACTTGGTTTATGTTCATATTGATGTTTTCATGCTTCCATGTGAGTTAGAATGAACCTAGATTGTACGGATTGATTTTTAGGGAATAATTAATGCTTTAGCCCTAATTTCAACAGTTTTCAAACTGCCAACATTCGCCTCGATTTTCGTGTACATGAAGAAGAATCTTGGAAATCTGGAACACAGGTTATTCTCCCAGTACATAAAATTGACGAAGCCTCAAACGATTTTCTAAAATTCATCACGGTTTGGGAGATCTGAAGGGGTCTTTGACGCAGATTTGTAGAAAAATCAGGTAAAACTCAGATTTGTAGAAAAATTAGGTAAAACCCACATTTTCAAAAGTAGCCAAACAGTCAACTTACAACACAATTTACGAGGAAATGGAGCTGAATCAGAAGATTCCAAGAGAAGTTTTTGTTAACAACATGAAAAATTAGGTATCCTCCAAACATATTTCCAAAATTCACATTGGTCTAACATATACACAAGGCTCTTTGAGGAAGTTTTAAAAAAATGATGTTTTTTCAAGAATTCCAAAATATGCCCAGATTTGCAAATAAATGGAAATTACGTATCAGATTTGCATCTCTTTGACTAGATAGTTGTTGTAATATACCTCCTTTGGATGGGAAGCTTCTACGATCCCCTTTCATTCAGTTTGTGCTTGGTTTGACTTGTTCAAAGTTTGTGATGTAATTTTAAACTATATAAGATCCAAATCATGGTTCTGTAATGGAGGACAACAAGCCACTCCATGTCCTGATTCTATTGGATTAAGTTTTTGGGGTTACTCCCTTATGATCAACTGGATCTGAATTACTAAGCTCAAGATGTACTAAGGACTGAGATTTTCTTAATAAAAAGACAAATGTCAGGCTCTCTTTTTATCATCGTTACATTTTGTTAATAATTTTCTCTACTCTGCAATTTAAATTATTTTTAAGAAGGGTGCAAGCTGGTTGGTTTGGGCCCAACCAATCCAACTTGTCACACCTATGTTAGATAGTAGTGTGTGGTTTTATTTTGAAATACATCACTGTGGTGTGCATGTTTATTGGTTGAATATTATATTCTTGTGTAACTTGCTCAATATTCTTTCATTTCTTTTCAAATACTCCGTTCTCACTTAAAAGATATGAATTGTGTGATTGATGGATGCTTACAACCTATATCTGATCATTTTAAATATTTGCAAACACTAATACAAAAGCTTGGTTTTCTAAGTTGTATTGATTTAGATTTGGAGTTTATATGTGTGCTTTGCAGACCTTGTAATGAAAGAGTATGCAGTGGATTTTCATTAGCTCATATATGGGAAGTTACATTTGTATCTTGAAGAATTGCAACCCTGTTATGTTTAGATATTCCTTTAAAGGTTAACGATAACAAAGATTTGAATCTTTCTCGATTGCATATCATTCTATGACGATACCATTAAGAGTTAAAAGGATATGGAGGTTTAAATTTACTGTCAAGTGGGTTCATTGAGCTGAAGTTATGATTGAATATTGTATGTTGCAGAAACACTGGAGTGAGTTTCTTTCATGATACTGTGTGTTTTAATTAACTTATTACCATGTATCTATAATGAAACTTGAGATTTCATTGAACTTTGGTAAGGCTGACCCTTCAAAACCTCATCATTGTTGGGGATAAACAAACAAGATTTTTCTTGCCTTATTCGAAATATATTCATGCTTTGAAATAATTTTAACCATAAAGACCTGAATTTGTGGATTCTCAGTGCAAGAATGTAACAGTGGAGTGCATGAATGCAACAGTGAAGTGCAGGAACATAGTCTCTTGCATACTCTTTTTCTGTTGGATATCTTGAGCAGCTTGGTGATTCTTTTTTATTTCAAAACCATAAGTATTCATTATAGAATGTGTTGTGCACCGAGACTTGGTTATGGTTACTCTATTTTCTCATTATGAATGCACAATAGAAGGATACAAAGTGTTTTTGCACTTAAATCATTTGGTTTGTGCCTAAGTTAGGAGAAATCATTTCTGATGCCTTGAGTGCAATGTTGAGAATCCTTGAAGTTTGCAGTAGTTACCTTCATAGCACAAGATTTGATTAACTGTTAATACTTGCTAGTTTCTGTCATATACTTTCTTTAAGATTCATTTAAATGGGCTTGAATGATTTATTTGATTGGTTTGGGATTGAGAAAGGTTCTTTTTACTTTCATGTTTCACGAATGAGTTGAAGCACATTAGTACATTGATATTTTCATTATATAGAGAATAGAAAGTGAGGTAAAGTAGACCATAATATTGAGTGTTTTATTTTTCCCAGTACAAAAATGGAGTACAGGAACTATATTTTCTTCCCTAGTTTAGGAAATCAGTGTAGGAATTGGAATAGCTAGAGAATGAGAATTAAGATTGTGTAAGAATGTTTTGATGTCTTGTGTGACTCCTTTAACAACTCTTGTGGGATTGATTGGATTGAGACATGTGTTATTTGATGCTTTTGATTATTTATCTAGTTTGAAAACTCAGTTTTCTTAGTACGTTAATGAGGGAAGTAGCTAGTGTCTAGATTGATCAAGTTCTTTTTCTTTTAATGAAATTGTCGAATCTAGTGTAGGAATTGAATTAAGAATTTATGCACTATTTTCCAGGACTTAGAAGGTTGTTAATGATTTTTCAATATTAGTGTTTCACTTTTAATGAATACTTTTGATTGCAGGATTGGAGTGGATAATTATTGTTGTTTGTGGGACAAATTAGGGTTTTGTTTTGCAGGTTGCTAGAGTCTTTCTCTGGCATTTCTAGTGTTGTGTCTCAAAGTTCACAAACTCATGGATTGACATTTAAATGTTGGTCCATTAATATTCCCTATACTGTGACCAACATTTTGATGCCATTGCTAAGGAGGCGCTTAGGGGATTGACCTTGGTGACCTATTTCATTTGGTTTGCTTTTTCACCTAGCTTTTGTTGCAAGTTTTTTTTTTCTTTCCTGCACATTTTTCAAATATTTTTTAATTTCTTGGGTGTTGTAAGAAGCCCCCATTATCTATTCATCCATGTGCTGACAAAATATGCTAGTTGTCTTGTTGAGAACGGGAAAATGGTATTTTGAGGAATATTCCAATGAGGAGTTTTGATGTGGTTGTAGAAATATACAAATCATATATAGATAAAATCATAAGTGAAAAGCTTAGTATTTTGTTTGAACTTAAAGATAATATTATTAAATATTTGATTTCAAAATTGAATGATTTGCAGGAAGAACATAAGAAGGATGGAGAACCATTGTTGATATTTTGCGCCAACTGTAGAAAGAAACACTTCCTTGGAAAGTGTCCATTTAGTAGCCTAAAAGTTTGCAAAATTTGTGAAGAGGCTCATGCAATAGAACATTTTCCATCACTACCAGGATTGCTAAAGGTACTCAAGAAATCAAGTAAGGAATTGAACCGATTACTAGGTATAAGTCAAAACCCATCATCATTTAATACTTGGAATAATTTTTATTATCCTGAGCAAGTTCCTCAATAGATTTATAATCCTACAATTCCATGCTAAACTTTTGATCATCCTCCAACACAATACCTTACTTCGTGGCCAAAATGGTCCTCTCCCTAGATCTTATCCTCAAATCAAATATCCCCATGGCCTCAGGAATGGTTTAGAGCTTGTTCCCTAGGGCAGTCTTTCATACAAAATCAACAACAACAACCACAATTTCCACTCAATGCACTACCAAGTCATCCTCCTCAATGGTCCCATCTACCTATGCAACCTTACCCTGATCCATACCCTAACCATAATCCATACCCTATACCTTATCCTAATCCATACCCTAGCCCTAATTGATACCCTAGACCTTATCCTAGTCGACACCCTAATTCAAACCATAGACTTAACCCTAGTCCACACCCTAATTTAAACCCTAACCCTAGACTTAACCCTAATTCAAAAAGGAGGTCGCACAAGAATTTAAAACACATGTTCGTACCATTGATTCCCCTACTGAACGAAATGATATATCTTTGAGGTTGGGGGAAGGGGTGAGTTTGGAAAAATCTCCTATCACTAAATAACATTCACCCCAAGAAGATCTAATTCAAAGACCATTAGAGGAGAAATCTATAATTGGAACATGTTCTGAAATTGTTGTTGAAGCTCATCAAGAGAAAAACCCTAAAATTTCCCATAACCATCCTTGTCAATCTAAAAAGAAGATATTTGAGCTCGAACTTGAGGGATTTTTGTTTTGTCTTTCACCAGATCCTTTATGCCTCTTAGAGAGTGATTATCAAGTTGTGGAAGGCTTCCATCAGTTGGATAATCATAAATATGTGGATCCCATTGAATCCTAGTTTCAAGCAGTCATCAACAAATCTTATTCCCTCTTCATTCGATAACTTTTGGCACCATATCGATCAAAGAAACTGGTTTCTCATAATCAAGTATGTGTTTAAGCTTATTCTTTAAAACTAAGTGCGAGTATATTTAATATTCTGTTACACACATGGCTACATTGGAAGTACTCCTACACTTGAAGGAGATATTCCTCTCTTTAAATTGGGGTATGGTAGTATAAAAATTGAAATAAAATTGTTAGTACAACAAAACTCTTAAAATTGCAATTCCTAAGGCAAAACTATTGAAATTTTTGTCATAATACACTCTTGTGGTAAGACTTGTCAGAAGAAATTTATTCTTAATGCCTCATATTTTATAAAGTGACTTTGATTATTAGTCGAGATTATTCACTGGGTCAGTTAGGGGGGTTTTTATTGTTATACCCTCCATTCATAAGCTTAAAAACCCACTTTTGGCCTATTCATTCTAATAGACTATCATCCAAGAAATCTTTTCAAGTTTCTCTTCGGAGGTATAGATGAAAAGCCTCCTATGGTGGACCACACCTATAAAATCCTAACGATCTCTCATGAGAACCATATCATGATTAACTTAAGGAATCTTTTAGCCATTATCTGAGATTCTTTCTTTAAAAGGAGTCTTTAGGGTAGCATGACCAACTAGTAAAGATGAGTAATTAAGAGCTTTTCACACCATCCTGTGCTTTTAAGGAGAAGATTTTTCTCCCCACCTATTAAGTAAACTATCTGAGGTTAATCATAATCAAAGTTTTTTTATCATAAACAAATTAATTGAGGGATATGAGGTCTCATTACGAGACGATCTACCATGATCATGGGTCCTAATGAGAATGAAATTACCGCTACTAGTCATGAAGCCAGGGTAATGGCTTTTAGTTGAAAATATGGAAGATAAGAGGTCTCATAATGAGCCAACTTTTTCATTCTTGTTAGCTCTTGTGGATGACACAGTCGTTCGCTGGTTACCAAGCCATGACAATGACCTTTAGTTAATTCCTAATCTAAAGTAAATGTTTTTAAATGACTCTAAATCTATATCTAATAGATGGGACACATGCATTACTTGGGGTTAAAAAACATACTTGTCGAGGTCATAGACGCTTGCTAGCATCAGGGCCATGCTTGTGGTATTAAAGTTAATTTTACACTATGGTTTACTTGGTTGTTTTTTTTCTTTCTCTGAACTCATTATCATATCTCTATGAGAATGGCTTTAAGATCCTTTCAGTAATGTTCTTTGGAGTTTTATCTTTCATAAATATGAAGGTTTTCATGGATGTGGGAACCTTAGTGTAGGTGATTCCTTGAAAAAGAGGAGCTTCAACTATATGCTTGGATAATGGTAAGATGGTCATCTTAGGAAGGTACTGTTTTGTCATCTTTCTTTTTCCCTATTTTCATCCATCTTTAACATCATATCTTTAAAATCATGTCACTTTTATTTGTAATGAGGTTATTAAGCTAAAAAACTTTTTTTTCGATTTGGACTGCTCTTGAGATGCTTTGAAGAAAGTTTGATTGTTGGTTATTTCATGATGACACTATCCTTGAAGTGACAACATTGTTAGCATTCCCATGAGAGCCCTGATGTCATATTTTATTTTGATCAGTCTTAATGAATAAATATGGACCAACAACCATTTTTCAATTAGAACAGTCAAATCTAGCAAGCAACAATATTACGAGTGCACGAAAATTTATTTGTTATGCAACCAACTCACAAAATAGAAGAAGAGATAGATCAACAACTTCAAAAATATCCTCTCCAAGGGGTAAACTTTCTTTGCATTACACAAATGAATAATTCTTGGATGATACAAATTAGAAAACCTGCTTTATGTATATAGGAGTCTAAGGGGTCACAATATAATCAGAGCCAACATAACAATAATAACGTAAGGGCACAACAATAAAAATAGTGGGCTTCTATGGGGCACAACAATAACAATATCAAGACAACATGGGAAAAACAATAACAATAAGGGGGCTACACTAATAACAATGAGGAAATACCCTAGTATTATAGGGAGCTAACATGCCCCTCTCCTTCAAAAAAGTGTTGTCCTCAATGCTTCTGTATAAAATTCTCATCCTCCCATGTGGAATCTTCCAGGGGTAAGTTCTTCCATTTGATGAGATATTCTGAAATTGATTGATTTCATAGCTGTCGAGTTCTTGTTTTTGTGAATTCTTCAGGTTCTAATATGATTTTTCCTTCCTCGTCAAGTTCTAGCAATATTGTTTGAATTAGGAGCTTGTCACCTAAAACCTTATTTAAGTATGAAACATGGAAAACTGGGTGCACTTGGGAAGATGTAGGAAGCTCCAATTTGTATGCCATACTACGAATCTTTTGCAACACCTTGTAAGGACCATAATACTTTGGTGATAATTTATTATCCTTCTTAGCTTGCTTGAGGAACATTTGTTTGTATGGTTGTAGCCGTAAAAATACCTAGTCACCTACATCAAAACTTCTTTCACTGCGATGTGGATATGCCTGTTGTTTCATTCTATTCTACGTCAAAATGAGGCTATTCTTTAAGATTTGGAGAAATTTTTGTTGATGTTTGATGTGATCTTCCACTACTTGAACCTTAGAATTTTCTCTTAAAGATGATGTGATGGATGGTAGATGATATCCATAAAGTGTCATAAATGTGGTCATTTTTGCTACAATATGGAAGGAAGTGTTATACCACCACTCAGTCAGAGGTAACCACTTGACCCATTGTGTATGTTTATCAGATACAAAGTGATCTAGAATTTATCTAGGATAAAGAATGAAAGGTATTACAGACTCATGTGTATGGATGTGCCTATGTTACTTATGTAACAGATCGATAAGATTGCTAGAATACGTAGACACTGAGGCAATTAGAGAAAACATAACAGTAAAACATGTAAATAAAACAAGTTTAATAAGGAGTTTACCCAATGCTCCTGGGCTACATCTCTTGGTCCAGCCTTTCAGTGGTGGCCTTTCTATTATGTTTTCAAGCAGAGATTTTACAACAATGAGCTCGATTTGAGACTCACTAAACAGAATGAAGTCAGTAGGAATGGAGTGCATAGACTCTCTTTACTGAAACTTGACCTCTGAGGGTCACAGTAGTATGACAGGCCTATGCCGAGGAGCTTGCTTGAACCTCTCAAGCCTTCAATGGAGTACACAGACTCTCTGACTCTCTCTGGCTTTGTCTGGCTCGATGCTACCTTCAGGTCAGCTCAGCTTCTACTCTCTGTTCTCTGCTATTGGCTTTCTGCGTCTCTTCATTGTCTGCCTCTTTTACTTTGCCTCTCTATGTTCTGCTTCTATTAGTTCATGGCTTTAAATCCAGTCTGCTCTTCAACTGCTTGTTTCCGCTTCCCGGCCTTCTGGTCTCCTTTCCTCTGTCTGTTCGAATTCCTCGGTAATGCCTCGCAGGGAGTTAGCCACCTATTTTCTAATGAACTGGGTGTCAGATTCCCTGAATCATACTCGAATGGCCATTAAATCTGTTTGCTTCAAGATCGCCCGTGAACATGAATCATTTTCCAACTCATCATCCACGTTAGACTACAAATCCCAGTCATCTTGCTTTTTTGACCTGTCAAATCTGGTCAGTCATCGGGACGTATCTCTGCTGTCGATCTAGACCCCCCAGATCCTACGGTCATCCTTCATATCGGGCGGACAAGTCACAAGACGTTTACCCGTCCGATGAGAGACAATTTTCTCTCTCTTCCGTCAAACGCGTGTCGCTCGATGTGTGGCATCGGGCGGGACTCAGTCAAAACTGCTTACTGCCTCAAAGCCTTCTGATATCCTGTCGGTTTTGGGGAATCCGCACTACGGAACCGAAACAATTACTTTTCTGAGTTTTATAGCGTTTTCGGGTCCGAGCATTTTGGGGCTTTCCTTCACTGAGGGGGATGCCCTGCGATACACGATTAGCGCTTAGCGCTAATCACGTATTAGAATCCACCTCTGTTTCCCGAATTAGCCTCCGGTTTTGCCAATTTTGTGCCATTGCGCTTTACCATGGGCCAATGGTCTGCGCGCTCGACCGAGGGTCCTCGTTGCTCCGCTCTGGCCACAACTGCAACTGTTACGAGGATTCCTTCTGATAGCTTTGACTTTTCTAAGACTTGAATCTTTTAGCATAATTTGAAACAGTCATGAAAACTTAGAGAGTTTTTAGGATCCAATTCGGATCACGGCCTTCCCACTGAAAAAGCTTTTGGACCACCAAAAGTTGGTTTTCTTTCAAGCATCAATCAAGTGAGGGTATTGCTTCCTTGCTTGCTCAATTTCTATCCATTTCGCACTGCTTGGCTTTGAACCTTTGAGTCTAATTCTGAGGTACTCAATGTCCCCTCTGCGTGTAGTTCTTACCTTCCTGTCCAGAACTGTATCTTCCTGCAATTCATTAAGATATTCAGGTAACAGATCATCAATAGAAGGCAATTGACTCTGCTCTTTGGGATCTTCAATTAATGAAGGTTCAAATAGTCTCAAGCTGTCTGCATTAACAACTGAGTAGATGTGCATGTAAGCTGGTAGATCAAGGCGAAAATCATTCTCACCAATTTTCTCAAGTATCTTGAAAGGTCCATACCTTATTGGCTTCAGCTTCTTACCTTCACCTTGCATTCTATCTTTACTGATATACAGCCAGACTTGGTCACCAACTTGGAAACTATGCTCCATCCGATGCTTGTCATGCCTTGCCTTGTACTTGGCTTGGCTCTTTTCCAGCTGTTCTTGTACTGCCTGGTGAATCTCTTGGATTTGTTTAATGAACTTGGTTGCCTTATCCATATCACTGTGTCCATCAACTGCTATGTCTTTACCAAAGACAAAATCCAAGGGAGACCTTGGTGTGAAACCAAAACAGGTCTCGAAAAGAGATCTCTGTGTAGAAGAATGTTTAGCTCGATTTTAAGCATGCTACACATAGCATAAATGTTCATCCCAAAGTTTGGGATGCTTGCTACAATAGCCTCGAGCAACTGGATCACTGTCCTGTTGACCACTTCTGTTTGGCCATCTGTTTGCGGATGAAAAGCTGTGCTTTTCTTTAGCCTGGTGTCCATCAATTCCCACAAACTTGACCAAAATTTCCCAACAAATCAGGTATCTCGATCAGATATTATGGAAGTGGGTAATCCAAAGTGAACCCATACATGCTGAAAGAACAACTTTGTGGTTTGTTCAGCTATAATCTGTTTGTTACAAGGTATTAAAATACACATTTTGCTAAACCTATCCACAACAACATATAAATAGTCATGACCTTTCCTAGATTTAGGCAGTCCTCCAATAAAGTTCTGGAAACACTTTCCCAAGGATGAGAAGGAACTGGTAGTGGAGTGTACAAGCCTAGTTTTCTATTGCTGGGCTTGCTTTTAGCACATAGAGTACACCCTCTTACATATCTAGAAACTATCTCATTCATTTTCGGCCAATAACAAAATCTTTGCAGCTGTGCAACTGTTTTACTTACACCAAAGTGACCTGATATTAGAGAAGTGTGTGCTTCTCGAATTATCTTTACTCTTTCAGTTTGTGGAATGCATAGCTTCCCACAATGATACAAGAGTTGGTCCTTAATATGATAATCCAATTCTTCTACTCGTTTGCCTTGACTTAAAGTTGCATATACATCTTTAAAATCTATATCTTGAGCATATTGTTCAATGTAGCTCTCATGCAATACTGAGTTATGCTTAAGTATAGTAGATGCATTTATAATTGGTCTAGAAAACATATCTACAACTTTATTATGTATGCCCTTTTTATATCTGATGACTAAATGAAACTGTTGTAGAAAGCCCATCCATCTATAGTGTCTTGATTGCTGCAAATTAGTTTGGGAGTGTAGATATTGAAGTGGTTGATGATCAGTATGTATAACTGTCTCTTTGCCCATTAAGTAATGTTTCCACTTTTTCACACTCTATACTAATGCATACAATTCTTTATCATATGTGGGATAGTTAACTACTGCAGAATTAAATGTCTCAAAATGATAACATATGGGTTTACCATGCTGCATCAACACTGCTCCCATGGCATAGTCACTGGCATCTGTTTCAATCTCAAATGGTCTTTGAAGATCGGGTAGTGCTAGTACTGGTGCTGTACTAATCTTTTCTTTCAAGGTGTCGAAGCCTTTCTACTATTTGCCTCCCCGCTGAAACACCTTGTTCAATCCTTTTAAAGCATGTAAGGGATCTACAATTAAGGAAAAGGTAGAAATAAACTTTCTCCAATATTGTGCTGCTCCTAAGAAGCTTCTAACCTCTGTAGAAGATTTGGGTTTAGGCCAGTTTACAATGACTACAACCTTAGAGGGATCTATCTTCAATTCACCACCCCCTACTATATGTCCCAAATAATTCAAAGATGTTTTTCCAAATTCACATTTTGAGAGTTTAACATAAAGTTTTTCTCTTTTCAAAACATCTAATGTCTATAACATGCTTTAAATGTTCTTCTCACGTTTTGCTAAATATAAGAATGTCATCCAGGTATACAATAACAAAATCATCAAGAAAAGGTCTGAGTACATCATTCATTACTCTCATGAAAGTAGTAGGAGCATTAGTTAAGCTGAGAGGCATAAACAACCACTCATACAATCCCTGCTTTGTTTTGAAAGCAATCTTCCATGCATCTTGTTCTGCAAGTCTGACCTGATGATAGCCACTATGCAAGTCTAACTTGGAAAAATAAACAACTTCTTTTAACTGATCTAATATATCATCTATACAAGGAAGGGGATAACAATTTTTTATCGTTATTTTATTCAGTGCTAAGTAATCAATGCACATTCTCCACGAGCCATCTTTCTTTTTCACCAAAACGATTGGAGACCCACATGGTGATGTGCTAGGTCTGATGAACCCCTTCTCAAGAAACTCCTGTACCTGCCTCTTGATTTCTGCATTCTCTAAAGTGGACAACCTGTACATTCCGATGTTAGGCAATGGAGCATCTTGCTGCAAATTAATATCATGCACTATTTCCTTTTTGGGTGGCAGACCTTTAGGTTCTTGAAACAATACATCATATTCTGAAACAACTTTTTCTAAATCAGCTTGTTGTTTAGCATCACAACCCTCAAATACATTGGTTTTATCAGGTTTCTTTTCCTTTACAACCATCAGTAAAAATTGTTTGCATGAATTTACAATTCGTTTCATCTGCCCTGAGTTTATGAGAGTATAATTATTCTTGAGCTTATGAGCTCTTACAATATATTCGATTCCATCTTTAACGAGTAGATACTTGTTCTCAGCTCTATAGAAAATAGATTTTCTATCATACAAGTAGGGACTTCCTAAAACAATTCCACATATATCCAAAGGAACTATATCTAACTCAACCTCATCTACAAATGCTAACCCAAAAGAAAACTTATGTTTACATTGTCTAGTCACTTGTAGCTTTGCTTTATCACATAGCCAACCTAATGGATATGGTTTCTTGTGAGGTGTGGTTAGTAATCCCAACTTCTTTACAATTGCTTCAGAAATTAAATTTACTTGTGAGCCACTATCAAACAAAGTATCAATCTTTTGATGCTTGGAAATAACTCGAATATGAAAAAGCTCACGTCTTTTTCTCTCATTTTCTTCATTATCAGTAGATTGTGCAGAATTATTAGTAGATGCTTCAGAATTTTTACCTTTTATACCTGTGGCTGTGATTGTTGCTTCATCTCCTGAGTCTGACCCCAAATCCTTTTGAATAGTTGTAGCATTCTTCTTCTTCTTGCCCTCGAACTTCTTAGGTTTCAGCTCTGGATGCAGAATCTAGCAGTGTTCATCGTCATGCCCATCCTTCTTACAGTGAATGGATGAGGACTTGCTCTTATGTACAGTGTTGGTCTTCCTCTCTTTCCATTTCTGTTTTCTTTTCTCCTTAGTTTTTCTTGCAGTGGGTTGGGATGATCCCCCAACTTCTAGGTTCCCATTCTTACCTATAGCTTCTAGATGCGTAGCCTGGACAGATGCCTCATTTATGCTAGTGGGATTAAACATGAGGATAGTGTGCCTCATGTAGCTGTGTAGACCACCTATATACTTCAATAGAGTCTCAGGTGAGTCTAAAGAAATTCCTAGAATCAAAGCTCTTTTCCTAAATTCTTGGGTGTAACCTTGTACACTTTTCCCTTTTAGTTGTCGAAGAGTTTGCTAGCTCATCATGGCTTGCTGCATGTAGGCTAGTGGATAGAATTGCTTTTTAATTGCAGAAACAAATTCACTCCAGACAGAAAGAATCTTACCATGTTTCTTCATGTCAGCTTGTGTCCTGCCTTCCCACCATACCAAGGCAGTGCCCCCAAGGCGTAGGCTGGCCAGCTGAATCTTACTCTTATCTGAGTCAATACTCTGCACTCTGCAATAGACATCAATCTGTCTGATCCAATTATCCAGCTTCTCTACATTCAACTCTCAATCATATATTGGTAAATCAAATTTAACATCTAATTTAATCAAAGATGTCTTCTTTTTATGTTCAGGGATATTAGGAGGCGTGAGGAATTTTTCTTCTTTCCCTTTGCCTTTGGAGTGGTCACGGAGGAGAGATTCTTCTATTCCTTTGTCCTGTTTGGAGCTTGATGCATCTTCATCTCTATGTTTCTCATAATCCTGATACATTTCCTCCACCATGGATTTCAGGGTTATAAAACTATCCATAAACTAGGGGTTTGATTCCAAGGGATTTTCTTCTAACATTTTCCTCTTAGAATAGACTCTTCCAATTTCCAGGTTAGTTTTAGCCAATTATCCTTCTCCTAATTTAAGCTTTGATCTAGTTAGCATTCAAAAAAAAAATCTAACACAAGCTTGTCTAACCTTAATAAACTTGAGCTCTGACACCACTTGATTTGGAATTTATCCAGGATAAAGAATGAAGGGTATTACAGACTCATGTGCATGGATGTGCCTATGTTACTTATGCAACGGATCGATAAGATTGCTAGAATACATAGACACTGAGGCAATTAGAGAAAACATAACAGTCAAACATGTAAACAAAACAAGTTTAATAAGGAGTTCACCCAATGATCCTGGGCTACGTCTCTTGGTCCTGCCTTTCAGTGGTGGCCTTTCTATTATGTTTTCAAGAAGAGTTTTTACAACAGTGAGCTCAATTTGAGACTCACTAAACATAATGAAATCAGTAGGAATGGAATGCACAGACTCTCCTTATTGAAACTCGACCTCTGAGGGTCACAGTAGTATGACAGGCCTATGCCGAGGAGCTTGCTTGAACCTCTCAAGCCTTCAATGGAGTACACAGACTCTTTGACTCTCTTTGGCTCTGTTTGGCTCGATGCTGCCTTTAGGTCAGCTCGGCTTCTACTCTCTATTCTTTGCTATTGGCTTTCTGCGTCTCTTCACTGTCTGCCTCTTTTACTTTGCATCTCTGTGTTTTGCTTCTGTTAGCTCATGGCTTTAAAGCCAGTCTGCTCTTCGACTGCTCGTTTCCACTTCCCAGCCTTCTAGTTTCCTTTCCTCTATCTGTTCGAATTCCTCTGCTCTGCGTCATCATCACTGGGTAACGCCTTGCAGGGAGGTGGCCACCTGTTTGCTAACAAACTGGGTGTCAGATTCCCTGAATCATACTCGAATGGCTGTTAAATCAATTTGATTCAAGATTTCCCATGAACACGAATCATTTGCCAACTCATCATCCATGTCGGACTGCAAATCCTTGTCATCTTGCTTTTTTGACCTATCAAATTCGGTCAGTCATCGGGACGTATCTCTGTCGTCGATCTGGCCCCCCCAGATCCTACGGTCGTCCTTCATACCGGGCGGACAAGTCTCACAATGTTTACCCATCCGATGCGGGCAGTTTTCTCTCTCTTCCACCAGATGCATGTCACTCGATGTGTGGCATCAGGTGGGACTCAGTCAAAACTTCTTACCACCTCGAAGCCTTCCGATATCCTGCCAGTTTTGGGGAATCTGCGCTACGGAACCGAAATAGTTACTTTTCCGAGTTTTATAGCGTTTTCGGGTCTGAGCGTTTTGGGGCTTTCTTTCACTGAGGGGGACACCCTGTGATACACGATTAGCACTTATCGCGTATCAGAATCCACCTCTGTTTCTCGAAATAGCCTCCAGTTTTGCTAGTTTTGTTCCATTACGCTTTACCATGGGCCAACACTCTGCGCGCTCGATCGAGGGTCCTCGTTGCTCTGCTCTGGCCACAACTGCAACTGTTATGAGGATTCCTTCTGATAGCTTTGAATTTTCTAAGACTTGAATCTCTTAGCATAATTTGAAACAGTCATGAAAACTTAGAGGGTTTTTAGAATCCAATTTGGATCACAAAGAAACATAGATATCCTTCCAAACATTTGTTCACTATCTCAGTTTTCCCATCCGATTGAGGATGATAAGATGAGATATGAGCTAACTAAGTATCCAGACAAGAAAATAATTTTGTCCAAAAATTTCCAGTGGAAATAGGGTCTCTTTTGCTTACAATAATCTTTCAGTTTCCATGTAGCGTTTGAATAGTTTCCATAAATGTAGTAGAAACTTTACTGGCTTTAAATGGATGAGATAATTCACAAAAGTGTGCATACTTGGTAAGTCTATCAACTACCACCATGATGACACTCTTTCCTTCAGACTTGGGTAAACCTGTGATAAAATCCATTGAAACCTCCTCCCAACATTAACTTGGAATGGATAAAGGTTGTAACAAACCCAGAGTCTTAATTGTCTCAACTTTTTTTTTTTGGCAAACCAAACATTTCGCCACAAAATTTTGAATATCAGATTTAAGGCCATCCAAAAAAATTCCTTCTTAACCCTGTGGTAAGCTTTTAAAAATATTGAGTGACCTCCTAAGGGAAAGACGTGCATTTCCAAAAGAATCTTTTGTTTGAGTTGGGAATTATTACAAAGGTATAAGTGATCTTTGTACCATAATGAATCATTATTCTAGCTAAATGTATCATATGTACTAGGATCTTGTTACAACTTTTGAATGAGTGCCCACACATCTTCTTCATTCTTCCATTCATCCCTTGCTTTGGTTATCCAATCTGGGTTGATAATATAAATTGCACAAAGCAATGCTTCCACATCATCATCCTTTCTTGAGAGTGCATCTGCAACAACATTTATCTTCCCTTTTTTGTAGATGATCTCAAATTCATAAGCCAACATCTTTCAGACCCATTTTTGCTACTCTTATGAAGATAATCTTTGTTCTAAAAATCATTTAAGACTCTCATGATATATTTTTACCTTTAAGTGCCTTCCCATTAGGTAAGGTCATCATTTCTTAAGTGCATGTAGTATTGCCAACATTTCCTTCTCATAAATAGCTTTGTGTAAATACTTTCTTTTGATTGGACGACTTTCAAAAGAAATGGTTCTTCCTTCCTACATTAAAACAACACCAATTCCATTTCCTGAGGCATCATAATAAATGTTTTGTAAAGTCTGGCATAGCTAAGATCGGTGCTTGGCACATTGCCTCTTTAAGATGCTCAAAGGCTTTAGTTACTTCTGTAGTCAAAGAAAATGCATCTTTCTTTAGTAATGTTGTTAGAGGTGCTGCTATTCTCCCATAATTCTTATCAAACTTGCGATAATACATTGTGAACCTAAGAAATCCTCACATATTCTTTATGGACATGGGGATTTTCATTTCCTTAATGGATTTAAATTTGCTAGGGTCTACCTTAACACCATCATGAGATACAATATGACCCATATATTCCACCTCCTGTACTCCAAAGAAACATTTGGAGGTTTTTGCATATAATTGTTTCTCCTCTAATAGCTTGAGCACCTTATCAACATGTTGAACATGATCCTTCCAAGACTTGTTGTAGATTAGTATATCATCAAAAAATACTAACACAAATTTTCTAAGGAAGGGTTTGAAAATGGAATTCATCAAACCTTGAAATGTAGAAGGAGCATTGGTAAAGCTAAAAGGCATGACCAAAAATTCATAATGACCCTCATGAGTTCTAAATGTTGTTGTCGGAACTTCTTCAGTCTTAATTCTTATTTTATGATATCTGGAATGAAGATCCAACTTGGTGAAGTAAATTGCTCCATGTAATTCATCCAATAATTCATCAATGACAGGAATGAGAAATTTATCTTTAATAGTGAGGTTGTTGAGCTCCCTATAATTTTGACACATGCACCATGATCCATCCTTCTTTTGCATCAATACTACTGGCACAAAGAAATAACTTTGATTAGGTTGAATTATACCAGCCTCTAGCATTTCTGCAACCATACGTTCATTTTCACTCTTTTGGGAAGAGGGATATCTATAAGGCCTCATGTTTGGAGGAATACTTACTAGAATCAAATGAATAGCATGATTATCATCACGAATAGGTGAGATCCCTTGGGGAGTCTCAAATACCTTGGAATGATTGTCCAAGGCTTTTTGGAGGTCTAGAGAAATAGATGATTTCGATATGTGAACCTCTAGTGAACATAATTGTGCAATTATGCCCTATTGTTCTTTATTTAAAGAAAAGTTCTTGAAAATTAAAAGCTATCGTACCCAAATATTGTAGCCATTGGACTCCTAGCACAACATCAACACCGCTCATTGGAATGGAAAGAATTGGACTATTCAATACATATTCTCCCATGGATAGCTTGATATTATGGCACTTTCCAGAGAAATTTATAGTTCCTCCATTTTCAACCATCACTTGACACTCTGGTATTGGATATAGGAAGAAATTTAATTCCTTGGCTATCTTACAATGAATAAAAATATGGGTACTTCTCAAATCAATCAACACTATTACCTTTTTCTTCTTGATATATCCTTCTATCTTGAGAGTTTGAGAAGTGGGGATTCCTACCAATGCATTACAAGATATGGTCAGATTCATTTCTTTTTTCTCTAGGGTTGGTTCCTGGTGTACATCCTCTTCTTTTGACGTTTCTTGTTCCTTTTCTTCCTCCTCTTCACAATCAATGTAAAATAATTTCTTCTCAACACACTTATGACCTTTAGTGTATTTTCTATCACAACTGTAACAAATCGATTTTGATATTTTTTATTACAATTGTTGCGGTGTCAACCTTGTAGGTTGTGAAAGGCTAGGAGAAACTATACTTCCATCTTTATAGTTGTGAGTGGTAGGCTTCCGTGTTGCCATAATTTTTCTTTCAATTTTTCTTGCCAACCTGAATGCCTTCTCCAATGAATCAGGTTCCCAAAGGAGAACCTCATGCTGGATGTTATATTTTAGAGTCCCTATGAAGACATAAATCATATGCTCCTTTAGAATATCATTTACCCTTATATTCAATTTTTGTATGTCCTCAATGTGATCCACTATTGAACCCTTTTGTTTGAGATTTATCAATCGGCTAAATAAGGTGTTTCTCTTTGTATCCTCATAATGTGCTATCATTTCCTTCGTAAAAATTGACCAAGTGAAAATTTGTTTACGAGAGAAAAACCATCGATACCATACAAATTGATTTTGTTCTAAATATAAAGTTGCAATGTGTACCTTTTGTGTGTTTTTCACATTATGGAGATCAAAATATTGCTGCATCTGTAGTATCCATGTTACGGGATCCTTTCCATGAAACTTCCTCATATTGATCTTTGGAATATGGTGGGTATTCAATCCAACATTAGAGTCTATGAAATCATGATTAACATTTCTTTTTTTCTCATCATGTGTTTCCTCTACTACCTTTTCACCATTAGGAAGGGTTTCTTTTAGCAACTTTGCCAAACCTCCCTTCAAACCTTCCATGTATTTCTTTAAATCTTCAATGTTTCCTTTTAGTTTTTCTTTTATACCATTGATGCCAAATTTAAAACCTTCCATGTATTCTCTTAAACCATTCTTCAAACCATCCATCTGAGCTTCCATTTCATTTTTAGTTACTCTTTGTGAGAGCGAAATTTGTTGCACTTGGTCTCGTAATTTTCATATATCATGTTGCATTTATACTTTTTCTTCATGCCTCATAGTAGAAATTTCTGGTTTCTTACTTGGTGTTTCCATTTTCTTTCTTCAGGTCATCAATTAATGATATTTATGCTTCACTATTCCCTTTGAATCAATTCAAGCTAAATTTTCAAACAAAACTTATGCAAAGTTTTTAAAAAATACACACCTTTTTCTTTCTTTGTAGGAGATCAATATTGAATCTGTTGCATCTCAGTAATTTCAAATCCCCAAGGTCTACAATTTTGTCTTGTGGTATCCCTATGAGTCCTTTTTCAAACCTTCAAGCCTTATTGAGATTGGATTCTTCAAGAAAGAGTTATGCCCAATCTCCCATGAAGTCCTGATTATAGAATATCTTAGTAAGGTGAATTTCTATGAAGTTCCACGTGTGTTGGTTTTGACCTTAGGCTCTGAAAATGATACCCAACAAACTACTGTCTATCCTCTTTCTGTCATGTTTTACAAAATTTGAATCTGAGGCTTAGAGAGAAAGTTATGACGAGTTTCCCAAGGTCGCTTGTTTGAGATGGAATTTGGGAGCCTGAAAAAACCATAAATTTCTCAGTTCATATCTCCGAAAATATAGCGATAAAAGACCTAAAACTCGAGCACAAATTTAATCACGATTTCAGCTCAAATGGGTTTTAATTTCAACTTCTGATATGTTGTTGAAAAAATGTTATAGTGAAAATTCCACGATGGCCTATTTGAACTAGTGAAACCCTAGAATCCAAACCTCTGATACCAAATTCTATGCAACCAACTCACAAAATAGAAGAAGAGATCTAGACCAATGACTTCAGAAATAGCCTCCTCAAGGGGGAAACCTCCTTTGAATTACAAAAATGAATAATTCTTGGATGATACAAATAACAAAACCTCCTTTCTATATATAGGAGTCTAAGGGTCACAATATAATCAGAGCAAAACATAATAATAATAATGTACGAGCACAACAATAAAAATAGTGGGCTTCTATGAGGCACAACAATAATAATATGGGGACTACATGGGCACAAAAATAACACTAATAACAATGAGGGAATACAATAGTATTATAGGGACCTAGCATTATGTTTCAATTATGGTTTTTTGCAAGGGGACATCAATTTAGTAGTTGATTCGCCTGCATGAGGACATACAAGATGATCGGCATTGGCGGATGTCAGGCCTCAGAATTGTCATATGTAATGTATCTTTTTATCCATATGATGCCCTACTTATACCCTTGTTTTATCAATTTATGAACCATCTTGCACTTATACATTCTTGTGATGCAATAGCGAAGATTTACATTCGGTTTGTATTTTATGCTTCCGTTATATGCATTTCCTTGGATTGATGTTCATTAATGTTGTTAATGTAGGTCGTGCACCCAATAGAGATCTCGCACCAAAGTTAAAGTGTGTGTGGATTTATTTATCATTTGAACTTGTCACGAAGGCCAATTATAGGTGATAGTATGAGCACATGTTAGAGACTATTTTGGAGCCTATCTAGAAGTCAAAGGCATGCTTATATTTCACTAACCTGTTCCCGCACCAATAGTAGTTCCTCTACCAGCAGTAGTTCCTGCACCGATTTGGGGTTTGACATATTGGCACACTTCTGGGAGGAAAAAGAGACTTGGTTTATGTTCATAATGATGTTTTCATTCTTCCACGTGATTTAGAATGCACCCATGTTGTACGGATTGATTTTTAGGGAATAATTAATGCTTCAGTCCCAAATTCGACGGTTTTCAAACTGCCAAAGTTCACCTCGCTTTTCGTGCATATGAAGATGAATCTCAGAAATATGGAACACGAGTTGTTGTCCGAGTATAGAAAGTTAACTAAGACTCCAACGTTTTTCTAATATTCATCACGGTTTGGGATATCTAAAGGGGTCTTTGAGGCGGATTTGTAGAAAAATCAGGTAAAACCCAGATTTGCAAAAGTAGCCAAACAATCAACTTTAGGCACAATTTATGAGGCAATGGAGCTAAATCAGAAAATTCCAAGAGAGGGTATTTTTAGCAACATGAAAAATCAGTTATCCTCCAAACATATTTCCAAAATTTGCATTTGTCTAACATATACACAGGTATGTTTGAGGAAGTTTTACAAAAAATGATGTTTTTCCATAATTCCAAAATATGCCCATATCTGCAAACAAATGGAAATTACATACCATATTTGCATCTCCTTGATTAGATAATTGTTGTAATATACATCCTTTGGATGGGAAGATGTTACAATCCCCTCTCATTCAGTTTGTGCTTGGTTTGGCTTGTTCAAAGTTTGTCATGTAATTTTAAATTATATAAAAGGAAAATCATGGCTCTGTAATGGAGGAAAGCAGGCCATTCCATGTCCTGATGCTATTGGATTAAGTTTTGGGGGTTAATCCCCTCTGATCATTTGGATCTGAATTACTGAGCTCAACATGTATTAAGGATTGAGATTTTCTTGATAAAAAGACAAATGCCACGTTCTCTTTTTATCATTGTTACATTTTGTTAATAATTTTCTCTACTATGTAATTTCACTTATTTTTAAGGAGGGTGCAAGATGGTTGGTTTGCGCCCAACCAATATAGCTTGTCACACCTCTATTAGATAGCATTGTGTGGTTTTATTTTGAAATATATCATTGTGGTGTGCATGTTTATTGGTTGAATATTATATTCTTGTGTAACTTCCTCAATATTCTTTCATTTCTTTTCAAATACTTTGTTCTCACTTAAAATATATGAATTGTGTGATTGATGGATGCTTACAACCTATATATAAGCAATTTAAATATTTTCAAACACTAATAGGAAAGCTTGGTTTTCTAGGCTGTATTTACTTAGATTTGGAGTTTATATGTGCTCTTCGAAGACCTTGCAATGAAAGAATATGTAGTGGCTTTTCATTAGCTCAGATATGAGAAGTTACATTTGTATCTTGAATAATTACAACCCTGTTATGTTTAGATCTTACTTTAAAGGTTAACAATAAGAAATATTTGAATCTTTCTCTATTGCATATCATTCTATGATGACACTGTTAAGAGTTAAAAGCATATGAAGGTTTAAATTACTGTCAAGTGGGTTCATTGAGTTAAGGTTATGATTCAAGCTTGTATGTTGCTTAGACACTGGAGTGAGTTTATTTCACGATACTATGTGTTTTAATTAACTTATTACCATGTATCTATGATGAAACTTGAGATTTCATTGGTCTTTGGTAAGGTTGGCCCTTCAAAACCTCACCATTGTTGGGGATAGATAAAACAAGATTTTTCTGGCCTTATTCGAAATATATTCATGCTTTGAAATACTTTTAACCTTGAAGACCTAAATTTGTGGATTCTCAGTGCAGGAATGTAATAGTGGAGTGCAGGAATGCAATAGTGAAGTGAAAAAACATAGTCTCCTACATACTCCTTTTTTGTTGGATATCTCGAATATCTTGGTGATTCTTTTTTATTTCAAAACCACAAATATTCATTATAGAATGCGTTGTGCACTGAGACTTGGTTATGGTTACTCTCTTTTCTCATTATGAATGCACAATAGAAGGATACAAAGTGTTTTTGCACTTAAATGATTTGGTTTGTACCTAAGTTAGGATAAATCATTTATGATGGCTTGAGTGCAGTTGTGAGAAGCCTTGAAGTTTGCAGTAGTTATCTTCATAGCACAAGATTCAATTAACTATCAATACTTGCCAATTTTTGTCACAACCTTTCTTTAAGATTCATTTAAAAGGGCTTGAATGATTTATTTGATTGGTTTGGGATTGAGAAAGGTTCTTTTTACTTTCATGTTTCATGAATGATTTGAAGCACATTAGAACAATGATATTTTCATCATATAGAGAATAGAAAGTGAGGTAAAGCAGACCTCAATACATAGTGCTTTTATTTTCCCCTATAGAGAAATAGAGTAGAGGAACTATTTTTTCTTCCCTAGTATAGGAACTGAGTTCAGGAATTGGAATAACTAGAGAATAAGAATTAAGATTGTGTAATAATGTTTTGATGTCTTGTGTGACTCCTTTAAGCACTCTTGTGGGATTGATTAGATTGAGACATGTGAGCTTTTGATGCTTTTTATTATTTATCTAGTTTGGAATCTCAATTTGCTTGATACGTTAATGAGTGAAGTAGCTAATGTCGAGATTGACAAGTTCTTTTTCTTTTAATGAAATTGTCAAATCTAGTATAGGAATTGAATTGAGATTTTATTCACTATTTTACAAGACTTAGAAGGTTGTTAACGATTTTGCAAGATTAGTTTTTCACTTTTAATGAATAATTTTGATTGTAGGATTGGAGTGGATAATTATTGCTATTTATAGGACAAATTAGGGTTTTGTTTCGCAGGTTTCTAGAGTCATTCTCTGACATTTCTAGTGTTGTGTCTCAAAGTTCATGAACTCCTAGATTGACAATTAAATGTTGGTCAATTAATATGCCCTATACAACGACCAACATGCATTGGTCCATAGGAGATGATCATTGCAACTATAACCTATGTATTTCATTGAAAATCTATGTATAATTCTCATGGAGCTATGTACTTATATTGTAAGTATCATTGGGTCACTTAGCCACGAGTCATGAGGTCATGTTATGGTCGTATGAGTTTTGTACGAGGTCTATGTCACTTCTATAGCCATGTATGTGCCATTGTATATGTCATATGTGTCATATTATTATGGAGCCTTGGTCTATATGGTGCTTCTATTTGTCAAAGGAAGCATTGTTTGCAGCAAAAGTGGTCATTTTAGCCCAACAATTGATATCTCTAGAACTTGGAGATGGCATGTGTTTAGGGGGAGAATTATTTTCTCTTATTACTTCAGCAATACATTTTTGTCATTATGATCCTTTTGGAGGTGCTCATTCTATGCCTCATACTATGCAATGATAGTGGGGTTCTTGGCCTCATATGATCATATATTATGGTAGTTGCTGCTATGTGGTTGCGTCATGTGGATGTTGTGGCATTTTATGATGATTCCCATATGTATACTTGATGCTGCTCATAGTTTCTATTATGATGGTGTTTCATATGATGATTATGGTTTCATCATGTTGGCATGATGCTCCTTACTTCTAGTAGTTATTTGTTGGTATTTTGATTTGAATGGAGATTGGATCTATATGATGCTTGTTGCTTATTTGGAGGCATGTATGATTTTTGATGCATTACATTTCAGCCATATAGATATGTATTACTCTAGTGCTTATGCTTTAATTCTTGTTTCCTATTCATATCATGGAGTTGACCCTTTGCTATTGATGTCAAATGGGGAGATAATTTGGATGGTAGAGTGCAGCTTTAGTTTTCGAGAGTATGTTGAGATCAACCTCACATGTTGATAAGTTTGATATCAATGTCAAAAGGGGAGTTTGTTGGCATTGTTGTGTTGGAATTGGTGGCAATACGTTCATGGTGCTTCTTTTCATGTGTATATGTGATTGGCTTGGTGGTCCTAGTGGATGGCATTGATGTTGACAATATGATGTCACTCAAGATGGCTTGTGTTGGCATGTGTTGGCATTGATGGCGATTAGATGATGACATTGATGGTAGTGTTGTACCTCTGAGATAGTAGTAGGTCAGCTACCAATGCTAGAGCATCTAAAATAATTGTTTTGGGGTTTTTGGTTTTAATTTTGGAAGACCAAATGAATGAAGACAGATGTAGAATTGAAATAATTTAATCCTTTGGATAATATTAATATCTCAACAAAGGGCTACTATAAAGCTTTACACAGTGATATAGATCAAATAGTGGTGAGAAGAAGACAGAAAATAATATGATTATCACAGTTTCCATACTGTAAAATAGAACAATCATAAGTGTGAAAACCTTCTAAACTACGTTCCAAAGGTTCAAGGTAGTATACTTAAGCTTACACAAGATGCTGATGATTTATTGATTAGAGGGGATTAGCTAAACAAACAGTTCATTAATCCATTCTCTTAATAGATGATCACTTCAGGATCTTATAGGAATAAATTGAGACACAATTATTCCTACCTAGATATCTCTATAAGTCATAAGCATATGAAGAAAAACATAATGATTGATAATTGGAGAAACTTATAGGATAACACAAACTGTATAAAACTAAATTCAGAATCCTCTGCTTTGTATTAAGGTTCCAGAAAATCTGAGTACATCAAGTGTCTACAAAAGCTTCCTTCAAAAGTGCAACCAGGTTCAAAGTAGGATGAATAGTCACAACTTAACAAGCCATGAACTATGAACCTTGAACTTCGAATGCATAATAACTCGAAAAGAGAGTTATTTATACAATAATGAAATTAAGAAAATCCCTAAAACTGATTAAGATTTATTCTAGGAAAGGAAAGATCTTCATGCAAGAAGATAGGGCTAGCTATTGAACTGCTTCTTGCTGTCCCTTTTATTCAGGTTGTTTGGTTTTGTTGTTTGATATTTTTCCCTTTCCGTTTAAGCTGCTAAATTGTTTGTATCCTTTACGCTAGTTGATTCCTTCATTTTGATCTTTCATCTGATACTCTTTAAACTCTGTAAATATCCTTTGACCCTGCTGAGTAACCTTTATTGTGTTTGTTTTTACCTTTACTGTGCATTTCAGGTTTTTATTGTGTTTTTCAACAGTAAATCCTTTATATTTGTCTTCAAACTGTATGCAAGATTTTTCTTTGTAAGCCTGGAACAGGATTTTTACCTGCAAAACACAGAAATTGTTAAGAAAAACAAGGTGACAAAGAAGGACATCAATGGATTTATTGAGCTTGAAAGGATATTGGAAGGATTCCAGAGCATATCGGAAGGTAAAAAAATGGCTTTATTGGTCGCAGAGGCTTATGGAGGGTTTACTGTGAAAACAGGCGAAACAAAGCAAAATGGTGATTTTTTGGTTTAAACGGAAAAACAGTCTACTTTACGAATTATGCTGCAAAGTGAACAGTGGCCGTTTTGTCATTATGCGAGAGGTGGTTTTGGTTTTCATTGCATCGCTTATGAGGCATGGGCGGTTTTGGGAGGGGTCACCCGAAATAATCTGAGCCTGACACATAGCAAGGGGAGGTCAGAGGAATACCACTTTTTGGGCAGGTAAAACTTGGACAGAGAGCCAGCCCGAAATCATTGAGGGTCGTGGATTTGAATGTACTAGATTGGACGGTGGTAGAGTGAAAGAGTAGCGCAGAGGGGTCCAATGATTAAATATGGCGGTATGGTGCTTTATTATGGCTTAAATACTAAGATTAGCGGGGTTCTATGGTTAAACAAATGTTTAAGTTGATTCTTCGTTTAAAACATAAAACCAGTTTAACAAAGAAATCTTTTGCAAAACACGGTATGGCGGACTTGAAAAAGTATGAATTCGGGCAGATAAATGATATCGGGTCCGGGTTCATCGCATATCACAATCGGAGTTTAGCGAAGTACAGCGCATCACAAAGGAATGCGATAGGGGCCAGACGCGGTGTGGAAAATAGATCATAGATAATAATGCGATCGGGTCTGGGTTTCCTATCGCATATCGGAGATTGAAATGGTGGAGGGTAATGCTTTAGCTAGGACTTGCTATGGAGGCGGATGCAATATGGGTATGAATTATGATATATATATCTGCGACGGGTCTGGGTCCATCGCAATCACATATCGCAATCGGAGTTTGAGTGCATGCACGTTGAAAAGCTTGCAATCCACCGATGCGATGTTCTATTAAATACATAGTTTTATTATAAAACTTATGGTTTCGGGGTATCTTATTAAAGGGAGTTAATATATACGGGAAAAGGGACTTTTAGGGGTTTAATATGCTAAGTTAGAGTTAATATGAAATATGAGTGGAAAGGGGAAATACACTAAGTATGATGCTTTTCATGGGTTATTTGCTTTTCGCATATATATCAATACTTAGCTAAAACATCTTTTTGTGGGTTTTTCAGGTAAAAGGGGATTTACATTGGGTTTTCACTTTTCCTAGGCAAAAAGATTTTGACCTTAGGAAAAAGGTTTTTTTTATGGAAAATGAATGAATATGAACTGTATGAAGGTAGGAAGGAAGGAAATTAGTAAATATAGGGATGAATGAGGATGAGGGAAGTTAATTAATTGTTCTTGTAGACCTTCATTTGCTTTGTGTAATTGCATCATGGACATAGAAACATATGGTAAAACATGATAACTATACATTTTGTCCAATCAATCATCATTCATCTGCAACCTTTCTTCTACTTACCCTTTGCTTATCATATCATTTTTTCTTCACTTAATGGGTGCATATAAGCTAGCAAACCATTTTCCTTTCTTTTTATTTTACAAAAGAAAACTATCTAATTCTAACCTTATAATCTCCAAGGGATTAGATTAAATTGATGAGCACCTTATTATTCTCTACCTAACTACTGATCTGCCAAGATTAAACAATGTGGCCAGATCTTTATTCTCTAATTATAACATCAAATTTAAATGATGAAGCAGTCAAGATTAAACTATTTGACTGTCATGGGTTGTGGCATTTAAGACAAGTTGCACACAACCATTATTTTGCAGAAAAATAGTAGTGGCATTTAGACTTGCTCACTTTTAGAGTTTATTTGTTTTCTTTTCTTTCTAACCTAACATTTTCTTTTTGTCTTGCTTTTTTAGGACATCTAATCTAACATTTTCTTTGATATGGAAATCATCATCAAGATATTTTCAATAACATTTTAGTCACTATTGTTATGTCCATATCCTAACATTTTTTTCAAAATATTTTTTTATTTTTTTGACTATTTTATTCTACCTTATCAAAACCAAAAAATGCTACAACATTGGCTCCATCTGGGGATTGCTTTCTCCTGTAGAATGTAGAGAACCTACAGATCCATGTGCCTTCTCCTCGGGCTATGGAGTCCTTACTGTAAGAAAAGTCACACTGACATCTTGAAAAGTAAAAGGAAACCTGAGTATTTACAATGAAAACTATTTCAACTTCTTCTTACTGAATGTAATGTTTGAGAAACCTTCCATTTACAGGATAAGTGGAATATAGCCCCTCAAGATTCTGTAGCACAAAAGTGTTGTTACCCTTCACTTCAACAATTGCTAAAGGTCCAAACCATAGATTTTAAAATTTGCCATGCTTTCCTTTTTCTTCTCTCCTAGCATCCCATCTTAGAACTAGATCACCTTCTTTAAAGTCCCTCTGCCTGGCTCTTCTGTCAAACAGGGCCTTCATCTTATTTTGATATTTCTTCAATTTGTATTGAACTTCATCTCTGTTTACATTAAGTTCAATAATTTGATTTATTCTTGTTGAAAAATCATCAGGTTCATCTGTTGAATCCTGCAAGAATTTTAAAACAGGGAAGGCCAAATTGATAGGGAAAATTGCATCTTTCCCATAGACTAACTGAAATGGAGATCTTCCAGTTGATCTCTTTGGAGTAATTCTGTTTGCCCATACTGCATAAATCAAATGTGAATCCCAACTCTTCTTATGATCAGCTAGAGTCTTTTTTATTACCTTTACCAGGATTTTGTTTGATGACTCCGCAAGCCCATTACCTTGAGGGTAGTATAGAGTTGAATGATGTAACAAAATCTGATATTTTTGGCAAAAGGCAATTATTTTAACACTAGAAAAGGCTGTTGCATTGTCTGTGACAATTTGAGTTGGGCAACCAAATCTAGATAAGATATTCTCCTCAATAAACTTAATTACTCCTAAATCAGTAGCATTCCTGACTGGAATTGCTTCCACCCATTTAGTAAAGTAGTCTGTTGCAGTGAGGATCCATTTATGTTGATTACTAGAAGTGGGGTGAATCTCTCCAACAAAATCTAATCCCCATTGAGAAAAAGGTGTTGAAACTATTGATGGAAGGAGTGGAAGAGTTGCTAATTTTTGTTTACCAGCAAACATTTGACAAGGAACACAACCTCTGACCTTTGCCTCTACTTGTAAGAACAATGTGGGCCAATAAAATCCTCCCCTTAGAATCTTCTATGCTGTTGCTCTCCAAAATGTCTTGCACAAAATCCCGTATGAAACTGATCAATGATTCCTTCAGTTTCTGATTCTGTTAAACATAATAACAAAATGTTCAGTGGATATTTCCAGTATAAATTTGCATTTATATTGCAGTACTTGACTGATTTTAACTTAAGGGTTTTACACTGGGTTTTGGAGAATGATGCTGGACACTCAAAATGGATCAAGAAATTTACAATATCTTGGTACCATTTTGACAACAAGAATTTTTCATCAATGTGTATAGGACTGATCTGCTCTGAAGGTAGAGGTTCTTGTGGATTCTCCCCTTTAGGAGGAAAGGAGGGTTCTTGTGGATTCTCCCCTTCTACAAGGAGAGAAGGTTTTTGTGTATTATTCCCTTGAGGATGAAGGGAAGGTTCTGTGCATTCTTCCCTTCTACAAGGACAGAAGGTTCTTGTGTATTCTTCCCTTACATTTCTAAAACATAATTGATTCCAAGTACTTTGCAGTTGGATTCAGCTAGAAGCTTGGCTAATCCTTGATCTTTTACTAGCTTGGTAGTCTTGATAGTTAGATCAAACTCCAGTATTTGAGTGATCCATCTACCTCTTTTCCCATCAGTGTCTGGTTTGGTTAGGACAATTTTCATAGCACTATTACGGACATAAGCAATAATAGTTGAATGTAAGACATACATTCTGAATGATTTCAAGGCTTGAATGAGAGCATAGGCTTGCTTCTCAGTGATGTCATACTTAAGCTCAACATCTCTCATAACCTTGCTAAAAAAGGCTATGGGTTGGTCATGGGAATCTTCATTTTTCTATAATAGGACGACAACAAGGGTTGTTTCAGAGGCAAAAAAGAGAAAATACTAAATGGCTTAGTATAATCAGGGCTGGCTAAGGTGGGAGTTTCAGAGATAGCCCTTTTTATTTGTTCAAATGCATGCCTAGAAGAGGGAGTCCATTTGACTTCATGGTCCTTTTGGAGCATGTCAGTTATATCTTTTACAATCTCTACATAATTTGGAATAAACCTCCTTAGAAAATTAATCTTTCCTAGAAAAGCTTGAATCTCCTTCTTGTTTCTAGGTAAGGTCAATGTTTCAATGGCAGATACTCATTTGGGGTCAATTACTACTCTCTCCTTTGAAATAATATGGCCCAACAGTTTTCCTTATTTGACAGCAAACAAGGACTTCTTAGGGTTCAATGCTATTCCAAATTTTCTACACCTGTCAAAAACCTTCATCAAGTGCTTTAGATGTTTTTGATCAGATTTAGAAAAAAAAAGTTATGTCATCAAGATAAATAACCACAAATTTATTTACCTGACCCATAAAATCTATTTCCATAGCTCTCTGTAATGTTTCTCCAACATTGGTTAAGCCAAATGGCATCCTAGCATACATGAATGTGCCCCAGGGTGTAGTAAAGGTTGTCTTCTCTTTGTCTGCTGTATCAACATTCACCTGATTGTAACCTGAAAAACCATAAACCATAGAAAGTCTTTGTGCTCCTGAAACCGTTTGAAGTAACTGATCCATTTTGGGGAAAGGATAATTATCTTTTAATGATGCCTTGTTCAAATTTCTAAAATCCACACAGAGCCTTATTTCTCCATTTTTCTTTCTAACAGGAACTAGATTTGCAACCCAATTAGAATATCTAAGAGGGAGGATGATTTGAGCATCTAGCATTTTCTTAATCTCCCTTTCTATAGTTGGTAGAAGGGCTGGATTTATTCTTCTAAGTTTCTGTTGATAAGGTTTTGCTTCTGGCTTCACAAGAATCTTATGTTGTATTAACGAAGTATCATAGGTCTTTAGATCAGCATAAGTCCAAGCAAAAACATCCTTATAATTTTGCAGTAACTTAAGATATTGAGCTTTTATCTCAGGGTCTAGTGATGCACATATTTTGATGTTTTTGATATCTTCATGAGTTCCAATGTTAATCTCTTCTATGTCATCTTCTAAAGAAATGGACTAAGGGTTTCAGAGGACATCATTTTGATCAAACAATCTTTCTAAAGGAATGAGTCCTTTTGGGATAAAATTATTTGATAATTGAATAATGTCATGATTAGTAATTTGGGTTTTTAAACCTCAAGCATCATTTCCATCTGGATTTTCATTTATTTCAGTTCTATCTTCATCAATTTGTAGAAATGAAAAATCATCTATTACCTGTAGAAATCATTTCAAATGTTCATAATCTTCAAATATTTGCCAATGTTTCAGATTATCTGGGATAGATCGCCTATATTAGACTTGTATCTAATAGAGTACATCAGTATGATCAGGAATTTTAAAAGAGCTAGCTGAGACAACTAAGGCATCTGCATGAATATTCTGATCTCTGGGAATATGAGTCAAATTAAAAGCATCAAAGAAGTTTTCAACTGAATCCCATACTTCACTTCGGTAGGACCTAAGTCTTAGGTGCTTGGTCTGGCAAGAATTTCTTACTTACTTAACAATGAGTTCTGAATCAGTAAAAGCACTTAAGTTTTGAACTTTTAAGCTTTTGGCTAATTGCAATCCTAAAAGGAACGCTTCATATTCAGCCACATTATTGGTAACTTCAAAATCTAATTTACATGATTGGGTTATATTTTATTTTTCAGGTGAAATTAAAACTACTACAGCTCCTGCCCCATCTTTTGTGCAAGAGCCATCAAAGAACAGCTTCCAAATATCAGTTTGGTTTGGTTCAGGACTTTCAACTACCTCTTCAATTTTGACTTGAGTTTTATGTTGGTTTGAAGTGAATTGAAAACAACCAAAGTCTTGATCTATTGCATAAATTGGATGGTTCCTTGGCTAGTCAGTCTTACAAACAATATGTATAAATCTTACCTCTCTATATAATCTTAATTGCTCTCCTCCATAAACATGAATAGTAGCATATGACATATCTATCTGTAGAGTTCCCCCTAATTTGGCACAAAAAGACCTAGAAAGGAGCATTCCAAACTTGGGAGGGATATCTGTGACAACAATATCAAGTACTAAACTTTGCACTGGAATTTGGGTAAGGGTAACCACTAGATCCTTGATCAATCCCAAACAGGGCACCTTTTTAGAATCAAAGGTGTACAGGTCATGGTAGGATCTAGTTATGTCGAGTTTCAAATGGTCCATGATGCTCCTAAATCAAGCATACAATTATACAACATGGAATCATTTGTTTTAAGGGTTACATAGAAAGGAGGCACTATCTCATCTATCATGTCTGAACTAGGGCCAAAAACTACTGCTGGTTTTTCATCTTGTAGACTTATGACATCACCTTCAGGATCAACAGAGGTATTTTGTATCCATTTTGTGACTTGGATTTTGTAACTAGGGTTTTAGAAAGCTTTGACAGTGGAATTGGGATCTTAACCCTCTCTAATTGTTTTTCAACATTAAATGTAGTCAAAATGTTTTTACTAGCTTGGGTAGTATCAATTGACTGATCTAAGGGATGAATAAGAGTTGTTTGAGCTTTAGCAGTTTTGGTATGTGGTTCAATTATTGGAGTTTCCTTTGGAGGTATCCTAAGACTGGGCCTAGGCCTAAGATCATACCTCTTGTTTAACTCTGCAATTAGAAATTCAGAGAAAGCATGATATTTAGAGACCTGTGAAGATTCCTGATCTTCTTGAACCTGATTTTGTTGTGAGAGAGGAATGATGGTTGTTTGATTACAAGAACAATCCATACTATTAATATATTTAGTAATTGTCATAGTATTATCATTAGGTTGTTGGTCATCTATCATTAGAGGAGTAGGAACCTGTTGATCATTGCTAGGTCTCTGAAGAATTTGTAGGGGTGGATTTATTTTATACTGACCTTGATTTTGGTTTTGAGGTCTAGTAACTGTTTGTTGTATTGTCCTAGGTTGGGTCTCAATTTTGAAATCCTATTTGATAGGTTTCTAAGAAGAGATGTTATTTCATCTATTTTTGAGTCTTCTGATTTAGTCTTAGAGGAACTAGAGGCTTCTTGAACATATTTGAGTTTTCTTTGGGCCTTTTCTTCCTTAAGTTTTAAAGAAGTTGAGGCTACCCTATTGTCTTCTACTTCTATAGCGTTTGTTTGCATATCTTCAAGAGTTCTTGAAGTTCTCTCTCGTAGCATAACAAGAAAGTCATCATCAAAAGCTTTAGAAAATCTAGACTTAGCTGCTGCTACAGGAGGCTTACAATCAACAGGCATTTTGTGATATGGTTTATTGAATCTTTTGATAAAATCTGATACTGGTTCCTCCGAATATCCTTTTAAGCTCTTCAAATTCTATGCGGAAATAAGGAGGATCCTTTTTCACACCCCATTGATTTTTAAATATGTTTGTAAGCTCCTCCCAATTTCTAATGGAAGCTGCTGGTAACTGCCTAAACCAAATCCTCACATTTCCTTCAAGTGACTGTACAAACAAACTCATATAAACGTTTTCTTGTTCAATATTCATGTTGTCTGCAAAGTATAGGAAAGCTTGAAGATGGTCTTCAGCTGAGGGACCAGTTTCTCCATTGTAGTTGGGAAGGTATTTTAAGTATCCAGCTGGGAATGCATCAAGGTTATTAGGTAAGACTAAGGCAGCATATCTAGCCTGTACAATAGGTCGGAAAGCCATGACAGCAGGTGCTGTATGAGGTGCTTGAGGTGTATGAGGTCGTAATGTGGAAATGTGGGTATTGGATGAGATTCTAATGAATGAATAAGGTAACATGACTTAAAATCAACTCCTCTATTTAGAAGTTCAGTGATCCTAGGTGATAAATGGGAGTAATCTGGATCAGATGGGATATTACTATAGGGGTCAAATGATTCTAATTCTTTAGACTGTAGTACTGAAGAGGAAGAAGAAGATGGCTGATGTCCCCTTTTAGAACTGGCTTTTCTCAGAAGACTTTCAAGATCTGACAGAGGACTAACCATGTTAGCTTCTGAACGAGATCTAGTATGTTTAAAAGGTGTCCAGCTTGGGAATGTGGAGTCGCCTATAAGAATGATTTTAACATTTCTAAAACTTTAATCACCTTTAAAGGAAAAAAATGAATGAATATCATTGTCCTAAGGGAAACTAAATGAAATTCGAATCCCCGGAAAATGGTGCCAGTCCGATGTTGTACCTCTGAGATAGTAATAGGTCAACTACCAATGCCAGAGCATCTAAAATAATTATTTTGGGGTTTTTGGTTTTAATTTTGGAAGACCAAATGAATGAAGACAGATGTAGAATTGAAATACTTTAATCCTTTGGATAATATTAATATCTCAACAAAGGGCTGCTATAAAGCTTTACACAGTGATATAGATCAAATAGTGGTGAGAAGAAGACAAAAATAATATGATTATCACAGTTTCTAGAGTGTAAAACAAACAATCATAAGTGTGAAAACACTTCTAAACTATGTTCCAAAGGTTCCAAGGCAGTATACTTAAGCTTACACAAGAGACTATGATTTATTGATTAGAGCGGACTAGCTAAACAAACAGTTCATTAATCCATTCTCTTAATAGATGATCACTTTAGGAGCTTATAGGAATAAATTGAGACACAATTATTCCTACCTAGATATCTCTATAAGTCATAAGCATATGAAGAAAAACATAATGATTGATAACTGGAAAAATTACAGGATAACACAAACTGTATAAAACCAAATTCAGAATCGTCTGCTTTGTATTACGGTTCCAGAAAAACTGAGTACATCAAGTGTCTACAAAAGCTTCCTTCAAAGGTGCAACCAAGTTCAAGTAGGAGGAACAGTCACAACTTAACAAGCCATAAAATATGAACCTTGAACTCTTCGACCGCATAATAACTCAAAAAGAGAGTTATTTATACAATAACGAAACTAAAAAAATACCTAAAGCTGATTAAGATTTATTCTAGGAAAGGAAAGATCTTCATGCTAGAAAGATAGGGGCAGCTATTGAACTGCTTCTTGCTGTCCCTTTTATTCAGGTTGTGCTGGCTTTGCTGTTTGATATTTTTCCCTTTAAGCTGCTAAATTGTTTGTATCGTTTACGTTGTTGAGTAACCTTTACTGTGTTCCTTTTTACCTTTACTGTGCATTTCAGGTTTTTACTGTGTTTTCAACAGTAAATCCTTTATATTTTTCTTCAAACTCTATGCAGGATTTTTCTTTGTAAGCCTGGAACAGGATTTTTACCTGCAAAACACAGAAATTGTTAAGAAAAACAAGGTGATAGAGAAGGACATCAATGGATTTATTGAGCTTCAAAGGATATTGGAAGGAGTCCAGAGCGTATCAGAAGGTAAAACAATGGCTTTATTGGTTGCAGAGGCTTATGGAGGGTTTACTGTGAAAACAGGCGAAACAAAGAAAAATGGTGATTTTTTCGTTTAAACGGAAAAACAATCTACTTTACGAATTATGGCACAAAGTGAACAGTGGCTGTTTTGTTGTTATGCGGGAGGTGGTTTTGATTTTCATCGCACCGCTTATGAGGCATGGGCGGTTTTGGGAGGGGTCACTCGAAATAATCTGAGCTTGACACGTAGCAAGGGGAGGTTAGAGGAATACCGCTTTTTGGGTGGGTAAAGCTCGGACAGAGAGCCAACCCGAAATCACTGAGGTTCGTGGATTTGAATGTATTGGATCGGACGGTGGTAGAGTGAAAGAGCAGCGTGGAGGGGCCCAACGATTAAATATGGTGGTATGGCACTTTATTATGGGTTAAAGACTAATATTAGTAGGGTTTTATGGTTAAACAAAGGTTTAAGTTGATTCTTCGTTTAAAACATAAAAACAGTTTAACAAAGAAATCGTTTGCAAAACACGGTATGGGGACTTCAAAAAGTATGAATTCAGGCGGATAAATGATATTGGGTCCGAGTTCATCACATATCGCAATCAGAATTTAGCGAAGGATGGCCCATCGCAAAGGAATTTGATAGGGGCCAGACGTGATGTGGAAAATAGATCATAGATAATAATGTGATCGGATCCGGGTTTCCTATCACATATCGGAGATCGCAATGGCGGAGGGTAATGCTTTAGCCAGGACTTGCGATGGAAGCGGATACGATATGGGTATGAATTATGATATATATCTGCGTCGGGTCTGGGTCCATCGCAATCGCATATCACAATCGGAGTTTGAGTGCATGCACGTTGAAAAGCTTGTGATCCGCTAATGCGATGTTTTATTAAATACATAGTTTTATTATAAAACTTATGGTTTCTGGGTATTTATTAAAGGGAGTTAATATATACGGGAAAAGGGAATTTTAGTGGTTTAATACACTAAGTTAGCGTTAATATGAAATATGAGTGGAAAGGGAAATACACTAAGTATTATGCATTTCATGGGTTATTTGCTTTTCGCATATATATCAATACTTAGGCTAAAACATCTTTTTGTGGGTTTTTTGGGTAAACGGGGGATTTACATGGGGTTTTCACTTTTTAGGCAAAAAGGATTTTGACCTTAGGGAAAGGGGGTTTTATGGAAAATGAATGAATATGAACTGTATGAAGATAGGAAGGTAGGAAATTAGTAAATATAGGGATGAATGAGGATGAGGGAAGTTAATTAATTGATCTTGTAGACCTTCATTTTCTTTGTGTAATTGCATCATGGACATAGAAACGTATAGTAAAACATGATAACTGTACATTTTGTCCAATCAATCATCATTCTTCTGCAACCTTTCTTCTACTTACCCTTTGCTTATCCTATAATTTTTTCTTCACTTAATGGGTGCATTTAAGTTAGCAAGCCTTTTCCTTTCTTTTTATATTACAAAATAAAACTATCTAATTCTAACCTTATAACCTCCAAGGGCTTAGATTAAACTAATGAGCACCTTATTATTCTCTACCTAACTACTGATCTGCCAAGATTAAACAATTTGGCCAGACCTTTATTCTATAACTATAACATCAAATTTAAATCATGAAGCAGTCAAGATTAAACTATTTGACTGTCATAGGTTGTGGCATTTAAGACAAGCTGCACACAACCATTATTTGCAGAAAAATAGTAGTGGCATTTAGACTTGCTCACTTTTAGAGTTTATTTGTTTTCTTTTCTTTCTAACCTAACATTTTCTTTTTGTCTTGCTTTTTTAGGACATCTAATCTAACATTTTCTTTGATATGGAAATCATCATCAAGATATTTTCAATAACATTTTAGTCACTATTGTTATGTCCATATCCTAACATTTTTTCAAAATATCTTTTTATTTTTTTGACTATTTTATTCTACCTTATCAAAACCAAAAAATGCTACAACATTGGCTCCATCTGGGGATTGCTTTCTCCTGTAGAATGTAGAGAACCTACAGATCCATGTGCCTTCTCCTCGGGCTATGGAGTCCTTCCTGTAAGAAAAGTCACACTGACATCTTGAAAAGTAAAAGGAAACCTGAGTATTTACATTGAAAACTATTTCAACTTCTTAGCACTGAATTTAATATTTGAGAAACCTTCCATTTACAAGATAAGTGGAATATAGCCCCTCAAGATTCTATAGTACAAAACTATTGTTACCCTTCACTTCAGAATTTGCTAAAGGTCCAAACCATAGATTGTCAAATTTGCCATGCTTTCCTTTCTCTTCTCTCCTGGCATCCCATCTTAGAACTAGATCACCTTCCTTAAAGTCCCTCTACCTGGATCTTCTATCAAACAGGGCCTTCATCTTATTTTGATATTTCTTCAATTTGTATTGAACTTCATCTCTGTTTTCATTAAGTTCAATAATCTGATTTATTCTTGTTGAAAAATAATCAGGTTCATCTGTTGAATCATGTAGGAATTTTAAAACAGGGAAGGCCAAATTGGTAGGGAAAATTGTATCTTTCCCATAGAATAACTGAAATGGAGATCTTCCAGTTGATCTCTTTGGAGTAATTCTGTTTGCCCATACTGCATAAATCAAATGTGAATCCTAGCTCTTCTTATGATCAGATAGGGTCTTTTTGATTACCTTTACCAAGCTTTTGTTTGATGACTCTGCAAGGCCATTACCTTGAGGGTAGTATGGAGTTGAATGATGTAACAAAATCTTATATTTCTGGAAAAAGTCAATTATTTTAACACAGGAAAAGGTTAATGAATTTAGGCTTCTGTGATCCTTATTAATTTTGAGAAGAATCTTCGGCGAAAAATCACAGAGAGATATTTTAGTCGACGCGTTCGAACCAACCAGTGTGGTTCATCGTCAGGACAAGTTGAATGAGAAAATCTTGCTATGCATTATAAATAGATCGGGCAGAATATCCCATGACCAAATTTCCAGATCAGGTGAGCTAAAATGATAACAACTAGATTTGACCAGGAAACGGCTAGCTAGACTATGAAGGGCATAATTATAAATATATGTTAGAAAAAGCGAGTTAATATATCATAAAAAGGTTGTTGCATTGTCTGTGACAATTTGAGTTGGGCAACCAAATCTAGATAAGATATTCTCCTCAATAAACTTAAAATAAGTAGCATTCCTAACTGGAATTGCTTCCACCCATTTAGTAAAGTAGTCTATTGCAGTGAGGATCCATCTATGTGATTACTTGAAGTGGGGTGAATCTCTCCAACAAAATCTAATCCCCATTGAGAAAAAGGTGCTGAAACTATTGATGGAACGAGTGGAAGAGCTGCTAATTTTTGTTTAACAGCAAACATTTGACAAGGAACACAACCTCTGACCTTTGCCCCTACATGTAAGAACAATGTGGGCCAATAAAATCCTCCCCTCAGAACCTTGTATGCTGTTGCTCTACAAGCATAATGTCCCCCACAAAATCCTGTATGACACTGATCAATGATTCCTTCATTTTCTGATTCTGTTAAACATAATCACAAAATATTCAGTGGATCTTTCCAATATAAATTTTCATTTATAATGCAGTAATTGACTGATTTTAACTTAGGGTTTTACACTGGGTTTTGGAGAATGATGCTGGACACTCAAAATGGATCAAGAAATTTACAATATCTTGATACTATTTGACAAAATTTTTTTTTCATCAATGTGTATAGGACTGACCTGCTTTGCAGGTAGAGGTTCTTGTGGATTCTCCCCTTTAGGAGGAAAGGAAGGATCTTGTGGATTCTCCCCTTCTACAAGTAGATAAGGTTCTTGTGTATTCTTTCCTTGAGGATGAAGGGAAGGTTCTTGTGTATTCTTCCCTTCTACAAGGACAAAAGGTTCTTGTGTATTCTTCCCTTGTATTTCTAAAACAGAATTGATTCCAAGTACTTTGCAGTTGGATTCAGCTAGAAGCTTGGCTAATCCTTGACCTTTTACTAGCTTGGTAGTCTTGATAGTTAGATCAAACTCCAGAATTTGAGTGATCCATCTACCTCTTTTCCCATCAGTGTCTGGTTGGGTTAGGACAATTTTCACAGCACTATTAGGGACATAAGCAATAATAGGTGAATGTAAGACATACATTCTGAATGATTTCAAGGCTTGAATGAGGGCATAGGCTTGCTTCTCAATGATGTCATACTTAAGCTCAACATCTCTCATAACCTTGCTGAAAAAAGGCTATGGGTTGGTCATGGGAATCTTCATTTTTCTATAATAGAATGGCAGCAAGCAGGGTTGTTTCAGAGGAAAAAAAGAGAAAATACTAAATGGTTAGTATAATCAGGGCTGGCTAAGGTGGGAGCTTTAGAGATAGCCTTTTTATTTGTTCAAATGCATGCCTAGAAGAGGGAGTCCATTTGACTTCATGGTCCTTTCGGAGCATGTCAGTTATATCTTTTACAATCTCTGCATAATTTGGAATAAACCTCAGAAAATTAATCTTGCCTAGAAAAGCTTGAATCTCCTTCTTGTTTATAGGTAAGGTCAATGTTTCAATGGAAGATACTCGTTTAGGGTCAATTACTACTCCCTCCTTTGAAATAATATGGCCCAACAATTTTCCTTCTTTGACAGCAAACAAGGACTTCTTAGGGTTCAATGATATTCAAATTTTCTACACCTGTCAAAAACCTTCATCAAGTGCTTTAAATGTTTCTAATCAGATTTAGAAAAAAACGTTATGTCATCAAGATAAATAATCACAAATTTACTTACCTGACCCATAAAAGCTATGTCCATAGCTCTCTAAAATGTTGCTCTAGGATTGGTTAAGCCAAATGGCATCCTAGTGTACATGAATGTACCCAGGGTGTATTAAAGGCTGTCTTCTCTCTGTCTGCTGTATCAACATTCACCTGATTGTAACCTGAAAAACCATCAACCATAGAAAGTCTTTGCGCTCCTGAAACCATTTGAAGTGACTGATCCATTTTGGGCAAAGGATAATTATCTTTTAATGATGCCTTGTTCAAATTTCTAAAATCCACATAGAGTCTTATTTCTCCATTTTTCTTTCTAACAGGAACTAGATTTGCAATCCAATTAGAATATCTAAGAGGGAGGATGATCTGAGCATCTAGCATTTTCTTAATCTCCCTTTCTACAGTTGGTAGAAGGGCTAGATTTATTCTTCTAAGTTTCTGTTGATAAGGTTTCACTTTTGGCTTCAAGGAATCTTATGCTATATTAATGAAGTATTATAGGTCTTTAGATCACATAAGTCCAAGCAAAAACATCCTTATAATTTTGCAGTAACTTAAGATATTGATCTTTGATCTCAGGGTCTACAGATGCACATATTTTGATGTTTTTGATATCTTCATGAGTTCCAATGTTAATCTCTTCTATGTCATCTTCTGAAGAAATGGATTGAGGTTTTGGAGGACATCATTTTGATCAAACAATATTTCTAAAGGAATGAGTCCTTTTGGGATAAAATTATTTGATAATTGAATAATGTCATGATTAGCAATTTGGGTTTTAAAACCTGAAGTATCATTTCCCCTGCATTTTCATTTATTTCAATTCTATCTTCATCAATTTGTAGAAATGAAAAATCATCTATTACCTGCAGAAATGATTTCAAATGTTCATCATATTCAAATATTTTCCAATGTTTCAGATTATCTGGGATAGATGGCCTATATTTGGCTTTTATCTAATAGAGTACATTAGTATGATTAGGAATTTTAAAAGATCTAGTTGATACAGCTAAGGCATTTGCATGAATATTCTAATCTCTGGGAATATCAGTCAAATTAAAAGCATCAAAGAAGTTTTCATTTGAATCCATACTTCATTTCAGTAGGACCTAATTCTAGGGTGCTTGTTATGGCAAGCATTTCTTACTTGCTTAACAATGAGTTTGAATCAGTAAAAAACACTTAAGTTTTGAACTTTTTAGCTTTTGGCTAATTGCAATCCTAAAAGGAAAGCTTCATTTTTAGCCACATTATTGGTAACTTCAAAATTCTAATTTAAGATTGGGTTATATTTTATTTTTCAGGTGAAATTAAAACTACTCCAGCTCCTTCCCATCGTTTGTGCAAGAGCCATCAAAGAACAGTTTCCAAATATCAGTTTGGTTTGGTTCAGGACTTTCAACTACCTCTTCAATTTTGACTTGAGTTTTATGTTGGTTTGAAGTGAGTTGAAAACAACCAAAGCCTTGATATATTGCATAAATTGGATGGTTCCTTGGTTGGTCAGTCTACAAACAGTATGTATAAATCTCACCTCTCATACAATCTTAATTGCTCTCCTCCATAAATAGAATAGTAGCATATTGACATATCCATTTGTAGAGTTCGCCCTA